>OX352761.1:56339128-57831131 GCA_947095585.1 Nephrocerus scutellatus | reverse complement strand
ATACATCGTACACGAATGTAGTATATAGCTACATTAACATGCAAAAACCAGATAAAAAAAAGGAATGGCATATTTACGTAACTCACAATGTTTTTATGAGAAGCATTGAAATGTATGAAATATAAGTGTACATACATTACGTTTGCCGTAATGTGATCTTTTGCTATGCATATATATATATCTATATGGATGTATGGATTACCCTGATTGTTTGTTTACGGTTACGTACAACAATTATTGTTCATATTCGTTTGGCACGCAATTTTATTGCTTTAATGTATGCATACACACATAATTCGTGGTACTAGTCTGTAGTTGGCGACCAGGCAAGGCATTGAATTTTACAAACACAAGAAAAAAACAATACCACACCATCGGTTATTGCTGTATGAAGCAGTAAGGTATGAGAAGAAGAGGAGCTACCAACATTGAGAGAATTATGCCTAAAACACAAACACGCTTCAGCTTCGTCTTCGCCTGACGTTTACGAGCTCAGCCATATGATTTCAATGCTTCCTAACACAATGTCGCTTCGGCTTCAATATTTCCTTTGGAAATCGAAAAGAAAAAACGTAATGTTACGTAACGAAGCTACAAACGGAAGCTCTATTTCAAAAGTGCTGAACATTTGCTTTGCCTAACAGTTCAAAGCAGAGAACTGTGGCAGAACTCTCATTTGAGGAATCCCATATAGAGAAAAGTCATTCTAAGCAAATTCAAAGCGGCTGAATCGTAATGCAGCGAAGACGAAGCTGAAGCGTGTTTTTGTTTCAGGCATTAATCTTTCAAATAATTTTATAAAAATTTCTACGGGCTCCATTGACCCAAGGGTCCCATTCTAAAATATGACAGTTTCATGTTCGTTTGAAATTTTAAGGAGGCCACTATCTATTTAAAAATTCTGGAAAATTTAGGAAAACATACGAAAAATTATTTATATGGCAGCAAAAGGCAAAGTTTCGGACCCCTTCAAAAATATGGTGGTTATTTTTTTCTGTAAATACCAAACAAGTGTGGAAAATTCCGTTTTGACAACGGTAACAGCTGTATCGTTACAAAAAGAAATACTTTCGTTTGTAGTAGAGTGAGCAGAAAAAAAATTAAATTATTTAAAATTTAATTCTTATCTATCTATATTTTTAAAAGTAAAAACTTTTGACGTGACAACGTCTCACTACAAGATTTTCCGATTTAACAGATTTTAAGTTACGTTTTCAACAAATTTTATGTCAATTTTTTAATATCCACTAGGATTTGGTCATGAGGAACTAGAATTTTTGGAACTAAGCAATTTATCAATCGATTCGTATGAAATTCGGTATGTAGGACTAAGATACGAATATAAGACTTGTTCTTATGGAAATTCTGGGATCTGACCAATAGGCGATTTGTATGAAATTTGGTATGTAGGACTAAGATGAGACTACAGGACTTGTTCCTATGGAAATTCTTGGATCTGGCCAATGGGGTCTGGAATTTTTTGGACAAAACAATTTCTCAATCGATTCGTATGAAATTCGGTATGTAGGACTAAGATAAACCATAAGACTTGTTGTTTGTTTGTTTGTTTGTTTGTTTGTTTGTTTGTTTGTTTGTTTGTTTGTTTGTTTGTTTGTTTGTTTGTTTGTTTGTTTGTTTGTTTGTTTGTTTGTTTGTTTGTTTGTTTGTTTGTTTGTTTGTTTGTTTGTTTGTTTGTTTGTTTGTTTGTTTGTTTGTTTGTTTGTTTGTTTGTTTGTTTGTTTGTTTGTTTGTTTGTTTGTTTGTTTGTTTGTTTGTTTGTTTGTTTGTTTGTTTGTTTGTTTGTTTGTTTGTTTGTTTGTTTGTTTGTTTGTTTGTTTGTTTGTTTGTTTGTTTGTTTGTTTGTTTGTTTGTTTGTTTGTTTGTTTGTTTGTTTGTTTGTTTGTTTGTTTGTTTGTTTGTTTGTTTGTTTGTTTGTTTGTTTGTTTGTTTGTTTGTTTGTTTGTTTGTTTGTTTGTTTGTTTGTTTCTTTCTTTGTTTCTTTCTTTGTTTCTTTGTTTCTTTGTTTCTTTGTTTCTTTGTTTCTTTGTTTCTTTGTTTCTTTGTTTCTTTGTTTCTTTGTTTCTTTGTTTCTTTGTTTCTTTGTTTCTTTGTTTCTTTGTTTCTTTGTTTCTTTGTTTCTTTGTTTCTTTGTTTCTTTGTTTCTTTGTTTCTTTGTTTCTTTGTTTCTTTGTTTCTTTGTTTCTTTGTTTCTTTGTTTCTTTGTTTCTTTGTTTCTTTGTTTCTTTGTTTCTTTGTTTCTTTGTTTGTTTGTTTCTTTGTTTCTTTGTTTCTTTGTTTCTTTGTTTCTTTGTTTCTTTGTTTCTTTGTTTCTTTGTTTCTTTGTTTCTTTGTTTCTTTGTTTCTTTGTTTCTTTGTTTCTTTGTTTCTTTGTTTCTTTGTTTCTTTGTTTGTTTGTTTGTTTGTTTGTTTGTTTGTTTGTTTGTTTGTTTGTTTGTTTGTTTGTTTGTTTGTTTGTTTGTTTGTTTGTTTGTTTGTTTGTTTGTTTGTTTGTTTGTTTGTTTGTTTGTTTGTTTGTTTGTTTGTTTGTTTGTTTGTTTGTTTGTTTGTTTGTTTGTTTGTTTGTTTGTTTGTTTGTTTGTTTGTTTGTTTGTTTGTTTGTTTGTTTGTTTGTTTGTTTGTTTGTTTGTTTGTTTGTTTGTTTGTTTGTTTGTTTGTTTGTTTGTTTGTTTGTTTGTTTGTTTGTTTGTTTGTTTGTTTGTTTGTTTGTTTGTTTGTTTGTTTGTTTGTTTGTTTGTTTGTTTGTTTGTTTGTTTGTTTGTTTGTTTGTTTGTTTGTTTGTTTGTTTGTTTGTTTGTTTGTTTGTTTGTTTGTTTGTTTGTTTGTTTGTTTGTTTGTTTGTTTGTTTGTTTGTTTGTTTGTTTGTTTGTTTGTTTGTTTGTTTGTTTGTTTGTTTGTTTGTTTGTTTGTTTGTTTGTTTGTTTGTTTGTTTGTTTGTTTGTTTGTTTGTTTGTTTGTTTGTTTGTTTGTTTGTTTGTTTGTTTGTTTGTTTGTTTGTTTGTTTGTTTGTTTGTTTGTTTGTTTGTTTGTTTGTTTGTTTGTTTGTTTGTTTGTTTGTTTGTTTGTTTGTTTGTTTGTTTGTTTGTTTGTTTGTTTGTTTGTTTGTTTGTTTGTTTGTTTGTTTGTTTGTTTGTTTGTTTGTTTGTTTGTTTGTTTGTTTGTTTGTTTGTTTGTTTGTTTGTTTGTTTGTTTGTTTGTTTGTTTGTTTGTTTGTTTGTTTGTTTGTTTGTTTGTTTGTTTGTTTGTTTGTTTGTTTGTTTGTTTGTTTGTTTGTTTGTTTGTTTGTTTGTTTGTTTGTTTGTTTGTTTGTTTGTTTGTTTGTTTGTTTGTTTGTTTGTTTGTTTGTTTGTTTGTTTGTTTGTTTGTTTGTTTGTTTGTTTGTTTGTTTGTTTGTTTGTTTGTTTGTTTGTTTGTTTGTTTGTTTGTTTGTTTGTTTGTTTGTTTGTTTGTTTGTTCTTTGTTTGTTTGTTTGTTTGTTTGTTTGTTTGTTTGTTTGTTTGTTTGTTTGTTTGTTTGTTTGTTCTTTGTTTGTTGGTTTGTTTATCGTGGAAAATTGCGATCAATTTATAACCCACTTCCCAAAGTCCGATTTCATTGAAACTTTGCACACATGAATATCTCCGAGACAACAGTTTCTATAAAAATTTGTGCCCCTCTGGCCTCGGGGTCGTGGGGCTCCCATACAAATA
Source organism: Nephrocerus scutellatus (assembly GCA_947095585.1). NCBI lineage: Eukaryota > Metazoa > Arthropoda > Insecta > Diptera > Pipunculidae > Nephrocerus > Nephrocerus scutellatus. Next base: position 57,827,424 of record OX352761.1, on the reverse strand, counting down.
TTTTACAAAATTTACCCGATTTACTTAAAATTTTATATACATGTGTACCTCTGCTGGACAAAACTTTTTGTAAAAATTCTGGAGACCCGGGCCCCGGGGTCGGGAGGTCCCATAACAATTTTTTAAAAAAATTAACCAGATTTTCTTCAAATTTTATACACGTGTGTATCTCCGATGGACAAACTTTTTGTAAAATTTTGGGAGTCAACCTGCTCTGAGGCCCGAGGTGTGCCCATATAATTTTTTTAAAAATTAGCCCGATTTTCTTCATATTTTATACACATGTTGCTAACAACCCTGGCCTTATAACGACCCTGGCGACGAAAACACGTTTTTTGTCTGTGACTTTTATGCCTAGACATAACCACATTTTGTTTTTTCATGTTACTTTACCTTTTTGATTTTGATAAGTACGGACCCATAAAATTTTTCATGTAAATTCTCTAATAGGAGATGGGTATGTGTTAAAATTTGAAGAAAATCGGGCTAATTTTTAAAAAATTTACATGGACACCACACTGGTCTCAGGGACCTATCACTCCAACAAATTTACAAAAAGTTTTTTCCATCCGTGATACACATGTGTTTAATATTGGAAGAAAATCGAGCTAATTTTTAAAAAATTTATATGGGCACCCTTCGGGCCTCAGGTCCCATTCACTCCAAAAACTTTACAAAAAATGTTGTCCATCGGAGATACATACGTATATAAAATTTTAAGAAAATCGAGTTAATTTTTTTAAAAAAATTTTGGCGCCCCACAGCCCCGTGGCCTGGGGTCTACAAATTTTTCTACAAGAAGTGTTGTCCATCAGAGATACACGTGTGTATACAATTTGAAGAAAATCGAGTAAAATTTTGTAAAATATTTGTATGGGAGCCTCCCGACCCCGCGGCCCGAGGGGCCTCAAGTTTTAATAGAAAGTGTTGTCTCCGGAAATACACATTTGTGCAAAATTTCAAAAAAATCGGGCTTTGGGAAGAGGATTAAAAATTGATCGCATGATTCCACGTAGACGACCGGCGACCGACGACCGACATCCGTGCCACGGGCAAGTGAAGTTAATATAGAAAATTAAAAAAAAAATACAAATGTTACAAAAAAGAGGCAAGGCCAAGAGACAAGTTGCTGCTATTTCCTTTTCTTTTGGCTTATCTTATCCTTACTTACAGTAACTAGAGTAAATAACTCTTCGATCAATTACAGAAGGGAAAGAACCATGCAAAAGAAATTTAATGTTGAATAATTGGCCTGCATGTTTCAAAGCGACATCCTTCTATCTTCAAATTCATTTCTCTTCAATTTTTATTTTAAAATTTTTTTATAAATTGAAAAACAAAGCTGCATTCCTGTGTTTGGGCAGTGATATGCAATATGCACCCACATCACAATAAATTATTATGAACATTTAGATCAGCTTATAAATTATTTATTCTGTTTGATGTGATTGATGATGATGTATGTGATTTCAATAACATACAATCAAGCTCATAGCTTGAGCAGAACGAAAGAAACATATGCACTAGTAGGCTGTCGCATTACAAGCAGACTGTGAGTCGGCTTAAAATGTAGCCGCAATTTCGTGTATACCGACTGCTTGCCATTTTTTTGTGCAGCACAAGTTGCGCAGCTACTTAATTCTTTACCTCAGCCGTAGTCTCTGTTCATTTGCTATCGGTGCTCTGCTCTGCTTTTACTTATCTTATCCTTACTCATGTTTACAAGAACTAGAGTAAATAACTCTTTGATCAATTACAGAGGGGAGAGAACCATGCAAAAGAAATTTAATGATGAATAATTGGCCTGCATGTTTCAAAGCGACATTCTTCTCTCTTCAAATTTCTTTTCTCTTCAATTTATTTTAAAACTACTCAAATTTTTTATGAGTTGAAACCAAAAGCTGCATTACACTGTTTGGACAGTGATATGCAATATCCAATATGCAATATGCAGCCACTTCACAGTTAGTGGTTATGAACATTAAAATTAGCTTATAAATAATTTATATATAATGTGATGTGATGATGATGTATGTGATTAGCTACGGTGCAAGTAGTAGCACTGTCATATTTTTTTTATTTATAATACTAACGAAAACAGTTTTAGACCTATCTTTGGACGTACCGATCAATTCAAACATTCCTTCTTTAGCCGCTCAAAAATTTTGTGGAATGAATTGCCCGAATCTGTATTTCCGCATGTGTATGATATTCAGTCATTTAAGATACATGTGATTATGGGTTGGCAAAGTTTATATTGAAATTACCGTGCAATATAATTAGTATTTTACCCCAACTGTTTTTGGCCAATAAAGTCCTCTGAAATATACTCATATGCCGTCTAAACGTCACTATAGACCATGTGAGCCCGTAAACCAAAACCCTCTCTATAGAAGTAGTAGTGTAGTATAGTCTCTGTTGGTTGGTTCTCTGCTCAACTCACATTACATTACTAATTGAATTTAATTCATAGGTTTAAACTCGGAAATTATTTTATAACAACATAAACTGGAAAACTAGATATACACTTTAATTTAAGTTAAGTGTACATACATAAAAATTAAATAAAATTAAGTAAAAAAAAATAAATTAACAGTGCATTGTCAGTAAATGTTTGAAAACGTTGTCACGCTCAAAACCCTCGCGGCCGTGTAGACGACACAGCCTACCCTGCTATTTTTTGTGTATGTATGTTCCCTATGGACTGCTAAATCCTTTCACCGATCGCGTTCAAACTTTGTGTATTGGTTTTATACCATAACGAACACTTAGTACGCTGTATTTTGACGGCAAGGTCGTTTGGTACAACTTTAAGCACATCTTATGTTTTCATAAATTGTCCAGTATTGTTACTCCTAAATATTCAAACGAACGTGAACTTGTCATATTTTAGATCGGGGCCGTTGGGTCAATGGACACCGTAAATATTTTGATAAATTTTGTTGAAAGAATAATTCTCTCAATGTTGGTAGCTCCTCTTCTCCTCATTACTTTACCTCTTTGAACAGCAAGAACCGATGGTGTGGTATTGTTTTTTGCTTGTGTTTGTATGACATAAAAATTCAATGTCTTGCCTGGTCGCCAACTACAGACTAGAACAACGAATTATGTGTGTATTTAAAGATAAAATCAACAAAACTGCGCGCCAAACGAACATGTAACGAACAATAATGCCTAAAACACAAGCACGCTTCAGCTTTGTCTTCGGCTGACGTTAACGAGTTCAGCCATACGATTTCAATGCTTCCTAGCACAATGTCGCTTCGGCTTCAACGTTTCGTTTGGCAATCGTAAAGGAAAAACGTAATATTACGTAACGAAGCTACAAACGGAAGCTCTTGTTCAAAAGTGATGAACACTTGCTTTGCCTGACAGTTCAAAGTAGATGACTGTGGCAGAACTCTCATTTGAGAAATGCCATATAGAGAAAAGTCATTCAAAGCAAATTCAAAGCGGCTGCATAGTAACGCAGCGAAGACGAAGCTGAAGCGTGTTTGTGTTTCAGGCATAAAGGTTGTACGTTTACCGTAAACAAACGATCAGGTGAATCAAATTCATACATATGTATTTATATACATCCATATGGATATATAACAGGGTGAACCAGAATTCGTGGAACAAATGAAGCAGGGTGATAGCGGAGGTCATTTCCAACCAAAATAGCCAAATGAAGTTTTATCGAATTGTTGATGGTTAAAAGTTATTTAATTTTTAGTATTTTTGGGTAAAATCACTAAAAAAAATAATTTTAAAAAAACCAACAGTTCTTTTGTTTGTGTTTATTTTTTAATACGATCTGGATCCAATGATCCAATAAAGTCATTTTTATAAACTTTATTATCTTCTGTCAAATTAAAACAACAGATTTGTGATGTCTTTTTGTTTCTCTCTGTATCTCTGTTTACGTAGAGTTTTAAAACAGAGATACATACTTTTGACCTTATATCACTTTACACCATGTAACCCTTGACCGCTTCTAGCTACAATATCACTGTTTGTCTATTTTGATAGAAAATTAAATCTTTCAGGTCAAAAAAATTTATTTTTTTTAAATTCTTAAAACCATTACCGATATAAACGCCCTATGATAATTTTTAGGCCAAAGGGAAAAGCCGATTGGGTTCACGAAACTCAACCTATCATGATCAAACATTGATGAAAAGCACCAACAACAAAAGAGCGATATACCGAGCTGTACCGAACAACACAATAACAGCAACCCGAAACACGCTGCCGAAAAATAACAAAAACATTATACAGAGCTGAGCCGAGCAACCCAAGCCAATTTGCATATTGCAACGACAAAATAATTTTTCGTATCAAGACACCAACAACAACAGAGCTGAAACAAACACAACAACAACAAACAACACGACGAGCAAAACAACAGCACACTGACAAACAAACAACAAAAACATATACAAAGCTGGACAAAACAACACATAATCGGATGATTTTACGGGAACACAAAATACAATGGGCATAGCAACAACGGGATCCCGAACTGACCATGGGAATTAAACGACATCGATCCTTCCACGGTTCAGGCTTAACAGGACTTTTCCAACCGATTAGAAAGGCAGGAAATTCCGACAATCAGTCTCTTCTTTCTTTGTGATTCCTACTTTTAGCAACTCGTCTAGTAATTCCTCGCATTAATCCTCATATTAATGGTTCAAAAGAGATATCCTTGCCATTACGTCCACACGTTTAACGCCAGAAATTCCTCGCATTAATGGTTCGAGAGAGATATCCTTGCCATTACGTCCACACGCATAACGCTAGAAATTCCTCGCATTAATGGTTCAAGAGAGATATCCTTGCTATTACGTTGTAAGGACGATTTTGGACGCGTTCCAAAATCCCCCCTATAGCAGAAACTCAGCTCAGCGGGACCAGGGTTTGGAAATAAAAAATAAATAATATTTAAATTAAACAAAAAAAAAAATATATATAAAATAATCATTATTTTAATTATTTATTTTTTATTTTATTTTTTATAAGCACCCTGTAGATTAAGAGAACTGTAACGGGTTTTGCTCCAATAACACTGCACCGGTAATTGCATAGCAATACTCATGGCAAGACACAGTGTAAATTACATATTTACATGAGTGAATGCCACCGAGTTACAAAGCTTAACAAAAGTAATAACAACAACAAAATACATGGAAAATAATAAGACACAAATATACGTATGAAATACGTTATTATTAGAAATAAGTATTTACAACAACAAAAGTATTATTATAATTGTAAAATATAATTATGTATACATATTCAGCATACGTCAACGCATAGAAGAGGTACGACACCCTTGCTGGACCAAATATACCGTTAAGTTGGGTATAAAAGAAGTCGGCTAATCGACCAGCAGCGAGTCGTGCGTGAACCGTTGCAGTGTGCACATCGTGGTTAAGCCTAGTTATCATAGTTATCATAGTTATCTTAGTTATTATTTCGTAAGTTATATATAGGCCACAGCTTCCCCCCACCCGTGGTAAGGGGTTGTGCTCCTATTATCAATAGTCTATACATTGCATACAGCTTCCCCCCACCCGTGGTAAGGGGTTGTATGTTATTATCAATATCCATTAGTCAAGCTCGTATACAGTGTACAGCTTCCCTCCACCCGTGGTAAGGAGCTGCAGACTATTTTCTTAGTTCACTTAAAGGAGGCAGGGACTTCGTCTCTCCAAGTTTATTTTGGTCAGCTACGTGTCATCCTAGTTTTATACGGTTTGCAACTTCCCCCCACCCGTGGTAAGGGGTTGCAAAACCACGTTCTTAGTTCACTTATAGGAGGCAGGGACTTTGTCTCTCCACGTTTATTTTCCACGTAATTTTATACGGTTTGCAACTACGTCACCACCCGAGGCAAAGGGTTGCAAATCAACATTTTTTAGTTCGCTTATAGGAGGCAGGGACTTTGTCTCTCCAGTTCGAAGGTTGGATAGTTGTACCTACAAGTTATTACCATTAATCTAGACATAACCTACAGCTTCCCCCCACCCGTGGTAAGGGGTTGTAGGGTATTATCATAATCTATATATATAGGGTACAGCTTCCCCCCACCCGTGGTAAGGAGTTGTATGTTATTATCAATATTTAGTAATCAAGCTTGTATGCAGTCTATAGTTTCCCCACATCCGTGGTTAGGGGCTGCAGACTATTCTCTTAGTTCACTCGTAGGAGGCAGGGACTTTGTCTCTCCAAGTTTAAGGTGGTCATCTATACGGCTCGCAATTTCCCCCCATCCGTGGTAAGGGGTTGCAAAGCCAAGTTTCTTATTGGATCATATGTCAGGTGACGTACCATGTAGGTAGTTATGGGTATCAGAAGGACTAGCACACAACGAAATGCACCTTGCGATGCTGAGACGTCGACTCGAAAGACACTTCAATTTCACTCCAACGCACTAGCCGTGAAATCGCCACAGAAGACTATGGCTATTTAACTTCGACACACCATCAGCTCAAGACTTGCTTAGTCTACAAAGAGGAATCACACTACCGAAAACACAAGCCAGTGCAAATCTATCAACCACCAGGATGAAGACAGCGTGGATATATTCGCTACGCAAGGAAGACTTGGTCGCGTACGCTAGGGAGTGTGGGCTAGATGTCACTGGCACCGTCGAAGAACTTCGTCGACGCTTTGCTTCGTTTGTCAACGAAGGTGAACTTAAATCTGAAGTTCAGGATCGACTTTGTACTCTGGAAACCCGACACACGAGAAACGCCTCACCGATACTCCCCCAAGTAGTCATCTCACAGACGGATGACGCCCAAGAGAAGATGACTGGCATCATTAACAGCGAAGTTCAAAACACATCGGTTCCAGCCCACTGCACACCCTCGCACCCAGCTGACATCGACCACGTGCGGAAGTGGTCGGTGGAATTCGACGGCGTTCGTGATCGGCTGGCTTTCATCGAGCGCGTCGAGGAGCTTTCCTCTAAAGCATCGTTACTTCCTAAAGAACCCGGCCATGCAACGTATCATCAACGAAGAAATCGACGACTTGCTGTAAAAGGGATGCATCGAACCATCCAATAGCCCCTTCAGTGCTCCAATCATCTTGGTGAGAAAGAAGACAAGGAAATGGAGGCTTTGTGTGGACTACAGCCAGCTAAACTCCAAGTCTGTTCCAGATGCCTACCCACTTCCGAGGATCCACCATATCCTCGACCGTCTCAGGAACGAGAAGTATATAAGTAGTCTGGAACTCAAGAACGGGTACTGGCAGATTCCAATGGAGGAAGGCAGCAAGAGGTACACAGCGTTCACGGTACTAGGGCGCGGACTTTTCCAATGGCAAGTCATGCCCTTTGGTCTACATTCCACTCCCGCCACCTTCCAACGAGCACTAGACCAGGTCATCGGTCCAGATATGGAACCCACGCTTTCGCCTACCTAGACGACATCGTCGTGACTGGAGAATCCTTGGAAGACCACATGACGCATCTAAAAGAAGAACTGCGACGGCTGCGACAGGCGAACCTGAGAATCAACACAGACAAGTGTGAATTCTTCAAGAAGGAGATAAAGTACCTGGGACGCATGGTCAGCGAACAAGGAATTCACACTGACCCGGGGAAAATCGCGGCCATCCAAGAACTCCGACCACACACTACCCTGCGAGAACTTCGTCGCTGTCTAGGGACTGCCTCGTGGTACAGGAGATTTGTTCCCGAGTTCGCAAAGGTCGTCCAACCCCTAACTAGCCTCCTAAGAAGGGGAAACACTGGAAGTGGACCGACGCGCAACAAACCGCATTTGATCAACTAAAGGATCGGCTCATACAGGCACCCGTTATCGCCTGCCCGGATTTTGAAAGAACATTTACCCTACAAACAAATGCCAGCGACTATGGACTCGGGGTCGTATTCACGCAGGAGATCGACGGCCAAGAGAGGGTTATTGCCTACGCCCGTCGCCACTTGAATTCAGCGGAACGCAACTACTCACCCACGGAAAATAAGTTCCTAGCTATAGTGTGGGGCGTCCGCAAGATGCGACCCTACCTAGAAGGGTGCAGATTTACAATAGTCACAGATCACCTAGCGCTAAAGTGGCTTAACTCAATCGAGAGTCCGTCTGGACGAATTGCTCGCTGGGCCTTGGAGTTGCAGCAATTCACGTACGACATCCACTATCGACGACGAAAATTGAATGTGGTGGCCAACGCACTCTCACGCCAGCCACGAGAAATCCTGCGAACGACAATCGTGGAGAAAAATGATTTGGAGAAGTGTACCTGGTTAGAGAAAAGTAAAGCGGAGGTCAAGGGAAATCCGGAGAAATTCCCGGACTACATCATCGAGGACAACGGACTCTATCGACACATCTCTCATCAGACCGCAGACGAGGATTGCACTCCCCGGAAACTGTGCGTCCCAAAGTACCAGCGAACGCGAGTACTGAGGGAAAATCATGACGAGCCCACCGGCGGACATTTGGGAATACGCAAGACGATCACACTCATTACCAACCGATACTATCATGCCAGGGGTACAAGTCCATCCAGCAGAAGCCGGCCGGAGCAATGCTGTCGCAAATCGCGGACGGACCCTGGAACATAGTCTGTGCAGATTTCGTCGGACCACTTCCCCGATCTTAACACGGCAAGACGGTAATATTAGTCCTATTCGATAAGTTCTCGAAGTGGACAGAGATCGTCCTGCTACGAAAAGCCACATCGAAATCTCTGAAGAAGGCGTTTCGCGAACGAATCTTGGCCAGATATGGCGTGCCTAAGATCTTCGTGAGCGATAATGTAGCCCAATTTTCCAGTAGCCAGTTCCGGAAGTTTCTGCAAGAGATAGGAGTCAAACACCAGTTCACCGCCCCGTACATGCCCTAGGAGAACCCCACAGAAAGGACAAACCGCACGGTCAAAACAATGGTCGCCCAGTTCGTTGGTGAACAGCATAAGGGTTGGGACGAACTCCTCCCCGAGATCTCATTGGCCATAAACTCCAGTGTAGCGGATTCAACAGATTTAAGTCCGGCATTTCTCACCCAGGGTCGAGAGCCTCGCCTTCCACGGACAATTTTCGACGAAAGGACTAGCGGGACGGGACACACTGAACAATCACCGAAAGAGAAGGCCGAGCACCTCCAAGAAGTCTTCCAAATCATGCGTCGGAACATGGAACAAGTGGCTTAGAATCTTGCTACGTACTACAATCTTCGCAGACGGTCGCTCCAAAATATGATGGACCCTTCGAGGTCACCGGCTTCGTGTCCCCAGTAATCGTGCGACTCCGTATTAATAACAAAAAGAGTCACACTGCGCACATCAGCGAACTAAAGGAGTACAAGACAGAAGATACCCTAGACTCACCAGGCTCGTCAAAGCCGGAGCATCCAAGTAAACATTCCGACGAGACACTCGTTCTTCAACGGACACTCCACGTCCACCGGTCCAAGCATACACCACACCGAGAGAAACAGCAGGCGCTCAAGGAGACACGCAAAACTTTAAACTCCCATACCGGGAGGAAAATCAACATTTCCCGGTACAGCAGTATGGTAGCAGGGGGGTACAAGGGTAGAGGCAGCAAGGACAGAAGATAGGACAGCAAGGGAAAAAGATATGACAGCAAGGGCAAAGGAGATAGCAGCAAAAAGAAAAGAGCGGCAGTGAAACGAACAGGACGGCAGCAGAAACAAGAGAGACAGCAGAAGGGATGAGTCGATCACAACAAGAGCGTAGGAGACAACAACAGCGACCAGGCAACGGCAGCAGGAGCAAAGAAGAACACCACAACAGCAGGCCAAAGAGTGCACGATCCCCACAGGATAAATAGAATAAGAATTAAATAGAATAGAATTTAAATTCTATTTATTTTAATTTGAAGAATATCCCGTTAGTCCACTTAAATAGGTGGACTAGACTCAAAGGATTATCAGTCACCAACGTGGAATTGCATCAACAACTGTCAAAGACAAAACTGAAAAAAAACTAATTTCTTGAAAAAAAAAACAATAATAAAAAAAAAAAAAAACGATGTATACAACATTAAAACAGAAGTTGGAAGCAGCCAAACAGCGGGCCAGACAGGTGCCGGAGCGGGTCTACCAGCGCTCCCTAATGAAGCCATTGGACGGCGACCAGTGGGAGGAGACCCACGACCCCCGGACTGGGAGGATGCAAGTCAAGCGCCGACAACCCGACCTAAAGGACCCAAAGGAGACTAAGGCACGCCGGATTGACGCTACGACAACCAAAGCGAACGGATGCACCCCGACCATCACCCTATCCAGTGACGAGGAGGAGGCTACCCCATTGGTTCCTGGTTGTGATCCATCTGACACAGGGTCAGAAATTGCCCTACGGTGAGATCCTAGCCTTTGACTCACTGCCACGGCTTACAACCGACTACCACTTCGACCTCCTGCGACAATACCTGGCCACCGAGGAAGCAATCAGGCATCACGGATCTGATCACCCACGGCGATTTATCAGCCTCACCCTACCGGAGAAGAAAGTGCGATTAGCAAAACAACGCAACAAATTCGACTGCGGCCTTTTCCTACTACACTGCGCAAGTCTCTTTTAAAGCGGACCCGCAAAACTGGCAAGATCCCCCAAAGGTCTCACACTACCCTTCGACCTGGAAGACGCGAAACAGGAGCGCTGCAAAATAGCCGGTGTCATAAAAGAACTCGCTAACGAAAAGGTACCCAAGATCGTTCTGCCAGTCCGGGAGGACCGCCAACACCCCCCGAGACGACTTGGAACGATGAGCGAAGGCAAGATACCAGTTCGGGAAGACCGCCAAAAAAAAAACGATGTATACAACATTAAAACAGAAGTTGGAAGCAGCCAAACAGCGGGCCAGACAGGTGCCGGAGCGGGTCTACCAGCGCTCCCTAATGAAGCCATTGGACGGCGACCAGTGGGAGGAGACCCACGACCCCCGGACTGGGAGGATGCAAGTCAAGCGCCGACAACCCGACCTAAAGGACCCAAAGGAGACTAAGGCACGCCGGATTGACGCTACGACAACCAAAGCGAACGGATGCACCCCGACCATCACCCTATCCAGTGACGAGGAGGAGGCTACCCCATTGGTTCCTGGTTGTGATCCATCTGACACAGGGTCAGAAATTGCCCTACGGTGAGATCCTAGCCTTTGACTCACTGCCACGGCTTACAACCGACTACCACTTCGACCTCCTGCGACAATACCTGGCCACCGAGGAAGCAATCAGGCATCACGGATCTGATCACCCACGGCGATTTATCAGCCTCACCCTACCGGAGAAGAAAGTGCGAATAGCAAAACAACGCAACAAATTCGACTGCGGCCTTTTCCTACTGCACTGCGCAAGTCTCTTTTAAAGCGGACCCGCAAAACTGGCAAGATCCCCCAAAGGTCTCACACTACCCTTCGACCTGGAAGACGCGAAACAGGAGCGCTGCAAAATAGCCGGTTTCATAAAAGAACTCGCTAACGAAAAGGTACCCAAGATCGTTCTGCCAGTCCGGGAGGACCGCCAACACCCCCCGAGACGACTTGGAACGATGAGCGAAGGCAAGATACCAGTTCGGGAAGACCGCCAACGTTCCCCAGGACGACTTGGCACGGTGAGTGGGAACCCTGTGGAAGTTCGGGAAGACCGCCAACATTCCCCAGGAAGACTTGGCACGGTGAGCGGACACCATGTGGAAGTTCGGGAAGACCGCCAACATTCCCCAGGACGACTTGGCACGGTGAGCAGAAACCCTGTGGAAGTTCGGGAAGACCGCCAACATTCCCCAGGACGACTTGGCACGGTGAGCAGAAACCCTGTGGAAGTTCGGGAAGATCACCAGAAACCCCCAGAAAGACGTAGCGACAATAGCGACAACAACAACAACATCAACCAACACAACGAAGACAACGGCGATAGCAACACCAGAAGGGAGCAGCACGAGTGCCACTCTAAAGTCTGGGCCACGGGCAACGACGAGCCCCGTGAACCCCATAGCGACCGGGAGCAACACTAACCGTGGCCACAAGAGGTCATGCAGGGCATTGCCAAGGCAAAGGCGGGACACCGCAAACACACACGGAAGAATTTCATCATCACGACCACCCACAACAAGTACCAGGTCAAGATCAAACGATCAGGAGAGGCCAGCATCATCCTTCTTGGCGGAAGTAAAGGGGGGTGTAAGGACGATTTTGGACGCGTTCCAAAATCCCGCCTACAGCATAAACCAGCTCAGCGGGACCAGGGTTTGGAAATAAAAAAATAAATAATATTTAAAATAAACAAAAAAAAATATATATAAAATAATCATTATTTTAATTATTTATTTATTTTTATTTTTTATAAGCACCCTGTAGGTTAAGAGAATTGTAACGGGTTTTGCTCCAATAGCACTGCACCGGTAATTGCATAGCAATACTCATGGCAACACACAGTGTAAATTACATATTTACATGAGTGAATTCAACCGAGTTACAAAGCATAACAAAAGTAGTAACAACAACAAAATACATGGAAAATAATAAGACACAAATATACGTATGAAATACGTTATTATTAGAAATAAGTATTTACAACAACAAAAGCATTATAATAATTGTAAAATATAATTATGTATACATATAATTGGGTTCAGCATACGTCAACGCACAGAAGAGGTACGACACCCATGCTGGACCAAATATACCGTTAAGTTGGGTATAAAAGAAGTTGGCTAATCGACTAGCAGCGAGTCGTTCGTGAACCGTCGCAGTGTGCATATCGTGGGTAAGCCTAGTTATCATAGTTATCTTAGTTATTATTTCGTAAGTTATATATAGGCCACAGCTTCCCCCCACCCGTTGTAAGGGGTTGTGAACCTATTATCAATAGCCTATACATAACATACAGCTTCCCCCCACCCGTGATAAGGAGTTGTATGTTATTATCAATACTTAGTAATCAAGCTTGTATACAGTCTACAGCTTCCCCCCACCCGTGGTATGGGGTTACAGACTACTTTCTTAGTTCACTTATAGGAGGCACGGACTTTGTCTCTCCAAGTTTAAGGTGGTCAGCTTTACGGCTCGCAACTTCCCCCAATCCGTGGTAAGGGGTTGAAAAGCCAAGTTTCTTATTGGATCATAGGGCAGGTAGGTAGGTATGGGTATCAGAAGGACTAGCACACAACGAAATGCACCTTGCGATGCTGAGACGTCGACTCCGTAAATATTGCGAGAATAAATTAACGTTTGCGAACCATTATAAATCCTTGTAAACTTATTTGAAACTGATATATACTCATTGTAAACATCATAAAATCTTGTATACTAAAGGCTAATAAAACAAATTAAAGTAGAATCAAAACGTCTCGGTCTATAAATTTTCTGTAACGAACTTACTGGAACCCGCTGAGCATACCCCAGCCCTAAGAGAAAACTTCGTTACAACGTCCACACGCATAACGCTAGTAATTCCTCGCAGTAACGGTTCAATCGAGATATCCTTGCCATTACATCCACATGCTTAGCGCTAGTAATTCCTCGCAGTAATAGTTCAAGAGAGATATCCTTGCCATTACGTCCACACGCTTAACGCTAGAAATTCCTCGCATTAATGGTTCAAGAGAGATATCCTTGCCACTACGTTCACACGCTTAGCGCTAGAAATTCCTCGCATTAATAGTTCAAGATAGATATCCTTGCCATCACGCCCAACGCTTAACGCTAGAAACTCCTCGCATTAATGTTTCAAGAGAGATATCCTTGCCATTAGGCCCACACGCTAAACGCTAGTAATTCCTCGCATTAATGGTTCAAGAGAGATATCCTTGCCATTATGTCCACAGGCTTAACGCTAGAAATTCCTCGCATTAATAGGTCAAGTGAGATACTCTTGCCATTACGTCCACACGCTTAACGCAAGTAATTCCTCCCATAAATGGTTCAAGAGATATATCTGTTCAAGAACAGAAATGTGTTTGTGCATGTTGGATTAATTTGCATAATAAAATTCATAATGCAAATTCATTAGGCGAATGAACCCAACATGTACGAAGCCAAACTTCCGAATTCCGGCTAAGAGAAACATGATCGCAGAGTTATTAGCTCACCTTTAACTCAAAGTGAAAACAAACAGGTGCAGCAATGGGAATATGTTTCGCTTATCAGAAATTCGAACCCTATCATTCATTGAGCACTAATGTTTTAAAATTGTCAATTTGCAACTTAGCATATTGTTTTTGTGTCAGTCACTGCGTGTGCAAACTGACTGCATATTGTTGCAGTATTTTTTATTTTTTTTTGTATTAATGCGAATTAGGCAATAATTTACCTGTAGTATCATTTTGTATTCTTTGTACTTGGCATTAATGCTAATTAGGAAATAATCCGTATTTCTATCATTCTGTATGTTTGTATTTTTGTTACTTATGCCCACGTAGGCCATATTATTTTTATAAATAATCCCGTCTTAGGGAATAATAAATCACACCTTTTTTTCGTCGAAGAGGTTGTCGGTAATTTTTATTTGGTTAGCTATCCCCCCACCGGTGGTAAGGAGTGACTGCTGAGCGAGCATAATTTAGGACACGATAAGCGTTTGCCAGGCCTTTGAACACTGGTAAAGTATTCGTCGCGTTTAAATTCATACTACGTTATTAAAGGCATGTACCAGGGCTATACACTGGTACCAACGATAGCTGTATAAGAAAAAGATCTAGCCAAAAATACACACAAGCCAGCGAGATTGAAGCAGTCATCGAGGGATATCATCATGGATATCGAAAAATTAGCTCAACAACATGAACGTAATGCTGAAAGTTTCAACAAGATCATCAGCAATTACAAGAAGGATCCTGCTGACAGGAAAACACAAGAAAGACTTCAACGGTTGAAGGAAGCTTGGGAAGCGTACGAGTCAGGTCTATACCAGATGTACCGACTGATAACGATTATTTTACTCATGAGGTATACGACACTGTATTAGAAAACTACACAAAATTCAAAGGGCATTTTGAGGAAAGGATAGCCGTGCTATTGAAGGTCAAGCCAACAGTGGAAGGGGAAATTACAAGAAATCCAGAGCAACAAGGACCGCAACTATCCGATGCCGCAAACAAAAATACCGTCACAATGACGACTCAGTCAACAGATGGGATCAACAGAATCATAAGGCGACACAACGTCATAGTGGTGTCTTTACGTCGTGCATTGAGTTGTGTAGACTTGAATTTAAATCCAGAGCTACAGCATACAAAGTCACTTTGGGAATATAAGTTGAGAGCCATCGTACAATACTGGGATCAACTTGAGGAACTTCATACATCAATTTATGAGCTAAGTGATGACCATGTAGCTAACGGCTACGATGAAGAAGAACATTTTAACTTGGCTGAAGAAGGTGAAAGGGTTATTACAGCCTTAATAGCAAGACTGCAGGAATGTGCTCATAGGACAGGCACAACAGCTGCACACACGTTACCAATTCCGTAAATCGAATTGGCAAAGTTTGATGGGGATTATTCCAAATGGCAACAATTCCACGATCTTTTTCAACAAATGGTCCACATGCAACCAATGGTAAAGTGCCAAAAAATGTGGTATCTAAAAACAAATCTAACTGGAGAGGCAGAAGGACTAATCAAACATTATTCAACGACTGACAGTAATTACGCCGCACCCTGGAAAACCTTAGAAGATCGTTACGCTAATCCGAGACTGTTGGTTTCCGTGCTTATAAGTAAATGACTCACTCAACCAAGTACTGCTGCAGAGAAAATTTTACCCAACGCCATTAGAAATCTTCACGACGTTACTAATGAGTGTCTCATGGGATAAGAAAATCTCGGTGTATCCACCAAGGAATGGGATCCAATATTAACCCACGTATTGATTAAAATATTAGAGCAGTCTCTCAAAAATCCAAAAGAACTTCAAACAAGAAGGCAAGTGATAGACTTCTTAGAGAAACGGTTTCATTCTCTATCAGCTCTGGGCAAGGATCGGCACATCGAGGATCGACGAAGACTCCACCCTTTAGGGACATTAGTTGTGGCAGCGAGTTCATCTCCATGTTTGGTTTGCAAGGGAAATCACGCACTTTACGCTTGCAAGGAATTTTTGGATAAAACCTCCGCACATCGACTAAATGGGCTCAAAAAATATAACCTCTGCATAAATTGCCTGAAGGAAGGACATCGAGCAACAACTTGCCCGAGACGATCATGCACCAAATGCTCTAAAAAACACAATACTTTAGTGCATTTGGAAGCCGTGAATTCAAGGCAACAAATCAATACACCATCTACACAATTCAAAGGAATCAACCCGACTAGAACAACAAGCTCTATCACTTAGCACCGTTAGTCAACAACGTCTATGATATATTTTGTTGGGGACGGCTCGGGTCAAGTTAGAATCCCACAATGGTGAATTCGTCGAATGCATAGCGCTACTAGATTCAGGCTCTTAGATAAATTTCATTACGGAGAGACTCGTTAAAAAATTGAAGATTCCAGCAAGGCATAATTCTGTGTGCATCCAGGGAATCGGACATGCCACTCAAAAGGTCCATAAGAATGAATGGGTTCTCAACTAGAATTGAAGCGTTAGTCCTGCCAAAATTACTTTCACCTCAACCAACACGATCAATAGACATCTCACAATGGAACATTCCAAAGAATATAAAATTAGCTGATCCAAATTTCAACTGTACAGAGCATATCGACCTTCTCATGGCGCAGAGCTGTATCATGAACTTCTGTCTGTTGGACAAATAAGATCCAATGTCGAGATGCCCACTTTTCAAAACACGGTATTCGGGTGGATGGCAACAGGGAGAATTGGACAACTTCCAAATACATCAATTACTTGCGGTATGTGCATCGAAGACGAAAATCTGAACAAACTAATTGAAAATTTTTGGACAACTGAAGAACCAGAGGAACCACAAGGAGCTCTTACAACAACAGAAAAGTGGTGTGAAAGGAACTTTGTACAGACAACTCATCTGGATATCCAAGGCCGATTTACCGTAAAACTACCGTTTTCAGACGATCCCACAAGGCTTGGGGAATCAAAACCCATCGCCCTACAACGGTTATATGCGTTATAAAGACGATTAGGTAACAATAAAGAGCTTAACCAACAATACAATCAATTTATGAATGAGTATATCACTCTAAATCACATGACAGAAGTAGCGCTTCCACCAAAGAATACATCACACTACTTTTTTCCTCACCACTGCGTGCAAAAACCTGATAGCAGTACCACCAAGTTGAGAGTCGTATTCAACGCATCATGCAAAACATCCTCCAATATATCGCTCAATGATATCTTGCATGTAGGCCCCATAATTCAAGATGACCTATTCACAATTCTGCTAAGATTCCGGTTACCACAGTTTGTTTTTACAGCCGATATAAAAAAAATGTATGGACAAGTATTGCTACATAAAGAAGATCGCAAGTACCAGTTGATTCTGTGGAGAAAGGAAGTATCAGAACCTGTAAAATGCTATCAGTTGAACACCGTGACCTACGGCACATCATCTGCCCCCTATTTATCAATAAAATGTTTACAACAGCTCTCTCAAGCAACAACTAAAAGCCACCCCTTCGGCAGCAAGATACTTCAACACGTTTCTACGTAGACGACGTCATGACAGGCGCAAACAGTCTCTCCACTGCTCTGGAAATGCAAAGGCAATTAATTGACATGCTTCAGGGAGCAGGCTTTAAACTGCTCAAGTGGTGCGCAAATCACCCGCGGCTACTACAAAATTTCGGTTCAGAGGATAAAAAAGTACTGCTGGACTTTAAAAATGACTCAGAAGACAACATAAAAACTTTGGGTCTAACTTGGCTGCCAAACGATTTTTGCATCAAAACTTATGAGAATTACGACGCTAAGGTCACAAAAAGAAAGGTCTCATCAGAAATAGCACGAATATTTGATCCACTTGGAATCATGGCTCCAGTGGTAATCACCGCAAAAATCTTTCTGCAACAGTTGTAGAAATTAAAATTAGAATGGGATGCAGCTCTACCTCAGGAATTACATTTACAATGGTCAAGATTCCGTGACGACCTAAAGGCAATAAGTCTCATCAGGATTGCACGACATATATTTTCACACCAGACTCCAGAAGTAACACAAGTTCACGTTTTCGCTGATGCATCCGAAAGGGCGTATGGAGCCTCCATATATATATACGATCAACGGTTGGCCACGGAACCATCATAGTGCGATTGTTGTGCGCAAAATCACTTGAGAAGGAAAAGTTTAAGAAGCCGAAAATTCCACGGCTAGAATTGTGCGCCGCCAAGCTAGCAGCGGATCTCGCCAATCGAATAAAAAGGGATATTGGATACGAAGATGCTCCTACGTATTTTTGGAGTGACTCTGAAATTGTCTTGGCTTGGATCAACTCCTCCGAGAAATCCCTCCAAACGTTCATTGCTAGCAGAGTATCTTCGATAAAGGTTAGTACCACACCACAACAATGGCGTCACGTAAAATCCAAGGATAACCCAGCTGATTTACTAAAACGAGGAACTACTCCGGAAATGTTGAAGGAATGCAATCTTTGGTTTTACGGTCCCCTATTCCTTCACGGTCGAGAATCATCTTGGCCACAACCTTACAACAAATCGGCAGCAGCAGCAACCAAACTCTAATGCGTTACCAATAACAACTAATGATAAGGAGTCAGGTCACTTTATCTACAAAATCAAGCATGGAAAATCATTTCAAATGATCCAGCGGATCACTGCGTACATATTAAGATTCGTCAGTAAACTTAAAGGGCGTGAAGGGAAGACAAGCAGTAAAAGAAAACTATCCAGCCAATAATTAACAGATTCGCTTCATACCATTCTCCGATTTCTGCAGAAAGGGGAGTTCAATTCCGATATCGCCCATTTTAAACGATACAGCGAGTGCGAAAAAACCAGCGCCATAAGCAGTCTCGAACCCTTTTTGGATACAAATGATATTATGCGGGTTGGAGGAAGACTAGAAGCATCAGCGCTTTCATACGATGCAAAACATCCTATCTTGCTTCCTTACGGACATCCTTTCACAAAAATGATAATGACAGAGATTCATTGCAAAAATAAGCACGTTGGACCACAGACTCTTTTGGCCATTACTAGACAACGATTCTGGCCGATCAAAGGTAATATTATTGCCAGATCTATAGTGCAAAACTGCATTCGGTGCGCAAAAGCAAAACCCAAGTTGCTCTCTCAGATGATGGGCAGTTTACCAGCCGATCGAGTTCAACCAGCACGGCCTTTCATCAATTCAGGAGTGGACTTTTGCGGGCCGATATGGATTCACTACCGTGGTAGAGGAAGTCGACCACAAAAGCGGTACATCGCAATATTCTGCTGCTTTGCTACTAAGGCTGTTCACCTGGAGATCGTTAGTGCTTTAATAACGGAAGCCTTTATAGGAGCACTGAAACGTTTTACGGGAAGACGAGGCCACGTTCGTAACCTATACTGTGATAATGCGACTAATTTTGTTGGAGCAAGAAATCAGCTTCAGGACCATAGCCAGACAGTACATTCCACGCAAGGTCAAGAATCAATCACCAACTCGTGCAGCGCAAAAGGCATCGATTTCCATTTCATTCCACCTCGATCTCCCCACTTCGACGGAATATGGGAATCTGTAGTTTAATCAGCAGAACATTTACTATATCGAAGCGTGTCATCAACACCCTTGACATATAAAGAATTTGAGACCCTAATGATTCAAATAGAGGCAATTCTTAATTCAAGGCCATAAACACCACTTTCTTCAGATCCAAATGATCTCACCGCACTAACTCCTGGTCACTTCCTAATCGGATAATTTAATCGAACCACTGACAGCACCGACCGACACGATGGAAATTAATGACGCACCTAAAAAATTAATTTTGGCGCAGATAGTCGAGGGAATATCTAAATGAATTGCAACAACGGGTTAAATGGAAACAGCAAAAACCAAACTTACAACCCGGAGCCATAGTTCTAATTAAAGAAGATAACACCCAATCGATGCAATGGCCACTCGGACGAGTCATTAAAACTCACATTGGAGAGGATGGCCAGGTCCGCGTAGCAGACGTCAAAAAATTAACCAGCATTGTTCGGCGAGCGATTCACAAACTTGCTCCTCTTCCACTTAATGATGAAACCCCAAAACAGGAACAACCACATCATTCTGAATGTCAAATAAAAAGAAAGGCAGCAGAATCAACATCTCAAATCACAGAGGAGTCAACGAACAATGACCAACCACCACAGAGAAAATGTCGAAAATCATACAGCTCGGCAATGTTATTCATCTTGATAGTATGCCTGATCGTACCACTCACATGTAGTTACCCAGTGGAAGTCAGCCAATTTCCATCTAAGCTTCTAAGCACAAGAGGTATCAAAAACAGTTGATGACATGAAGGGAAATGGTGGTCTTCACTTCACTTGCGACTTCTCAAGAATCAAACATCAATAATAGACTCAACTTTAAACATTATAAAGTGCAACCAGTTGAGTGTTCAAGAAAAATGTAGAGCGTTGAACGAGCAAATTAAACAAATAACTGCGCATACCACTCAAGAAGAACTAACTAGTAATTTTCTTGCCTTATCCATCGAACTGACGCTAATCATGTCCAACACACAACGACTACAAACCTTGCTAATCAGAGTGCTAATCGACACAAACCATGGAAAGATAAGCCTTCTTCTTCTATCACCACAGCAATTAAGTCATGAAGTCATAATGATAAAGGCGCATGTCCCTTCCTCGCTTCGCCTACCGGTAGACTCGTCAGACCTGCTGCAACTATATCAACTGATGTCCGTAAAGAGTGGGATTGTTAACAACCACGTGCTCTTCCAAATCAAATTTCCTCTTGTCAATATAGAAGTGTTCGAGATATTCAAAGTATTGGCCATACCTATATTTAAAAAAGGGTCCCTAATTGTAATCAACCCAGATTCATCCCACCTAATCATAAGTCCACACCGTGATCAATACTATCCAATAACGGAGCAGGAATTGGCAATGTGCTCAACAACGGAACCATCCACTTATATCTGCGAGCAAACAAAGCCGCTCTACCGCAAGAAGGCTAATGTATATACATGCGAGGTTGATTTACTGAACAATATGCCGTTACCAAAACAATGCAAGATAACTGAGCTCACAGAAGACCAGGTATGGATCCGATTGTCGCACCCCAATTAATGGATTTATGCCCTCAGAACGAAGACAACCATCAACACTGTATGCGGCAATGAGATTTCACCAATAACACTGGAGGGCTCTGGCCTTTTAAAAATTCAGCCCAACTGCGTCATTAAACAAGATCTCTTAACATTCCAAGGACATAAAATCTATACCAGTATCGGCAAACTATCCTATACCAAATTGGTCAATCTAACGGACATCGCAATACCAAGCAATCTGATCCCAACTAACGAGTATTCATCAGCAGATCAACTTCAATTGGCAGAGATCGAAAGGTTGAGGCAAGAAATCAAGCCATTTTCAACAGAAATGCCATACAAAATAAGCAACCACGACCTTCACCAGTACTCCGGACTTAGGACGTATTTTAACTGTACCAACAATCAGCGATATTGCGTTCAAACTTTTGCCTCAATTAAGCCAATGTTCCAATGCGGAATTTAATTTCTTATGGCTGAGAGTAATGGTACAGGGGCGCAACATCCACCACTGCTTTCTTCATAGAAGCCCCAACTTAGACAGAGCTTCAACTCTTCGCGAGATTGATGCACTGTCTGACTCAATTGCAAGAATTGTCAGAAAACACTGTAATCGTTATTGCAGGCGATTTCAACGTACACAATTCTGGGTGGCTTCGCCATTCTGGCCAGACAACACCCGTAGGAATGGATGTTGAGTTGTTCGCTGACTTAAATCACCTTACTCAGCTTGTAAATGAGCCTACACGAATACCTGACATTGCAAATCATTCCGCAAACACCCTTGACTTGTTCCTTACCTTTCGTCCTGATAATTACTCCGTCAATGTATTATCGCCTCTAGGCTCGTCTGACCATTGTGCTGTATCAGCTAATTTCTCGTTAACAAACCACGCAGTTAGAGAAAAAACTCCCAAAAAAAACAGTATGGCAATACGAGAAAGCCAATTGGGACGGCCTTAACAACTTCTTTGGGTGTTTTAACTGTTCGCTATTGTTTCACTCTAAAGACAAAGCCAATCTGTTTGCTGCACATTTTGCAGCTAGCTTCACGCTTCCAGATTGTGCATTGATGCCGCCTGCACCCCCGAGTATTGAACACTCTATGGGACAGATCTTCATTCGTACTCGTTCAGTTGCTAGAACTTTAAACGATCTCAACATTCACAAATCCGCTGGGCCAGATGGTATTTCCCCATTAGTTCTGAAGAGGTGTTCTTCCAAGCTGGCATTACCATTGCGTAAGCTTTTCCATCTATCCTATTCTTCTGGACTCTTCCCGAGAAGTTGGAAAACAGCCTTTGTCCAGCCCATACCCAAAAAAGCTCATGAAATATCTTGAAACCAATGAAATCCTTTGACCGGCAGTACGGATTCCGTGGGCAACGTTCCACTGGTGATTTGATGGTATATCTCACCGAACAGTGGAACCGGTCTTTTCAACAATTTGGTGAAAGCAAAGCTTTTGCACTTGATATTTCTAAGGCATTTGAAAGAGTTTGGCATCAAGCTCTTTTGTCAAAAATGCGTGCCTTTGGTGTCGATGATAAACTGCTTCATTGGATTAGAAGCTATCTTTTGGACCGCTCAATTCAAGTTGTTTTGGACGGATTCAAGTCTGAAATACACCACAAAAATGCTGGCGTTCCCCAGGGCTCTGTTCTGTCCCCGATACTCTTTCTCATTTTTATTGATGATCTTTTATCTGTGACTTCTAATCCAATTCACTCCTTCGCTGACGATAGCACTCTCAGCTTCTCATATAAGTTTGAGGAACGTCCCTCCACATCTCATGTGGAACTCAAACAGCTTCGTATGTTAAGCACGTTAAACTCTGACCTAGACAGCATAATAAAATGGGGAGAAAACAATCGAGTAGAATTTAACGCTTCCAAAACCCAATGCTGTGTCCTATCGTCCAAGCGAATCCCAAATCCCATGCCATTATCCATGAATGGCACTTGCATCGAGAAAACTGAAAATCTCACAATTCTCGGTATGTGCGTCAACGACAAGCTTCGTTGGAATGACGACATATTTACCGTCGCCAAAAATGCTGCGAAATGTTTAGGTTTTCTAACCCGGTGCAAGAAATTTTTCACTCCCTCTGACCTGGCTACTATCTACAAGGCCTTTATTCGCCCTAAACTTGAGTACAATTGTCATATCTGGTCTGGTGCGCCTAAAACCACCTTGCATCAACTAGATAGAATACAAAACCGTGCGATAAAACTTATCGGTGACGAAAACATTGTGAAATCAATAGATTCGCTTGAACACTGCAGGAACGTCTCCTGCTTGTCACTGTTTTATCGCTTCTTCCACCAGCGGTGCTCAAGAGAAATAGCCAGTTGCATGCCACCTCTCCTTGAAATCAATCGCAATACTCGTGGCGCTCTAAATGCACATCAGTTTACCCTTAAGCCCATTTTCGGACGTACAGTTAAGTTCAGGGATTCGTTCTTCAGCCGTACAACACGTATGTGGAATGCTCTGCCAAGCTCTGTCTTTCCACATCACTACGATCCACAGGCATTCAAGACACATGCTCATATGCTCACATGCTGTGCCAAGCATATAGCCGAACATAATAAGGGTGCGAATCCCTTTTTGCGTGCGCAAATTATAAAAAAAAAAAAAATCTTTTGGAGATGGAAAAAAAAGAAGACAAACAAACCTAGCAAACCATCGCCATCAGGACCTATCCCCAGCATAAGTCGAAAATTCAGCCTACCTAGCAACGAAATCTGTTGAATGGCTGCATTCAACGGGGGGGAGTATGTTCAAGAACAGAAATGTGTTTGCGCATGTTGGATTCATTTTCATAATAAAATTCACAATGCAAATTCATTAGGCATGCGAATGAAACCCAACATGCACGAACCCAAACTTCCGAATTCCGGCTAAGCGAAACATGATCCTAGAGTTATTACAGCTCACCTTGAACTCAAAGTGCAGCATTGGGAATATATTTCGCTTATCAGCAATTCGAACCCTATCATTCATTGCGCACCAATGTTTTAAAATTGTCAATTTGCAACTTAGCAAATTTTTTTGTGTCAGTCACTGCGTGTGCAAACTGACTGCATATTGTTCCAGTATTTTTTATTTTCTTTTGTATTAATGCGAATTAGGCAATAATTTACCTGTAGTATCATGTTGTATTTTTTGTACTTGGCATTAATGCTAATTAGGAAATAATCCGTATTCCTATCATTCGGTATGTTTGTATTTTTGTTACTTATGCCCACGTAGGCAATATTATTTTTATAAATACTCCCGTCGTAGGGAATAATAAATCACTACTTTTTTTATCATCCAAGAGGTTGTCGGTAATTTTTATTTGGTTAGCTATCCCCCACCAGTGGTAAGGTGGCTAACTATAGGAATTATACTAAGATATATCGGTACAAGAACCAGGCACAGGCATTCAAGACACATGCTCATATGCTCACATGCTGTGCCAAGCATATAGCCGAACATAATAAGGGTGCGAATCCCTTTTTGCGTGCGCAAATTATAAAAAAAAAAAAAATCTTTTGGAGATGGAAAAAAAAGAAGACAAACAAACCTAGCAAACCATCGCCATCAGGACCTATCCCAAGCATAAGTCGAAAATTCAGCCTACCTAGCAACGAAATCTGTTGAATGGCTGCATTCAACGGGGGGGAGTATGTTCAAGAACAGAAATGTGTTTGCGCATGTTGGATTCATTTTCATAATAAAATTCACAATGCAAATTCATTAGGCATGCGAATGAAACCCAACATGCACGAACCCAAACTTCCGAATTCCGGCTAAGCGAAACATGATCCTAGAGTTATTACAGCTCACCTTGAACTCAAAGTGCAGCATTGGGAATATATTTCGCTTATCAGCAATTCGAACCCTATCATTCATTGCGCACCAATGTTTTAAAATTGTCAATTTGCAACTTAGCAAATTTTTTTGTGTCAGTCACTGCGTGTGCAAACTGACTGCATATTGTTCCAGTATTTTTTATTTTCTTTTGTATTAATGCGAATTAGGCAATAATTTACCTGTAGTATCATGTTGTATTTTTTGTACTTGGCATTAATGCTAATTAGGAAATAATCCGTATTCCTATCATTCGGTATGTTTGTATTTTTGTTACTTATGCCCACGTAGGCAATATTATTTTTATAAATACTCCCGTCGTAGGGAATAATAAATCACTACTTTTTTTATCATCCAAGAGGTTGTCGGTAATTTTTATTTGGTTAGCTATCCCCCACCAGTGGTAAGGTGGCTAACTATAGGAATTATACTAAGATATATCGGTACAAGAACCTCAACATTAGTCAAGGTACATGCACCTTAACTATCTCGGTGGAACAAAAAGGTTCCAACGTTAACATTGGTTCATGGTAAATGGTAATGGTTCAATCGAGATATCCTTACTATTCCGTCCACAAGCTTAACGCTAGAAATTCGTCGCATTAATGGTTCAAGAGAGATATCCTTGCCATTACGTCCACACGCTTATCGCTAGATATTCCTCGCATTAATGGTTCAAGAGAGATATCCTTGCTATTACGTCCACACGCTTAACGCTAGTAATTCCTCGCAGTAATGGTTTATAGCGGATATATGCAATATAAGTACGCGACACATGTCCTTACGTGTAGGTCATTTGTAATTCAAACACATGTCCTTGTCTATCTCGTATATAGAATACGCATGAGGAAATATAAAGTCACCTCGATACGAGCGAACACAGTCAGTCTTGCAGTGAACTTACCAATGTAACGACACGTACAAAAGGAACAAGAATTGAAAATAACAAGACAAAAACGTGGTGTATTACATATATGTGTGCGCGAACTAAAATTAAAACATTGAAAATTGAAACTATAGAACTTAAACTAAAGATAAAAACATATATAAAATAAAAAAATATTTAGATAGGAATCATAAAACTTAAACTAAACATAATAATAATAAAACTGTAAATACTAAAATATGAATCGTAAAACTTAAACTAAATACAAAATAAAACTGTAAATACTAAAAATTGTAAAACTTAAACTATATATATATCCGTTAAGGTGGCAAATACATAAAGGACTGATTACTTGGTTAATTTCGTGAAAAAAATCGTATGGGGGGTCTATTTTCAACCCCTGTAGTGTACGTAGCGTTTAAATGCGAAGAGACGTACTTTTGACCTTACATCACTTCACACCCTGTAACTCTTGAACGCTTCTAGCTACATGGTCACTGTTGGTCATTTTTAAAAGAAAATAATTTTTAAAAATCGAATAATTAACATTTTTTAAATTCTTAAAACCGTTACCGATATAATCGTCGTCAAAATCCATAAATGTTTTTTCTTTTTTTAAATTTTATTTTCAAACGCGAATATTTCGAAAATCGCTCTCGGATAAATTTTTTTTGACAAATGCAATATTAAAGCCCATTCAATTTTCTACAAATCTACAATATTTTTGCATTCGGTCAACAGGAGCAGGGTTAAAAATGAAAGTTTGTAAAATAAACAAAAACGTACTTTTGACCTTACATGACTCCACACCATATAACTCTTGAACGCTTCCAGATACAAGGTTACTATAAATCTTTTTTGAAAGACGAGTACATTTTTAAGATCAAACAATCTACATTTTTTTAAATTATTTAAGCCATACCGAATACCGATATAAAGGTCGTCAAATTCAAAACAAAATTTTTTAAAATTGTTTTTACCAACACGATTATTTTAAAAAATGCTCTTAGATACATTTTTTTGATAAATACAATATTGAATCCTGTTGAATTTCCTACAAATACATGGCATAATATTTGTGCATTCGGTAAACAAGAGCGAGATAGTGCGAGTTGTGTTACTACTACTACGTATAAGAAGGGTTGCATGACGTCCTAGTGTTCCTGCAGCAACTGTGCAACAAAATTACACGGGCAGTGGATGCAACCTCACCACTTCACTCCAATGAAATGTCTGCTTCAAAAGGACTTACCAAGATGGACCTAGTTTTGTGAGTCGATTTCACAACATCGAATGGACCATAAAATTTGTGGTGAAAATGAAAAATGGTGTCCACTCAGAAAATTAGGTCCTCTTGGGTATGTCCTGTTGAAGCAAATTATGCACTGGAGTGAACTGGCAAGGGTGCATCCGTTCCACGTATAATTTTGTTACACCCTTGCTACGGGAACACTGAGACGTCATGCAACTCTTTTTTTACGTAATAGAAGTAACACAACCCGCACTATCTCGCTATTTTTGACTGAAATTACAAATATTTTGACATGGATTTGTAGAAGATTGAATAGGCTTTAATACTGCATTTGTCAAAAAAAATGTATCCAATAGCATTTCTCGAATTAATCGTGTTTGTGAATATAATTTAAAAAAAAATTTGATTTTGAAGACGTTCATATCGCTATCGCTTAAATAATTTAAAAAGATGTACATTGTTTGATCTTAGAAATGTACTTTTCTTTCAAAAAAGATAAATATTAACCTTTTATATGAAAGCGTTCAAGAGTTATAGTGTGTGAAGTCATGTAAGATCAAAAGTACGTTTTCATTCATTTCACAAACTTCCAATTTTAATTCTGTTCCGGTTGACCTATTGCAGAAATATTATGAGGTGAAGTTGTAGAAAATTCAATAGGCTTTAATACTGCATTTGTCAAAAAAAAATTATCCGAGAGCATTTTTCGAAATAATCGCGTTTGAAAATAAAATTAAAAAAAAACATTTCTTTTTTTTGACTTTGACGACGTTTATATCGGTAATGGTTTTAAGAATTTAAAAAAACTTACATTCTTTTGACCTTAAACATTTAAATTTATATCAAAATAGACCAACAGTGACCTTTTAGCTAGAAGCGTTCAAGAGTTACAGGAAGTAAAGTTATGTAAGGTCAAAAGGACGCATCTCTGTTTTAAAACTCTACGTACGCCACAGGGGGTGAAAATAGACCCCCCCATCCAATATGATCTTTTTCACGAAATTAACCAAGGAATCACCCTTTTAAGTATTTTCCACCTTAACGGATACACCCTGTATATAAACTAAAAACCAAAAAAACTGTAAAAAGAAACCGAACAACATAAGAAAATAATAAAGCTACAAATAAAACATCAGATTACATCTAAACATCCATTCGTTGCAAGATGGATGCTAGCGCACCCACAAAATGGTGACCCCGACGACGCACATCAGTAACGAATTACAAATGTACATGATACAAATACATCATTATTAAAAACACATAAAAATATAAAATTCCTTAAATGGTATAGCGTTTCTATAAAGTGATTGTTCACAAAAACATCATCGCATAACGCCCAACCACATGTTCCATTATTTTTTTCTCAACCTATGATGCGAAAATCATTTACCGTTTTTCTTTCATTCGTCCATTTTTCTTCCATGCTCCCGTTCAAAGTCCGCTACACCACACATCAGCATACACCACAGCTACATCAAAATCCGCTACACCACACATCAGCATACACCATAGCTACATCAAAATCACACTGCATCCAAGAATCATCAGAGCCCTGCAATAACAGAACAGGGAAGTTAATAGGACATGGAAAACAACAACAACATCGTAAAATTCGATGACCACACCATCATCGACAACAGCACACAAAAACTAAAACCACAAGCAACTATTCCCAGTAACATTCAATCGCATCCCATTAATTACATTATATTTACATTTACATATAATTTTATTTTTTATTCATACACTTAACAAAATAACTATATTATTATATTTCACTATATTATTACATATTATTACATTATATCGTATTATTATTTTTCTTTTAATTATTACACTATATTATCACATATTATATTACATTTTTACATATTACACATATAATACATAAATGACGTAATCTCTCTACATCACACACACATATATTCCCATTTAATTAAACTTATAAATAATATTCTCAAATACGCAAAATACCCAAACCAATATAGGTATACCAAACACGGAAACCATATCATATCTATATATATGTAAAATATATATATATAATATATATGTATATATAAAATATATATATATAAAAATATATATATAATATATATATATGAAATATATATATAAAAATATATACATAAAATATACATATAAAGTAAACTATTTTGCACTCTCCACATGTATACGCATACATATACAAGGTATAAGAACATACGGTTCAACAACAGTTGGTGTTCGTTCGTTCTCGCGGTGACTTTATATAACAGTGGGATTGGCACGTCACGCCGTCTTTTCATCACCGATCATGAAACTCATTTAAAATTTCTGATCGACTCGGGGGCTGAAGTGATACCCGTCAAAAAACTACCTCGACAACCAAAAGACACCATTTGCATACTGACAGCAGCAAATGATACTCCAATTTCCACTTCCGGTGCAAAACTATTATCTTTTTTTTTATTTTTCTGGATTTCTAAAACTAACATTGTTTTGCACTTTGTTTTGTAATTATACTTGGTTTTCAATGAACCATAATCCCTTAACTACATATATTCCATGCAACACCTAATTACACGTAAATTCTGTAAAAATATTAAGATATTTTTATTAAACATTAAAGTAATATACAATTTTGATTTAAAACTAAACTTATAACTAATATTAATATATGTCGGCTCAACAATAGGGGCCCGACGTATTTACATTGTCTTTTTTTTTTGGTATTGTTTATTTTTAAACAATATTTTTTACTACTTAATCTACTACATGTTTATTTTTAAGGGAATTAAATTTTAAACAATAATTTTAAAATAAAATAAGAATGAAAAATATTAAGCGGCGTATAAACAGGGCGAACTTCAGCCTCTGTAATATTGGTTGCCCGCCTTCTCGTAGAAGGAGACGTCTTGATTGTTAAAGATGTCATCGAATCTAGCATCAGTGAATCCTCTTATGTGTATGTACCGGTGACTTGGCTCGATTTCCTCGATTCGCAGTCCTTGCATCTCAGGACTTGGATGTGTTTCCAATGCGTCGACGAATTTCCTCGCCATTCGGAACAAGTGGTCAGTTATTGGCAGCAGACCTGCTGCTTCGTATAGTTTTGTAGTCGACACAAACTTATAGCTGTTTGTCACCCTCCAGAGTCCTGTACAGATCCTTAGTACCTTCCTTTCAAATAGGGAGATCTTCTTCATCGTTGTTGGTGAGATGGTGAACCATATGTGGTAGCCATAGGTTATCACTGGCCTGATGAGTTGCTTGTAGATAAGCAGCCTGGTGTTGTTGGACAGACCGTTTCGTCTTTTAAGTAGCGGGTGCACTAAATGAAGAGCGTAGTTCGCTTTTTTCATTGTTTTGTCGATGTGAGAGTTAAACTTGAGCCTATCAGTAAAGTTGATTCCCAGGTACTTAGTCTCTGACTTGGTGTTTATTGTTGTGCTATTTGAAGGGTGATTTTTAAGGCTGTGCACCGGCTTGCGATTTTTCTTATCCTTGTTTCGGTTGCTGATACTCGGAAGCAGATGAGTTCCGTTTTATTGGCGTTGATCTTTAGTCCCCACTTCAGGTAGTAGTCCCAAAGATTTCTGAGGTGTTCCTCCACTCTTCTGGCAGCTATCTCGGGAGAGCGGGAAACTGCATACGTTATGGAGTCATCCGCGAAGAGCATAGTCCTTGTTCCGGCTGTATTTGTGGGTTGATCCGCCGTGAAGATGCTATACAGGACTGGTCCAAGTCTGGAACCTTGAGGAACTCCGGCTTTGATCCTTTTCCTTGTCGATGGGCGGTCGTACACCTGTACAAAGAAGACCCTGTTAAAAAGAGAATTTTTAATTATTTTTACAATATAATTGGGGAAACCAAAACTAATAAGCTTGTACAGTAGCCCGTTTATCCAGACACTATCGAAAGCTTTTTCGATGTCTAGCAAACAGGCCACTGTACTACTTTTGACGTTCAGTCCTTTAGTGACGTCACTGTGAAGCTTCAGCAGAGGGTGCAGCGTAGAGTGCTTCTCTCGGAAACCGTACTGAATGGAAGGAATAAGATTTCTTTCCGTACAAAACGTATTGATCTTTTTACGGATCAATGATTCCAATACTTTACTGATACAACACAATAGAGCTATTGGACGGTAACCAGTTACGCTGGAGCGGTCAGTTTTCTTGGGTACTGGTACTACCTTGGCCGCTACACCACACATCAGCATAACCATAACCACATCAAAATCCGCTACGCCACACATCAGCATACACCACAGCTACATCAAAATCCGCTACACCACACATCAGCATACACCATAGCTACATCAAAATCACACTGCATTCAAGAATCATCAGAGCCCTGCAATAACAGAACAGGGAAGTTAATAGGACATGGAAAACAACAACAACATCGTAAAATTCGATGACCACACCATCATCGACAGCAGCACACAAAAACTAAAACCACAAGCAACTATTCCCAGTAACATTCAATCGCATCCCATTAATTACATTATATTTACATTTACATATAATTTTATTTTTTATTCATACACTTAACAAAATAACTATATTATTATATTTCACTATATTATTACATATTATTACATTATATCGTATTATTATTTTTCTTTCAATTATTACACTATATTATCACATATTATATTACATTTTTACATATTACACATATAATACATAAATGGCGTAATCTCTCTACATCACACACACATATATTCCCATTTAATTAAACTTATAAATAATATTCTCAAATACGCAAAATACCCAAACCAATATAGGTATACCAAACACGGAAACCATATCATATCTATATATATGTAAAATATATATATATATATAATATATATGTATATATAAAATATATATATAAAAAAATATATATATAATATATATATATGAAATATATATATAAAAATATATACATAAAATATACATATAAAGTAAACTATTTTGCACTCTCCACATGTATACGCATACATATACAAGGTATAAGAACATACGGTTCAACAACAGTTGGTGTTCGTTCGTTCTCGCGGTGACTTTATATAACTCGCTTCCGCAACTTTAGCAGCATTTCAAAGAAATTTTTTTTAAGTGGATTCACTGTACATATTTTCTCAGTGCCATAGACTGCCATACATACAATCGCATACACATTTTGAGACGTATTACGTATACTTTATGTATCTTAAATAACATTCTCAGAATTCAGCCTGCCACCTAAGCTGAAGTCAGACGACGGTGACACTCCAACAGTAATACCGGAAACTGGCGACAATGACACAGAAAAACCGTCAAGCTCCGCGTTGCTAACACAACAGTCGAGGCACAGTGTACAACCTAAGACACTTCCTAAGATACCCGCCTTCTGGAAGGAACAGCCAGCCTGGTTCACCGTAATCGAGCACCAGTTTTTAGTACACGGTATAGACAACTACGACGAAAGTTTCGCTCACGTAATTGGTTCCATCCCACAAGCGAGTATACCTATGATACTGGCCATATTGCGAAATCCACCAGTATTCGTTACACCATAAGTGAGGAACAACGCTTGAACGAACTACTCCCTGGTTTCCAGACAATAGGCGACTTAAAACCATCTCATTTTTACCGCGTGCTTAAACAAAAATCTGGCGATTCCACACTAGTAAACGCGGAATTGCTAAAGAATCTCTGGCTCAAACGATTACCAGATGATCTGAGAGCAATTGTAGTCGGTTGCAGACCAAATATGGATTTATGCGCAATCCAAAACAAGCTCGACAATTGCGGAAGTCGGAAGGAACCAGACACCTGGCGTGACAATCAAGAAAAACGAAACGGAGGTTACCACAATACGACTACAGCTAGATTGGACACAACGTCAATTAGACGATCTAAAACAGACATTGACCGACATGGGGTTATCACACAGACATACGTGGAAAATCACCAATCAGACAAAGTTTCGAGTAGGAAAAACCAAAGATCGTATTCGACATCAGAATCAAGACTTTGTATCTACCACCGTCGCTTTGGCTCGCAGGCGCGCAAATGCTCCAAGCCATGTAGCTACCAACCGATATTTTTCAATAGGGCAACTAGCCCAAACCACCGTAGACCCGTGGAAAAAGAGTAAATCCTACTGTCTCTACGGCAAACATTGGGATTGGCACGTCACGCCGTCTTTTCATCACCGATCATGAAACTCATTTAAAATTTCTGATCGACGCGGGGGCTGAAGTGATACCCGTCAAAAAGCTACCTCGACAACCAAAAGACACCATTTGCATACTCACAGCAGCAAATGGTACTCCAATTTCCACTTACGGTGCAAAACTATTATCGGTTAATCTCGGTTTGGGACGCTAAGATATTCTCCAAGATAGACTTAGTGCGGGCCTACCAACAGATTCCGATGGCGCCAGAGGACGTCCATAAGACGGCGATAACAACTCCCTTCGGGCTCTTTGAGTTTACCCGAATGCCATACGGCCTTCGCAACTCAGCCCAAACTTTCCAGCGATTTCTAAACGAAACGCTCAAGGCACTCGATTTTGTTTTCTCCTATATCGACGACGTCCTCATAGCCAGCCAATCCGAAGCCGAGCACAAAGAGCACCTCGAAGCAGTTTTTGACCGTCTTTCTACGTACGGAATCAATATCAAAACCTCGAAATGCGTTTTCGGTGTAAAGTCGCTAGACTTCCTGAGCCATATAGTTTCAGAAGAAGGTATTCTACCATCGAGAGACAGGGTTAATGACAGTTCAAATTTCCCAGAACCAACCTCGGTTCGGCAAATACAGCAGTTCGTTGGTATGGTGAACTATTCCCACCGCTTTATACCACACTTTTGTCACCAATTCACCGGCACTTAGCCATCTTCCTCAGAAGAGGCAAAAACAAAAAGTACTTTTCTTGGCCCAACGATTGCACGAAATCATTCAACGAGGTCAAGCGTTCCCTGGCAACTGCAACTCTTTTGGCACACCCGTACAACGAGGCCGAGCTCAACATAACCACAGACGCATCCAACGTAGCTGTGAGAGCTAAAATTCTCTAATAGGAGAATGGTATGTGTTTAAAATTTGACGAAAATCGGGCTAATTTAAAAAAAAAATTACATTGTCACCAGACGGGTCGCAGGGCCCGATCACTCCAACAAATTTACAAACAAAATTTTCCATCAGTGATACACATGTGTTTAAAATTTGAAGAAAATCGAGCTAATTTTTAAAAAATTTATATAGGCACCCCTCGGGCCTTAGGGCTTGTTCACAAAAAATTTTGTTCATCGGAGATACACATGTGTATACAATTTGAAGAAAATCGGGTTAATTTTTTTGAAAATTTTTATGGGGCCCTACGACCCCGGGGCCACCATAATTTTTGCAAAAATTGTTGTCCATCAGAGATACACACGTTTATAAAATTTTAAAAAAATCGAGCTTAATTTAAAAAAAAAAATTGGGGCCCCATGACCCTGGGGCGCGGTGTCTCCAAATTTTTTACAAAAAGTGTTGTTCATCGGAGATATACATGTGTATAAATTTTATAGAAAATGGGGTAATTTTTAAAAATTTACATGGGCAACCCTCGGGCCTAAGGATACACATGTGTATAAAATTTGAAGAAAATCGGGTTAATTTTTTAAAAAAAATTATATGGGGCTTCATGACCCCGGGGCCCGAAATATCCAAAATTTTTAGAAAAAGTGTTGCCCTTCGGAGATACACATGTATATAAAATTTGAACAAAATCGGGATACTTTTTTTTAAAAAATTTGTATAAAGCCTCCGCACCCCGGGGCCCAGGGTCTCCAAACTTTTTACAAAAAGTGTTGTCCATTGGAGATACACATGTGTATAAAAATGATTTTTTTAGAAAATTTGTATGTTCGAAAACACACATGTGTATAAAACTTGAAGGAAATCGGGTTATTTTTTAAAAAAAATTTATGGTGTCTCCAAAATTTTTACAAAGAGTGTTGTCCATGGGAAATACACATGTGTTGGAAGAAAATCGGGTTAATTATTTTATAAAATTTGTATGGGTCCATTCGACCCCGGGGCCAAAATTTTTAAAAAAATTGTTGTCCATCGGAGTTACACACGTATATAAAATTTGAAGAAAGTCGGGTAAATTTTGTAAAATATTTGTATGGGAGCCCCCCGACTCCGAGGCCCGAGGGGTCCCATATAATAGAAAGTGTTGTCATCGGAGTTATGCATGTGTGCAAAATTTCAATGAAATCGAACTTTGGGAAATGGGTTAAAAATTGATCGAAAGATTCCACGACAAACAAACACACGGTCACGCGAAGTTAATATAGAGAATTTAAAAAGAATCAATGATATTGTGTTTTTGTTGAAAACAAACGAACCATTTGATGGCTTCCAAAATACGTTAAAGTGAATTGACACACAATTACTTCATCTTGTTTGTGTATAGCTATAATTTCCTTTGAACCTCAAAACATTGTTCCACTAGTGGAACACCCAATCATAAAACCGCGTGTGAACTTTTAGAGAATGCTCTTATTGAAAGTTGCAAGTTGAAATCTCAATTTCATGCTAAGTTCGAAAATCGAACTTATTAGAGGTTTCTTCATTATTATAGGGTGCTTAATATTATTTTATTATAAAGTGATGTGAGGGTGTTCTAGGAATGTAACCCTCCCTCCTTAAGTTTGATGCTCTCTTGAGTATCTATAATTTTGTTTTCAATTTTAATTTTTTGGGTTTCTCGACGTTTAAAATATAATAATAAAATTGCAATTATAATAATTATGATTGTGATACTTGTATATGATATAACATGTTTTATATTGTTTTGGTATCTTTTGCTTGCAATTCTTTTAAATTTTCAATTTGATTTATATGTATATCTTCTAATGTTACATTAATTTTTGTAAAGTTTAATGTGTTATATAATGGAATTATAATATTTTGTTTATAAGTTTCTTTTAAATTTATATATAAAGTTGTATTTATTTTAATATTACAATCTTTAAAATGCATAAGGTTATTTTTAACAATATTATTACAATATTTATTTAAGCTTGTTTCTAATAAGTTTTTTGTTAAAATAAGTCCATCTTCTAATTCTATTAATTCTTGGTCTTATTTTGATCTTATTTTACAATTTTCATGTTTTGTTTTATATAGGTTTTGGATACATATTGGACTCTTCTTTAAATGTTTTACATATTTTATTTTATTGTTTTCATATAATGTTTCGTTACAAATGATGTAGTTATATTTTTTGATATTTCGACTTTAAGTCCTTGATCGTTCGGTATAGATAAAATCATTTTGCTTTCACATTTATGTGTAAATGCTGGTATTTTTAAAACAAAAACTAATTGGTTGTCTCTAGTTAATAAGCTACTCTCAATATATTCTAATTTATTAATGGTTATGTTAAATCATTTATTTTCTTCTTTAGTCAGAATATTTCTCCCTAGAATTCCTAATCTTGAAAAGACTACGTTATCTTGTTATTTTTCTATTTCGTTGTTTAACAACATTATATCTGTATTGATCTGTAATGATAATATGCTTTTAGCTAGACTTTCTTGTTTTATTTCTGTGGAATTGATAAAGGTCCTCAATACATACTGGTGTTTGTTTATTCGGTCTGCCATTGTTTGTAATTCTGTTTGGAATTGTGTATTAATACCTACTTGTTTATTAAATTCTGTCATAGCATTCATAATGTTTTCTTCGATTATTTTTAAATGATTCTTAATCTCTAATCTTTCATCATTATCCATCACTCCAAAAAGAAAATGGAGTGCGTTACTTCCCATGTTTATAAATCCTCTCCTTTGTCTCGAATAAGGAAGTATACTTTGTAATTTTGATTTAGAATCTCCTGAAGCTTCTGTCATTAATCTTTTTAATCTTAAGTATGGAAAATTGTTATAGCAAAATTAAATTTTTTCAATTAATTCAATGGGTTCTTATTTTATAATTATGTATATCCTGCTTGATTGTGAATTTCTTGTAATAAGAATTCTGATTTCACTATGGTTAAAGTGAATAATGTAATTATACTAATGGTTTTCATATTGGCTGTAAAGAGATTAATTATTATTATCACTACTTTGATATTTATATTTTCTTTTAAAATGGTTTTTATGTAATTTTTAATTATTTGCATAGTATTTATTATCAATCTTTTCTACCTTGGTTTTCTTATATTTTGCAGCTATCTTCTTTGCTGTTCTTACTACGTCAGCTTTTACGTAAACGTCTTTATAAGTCTTGTTCAATAAAATCAGTTTATTTTTTATTTCTTTTATTAATATAATCTTCTTTAATTTTTTGAATCCTTTTTCCTATCTCTTCTACTTCTTCTACTTTTTTTTGTTTTGAATAAAATCTATAGGTTTTCTTAATATTGTTGAATGGATTGTACTTATTTTGCTTTTATTACTTTTTCTCTTAAGTTTAATATGTTCTTTTTCTCTTCTTGCGCTTTATATATTCTTAATGTTCACTAAGTGTACCATACACTCTTTCGACATCTGAGTTTCCCGTCTTATGATTTGGGGTTATGAGTTTTATTTTAATTCCTTCTTCATTGCAATATTCTTTAAATGCTAGGCTATTAAATTCATTATCGCATACTATTTCTTGGGGTTTGCCTAATATAGAATTTCTAAGCTTAAGTTGCTCAATAATTTTATGAGTGTTTCTACTAGCTAGGGGAAAGGCTGTCAAATGTTTAGTAAATTTGTCTATAATTGTTAAAAAGTAAATATCTTTACTTGGAATATAAATGTCCATGTGTATAAGCTCGTTTGGCTTAAGTACAGTTTTGCTTATATCAAATTTTATTATTTCTGGACTTCTATCATGTTTTGCTGTTTTACATACAGTACAATTGTTAATGTATCTTCTAATTAATTCTCTTAATTTTGGAAAATAATATTAATTTTTAATTTCAAGACATGTTGTATTCCTCTGTGATTAAATTGTTCATGAATCCTTTGAATGAGATTCAACGAATCGTTTGTATTACTTTAATCTTTTAAAAGAGTATTGCATCTTAGTAATATTAGTATACTTTGATTGCTGTAAAGCTCAACATATTTTTCCTGAATTTTGCAAAATAAACTATCACTTGGACAATATACTGCCACCTTTCCGTGATCGGGTACAAATTCCCTTAATGCTACAGTAAAATATTCGCCTACATCTTTTGATTTAATAGTGAGCCTTCTTATACCTATACCTTATATATATAATATTTTATATTTTTACCTTCATCTTCTGACTTTATAACTTCTATTTGATACTTAAAAATATTTGTAGATAATTCTGAAATTCCTATGTGACGTTCTTTCTTCTATTCCATTATGATTTGTGGCTAACGACTAATCTTCATTTCCGTTGACTGCGTTTACTACGAGTCTTTTAAGATAATGCGCGATTTTTTACTTTTAAATATTCGATATTAAAATGATATTCATTTACACTAATTTTCCATCTTTGGAGTTTTTAGTTTGGTTCTTTCAGGTTGCTTAACCAAACTAAAGGTCTATGGTCAGTTTGTGTTTTTAATTTGCAACTGTAAAGATAGGGTCTGAAATATTTTGTTGACCAAGCAATACTTAATAACTCTTTTTCAATAGTGCCTTATCCGCGTTCATGTTCATTGAGGGTGCGAGATGCATAGCATAATGGGTGATTTGATTGTAAAAGAACGGATCCGATTGCATAATTTGATGCATCAGTTGTTAATACGAATTCTTTTGTATAGTCATGATATTTTTGAACGTGGTCATTAGATATGACAATTTAAGTTATTCAAAAGCTGTTATATATTCTGGGTCTTTAATGTTTATCTCTGCTCCTTTCTTGAGATATTTGGTCATAGGTTGTAACAGTCTTTTGCTCGGGTGACGCTCGCCGGTCACCCAGGGTTCTTTCTCCTTCTCGCTCGTCGTTACAAATTAAAAGATTGTTGGTTTTCGATATAAAATTACAATTCTTCTTTATTTCTTGATCTCTTAGTCTATACGTACTTACATATAAATATACTTAAATAAACTTACGATACGTTGGTTTGTACGTACTCGGTACGGGGAAACCAGGGGAACTTGATTGCAGCCGAGAGTATTCGACTGCGGAAAAGGGGGTTGATGGGCGGCTTCTGCTCTTTAAGTGGTTGCTACTAGAGCACACGAGCAGCGTTCTACGGAACAGCGCGGTATAGTGAATTACTATACGAGTAAGCAAGCGAGGTCCGGGGGATAGCTACCACACTGGGAGCAAGCGGACTGCTTAGTGTCTTGTAAATTACAATATAGCGATACTACCTGGTTTTACAACCTCGATCGTTCGCTATACTGCAATAGACACAGTAAGTATGGGTGTACAACACAACAAAATTAGCCCGGTTTTACAACCTTGACAATTTTGTTATATTGACCTAGACAAAGAAAGTACGAGTATATAATGCAGCACAGTTGTCTGGTTTTACAACCTCGGCAACGTGTTACATTAATATGACTCGGCTAGCCTTGTCACCAAAAAAGGGGCTGTTCGTGGAGAACAGTAGTCAGCGAAAAGCTGTCGGTAAAGGGGGAATTTGCTGTGAACCACAACGCTTTCTTCCCTTTGAGTAGGTATAGCTGCCTTGCCGCAGTATAGTCTACTCTTGAATAGATTTTACTACCGTGCCGTAGTATGTTCTATTCTGGAATAGTTTTTACTACCGTACCGTAGTATGTTCTATTCTGATTCTTGTTGATTGATTGGAGCATATAAGTGTGTCTTAATAGTTGAATTCCTTGGGAATTTTGTTTTCACCCTTTTTGGAAAAATTATTTGATTATAAATAATATCATTGATAAATTTCTATCATTCATTGGGCGAAAAACCCTTTTCCCGCAAAAAATAATTTCGTTGGTTCAACCGCCGGATTGAACCTTATACGTACTGCATACCGGCCGAGTACACTCGTATTGCGCTAAATTGATATAATGCAAAATAGGTTAATTTTGCATTATATATCGAGTGACTGGGTTTGTTTTTGTATAGCAATTACTTTAGACATATGGTTTGTAGCGAAGTGGTATTTAACCAACTTCGTTACATTCCCCCCCTACTTCGGGGTGCGAAAAAGTATAAGACACACTTATAGGCTAGCAATGGGGTTTTTTTTTTTTTTTTTTTTATATATATACTGGTTGGATAAGTATAACTTATAACTATTATCGGTTTTCTTAATACAGTTTGTTTATATATCTATATATGTATATGTATATATCTGGTATTTTAAAGTAAAAAATGTTTATACATAAAAAAAATTTTCTCATATGGTGTGGTCACTTATTTTTTTCTGGTATATTTTGGGTGGTCTGCGACCTTTATTGTCTCGTGCCGACACCTATATGAGTTACAAAAAGATGTGTGTGTGTTTCAAAAAAAACTGTGGGTGGGTTTATTATTTTTTTCCTTTCTTTCTTTTTTTTTCCCATTTAATAGTAATATGCTTAAGTTTATGTCTAGTGATAATAGTTCCATTTATACAGGGTTTCTCTTCTTTTTTTTTGTGTGTGTGTTTTGTTGTTCTTTGTGTTTTTCTTTTCTGTGGTTTTGTATTTTTTTCTTTTCTGTGGTTTTGTATTTTTTTTTTTTTTTTTTTTTTTTTTTTGTATTTTTTTTTTTTTTGTATATATTTTTTTTTTCTTTTGAGCAAAAGTAACAATCGGTAATAAGTAGTTTAATAGTTTAATAAGTATGATAATAGTAATAAGTGTGATAATAGTAGTAAGTATTGTAATTTATAATAGTAATAAGTAGGTTTAATTAATAGTAATAAGTATAATAGTAGTAAGTAGAAAAATATATAGTAGTAATAAGTATTAATAAGTATGATAATAACAAAAAGATTTTATAATAAAAATATATGAACAGAAGGAATGCTGTCTTCTAATTGCTGTTTTTTAATTGTTGTTAATGTTGCTGGGCTGGTGGGCGTCATCTTGGATGATCGTCATGGCGCTCCCTGCGCATCTTAGCAGGATAGTGTGGTCTGGGTGGTGACTTCCGTAGATTCTTCCTCTGGGTCCGGTGATTCGAAATCTCTTGGGGGTTGTTGGAATGAGAACGCCCTCGAAGGCCTCAGGGTCGAAGTGATTACTCTTCTCGAGGGTTATGAACCTCGTCATTGGTAGTTTCTGTGTTGCTTTGGGGGGGTTTGTAGTGGTATTGGTGTTGGGGTTGGTTGTTTGGGTTGGGTTATCGGTAAGCGGTTGGGTGGCGTTGGAGGGAGGTTTGTTTAGGGTTAGGTTATCTGTAGGTGGTTGGGTGTTGTTGGAGGGGGGTTGGTTTAGGGTTCGGCTTTGGGTTTTCTGGTTTAGGCTATTTTGTTGGATGGTCCGGTGGGCGATTCTGGGTCCTTTGGTGGTTTGAGCGGTGGTGGGTCGGGGTTTGCCCCACTGAAGCGGGGTGGCCGCATCATTCTTGATGCTGGGTGCCAATGCTGTCAGCCGCTGTAGCTCGTGTACTGTAAGTGGCCGGTTAGGGGGTGGTGGCCGTTTCTTCCACTTGATGTTTCGGAGCTGTTGTTTGGCGGTAGTTGTTGTTGTTGGTGGTGCCAATACAGGGCGTGGTCTGGTGCGGCGGTGGGCTCCCGGTTCCGGATTTTCGCCGAGAAATTTGGTGCGATGTTGTTCCGTTGCCATCGTGACTGGTACTGGTGTTGCTGAGTGGCCAGTGGTGTTGATCATACCTGAGGTTTGATCTTCGTCTATGGTAGGGGTATCGGGTAGTTGCTTTAAATCCTTCACATGGGCGGTTATTGTTTTGTTTTTTTCTCCCTCTAGGATGCATATGACGGGGGATGGTTTTTTGGAGACTCGGTACGGTCCAATAAATCGAGGTGCTAATTTAGCGGCGAAATTTTGCGTGGCTGAGGAGAGTGGTCGGTGTCGGTAATAGACCATTTCCCCGATTGCTGGTGTCCATGGGCGTCGACGGAGGTCATAATATTTTTTTTGTGTATTAAACGCTTTGGCCAGGTTATGCTTGACCAGGGCCAGGATTTCGTTTAGCATGGTGATGCGTTCTGGTGTGTCAGGTTCTTTGTTGAGTGGTATATCTGGGGTGGTAGGGAGCCGTAATTCGCGACCGAAATTAAGATAGGCTGCGGAATAACCGGTGGTTTCGTTGTGACTGGTGTTGATGGCTAACATAAACTCTGGTAGATATTCGTCCCATCGCCTGTGGTCGGTTCTGACGTACTGTGAGATCATTGTTTTTATCACACGATTCATCCGTTCGGTTGGGTTCGCTTGCGGGGTATACGGTGGGGTAAATCTTTGCTTAATTTGTAGTTGCAATAGTAGGGTCTGGAATTGTTTGCTCCGGTATTGCGTGCCATTATCGGTGATCAGGATTTTGGGGCAGCCATACCGGCTGAGTATACGTTCTTTGAATCCTTTGATGAGGGCAGGAGTAGTTGCGTCACGGAGAGCCAGGAATTCTGTCCATTTGGAAAACTTGTCGTAAAAGACCAGGATCATGGTGTTTCCTTTTGCCGATCGTGGGAGCGGGCCTATAAAATCGGAGCATACGATTTCCCATGGATGGCTTGCGGTGGTTACGTGCATCTCCCCTGCAGGTTTTCTGGTCGGTACTTTGTACTCGAGACACGTGGGGCACCGTCGAACGAATCGCGCGGTATCGCGATATAGCCCAGGCCAGTAATAGGTTTTTGCGATTCTGGTAATGGTTTTGGCAATTCCCATATGGCCTGCGGTCACATCCGTGTGATTTTCGTGCATGATCTGTCGGCGAAGTGGCTTGGGGACGCAAATTTTCCAGGCGGACGTGGTGGCTTCGGTATAACTGGTGGGGGTGAATATATGTCGGTAGAGGGTTTTTTCCACGACCTGATATTCCGGGTTTTCCTCGGGTTTCGTTGTGACGGATTTTATCTTGGCATCGTACCATGGGCATGTTTCGGTTATTGGTAGTATAAGTCTAAGGGGTTTTCCGTTTGGGTGTCGAGATAGTACATCAGCCACGGTGTTGGATGATCCCTTTCGGTACCGGATTTCATAATCGTGTTGCTGGAGTTCGATGGCCCAGCGTGCTAGTCGTCCTGAGGGGTTATCGATATTATGCAACCATTTTAGAGACTGATGGTCGGTATGTACTATAAAGTGGTACCCTTCTAGATATGGACGCATCTTTCGGATTCCCCAGACCACCGCTAGACATTCTCGCTCTGTGACCGAGTAGTTCCGTTCTGCGTCGTTGAGCGTTCGGCTGGCATAGGCGATTACCTTTTCCTGATTATTGATTGTTTGCCAGAGTACTGCACCGAGACCATCGGCACTGGCGTCTGTCTGTAGGACGAACGGGCGGGTGAAATCGGGGCAAGCAAGTATTGGTGCTTCGGTTAATTTTGTTTTTAACATTTCAAAGGCTTTCTTCTGGTCTTCTCCCCATGACCATTTCTGAGTTTTCTTTAACAATCTGGTAAGCGGTGCGGTTATGGTCGAGAAGTTCGGTACAAAACGTCGATACCAGGATGCTATGCCGATGATTCGCCGGAGTTCTTTTATATTTCGTGGTGCCATGAGGGTTTTTACGGCTTCAATTTTGCTTGGGTCGGTATGTATGCCATGTCTGTTCACCATATGGCCGAGGTAACGCATCTCGGTTTTTCCAAATTCGCATTTGTCGGGATTTATTTTAAGTTTTGCCATTCTCAGTCGTCGGAATACTTCTTTTAACGCTGCCATGTGTTCTGAAAAGGTGCGCCCGATGATGATAATGTCGTCTAGATAGGCGAAAGCGTGCGGCTCTAGCTCGGGGCTGATTATCTTGTCGAGTAGTCGTTGGAAAGTGGCAGGAGCGGAGTGAAGTCCAAACGGCATGACTTTCCATTGGAAAAGTCCTCTCCCAGGGACTGTAAAAGCGGTACACGGGCGGCTGGTTGGTTTTAGTGGTATTTGCCAATAACCTTGCTTTAAATCGATTGTTGAAATATATCTAGCTCCCTTTAGTTTGTCCAGTACGTGGTTGATTTGTGGTAGAGGGTATGCGTCTTTGATAGAGAGTTCATTTAATTGACGGTAGTCTACGCATAGCCTCCACGTGCCTTGTTTTTTCTTTACTAGGACTATCGGAGAGCTATAGGGGCTATTTGATGGTTCGATTTTGTTTTCTGCTAATAGCTGGTCTATTTCTTGATTGATGATTGCCTGCATGGCGGGATTCCTTGGCATGTATCGTTGCTTAAATGGGCGTTGATGCTTAAGCCGTATTTCATGTTCTGTGATGTCGGTTGGTCCTTTCAGCTTTTCAAACGTGGGTATTTCGGTTGCCAGGAGTTTCTTCAGTTGTTGTTCTTCGGAAAAGAGGCTTTGGATAACTGGTCGGCCAGGCTGGGTTCGAGCTGTTATTGTCTCATTACCGCATTTTATGGTAAATCCGAACTTGGACAAAAAGTCGGTTCCTATCAGGATTTTGTCCATGAGTTCCGGTATGTACACGAACTCGTGCGTAAAGGTGCGTCCCTCCCATGTTAATTTTGTCGTATACGCCTGGTGGGCGGTAATAGTGGACTTATCGGCTAAAGCGAAAGTCATGGCTATCGGTCGGGCTGGTACTCGGTTAGCTTTAC
The DNA here is from genome assembly GCA_947095585.1 of Nephrocerus scutellatus. Classification (NCBI taxonomy): domain Eukaryota; kingdom Metazoa; phylum Arthropoda; class Insecta; order Diptera; family Pipunculidae; genus Nephrocerus; species Nephrocerus scutellatus. Next base: position 57,782,608 of record OX352761.1, on the reverse strand, counting down.
AGATTCGCTGTATGGTTTTTCCGATGCATGACCTTCCGGCCCCGGTGTCGATGACGGCGTTGTATTGGTGATTATAAAAGGATATGGGTAATGTATATGAGGCGTGGCTGAGGGTAGTCAAGGTGGGGGCGTCTAATGCCTCACAAGATTGGACGGCCCGTTGACGTTTCCCGGTCTACATTGGCAGTGGCGGGTCTGTATCCCCTGAGTGCCGCAGTATGAGCAGAAAAGTAGGCGTGGTTGTTGACAATGCTTCCGCAGGTGTCCAGGCTGACTACATGCCCAACAGTGGGTTTTTCGCTCGTATGCGCTGGTTGGTGTTGCATTACTGGTGTGCGACGGATGTGAATATATGGAGTTCGTGGTAGAGGTCCGGTGGTTGGCATTGCTGGTGTGTGACGGGTATGAATGTGTTACATCGTTGGTCACTGGTTGGTACGACGATGTGACATTGCTGGTGTGCGACGGGTATAAATGTGTTACATCGTTGGCCACTGGTTGATACGATGGTGTGACATTGCTGGTGTGCGACGGGTATATTGTATTATTTGCCATTAGATCTAGTGGCAGAATTGGTCGAGCGGACTGGATGGGCAGCTGCTGTGATGTGGCTACGGGTTGCGGTGCTGGTTGACTGTATTGTACTTGTGGACGAAATGGCAGTGCGGTAGAACGAAATGGCGGAACGGCGGGACGGAGTGGCAATGGCCGATTTTGCGGTTGAGTGAGTCGTGAGACAGGTTGTTCTGCCATTAAACATTCGAAATCTTCGATCAGGATGGTTAAGTCGGACAACGTGCTGAACTCCCTTCGCTTGATGTAATGCCGGTAGTCGGGTCGTAGATTGTCATAGATTCTATCGAGTTTCTCTTCAGCGGTCATGGTGGTATGCCATCGCATCAGGGCTTGAATCGATGTGAGAAATTCTTTGCCCTTTTCTCGGTGGTTTTGTGTACGACTCCGAATGCGATCCAGTAGTTGGGTGTAGAAACGTGGTGGTAAAAAAAAACGGCGCAGTTCCTCGCTAAATGCTTTCCAATTAACTAATAGCTCTTTGCTATTCCGGTACCACACCAACGCGTTCCCTTTCAGCAACTCGGGAAGAGTCCGGACGATGCGATCGAGAGGTACTTGATAACACTCGGCCAATTCTTCAACACGTTCCAAGAACTCCAGTGGATTATTTGTACCGCCGTCGTACCTCACATTCCATTTTCGTACTTTGTCCATTATGTCTGCGTCGGATAATCGGTATGCGAAAGTTGGTGGAGAGCGCGCATCTACTGCTTGTGCGGTACTTGCATCTACTTCTGCGTACATCCTGGGCGAGGTTTCGTAAATCTGACCAGTCGGCTGTGCTACGCGCAATTCCTCTTTCATTTCGGTTTTCTTCTGTGAAGTACCTGTATCTACTTCTGGGTAGATGATGGCCGGTATTTCGCTTCCTTTTTTGGTCGGGGTTAATTTTTCGGTTGGTTTCGTTGTTTTGATCTCAGCGCTTAACCTTTTCCGTAGTTCATCAACAGTGCCTGTGGAGTCGATGCCACGACGCTCCAACTCGTTGACTAGTTCTTCTTTGCGGAGAGAGTATACCGCAGAGGCATTAATCTCAGGCTCTAGTGTAGCCATTTGAAAGGTAGATGTGTTTAATTTCTGAATTTGGACACTCCCCGGTTGGTGTTCAGTCTATTGTCAGTGGTGACGCCTTCACCAATAAATTGTTACACCAATCTACTTTCGGCTACCTGGTGGGTGTCTCGGTTATCGGGTTGTCGGCTCGGGTATATATATATATTTTATATGCTTAAATAGTTTCCAGTTAGACGGTAATACGATTTTTTTTTCTAATCGTATGGTATTTTAGGCTTGTCTAGCTGCTGGTTGGACGGTGATACAACTATTCTAGTTGTCTGGTATTATATGCTTATCTAATACATATGCTTATCTAATTTCTGGTCGGACGGTGATACGACTATTCTAGTCGTCCCTGCTCGGGCGCCAAATTTGTAACAGTCTTTTGCTCGGGTGACGCTCGCCGGTCACCCAGGGTTCTTTCTCCTTCTCGCTCGTCGTTACAAATTAAAAGATTGTTGGTTTTCGATATAAAATTACAATTCTTCTTTATTTCTTGATCTCTTAGTCTATACGTACTTACATATAAATATACTTAAATAAACTTACGATACGTTGGTTTGTACGTACTCGGTACGGGGAAACCAGGGGAACTTGATTGCAGCCGAGAGTATTCGACTGCGGAAAAGGGGGTTGATGGGCGGCTTCTGCTCTTTAAGTGGTTGCTACTAGAGCACACGAGCAGCGTTCTACGGAACAGCGCGGTATAGTGAATTACTATACGAGTAAGCAAGCGAGGTCCGGGGGATAGCTACCACACTGGGAGCAAGCGGACTGCTTAGTGTCTTGTAAATTACAATATAGCGATACTACCTGGTTTTACAACCTCGATCGTTCGCTATACTGCAATAGACACAGTAAGTATGGGTGTACAACACAACAAAATTAGCCCGGTTTTACAACCTTGACAATTTTGTTATATTGACCTAGACAAAGAAAGTACGAGTATATAATGCAGCACAGTTGTCTGGTTTTACAACCTCGGCAACGTGTTACATTAATATGACTCGGCTAGCCTTGTCACCAAAAAAGGGGCTGTTCGTGGAGAACAGTAGTCAGCGAAAAGCTGTCGGTAAAGGGGGAATTTGCTGTGAACCACAACGCTTTCTTCCCTTTGAGTAGGTATAGCTGCCTTGCCGCAGTATAGTCTACTCTTGAATAGATTTTACTACCGTGCCGTAGTATGTTCTATTCTGGAATAGTTTTTACTACCGTACCGTAGTATGTTCTATTCTGATTCTTGTTGATTGATTGGAGCATATAAGTGTGTCTTAATAGTTGAATTCCTTGGGAATTTTGTTTTCACCCTTTTTGGAAAAATTATTTGATTATAAATAATATCATTGATAAATTTCTATCATTCATTGGGCGAAAAACCCTTTTCCCGCAAAAAATAATTTCGTTGGTTCAACCGCCGGATTGAACCTTATACGTACTGCATACCGGCCGAGTACACTCGTATTGCGCTAAATTGATATAATGCAAAATAGGTTAATTTTGCATTATATATCGAGTGACTGGGTTTGTTTTTGTATAGCAATTACTTTAGACATATGGTTTGTAGCGAAGTGGTATTTAACCAACTTCGTTACAAGGTACTGCTACCTTTGAATAATCTAGAAAAGATTTTATTTCTTTTGTTGTAAATTATTATTATTATTTTTTGGGTTTGGCTTTATTCCGTTTGTAGTAATTATGTGCCCTAAATATTCTGTTTCTTTGCTAATAAATTTACATTTATCTATTTGTATTTTGAAGTTGTGCTGGTTAAGTTTTTTTAATACTTTATTAATTGAGCAAATATGTTCCTCTAATGATGTACTGAATATGAGAATGTCATCTAAATAGACAACACATATTTTTCATACAACTCCTTCTAATACGTGATTAATCATTCGCTGAAAAGTAGCGGGGGCATTTTTAGTCCAAATGGCATCCGATTAATTTGTGATGACCATTTGCTGTTGAGAAAGCAGTTTTGTGCTTGTATTTGGGATTTTGGGATGCTCTTCCCAATTTACTAAAAATGTCTTTAATGTTTGGAATAGGAAACTTGTCTTCCACGGTTACTTCGTTAAGTTTTCTATAATCTATAACAATTCGCCATTTCTTAAGTCCTGAATTGTCTATCTTTTTGGGAACAACCCAGATAGGAGCATTGTATGGACTGTTGCTTTCTTTTATTATGCCTTGTTTTAGCATTTCAATTATTTGTTTATCGACTTCTTTTATATGTACTTCTGAATATCTATATAGACGTGAGTATATTGGTTTATCACTTTTAGTTTCAATTTTATGTGTTACTCCTTTTACGTTAGTTAAAATGTCTCCTTCTCTATAGAATAATTGTTTATTATTTTTTAATATTTGATTCAGAGTTATCTTTTCTACTCTGTTCATATAAGGTTTAGTTAATTTGTCAGTTAAATCTTGAAAAGCTAAATCAATACCACATAAAATTATTTGTGTATTTGATAATTCTTGAATGTACCTATCTAAAGGGTATTCCTTGGGTTTTGTGAGCAATGGGATAATAGTATTTTTAATCTTCAATGTATGAGTATAATAATATAATAATAATAATTAAATTATTTGAAGCTTAACTTGATGAGAAGGAGGTAGAGTTCCTTTTTGTTGAAGTTAGTGATTGCATCACCTCTTGTTTTGTTGCTTGTGTGTACAACCCTTGTAGCACTTTTTCCCTTGAAACTTTCTTCGATCGTTTAATTCTATGTAGTGAAACGTATAATGACGTTATAGTCTGCGGTGACTTCAACATAAATATTATGTCCAGTGACACTGTGTGTTCTGATTTTTTGGGTAAAACCTGCATGTCAGGATTGTCCGTTGTTAATAATACTTACCCGACTCACTTTTCCATTCATAATCCAACTTTAATTGATGTATTTCTTGTCTCAGATAGTTCGAAAGTTCTAATGAATGATCAGATATCCTTATCTGGTATTTCTGATCATGATTTAATATTTCTAACATATGATTTACAGTTAAACTCGATTGCTAATGAATCTTTTTTTGAATATCGGGATTTTAATAATTTAAATTTACAAGCTTTACATAATAATGCTTCACTAATTTCTTGGCAGCCCTGCTTTTGTTTACCCAGCATTGAGGATAAAGTGACTTTCCTTCAAAACACAGTAAGTAATTTATTTGATATGTGTGTACCTATTAAACGAGTTGTAGTAAAATATGTTAGGTGTCCTTGGTTGACTAACAATATTCGTAGCTTAATAATGATTCGTAACAAACGCTATAAGCGGTGGAAACGTTTTCCGTCTGACTGTAACAGACGTGCTTTATGTTTTTGGCGTAACAAGGTGGTATCGTTAATTAAAAAGTCTAAAATCAATTTCTACTCTGAAAAGCTTGACTACAGGCTACCAGCTAAAAAACTTTGGAAAAATATAATCAATCTACGTGTCTGCCCTAAAAGGATATGCAATATTGATCCAAATGAACTTAATAGGTTTTTCGTCCGAGCTGGTTCTGGGTCACCATCCCCTTATTACCCCACCGAATTGGATTTTCAAGAAAATATTCATTGACCAGCCCAATTTTCTTTTAGAACTTTCACCTATGTTTACGTTATTCATGCGATCAAGAAAATTAAATCCAATGCTTCTGGCTTAGATAATATTTCTTTAAAGTTTATCAAGCTTATTGTTCCACATATCATTAGTTCACTAACGTACATTTTTAATCGGTGCGTGTTGCACTCTTATTTTCCTAAATCATGGAAAGCCGCAAAAATAATACCCGTTGCTAAGAGAGCTAACAGTACTACCCTGCCGTAGGATTATAGGCCTTGCCTCTCTAAAACTCTAGAAATATTGATAAAAGAACAAATTCTGTCATATGTTGAAACTAATAGCTTGCTAACTCCTTTTCAATCTGGTTTTAGAAAATACCATAGCTGTAATACAGCATTATTAAAAATACTGGATGATCTCCGCATTGATTTTGATAAGGGCTTCATATCCATTTTGTGTTTGCTAGACTTCTCAAAGGCATTTGACTGCATCAGCTTCCAAATTATGTGCGATAAATTAAAAGTATACTTCGGGTTTAGTAACTTTGCCGTTAAATTTATTTTTGATTGCCTTACTGGTAGAACACAGCGAGTATTTGTAAATGGTCAATACTCCTCTGCACTCGAACTTAAGGCTGGAGTACCACAGGGATCTGTCCTAGGCCCACTTCTATTTGCCTTGTATATTAATGATCTAACAAATCTTTGCAAATCTGTTTCCGTGCATATGTACGCTGATGATGTACAAACTTACTTCTCACGACCCAGAGGGCTTATGGAAGATTGTGTTACCAGATTTAATGAGGATCTTAGCCGTATTCATGAGTGGGCTCGTAGAAATTGCCTGCGACTTAATCAAGCAAAAACACAATGCCTGTTAATTGCCCGGTCCTTGCCTAATGCTTGATGGCAATGCAATCCAATATTGCACTAAAGTTAAAAATCTAGGTGTAATTATCAACAGTGGTCTGTCTGCTAATGACCACATAAACTCAGTTGTTGGCAGAATATATGGTACCCTTCGCTACCTGTGGAAGAGTGCTGTTTACACTCCCAAGTGTATTCGTTTAAAGCTGGTCCAGACACTACTAAAACCATTTCTAGCGTACTCCGAGAATATTTACTGCTCCTTGGACTCAATTTCTTTTCGTAGACTTCAAGTTGCTCATAATGCCATGATTAGATATGTTTTCATGCTTCCTAGATGTAGCCATATTTCTAGTTATAACACAGCTATCCTCAATTGTACGCTAAAAGACTACTTCATCATTAGAAACTGTATCTTCATTCATAAAATACTATATTTTCGAAAGCCTAGTTACTTGTTAGATAAGATCCAACTTTTGCAGACCACTCGTTGTCAATGTCTGTGCATTCCTCGATACAACTACTTGAATAGTCAGCGGTTCTTCATCCATGCTGTCAGATTGTGGAACTCTCTTCCCGTTTCCTTGAGGATAATTAATAGGTCTGGTAGCTTTAGACAGGCAATATACGAATATTTTAGAGACAATCCTAGTTAAACATTTATTTTATGTTACAGTTGCAATTTAATCATCTTAGCGGCTTCTTCTATCTTTCATTTTATTCTTTCTATTCTTTTATTAGTTTTTTTTTTATTTTTTTTTTTTATTTTTTCTATTTTTTCTTAACTTTCTCTTTTCTTAGTTATTATTTTATTTTATTGTATATTAATATTATTGTATTTTTGTAATATTTTTTTTTAACTTATTAATATAGGTATTATTAAATTATCCGACATTAGTATATAATTGCTTGTACTACTAAAAGAATGTATGTTCTTATTGTATTGTATTGTTTATTTGTTATAAATTAAATGAATTAAATGAATTAAATGAGTATAATATGATATTTCGGCATCTAATGGTATAAGGATATTATTTCCTAAAATTCCGTCAAATAAACTGTTGGTAATTGGAGTAATTAAAAATTCCATGGTTGATTCTTTTTTATTAAATTCGATCGGTAATGGTAAAATTATTTTAGTTTATCTAATTTACTTTCAAAATGTCTTGAAATTATATTTTCTTTTAAAATATATGTAGCTGCTCCTGTGTCTACTAAAAATCTAAGTTTTTTATTAAGAATATGAACATCTATGCAGGGTAATGGTCTGATGAGGCAGGTGTTTGAAAATTTGCTGTATTTTGAGTAAGGTGATCCATTGGTTCTGGATCATTTTTTTATGGGTTACGATTATTATTAGAAAAATTTCCACTTCTGTTTGGTTGCCTATAATTTTGGTTCCTATAGTTTTAATTATTGTTTCTATAAAAGTTCTGACCTTTGTTATTGAAATTCCTATTGTTATTTGAATTTCCTGACTCGTTTTTATAATCTCTATCATTTCTTTGATTTGTATTATAGTTATTATATTTTTTATAATTTTTGTCGTTAAAATTATTATTGTTATTTCCAGTTCTTAAACTTTGAAATTTTCTATCATTATTATTATTATTCTCCTTCTTTGTCCAATGGCAAGCTTCTAATTTATAAAAAGCTTCACTTAAAGTTTTTATGCTGTGATTAATTTAATTACCATTTGGTGGAATTTTTCGCAAAATTTAGCTTCATTATTGCTAGAATTATATTTTATTGGTTTGTCTTCCGATAGATAATATTTATTATTTAATCTACAAAGAATGTCTGAATATGAATTATAAAGCGAGTTATATTCTTAGTATAAACTCTATCTGCTTGTTTCTTTAATTTTAAAAAGGATTCTTTCTCTCCGAAATTTCTAATTAATATATGTTTTACTTCTTGCCAGCTATTTGGGTCACCACCACCCCGTAATATTACTTCTAATGCAAAATCTGTGATTTTAGATTTTATTTCACTAACTATAAATTCTTTTGCGGGTTCATTGTATAATCTGCCTTTTTTATAAATACGTATAATCAAGTTTTATCATTGAAGTTTGGTAAGTTCTTAACTAATTTTAATGGATCAATAGTTACAGTTGCCATTTTGTTACCTTATTTTTTGAATTTGGTGGTTGCTCAAGATTTTCTTCAATTGGTTTTTCTTTTAGTTGTTGGATATATATATATATATATGTATATATATATACGAGATTTTGCGAACTTGTACTTTACGGATCTTGATTTACTATGTTTTTTAGTGAATTATATATATATATTTCTTTATTTTTTTATTGTCCTATAATACCGTTTTGTAATTTTAATTTACGCGCAAACCATTTTATCTAGTTAAAGGACGATTTGTAATCCCGAATTAAACTTTAAATAAAGTAAGATAAATTTAAATTGATCTTTCGAGACTGCGCCAGTTTCGTTTCTGATTCTTTATTTATAAAAAAAAATATATTTTTGTGTTTTCATAAGAAAACACAACAACTTAATTAAACGCAAGTATTTGATTTTAAAATTATTTATTGGATGAGCTTCAGATCCCTTACCACTAGTGGGGGGAAATCTTCAGCTTAACGTAGGAATTAGAACTAAAATTATATGATCGATGAAACCCTTTTTAAATTCTCTATATTAACTTCACTTGCCCGTGGGTCGTCGGTCGTCGGTCGGTCGTCGGTCGGTCGTCTGTCGTGGATTCTTGCGATCAATTTTTAACCCACTTCCCATGGCCCGATTTTATTGAAATTTTGCACACATGTGTATTTCCGGAGACAACACTTTCTATTAAATTTTGTGGCCCCTCGGGCTGCGGGGTCGGGGGGCTCCCAAACAAAAATTTTAAAAAATTTACCCGATTTTCTTCAAATTTTACACACATGTGTACACCCAATAAATAATACTTTTTCGAAAATTTGGTAGTGATCGGGTCCCGGGTTCGGCCGCAAGGCCCTTATACATTTTTTAAATATCTATACTGGCATCAGATATTCGTCGCCCTTTATGGACTGTGTGCGGTGTGTGCTGCGCAGTCGGCTGCGCTGCATGGTTTTGGTGGTGGTGGAGAGAGAGAGAGAAATCTTAGCGCACGCACAAATGAACCCAGCAAATGAAACGAGACATACATGTTTTATGCTTACTTCAACTTACATTTTTATTATATACTGAATTGTATTTTTATTGATGTCGTTTTTTTTGTTGTCGATATCAACTTACAGATAGAACAACAAGTTTTCACAATATTCTGTCATTTGGCGTTTTCATAAATTAGTTCAGAGCAGTCAAAGAGTTCTCAAGATAAATGTTCGTGTTTCTTATTTGCTCAGAGTATGAGCGTGCTCTACGTGCTCAGAATAAAATGATCTGAGCTTTTTCAATTTTAACATCTGATGTCAAATGTCTGTTTCGATGATTTTCTCCTACAATAAAAAAAAATGGCCCAGGATCGAGGGGCTCCCATATCAATTTCTGCGATTAGAGAATTTAGATGAAAAATTTTAATTTTTATGGGTTGTTTTTTTATACTTATAATTTGTCTACTCAGAAAATCTGTCTTCGACTGAAGATCGTTTGCTTTCCTTTGTCTTGTTATCTTTCTTCAGCATCATAGGGTGTTTAATATTATTATAAAGAGATGTCAGGGGGTTCTAGGAATGTAACCTCTCGTGGTTCGAGTACTGGAAAAAAAAATATCTTTTATGGTCCCACCTCTCGCGAATGTCTGACAAACGTCCAAGAGTAATAATTGTCACAGAAATCTTCTCAATGTAATTGACCTATTTGTGCGCAAAAATATAAAACGCGAGTGTGCACACATGTGTATTTCCGGAGACAACACTTTCTATTAAATTTTGTGGCCCCTCGGGCTGCGGGGTCGGGGGGCTCCCAAACAAAAATTTTAAAAAATTTACCCGATTTTCTTCAAATTTTACACACATGTGTATACCCAATAAATAATACTTTTTCGAAAATTTGGTAGTGATCGGGTCCCGGGTTCGGCCGCAAGGCCCTTATACATTTTTTAAATATCTATACTGGCATCAGATATTCGTCGCCCTTTATGGACTGTGTGCGGTGTGTGCTGCGCAGTCGGCTGCGCTGCATGGTTTTGGTGGTGGTGGAGAGAGAGAGAGAAATCTTAGCGCACGCACAAATGAACCCAGCAAATGAAACGAGACATACATGTTTTATGCTTACTTCAACTTACATTTTTATTATATACTGAATTGTATTTTTATTGATGTCGTTTTTTTTGTTGTCGATATCAACTTACAGATAGAACAACAAGTTTTCACAATATTCTGTCATTTGGCGTTTTCATAAATTAGTTCAGAGCAGTCAAAGAGTTCTCAAGATAAATGTTCGTGTTTCTTATTTGCTCAGAGTATGAGCGTGCTCTACGTGCTCAGAATAAAATGATCTGAGCTTTTTCAATTTTAACATCTGATGTCAAATGTCTGTTTCGATGATTTTCTCCTACAATAAAAAAAAATGGCCCAGGATCGAGGGGCTCCCATATCAATTTCTGCGATTAGAGAATTTAGATGAAAAATTTTAATTTTTATGGGTTGTTTTTTTATACTTATAATTTGTCTACTCAGAAAATCTGTCTTCGACTGAAGATCGTTTGCTTTCCTTTGTCTTGTTATCTTTCTTCAGCATCATAGGGTGTTTAATATTATTATAAAGAGATGTCAGGGGGTTCTAGGAATGTAACCTCTCGTGGTTCGAGTACTGGAAAAAAAAATATCTTTTATGGTCCCACCTCTCGCGAATGTCTGACAAACGTCCAAGAGTAATAATTGTCACAGAAATCTTCTCAATGTAATTGACCTATTTGTGCGCAAAAATATAAAACGCACAAAACAAATGGTCCCGAGAAGCTAGGTCTTGGACCGCATTGGTCTGTCGCGACAAATATCATTATTATAACACTAAGTTTATTAAATAACACAACTTTTAAGTTATTTATATAAAATTTTCAAATTTACACTATGATTTAAACTAGTAAAATGTAATGTTTATGTATTCTTAAAATCTAAAACGTACTTGGAAGTATGAATATATAAAAAACTACAACTATACTTAAAAGAACAATTTCTTATTTTATTTTTAGAATAATGGCAGTTCGTTGTAAGATCAGCACTACAAGGTCTCATAAATTGAAACAATTCCAGTAATTAAAAGTGCATGAATTTGCATTCGTTTTAATTGTGATTTAAAATGGAAAATCTAAGCCCTCTTCTTGTGTTTTTTTTATTTATTTCAAAAAAATGCATCACCTCATCACAAATAATCCACGGTAAGATTTTTAATTATATTTGCATGATCTATTTTTATGTACCCGACTATTATTACACTGAGATGATCAAAAATGTAATGAACATTCGGACGTATTTTTTATACCGTTACGAAATTTATGCTTTCGAGTTCGTAAAGGATTTTGCAAATAAAACATAACACAAGTTTATTAATTACACAAATTTAAACTTTAATTAACAAAAAGCAAAAATAGCAACTGTTCACAAATGTACACTTCACCTATAACACTTGTATGTATTTCACTACTATTCACAAAGTGGTAGCTTTCGATTACTTTTTAAACTTGTCTGGTTGAATCTTAAATTCTAAATAATAACTAATTTACTGCGACAATACTCTTTGCTATTTATAGTTATTCACAGTTTCGCGACGGTTCTAATCTTTTCTAATGTATTCTATTCGAGCAAAAGATTTCTCCACCGGTCCCGATTTCGAGCCGATGTCATCCAATTTGGCATCCCTAAACTCTGAGCGTCCTGGTCTACGCCATCTTTCCAGCGTAGTCTTGGCCGGCCTCGCTGTCGTGCTCCATAAATCCTATCGCAAAGGACTTTCCGAACAGGATCCTCTTCGCTCATGCGAGCTAGGTGTCCTTTCCACCGGAGCCTACCGAGCTTAATTCTCTTCATGATGTCGACATCGTGGTAACGCTCATCATTATAGAGTCTCCGGAATCGTCCTTCCTCACACACGGGGCTAACAATTATACGTAAGAATTTTCTCTTGAACGAGGCTAAGAGGTCAGAATGCTTTTTGCTAATCATGGTTTCAGGGCAGCATGGTCATTGTACTGGAATCGAGGTAATATCGATGTTGTCTTTATCAAACCACCAGGTTGAAATGAACATTGATCAAAGCTTACGTCGATTTTGGGAGCGCGAATCGATCAACGACCAGAAAATTATATTATCTCCGGAGGAAACATTTTGCGATAATCATTTCACCACGAACCTCAAGAGGAGTTCTCAAGGTCACTCAATAGTCAAGCTGTCTTTTAAAAAATCAACAAACCACCTAGGTGAGCCACTATGTTCGGCAATTCAGAAGCTCAGAAGTATTGAACGTCGCTTTGCATGCGATCCAGTATTTCCAAAGTCATATTACAATTTAATGACGGAGTATGAGGCGCTCAATCATATCAAAGAGGTTCCTGCACCAAGCCCAACCGATAAGCATCAATACTTAACTCATTATGATGTAGTTAAAACCAAATCGCTATATTCCCAGAAGATGCTAAATTTCAACAAGTAGTTTGGCGCTCAGATTTATCACAACCTATCCGGCACTTCCATCTGTTGATGGTCACTTACGGCCTAGCATCGGCATCATTTTTGGCCACCAGAGCGCTAAACCAAGAATCTGACATGAAAATCTGTTCACCACATAGCTCCAAGGCAATAGCCCAAGATATATGTGGATAATCTTATGTCAGGTGCCGAAGACGAAGACTCCGCATTCAAATTAAAGAACGAGATAGCTGAAACATTAATAAATTATGGCTCTCATTTACGGAAATGGAAGTCCAACAGCAGTAAAATATTAAGTAATACATCTCACGAAGCCGAAGAAGCAAATTAAAAATTTTGGGAATTAATTGGGCCCCAGAATCTGATGTCTTCACATTCACTGCACATTTGCCAGATTCTACAAATTTCACTTAAAAAACCGTCTAATCCGAAGCAAAAAACGAAATGAAAAATTTTATGCAAAAGAAAGACATCAATTTGCAGAAGAACAGATTCTAGAGAGGTTCCAAGAAATTTGAAGGCTGAAAAGCATTGGACTCGCGTCGTTTTTAGTTTCGTAATCTTTTTCCGTTTTGCTTATTCAATGAATCAGAGAGAATTCTAAGAAAAAAAATGAAACCGGCTACAAACGTGAGGAATGTGATTCTTGTAAATTACATTCCTTCGATTTTTGAATTTTAATAAAGGGCTTAGCCCAGCTTATTGCCGTGGCGCAAGTCATTCGGGGAGTTCTCCCTTGGCAATAAGTTTATCATATAAAAAAAAATGGATTTGCTAGTGCCTGTGTTAGTAAAGGTCAAAATATTTATGCAGTTGCTTTGGGTTGACTATATATCGTGGGATGATCAGCTTCCACATTCCCAACACGCTATATGGTTGAACATAAGAGAAAGCTCAAAATTTATTAATAAAATTTCACTTCCTAGATTCATAAATACCTACGAAAACGCTAAGGTAGACATTAATGGCTTCTGTGATGCCAACCAATCCGCCTACGCAGCCGTCGTCCTTTTTCGCATAGAAGACATCAATGGCAATACATCTTTGCAACTCATATCCTCTAAAACAAAGGTGGCACCAATAAGACAACAAACAATTCCTCGTCTTGAGTTGTGCGCCGCAGTGCTGCTGGCCAACTTAGTTAAAGCCGTCATAGCCGAATCTAACACGAATATACACGAGATATTTACTTGAACCGATTCACCAATCTTGCTGGACTGTCTTAACAGTCATCCAAGGCGTTGGAATACCTTCATTGGTAATCTTACCGATGAAATTCTATGCAGCTCATGAAGAAAACAATGTCCCATCCGCTGAGAACCCTGCCGACGGCGCCTCTCATGGCTTATCGCCTAACGAAGTTCGTTCACATTTGCTATGGTGGGACGGACCAAGCTGGTTAAAGTTCACTCCAAACTTATGGCCGCATTAGTGATTGCCCGACTAATGCAGTTAGTAGAGCATGAGACTTCTTAAACTCAGGGTGTCGTGGCCCTTTTGATTGGTGCTCCTTTCCTTCGTGCCTTAAGCTGGGGCAAGATTAGTCGATTTGTGACGTCGGCCCTATCGGCAACCACCAAAAATAAAAAGATTCCTACACATCGAAAAGCTTAATTATACGAGGACCACTGACATAGTCAAAACAAGAGACAGGACGATTGTGTTCTAGTTTAAACAAGGGCATATGATCTAATTTGCAAGACTTTGGCAAAGTTCTTGTAGAACAGCAGCTTCCGACATCTTCAAACTTCCTTATAAAAAATTATCTGATCGAAAGAGGTTTGAAAACTGAAGAATAAAAATATAATTTTGGTTTTGAGACAGTATAAAAATAATTTTTTTTGTGCAGTGACGCCCCCCATGATTCCAAAAGAAAATAGTGGTCAATCCATTAACGCTCGCTATGCCATACTTTGAGAGCCTGAGTCGTCAAAGGCCAAAATTATTTAGTGCGAGGGGAACCCGATTAAACCACCTGTAGGCAGTTTACTAAGTCTTATACCGAGAATCCTTAAAAGGAAATAGAAAATTGTAAAGAGTATAAAATAAGCTTTCCAGTGCGCCCTAAGTGTAAGTGCGTAAAAGTTAATCTGTCCGGGGAGTTAAAAAACATAAAAGGAAAAAGGTCGCATGGTCGAATAGTCATGTTCCCCTTCAGGGGAATACATTGTCAACCACGGGATGCAGGGAATGTCTTCATACCTTCCTGCCTAGAAATGCATGTGCTGCAACGCGCGATACGCGTCAAAGATTTTCTATCTTTTCGTTTCCAGACATGTTCATCAGTGCCGTGATCAATCCGAGGTGATGTGCACAACATGTCTGCTGTTTATCGGAGAGTAGTACGAAAGTAATCCTTCTACTATTGACGCTAGTTTATATGAAGCAGTGGCGAATGAAGGTTAACAAGACATTTGCTGACATAATTATACTTGATGAACACATGAGGTTCCGCTTGTGCAAGGTATCTTATAGTAGTTCCTATCTTTTATTTTTTTTTTTGTAAATTTCAACTGTTTTTAACGAAGAGAAATGAATACTTATTGCAAATAGCATAACAAGACTATTGCCTTACAATTGTATGGAGTCTATCTGGCTTAAAGATAAGTTTATGATCCTTGGAAATTATTTTAAGTAGTTAATGATATTTCTTACCTTTTTGTACGTGGGTCATAGAAGGGCCTTTGGCAAAACCGCTTAGCAAATTGTTTCATCTCTCAATGAAGACAGGTGTTTTTCCATCATTTTGGTAAATAGAAAATATTCAACCCGTTCCGAAAAAAGGTGATAAATCGGCACCTACGAACTACCGTCCTATTGCTTTGTTGTCGGTTCTATCGAAGGTTATGGAATCTATCGTTAATTTTAGACTTATGAACTATCTGGATTCGAACTTTCTTTTATCCGATGTGCAGTATGGATTTCGTAAAAATCGCTCTTCAGGTGAACTAATGACGTACATGACTCATTGTTGTTGTTTCCTTAGATATTGCTAAAGCTTTTGATAGAGTATGGCATGATTGTCTTATTAATAAGATTCGTGCGCTGAACGTACACTCCTCTCTCATTACATGGATTGAGAATTATTTATGGAACCGTAAAATAAAATTTGTAATAAATGGTATATCTTCAGATTCACATGGGATCAATGCTGGCGTGCCTAAAGGGTCATCCTTGTCGCCCCCGCTCTTCTTGATATATATCAACGACCTGTTGCATTCTACAACCTGTGATATCCATTCATTTGCTGATGATACAACACTATCGGCTTCCATTGAGTTTGTCAGTAAAAAAGAATGCAATTCTCGCTTGAATGGTTCGCGTGAATTAATGAATTTGACTATTCTGTCTAATATTCAAATCATTCTTGATTGGGGCATTTCTAATAGAGTAGAATTTAACCCAAATAAATTTCAATCTTGTCTTTTTTCTCAAAAGACAATTCAACATTATGTTCCACCTGTTATTAATGGTACCTCTATTGCGAGATCTGATTGACTCAAGTTGTTAGGTTTAAAAGTATCAAGTGATCTTTCCTGGAGAGAACATATTTATGAAATTTCAAAAAGAGCTAGCCAATGTTTGGGCATCATAAGACGTTGTAACTTCTACTTCACTCCCTTTGAAGTATTAAGATTATATAAATCTGTTAGACCAATTTTAGAATTTAATTGATATGTGTGGGGTGGGGCTCCGAGATCGCATTTGGTTCATCTTGATGGAATTCAGAATAGAGTTATCCGTTTGATAAACGATGTAACAATTACTTCGTTTCTTTGGAGCACAGACGAAATGTAGGAGCTTTATCTGTTTTCTACAAATTTTACAACGGTAAATGTTCTTTAGAAAACCGTTCTCTAGTTCCAGGTCCTTTTGTCAGTAACGTAAACACTCGTTTAAGGTCCAATCAACATAGATTTGCCTTAAAACTTTTTTCAAGTAGAACCCAACACTTTAAATCCTCCTTTTTTCCGAGAGTCTCTTCGATGTGGAATCAATTGGTCGAGCCCGTGTTTCCCGAATTTTATAATCTGCAGGCATTTTATAATTTGTAATATTTTCTTGGTCAAGATTTTTTGTAGTTTACCCTGACCATGATTCATTGAAAAAAGTATTTGGACTCGCGTCGTTTTAAATTCGTGTTCGTTTTTCGTATTTCTTTTTCAATGAATCAGAGAGAATTCTGAGAAAATAAATTGAAACCGGCTACAAACGTGAGTAATGATATACTGTAAATCACATTCCTTCGATTTTTATTTTATTTTGAATTTTAATAAAGGGCTTAGCCCAACTTATTGCCGTGACGCAAGTCATTCAGGGAGTCTTCCTTTGGCAATAAGTCTCTATATAAAAAAATAAAAAAATAAAAATATTATAGCATAGAAATAATTTTGTTTAAAACCAGGTTAATGAAAATTTGCTGTCTTTATAAAAAAAACGGGCGATTATTTTTTCCTTTTTTTTGTAATTGGTAGTCAGGCCATTTTTTCTTAAGTTTTTGGTCAAACCCATAAAGGGAACGTAAAACTTAGTCCAATGAAAACAATGGATTCAGAGGTTAGAAGTAAGAATACTCAGTCTATCTAAAACAAAGTTTTGTTAAATGATTTAATAAGGATTTATAGTTAACAGGTCAAATGAATCAACGAAAGAGAGCTACCTAATAAGTTTTTTTGCAAAAATAAAAAGGATAGTATGTAAAGAAATTGAATTATCGATATACTTGATTTAACAGTTGTTTCTTTTTGGGAAGCTCAGTCAACTTATAGGCCTTTGCCTTTCTCGCTACACACACTTCTGTGGTTATCGTGCCCGATTACTAAGCCTTGAAAGGGAATGGAAGCGCCACGCGAGCGAAATGGAAGGCCCATGATTGGTGACCAAGCAACGTTAGTCCTGTTCGTGTCGGAGGCATGGTGTAGCTCACGTCCCATAGCCGGGGAAAAATGTTGACAGCAACGCATTGATCTCCGGCTAAGCATCAGCATCAGAAGAGAAAGGTTCACGCTCAAAGCGCCCCCTATATGGGCGAGATATGGCAACGTAACGAAGTGTATAAAGCGCTATCCACGTGAGCTTATCCAAGAAACTTAAACAGGAGGCGATGGATATCCTCTGTATATGCGTAAAAAGGAGGATGACGGTGGGTACACAACCGCAATCAAACTGCGCAATGTAGATGTTGACAACGAGAACAGATGGATCGTGCCCTAATCACCGCTGCTTCCAAAAATGTTTGATGTCCACATCAATGTTGAGTACTGCAATGCGGTGAAGTCGATCAAATACATTTGCAAATACGTCAACAAAGGCAGTGACATGGCAGTATTCGGTTGGCCAATCAAACTGCCAAAATCACGCAATTCCAGATGGGGCGCTACATCAGCAACAATGAAGCGGTTTGGCGCATATTTTCATTCAACATCCACGAGTGATATCCAATAGTTCAATATCAGCTGATTGAGGACATGTGCATATCCATCAACAACAAATGCCTTATTCAACTTGGATGCCGGCTCGACAAGGGACAAAAACAGTGTCCTGGTGCAGAGACATGGTGCGAGAACAGCACTTTGATGTGATCCAGCATGGTCATGGAACGTATAACAAAAGCAAATGGCAGACTAGTTTTCCTCGATGCACCAGGAGGAACAGGGAAAAAAACCCTCATAAATTTATATGGGCGTCGGTTCGAATGCAGGATTGGATTGCACTCGCATTGGCATCATCGGGAATTGCATTAACGCTATTAGACGGCGGACGCAATGCGCACTCAGCACTCAAGCTCCCATTAAATTTGAACGACACAGAAACACCAACTTGTACCATCAGCAAAAATTCCGGCATGGCCACAAATGTTAATGTTTAATGTTTTTGGGTGTGGCTTGCTCTCAAGTTGGCACTGAAACATTTATACGTTTTTACTCCAAATAAAAAAACATTGTCTCTATCCGCTGGCCTTAAGATGAATTAATAAAAGTAATATAATTTCCCATTTACCCTAAATACATGTATTTTTTTTCTTGGTCCTAGAAATGCACTGACCTATAGATATTTGCTAAGACTTGTTCACATGACCGCCCCATCCATCCATCAGAAGTCATCCGACTATAGATAATTAGTGCTACCTGTGCGAAGCCGGGGCGGGTCACTAGTTATTAATAATATGAATTCTATAGTTATGTTCGTTTGCTTAATATTGTTGCTGTTGTTGTTATTGAAGATTTTCTCCGTTTCAATGTTGGTTTCATTGGAAAACCTGTTTTCCATTTTGTTGCTTGTTGTTGTTTTTTCTTCTTTTTGTTGATTTCCTTCTTCAATTGTTCGATCTCTATCCATATTTTTGTTGCGTTATCCCAGGGGATTGGATTGTCTGTGTCTCGCACCAGGCCTAGAATGTGTGATAGTTTCCTTAATTGCTTGCTTGGTTTTTCACCTCTTTTTGTTGTTGGATTGGTAGGTCCGTGCTTTTTGGTATTAGGGTCTTCTTGAAGTATTTGTACTGCTCTTGTCTTTTCTTTTCTTTTAGTCCTCTATCGTTATTCTTTGTGGTGCTTCCGTTATTTTTGACAGTATGAATGCTGAAATGGTTGTTGTTTGCAGGTACGTATTGCTCCATGAAAAAAATTTCTCTTTTTTTAAATGATAGGTTTTGTTCTAAAATTATTTTCTTTTTGTAGAATAAATTTTTCTTTTTTTAAAGAATTGTATGAAGAATTTATGGAGTTTTTATGAAAATGTTTGTTGTTGCGCTTTTTCGCAGGATCGCCATATATTGAGTTCCGAGCTGGTGGTGTTTTAATGCAGGGAGGTTGTAATCAGTAGTTGCCACTAGTAGATTGTGTTATCTACTGAAGGAAAATAAAAAACCGCTGAAGGACTTTGAAGGTACTGCAATCACTCCAATCACACTGCGTGTTTTACCATATGGCTATTGCAGTACAAAATGAAGAGAAGAGTGTTCTTGTGTGCTATCTGAACTAAACTTGATTTCTTTTTTCAAATGTTCCTCTTTTATACAAAATTTTCTAATGTACTAAATTCTAATGTGCTAGGAAGTACAAAATATACACTATTATGATAGTGCTCTACTTATTCATCAATGCACTTGAACATTGTAGTAACGTGAGCTTCTCAGCTCGCCATATGGATAGTTGTAAATCAGTCTAAACACTGAATTATTTTCAAAGCCCAATAGTAACCTTTAATGCACAAAATTCGTAACATTTTTTTTCGGGGAATTCTTTTCCTGTGAAAAAACAATTTTTTCTTATTTTTTTGGGAAATTTTTTAAATTCTCTATATTAACTTCACTTGGCCGTTTGTTTGTGGGTTTGTGGGTTTGTTTGTGGATTTGTGGATTTGTGTGTCATGGAATCTTGTGATCAATTTTTAACCCACTTCCCAGGACCCGATTTCCCGAATTTTATAATCTGCAGGCATTTTATAATTTGTAATATTTTCTTGGTCAAGATTTTTTGTAGTTTACCCTGACCATGATTCATTGAAAAAAGTATTTGGACTCGCGTCGTTTTAAATTCGTGTTCGTTTTTCGTATTTCTTTTTCAATGAATCAGAGAGAATTCTGAGAAAATAAATTGAAACCGGCTACAAACGTGAGTAATGATATACTGTAAATCACATTCCTTCGATTTTTATTTTATTTTGAATTTTAATAAAGGGCTTAGCCCAACTTATTGCCGTGACGCAAGTCATTCAGGGAGTCCTCCTTTGGCAATAAGTCTCTATATAAAAAAATAAAAAAATAAAAATATTATAGCATAGAAATAATTTTGTTTAAAACCAGGTTAATGAAAATTTGCTGTCTTTATAAAAAAAACGGGCGATTATTTTTTCCTTTTTTTTGTAATTGGTAGTCAGGCCATTTTTTCTTAAGTTTTTGGTCAAACCCATAAAGGGAACGTAAAACTTAGTCCAATGAAAACAATGGATTCAGAGGTTAGAAGTAAGAATACTCAGTCTATCTAAAACAAAGTTTTGTTAAATGATTTAATAAGGATTTATAGTTAACAGGTCAAATGAATCAACGAAAGAGAGCTACCTAATAAGTTTTTTTGCAAAAATAAAAAGGATAGTATGTAAAGAAATTGAATTATCGATATACTTGATTTAACAGTTGTTTCTTTTTGGGAAGCTCAGTCAACTTATAGGCCTTTGCCTTTCTCGCTACACACACTTCTGTGGTTATCGTGCCCGATTACTAAGCCTTGAAAGGGAATGGAAGCGCCACGCGAGCGAAATGGAAGGCCCATGATTGGTGACCAAGCAACGTTAGTCCTGTTCGTGTCGGAGGCATGGTGTAGCTCACGTCCCATAGCCGGGGAAAAATGTTGACAGCAACGCATTGATCTCCGGCTAAGCATCAGCATCAGAAGAGAAAGGTTCACGCTCAAAGCGCCCCCTATATGGGCGAGATATGGCAACGTAACGAAGTGTATAAAGCGCTATCCACGTGAGCTGATCCAAGAAACTTAAACAGGAGGCGATGGATATCCTCTGTATATGCGTAAAAAGGAGGATGACGGTGGGTACACAACCGCAATCAAACTGCGCAATGTAGATGTTGACAACGAGAACAGATGGATCGTGCCCTAATCACCGCTGCTTCCAAAAATGTTTGATGTCCACATCAATGTTGAGTACTGCAATGCGGTGAAGTCGATCAAATACATTTGCAAATACGTCAACAAAGGCAGTGACATGGCAGTATTCGGTTGGCCAATCAAACTGCCAAAATCACGCAATTCCAGATGGGGCGCTACATCAGCAACAATGAAGCGGTTTGGCGCATATTTTCATTCAACATCCACGAGTGATATCCAATAGTTCAATATCAGCTGATTGAGGACATGTGCATATCCATCAACAACAAATGCCTTATTCAACTTGGATGCCGGCTCGACAAGGGACAAAAACAGTGTCCTGGTGCAGAGACATGGTGCGAGAACAGCACTTTGATGTGATCCAGCATGGTCATGGAACGTATAACAAAAGCAAATGGCAGACTAGTTTTCCTCGATGCACCAGGAGGAACAGGGAAAAAAACCCTCATCAATTTATATGGGCGTCGGTTCGAATGCAGGATTGGATTGCACTCGCATTGGCATCATCGGGAATTGCATTAACGCTATTAGACGGCGGACGCAATGCGCACTCAGCACTCAAGCTCCCATTAAATTTGAACGACACAGAAACACCAACTTGTACCATCAGCAAAAATTCCGGCATGGCCACAAATGTTAATGTTTAATGTTTTTGGGTGTGGCTTGCTCTCAAGTTGGCACTGAAACATTTATACGTTTTTACTCCAAATAAAAAAACATTGTCTCTATCCGCTGGCCTTAAGATGAATTAATAAAAGTAATATAATTTCCCATTTACCCTAAATACATGTATTTTTTTTCTTGGTCCTAGAAATGCACTGACCTATAGATATTTGCTAAGACTTCTTCACATGACCGCCCCATCCATCCATCAGAAGTCATCCGACTATAGATAATTAGTGCTACCTGTGCGAAGCTGGGGCGGGTCACTAGTTATTAATAATATGAATTCTATAGTTATGTTCGTTTGCTTAATATTGTTGCTGTTGTTGTTATTGAAGATTTTCTCCGTTTCAATGTTGGTTTCATTGGAAAACCTGTTTTCCATTTTGTTGCTTGTTGTTGTTTTTTCTTCTTTTTGTTGATTTCCTTCTTCAATTGTTCGATCTCTATCCAGATTTTTGTTGCGTTATCCCAGGGGATTGGATTGTCTGTGTCTCGCACCAGGCCTAGAATGTGTGATAGTTTCCTTAATTGCTTGCTTGGTTTTTCACCTCTTTTTGTTGTTGGATTGGTAGGTCCGTGCTTTTTGGTATTAGGGTCTTCTTGAAGTATTTGTACTGCTCTTGTCTTTTCTTTTCTTTTAGTCCTCTATCGTTATTCTTTGTGGTGCTTCCGTTATTTTTGACAGTATGAATGCTGAAATGGTTGTTGTTTGCAGGTACGTATTGCTCCATGAAAAAAATTTCTCTTTTTTTAAATGATAGGTTTTGTTCTAAAATTATTTTCTTTTTGTAGAATAAATTTTTCTTTTTTTAAAGAATTGTATGAAGAATTTATGGAGTTTTTATGAAAATGTTTGTTGTTGCGCTTTTTCGCAGGATCGCCATATATTGAGTTCCGAGCTGGTGGTGTTTTAATGCAGGGAGGTTGTAATCAGTAGTTGCCACTAGTAGATTGTGTTATCTACTGAAGGAAAATAAAAAACCGCTGAAGGACTTTGAAGGTACTGCAATCACTCCAATCACACTGCGTGTTTTACCATATGGCTATTGCAGTACAAAATGAAGAGAAGAGTGTTCTTGTGTGCTATCTGAACTAAACTTGATTTCTTTTTTCAAATGTTCCTCTTTTATACAAAATTTTCTAATGTACTAAATTCTAATGTGCTAGGAAGTACAAAATATACACTATTATGATAGTGCTCTACTTATTCATCAATGCACTTGAACATTGTAGTAACGTGAGCTTCTCAGCTCGCCATATGGATAGTTGTAAATCAGTCTAAACACTGAATTATTTTCAAAGCCCAATAGTAACCTTTAATGCACAAAATTCGTAACATTTTTTTTCGGGGAATTCTTTTCCTGTGAAAAAACAATTTTTTCTTATTTTTTTGGGAAATTTTTTAAATTCTCTATATTAACTTCACTTGGCCGTTTGTTTGTGGGTTTGTGGGTT
This sequence comes from Nephrocerus scutellatus, assembly GCA_947095585.1. Taxonomy (NCBI): domain Eukaryota; kingdom Metazoa; phylum Arthropoda; class Insecta; order Diptera; family Pipunculidae; genus Nephrocerus; species Nephrocerus scutellatus. Next base: position 57,759,219 of record OX352761.1, on the reverse strand, counting down.
TGTTTGTGGATTTGTGGATTTGTGTGTCATGGAATCTTGTGATCAATTTTTAACCCACTTCCCAGGACCCGATTTCCCGAATTTTATAATCTGCAGGCATTTTATAATTTGTAATATTTTCTTGGTCAAGATTTTTTGTAGTTTACCCTGACCATGATTCATTGAAAAAAGTATTTGGACTCGCGTCGTTTTAAATTCGTGTTCGTTTTTCGTATTTCTTTTTCAATGAATCAGAGAGAATTCTGAGAAAATAAATTGAAACCGGCTACAAACGTGAGTAATGATATACTGTAAATCACATTCCTTCGATTTTTATTTTATTTTGAATTTTAATAAAGGGCTTAGCCCAACTTATTGCCGTGACGCAAGTCATTCAGGGAGTCCTCCTTTGGCAATAAGTCTCTATATAAAAAAATAAAAAAATAAAAATATTATAGCATAGAAATAATTTTGTTTAAAACCAGGTTAATGAAAATTTGCTGTCTTTATAAAAAAAACGGGCGATTATTTTTTCCTTTTTTTTGTAATTGGTAGTCAGGCCATTTTTTCTTAAGTTTTTGGTCAAACCCATAAAGGGAACGTAAAACTTAGTCCAATGAAAACAATGGATTCAGAGGTTAGAAGTAAGAATACTCAGTCTATCTAAAACAAAGTTTTGTTAAATGATTTAATAAGGATTTATAGTTAACAGGTCAAATGAATCAACGAAAGAGAGCTACCTAATAAGTTTTTTTGCAAAAATAAAAAGGATAGTATGTAAAGAAATTGAATTATCGATATACTTGATTTAACAGTTGTTTCTTTTTGGGAAGCTCAGTCAACTTATAGGCCTTTGCCTTTCTCGCTACACACACTTCTGTGGTTATCGTGCCCGATTACTAAGCCTTGAAAGGGAATGGAAGCGCCACGCGAGCGAAATGGAAGGCCCATGATTGGTGACCAAGCAACGTTAGTCCTGTTCGTGTCGGAGGCATGGTGTAGCTCACGTCCCATAGCCGGGGAAAAATGTTGACAGCAACGCATTGATCTCCGGCTAAGCATCAGCATCAGAAGAGAAAGGTTCACGCTCAAAGCGCCCCCTATATGGGCGAGATATGGCAACGTAACGAAGTGTATAAAGCGCTATCCACGTGAGCTGATCCAAGAAACTTAAACAGGAGGCGATGGATATCCTCTGTATATGCGTAAAAAGGAGGATGACGGTGGGTACACAACCGCAATCAAACTGCGCAATGTAGATGTTGACAACGAGAACAGATGGATCGTGCCCTAATCACCGCTGCTTCCAAAAATGTTTGATGTCCACATCAATGTTGAGTACTGCAATGCGGTGAAGTCGATCAAATACATTTGCAAATACGTCAACAAAGGCAGTGACATGGCAGTATTCGGTTGGCCAATCAAACTGCCAAAATCACGCAATTCCAGATGGGGCGCTACATCAGCAACAATGAAGCGGTTTGGCGCATATTTTCATTCAACATCCACGAGTGATATCCAATAGTTCAATATCAGCTGATTGAGGACATGTGCATATCCATCAACAACAAATGCCTTATTCAACTTGGATGCCGGCTCGACAAGGGACAAAAACAGTGTCCTGGTGCAGAGACATGGTGCGAGAACAGCACTTTGATGTGATCCAGCATGGTCATGGAACGTATAACAAAAGCAAATGGCAGACTAGTTTTCCTCGATGCACCAGGAGGAACAGGGAAAAAAACCCTCATCAATTTATATTGGCGTCGGTTCGAATGCAGGATTGGATTGCACTCGCATTGGCATCATCGGGAATTGCATTAACGCTATTAGACGGCGGACGCAATGCGCACTCAGCACTCAAGCTCCCATTAAATTTGAACGACACAGAAACACCAACTTGTACCATCAGCAAAAATTCCGGCATGGCCACAAATGTTAATGTTTAATGTTTTTGGGTGTGGCTTGCTCTCAAGTTGGCACTGAAACATTTATACGTTTTTACTCCAAATAAAAAAACATTGTCTCTATCCGCTGGCCTTAAGATGAATTAATAAAAGTAATATAATTTCCCATTTACCCTAAATACATGTATTTTTTTTCTTGGTCCTAGAAATGCACTGACCTATAGATATTTGCTAAGACTTGTTCACATGACCGCCCCATCCATCCATCAGAAGTCATCCGACTATAGATAATTAGTGCTACCTGTGCGAAGCCGGGGCGGGTCACTAGTTATTAATAATATGAATTCTATAGTTATGTTCGTTTGCTTAATATTGTTGCTGTTGTTGTTATTGAAGATTTTCTCCGTTTCAATGTTGGTTTCATTGGAAAACCTGTTTTCCATTTTGTTGCTTGTTGTTGTTTTTTCTTCTTTTTGTTGATTTCCTTCTTCAATTGTTCGATCTCTATCCAGATTTTTGTTGCGTTATCCCAGGGGATTGGATTGTCTGTGTCTCGCACCAGGCCTAGAATGTGTGATAGTTTCCTTAATTGCTTGCTTGGTTTTTCACCTCTTTTTGTTGTTGGATTGGTAGGTCCGTGCTTTTTGGTATTAGGGTCTTCTTGAAGTATTTGTACTGCTCTTGTCTTTTCTTTTCTTTTAGTCCTCTATCGTTATTCTTTGTGGTGCTTCCGTTATTTTTGACAGTATGAATGCTGAAATGGTTGTTGTTTGCAGGTACGTATTGCTCCATGAAAAAAATTTCTCTTTTTTTAAATGATAGGTTTTGTTCTAAAATTATTTTCTTTTTGTAGAATAAATTTTTCTTTTTTTAAAGAATTGTATGAAGAATTTATGGAGTTTTTATGAAAATGTTTGTTGTTGCGCTTTTTCGCAGGATCGCCATATATTGAGTTCCGAGCTGGTGGTGTTTTAATGCAGGGAGGTTGTAATCAGTAGTTGCCACTAGTAGATTGTGTTATCTACTGAAGGAAAATAAAAAACCGCTGAAGGACTTTGAAGGTACTGCAATCACTCCAATCACACTGCGTGTTTTACCATATGGCTATTGCAGTACAAAATGAAGAGAAGAGTGTTCTTGTGTGCTATCTGAACTAAACTTGATTTCTTTTTTCAAATGTTCCTCTTTTATACAAAATTTTCTAATGTACTAAATTCTAATGTGCTAGGAAGTACAAAATATACACTATTATGATAGTGCTCTACTTATTCATCAATGCACTTGAACATTGTAGTAACGTGAGCTTCTCAGCTCGCCATATGGATAGTTGTAAATCAGTCTAAACACTGAATTATTTTCAAAGCCCAATAGTAACCTTTAATGCACAAAATTCGTAACATTTTTTTTCGGGGAATTCTTTTCCTGTGAAAAAACAATTTTTTCTTATTTTTTTGGGAAATTTTTTAAATTCTCTATATTAACTTCACTTGGCCGTTTGTTTGTGGGTTTGTGGGTTTGTTTGTGGATTTGTGGATTTGTGTGTCATGGAATCTTGTGATCAATTTTTAACCCACTTCCCAGGACCCGATTTTATTGAAATTTTGCACACATGCGTATTTCCGGTGACAATACTTTCTATTAAAATTTGAGGCCCCTCGGACCTCGGGGTAGGGGGGCTCCCATACAAAAATTTTAAAAAATTTACCAGATTTTCTTCAACTTTTACACACATGTGTATACCCAATAAACAATACCTTTTCGGCCGCAAGGTCCTTATACATTTTTTCTTATAGTGGCATCAGATACCGTCGTTGACTGTGTGCGGTGTGTGCTGCGCAGTCGGCATGGTTTTGGTTGTGGAGAGAGAGAGAGAGAGAGAGAAATCTTAGCTCACGCACAAATGAACCCAGCAAATGAAACGAGACATACATGTTTTATGCTTACTTCAACTTACTTACTTATTTACTGAATTGTATTTTTATTGATGTCGTTTTTTTTTGTTGTCGATATCAACTTACAGATAGAACAACAAGTTTTCACAATATTCTGTCATTTCGCGTTTTCATAAATTAGTTCAGAGCAGTCAAAGAGTTCTCAAGATAAATGCTCGTGTGTCTTATTTGCTCAGAGTATGAGCGTGCTCTAAGTGCTCAGAATAAAATGATCTGAGCCTTTTCAATTTTAACATCTGATATCAAATGTCTCTTTCGATGATTTTCTAGAGAATTTAGATGAAAAATTTCTTATGGGTTGTTTTTTTATTTTTTAAATTTTTTTTTTTAAAACTCTTTTAATTTTTTTTTTGTTTGCACGCGCCACACGTGTCACAATTATTATAAAACTAGTCCGAGATATACGGGTTCCTACCAACAACTTTCCACTAGCATAGACACACGAGCTTATGTATTCTGCTATGCGAGTGACTACACACACTCGTGTATGTATATTTAGTAGTAATTCAGTTTAAAGACTAATTTATCTTAGAAGCTTAATAGTATGCAACGTTAAATGTAGATCTTTCATTCATAACCGATATGTCATTCAGTCATAAGGGATTTCTGAAATAGACTGAAAAAACAAAATTTTACTTTGCAAACGTTTAGGCTTAAAAAAATCGATAGCGATGCGTAGATTGAGTATTTTTTTCAGTTTTCTCAGAATGAATGAATGAATGAAAAAATAACGCCATTACAAGCTAACAAATTGTTTTAAAACAAGTCCCATCAAATTTTGACTGGTAGAAGCCGAAGTAGCACAATCGTAACAAACGTACAAATGTACACACGTTCGCTGGATTTCAACGCTAGTAATTACGAAAGTCAACTAAAAAATCTCACGGACCTTCATATTATGATTGCACAGCAGAAAGTGTTTTTTCACAATTAGCGCACGCTTCAAGGGATTTGCACCGTCATAATGCCTAGGCACAGCGGGGGCTTGGTAATGCTTGGATTAAAGAAGAAAGTTTTGTGGTGGGTTTAGTTGAGTTCACACCCGAGCAACCACAAACTAGAATATTGTGCTCATGAACCATTATGGCTCTTAATCTACTATCTGACCATTGGATACCTGGCACTAACATTTTCCAAAACGCTAATAATCTGGATCGACTGGAAACACATAACACGCAAACCTACACCGAAACCTCAACCGAAGCCCCGACATCATTTGAAAGAATCAGAATTCACAGTAACGTTCAATGAATACCTAAATTATTATTTAACGGGTCGGGGGGGATGTTTAGTGACGTCAAGAAATATGTAAGTATGCAGACACGCAGCAGTTCGTTTACTAAAGCCATGAACTTTGTTGATGAGCTAGCAGTTGACCTGGAATCGAGTCGTTGGTTTGGGGTAACGAACTGTATTGACGAAACGAAATATTAAAATTTCGATCGTACCATGTATCCTACATACTACTTTAGATTCGTATTTGCCTGTTAGATATGTAGATTTGTGAAAAACTTTGGTATAGGTCAGTTCAATAAGGCATCTACGTCAGCTGGCCAATAATCGCCAAAGTGAGCTTCTAAATTAAAAATTTCATAAAAATTGCGAAAATTGGTACCCGTCCGCAAAAGCTTCTTTCTCTTTGGATTGTAATCCATTTCTAATTAAGAGATTATTGCTTAAAGAAGACTTGGGTACAGGTCACATAAATGAGACATGTCTGTGAGCTGGCCAATCTTCGACAAAATGAACCTGCAAATGATACATTTAAAGAAAGTTGCAAATGTTTACGCCCGTGTATAAAAGCTTCTTTCTCTCTGCATTGTAGTCCCATATTTTCAATTGATGGGTTATTTCTTAAGGAACTTGGGTTTAGGTCACATCAATTAGAGCTAGCAAATTGTTGTCAATCTTAATTGAACTTTCAAGAAAGTTGCAAATGTTTACGCCCGTGTATAAAAGCTTCTTTCTCTCTGCATTGTAGTCCCATATTTTTTAATTGATTGGTTATTTCTTAAGGAACTTGGGTTTAGGTCACATCAATTAGAGTTGGCAAATTGTTGTCACAGTGAACATCTAAATTGAAAATTACATATATCCCGCAAATATTGTTTTGACGTGACAACGTCTTACTACAAGGTTTAAGGGGTACATGTTCAAAAACTTAAATGTTAAATGTCACTATTTAACAGATGTTAAGTTACGTTTTTAACAGATGTAATGTTGCGTTTTTAACAGATGTTATGTCAAACGTTTAATATCACCTGGGATTTGGTCATGAGGAACTAGAATTTTTTGAACTCAAGCGATTCGTATGAAATTCGGTATGTAGGACTAAGATGCGACTATAAGACTTGTTCCTATAAAATTCTGTGATCTGGCCAATAGGATCTAAATTTTGTTGACAAAGCAATTTCTCAAGCGATTCGTATGAAATTTGGAATGTAGAACTAAGATGCGACTGCAAGACTTCTTCGTATGGAAATTCTGGAATATGATAATTATGGTCTGGAATTTCTGGAACAAAGCAATTTCTCCAGCAATTCGTATGAAATTCGGAACGTAGGACTAAGATGCGACTGCAAGACTTCTTCCTATGGAAATTCTGGAATATGATCATTATGGTCTGGAATTTCTGGAACAAAGCACTTTCTCCAGCGATTCGCATGAAATTCGGAACGTAGGACTAAGATGCGACTACAAGACTTTTTCTTCCTATGGAAAATCTATGAATATGATCATTATGGTCTGGAATTTCAAGAACAAAGAAATTTCTCAAGCGATTCGCATGAAATTCGGAATGCAGGACTAAGATGCGACCATAAGACCTTTTCCTATGGAAATTCTAGGATATGGTCAATAAGATCTGGAATTTTCGGAGCTAAGCCATTTCTCAAGCGATTTGTATAAAATTCCGAATGTAGGATGAAGATGCGACTGTAAAACTTGTTCCCATCGAAATTCTGGGATATGGTCATTAATAAATGGAATTTCTGAAACTGAGCCGTTTCTCAAGCGACTTGTGCCTTCTAGTTTAATCGTTATATCGCCCACAACGTCAAAGAAATTTCACTCCAACCGCGCGTAAAGATTACATGCACTTATTTTTTTAACAGCTCTTACTTCTCCTACTACTATCGACGCAACCGCATTACTGTGTTTGGGCAGTGATATGCAATATCCAATATGCAATATGCCACCTCACAATAAATTGTTATGAACATTAAGATCAGCTTAAATTTTTTTATTCTGTTGAATGTGATGTGATTAATGATGATGTATGTGAATTCAATAACACACAATCAAGCTCATAGCTTGAGCAGAACGAAACAAACATATGCAGTAGTAGGCTGCGGTCAAGAATTCAGCCGCTGCACAGTTTCTGCTGCATGTTGGTTAAAAATTCACTTTTTCCAGCCAATGCAGTAAAGAAAAATCGACTGCGCAGTTTACGCAGCCACTTTAAATTGAATGCAAATAGCAAAATGTAAATGTCAAATAGCCGCAATTTCGTGTATACCGACCGACTGCCTGCCATTTTTTTGTGCAGCACAAGATGCGCAGCTACTTAATTCTTTACCGCAGCCGTAGTGATAGTATAGTCTCTGTTCATTTTCTATCGGTGTTCTGCTCTGCTCGTTCTATCATCATTGCATAAACTGATACAGTGATCTCGTGTTAGTCGTCGTGCAGAAAAAAAATATTACTATAAGTTACAAAAAAGAGGCATATAACAATGAAAACCTGCAAGCTTCCTTGCAACCATTTCATTTTCTTTTCGCTTATCTTATCCTTACTCATGTTTAAAGTAACTAGAGTAAATAACTCTTCGATCAATTACGGGAGAGAACCATGCAAAAGAAATTTAATGATGAATAATTGGCCTGCATGTTTCAAAGCGACATTCTTGGCATACCATTTCGATGCATTGGTTAGTGCTGCTTACTTATTTTCTCTTCAAATTTAATTTAAAACTACTCAAATTTTTTATGAGTTGAAACCAAACGCTGCATTACTCTGTTTGGGCAGTGATATGCAATATCCAATGTGCAATATGCAGCCACTTCACAGTTAGTGGTTAAAATTAGCTTATAAATAATTTATATATAATGTGATGTGATAATGATGTATGTGATGAGCTACGGTGCAAGTCGTAGCACTGTCATATTTTTTTTATAATACTAACGAAAACAGTTTTAGACCTATCTTTGGACGTACCGATCAATTCAAACATTCCTTCTTTAGCCGCTCAAAAATTTTGTGGAATGAATTGCCCGACTCTGTATTTCCGCATGTGTATGATATTCAGTCATTTAAGATACATGTGATTATGGGTTGGCAAAGTTTATATTGTATTACCGTGCAATATAATTACTATTTTACCCCAATTGTGTATGGCCAATAAAGCTGCACCCTCTGAAATATACTCGTATGCCGTCTAAACGTCACTATAGACCATGTGAGCCCGTAAACCAAAACCCTCTCTAGAGAAGTAGTAGTGTAGTATAGTCTCTGTTGTTGGTTCTCTGTTAAATGTACATACATTAAAATTAAATAAAATTAAATAAAAATAAAAAACAACCCATAAAAATTAAAAATTTTCTTGTAAATTCTCTAATCGGGGATACACACACACACACACACTGCGTGCACGTTTTGTGGCAAAATCATCTATCAAATGACGCAGCGGCAGCGAACAGCGCTGCTCACAAAGCACAGAGATCAGACTTTGCCGTGATCTGATGCGATATAGCGATATTTAAAAATCGTATATTGGGGTTCCCAAGGGGCCGATCGCTCCAAATTTTTACAAAAAGTGTTTTCCATCGAAGACATGTGTACAAAATTTAAAGAAAATCGGGTAAATTTTGTAAAATATTTGTATGGGAGCCCCCGAACCCGAGGGGCCTAATAGAAAGTATTGTCACCGGAAATATACATGTGTGCAAAATTTCAATAAAGTCGGGCTTTGGGAAGTTGGTTAAAAATTGATCAGAAAATCTGACCAGCCAGCCAGCCAGCCACGTGCACGCGAAGTTAATATAGAGAATTTAAAAATAAAAAATAAACAGTGCATTGTCAGTAAATGTTTGTAACCGTTGTCACGCTCAAAACCCTCGCGGCCGTGTAGACGACACAGCCTACCCTGCTCTTTTTTACCAATACATTTACATTTTGCATACATATAATATTCCGTTAATTTTATTATTTTTTTTAAACTTCTCACGCGTTTCTTAAAATTATTGTATGTATAGCACTTATCGAGTTTATGGAAAAATTATATTAGCCTAATTATTAAGCTATAACACCACGACAGACCCATTTTTAATATTTACATTTTTGGCATTTTTTGAATTTTAAAAATTGGTGAATATAATTCATAAATTTTGTAATTTTACAACGTTATTTCTGTTTTTAGATACGAATGCTCAAGTTTCAGACGTAGACCCAGAGTTTATAGGAATCATTCAAAATGTTACATATCCAGCTGGAAGAGAAGCCACACTTGCATGTTCTGTTAGAAATCTTGGTAAAAATAAGGTAAGACTGCGCACAGATTTAACCTTTTTTAAATGGTCTATATTAACTTCGCATGCCCATGTGTTTGTTTGCTTGTTTGTCGTGGAATCTTGCGATCAATTTTTAACCCACTTCCCAAAGTCCAATTTCATTGAAACTTTGCACACATATCATATCTCCCAGACAATACTTTCTATTAAAATTTTCTTCCAATTTTCAACACATGTGTACCTCCGATGACAACACTTCCTAATGAAATTTGGAAGTGATCGGGCTCCAGGGTTGGGGGTTCCCATAAATTTTTTTTACACAAGTTATCTCCGGTGACAACAGTTTTTGTAAATATTTTGAAGTAAAGGGACTCTAATTTTTTTTTCTAAATTAACCGGGTTCAACCTTTGCACACATATGTATGTCCTTTTAGAGAATTTACATGAAAATTTTAATTTTTATGGTTTGTTTTTTTATGAGTCATATTCTTATTGTAAAAGCTCTGCATCAAAATCAGTCACAAGTCACAACCTACAGTAAACATTAAATCCAACATAACTGGATGACCTGTAAAAAAAATGTTCTATCAGTACATGGGTGAAGTGAGCATCGGGTGTGAAGGCCAAAACTTCAATATTAGCTGTAATGGCCGGGGAAGGTGTTAAGGGCAGAAAACACGACAGCGAGGCCGGCCAAGCCTACGCTGGAAGGATGGCGTAGACCAGGAAGCCCAGAGTTTAGGGATGCCAAACTGGATGAATCGGCTCAAAATCGGTATCGGTGGAGAGATTTTTAGCGGGAGGCCATGACCGGACCCCGGTTGTAGAGCCAAATATGATGATGATGAACATGTAAGGACGATTTTGGACACACACAAAATCCCGCCTACAATGTAACCAGCTCAGCGGTCCAGGGTTCGTGAAAAACTCTTTTTTTTGTAAATACTATTTGAATTAACTATTGAAATATTGTTAAATATAAATTAAATGAATTATAATATAAAATGTATTTGGAATACTTTCTTGCATAGAAAATATTTTACTCTCTTTAGAATAAGCACCCTGTAGGCTAAGAACAATTGTAACGGGCTTTGCTTCAATAGCACTGCACCGACAATTACACAGCAACACTCATGGCAATACACAGTGTGAATTACATATTTACACAAGCGTGTTGCCACCGAGTTAAAAAGCAAAATCATACATAATTATAATTACTTACAAGAACTATGTACTACAACAACAACACGGTCATTGGGTTCAGCATGCAGACAACGGAAAACATACATCACACACACGATATACGCATGGCGCACGCACAAACAGGGACAATGTACAGACACGGAAGATTACTATACGCATGCTGGACCAAATGAACCGTTAGTTCAAGTATAAAAGGAGGCTGCTGATCGATCAACGGGAAGTATATAGCATTCCCCACCCGTGGTAAGGGGTTATATGCTATTATCAGTATTCACTAGCAAAGGTTTTATACAGTTTGCAACTTCCCTCCACTCGTGGTAAGGGGTTGCAAACTATTGTCATTTCGCTCATAGGGGGCAGAGATTTTATCTTTCCAGTCGCAACTTGGCTTGGCTACGTATTACAGATATTATACGGTTTACGGATTCCCCCACCCGCGGTAAGGGGTCGTAAGCTATTTTCATTTCGCTTATAGGGGGCAGAGATTTTATCTCTCCATTTCTGGTTTGGTCAGCTACGTTTTCTAGCTTGCATACGGGTTGCAACTTCCCCCCACCCGTGGTAAGGGGTTGTAAGATATTTTCCGTACATTATATATAGCTCACAGCTTCCTCCCATCCGCGGTAAGGGGTTGTGAGTCTATTATCATAGTATATATATAGCATATAGCTTCCCCCACCCGTGGTAAGGGGTTATATGCTATTATCGTTATTTATTACAAACTATTGTCAGAGGTAGCAGAGATTTTATCTCTCCATGTCTAACTTGGTTAGTTATACTTATTGGTACGACTCACACACCAACGAATGCACCTTACGATGTCGGGACGTCGACTCCACGAATAAACAGTAAGCTAAAACATTGTAAAACCACGAATAAAACAGTAAGCTAAAACATTGTAAGACCACGAGTAAAATAGTGAGCCAAAAACATTGTAAAATCATAAGTTAAATAAAATCCCAAAAGAAAAACAAGACATAGTTAAATAAAACATTGTACAACCTTAAATAAATAAAAACCGAATAAAACTAACAAACGCCTCAAGATTTAAATTTTTTTCTGTAACGAACCCCTTGAAATCGCTGAGCTATAAAACTTCGTTACAGTGGCCCCGAGCAGGGACCTCTACGCATAAAAAACATCAAGCATCATCAAGCTATGACACCTCCACACAGAAGACTACGAGAACCCAAAACGACGCCCGCCATAAAAGATTTTCAAATTGTTGTTTTGCACCATCCGTTGTGAAATCACTACTTCGTCACGAAAGACCACATTAAATTTCACTCCAACGCATCGGCCGTCACATCACCGCAGAAGACAAAAACCACAGATATATTCACTACGCAAGGAAGATCTGGTCACATACGCTAAGGAATTTGGGCTAGAGGACACCGGCACCGTCGACGAACTTCGTAAACGTTTTTCTTTGTACGTGAATGGAGGCGAACTAAAATCAGAAATTCAGGACCGACTCCGCACTCTGGAAAGCCAACACACGAGGAGTGCCTCACCTATAAGTATTTGTCTCGTATACAGATGACGCTTACGAGAAGATGACCGGCATCATCAACAACACAGACCAACACACATCAGTTCCGCACCATCGTACTCGGCTGTCATCGACCACGTTCAGAAGATGTCGGTAAAATTCGACGGCGTGCGCGACCCGCTAGCTTTCATCGAACGCATCGAGGAGCTCTCCGACGTCTATGGGCTAAACAAAAACTTACTTCCGCGAACGATGTCAGAACTCCTTAAGGACAGAGCGCTGATATGGTACCAAAACAACAATGGTCAATGGACAGAATGGCATGGTTTCAAACAGGACTTCTTAAGTTTCTTCCTGCCAGCTCGATTCTTCGAAGGATTAAAAGATGACATCCGCCAACGTAAGCAGCAGCCGAGGGAAAAATTTAAAGATCACCATTCAGAATCTAATGCGCCACGCCCGATACACCGAAGACCAAAAGCTGGAACGCATCTTTCGGAATAGTAGCCAGGACTACCAGCTCTACATAAAACGGAAAGATTTCGTATGCCTCGAGGAGTTAGTAAAATTAACCGAAGACTTCGAATGCCTTAACTGCGGCACCAGAAATGTCGACGCACCATCACGACCACCAAGACGGGACGAGCAACCCCGACAAGTCATCCAAGTTCCAGAAGGACAAATCGACCCGCGATCAGCCTGTCGACGTTGCGGCCAGCAAGGGCATTTTTCCCGCGAACGTCGGAACCCCAGGGTGCTGCTTTGCTGGGAGTGTGACAAACGGAATGCCAGGACTATCGACTGCTGTCGTCGACCGACGGGAAACTCCATCGGGTTCAATCAAAGCCAGGGGAGGATGGAACACCAGAACCCCACGCCCCGACACAACTAGGACCACTGCAACAAGAGCACGACCGCATAGCCGCTACGATAACCTTGGGAAGAGAAGAAACCACTGCTACAACCGACACAGGGGCTACAAGAAGAGTCATCAGCGAAGCCTACGCCCGCGCAATACGACATACAGGCTTTCATTATTACCCCCAGATATTTCAAGCAGCTTAAAGTGGTTTAAAGTAAATATACGCCAATTATCCCCTTAAAGTAGTTCCCTTTTGCAACCATACACTGGCGGAGGCATTATTTTTTGTCCTCATAGAGCTGGAAGGCTTCAATTCAAAGGATATTATCGACAACTATTATCGTACAAAAATGACGGTCTTTAAAGTGGGAATTTTGGACTCACAGCACGAATAATCTGTCATCGTCTAGTGCTGCTAGCCTTAGTGTTTTACAAGAAGGTTTTTTACTAATTTTTACCAAATACAAACTGAAAAAGTGCAACTATAATATAAGTGAGAAGCACACAAGCACACGAATGTGAAGAGTAAAAAAAAAAAAATCAAGGTGAGTCGCCATGAGCATGCGTCGAACACCAACGCATACAAATAAGAAAAATACAACAATAACAACGCCGATGTCAAAAAGGAGACTGATAGACATTTCCCCAAAAATGAATGATCAGCCCAATAATGAACCAACCTTTAGGGGAGCAGTAGGAGATATGCAGATCATTGATCTGAAAATGATGATTGAATCAACAATGACTGCTATACTAGATACAAAACTCAAAAATATGCCCCAAAGGCGGCCATAGAAGGGATAAGCGTAGAGGTCAAGGCATTGAAGAATGACAACAAAATACTGCAAGACCAACTAAATCAAGTGAAGGAGAGATGCAACGATCTTGAACGACAAGTCGAACAGATGGAAAGAAAAGCTGTGGGCAGAATTCTAAAAGCCAAAACTAAATTAAAAAACACAGGCATAAGTATGCATGTTGACTACACTGCGAGGGCCCGCCAACGCAGGAAACGTTTGTTCGAATTAAAAAAGGATATTGCACATCAAAATAGAAGTTTAAGGGTTCAAATTCGTGGTCAAAAACTTGAAATAGAGAATAAGACATTTTATTTCGACAAAAACAACAGTCTAATGTGTGAAGGTGTTCCTGATAATGCAATGACAGTTCTGCAGCAGATTGTGGGTGACAGTTTGAATGTAACAACGTCAGCTGAAACAGGTTCCACAAGATCCACTTATGGTGCAAACACAAGTGATCGCAGCGACAGCAGTGAGTGCCGAGCGCCAATGACAGAGGGCAATGGAATTGTTGGAGAACATCATTCGGGGGGAGTATGCAGTTCCAAGAAACGTTTTTAATTATAATGCCGTCTGCCATGATAGTAGTAAAAAGTTAGCTAATAAACCAAATGTAATTAAATTTAAAATATTATCATACAATGTAGCGGGGTTACGTAACAAATCGTTATACCCAGAGTTTTTTAGTTTTATTAATCAATTTGAGTTAGTTTTTCGATTTGAGACCTTTCTAGTAGACAAAAAAGAGAATGAAGATTATTTAGAGAATAAGTTTCCGAATTACAAGTTCAAATGGATATCTGCAACGCAAATACATAGATTGGGAAGAGGAAGTGGTGGCTGTTACTTTGGCTATAAAAGGGATATCAGAGGTATTATATGTGAAATTAATACAGTAGAGGGCTCAACCTACGCACATCTTAGTTTTGAAAATAAAGAGTTTTGGATAATCCCAACATACGTCAACTGCAATTATTGGGAACGTGACTTTGATAAGCTGCAAAGTATAGCACAGTACAGAGACAATACAAATCTAATGGTGATAGGTGATTTGAATGCTAGAACTGGTACTGAAGCTGGATCTGAAAACACTAGCGCAGGAATAGTTCGAGCATCAAAAGATGATTTGTGTAACACCAGAGGCATGAGAGTGCTAGAATTCTGCTAATCTTTTGGACTGCGGATTTTGAATGGAACGAGTAAGTCTGATAAAAGTGGGGAATTTACTTTTGTAAGTCATCAAGGAACGTCAGTGATCGATTATGGACTTATTGGTGGAGAATGGAATTCGCATGTAACAGATTTAAAAGTTGAACAGGTGCCATACTCAGATCATCTACCAATAGTCATAACTTTTCAAGTGAAAAACAACGAAAATGACGGGATCAGAAATATGAAGCTCCTTCCTAATTTTTGTGGAAAGAGGTTAACGCTCTTCCCTACAAAAGACAACTGGATGAAATACTAAGCATGCAACAAGAGGCAGATTTGGAAAACATTATAGAGGCTATCAAGGTATCTTATCCAATCACCGGACAAAATAAGAACCGCAGAGACTGGTGCAGAGAGAAGTGGTTTGACGAGGAATGCGAGGTGGCGAGGAAGCGATCATTCGCCTGGCTTAGAGTCTTCCGTAATTCAACCGAGGATAACTTCAAGAACTTCTACATCGATGCAAACAAGAATTACAAGGAGTTATGCAGAAGCAAAAGAAAAAATTTCTTCGAAGCAGAAGCCCTAAAGTTGGCCCAATGTAACACTGCGGCAGAGTTCTGGAGGCTGGCGAAGAAACTCAATGGCAAGAAGTATGACATCAGTAAAACCTTAACACCTAGCGTGCTATGTACTCATTTTAAGAAATTGTTTAATCCGGTAATGGTTAGACTTAAGTTTCATTATGCTGCTCCCTGTTTAACAAATCAGTTGCTGGATGAACGAATTTCACCTCGAGATATTAGTATAGCTCTGGCTGAGCTAAAGGATGGCAAAGCTCCTGGATCTGACCGAATACCGGTCGAATTTTATAAATATGGGACCACTGTGCTTATAGACAAGATGGCTCTTGTGTTTAATAAAATAATGGAGAATGGCATTATACCGCAGAAATTTAAAGAAGCCCTGATCTACCCCATCCATAAGAAAGGGAATAAATCGGACCCAGCACACTATAGGGGTGTCTCGTTTCTTAATGCCTCCTACAAAATCTACACAGCTATTCTACAAAAACGGCTCACGACATGGATAAGTGAAAATAATTTGTTGAAAGAATTATAAGCAGGATTTAGATCAGGATATTCGACTGTGGATCATATATTCGTCTTGAGAAGTATTGCGGAGTCCTTTCTCGCGAGACAGAAGAAGCTATATGTATTTTTTATAGACTTCAAAGCAGCCTTCGATACAGTAGACCGAAATGCATTGTTTTATAAACTATATGGTATGGGGATGTCACTTAAATTTGGCAGGGCCCTACAAAACCTGTATGAAGATACAAAAGCAGCAGTGTGGGATGGGGAAGGATCTTCAGAGTGGTTTCAAACGGAGGCTGGATTAAGGCAAGGATGTTCTTTAAGTCCGGAATTGTTTGCACTCTTCATTGAAGACTTAATCGATTTTCTACCCGGAGGTACAGAGTTCGCAGGTACATGGATAAAGGCCCTGATGTTTGCAGACGACATAGTTATGTTTGCGTGCACTCCCGAGACTCTCCAGCGGATGATTAATCGGTTATATGAATACTGTCAATTATGGAGCTTAGTGGTTAACTTGGAGAAATCCAAGGTAATGATATTTAAGAGAGGAGGTGGCAGGAGCTGTGCTAACGAAAAATGGTTGTACAATGGAGAAAGAATTGAGGTAGTGACGGACTACAAATACCTAGGAGTTTACTCTACAAAAAACTTGAATATGAAAAAACATTTCGATGAAAAAAATGCAAAGGCAAAAATAGCAATAAATGCTACCTGGAGAAAGTGTTTTGCCAACAAACTTATTTCGCATAGCAGCAAATACAAAGTTTTTGAAGCATGCTCCGAAGCCATAATACTGTATGCAGCCCAAGTATGGGGAACCAAAAGGTGTGACACCGTAGAAAAGCTTTTGAGATTCTACATAAAAAGAACATTCCGACTTCTACCGAATACACCTAACTACATGCTAATGATTGAGACAGGACTACCCCCAATATTCATAAAAACGCTAAAGATGCAAGTGGACTATATCCTGAAGGTTCTTAAAATGCCAAATGATCGACTGTCGAAGAAAATTGCACTTAAAACAATTTCCAACCAGTCAAGTTGGTTCGCGGAATGGATGGAGCTAGCACAAAGCTGTGGCATGGAGCTTCAACTTAATATAGCAGAGCATCAAAATTGGAAAGCAATGCTCTATAACCTCATAAAAAAAGTTGACCTTCAACTGAGGGAAGGCTTTCTAAGAGAAGCAGCGGCGTCGACCACGTAAAGTCAATTATGTCACAATCTGCAAGACAGTTACTTTAGGGACGAATATAGTGTGGATGAACTATCGATGGTTATAAAACTTCGTGGCGAACTACTCCATCTGAATTTTATTCCACATAGAGAAGATCTTCCAATTATTTGCACCCTATGTAATCTTGGAGAAAGGGAAGATGTTCTACATTTCCTTGGAAGGTGCCCGATGTTGAAGGAAAAGAGAAGACACTTTTTCGGAACTGATTTAATACCGGACGTCGAAGTACTAGGATGCTTAAACAAGCCTAATGTGTCACAACTGTATCGCTATTGCAAAGTTGCTCTGGCGTATCGAAATCAAATTATTACGCTCAACTTCTAAAGTAATCCCTCTTTCCTTCGTAAATTAAATTCTTTATATTTTTTTTTTAATTTCAATATTTATTTGTATTTTTATTTTACTAAATCAAAGTGGTAAAACTTGTAAATTATTATACAGAATTAATTGTCAATCGGCAGACGGCAATGCCATGCTTTTTTGATTTTGTAATATTTCAAACGAATGGTAATAAAAATCTAAAATCTAAATCTACAGGACAGACAGTGAGAACGGTATCGGTATCAGTACTGATGGCAAATGGCACGAAAAGACTGGTAGAATATGCCTTCGAGACCACGATACAATTTGGACACAGCTGTTGCAAGATGCAGCTACTTATTCTTCCGGAGGCCATCGACATAATCTTGGGACTGGATTTCCTCAGTCAGGCAAAGGCAACGATGAGCATAGGCGGATATAACCTTACCCTTAACTACGACAGAACGATTACGCAGCCAACAGGGCCCCAGGTTCGTGCCATCCAAAGCAAGATCCCTATTGACGACGACAGGATAAAGTCCTTCCTGGACCAGGAGCTTAGGAAATTTGAGTCGATGAGCGGTGTGTCCAATATCACTAGCCATAAAATCGTGATGCAGGACGATCGACCGCTTAAGCAATGGTAGTTCCCGAAGAACCCGGCCATGCAAAACATTATCAACGATGAAATCAATGACTTAATAGAAAAGGGATGCATTGAACCATCCCAAAGCCCCTTAAGTGACCGGAGAGAAGGCTGAACACCTACAAGAAGTCTTCCAACTTGTGCGCCGGAACCTGGAACAAACAGCTCAGAATCAGGCGAGGTACTACAATCTTCGAAGACGGCCCTGGAAATCCACGATCGGAAAGTTGGTCCTGGTGAAACAGCACCACCTATCTAAGGCGATTGACAATTTTGCAGCAATGCCGGTCAGGTCATCAGCTTCGTGTCTCCAGTAATTGTGCGACTCCGAATAAACAATAACTCGCACCTCACCGCACACATCAGCGACCTAAAGGAGTACAAAACAGAAGACACTCTGGTCCCATCAGATTTATCACGGCCGAAGGATCCAGGTAACACGCCCGAAGAAACACCAACTATGCAACGGACCCATTTCCATTTCCATGGGTCTAAAAATACAAGACACCGAAAGAAGCAGCAGGCGCTCAGGGAGACACGCCAAGAATCAAACTCCCATACCGGGAGGAAGGACATCATTCCCTGGTACAGCGACACGGCAGCGGTGAGGGTCAGCGACACGGCAGGACTATGGTACAGTGACAGGGAAGCAGGGGCCAACCATACCGTAGCGGCGAACGAGACAGCAACTGCAAGAGAGACAGCAGACTAGAGCAGAGACTGGGCAACCCGCTCGAAGGTGAGATAGAAGTTCGGGAAGACTGCCAATATTCCCCGGGACGACGACTAGACACGATTAGTGATGACAAAGGAGACCAGGAACATCATCATCCGGGCCACGGGAGGTCGTGGACATCATAGACGAGGAAAACGGCAAGGCCAACAGCAGCAGAACAGCAGAAGGACCCTTTTCCGAGGTCTGGGCCATGGGCAACGTAGAGCCCCATGCGCCATCCGTCGGACGAGAATCTTCCCAACACGCCAGGACCCAGAACGTACGACAGCGAAACAAGCAGATGTGGTTCGTAATCGAGACCGGCGGAGGAAGATACCAAATAAAAATCAGGCGGTCGGGAGAGGCCAACGTAACCTTTTTTTAACGGAAGTATTTGGACACACACAAAATCCCCCCTACAATGTAACCAGGTCAGCGGTCCAGGGTTCGTGAAAAACTCTTTTTTTTTTGTTAATACTATTTGAACTAGTTTACTCACTTTAGAATAAGCACCCTGTAGGCTAAGAACAATTGTAACGGGCTTTGCTTCAATAGCAACTCACCGACAATTACATAGCAACACTCATGGCAATACACAGTGTGAATTACATATTTACACAAGTGTGTTGCCACCGAGTTAAAAAGCAAAATCATACATAATTATAATTACTTACAAGAATTATGTACTACAACAACAACACGGTCATTGGGTTCAGCATGCGGACAACGGAAAACATACATCACACACACGGTATACACATGGCGCACGCACAAACAGGGACAATGTACACACACGGAAGATTACTATAAACATGCTGGACCAAATGAACCGTTAGTTCAAGTATAAAAGGAGGCTGCTGATCGATCAACGGGGAGTCGTTCGTGAACCGTCGCAGGGTGCACCACTGGTAAGTCTCATTATTCTTAGATTATTCTTAGTTATTTCTTAGTTTATTTTCATTCTTAAGTTATATATAGCTCACAGCTTCCCCCCACCAACGGCTAGGGGTTGTGAGTCTATTGTCATAGTCTATATATAGCATATAACTTCCCCCCACCCGTGGTAAGGGGTCATATGCTATTATCAGTATTCACTAGCAAAGATTTTATACAGTTTGCAACTTCCCCCCACCCATGGTAAGGGGTTGAAAACTATTGTCATTTCGCTCATAGGGGGCAGAGATTTTATCTCTCCAGTCGCAACTTGGCTTAGCTACGTATTACAGATATTATACGGTTTACGGATTCCCCCACCCCCGGTAAGCGGTCGTAAGCTATTTTCATTTCGCTTATAGGGGGCAGAGATTTTATCTCTCCATTTCTGGTTTGGTCAGCTACATTTTCTAGCTTGCATACGGGTTGCAACTTCCCCCCACCCGTGGTAAGGGGTTGTTAGATATTTTCCGTACATTATATATAGCTCATAGCTTCCTCCCATCCGCGGTAAGGGGTTGTGAGTCTATTATCATAGTATATATATAGCATATAGCTTCCACCCACCCGTGGTAAGGGGTTATATGCTATTATCGTTATTTATTACAAACTATTGTCAGAGGTAGCAGAGATTTTATCTCTCCATGTCTAACTTGGTTAGTTATACTTATTGGTACGACTCACACACCAACGAATGCACCTTACGATGTCGGGACGTCGACTCCACGAATAAACAGTAAGCTAAAACATTGTAAAACCACGAATAAAACAGTAAGCTAAAACATTGTAAGACCACGAGTAAAATAGTGAGCCAAAAACATTGTAAAATCATAAGTTAAATAAAATCCCAAAAGAAAAACAAGACATAGTTAAATAAAACATTGTACAACCTTAAATAAATAAAAACCGAATAAAACTAACAAACGCCTCAAGATTTAAATTTTTTTCTGTAACGAACCCCTAGAAATCGCTGAGCTATAAAACTTCGTTACAGTGGCACCCGAGCAGGGACCTCTACGCATAAAAAACATCAAACTATGACACCTCCACACAGAAGACTACGAGAACCCAAAACGACGCCCGCCATAAAAGATTTTCAAATTGTTGTTTTGCACCATCCGTTGTGAAATCACTACTTCGTCACGAAAGACCACATTAAATTTCACTCAAACGCATCGGCCGTCACATCACCGCAGAAGACAAAAACCACAGATATATTCACTACGCAAGGAAGATCTGGTCACATACGCTAAGGAATTTGGGCTAGAGGACACCGGCACCGTCGACGAACTTCGTAAACGTTTTTCTTTGTACGTGAATGGAGGCGAACTAAAATCAGAAATTCAGGACCGACTTCGCACTCTGGAAAGCCAACATACGAGGAGTGCCTCACCTATAAGTATTTGTCTCGTATACAGATGACGAGAAGATGACCGGCATCATCAACAACACAGACCAACACACATCGGTTCCAGCCCAAGCCGCGCCATCGTACTCGGCTGTCATCGACCACGTTCGGAAGATGTCGGTAAAATTTGACGGCGTGCGCGACCTGCTAGCTTTCATCGAACGCATCGAGGAGCTCTCCGACGTCTATGGGCTAAACAAAAACTTACTTCCGCGAACGATGTCAGAACTCCTTAAGGACAGAGCGCTGATATGGTACCAAAACAACAATGGTCAATGGACAGAATGGCATGGTTTCAAACAGGACTTCTTAAGTTTCTTCCTGCCAGCTCGATTCTTCGAAGGATTAGAAGATGACATCCGCTAACGTAAGCAGCAGCCGAGGAAAAAATTTAAAGTTTACGTCATCACCATTCAGAATCTAATGCGCCATGCCCGATACACCGAAGACCAAAAGCTGGAACGCATCTTTCGGAATAGTAGCCAGGACTACCAGCTCTACATAAAACGGAAAGATTTCGTATGCCTCGAGGAGTTAGTAAAATTAGCCAAAGACTTCGAATGCCTTAACTGCGGCACCAGAAATGTCGACGCACCATCACGACCACCAAGACTGGGCGAGCAACCCCGACAAGTCATCCTAGTTCCAGAAGGACAAATCGACCCGCGATCAGCCTGTCGACGTTGCGGCCAGCAAGGGCATTTTTCCCGCGAATGTCGGAACCCCAGGGTGCTGCTTTGCTGGGAGTGTGGCAAACGGAATGCCAGGACTATCGACTGCTGTCGTCGACCGACGGGAAATTCCATCGGGTTCCATCAAAGCCAGGGGAGGATGGAACACCAGAACCCCATGCCCCGACACAACTAGGACCACTGCAACAAGAGCACGACCGCATACCCGCTACGATAACCTTGGGAGGAGAAGAAACCACTGCTACAATTGACACAGGGGCTACAAGAAGTGTCATCAGCGAAGCCTACGCCCGCGCAATACGACATACAGGACAGACAGTGAGAACGGTATCGATATCAGTACTGATGGCAAATGGCACGAAAAGACTGGTAGAATATGCCTTCGAGACCACGATACAATTTGGACACAGCTGTTGCAAGATGCAGCTACTTATTCTTCCGGAGGCCATCGACAGAATAATCTTGGGACTGGATTTCCTCAGTCAGGCAAAGGCAACGATGAGCATAGGCGGATATAACCTTACGATATAACGATTACGCAGCCAACAGGGCTCCAGGTTCGTGCCATCCAAAGCAAGATCCCTAGTGACGACGACAGGATAAAGTCCTTCCTGGACCAGGAGCTTAGGAAATTTGAGTCGATGAGTGGTGTGTCCAATATCACTAGCCATAAAATCGTGATGCAGGACGATCGACCGCTTAAGCAACGGTACTTCCCGAAGAACCCGGCCATGCAAAACATTATCAACGATGAAATCAATGGCTTACTAGAAAAGGGATGCATTGAACCATCCCAAAGCCCCTTCAGTGTCCCAATCGTCTTGGTAAGAAAAAAGACCGGGAAATGGAGACTCTGTGTGGACTACAGGCAGCTGAACTCCAAGTCTGTCCTCCCTGACGCATACCCGCTTCCGAGGATCCACCACATTTTATATCGTCTCAGGAACGCGAAGTATATCAGTAGCCTGGACCTCAAGAATGGGTACTGGCAAATTCCGATGGAGGAAAACAGCAAAAAGTATACAGCCTTCACCGTACCAGGGCGTGGGGTTTGGCCAATCATGCCTTTCGCGCTCCACTCCGCTCCCGCCACATTCCAGCGAGCACTAGACCAGGTCATTGTCCCAGATATGGAACCTCACCCTTTCGCCTATTTAGATGACATCGTCGTAACCGGAGAGGTCTTGGAGGACCACATGACACACCTGAGGGAAGTACTACGACGGCTGCACCAGACGAACCTGAAAATCAACGCAGACAAGTGTGAATTCTTCAAGAAGGAAATAAAATACCTGGGACTCATGGTCAGTGATCAAGGAATTCACACTGACCCAGAGAAAATTGCGGCCATTCAAGAACTCCGACCACCGACTACCCTGCGAGAACTCCGTCACTGCCTAGGGATCGCTTCGTGGTAAAGGAGATTTGTTCCCGAGTTCGCAAAGGTCGTCCAACCCCTAACTAGCCTCCTAAAGAAGGGGAAACATTGGAAGAGGACCGACACGTAGCAAGACGCATTCGACCAGCTGAAGGAACGACTCACTTTGAAAGGAAATTTATCCTGCAGATGCCAGCGACTATAGACTCAGGTTGTACTCACGCAAGAAATCGACGGCCAGGAGAGGGTTATCGCCTACGCCAGTCGCCACCTGAACTCAGCGGAACGTAACTATTCGCCCACAGAAAAGGAGTGCCTAGCCATAGCTTGGGGCGTTCGCAAGATGCGACCCTACCTGGAAGGATATAAATTCACGATCATCACGGACGGTGGCGTTTAAATGGCTCAACTCAATCGAGAGTCCGTCGGGACGAATCGCTCGTTGGGCCTTGGAATTACAACAATTTACATACGACATCCAGTATCGACGAGGAAAGTTAAACGTGGTCGCTGACGCACTTTCACGTCAACCCCGAGAAGTCCTGCGAACGGCAACTACAGAAAACATCGACGTGGGCAATGCAGTTGGCTAGAACGAAGGAAAGCAGAAGTCAAAGGAAGTCCGCAGAAATTTCCGGACTATGTCATCGAGGGCAACAATCTATCGCCACATCTCCCATCAGTCCGCAGACGAGGATTGTACGCCTTGGAAGCTATGCGTCCCAAAATACCAGCGAACACGAACCCTGAGGGAGAATCATGACGAACCCACCGCCGGACACTTGGGGATACGCAAGACAATCACCCGCATTACCAATAGATATTACTGGCCAGGAATGTTCCGGGATATCAGCCGGTATGTTCGGCGCTGCGAATTCTGCCAGAAGTTCACGTCGATCCAACAGAAGCCGGCCGGAGCCATGCTATCATTCATCGCAGACGGACCCTGGAATATCGTGATTTCGTCGGACCACTTCCCCGGTCTAAACACGGCAACACGGTTATGCTCGTCCTCTTCGATAAGTTCTCGAAGTGGACAGAGATCGTCCCACTACGAAAAGCCACATCGGAATCCCTGAAGAAGGCATTTCGTGAGCGAATCTTGGCCCGATACGGAGTTGCGAAGATCTTCGTCCGCGACAATGGAGCCAAATTCTCCAGTTACCAGTTCCGGAAGTTCCTGCAAGAGCTGGGGGTCAAACACCGAGATCTCATTAGCCATAAACTCCAGTGTAGCGGAATCGACAGGCTTCAGTCCAGCCTTCCTCACCCAGGGTCGAGAGCCTCGCCTACCACGGACACTTTTCGACGAGAGAATCAGCGGGACGGGAAACAACGAACAATCACCCAGAGAGAAGGCTGAACACCTACAAGAAGTCTTCAACCTGTGCGCCGGAACCTGGAACAAGCAGCTCAGAATCATGCGAGGTACTACAATCTTCGAAGACAGCCCTGGAAACCCACGATCGGACAGTTGGTCCTGGTGAAACAGCACCACCTATCAAAGGAGATTGACAATTTTGAAGCAAAACTCGCCCCAAGGTATAACGGACCTTATGAGGTCATCAGCTTCGTGTCTCCAGTAATTGTGCGACTCCGAATAAGCAATAACTCGCACCTCACCGCACACATCAGCGACCTAAAGGATTACAAAACAGAAGACACTCTGGTCCCATCAGATTTATCACAGCCGAAGGATCCAGGTAACACGCCCGAAGAAACACCAACTATGCAACGGACACTCCATTTCCATGGGTCCAAGAATACAAGAATACACCGAAAGAAGCAGCAGGCGCTCAGGGAGACACGCCAAGAATCAAACTCCCATACCGGGAGGAAGGACAACATTCCCCGGTACAGCGACACGGCAGGACTAAGGTACAGTGACAGGGATGCAGGGGCGAACCATACCATAGCGGCGAACGAGACAGCAAGTGCAAGAGAGACATCAGACTACAGCAGAGACTGGGCAACCCGCTCGAAGGTGAGATAGAAGTTCGGGAAGACTGCCAACATTCCCCGGGACGACTACTAGGCACGATTAGTGATGACAAAGGAGATCAGGAACATCATCAGCCGGGGCCACAGGAGGTCGTGGACATCAAAGACGAGATTTTAAAAAATGCAAAAAATTGATAAAAGCATTAGTTTTGTAAAAATTATTCCTATGGTGATCCCTTGATCTGGGAGTCAAGTGTGTTAATTTTGCTATAAGACAAAGTTTAAACACGATTGATTGAACGTTTTGTCAGACGAGTGTCGTATTGACTACTTCTTTTTCTTTTCTGTCACACTTAATGCTGGATAAGGCACAGGCCTAACCTTTTGCACGCGTCAAGTCCAGCTAGGTTATGGTGGTGGGTCTTGGTAGGCCCGCATTCTCATTGAACTACAAAAAAATGTAAAGGTAAATGTAAGTAATAAAAAAAACTTTCCAATAAATGGGATGCCGACCGGCGACCAAGACATGAAGGGGCTTTGCTTTCTGCTTGCAAAGCCGAGTTCCTTTCGTCTTTAGCCACCCTATAGTGGATGCCGGCTGTTATTGGGGCACTCTAAGGGTTGTTAAATCCTAATACCGTCTCTCGAAATACTCCGCTTAAAAAAATTTTGAACACCGGGCGCTTTCAGTCTAGACGCATGTACAATATTTTATTCCCAATTAATTTGATACCTACTTAATTTATAGAAGGCGACGTAGAGCCTTTGCCTACTTATTAATATCCAAATTGATTACAATAATATTGACGTTACATATTAGCCAACTCCTTCAAAAATTGCTGATAGTTAGGATATCTATATTACTAAGAGACAACTTCATGTATGTATGTTTCGAGTGGGCGCTTAAGCTGCTAAACAGATCGTAATGAAAATGAAATATGTATGATTTGTATACCCAGGACAAATCTAAGAAAAGTTTTTTTTTAAATATCATTTCCTTTGGGTTCAACATTCATCGAATTGTAACAGTGCATCTAAAAGAAAATGAAGCCAGTAAATTTGCCCAGATATACGTGTTGGACCCTGATAATGCGGTCTACAAACGAATGAACATTGCAGAGAAGAAGCAGTGCTCAGAAATTTAGCTGATATAATTAACAACCACCTGCTTGCAAAATTAATAAAATGCTTCATGAAGTGGAAAAACAAGCCATTGAAACTGCCGAAACAGATTGCGTTAAGTCAACCAAGGTAGCATTAGCACTCATTTATGATACAGACAATGACCAAGGGCAGTACAATGTTCCAACGGTTAACAAGGTGGCCATAGTGTTTTAAAGCAAAGATGGAGAACCACCGTTTCATCGGGATGTTGTCATGAATTTACGTGCTGAACAGCCTGACCTACCAAAATTTAAACGCATTGGCATTTGCTATCCTCATTTAGATACCATAACGTAGCCGATTTTATTTCCGATGGGTCAGGAAGGATGGAGCACAAAAATTTGACGCGTTAAATAGAACGAGGCACAAAAGCGATCCCGAGTATCTATGAAGGAATATTTTCTTATCGTTTGTCAGTTAGAGAGGTCTTTTCCCATTGAGAGCAGATAGTTATAAAGCTTTAATGGAATATAGAAATCGTGACGCAGGCTCTGAAAACAAGCCGGTTGGAAAATCTGTAATATTGGCATTTAACTTACAGGGTAGCCCGCAACTGTTAGAAAGTATGGAAAGCCGGATCTTTTTGTCTCTATGACCTCCAATCCGAAATCCGAAAGAAATCGTAAAAACCTTAAGCACGGGCAAAAAAATAGAACATTGGCTAGACTTGGTAGCTAGAGCTTTTCGACTCAAGTTAAATAATTTAATAGCGGACATTGTGAAAATGTGTTTTTTTTGGTAATCATGTTAATAGAATTTCTAAAGCAAGGATTGCCACATGATCACTTTTAATCATTCTGGAGGAAAATTCAAAATTACGCACGGAGGAAGACATTGACAAAATTGTTATATAATAATTATTTAATCTTATTTATAAATTAATCGACGAACATGCTATTCACTTTCTAAACTGCCTGTACCAATCGTTGAAACATCCGTCTTAGGTTTAAGGATGGAAAGTGTTGGTGCAGAGGATATTCGTCGTGCAAAATTGATTAATATAGATGAGTGCACTATGGCATCCAGTCATGTTCTTTATACAATTGACAAGTTGCTGCAGGAAGTTATGCAAGTTAACGTTCCTTTCGGTGGAAAGGTCATGTTAATTGGAGGGGATTTCCGGCAATTTTAGCTACTGTTCCACATGTAATGCGGTCTGCTGTGGTTCAGTCTTAAAGTATTGGCAAAACTGGCACAATTTTGAAAAACTGAGTTTAGTAGAGAACATGAGATGTGTTGATCAAGACTATAATATTCGGTTGTTACAACTTGGAGCTGGAACACTTGATTGTGGGAAGAGCTTACCACCTGACACTATTTAAATTCCAGAAAACTTAAATTGTGACGATGATTTGGTGACAGAAACTTTTGGAAAAACAATTTCTTCAAATGACATCCCTTCTTTGTCGAAAAAAGTAATTTTATGCACAAAAAACGTTGATGTGGACATCAACAATCAAATTTTTAGCTTGCTTTACGAACAAAGAAGGGTGTATTTAAGTACAGATGAAGTCGATACAGAAGATGAAAGTAACCGTCTTAACTTTCCACTAGAATGTTTGAATTCCATCAATCCAGCTGGGTTACGTCAACATACTCTGAATCTTAAAGTTGGAACTATTGTCATGCTACTTCAGAATCTCAACACTAAGCAAGGATTATGTAACGGTACACGATTATTTGCGAAAAGTAGGAAAGATTAAGTGATTGAGACAGAAGTGCTCACTGGATCTCATAAGAGTAACATTGTTTTAATTCCAAGAATCGATGTTTCAAGTTCCGATCAGGAGCTACCTTTTAAAGTTAATTGTCTATTAATGTGGCATTTGCTATGGCAATAAATAAGTCTTAACTTCAAAGAATGTAGTAACATTTTTACGAAAATAGTGTTTTATAAAGAAATTTTTGATTAATGAATTGTACAGTTTAATCATATTGCATATCAATATACCTTACATTTTCACTTTTTAAAATAAAACCTAATTATTTTATGTATACTTATACTTTCATACTTTCTTATACTTTCTTTGGTATGTTTTGTACATATTAATTGATTGATTACATTTAAACAAAAGTAACACTTAATTGTGCCATAGCCAGAAAATTGGTTTGAAATTTTTCTTATAAAAAAGCCAAAAGCCACTGCGCGGGTAACGAAGCGCCGGGGGGCTTACTGGTCTTTAATAATCACTTCAAGTTATACAACATAAAAATTGGAGTCAGATGTGTGGTTTGACTTGTGAAAAGCAAAATATCCCAAAAGTGAACCAATTAAGTACAACTTAAACCAATCAAAAATCTAAATTGAACAGTACAAAATATATACAAAAAAACCCTCGACCTTAAATCAATGAAAAAAAAATCACAGTTCCAGCAAGTTATCGCTCTATTAATCAAAAATCACCATTTCACAAATCCGAATTCATCATACCATCAATGAAAAACCATCATTCTACAAATCAAGGACCAACAATCAAAGATCACCGTTCTATCAACCAAGAACCATCATTCCACAAATGAAGGACCAACACTTCATCAATCCAGGTCATTCATAAAGAAGTAGACTTCAAGTAATTATTTTTTTTAGTACGCAGTCAATAGGCGTGATCGAGATAGCTAAGGGCTCAGAGAATTTATCTTTCTCCTCAGTGAAAAGGATTCAGTCGAACAGAGACTTTTAAAAGTCAACTGACAATGTGAAGTGAGAGTGCGAATCCAAAATAATTTTGTCTCAGAAAATTGGAGATAATTCTCCGATTCCTCAGCAAGCAATCGTGTTCGAGTTACTGAAGACACGGAGTAAACGGAGCCCTCCGCATCTCGAACGCCCATATTGTCTCGTTGTTTGTTGTTTGTCCACTCTTATATATCGCCTTCTACCAATCAGAATCAAAACAATTATTTAGCGCTCCACTTGCGATAGTTTAATTTTCAGATTTATTTTGTTCAAGGAGGAAAACTATAAAAAAGTAAAATACTTTTAAGTTAAGTCTCTAGACTGAATTACAACTTGCATATGGCTCCGCTTTACTATATTAAAAAATAAATTAGATTAGAGAAT
This sequence comes from Nephrocerus scutellatus, assembly GCA_947095585.1. NCBI lineage: Eukaryota > Metazoa > Arthropoda > Insecta > Diptera > Pipunculidae > Nephrocerus > Nephrocerus scutellatus. Next base: position 57,729,787 of record OX352761.1, on the reverse strand, counting down.
TAGAGGGTTTGTTAATGAGCAATGTAACTTCAATGTAGGACAGCAGTTAATGCTCCACGTTGCTCCACTAATGTTCACGAACTATATCCAGAAAACTTTGATAGAAAACTCAAATTTATTAATTTAATTATTAATTGTACATTTCATGGTCTCATTTTCCCCGTTTGAGGTCGATTGCAAAGCAACAAAGTTTTTAGCTTACAATGATGTGATGGAAGCTTGTCGCTTCCCTAGAAAACATAAAATTAACAAATGTTTATGTTGAAGGTATATTTTCACAGTACTGAAATATTTTTTGTCCTAAGGTTGCTTTTGTACCGTGACCGTATTCGAATTCTCTCTCGGCAACATATCTAAATAACCCAATTCATTGATGGAAAGATATTTTTTTGTAAAAAAAAAAACTAAAACTATTTCTTATTATTACCGATTTTAGGTTGGATGGCTGCGTGCTTCTGACCAGACCGTTTTGGCATTGCAAGGACGTGTTGTTACTCATAATGCAAGAATAAGTGTAATACATGAAAATACCCATACATGGAAATTAAAAATAAGTAAACTACGAGAAAGTGATAGAGGATGTTATATGTGCCAAATAAATACCAGTCCAATGAAGAAACAAATTGGTTGTATCGATGTTCAAGGTACATAAATATAAAAATCTTATGTGTATATCATACAATGAATAATAGACATCAATATTATTTTTCCTAATATACTTGAATAAAAGACTAAAGAAAGTTAGCTTATGGTTTTTGTAAATATGTGAAAAAAAATAAGAAGAAGTCTATTAAAATAAATCAAAGTCTTATGCGAGACTTTTTGATGATGATAGATGCAAATATAACGGGTGTTTTTTTTGGGAGGTTTGTTTTTCCGATAGATGTCGTTTTATTTTATGACAGTTGTTTTGACAGCTCAAAGTGGCATTTCTACTCAGTATTGTTTGGCAAATCATTATGAAAAAAAAAAAAAAAAAAAAAAAAAAAAAAAAATGACATTTGTGAAAAATAGTCGTGGTAGCCATATGCCAGAAATTGTGTTTAAATGTTAAATGTTTGGTAGATAATTTTTTAGCATTTAACATTTAAACACAATTTCTGGCATATGGCTACCACGACTATTTTTCACAAATGTCATTTTTTTTTTTTTTTTTTTTTTTTTTTTTTCATAATGATTTGCCAAACAATACTGAGTAGAAATGCCACTTTGAGCTGTCAAAACAACTGTCATAAAATAAAACGACATCTATCGGAAAAACAAACCTCCCAAAAAAACACCCTTTACAAGAAAAGAAAAGATACATAATTTATCACGCTGATTGCTAGAGACTCTAGACTAGTCTTTGACTTTTATTGTTACTAAGAGATGTTAATTCTTATATGCTATATGTATATTGTTACGAAATTTAGGCTTTCGAATTCGTAAAGGATTAAAATAAAACACAATACAACACAAGTTTATTAATTTATTGACTTACAAATAACAAATAAAAATAGGTAGCAGCTTAATTGCATTACAAGAACTTTTACAACTGGTTAAATTCCAACTAACTAATGATTTCTCTGCAGCGAACGCCACCTTTTATACACATTGAAAAGCTTCCAGAAACTTCCAATCTTATAGACGGAAATATCGAGAAAAGACCAGAAAATTGTAGCCTTATTCCATTATTTACAACTAACGATACTAATATGTAATAGGTCATTTTCTAAAAATAGACTACATGTTCAATCATATCCTTTTACAAAAACCGGGCAAACCGTACAAACCGGTTTGACAACATTTTTGACCAGTACGTAATGATTCAAACTTACAGGCGGTTACATTTCAAATATCAAATAATCAATAGTCTTACAGCCTAAAAGTATGCTACATAAAAGTGGTTATTTTTAGTATGCAGTATGTATTGCGATTTATCTTAAGATTCGAAATCTATTGTATGAGTTGCTAACTACTTTTCGTAACATACCCGCACCTTAATTTTGTTCGTTCAGGTTCAGCACTCCTTCTGATGTTGTACCTTGTCAATCTGTCGGTGTGAACAACTTCCATTTTACATCTGGAGCTTTGTTGAATCCGATATACGACATCATTATTATTGATTTATAAGGTCCTTCCCAACTTTTCTGTAGTTTTGGAGATTTACCTTTTCTTCTCTTGGGATTGTAAAGCCAGAACAAATCTCCTTCCTGAAATCCACCACAGTTTGCACGCAGGTCATATCGCGTTTCATACTTAGCACAGCTTTGGAAAGACTAGTGATTCCAAATTCCGCCCTTGGTCGGAATGTAGTTCCAGTGGTTCCCCAAATCTGCATATCCAATTGTCCACGAATGCCCTAGCCACCGTGCTAGCTTCCTGGTTAGCAATGGGATATGCTTATGCCCATTTACTGAAGTAATCAATGCAATTTCCATCTCTTGTTTCTGGGAATGGACCAGCTATGTCCATTACCATCCGCTCAAATGGTGCTCCAACATTGTACTGTTGCATTTTTCCTCTAGAAGACATTCCTTACTTTATCTAGCGTTTTGTTAACGCCAAAATGTGCTCCTGATGTCCCACTATGTAATTCTTGCAGAACTTCTTTGATCCGGTTTGTTGGTAGCTCAATCTGTGATTTTGTGCTTTGACCATCAGCCGATTATTGCCTTACCAGTAGTCATTCTGCCAATCTCAATGACTGCCATTGAGCCCAGTAACTTTTTACTGTAGGACTTGCAGTTGCAATCTCGTGCCACTCCGGTATTTCACTTTGCTCCATCCATCGAAATATTGGAGCAATCGAATCATCGCGCACTTGTTCCTCCCTCAGTTGCTCTTTTGTCTAGCGATATTCGACTTGTAGTCTTATTTGTGCAACTACTTCAGAGCACTTCTTGTTTGCATTGGGGTGCACAAGGTCTTCTGGATAACCCGTCGACGTTGTTGCGCAGCATTCCTTTCCGATGCTCGGTTCTGAATGTGTATGCCTGAAGTCGTTCGATCCATCTGGCCATTTGAGCCTCTGGTTCCCTGAACTGCATTAACCACTTGAAAGCTGCATGGTCAGTTCGAAGAAGAAATTCCTGACCGTATAGGTACTTGTGGAAGTGTTTGACGCTATCGACGACAGCTAGTAATTCCCTTCGCGTCACACAGTATTTCTTCTCGGGCTTAGAAAGCGAACGGCTCTAGTACGCTATTACACGCGCCTTTTCTTCTTGATTCTGCGATAGAACCGCCCCTATTCCCGCATTGCTCGCATCAGTGTCCAGAATGAGGAGTTCTCTTGCCTGTTGATATGCCAGAATTGGAGAACTGCCCAGCTTTTCCTTCAGCAAGTCAAATGATTTTTGGTGCTCACTCGACCATTGAAACTTTTGGTTCTTCTTACTAAGGCGATGAAGGCTTCGTGCAACATCTGCGAATTTAGACACAAACGGTCGATAGTAGGAGTATAGCCCAGAAAACTTCACAGCTCATGTAAATTCTTTGGTACCGGCCATTCGTTAACAGCTTCCAACTTCTTGGGATCCGCGTGTACTCCTTGACTGGATACAATGTGGCCCAAATAATTAACTTCGTTTTTGAAAAGGCTACATTTTGGCGGACTCAACTGTAATCATGCTGCTTTTATGGTTTCCAGAACTTGCCGAAGATTATTCATCATCATCATATTTGGCTCTACAACCGGGGTGCGGTCCTGGCCTCCCGCAAAAAGTCTCTCCAACGGTCCCGATTTCGAGCCGATGTCATCCAGGCATCCCTAAACTCTGGGCGTCCTGGTCTACGCCATCCTTCCAGCGTAGGCTTGGCCGGCCTCGCTGTCGTGTTCCATAAATCCTACCGCAAAGGACTTCCCGAGCAGGAGCCTACCGAGCTTAATTTTCTTCACGATGTCGACATCGCGGTAACGCTCGTAGATCTCATTATTATAGAGTCTCCGGGATCGTCCTTCCTCACATATGGGGCCAACAATTCTCCGCAATACTTTTCTATCGAACGCGGCTAAGAGGTCAAAATGCTAGCTAGTCTTGATAGGCTATAGAAGGGTTTGTTGGCTTTAAGCAACCGTGTGCGTATTTCTGGTTCCATGCTGTTATCGGCTGCTATAGTTGACCCGAGATAGTTAAAGGATTGCACTACTTCAAATTCGCGCTCCACTATCTGAATTGAGGGACCAATGTTGGATCTTCTACTCGCAGACGTGGCCACCACGTACTTTTTTTTGCTCTCATTTATGTGCAGCCCCAGATTTCGTGCCGCCTTTTCTATCTGGATGATAGCTTCCTGTACAGCTCTTTGGTTTCTACCAACGATGTCAATATCGTCTGCGTAAGCCAGTATCTGAATGGATTTATAGAGGATTGTTCCTCTCGCCGTTACGTCAGAGTCTCGGATCACTTTCTCCAACGCCAGGTTGAAGAGGACGCAGGCCAGTTCATCCCCTTGTCGGAGCCCGTTATAGATGTTGAATGGGCTTGATAGTGATCCGGATATTTTTACTTGGCTTATAATATTGGTCATGGTCAACCTACATAGTCATGTCAGTTTATTTGGGATGCCGAATTCTCTCATGGCTTAATAAAGTTCTACTCTGGCTATGCTATGCGGCTTTAAAGTCTATAAAAAGATGGTGTAGTGAGTTTTGAAACTCTAGACATTTTTCCATCACCTGCCTTATGGTGTAAATCTGATCAGTTGTTGATATGCCTCGGATAAAGCCACACTGGTATGGACTAATGATGACTTTAGCGTATGGGGCTATCCTGTCTTGAAGGATAGAAAGAAAATCTTATACGCGGTACTCAACAACGTTATACCACGATAATTGCTGCATTTTTTGATATCTCCCTTCTTATGTATGGGACACAGGATGCCTCTTCGCCAGTCTTCTGGCATAGCTTCTTCTTCCCATACTTGCATTATTATTTCATAAATTGCTTGGTGTAATGTGGGGCCTCCTATTTTTATCAGTATCGCTGGGATCCCATCAGATCCTGGGGCCTTATTATTTTTGAGCCGATTTATCGCTCTGCTTAGTTCGTCTATGCTTGGTGGCGGCAGCATAGTATGATCTTCGGTCATTGGTGGAGCCTCCAATTCCTCAGTTAGCTGGCCATTTAGCAACTCATGAAAGTGCTCTTCCCATCGCTCTAATGTGCCTTTAAGATCGGCGATCAGATTACCCTCTTTGTCCTTGCAGTATGTGCAACGCGGTGTATATTGCGACATACAGCGGACCCTTTTGTAGAACTTCCGCGCCCGGTGCGGTCCCAGTATAGTCATCGCCTTCCTTTTCATCAATCGCCATCGTCGACATCGTTGTTTCCTAGAAGAAATTGCACTTTTAGTGCAAACGTCGCTAGGGCACCAACACCGCACACGATGACTAATATTACGACTACCTTTACTCTGGACATGCCGCTATCTTATTTCCCATTAGAATGTCTAGTCGCGGCATTTTATATACACACAACCAGGTCAATTTTACTATAACATGGGAAATACGATCCCTGTGCTGTTGGCGACCGACGATGCGACGATGACTGGAAAGACAAACGAAATAGTATACGAAATAATACGGCAAGAATTTGTTCATCACATTGCTTGCCTCATTACAACATATGTCAGTGACACTAAAAAAATTAAAGAGTGCTTTGAATGAAAACTTATCCTACGATGCGACTGTTATGTGTTTTATCTTATCTCTACATTCGGCCATCCTACTCTTACGACTGCCCTCAATCGGACCTGACATCCTCGATCTCTTCGTCTTCAATTTCACTGTCATCATCCGTGGCCCATGACTTCATACAGTTGGCTGCTGTTGATGTTGTATTCGGGCCTTCATGCTGCCCCACCTTTCGTACGTCATACCTGTCTCTTCATTTTACTTTAGTCACCTCATATGGTGCGGTGTACTTCTCATGTAGCTTCAGCCCTGCGCCAAACAGAGTCCTCATTATAGCGACCATGTCGCCCAATCTGTATGATATGGATGCCTTCCTCTTTCTATCATAGGTCCTCCTTTTCTCCTCTTGTACTTTTGCGATTTGTTGTTTAGCGGCTTGCCTTACTTTGTATCGTCCATTTTCGAAGTCATCCTCATCACATCCTCCAGTAGTGCTCGCAGTTCATGGCTACCCTCTTTTCTTATTATTGTCCCAAACATGAGTTGGAACGGACTGCGCTGAGTGCTTTGAACCTGCTTGTGCCACTTCCTGGGATCATTCACCGACAATTTTGAGAGGATCTCAATCATGATCCTGTTCATCCGCTCATCGGCGTCATGAATTGCTACCTGCCAGTATCCGCTTTTCAGATCCAATGTACTGAAGATTCTGGCTCAGGATAAGGTGTCCAATATGTCATCTATACGCGGTAATGGATAACTATCCTTCTTGGTAACATCGTTCAGTTTCCGATAGCCCACGCAAAATCTCGTTGAACTATCTTTCTTTTGGACAAGTACCACAGGTAAGCTACATGGGCTTTTGGACTTCTCTATGATTCCATCACGTTCCATATTCTTGAACAGTGTTTCTGCCTCTTGTTGTTTAGCAAGTGGTAATCGTCTTGGCACCTGTCGAATATGAAAAGCATTTCCTGTATCGATTGGATGATTCACTATTTTGGTATTAACCATGTCGTTGTCACTGACAGCAAACACGTCGGCAAATTGCTCTAGTGCCTTTTCTGCTGCTTGTCGCTGTGCTGCTGGAAGATGTTGACACATCGAACGAATTATCTGCTTCCTTTCTAGGCCTAGTGGCGTATTCTTTACTTTTACAGGGTGAAAGTTTGCGATACAGCTTACTCCCTGAGTCTTGCCAATGACTGTTCCTTCTTTTATCACGTTCGTTGATGGGCTAGCATTCATTATTCTCACTGGTATCTTGGGCTTGAGTTTCGCTAGAGCTCTTCCGCATAATAGTACGTTCTTGTTAAAATTGGTTGGCCCCCACTATTCCAACTCTACTGTCCCCAAGATCACCGTTCACCTTGCCATAGATGATTTTCTCGCACATGGTGGTATCTCCACTTTTTCTTCAGTAATGACTCTTAGCCCACCACCGTTTATTTGCAGGGGTACTTCCACATTATGCCATTTCACACGTGGTTCTTTAGATCAAGGGACATCTCGTGCTCTGTCATGAAATCCAAGCCCAATATGCATTCATCTATAATGCTGACAACTATAAACTGATGAGAAAACCGTATTGCACCAAACATGACTCTACAGAAGCACTTTCCTTTAATTGCTGCAACTTCACCTATCGCTGTCCTTAAATTATAACGAAATACTTTTTCCACTTGACTTTTGGACACCACTTTGCGATTTACAACTGATCTGGAAGCTCCTGTATCCAAGGTAAATTTGCATGGTCTTCCTTCTAACACACCACTTACAACCAAGCTGTTGCTGTCCTTTCCAATGTTCACCGTGACCTTGGGGCTCTCTTCCCTCTTCACCAGCTCAAAGCTGGTGTGACTTAGTTTTCCTGGTCTGCAGCTACGAGGTAAGCTGGCTGCTTCACCTCTTCCATCTGTGATGCGCCTATCTGCCGTAAATTTTAAGGCCTCTTGACACGATTCACTGGCTGTATTGTAGTTTGTACCGGTCTTGGTTCTTTGCAGTCGCGGATAAAATGTCCAGGTTTCTGACATCTAAAACATTTTGGACGGGAACTAGATGCTGGATTTCCATCGTTCTGAAGGCTTCCAGTTTTTGTTTTTCGTATTTCCTCTTTAATATGGGCTTTCATTTGTGTAATGTACTCTGTTTCCAGCTTGCGCATACTAACCAACTCAGTCTCTCTCAGCTCTAGCTGCTTAGTATTCCAAAGCCGATGCCAACACTTTATTCATCGACTTTCCTTCAGCTGTTGTCCTCAAATGAAGCTTCAACTATTCCCCTCGAATAGCATTAATGAACGCATCCACTGCCAATCTAAGATACTAGCCTGAACCCCACAATAGGCTTGTCGTGGTAGGTTAGTTATTTCCCGCTCTAATTCTTGAAGTCGTTCTCCTTGCTGTTCCATCGGTTTGTAAAATTTCACTTAATTTATTACTGTCTCAAGGTTTAAAAATCACCAATTAATCAAAAATTTTATTGTTTTCCGATTTTTAAAAATGTTACTGTCTCACAATTTGCAAAATCCCACTTCTGACACCAATTGTTACGAAATTTAGGCTTTCGAGTTCGTAAAGGATTTTGCAAATAAAACACAACAGAAGTTTATTAATTTACAATTAAGAACTTTAATAATTAATTGGAACAGTAAAAATAACACAAGTTCACAATTACTGGTGATAACTTTAAATGTACCCAAGAACACTTATAATACTTGTACTTTACTAATTCTCTTAGGTAGTAGCTTAATCGCTTTGCAAGAACTTTTACAGCTGCACAGGTTAAATTTAAATTAACTTAAGATTTCTCTGCAGCGAACGCCACCTTTTATACTCATTAAAAAACTTCCAGAAACTTCCAATCTTATAGACAGAAATATCGAAAAAAAAAAACCAGAAAATTGTAGCCTTATTCCCTTATTTACAACTAACGATGCTTATATGTGATGAGTTATCTTCTAAAAATAGACTACATGTTCAATCATGTTCTTTTAAAAAAACCGGGTAAACCGCACTAACCGGTTTGACAAAATTTTTGACCAGTACGTAATGATTCAAACTTACAGGCGGTTACATTTCAAATTTTAAATAATCTAATAGTCTTGCAGCCTAAAAGTATGCTCCATAAAAGTGCTTATTTTTGGTATGCAGTATGTACATTGCGATTTATCTTAGGATTCGAATTATATTATATACCCTACTAACTACTTTTCGTAACAATATGTATTATATGTATTTTTAAAGGAGTGAAGAAATTTTTGTTTTTAAAATTTTAAAATATTAGTGGTTTTCCTATTTTGTAGTTCCCCCGGACATAATTAACGAAGAATCCTCAGCAGATATTGCAGTAAATGAAGGAGAAGACGCGACACTTACTTGCAAAGCAATGGGAAATCCCACGCCCAGAGTGACATGGCGTAGAGAAGATGGTGAAATGATACTCACCAGAAAAATTGGAAGCAGAGAGCTTTCAAAAGGTATTTTAACAACATACGTACAAAATATAAAAATTATTTTAATATTTGACGTGTCTACTATGTGCAGCTGAATCATACAATGGATCCTCTTTGAAACTAACACGTTTGGAAAGAAGACAAATGGGCGCATATTTATGCATTGCATCAAATGACGTTCCACCTGCTGTTAGTAAACGTGTTTCATTAAGTGTTCAATGTAAGTTTCTATTTTTTAAATTCTGTTAATTACCGTCGCGTCCGTTCCTAAAAATTTTATTCAAACTTTGCACACATTTGTATCTCCGATGACAACACTTTCTATAAAAATTTGTAATTGATCAGGTTCCGGGGCCGAGGGGCGAGGGGCGGTTGGTATAAATTAAATTAAGGCACCGCGTAAAAGCGCTTTTCGGATATTTTTTAAATCTATCTTAATTGAGCACATACTTAAATCCTTTTCTCGGTCACGAGAATATAATGTGCCAATATGATAATTCTTGGTATATCGACTTCAGTGCCACCTATGGAATGTTTTGATAGCGTATTTAAGATAATATGATCTGAAAATATCAAGAAGATTGGTTGAGCCATTAAAAAGTTTTTAAGTAACTTACGCACCAACCCTAATTTGTCAAGGATAATTTGCGAAATGTTTCTTGGGTGTATTCTAAGAAAAAAATATTTCTACATTAAGGCTCTATCTCAAAGGTTGACATGATTTATCGAGGATTTAAGAAAAAGCTTACTTTGGTGTACCCTAACCCATGTTAACGGAAATTGCTCTGTTAATACTAATGGTAGAAACTTCGATTATACTAGCCTTTGTAACTACGTTTAAATAAAGTAAATATCTTGTTTGAGTCTTCAGATATCCAACTTCAATGCCTGTTTTTGAGGCGTAAATTTTCTCTAGAAAATGCGTAATAAACATAGCGTTTTACCATTTTTTTTATGAACGTAACAATAATTAAAATAAAAATCATTAACAAGTGCGAACTTTGTCTGTCGCTCGGTCGTGGAATCTTGCGATCAATTTTTAACCCACTTCCCAAAGCCCGATTTTATTGAAATTTTGCACACATGTGTATTTCCGGAGATAACACTTTCTATTAAAATTTGGGGCCCCTCGGGCTTTCTTTAAATTTTATACACATGTGTATCTCCGATAGACAACACTTTTTGTAACATTTGTGGAGACCCCGGGCCCCGGGGTCGTGGGGCCCCATAAAATTAAAAAAAAAAACTAACCCGATTTTCTTCAAAATTTATACAAAAGTGTATCTCCGATGGACAAAACTTTTTGGACATTTTTTGAGCAAGGGTTGCCCATATAAATTTTTTAAAAACTAACCCGATTTTCTTGAAAATTTAAACATATGTGTATCTCCACTTGACAAAACATTTTGTAAACTTTTGAAGTGAAGAGGCTCTAATATTTCCAAATTAACCCGGTTCATACTTTGCACACATATGTATCTCCTATTAGCGAATTTACATGAAAATTTTTAATTTTTATGGGTTGTTTTTTTTTAAGTTCGAGATCAGGAATAGGAACTTAAGTATCGCTTACGGTTTTTGCGCCAACGCACAGGTCATCTACATAAAAATCGTCAAGAAGAAAGTATATGTGATACGTCAGGAAAGTTATGGTTTTCGCCTATGGCTAGTTGCTTTAAAGTTCTGATGGCCAAAAATGGAGCACTTACAGTACCATATGTTTCGGTGTTTAGTTTATAAACAGATAGTGGCTCACCTGGATTACTGTGCCACCAGACTTTCTGTAGAGCATGATCCGATTCTTGAACGTTTACTTGGCAGTACTTTTTAATAATATCCGCCGTTAAATCAATTTTAAATTTTCGGAATCTTAAGAGGATTGACAAAAGTTCCTGTTGAATTAAAGGACCTGTCAAACGGGTGTCATTTAAAGACAACCCCGAAGGATTTTGATGAAGCATTAAATACTACTCTTATTTTTGATTGAGTCTCATGTTTTTTAAAAACTCCATGATACGGAAGAAAATAAGATATTGAATCAGAGTTTGATGCTATCTGCAAATGGTTTAATGCAATGTATTGATCAATAAATTGACAGTATAAACTTTTTAATTCTTGGTTTACAAGATATAGTGTAGCACTTACCTACCAGAAATAGCTTATTAAATTTATTTGTTTTTTCTCCGCACTAGTTTTAGGATGAACAAGGATTGCATATGGATTGTCCTTATACGTGGCTCATTTTCGTAATGCTTAAATAGAGCATCCCGCACTTTTATGTAGTTTTCTTTCGAATTCGGAACTTATGGAATAAAGTGAAAAGCTTTACCTCCTTTTAAACAATCTTGCAACATTGTAAATTTTAAAGTTTCGTTTAGTCTAACTTCATTGTGTACGCGAATTAGAAACTTTTCACGAAATTTCATACGATAAAAATGACCCATCGCGTAAAGGAATTTCTGGGATTGCTAAATTTAAAAACTTTACATTCATTTGAAAATTCAAATTTGAAATTCGCTGGTGGCTGAATATTTTAAACCTAAAAAGCTTGTTGCTGAATTTCATATTACCGATTTCTAGTTCGAGATTCCACTAGTTGACAATTCGTTTCGAAGTCATCACGAGCGCGAGAACCATCCTGATTTGGATCTGCTAACTCTAGATTCAACTGTGGAACTTACTGTATAGAGATTCCACTCGATCCAGAATTGACTCTAGTTCACCTTCAGTTGATTGGGGAAGATTCTTATCTAACTGATTTTGACTCGACCTTTCAAACCACGGATGGAGTTTTGACATTTACTTGCTTCCATTGCTTCCATATTTGATGATAATTGAATACAATATAATTCACTTTTATTATGAAAATATCAACTTAAAATATTCATCTGTTAGAAAACCAAATTGATGTTGAAAATATACTGTCACTGAAAAGTTAAAAAAAATTCCTTTCAAAATCGAATTAAATTGTTTGATAGTTGAAGTAAATATAATTTGATACCAAATTGATGGCGTCTGATGACAATTAGACTAATTGCGGGGAATACCTGGAAGCTGCTGAAGAGGCGGTGGACGCACTAAAGAACAACAAGTCGGTAGGACTAGATGGTATACCCGCAGAGCTTTATATCCTCTTGTAGGGAGGGCTTGGGAGGCAGAAAGTTTCCACGATGAGTGGAAGAAGGGAATGATTGTCAAGCTCCCTAAAAAAGGTAGTCTTATGGAGTCCGAAAACTGGAGAGGCATTTGCGTTCTAACTGCAGTTGCAAAGGTAATAGCCAACGTAGTACTTGAGCGAATTAAGAAACATCTGGAAGATACACTCGATGCCGAACAAGCAGGTTTACGCAATGGATCCTCCTGTGTAGACCACATCAACACCCTGCGGATCATTATTGAACTGTTACCACTGTACCTGCTGTTCATCGATTTTGAGAAGGCGCCAAAAGACAGTAATATAATAGTAATACTGCCAAAACCAAAATCATCAACCTCGGCACTAACTCAGTAACTCCAGTTAACATTACTGGACAGCCGGTAGAGAGAGTAGAGAGTTTCCAATATCTTGGAAGTATTGTCTCGACCGAAGGTGAAACCGAACAGGACATTGTCAACCAAATCGGCAAAGCAAAATCAGTGTTTGGAATGATGTCCATGATATGGCGAAGCAATGCGATTAGCTTAAACACCAAGCTGCGACTGTTCCGTTCAAATGTTGAATCTGTGCTGTTGTATGGGTGCAGCACTTGGAGGGTGACCGCTACTATCACAAAAAGATTACAAACGTTTGTAGATAGGTGTCTACGGAACATCTTAAGAGTTTTCTGGCCTAACCGTATCTCTAACGAAAATCTTTACTAGAGAACGGGTCAGGAACCAACAGGCACAACCATTTAACGACGGAAGTGGTAGTAGCAACACTTCGAAAAGGCGACAGCTCCATAGCAAACTACGCAATGCAATGGAATGCGTTATCTCAGGATGGTAGAAGAACGGGTCGTCGGAGAAATACAGGTGAGGAGCAGTCACGGCAACTTGGGAAGATTTGGAGAGAGTTGAGCTCATTGCCAGGAGCCTCACGCGATGGCGCGTAGGCGTAGTAGAGGCCTTAGGACCTACAAGGGGATATATGGCATAAGTAAGTAAGTACGACTAGCAGTGGACCGTATTTATCGAATTGTAAATAACAACAGCAATTTAGGTTTAATATTTTCACACCTTATTTTAATTTTATTATACAGGAAAAAAGACGATGTTAAATTGACTAAAGCGTACAATCATTTTTTGTTAAAAAAGAAAAAGCAAGATGCCGGAAGTCATTTTTTAAATTCTCTACATTAACTTCGCGTTCCCGTGGCTGGCTGGCTGGCTGGTGGGCAGAATCTTGTGATCAATTTTTAAAACACTTCCTTAAGTCCGATTTTATTCAAACTTTGCACACATATGTATTTCCCATGACAATACTTTCTATTAAAATGTGAGAGTGACCGGGATGCGAGATCGGGGGGTTCCCATACAAATGTTTCAAAAAAATTACCCGATTTTCTTGAAATTTTAAACGAATGTGTATATCCAATGGACAACACTTTCTGTAAAAATTTGGAACTGATCGGGCCCCTGGGTCGGGCAGCCATACAAATTTTATAAAAAAGTACCCGATTTTTTTCAAATTTTATACGCATGTGTATCTCCGATGCACAACACTTTTTGTAAAAATTTGGAAGTAATCGAGTTCAGTGGTCGGTGGGCACCCATACAAATTTTATAAAAAAAAGTACCCGATTTTCTTAAAATTTTATACGCATTTGTATCTCCGATGGACAACTCATAATCCAATGTGCATTTCCTGATAAGTGTCGTGCTAAGTATGATAACCCTAATCAAAAACTGGAGAGATTAAGTCCCTGCCCCCTATAAACGGAATAGAACTGTGGACTTGTAACCACTTACCACGGGTGGGGCGGAAGTTACAAACCATATAAAATCTACAAGACGTAGCTGGCCAAATCACAACTGGAGAGACTAAGTCCCTTCACCCTATAAGCGAAATAGATCAATAACTGCAACTCCTTACCACGGCTGGGGGAAGCTGCAGACTGTATACAAGCTTTGATACTTAACTGACCAAACGACAACTGAAGAGACTAAGTCCCTGCCCCCTATTAGCGGAACAGAAGATAGTTTGATAGTTTGTGGGGGAAGTTGCGAACTGTATACAAACTATGGTAATGATATTGATAATAGCATATAACCCCTTACCGCGGGTGGCGGAAGCTATATGCTTATAGACTAATGATAAGCTAATAGTACTTACAACCGGTTACCACGGGTGTGGGGATAATAGTACTTACAACCGCTTACCATGATCCAGCATGCGTGCAATAAAGTTCTTCCTATGCCGTGTGCCTGCATGCTGAATCCAATGACCGTGTTGTTAATGTTTTGTTATTTACATAATTTTATGTCATTTTACATTTCAATTTTTTTGTATCATAATTTTGTTGTTGTACATGCGTATTATAAATTTCATATAATATTCTTGTTGCTGAGCCGCTGCTAATGGAAGGGTGATTTTGTGTGTAGCCAAAATCGTCCTACACTCTCCACGTATTAATATCTATATAACTTACAATTATTATTTACATTTGACATATACTATTACAAATATATATAATTTTACATAAATACAACAAAAATTTTTCTTGAGCAGTTGCACCAATGGTTAGAGCTCCAAGCCAATTGTTAGGAACACCTTTGGGGTCAGATGTTCAACTTGAGTGTCAAGTGGAAGCCTCACCATCGCCTGTTTCATACTGGTTAAAAGGAGCAAGAACATCATCTAACGTCGTTTCTAGCATACCTAGCACTGTAGCAGATGGAGGGCAACCTGGACCAGAAATGCTTTTGGACGGGTAAGAAAAAATTCATTAATAATTAAACTGAAACTATTTACTCACATAATATGCTTTATATTATTGCAGTTACAGCAATGTAAGCTGTATTTTGGGCCCATCACATCTTTCAGTAAATAGTAGTTTTCTGGCATAAAATTCGACTATTTAATATTTATTATTTGAATATACATATTTGGTATACTTGGTATGGTATAGTTGGTATGACATACATTGTGCGGCAATTATGTATCTATGATCATTGCTGCGTTTGATAGGATAGGCGGGTAAGCCTCAGTTTGACCAAGGTATAACTGGGCGGTACGTTGAATGAGCGCTGACTGAGTGGTGTTCTCTCTGAGCGATGTTAGATCTGTGGGTGTGTTGACGCAGCGGTGTGCTGCCTGAGCGATGTGATAACTTCGTGACGCGCTGACTAAGACGGTCGACCATTCGATTCAACTACATGAATTGTTTTCCTCACCCCCGTTGCTTAGGCGGAATGACATTGTTACGTTGTTCGCTCGGGTGACGCTCGCCGGTTGCTTGTTTGTTACAAATTAAAGAGTTTTGTGGGTTTTCGTTCTTTTGTGTTTTATTTATAAATTTTGTGTTTTCTTCCTTACAATTTACAATTTTAATATACTTATATCGACTACTTATTATACTTAGCTACCTGCCTAACGTAATCTAAGGTGGGCACTCGGAGGTCGTTCGAGAGGAACTCCCGGATATGGTATGGGAGAATTACTTATCGTCTTTATCGGACAGAATACTCTTCTCCACACTTCCCCGTTTGTTGTGGCTGTTCGCGTCCCATGTCATTACTTAAATCTTTCGATTTTTTGGGAATTCTATTTCCTAAAAATATTGTAAAATAAATTATTCGTATATGCATTGTATACATGCAATTTATTCCCTTTGCGTATTTTGTGGTATTATTGTTGTAATTGTTCGTTATTACTTTTGTTGTTTTTATTATTGCTATTATGACATGGGGCGCGACAGGAGTATTTTCAATGGGTTCTCTATGCTTATTCATGCTGCTTATTATATACCTATATTTTGTCGTGTTGTTTTTGTATTTTATAATATTTATATTTTCGCCGTACAGTTTTGTATTACATTTCTGTTTGGTATATACTTATTTATAATATTCATATTTTGCCGTACGGTTTGTAACGCGGTTAATTTACGTATAAATTAACTTCGTTACATTCCCCTCCTACTTCGGGGTGGGTAAACAAAAAAACTCTTTTATAACTTAATTAATTAATTAATGAGTACTAACGCTCGGTTGGTGTGGTCACTTGGTCACTTTGGCCACGTAGTCGGAACCTCCTCTTCTTCAGTCTGGGGTGGCTGGATCCGAAGGCCCTTGAAGGCTTCCGGATTGAAAGGACTGCTTCTGGCTATCTCGGTGAATGCTGTGATTTGGAGTTCTTCCTTTATTAGTTTGGGGGTCTGGTGGGGTTGTGTTGTACGGGTTGGTGTTGGGTTTGTCGGTAGTGGGGTGACTGGAGTGTTTTGGGTTTGGGTAGGTGGTTTATACACTGATTGTGAGAGGATTTGGATTTTCTTTCGGGGGGGGGGGGGGGTTACTGGTGATTGGAGGTAGCAATTTGGACGGTCCTGCCGTAGGATTGAGCCTGATAAATGGAACTGGGGTTGCTGCGGTGCCAACGTCTCTGGGGGCTACGTGACACAGCTTTGTAAGCTCGTTACTTGTCAGCGGACGTTTCGGTGGTGGAGGCCGTTTCTTCCAGGCGATATCTCGCACCGTTTGCTGGACGGTCTTCTGCGGTGGTGCCAACACGGGACGTGGCTGGGTACGTCGGTGGGTCCCCGGTGTTGGATCGGCGTCGGTAAATTGGGTGCGCAGTTGATGCTCGCTGGATGACATCTTGTCTGATACTAAATCGTGTTGCTGGGGTTCGCAGTTGACTATACCTGCCGCGTGGGTTTTCCCGATCTGTGGTTGTTGAGATATTTGCTTGATATCCTTCACGTGTGTGGTGATAGTTTTGTTGTGGTCTCCTTCGAGTATAAAGATTACGGGCAATTTCTTCTTCTTTACCCTATACAGGCCTATATATTTCGGTGCTAGTTTCGCGGCGAACTGTTGGGCGGCGCAAGAGTGCGGTCGGTGTCGGTAGTACACCATCTCTCCTATGGCTGGAGTCCACGGGCGTCGGCGGAGGTCGTAATATCGCTTCTGTATGCCGAATGCCTTGGCCAGATTTATTTTGACTAGTTCTTGAATTTCTTGAAGGTTGTGTATGCGGTTATTGGCATCGGGCTCGGTGTTTAGAGGTATGTCCGGTGATGACGGTAGGCGTAGTTCGCGACCGAAATTAAGGTACGCGGCGGAGTAGCCTGTCGTCTCATTTCGGCTGGTGTTCATTGCCAGCATGAGTTCTGGGAGATATTCATCCCATTTCGACGTATTGGGCCACCATTGTTTTTATGACTCGGTTCACTCGCTCCGTAGGGTTTGCCTATGGAGTGTAAGGCGGGGTGAACCTTTGCTTGATTTGGAGTTGAGCGAGCAGTTCTTGGAACTGCCTGCTCCGGTATTGGGTGCCATTATCGGTAATTAAAGTTCTTGGGCATCAATACCGGCTGAGGATGCGTTATTTTAAACTTTTTATTAATGCAGGAGTGGTAGCGTCTCGGAGGGCTACGAATTCCGTCCACTTGGAGAGTTTGTCGTGGAATACCAATATCATGGTATTTCCCTTTGATGACCGTGGTAATGGGCCGATGAAGTCTGAGCAGGCCACTTCCCATGGATAGTTGGCTTCTGTCATCTGCATTTCTCCAGCGGGTTTTCTGGCAGGTATTTTATATTCCAGGCACGTCGGGCACTGGCGGACAAACCGAGCGGTATCGCGGAATAATCCTGGCCAGTAATAACGATCCTGGCGATAGTCTTGGCAATCCCCAGATATCCTGCGGTCACGTCAGTATGATTTTCGGTCGGAGCGTTTCGGTGTGACAGGTCGGATTAAAAATATGGCGGTACAGGGTTCCCTCCATAATTTGATACACGGAGTTCTCTTCCGGTCTGCTTTTGACTGTTGTATCTTAGAGTGATACCATGGGCACGTTTCCGTTATCGGTAGTAGTAACTTAATTGGAGTATTCGGTGTCGGGTGTCTAAATAGGACGTCTGCTACGGTATTCAGCGCGCCCTTTCGGTATCGGATCTCGTAATCGTATTGCTGTAGCTCAATGGCCCAGCGCGCTCATCGTCCGGAGGGGTTTTCTATACGGTGAAGCCACCTTAGTGATTGGTGATCGGTATGCACAATAAATTTGTAGCCTTCTATATAGGGTCGCATTTTCCGTATGCCCCATACCACGGCTAAGCATTCCCTTTCGGTAACCGAGTAGTTTCGCTCGGCGTCGGTAAGGGTACGGCTGGCGTAGGCGCTTACTCGTTCTTGAGCGTCGATTAATTGCGAGAGGACTGCCCCAAGTCCTTCCGCACTGACGTCTGTCTAGAGCAGAAATGGTTTCGTAAAATCTGGACAGGAGAGTACTGGTGCCTCTGTCAGTTTAGTTTTTAAAGTTTGGAACGCTTCTTCTTGGGCATCTTCCCATGACCATTTGATTTTCTTCTTTAGCAGTTTTGTCAGCGGTGCTGTTATGGAAGAAAAATTTGGAACGAAGCGGCGATACCATGAAGCGATCCCGAGTATACGGCGGAGTTCTTTAATATTGCGGGGGGTATTAATGATTTGATGGCTTCGATCTTACTAGGGTCGGTGTGTATTCCGTTCTGGTTGACCATATGCCCGAGATAGTGCATCTCTGCTTTCCCAAATTCGCATTTTTCAGGGTTGATTTTTAGTTTTGCCTGTTTCAGACGCTTTAGTACCTCTGTCAACGCCGTCATATGCTCTGTGAACGTACTCCCAATAACGATTATATCTTCCAGATAAGCAAATGCGTACGGCTCAAGTTCGGGACTGATGACTCGGTCGAGTAGTCGTTGAAATGTTGCGGGGGCGGAATGTAGCCCAAATGGCATTACTCTCCATTGAAAGAGTCCTCGTCCTGGGACGGTGAAAGCGGTATATGGCCGGCTAGCGGGTTTTAAGGGCATTTGCCAGTATCCCTGTTTGAGATCAATTGCGGAAATGTACTTTGCCCCCTTTAGTTTATCCAAGATATGATTTATCTATGACAGAGGGTAGGCATCTTTAATAGATCGTTCATTCAATTGCCGATAGTCAACGCATAGCCTTCAGGTTCCTTGCTTTTTCCTGACGAGCACTATGGGCGAGCTATATGGGCTATTTGATGGTTCTATTTTCTCTTCGGCCAATAGTTGATCTACCTCTTCGTTGATTACTGTTTGCATGGCTGGGTTTCTTGGCATATACCTTTGCTTGAAGGGTCGGTGGTGCTTGAGACGGATCTCGTGTTCCGTGATGGTTGTCGGACCTTTGAAGCTTTCGAATATGGGTAGTTGTATAGCCAACAGTCGGTCTAGCTGTTGTTTTTCCGTCGCGAGACTTCGGATAATTGGTGGCCTTGGCTCAGGTTGTGCTGCTATAACATTTCTTCCATGGTTAATAGTAAATCCAAATTTTGCCAGGAAGTCTGTTCCTATCAAGAATTCATCAAACAGGTTCGGAATATACACGAATTCTTGTGTGAAGGACCATTCTCCCCAACTTAGGTTTAACATATATGCTTGCCGAGCGGTGATAGTCGATTTATCGGCCAGGGCAAATGTTATGGAGATCGGTCGAACTGGTACATGGTGCTTTATGCATAGGTTTCGGACGGTTTTCCCAATGCACGACCTTCCTGCTCCGGTGTCGACAACGACGTCGTACAGGCGATGTTGAAATTTGATGGGTATGGTGTATGAGGCGTGGGTTGAAACGATAGGGGTGGGCGCATCTAATGCCTCATGGTGTTGGACGGCCCGTTGGTGTTTTCCGGTTTGCAGTTGCAATGTTTGCTCTGTACATCATTTGTACCACAGTATGAACAAAATAGTCGGCGGTTCTGACGACAAGTTCGACGAGTATGGCCGGGCTGGCCGCAAGTCCAGCAGCAGGTTCTTCGGTCGTAGTTATTGGTAAATTGCGGGCGGACTTGTGACTGGTGATGTGGATGTTTCACATCGCTGGTAATCGGTATGTGATGCGGTATAGTGCTGGTATTTGGCACCTGACGCGGATATGTTACCTCGTTGGTAACTGGTATGTGATGCGGTATATTTCTGGTATGATGCGGATATGTTACCTCGTTGGTAACTGGTCGAGTAGTCTGGATCGGTGGATGTGGCGTAGGCATGGCTGATTGATTCGCTGACCTGTTCTGGTAGAGCGGTGGTGCGGCCTGACGAAATGGCGGCACGGTCGGTTGAAATGGTGGTGCGGTAGGACGAAATGCGGGCGGTCGTACTGGTGCTGGAGAAGGTCGAGAGGGGGGTTGCTCGTTTAAAAGGCATTCAAAATCCTCAATGAGTGAAGTTAGTTCCGACAGCGTCGTGAACTCCCGTCGTTTGATGTAATGGCGATAATCCGGTCGTAGGTTATCATATATACGATTTAATTTCTCCCCGATGGTTAGCGACATCTGCCATCGCATCAGTGCTTGTATGGAAGTTATATAATCTTTCCCCTTCTCTCTGCTGCTCTGCGTTCGGTTCCGAATGCGGTCCAAGAGTTGCTCAGAAAATCGTGGTGGCAAGAAGAAGCGCCGTAATTCCTCGCTAAACTCTTCCCACGTACCAAGAAACTCCTTATTATTACGAAACCAGATAAGTGCGTTCCCTTTAAGTAGCTCTTTTAGTGTTCGTACTACCCGGTCGAGTGGCAATTGGTAGCATTCGGCGAGTTCCTCCACCCTCTCTAGGTACTCTAATGGGTTATTATTTCCCCCTTCGTATCTTACGTTCCACCTTCTTACCTTATCCATCACTTCCGCATCGTATGGATGGTAAGTCTGTGGCGGTCGTACTTCTGAGTAGTAGAAAAATGGAACGCTCGGTGCCGGTTTCGGTTGTACATGGGATTCCATACTCGGTGTATTATGGTTCGTAGTCTGTGTTTCCGTTGCACAGGAGTATATGATGTTCGGAATTTTCGGCCGGTGGGTGGTTGTGGTCTGGGATTCCATACCTGATAGTAGGGTGCCGGTGGTGAGCTTAGGTTCGATCGCTGGTAAATCGCTACAGGATTTATGTTTCTTTAGCTCAGTAGAGCGCAGCTTGCGTAGCTCGTCTAGACTACCACTTTGGTTGATACCCCGACGGCACAGTTCATTTACTAATTCCTCCTTCCGAAGTGAATATACTCCGGAAACACTGAGCCCAGTCTCCTCGGTGGACATTGTTATTACTTATATGTCGTTTTGGGTTCTATGACATTTTCTAGAAAAACATTTGCTAGAAAAACATTTTCTCGAAAAACATTTGCTCGAACGTAATATTTTGGTAAAATAAATAACCGAAAAATTTAAAAAAAAACTCTCGTTTCGCGAACAAAAATTACTCGCGATAGTTTTTAGAAGGATGAAAACATAGACTATTTAGTTTTCGAGAAAATGTTTTTCTAGCAAATGTTTTTCGAGCAAATGTCGTTTTATACATTTTCTAGCAAATGTTCTTCGCGTAAATGTTTTTCGAGAAAATGTTTTTCGAGCAAATGTTTTTCGAGTAAGTGTCTGGGTACCGTCGTTTTGCAGTAGTTGTGCAATTTATGGGTGGTACTCCCCGGTTGGTGCCACAACTAATTTTAAATAGTGACGTATTTACCAATGTAAACTAATTTTGATGCAGTGTTTCTGCCGGTACTTGGTTACTGGCTAGTAACTTAATTATGGAAAGAACAAAAAATTATTGTTTTCTTTTCTTCTCAGTGTCGGTCGGTGATGCGACTTTAAAAGTCGTCCCTGCTCGGGCGCCAAATTTGTAACGTTGTTCGCTCGGGTGACGCTCGCCGGTCACCCAGGGTTCGTTTTGCTTGTTTGTTACAAATTAAAGAGTTTTGTTGGTTTTCGTTCTTTTGTGTTTTATTTATAAATTTTGTGTTTTCGTCCTTACAATTTACAATTTTAATATACTTATATCGACTACTTATTATACTTAGCTACCTGCCTAACGTAATCTAAGGTGGGCACTCGGAGGGCGTTCGAGAGGAACTCCCGGCTCTAAGTCGCAGTTAGCAGAAGCAAAAGCAATCAACGACTGCTAACTACGTACTTGAAAGTACTACGGAGCACACGGAGGGCGTTTGGGAAGAACGGCTCGGCTCTAAGCCGTAGATAGCAGAAGCAAAAGCAATCAACTACTGCTAACTACGTACTTGAAAGTACTACGGAGCACACGGAGGGCGTTCGGGATGAACGGCTCGGCTCTAAGCCGTAGTTAGCAGAAGCAAAAGCAATCAACGACTGCTAACTACGTACTTGAAAGTACTACGGAGCACACGGAGGGCGTTTGGGAAGAACGGCTCGGCTCTAAGCCGTAGATAGCAGAAGCAAAAGCAATCAACTACTGCTAACTACGTACTTGAAAGTACTACGGAGCACACGGAGGGCGTTCGGGAAGAATGGCACGGCTCTAAGCCGTAGTTAGCAGAAGCAAAAGCAATCAACGACTGCTAACTACGTACTTGAAAGTACTAGTGGAACTTACGGTGGGCGTTCGAGTAGAACGACACAGTTCCCAGATATAGCATAAGCAAAGTACAAAAGCAATCAATACTTTGTTACGCTATATCAATTCAAAAAGGTAGCGGGAGTGTTTTTGGTATGGGAGAATTACTTATCGTCTTTATCGGACAGAATACTCTTCTCCACACTTCCCCATTTGTTGTGGCTGTTCGCGTCCCATGTCATTACTTAAATCTTTCGATTTGTTGGGAATTCTATTTACTAAAAATATTGTAAAATAAATTATTCGTATATGCATTGTATACATACAATTTATTCCCTTTGCGTATTTTGTGGTATTATTGTTGTAATTGTTCGTTATTACTTTTGTTGTTTTTATTATTGCTATTATGACATGGGGCGCGACAGTAGTATTTTCAAAGGGTTCTTTATGCTTATTCATGCTGCTTATTATATACCTATATTTTGTTTTGTGGTTTTTGTGATTTATAATATTCATATTTTCGCCGTACGGTTTTGTATTACATTTCTGTTTGGTATATACTTATTTATAATATTCATATTTTGCCGTACGGTTGGTAACGTGGTTAATTTACGTATAAATTAACTTCGTTACAACATTTTGCCTTCACGAGTTACAAATAGTGAACGTCCAACCAGGAGTAAACGAAACGGAGCGTCGTCGTCTTTAGTTAGGCTTCAGTCCTGCAGCTCTTGAGGACATACGTTAAAAGGCAATTTTTCTTGTTCAAGTATTTTTACAATTACACCTAATACGCACGTAGTCCACATATGAACAGCTGCCTTTCATTCGTCATTTTTGAATTTTTTTTATTCTTGCCTTTTGACGTGACAACGTCTCACTACAAGGTATAAGAGGGTGCATATTCAAAAAGTAAAATGTGAAATGTCCCACTGTTGTGATCAACAGAATGAGACACTGTTAAGTGCATAAGTAGAGTTAATATAGAGATAATATAGATAAGTTAAGCGATTCGCATGAAATTCGGAATGTAGGACTAAGATGTGACTATTAAATTTCTTCCTATGGAAATTCTGAAATATAATCATTATTGTCTGGAATATCTGGTGCAGAGCAATTTTTGAAGCGATTTGCATGAAATTCGGAATGTAGGACTAAGATGTGACTATAAGATTTTTTCCTATGGAAATTCTGGAATATAATTATTATTGTCTGGAATTTCTGGAACAAAGCAATTTCTCAAGCGATTCGCATGAAATTCGGAATGTAGAACTAAGATGTGACTATTAGATTTCTTCTTATGGAAATTCTGGAATATAATCATTATTGTCTGGAATATCTGGAGCAAAGCAATTTTTCAAGCGATCCGCATGAAATTCGGAATGTAGGACTAAGATGTGACTATAAGATTTCTTCCTATGGAAATTCTGGAATATAATCATTATAGTCTGGAATTTCTGGAACAAAGCAATTTCTCAAGCGATTCGCATGAAATTCGGAATGTAGGACTAAGATGTGACTATAAGATTTCTTCTTATGGAAATTCTGGAATATAATCATTATTGTCTGGAATATCTGGAGCAAAGCAATTTTTCAAGCGATTCGCATGAAATTCGGAATGTAGGACTAAGATGTGACTATAAGATTTCTTCCTATGGAAATTTCTGGAACAAAGCAATTTCTCAAGCGATTCGCATGAAATTCAGAATGTAGGACTAAGATGTGACTTTAAGATTTCTTCCTATGGAAATTCTGGAATATGATCATTTTTTGGTAAAATAAATAACCGAAAAATTAAAAAAAAAACTCTCGTTTCGCGAACAAAAATTACTCGCGATAGTTTTTAGAAGGATGAAAACATAGACTATTTAGTTTTCGAGAAAATGTTTTTCTAGCAAATGTTTTTCGAGCAAATGTCGTTTTATACATTTTCTAGCAAATGTTCTTGGCGTAAATGTTTTTCGAGTAAATGTTTTTCGAGAAAATGTTTTTCGAGCAAATGTTTTTCGAGTAAGTGTCTGGGTACCGTCGTTTTGCAGTAGTTGTGCAATTTATGGGTGGTACTCCCCGGTTGGTGCCACAACTAATTTTAAATAGTGACGTATTTACCAATGTAAACGAATTTTGATGCAGTGTTTCTGCCGGTACTTGGTTACTGGCTAGTAACTTAATTATGGAAAGAACAAAAAATTATTGTTTTCTTTTCTTCTCAGTGTCGGTCGGTGATGCGACTTTAAAAGTCGTCCCTGCTCGGGCGCCAAATTTGTAACGTTGTTCGCTCGGGTGACGCTCGCCGGTCACCCAGGGTTCGTTTTGCTTGTTTGTTACAAATTAAAGAGTTTTGTTGGTTTTCGTTCTTTTGTGTTTTATTTATAAATTTTGTGTTTTCTTCCTTACAATTTACAATTTTAATATACTTATATCGACTACTTATTATACTTAGCTACCTGCCTAACGTAATCTAAGGTGGGCACTCGGAGGGCGTTCGAGAGGAACTCCCGGCTCTAAGTCGCAGTTAGCAGAAGCAAAAGCAATCAACGACTGCTAACTACGTACTTGAAAGTACTACGGAGCACACGGAGGGCGTTCGGGATGAACGGCTCGGCTCTAAGCCGTAGTTAGCAGAAGCAAAAGCAATCAACGACTGCTAACTACGTACTTGAAAGTACTACGGAGCACACGGAGGGCGTTTGGGAAGAACGGCTCGGCTCTAAGCCGTAGATAGCAGAAGCAAAAGCAATCAACTACTGCTAACTACGTACTTGAAAGTACTACGGAGCACACGGAGGGCGTTCGGGAAGAATGGCACGGCTCTAAGCCGTAGTTAGCAGAAGCAAAAGCAATCAACGACTGCTAACTACGTACTTGAAAGTACTAGTGGAACTTACGGTGGGCGTTCGAGTAGAACGACACAGTTCCCAGATATAGCATAAGCAAAGTACAAAAGCAATCAATACTTTGTTACGCTATATCAATTCAAAAAGGTAGCGGGAGTGTTTTTGGTATGGGAGAATTACTTATCGTCTTTATCGGACAGAATACTCTTCTCCACACTTCCCCATTTGTTGTGGCTGTTCGCGTCCCATGTCATTACTTAAATCTTTCGATTTGTTGGGAATTCTATTTACTAAAAATATTGTAAAATAAATTATTCGTATATGCATTGTATACATACAATTTATTCCCTTTGCGTATTTTGTGGTATTATTGTTGTAATTGTTCGTTATTACTTTTGTTGTTTTTATTATTGCTATTATGACATGGGGCGCGACAGTAGTATTTTCAAAGGGTTCTTTATGCTTATTCATGCTGCTTATTATATACCTATATTTTGTCGTGTGGTTTTTGTGATTTATAATATTCATATTTTCGCCGTACGGTTTTGTATTACATTTCTGTTTGGTATATACTTATTTATAATATTCATATTTTGCCGTACGGTTGGTAACGTGGTTAATTTACGTATAAATTAACTTCGTTACAACATTTTGCCTTCACGAGTTACAAATAGTGAACGTCCAACCAGGAGTAAACGAAACGGAGCGTCGTCGTCTTTAGTTAGGCTTCAGTCCTGCAGCTCTTGAGGACATACGTTAAAAGGCAATTTTTCTTGTTCAAGTATTTTTACAATTACACCTAATACGCACGTAGTCCACATATGAACAGCTGCCTTTCATTCGTCATTTTTGAATTTTTTTATTCTTGCCTTTTGACGTGACAACGTCTCACTACAAGGTATAAGAGGGTGCATATTCAAAAAGTAAAATGTGAAATGTCCCACTGTTGTGATCAACAGAATGAGACACTGTTAAGTGCATAAGTAGAGTTAATATAGAGATAATATAGATAAGTTAAGCGATTCGCATGAAATTCGGAATGTAGGACTAAGATGTGACTATTAAATTTCTTCCTATGGAAATTCTGAAATATAATCATTATTGTCTGGAATATCTGGTGCAGAGCAATTTTTGAAGCGATTTGCATGAAATTCGGAATGTAGGACTAAGATGTGACTATAAGATTTTTTCCTATGGAAATTCTGGAATATAATTATTATTGTCTGGAATTTCTGGAACAAAGCAATTTCTCAAGCGATTCGCATGAAATTCGGAATGTAGAACTAAGATGTGACTATTAGATTTCTATTTATGGAAATTCTGGAATATAATCATTATTGTCTGGAATATCTGGAGCAAAGCAATTTTTCAAGCGATCCGCATGAAATTCGGAATGTAGGACTAAGATGTGACTATAAGATTTCTTCCTATGGAAATTCTGGAATATAATCATTATAGTCTGGAATTTCTGGAACAAAGCAATTTCTCAAGCGATTCGCATGAAATTCGGAATGTAGGACTAAGATGTGACTATAAGATTTCTTCTTATGGAAATTCTGGAATATAATCATTATTGTCTGGAATATCTGGAGCAAAGCAATTTTTCAAGCGATTCGCATGAAATTCGGAATGTAGGACTAAGATGTGACTATAAGATTTCTTCCTATGGAAATTTCTGGAACAAAGCAATTTCTCAAGCGATTCGCATGAAATTCAGAATGTAGGACTAAGATGTGACTTTAAGATTTCTTCCTATGGAAATTCTGGAATATGATCATTATTGTCTGGAATTTCTGGAACAAAGCAATTTTTCAAGCGATTCGCATGAAATTCGGAATTTAGGACTAAGATGCGATTATAAGACTTCTTCCTATGGAAATTCTGGAATATGATCATTATGGTCTGGCATTTCGAGAACTAAGCAATTTCTCAAGCGACTCGTGCCTTTTAATTTAATCGTAATATTGGCCACAACGTCAAAGAAATTTCACTCCAACCGCGCGTAAAGATTACATGCACTCATTTTTTAAACAGTTACTGTAAAATAAAATTGTTATGAACATTTAGATCAGCTTATAACTTATTTATTCTGTTGTGTTTGATGTAATTGATAATGATGTTTGTGATTTCAATAACATACAATCAAGCTCATAGCTTGAGCAGAACGAAACAAACATATGCAGTAGTAGGCTGCGGTCAAGAATTCAGCCGCTGCACAGTTTATGCTGCATGTTGGTCAAAAATTCACTTCTCCAGCCAATGCAGTAAAGAAAAATCGACTATGCAGTTTACGCAGCCACTTTAAATTTGATGCAAATAGCAAAATGTAAATGTCAAATTGTCGCCCTACAAGCAAACTGTAAGTTGGTTTAAAATGTAGCCGCAATTTCGTGCATACCGACAATTCTTTACCGCAGTCGTAGTGATAGTATAGTCTCTGTTCATTTTCTATCAGTGCTCTGCTCTGCTCGTTCTATCAACATTGCATAAAATGATACAGTGCTCTTGTGTTTGGTCGATTAACAGAAAAAAAAAATACTACTATAAGTTCCAAAAAAAGAGGCAGATAACAATGACAAACTACAAGCTTCCTTGCAACTATTTTCATTTCTTTTCGCTTATCTTATCCTTATCTCATGTTAACAGTAACTACAGTAAATAACTCTTCGATCAATTACAGACATGAGAGAACCATGCAAAAGAAATTTAATAATGAATAATTGGCCTGCATGTTTCGTCGATGCTCGTACGAGACCATAAACATGTGCAGCAGTCGCGATCGAAGTTCTCTATCAATGCTCCATGTACCATTTACAAGTTGCAAGCGACGTTTCTATTGCTACCATTTCATTTTCTTTTGGCTTGTTTTTCTTTAACCACTCCAACTTTACTAAGAGTTAATAACTCTTTCATATTATTACATAATAAAAAGAGAACCAGATATAACGAAATTAATGGCGAATATTGCGTCTGTGTGTTTCAAAGCGAAAAATATTTTGATGCATACTTCTATTTCCATGCCATACCACTTCCCCAACAACTCAATCACCATCTCTCTCTCTACGGCTAATATGTGTATGTGTAGTACTAGTAATTGTATTGAAACTCGAAAGTCCCTTTCGGTGTTCTGCTTACTCGTTCTCTTAGCCTTACAGTTGCAACTTGCAACTCATACGGTTGCACGAAAAAGGTTCGTGTTGGTTCTCTGCTTGCTTTCTTTCAGCTTTTCTTTAATAATCTATAAATTACAAAATTTCTCAGTGAAGGAAATAGTGCGAGAAACGTAAGTTTTTGTAGTGAGAAACAGGAAATTTTTATATGGATTTAGCTCTCTTGTTCTCTTTTAAGCATGTATTCTTAAACAGTTGGGCATTCTGTAGAGAAGGTTATGAGTAACAGTTTCTGTTAGTTTATTGTCTGCTTGTTCCCTTTCGACTTTTTTTAACATTAACATGCTTATCATTGTACTGACTGTATCTAATACCAAATCAAACAATAATCTTTAATATACGGTTCATTTCTCATTGTTTATAGAATAATGACTCTGAAATATGCTTTCAGTACCATACGGTACTTTTCCACATATACACTTTTGTATACAGGGTGTATCCGTTAAGGTGGCAAATACTTAAAGGGATGATTCCTTGGTTAATTTCGTGAAAAAAATCGTAGGGGAGGGGGGGAAGAGATGTACTTTTGATCTTACATCACCTCACACCCTGTATCTCTTGAACGCTTCTAGCTACAAGGCCACTGTTGGTCATTTTTGAAAGAAAATTAAATTTATAAGATCAAATAATAAACATTTTTTTAAATTCTTGAAACCGTTACCGATATAAACGTCGTCAAAATCCAAAATTGTTTTTTCTTTTCTTAAATTTTATTTTCAAACGCGAATATTTCGAAAATCGCTCTCGGATAATTTTTTTTGACAAATGCATAATAAAGCCTATTCAATTTTCTACAAATCCACCTCACAATATTTATGCATTCGGTCAACAGGAGCAGGGTATTGAAATTTTGCACACATGTGTATTTCCGGTGACAATACTTTCCATTAAAATTTGAGGCCCCTCTGACCTCGAGGTCGGGGGGCTCCCATACAAATATTTTACAAAAATTTTCTCGATTTTCTTCAAATTTTATACACATGTGTATCTCTGATATACAACAATTTTTGTAAAAATTTTGGAGACCCCGGACCCGGGCTCGTGGGGCCCCATAACTTTTTTTAAAAAAATTATCCCGATTTTCTTCAAATTTAATACACATGTGTATCTCCGATAGACAACACTTTTTGTAAAAAATTTCATCATGGAACGCTACACATGTGAACAGCCATTGCAAATCGTGCAAATTTTTTATCAAAATAATCGTTCTGTTGCCGCTACTTTAAGAGCATTACGGCCATTTTACGGTCTATTTAACACTTTTGCTCACTTTTGGCTAGAAGGATTTGTCAACAGGCAAAATATGCGTTACTGGGCAGAAAGCAACCCACACGTGATTCGTGAGGCACCGTTGCATCTCGAAAAAGTCACTGTTTGGTGCGGATTACATGCCGGCGGCGTCATTGGGCCAAAGATTGGGTTCAAAGATTGGACTTCGTAAAACGTGCACGCGGTGGTCATGCAAAAGAAATCTAGTTTCATACTTAAATGTATCATGTGTATATGTTCAAATTCGTTAATAAAAAAAAAGTTAGTTCAAAAGTAGAACAGTTTGTGTTTCATTCAAAAAAAAGTTGAAGTTTTCTTATTGAAAAACCCTGTATTTATTGGGTGTTCACCCTCCATTTATTTAGCCTATACCTGGGTTCGTTTTTGTAATAATTTCTTTTATAATTTTTAACTGGTATAACTGTTCTCTGTTCTTGATAACTTTCCCTATTCTGGTTCAGCAGTTGGGTTCGTTTTTCTTTTTGTAACTGTATGTTTTTAACTAAACTTGCAAAATCCGCAAACTTTGCTTCTTCAGGTGTCATTTTAACAGTGGAATGGTATCTATTGTTATATTTTTGTATTGCCCTATGTACTGTTTGGATAAGTGTTAGATCTTCTTTTCTCATAGCTACTAGTATCTCTTGAAATGTGGAGTGGAATCTTTCTATGTTATGTGGGTTTGGTGAGGTGGAGCTCGACTTGATGTTCTCTAAAGAATTTTTTCAGATGTTCTGACTTAAATTCGTTGTCTGTTATAATTTTTAATGGTTTACCGAATTTGGAAAAGTGTTCCTCTATTGTTTCTTTCTTTTTCGTCCAGTTCCTATTTGGCAAAAAGTAAGCATATGCTTTTTTGTAAGTTGTAAGTAGGGATGTTTCTTAAAGCAATATATGTCCATATGAAGAATTTCATTGGGCCTGCTTGGTGTTGGACTAAGTTCATATTCAAGTTTTATTGGTTTGCGTTCGTATTTGGTCTCTAAGCAAGTCTTGCAGTTGTTAAATATCCTGATGATTTCTTTATTTAAATGAGGGAAATATATTTCGTTTTTTAAGCTGTGATAAGTTTCTATTATTCCACTATGAGCGCTTTCTTGGGTATGGTATAAGGAAATTTGCTTGTGGGCTTCTACTGTTCTTAATTCTCTTGCTCGTAAAGTTGCTTTTATAAACCAAATTTGTTTATCATGCCTAAATAGTTCTTTCAATAATTGTTGTATTTTATTAAATTAATGATATGAGAGTTCAGTATAGAGTCCAGTGAGACCTGGTTTTATAAATCTTCTAAGCATGTCTGTCACGTATTCTTTTCCTTTAGTCATGTCAATAAATATTATGTTGTGTACGTATGTTGTGTAATATCTATATTTCTTTGTCAGCGTCGTTAGTTAGTATTAGTTGTGTTTTGTATTTGTTAACTATCGTCTCCTGTATTAGAATGTGGTCAAGTTGTTGTTCTTCTTGAGCGTGCGTTGTTTGATTATCTGAAAAAATTGTTTACTGACTGATTATCGCTGGATTTTGGTTCTTTGTTCTGGTCATGGATCCTACTTAAAAAGACTGCTACCTTGTTCTCCTTGCCTTTAAGGTATTCTATATCAAACTGAGATTCCTGCAGCTTAAGTAGCCATATTTGCGTTCTTTGACTAAATTCCTTTCCTGAAAATTTTTTGTTTACGTATTTTATTGGTACGTGGTCTGTTATAATTTTGAATCGTTTTCCCCATAAGTACGGTCTAAAGTACGTTACTGCCAATACGATTGCCAAGAACTCTATGTCGGTAACAGAGTAGTTCTTTTCGTGATCGTTTAGGGATCCCGAAGCGTAACACACGGGTTGTCCGTCTTGCGTCAGTACCGCTCCCACTGCGTAGCTGCTTGCATCCGTAAATAATGTAAAGTTTTTAGTAAAATCCGGAAATTTTAAAATGGGGTGTTTTATGATATTTATTTTTAATGCTTCAAATGCTTGAATATACTCTGGGTCGGATGTATTTATTTTCTTATCTTTTTTTAAGTATTTTATCATTGGATCAGCTATTTTGGCGTAATAGCCGGTGGCTCCTAGAAATCCTTTTAATTGTTTCTCTGTTTTTGGTGGAGGGTAATCCTCGATACATTTGATCTTTACCGGATTGGGTTTCATTCCCTCGGCTGTCAGGATATGCCCCAAAAATTGGGTATTCTTTTTCTAAAAGGAGCATTTATCAAATTTTACCTTAAGGCTATGTTCCGATAATTTATTGAGTATTATTTTAGGAGAATTAATGTGTTCTTTTAAACTCGTCGAGAATATCAGAAGGTCGTCAAGGTAGACGACACATATTTTGTTTAGAAAGTCCCTAAGTATGTCATTCATTAAACGTTGGAATGTTGCCGGTGCGTTTTTTAGCACGAACGGCATCCGAACGTACTCATACAATCCACAGGGTGTGACAAATGCTGTTTTTGAGATATCATTTGGATTCATCTTAATTTGGTGAAACCCCTTTGCAAGATCTAATGATGAGAACCGCGAGAGAGAGTTCGATGAGTAACAGCTGCAATTATAAAAGGAGAGCGTAATAGATCGTCTGAGGGGACAGTCGTCGCGGAATCGTGTGATACATAATTGAATTGTTCTTTAAATAACCGGTTGAATTTAATTATTATTATAAAAGTAATCGGCGCCTAACGCTGCCATCCTGTTCATAAATATCTCGTCTCTTTATTTTTTGCTCTCAGGCGTCGGTGTGCCTATTACTTTACAGTTCAGAAGTGGGATAAAAATCCCAAAAACCAAAAAATCGCATTTGCACTGTCTACTAACCAAACTCGTCGAGACGACCGCGTGTTTTTCGTCGGGTTACATGCTTGCTTTCTTGCCAGCAAACGCCGGAAAAAGTTTTCGCGAAAAAGAAAATTAAATCGACATTAAAATCTGGAAAGGTGCTCGGTGTTGGAAAAAAAAAAAGAAAATTCTGAGTGGAAAATCGTGCACTTAGGAAAAGTGGTTGTTGTTGTTGTTGTAGCAGCTCCAGGTCTGTTAAACCTACTGCTGAGTTGACGATTCTTGATCCAGAGTGTAAAACACGAGTACTCCGGTGCATAGAACCGATCGTCGTAGACAAAGCAAGTGGTAGTGCTCGTGTGTCGGATGGCATGAATTTTGTTCAAACGAAATTAAGTTGAAGGGACGCCTAATAAGTTCACATGCAATTTTCTCGATTTTAGCAAATCAACACATCATTGAAACCTTACGGTTTCTTGTCTTTTGTCTTTAATTTCTATATTTTTTTTTCCATAATTGTGAGACATCCGGCTCATCACTATACAGCCGGCTCCTCGGCTAAAGGTTTTCTTGTTTTTTTGTTGAAAGTGACAAGTCGGACGGACACCTCGTCCATCAACCATAAGTCACATATAGCACTGCTACGCGTGCTCGGAGACGGAGCTACTACTTAACGGAGCGGTTGTGGTGTTTGGTGGCAAGAAACTTGTTCACCGTCGGTTTATTGCGTAAATTGTGGGGTTTTGTGGACATATTTCCATATTCCTCCGCTGTACCTGTGGCATGGTTATATCAAGGAGGAACTCCATTATGTTACCGTTGAACCAAATACACGCAATTTAAGTGAATTTAATGAAATACGCGTTAACTAGAAGGACCAATACTCTAAAATAAACCCCACCTTACGCTAAACAACTTGATTTTTTTAAATAAAGCGTTAGTTTTTTGATAGTGTTCAAACCTTCACAGAGAATTTCTTTCATATGTACATACGTGTGTACATATGCTTGTATATTTGTATATTTGTATATTTGTATATTTGTATATTTGTATATTTGTATATTTGTATATTTGTATATTTGTATATTTGTATATTTGTATATTTGTATATTTGTATATTTGTATATTTGTATATTTGTATATTTGTATATTTGTATATTTGTATATTTGTATATTTGTATATTTGTATATTTGTATATTTGTATATTTGTATATTTGTATATTTGTATATTTGTATATTTGTATATTTGTATATTTGTATATTTGTATATTTGTATATTTGTATATTTGTATATTTGTATATTTGTATATTTGTATATTTGTATATTTGTATATTTGTATATTTGTATATTTGTATATTTGTATATTTGTATATTTGTATATTTGTATATTTGTATATTTGTATATTTGTATATTTGTATATTTGTATATTTGTATATTTGTATATTTGTATATTTGTATATTTGTATATTTGTATATTTGTATATTTGTATATTTGTATATTTGTATATTTGTATATTTGTATATTTGTATATTTGTATATTTGTATATTTGTATATTTGTATATTTGTATATTTGTATATTTGTATATTTGTATATTTGTATATTTGTATATTTGTATATTTGTATATTTGTATATTTGTATATTTGTATATTTGTATATTTGTATATTTGTATATTTGTATATTTGTATATTTGTATATTTGTATATTTGTATATTTGTATATTTGTATATTTGTATATTTGTATATTTGTATATTTGTATATTTGTATATTTGTATATTTGTATATTTGTATATTTGTATATTTGTATATTTGTATATTTGTATATTTGTATATTTGTATATTTGTATATTTGTATATTTGTATATTTGTATATTTGTATATTTGTATATTTGTATATTGTATATTTGTGGCTAAGTAGCTCTGGAACGCCTTGACCAATTTCAACCAAACTTGGTATACCTATTAGTTTCGCGCCCAAGAACTACGTGCTCGTTCGTTTCTGATGGCGTGGTTTGTTTTTGCATTTTAAGTAAAAATGTTTTAAAATCTGCCCCGTACGCGAAGGGTGCATAGCCTTTCATTCACTGCTTTAATAGTTACTATGTGGAATCAAATATAGGTGGTGGGGGGTAGCACATTTTTAGGCGTGGCAGGCGATTTAAGTGTCGGACCCACCGTTTTCGGTATCGCCGAGACGAATAGTGCTGGTAGTACACTCCTATGGGTGAGTTATATTCCCGCAGAGGGGTGGGTGATCGATAATAGTGTCGATTTTATGGTTTTCGTGGTCGCTGAGTTGAATGGTGATGGAAAGACACCTCTATGGGGATGGGGTCGATAACTGAGGGGGTGGGGTAACTGATATTAGTGTTGATTTTATGGTTTCGTGGTCGCTGAGTCAAATGGTGATGGTAAGACAGCTGTAGTGGGTTGGGGTCGATAACTGAGGGGGAGGGGTGACCGATATTAGTGTTGTTCTATGATTTTCGGTGTCGCTGAGTTGAATGGTGATGGTAAGACAGCTCTACAGGGATGGGGTCGATAACTGGGTGGGGGTGACCGATATTAGTGTTGATTCTATGGTTTTCGTGGTCGCTGAGTTGAATGCTGATGGTCGGATTGGGTCGATAACTGAGGGGGTTGGGGTGACCGATATTAGTGTTGATTCTATGGTTTTCGGTGCCACTGAGTTGAATTCTGATGGTAAGACAGCTCTAGGGGGTCGATAGCTGAGGGGGGGGTGGTGACCGATATTAGTGTCGATTTTATGGTTTTCGTGGTCGCTGGGTGAGTTGTCTCCCCGGATGGGGGAGGGTGACCGATATTAGTGTCGATCCCATAGTTTTCGGGGTCGCTGAGATGAATAGTGGTGTACAGAATGGTACTCGGTAACCATTTGGCGACGAATTTGGGTGTGAGGGCTTTGTCGCCCCTACTTCAAATTGGAAAAAGTAGATTAGTAGCCGTGTTTTACGGATATGTTAAATTGACATCGATTTTTGAAATATACCGCTGAACTAATAAATTCTATTTATCCGGCCGTTTCTCAAAACTATAAAATTTTGAACCGGTTGCGAGAAGGGGCCATTCTTCTTACTTAAAATGGAGACAACCACGAAATAAACAATCAAATACATGCCATGTTAATAGGCGTAGTCACTGAATATAAGTGTATCGATACCTTTGTAGATACTGATGAGAAAAGTAATTATCTAACTGAGTTCCTAAACTCACTTAGTTCGTCTGGACTGCCACCACATCGTGTTACAGTTTGATATCCAATTATTTTACTACGGATTCTCGACTCGCCAAAATTTTGCAACGGCACAAGAGATGCTGGGAAATATAATTGAAGCGACTATCTTCCCAGAAAAGGGACAGTGTGAAACAGTTTTTATCCCACGGATAGCACTCATTTCGACGGATCTACCTTTTAAATTTAAGAGATTGCAATTTTCAGTAAAACTTGCGTTTTCGATGACGATCAATATGTCGGAGAGTTTAATAACTACTGCGGAGTATAGAGATGAAATCGTCATGTTTTTCATACGGACAATTTTATTTTGCTTGCTCTTTGGGTTGACCTAAAAATTTATTTATTCTTGAATTTTAATTTTTTTTAATTTTATTTTTCTAATTTTATGTATGTTTATTTTTTTTATTTTATAATTTAAATACTATAGCTATTTTATATCATTTCATTTCATATCATTTTTTTATTTTATAATTTAAATACTATAGCTATAATTTAAAATATTTTTATTAAAATAAATTTTCTTAATAAAAACTGCAGTTTTACCTTAAAGATGGATATCATTATTTTTTCTACCTCTGCCTAATAGAAGGTTGGAATGAATAAATACCTGCGCAACGCCGGGCAATCAGCTAGTTTTTAATAAAAGACGAGAGAATTATTCAAGCCATTGGAGTGTTTATTTCCTTCCATTCGCCAGGTAACCAAGTTCAAGTGCTTGTGTTAACATATACGTTATCTTGGTGTCATCGCCTTGATAACAATTAAAAACATTTTGATTGGTAAATTCACCTTTCATAAACATTCTTCCTTGTCCTGGTGCATTCGCTTGGACAAGACATTCAGCAACATTTGATTGGTAAAATCACCTTTCATAAACATTCTGGTGACCCCGGATCCTGTAACTTGGCACAGGATCAAATAATAGAACACCACGACTACCAACTGATTATATATTCTGTAACTTGGTACAGAATTGGCACTGCCGTCATACAAGCAGGCCTTATTCGTATTGGCAATACCCGCTGTCAACAAAGCGATCTTCAAGGAACATCCAGTTTAGAAGAACAGGACAACAAGTTTCTAATCTTCAACGTACGCAACAGGAATTCTGAAAATGGCAACTGCTCTAGAGGACTCTGATATGACTTTGTTCAATCAACTAACAGCGTCCCAACGCTCAACTGGTGAACTTATATAAAGCATTATTCGCAACGTCAAAAAGGATCCAGCTTCCAGAAAAACTTACTATGAGGAACGACTCAGAAGATTAGATGTGGCATGGTCTGTCGAAACTACCGACAACAAAATACGGTGTCTCGAAAATATTCCAATAGACCACAAGTACTTCACCGACAAGTACTACGACAAAATATCGGAACTTACAACAAAGTACCAAGAATCATTTGAATCAGCCATGATGGAAACTTCAAAAGGGCCAACAGAAGAAAGAAATCAACACTCTCGTGCCAATAAGCCCGCTATAGTCACGAGGACAACTACAAGCAACAGCGACACAACACCACCACTCTTCTCAACAAATTCCGCAATTAAAAGACAAAATGTGATGATCCAAAATTTGCATTTTTTAATATGGGAGAGCAGTCATGTTCCACTGAAAGAAGGATATAATATGGACTCATACACAAATCTTGAGAAACAAATCATCGACAACTTTAAACTGTCATTAAATATTACACCAAAACAAAGAGAATTTGAGCAACACAACGTTCTACCACTCCCTAAGGTAACCATACCAAAATTCAATGGGGATTATCTTAAATGGAGAGCATTTCACGATCTCTTTTCTCAACTTGTCGACAATCAGCGACTTCCCAAGGTACAAATGATGCATGATGTCACACAAGAATGCTTGCATGCATTACAAAACATTGGGGTCGACACAACCTCTTGGGATCCTATTTTGCTCCACCTACTAGTTAAAAACTAGATCGTGGAATACATGTTCTTTATGAGCGATCAATTACCAGTCCAAAAGAACTTCCACAAGTTAAACATTTTTTGGCGTTTCTGGTAACCCGGTTTCAATCAATGGATGTAATGGGTCAGAAAGAAAAATCATCAACAATGGTATGTGTTTCAGCTGCTTCTTCTAACCAAAATGGAAACGCATGTGCCCTTTGTAAAAATGTTACTCATCCACTATTTCGGTGTCAAAAATTTCAACAATTAACACCTCCTGAACGCCTGAATTTCACTCAAAAACAAAAATTGTGCGTCAACTGTTTGAAATCGGGCCATTCAGCTAAAAATTGCACCTGAAGATAATGCACGAAATGCAACAAGAAACACAATTCATTGCTACACCTTGAAAACTCAAGCATTCATCAAATCAAGTATCATCTAATAGAAACAACTCTAAGGAGACATCATCAGCTGCAACAGAATATCTAAAAAAGATACGTAAAAAACCACTTCACGGATTACTTGTTCGCCAGATGAATCAGAAGCCGCCTCACTCGCTGCAGCCAACAAACAATCATCAAATTCATACGTTCTACTCAGCACAGCAGTAGTTAAGGTAAAGAGCGAACAAACAGATGTCGAGTGCCGTGCTTTGCTGGACTCAGGTTCTCAAGTCAATTTTGTCACTGAGCGTCTAGTAAAACGATTTGGCATTTCAATGCAGCCATCATCTGAAAACATTAACGGAATTGGAGCTACTAACACCAAAACACAGCATCGAATCAACGTGGCATTACAGTCTCGCATTAATGGCTTTTCAACACGACTTGAAGCACTTGTACTGCCTCGCATCATTTCGCCACAACCATCGCAATTCATCAACACAGATGAATGGTCACTACCCAAAAATCTCGTGCTAGCAGATCCAGCCTTTAATCGCCCAGACAAAATCGATATATTATTGGGTGCAGAATATTATCATTAGCTTCTATCAATTGGACAAATTAAATTATCAAAACGACTTCCAATATTACAAAACACCGTGTTCGGATGGGTTGTCTCAGGAAAACATCAAGAAGAAAACTCCACAAATGTATCATGCGGGGTATGCAAAACAGATGAAAGTCTCGAGCTTTCCATAGCTTGCTTATGGGAATTGGATGAAATCAAAACCAATTAAAAACATCTCTTCATGGCAAAAAGACAATGTGAAGAACACTTCGCGCAACACACCATCAAGAACCATGAAAATCGATTCATAGTGAAAATACCATTTCAACAAAACGCTAATGCGTTAGGCGATTCACACGGAATTGCTCTTAACAGATTTCTCTCGCTCGAGCGTCGACTCAAGAAAAATCCCGAAGTAAAGGCTGAATACATTAAGTTTATGGATAAATACGAATCAATGGGACATATGACAAAAATATCAGCAGATGCAGTCATTTCACCAAACTACTTCATTGCACACCACTGCGTGTTAAGACCTGACAGCTCCACCACTAAGCTGCGCGTAGTGTTCGATGCATCCGCCAAAACATCATCAGGAAATTCACTTAACGACCTGATGTATACAGGACCGACAGTGCAAAGCGAACTATTTTCTATACTGCTAAGATTTCGATTTCCAAGATTCGTCTTTACCAACAATGTCGAAAAAATGTATAGACAAGTATTCATCTCACCCGAAGTCTATGTGGATGACGGCCTCGGCGGAGCAAATAGTTTGGTGACTGCAATACAATTACAAGAACAACTAACGCAGATCATGAAAGAAAGTGGTTTTAAATTACGAAAATGGTGTGCAAACCACCCACAATTGCTCCTAAACATCCCTCAAGAGAATTTAGAAGTAAATTTAGATTCTGAAGGGTCAAAAGCTGACTCAATAAAAACATTAGGACTCACATGGATGCCGAAGGACGACAAGTTATATGTTAAAGTGAACCTCGAAGCCGTCAAAAGGGTTACTAAACGCATGTCACATCAGACCTTGCAAGACTTTTTGACCCATTAGGAATCCTTGCTCCCATAGTGGTAACAGCCAAAACTTTTATCCAGAATTTGTGGGAATTAAAACTGGTCTGGGATCAATCGCTACATGAAGAATTGCACACAAAATGGCTCACATTTCGCTCAGACTTGAACGTATTACAAACACTTCAAATATCAAGGCACATATTTAAAGGAAGAGTTCCAGAAGCCACCCAATTACACATTTTTCCGACGCATCTGAAAAGGCGTATGGAGCAGCAGCTTACATTCGTTCAGTGTTCAAAGACGGCACCATCATGACACGATTGTTGTGTGCAAAATCTCGCGTAGCTCCACTTAAAAGGCAAACAATACCACGTGTGGAGTTGTGTGCAGCGGTACTAGGAGCACAATTAGCAGCCAAAATCAAGTCAGATCTCAAATTTACCAACCCAACATGGCTCTAGACTGATTCAGAAATCGTCTTATCATGGATATATTCATCATCAGCATCATTCAACACTTTCGTAGCAAACTGCAATACAATTACAAGAACAACTAACGCAGATCATGAAAGAAAGTGGTTTTAAATTACGAAAATGGTGTGCAAACCACCCACAATTGCTCCTAAACATCCCTCAAGAGAATTTAGAAGTAAATTTAGATTCTGAAGGGTCAAAAGCTGACTCAATAAAAACATTAGGACTCACATGGATGCCGAAGGACGACAAGTTATGTGTTAAAGTGAACCTCGAAGCGGTCAAAAGGGTTACTAAACGCATGTCACATCAGACCTTGCAAGACTTTTTGACCCATTAGGAATCCTTGCTCCCATAGTGGTAACAGCCAAAACTTTTATCCAGAATTTGTGGGAATTAAAACTGGTCTGGGATCAATCGCTACATGAAGAATTGCACACAAAATGGCTCACATTTCGCTCAGACTTGAACGTATTACAAACACTTCAAATATCAAGGCACATATTTAAAGGAAGAGTTCCAGAAGCCACCCAATTACACATTTTTACCGACGCATCTGAAAAGGCGTATGGAGCAGCAGCTTACATTCGTTCAGTGTTCAAAGACGGCACCATCATGACACGATTGTTGTGTGCAAAATCTCGCGTAGCTCCACTTAAAAGGCAAACAATACCACGTGTGGAGTTGTGTGCAGCGGTACTAGGAGCACAATTAGCAGCCAAAATCAAGTCAGATCTCAAATTTACCAACCCAACATGGCTCTAGACTGATTCAGAAATCGTCTTATCATGGATATATTCATCATCAGCATCATTCAACACTTTCGTAGCAAACCGGATATCCGTCATTCAAGAAACAACACGAGCAGATCAATAGCGTCATGTCAGCTCAAAAACCAATCCAGCAGATATTCTATCAAGGGGAATGTCACCAAAGGCCCTGAAGGAATGCACTCTGTGGTTCTATGGACCACTGTTTCTACATGGTAAAGAAACAACTTGGCCACCAAAGTTTAAGCCATTCCTTGCTATTGAAAACAACTTGGAACGAAAAAGGAAGGCACCTGAATCATTAGTCGTGGCAGCTGCAGAACCAGATTTTGTATACAAAATCAACCACAAAAATAATTTTTATCGACTACAGCAAATTGTGGGATACGTGTTACGCTTTATAACCCATACCAGATGTCAAAAGGATTGCTGAGAGTCTCAAACATCATTAACGACGAAGGAATTAGATCAAGCACTAATCCCAATTATCGCACAAATGCAAGCATCGGAATTCACAGAGGAAATTCAGCAGCTAAAAAGATATAACGAATTACAAGGAGAAAATAGTTTATGTAACCTTTCACCATTTTTGGACAAAAATGGTCTAATTCGTGTTGGCGGCCGCCTGGACGCTTCATCATTTGTGTATGACTCAAAGCACCAACTACTCATTTCGTACAATGATCCTATTTCAAAAGTAATATTTGAGATGGTTTATAAAGAAAGTAAACATTGTGGTGCCCAAACACTATTAGGAATTGTTCGAGAACGATATTGGCCAATAAAAGGCAAAATTATGGCACGAGCCACAGTTCACCGTTGCACCATATGCAGCCAGCGCTATTTAACCACATAATAGGAAACTTGCCTTCTACACGGATGACACCAGCTCTCCCATTTATAAACACTGGAGTAGATTAATATGGTCCAATAACAGAACAATACAAACTACGTGGAAAAAGACCGCACAAGGCTTATATTGCAGTCTTTTGTTGTTTCGCGACGAAGGCGGTGCATCTAGAACTTCCTAGAGAATTTCTTTCATATGTACATACGTGTGTACATATGCTTGCATAAAATTCTAATTACACATCGACAGCTTTTAGTTGCTGCAGTCAAAATTCATGTATGTCACATTACATAATTCGTTATGTGATTTATTTCCGCTGTAGGTCATTGCACATTGCGAAATTGATCGCATGTGCAACGAACTACAGCAAAATAAAAACAAAAAAATTAAATTAGCTTGCACTGCACATTTAGCAATTTAGGCAAAATAAAATCATAATCATCAATAATTAGTATTGCACATTTAGCAATGTTAACCAAATAAAATTATAAGAATCAGCAATAATTTAGTATTTAATAAGCAATATTTTTAATAAAAGACGAGAGAATTATTCAAGCCATTGGAGTGTTTATTTCTTTCATTCGCCAGCTAACCAAGTTCAAGTGCTTGTGTTAACATATACGTTATCTTGGTGTCATCTCTTTTATAACAATTAAAAACATTTTGATTGGTAAATTCACCTTTCATAAACATTCTTCCTTGTCCTGGTGCATTCGCTTGGACAAGACATTCAGCAACATTTGATTGGTAAAATCATCTTTCATAAACATATAGAGTTGTTTCGTTAAATAATCTTCTATTAAATATCTATTTTTAAACAAATTTTTACCAGTTACTGCTACAACGTTTATTCAATATTATACAATTGTTAAAGATATCTTAAGCCCACGGTCACTAAACACATTAATATTAGATATAAAATCGGACGTAGCTCAGGCTCATCTCGGGAACGGGACTCGGTTAGTCGTCGGTGCGGAACGTCGATTTTGGGGGTTGACCAATTAGCAACCCGGTTCGGAATAATGCCGACTAGGTGCACCGACATCTCGATAGTAGGGTCCGAAAACGGTATGAGGAAACCGTATGAGGACCGCTCGAGCGTCGACTCCAGAAAAATCCCGAAGTAAAGGCTGAATACATTAAGTTTATAGATGAATACGAATCAATGGGGCATATGACAAAAATATCAGCAGATGCAGTCATTTCACCAAACTACTTCACCACTGCGTGTTAAGACCTGACAGCTCCACCACTAAGCTGCGCGTTGTGTTCGATGCATCCGCCAAAACATCATCAGGAAATTCACTTAACGACCTGATGTATACAGGACCGACAGTGCAAAGCGAACTATTCTCTATACTGCTAAGATTTCGATTTCCAAGATTCGTCTTTACCAACGATGTCGAAAAAATGTATAGACAAGTATTCATCTCACCCGAAGATCGCCAATTTCAACTCATTATCTGGAGAAAAGATGCCGCCAAGCCCATTGTGTACTACCAGTTCAACACGGTTACTTATGGCACAAGGTCTGCTCCGTATTTAGCGACCAAGTGTTTACAACAATTAGCAAAAGATAACACCGTTCGTTACCCGCTGGCCGCGCAATTTCTTCAAGAGAATTTCTAAGTGGATGACGGCCTCGGCGGAGCAGATAGTTTGGTGACTGCAATACAATTACAAGAAAAACTAACGAAGATCATGAAAGAAAGTGGTTTTAAATTACGAAAGTGGTGTGCAAACCACCCACAATTGCTCCTAAACATCCCTCAAGAGAATTTAGAAGTAAATTTAGATTCTGAAGGGACAAAAGCTGACTCCATAAAAACATTAAAACTCACATGGATGCCGAAGGACGACCAGTTATGTGTTAAAGTGAACCTCGAAGCGGTCAAAAGGGT
Organism: Nephrocerus scutellatus; assembly: GCA_947095585.1. Taxonomy (NCBI): domain Eukaryota; kingdom Metazoa; phylum Arthropoda; class Insecta; order Diptera; family Pipunculidae; genus Nephrocerus; species Nephrocerus scutellatus. The sequence goes on along the minus strand of OX352761.1, from coordinate 57,685,987 downwards.
TACTAAACGCATGTCACATCAGACCTTGCAAGACTTTTTGACCCATTAGGAATCCTTGCTCCCATAGTGGTAACAGCCAAAACTTTTATCCAGAATTTGTGGGAATTAAACTGGTCTGGGATCAATCGCTACATGAAGAATTGCACACAAAATGGCTCACATTTCGCTCAGACTTGAACGTATTACAAACACTTCAAATATCAAGGCACATATTTAAAGGAAGAGTTCCAGAAGCCACCCAATTACACATTTTTACCGACGCATCTGAAAAGGCGTATGGAGCAGCAGCTTACATTCGTTCAGTGTTCAAAGACGGCACCATCATGACACGATTGTTGTGTGCAAAATCTCGCGTAGCTCCACTTAAAAGGCAAACAATACCACGTGTGGAGTTGTGTGCAGCGGTACTAGGAGCACAATTAGCAGCCAAAATCAAGTCAGATCTCAAATTTACCAACCCAACATGGCTCTAGACTGATTCAGAAATCGTCTTATCATGGATATATTCATCATCAGCATCATTCAACACTTTCGTAGCAAACCGGATATCCGTCATTCAAGAAACAACACGAGCAGATCAATAGCGTCATGTCAGCTCAAAAACCAATCCAGCAGATATTCTATCAAGGGGAATGTCACCAAAGGCCCTGAAGGAATGCACTCTGTGGTTCTATGGACCACTGTTTCTACATGGTAAAGAAACAACTTGGCCACCAAAGCTTAAGCCATTCCTTGCTATTGAAAACAACTTGGAACGAAAAAGGAAGGCACCTGAATCATTAGTCGTGGCAGCTGCAGAACCTGATTTTGTATACAAAATCAACCACAAAAATAATTTGTATCGACTACAGCGAATTGTGGGATACGTGTTACGCTTTATAACCCACACCAGATGTCAAAAGGATTGCCGAGAGTCTCAAACATCATTAACGACGAAGGAATTAGATCAAGCACTAATCCCAATTATCGCACAAATGCAAGCATCGGAATTCACAGAGGAAATTCAGCAGCTAAAAAGATATAACGAATTACAAGGAGAAAATAGTTTATGTAACCTTTCACCATTTTTGGACAAAAATGGTCTAATTCGTGTTGGCGGACGCCTGGACGCTTCATCATTTGTGTATGACTCAAAGCACCAACTACTCATTTCGTACAATGATCCTATTTCAAAAGTAATATTTGAGATGGTTTATAAAGAAAGTAAACATTGTGGTGCCCAAACACTATTAGGAATTGTTCGAGAACGATATTGGCCAATAAAAGGCAAAATTATGGCACGAGCCACAGTTCACCGTTGCACCATATGCAGCCAGCGCTATTTAACCACATAATAGGAAACTTGCCTTCTACACGGATGACACCAGCTTTCCCATTTATAAACACTGGAGTAGATTGTTATGGTCCAATAACAGAACACTACAAACTACGTGGAAAAAGACCGCACAAGGCTTATATTGCAGTCTTTTGTTGTTTCGCGACGAAGGCGGTGCATCTAGAACTTCCTAGAGAATTTCTTTCATATGTACATACGTGTGTACATATGCTTGCATAAAATTCTAATTACACATCGACAGCTTTTAGTTGCTGCAGTCAAAATTCATGTATGTCACATTACATAATTCGTAGGTCATAGTAGGGTTGACCAATTAGCAACCCGGTTCGGAATAATGCCGACTAGGCCCACACTAATACTGCCACCAATAGACGAAATTACCGTTGCGGGCCTCAAATATCGGCTCGAGCAGTACCAGCTAGAGACAACGGGTCGCAAGGAAGAGTTCTACGAACGACGCAAAAGTGCGACCATGCGGGAAAGTCCCGCGATAACGGCAGGCTCGGTACTTGACTTGACGCCAAATCAACTCCGAGTACCAAGACTACAAACGAAACGGTGCCGATGCCGTCGGGTGACGATATCCTCCAATGCGAACTTGAACTCGTCCGACGGGAACGCGATTTGCTGGTCCGCGAAAACCAGTTGTTACAGCAAAGCACTTCGGCAACAGCAATCGGGCGTAGTGTGTTTAGCGTGCGGGACGTCGGGGAAATGATTCCTCAATTCGAACCATGAGATCAGGCGGGGGCGTCGTCGGAGAAGTGGCTGGCGAAAATCGACCTCTTGATGGAACGATAGTAGGGTATAATTGGTATATAATCGGGGATAAGGGGAACGTCAGTGAAAGTGCAGTCGTGAAATACGTTGTAACCAACACAAATTATAGTGAGATGAGTCAGTCGCTCGTGTCGGGTTGTGTTCGATCGGTTGGGGGGGGGGGTAATTGACCTTGTTCGTTGGGTGCTCAATCTTAGAGAGCCCCGTAACGCGTTATGCTCAAGGAACCAGTCCATGGAACCGGTAATCGAAACCGGACCATGAGGTACCAAGCTTCAAGTGTCAGCAAGTAGGGCACACTCGTAAGCAATGCGCGGGTCGTGAACGAGACCTAGTGCGGTCGGGTGGGTCGAAATTCGATAAAGTCGCCTTCATAAACGGAAAGCCCCTTAAAGCCTTGATTAACCAAGGTAGCGATTGCGTCGCTATTCGAGAAATAGACGCACTAAGCGCGGGACTAGACTTCGAACCGTACTGTCTCCAACTGCGCGGGTTCGGAGGGGGAGGCTGCGACACGATCGGATGGTTGTACGGAGCGATCGCGGTCGACAATCTATGCGAACGGTGCGAAGTATTAGTTGTCCCAAACGAAGCCCAACAATACCCGGTAATGATCGGAAACAGTTTGTTAGACAAACCCGGGGTAATCGTGACGGCGACATACGACAGCCTAAGCATCACCACCCAAACAAACGAGAGCGAGAAGAAAATCCTCATCATCACAATCCTCTAAGACGCAAAGTAAACTGAATCTATTGGATGTAAATTGCGATAGTAGCAAAATTGATCGCAAAAACTTACTCAGCACGTTAAACTAGTTTCGTGGGTGTTTCGCGTGCGACGAAGTGTTGACCAAAAAGAAAGACGGGGGCGACAGTTTCTGCATAGACTACCGCTCTTCGAACAGAATAACGGTTCGCCAACAATTCCCAATGCCCGTTGTCGAGGAGGTGTTGAGCTCTGTTAGCACATATTAGTTATAAGTCAATAACCGCATAGTAATAACCTTGAATATATTTCGTATTACAATATTTCTGCACATTGCACATATTCTTCTTTTTTTTTTTTTTGTACAATCGCCTTAGCTGCCATAGCAACAGTCAGCACATCAAATAATCCATTTTTTTGTTTTCTTTTCCGCACACTTTCGTGTCATTTACCTAAGTAAGCAATTTCTTGTATTGAATTTGATGTATAGAATTTACGTGCACATTACAATTTAGCTATGTAAGCAATTTGTTTATTATAAAAGGTGAATAAAATTTACTGAATACTCAGTTATCGTTAAACTACCAAATTGTTTATTTTATTTTGTTGCGATTTCTCCAATATTGGTGTACTGCACTAGTTACATCAAATTAGTCACGGTACAAGAACCGTGATCTAAAACTATTGGCAGTAAAAGCACTGTCAACATTTGGTGACCCCGACGTGATTGTTATTTCGCTTCCCCCCACCAGTGGTAAGGAGCATTTAGCAATCACTGAACAAAAAAGCGTTACCAGGGCTAAGACACTGGTAGTGACAATCAAACACTCCGATCAAGGAGCAGTGATTCTTCGCAAGAAGCGTTACCAGGGCTTAGACACTGGTAGGAACAATCAACTACTCCGGTCAAGGAGCAGGGATTTTTAATAAAAGAAGAGAATCTCTTACAACACACATCGTGCTATTCAGAGGAAGCACAGATCCAACCGACGATATCAACGGCCGAAATGGACGACACAGAAGGCTCTAGCAGATGAGCTTGGGAGCCTAGAAACCAATATTTCCAAGGACTCCAGTTCAAGGGAAACCAGGCAATATCGAGCAGATAGGATTCAGCGGATTGAAACCATTTGGCAACAATTTCATGCTAACCACAAACAAATAGAAGGCGTGATCAAACATGACACTCCATATATCGCAAAGAACACATTTCAACGGGTAGAACTTCTCTACCACGAATTAAAGAACCTTCTCCAAGAAAGTATTTCTGAAGATCCGGAACCTACGGCAGAGAATGTCAAGGGTATCAAGGTAGTAGGAATCTCCGATCAGGACACCTCTATCGTCAATCCAAAACCCATACCAAAATCCCGAGGATCTCTTCCATCGACAGCTGACGAAGTACCAGAATTCCAAAGGCTATTGCGAAGACACAACATCATTGCTGATACTCTTCAACGTCAAATAAGTAGTCTAAGTAAGTATGAACGTATCTCACACCAAGGCATTTTATGAGCTGAAGATGTCGGGCATACAAAAATACTGGCTGCAATTGGAAGAACTACATCAACAGATAGGAGAACTCGAGGAAAATCCCAATACATTAGGAAACAACTTCAAAGAATATCTGGATCTAGAACAATCTACTCAAGACTCCATAGTAAACTTTTCGATCAAGATAAATGAATTAAGCATTGGAAATTTAAACACGACATCAACGGGATCCATGCTTAATTTGCCAAAATTGACATTACCAAAATTTGATGATGATTACCTGAAATGGCGACAGTTCCGTGACCTATTTACGGAGCTAATTCTGATCAGCATATTCCGCAGTGCTAAAAACTATTCTATTTGAAGACAACACTCACAGGAGAGGCCGTGAAATTAATTCGTCATTTCACAACATCCGACCTGGAAGGTTATAACAGATCGTTATGAAAACACACGTCTACTGGTAACAGCGTTGCTCAATAAATTGATGGCACAACCAACAATACACAAAGAAGATTCGTTCATGATCAAGGCACTGCACGACACAATACGTGAGTATCTCTTAAATTTACAAAATCTTGGCGTGGACACATCAACCTGGGATCCACTTCTATTACATACATTAATAAAAAGATTGGATCGTAACACGCACTCACTGTGGGAGCAATCATTGCAACAACCAAGATCATCGCCCACATTGACTGATTTCTTGTCCTTCCTTGAAACCCGCTTTCAATCCCTAGAAACATTAGGAGAGGAACCTCATTAAAAACAAGGAACGTCAAGGGTATTGACAATCACCACGTCATCAAAACTTAAATGCATAGCTTGCAAAGGCGAACATAACTTATTCAGATGTCAAAACTTTCTGCAGTTAAGTCCAAAAGAGCGTCTAAGTTTAGTGAAGACCTCGAATTATTGCATAAACTGTCTTAAATATGGACACACCTCATCGAAATGCACTTCTGGAGGATGTAGAAAATGCTTACTCACCACGAGTAATTTCCCATCAACATCAGCAGATCAGACAAGGGACCAATCAATTACATTAGCAACGCAAGGAAGTCATAGAAATCAAGGTAACGTTTTTCTCTCTACCGCCATCATCAACTTGACAAATAAGCATGGTAAGAGCATCTCATGCAAGGCCATACTTGATTCTGGATCGCAGTTAAATTTTATTACCGAAGGAACCCTGAAGAAACTTGGAGTATCAACAATCTATCAGACAATGCGTATTCAAGGTATTGGTCAAGAGACCCAACAGGCAAAGAGGAGAGTCAGCATACAGCTCGGATCTTGTCTCAATGCATTTTCTATAAGGATGGAGACTCATGTGCTCCCAAAAATAGTTGCAAATCAACCCAGCAAGTTCTTTGACACACAATCCTGGAAGATTCCAGACAACCTTCCACTTGCGGATCCCACATTTAACAAACCGGGTCCAATCGACGTTCTGATTGGAGCTGAGTTGTATTACTCACTTCTCTCAGTAGGACAGATCAGATTGGGCCAAGCCATGCCCACGTTGCAGAATACAATATTTGGATGGACAGTCTCCGGAAAAATAGAAGGCACTTAGGATGTGAATGCAGTGTGTGGAATATGCAGTGCAGACGAAACACTTGACCACCAAATAGAGAAATTTTGGCAATTAGAGGAACCACAGCCCAACGAAAGACGCCTTACAGCGTCCGAAAAACAATGTGAGATCAATTTTAACGACACACTTTCAAGAAATCACGAAGGAAGATTTATTGTAAGGCTACCATTTAAGGACGAGCCACTCGTATTGGGCGAATCAAAAGATGTAGCTTTCCAACGATTTATTTCACTTGAACGCAGACTTGCTAATTCGAAGGAACTTAGATACAATATGTCGAGTTCATGCAAGAATCCCAGTTCACCAGTTGATAAGACCTTACTACTTTTTGCCACATCACTGTGTAACAAAGGCTGACAATACTACAACTAAGCTCAGGGTAGTTTTTGATGGATCAGCAAAAACATCATCCAACGTCTCACTAAATGACATATTATCGACAGGCCCTTCCCTCTAAGATGACGTTTTCTCGATTCTACTAAGATCTCGCATGCACAGATACGTGTTTACTGCAGACATAGAGAAGATGTATCGACAGATACAAATGCACAACGAAGATACAAAATATCAACTAATATGGTGGAGAAACAGTCCCAACCATGCTCTTAAATGTTTCAGACTAAACACAGTAACCTACGGTACAACATCTGCCCCATATCTCGCTATAAAATGCCTTCAGCGATTGGCAGAAGATAATCAGGGCCAATTCCAGTTAGCGTCAAGAGCTATACAGATAAATAAGTATGTTGACGATGTGATGACAGGATCCGACAGCATGAGTAAAGCTCTTGAAACACAAACAGAATTACAAAAATTGCTGCAAAGTGCAGGGTTTAAGCTTCGAAAATGGTGTGCAAATCACCAGTCACTAATTCAAACCATACCAATCAGTGATCGTGAAACAGAGCTAAACTTCAACAATAACATCGAAGAACATGTCAAAACCATTGGACTGACATGGTTACCAAAATCTGACGATCTCTGTATTAAAACCTCATGGGTCGGAAAGGAAAAGGTGACAAAAAGAATCGCATACTCTGACATTGCTCACCTCTTCGATCCTCTTGGCCTTATGGCCCCAGTCGTGGTGACTGCAAAATTATTTTTACAACAATTATGGGAACTAAAATTTGATTGGGATGCAGCACTTCCCCAAGAGATGCAAACGAAGTGGACTCGTTTTCGAGAAGGGTTAAAAACACTTCACAACATCAAAATACCAAGGCACGTGTTTTCTCACAAGGTTCCCAAGGATGTGCAATTTCACGTGTTCGCAGATGCATCGGAGAAGGCCTATGGAGCAGCAACTTACGTCAGATCGATAGACAAGGACAATATTACTATAGTTCGTTTCCTCTGCGCGTAGTCGAGGGTAGCCCCTTCAAAGAAATCAAACATATCGCACCAAGCTACCATTCCTCGCTTAGAACTTTGTGCTGCTGAGCTGACTCATCGTCTGCAGACAGATTTGGATATTCAACGCGATAGGATACACTTATGGTCCGATTTAGAGATTGTCCTAAATTGGATAAATGCATCATCATCAGCCACTCTTCCCGCTTTTATTGCCAATCGTGTTTCAACAATACAAGAACTTACGATTCCACAGCAATGGCGACACGTAGGCTCTAAGGACAACCCTGCTGACGTCTTGTCACGTGGAATAGCACCAGATCAACTCCAAAATCACACCCTTTGGCTTTATGGACCAAGATTTTTGCATGGATCAGAAACGCTCTGGCCACCCAAATTTACGAAGAAACCAGAGATACGTGAAGACATCATCGCATTATCAGAAACAGCTGAAACTCAGGGATCAACAGAATGCGAAATTCTAGGATTTATCAATCATGGAAACTCGTTCAAAAGGGCTCAGCGCATTGTAGCATACATGCTCCGATTCAAAAACATCACCAAACGTCGAATCGATGTTGGTAAGGGAACTAAGAATTCATTCATAAATTGTGATGAACTTTAACAATCATCGAACACCATTATCAAGTTGATGCAGAAGCAAGAATTCCAAGATGACATCAATCACCTAAGGCAACATAGTGAGGTTTCAAGGAAAAGTTCATTCTCCAGTCTCACACCGTTCCTCGATAACAATGGGATCATCCGAGTCGCCGGACGGCTGGAATCTTCAGTTTTATCCTACAACGCCAAGCATCCAGTGTTACTGCCTTACTCCCATCCTTTTACAAGACTAATGCTGATTGACATCCATCAAGAAAACAACCATGCAGGACCACAAGCCATACTAGCATTCGCAAGACAAGGATACTGGCCGATCAAGGGTAAAACAATCGCCCGGTCCATAGTACAAGGATGTGTCAAGTGTTCAAGATCAAGACCAAAACTTTTAACTCAATTAATGGGAAATCTTCCTACTGACAGAGTTCGACCAGCACGACCGTTTGTAAATACAGGCATCGACTTTTGCGGACCCATATGGACTCATAGTCAGGGGAAAACAACCCCAAAAATCATACATATCAGTTTTTTGCTGCTTTGCAACAAAGGCTTGCCACTTAGAGCTAGTAAGCAATCTCACTTCGCAAGGATTTATTGGTGCGTTGAAGAGATTCATGGCAAGGCGAGGTCACTGCAAAAATATTTACTGTGACAATGCAACAAACTTTGTGGGAGCCAAAAATCAACTGATGGAACTTAAACACTTCATAAATTCAACCAAGGAACAAGAACGAATTACCGCAATATGTACGAGAAAGGGATGTGACTTCAACTTCATACCTCCACGTTCACCACACTTCGGAGGGCTGTGGGAAGCTGCAGTGAAGTCTGCAAAGCATCTTCTTCAACACACATTGGCATCGGCGTCGTTAACATATGAAGAACTCGAAACTGCTGTAATTGAAGTTGAACCTATCTTAAATTCACGACCGATAACACCGATGTCAGCATCTCCAAAGACTTCAACGCTCTGACTCCGGGTCACTTCCTCATTGGGGAACCACTCACCAGTAACATCGATATTCTCGCAACACCTGAACGATCATCACTTCTTACCCGATGGAAGCTCGTCACCCATGTGAAGAACGAGTTTTGGCGACGTTGGTCAAATGAATACTTAAATCAACTACAACATCGATATAAATGGAAGGAGAGATGTCAGAACGTGGAGCCAGGAATGATGGTTATACTGAAAGGAGATGATCAACCCAGTCTCAAATGGCCACTAGGACGAATAATCAACACAGTTCAAGGAAGCGATGGGCTTGTTAGAGTAGCGGATGTTCAAACTGCCACTGGAGTCTTTCGCCGTGCTATTCAAAAACTAGCACCAATTCCGATACAAAAATCGTCAGCGGAAGAGAACATGGCAACCAAAAATCATTTAAAACGCTATAATGACGAAATCGATACTCCCGATAAAACATCATCTACACAAGATCATGCTATTAAAGATCCCAGACCAAGCAAACGGAAGAAAGAGCTATCCTATGGATCTGCATTAGTTTCATTGTTTATTGCATGTGCATTCACGATGTTACCCGCAAGTTCGGCAAGTGAAATTGAAACCAACAGATTCACGTCCGGACCGGGAATATATTTTGACAATATTGGGACTTCCACGTTAATAACTCACTCATGGAATTTAGTCACATACTATGATTTGAAACCATACTGGAAGGAGCTAAGGACAATTGAAAATAGCACTAGAGTATTGCAACATCTTTGTGACAATACGCAACAAAAAACACTATGTACTCGAGTAACAAATTCAATTCAGGCCACATATCAGGAGTTGCTACAAGATGACATGCTTCTTCAATACAAACAAAATAAAAGAAGCAAACGAGGTGCCTTCAATCTTATTGGCAATATGGCACGCTCATTATTTGGTGTACTGGACTCGCAATATGCAGAAGAAATGTCGAAAACCATAGAAAAGGTTAAGGGCAATGAGGATTATTTACTAACCCTCGCCAAAAACCTTACATCAGTAACAGAGTCTGCCATTAACATCATCAGGGAAAATCAGGAAACTCTGGACGAAAGGCACAGAACATTGCAGCAGCAATTTACTGAAGTGATCAATCGAATAAACAACACCATAGATGAATCTCATCAGCTGAAGCTTCAACAACTCTTCACTTCGTGGTCACTACTCACCATATTATTTATAACCAACATTCAACGAACGCAAACAGCAATAACTACCGCCTTGTCAGAAACTCATCACGGAAGAGTAAGCCCCTTACTTATGTCACCACAGCAAATGAAGCAACGAGCCATCGAAATAAAAAACCATTTACCACCCACCTATCGCTTACCGGTCAACACCGACAACATACTTGAGTTATATAGAATAATGGTGACTGAAAGCCGAATAACAAGCAATTATGTGATCATTCAATTCAAAATCCCACTAATAAGCTCCGCGAATTTCGAACTGTATCGACTTCTACCGATACCAACAGTTATAAACAACACATTCGTTATAATAGAACCTTCATCGAAGTTCATAGCTGCATCGCCAAGAACGACATAACAACCCTACGTGCTCACGGCGTTCATCTTCAAAGTATTCACTTATCTATCACAAGATTTAGTGACATACCAAACATTACCATTCAAGAACAAATGGCTATAACAAATCCTATCCAAATGATTGTCCAAGAGAGCAAATTAAAAACATTATCAGCACGAATGGGTTCCAGCCACCTAGAATTACCAAATATCATCCAACGACATGTTTTGCCTCATACTATTGTAAGTTCAGCCGGACTGTTTATGATCCTCGCAGCATGTATCATACTAGCATGGAAACTGCGGATTTGCAACCAGAGAGCAGCCGAGTATCCTGTTCCCGCACCAAGAGGATCACAAGGACATAATGTAGAATCATCACCTAACCAGATTATTGAATTACATTCAATGGGGGCAGGATGTTAACACATATTAGTTATAAGTCAATAACCGCATAGTAATAACCTTGAATATATTTCGTATTACAATATTTCTGCACATTGCACATATTCTCCTTTATTTTTGGTACAATCACCTTAGCTGCAATAGCAACAGTCAGCACATCAAATAATCCATTTTTTTGTTTTCTTTTCCGCACACTTTCGTGTCATTTACCTAAGTAAGCAATTTCTTGTATTGAATTTGATGTATAGAATTTACGTGCACATTACAATTTAGCTATGTAAGCAATTTGTTTATTATAAAAGGTGAATAAAATTTACTGAATACTCAGTTATCGTTAAACTACCAAATTGTTTAGTTCATTTTGTTGCGACTCTCCAATATTGGTGTACCTAGTACTGCACTAGTTACATCAAATTAGTCACGGTACAAGAACCGTGATCAAAAACTATTGGCAGTAAAAGCACTGTCAACAAGCTCTTTGGGGAGCAATCGCTTCTTTACCGCACTCGACTTCAACTCTGGTTATCACCAAATTCCGATCGCCGAAGAGTCAAAGGCATACACAGCGTTTAGCACTGCGGAGGGACTGTACGAGTTCAACCGGTTACCTTTTGGACTGGTGAATGCACCGGCCGTTTTTCAACACGTTATGAACCATCTAGTTAGCCAACTGGAACGGGGAGACGCGATCGTGTATCTGGACGACGTCATCATTCCTAGTAGGTCTAGGAAGGCTTGGAGAAGCCTAAGCGGGTCCTCACGAAACTGACAGACATCTGAATGACCCTAAACCTAAGAAAATGTCAATTCTTGAAAACGAGTATCGACTTCCCTGGGGCATCAAATATCAGGGGGCCGAGTAGAACCAGGTCACCGAAAAACAGACGCGGTTAGGTCCTTTAAAACCCCAACAAACGTTCATGAGGTTAGACAGTTCCTAGGCCTCCGTGGCTACTTCCGTAAATTCGAAGAAAAGTACTCCGTCATAGCCAAGCCCCTGACTGACTTAACCAAAGCCGACGTCCCATTCACATGGACTGACCAACAACGGAACGCTTTCGAGAAGCTTAAAACAAAGTTGACAGAAGGTCCTCCCCTAGCATTGTACGATGTCACCGCAAGGCATGAGGTACACACTGACGCTAGCGCAGACTGGCTAGCAGGGGTCCTATTCCAACAAAACGGAAATGCCAAGAGGCTACCAGTTGCCTATTTTAGCCGACGGACGACAGAGGCAGAAGCTAAATATCATTCGTACGAACTGGAAGTACTGGCGATAGTGGCCACCTTGGAGCGTTTCCGAGTTTTCCTCCTGGGAAAGGAGTTCACCGTAGTTACGGACTGCGAAGCCATCGTCGCCACCTCAAGCAAAGCTAAGCTGGTACCCAGGGTTGCACGCTGGTAGCTACGGTTACAGGAGTTCACGTTTGCGACCAGGCACCAACCGGGAAAGGGGACTTGCCACGTAGACGCGCTCAGTAGGGCGCCAGTAGATGCGGCGATCAGAACGGAGGAAGCTTGGGTGTTCCACATATCCGGTCCTTCTCCCGACATTGACACCGTCCACGACTGGATAGCCGCCCTCCAACGACAAGAAGAGACGCTGGGCAGCATCGCGGAAACCATACGGTCCGGAGCCCGAACAGCGCTCGCAAAGAATTACTGCCTAAAGGGAGAAAGACTGTTTCGACTGGTGGGTGGACAATATAAACTTTTAGTCCCCACGCGAATACGGTGGAGAGTTCTTAAGGGAGCACACGACGACGTCGGGTATTTTGCCGAAGCAAAAACCGCAGAGCGGGTTCGCCAATATTTCTGGTTCGCACAGATGGGTAAATACGTAAAATCATACGTAAGAGCATGCGTTGGGTGCGCCTACAGTAAGAAGAGAGGAGGGGCCGCGGAAGGCGAACTACATCCGCTGAAACGCGAACCGGTCCCGTTTAACACCATTCACATTGATCACCTTGGACCGCTTCCTCGCGGTAAGGGGGGAACTTGCTATATTCTGGCAATTGTGGATTATTTTACTAAGTACTGCATCTTGAGACCAGTCAAATCGACCAGCACCCAAGGGGTTCTACACGTCTACACGAGTGCTGCGGATACTTCGGCGTCCAGAAACGCATTATCTCCGACCGAGGCACGGCCTTCACGTCAAGCGCATTCGAAGCTTACTGTTCAGAAAACTACATTCAGCACGTTAAGACGGCCGTTCGGTCGCCACGGGCCAACGGACAGGTGGAGCGCTGGAACAGGACGATCTTAGCAGCCCTTCGGTGTATGACCGCAGAAAAGCCATCGACCGACTGGACGTCCCATTTACGGCGAGTACAGTGGGGTCTGAACACGATGTTGAATGCCACATCCAGACGTTGTCCACACGAGCTCCTGTTCAATTTCGTTCCCCGGGACATCTTAGGAAACAAGCTCCTGCTCGCCCTTCAATCATCGGATGGAGAACCACTGGAGGACATGGAAGAAATGCGACTTGAGGCGCTGAGGTGGATCGAAGAGGACCAGTCCAAACAAACCGTCCGGTTCAACCAACGGCATCGGGCCCCACAAGTTTTTCAGCCAGGTAACTTAGTGTTGGTGGAAAGAGACCCGCAGTCGACGGGGGAAAGCCGCAAGTTGGAGTCCATGTATCGAGGACCGATTTATGTGTCGAAAGTCTTGCCTCATGACCGATACGTAGTGGAGGACATCCCAGGGCAACGGCATAACCAACGAAAATTCAGTTTCATCGTCGCATCCGACAAGCTCAAACCATGGGGCGAATACGATGTCTGTGAGGACACTTGTTCCGAGGACAGTGGCTCGGCAGAAGAAGACGAACTCGGGACGAGTTCTGGTCAGGTTTGGCGATTGTAGAATGCGTAGTTGGCACATCAGCAGAAGTAGAATACGTAGTTGGTACCGCGAGAGAGAGTTCGTGTAGTGACAGCTGCAATTGATAAAAGGAGAGCGTAATAGATCGGCTGAGGGGACAGTCGTCGCGGAATCGTGTGATACATAATTGAATTGTTCTTTAAATAACCGGTTGAATTGAATTATTATTATAAAAGTAATCGGCGCCTAATGCTGCCATCCTGTTCATAAATATCTCGTCTCTTTATTTCTTGCTCTCAGGCGTCGGTGTGCCTATTACTTTACAATATTTTTTTTAATTTGAATAATTTGAAGTTTTTTTGAATAAAAAGTGATACATGTATTTGAAAGTTGAAAAAATCAATACGTGACTTCTCATTGCCGTGGCCCATTGGGTGGGAGGTATATTCCTGTTGTTTATATTTTTTTTTGGTCCTCACCATGAGTGAGTAGATGAATTGGCTGAAGGTGTGTGGCTGGGATTGCTGATCCCACGGTGATTTCTCTCGGCGCTTTTTAGAAAATTACCAGACGGACTGCGAACAGATGGACTAAGTAAAGTCGACCCTTTCCTTCAAGATTTTGTGAGGCCTCGGTACAGTTGCAATCAAGTCATTCCTTTTTAGATTTAATTAGCTAGTAAGTAAAAAAGAAAATTTCCTAAAAGAAGTTAAACTATCCTTTAAGAAAAGGAAAGTTTTCTTTTGTTAATTTCAGTATAATTTTAGTTTAGAATAATATAGTTGTAAGTGTTTAGAATATAAAAACAAAGGAATGACCTTTATTCCCTCCTTTATCCAGCCCCTTTTTTCCGATGTTCCACAATTTTTTACACTTTTTCTAATAAGTCGACACGACAATTTTTTTTGTTCATGACGAGGTGTCACTGGTAAGTGCCAAGGAGCACCCGTCCGACGAGCTTAGCCAAGAAACCGCGAGCGTGTCGCGATGTCCTTGCCAGTGGCAGAACCTCTAGTAGGGTTCATAACAGACTTTTTCTTGTTTGTTGGGTTTCCAGCTCAGCTTCCTATCTAGAATAAGACCAAGATATTTGGACTTATCGGAGAAAGTCAAGCTTGTGCCATTGCTGGACGGAGGATTGACGAGTGGGATTTTGTACTTCCTCGTAAAGAGGACAACGTCGGTTTTTTGGGGTTTACCCCTAGACCACAATGATCTGTCCAGCTTAATAGCTTATTTAGAGCATTCAGCAGAAGTTCTGTCAAGGTGTGTGGGTGCTTTCCTGAGAAGGTTACGGCAACGTCGTCCGCATATGCGATCACTCCGCATCCCTCCCCCTCAGGCGAACCAGCAGCTCATTCACGCCAGGTTCCAAAGAATAAGGGACAGGACACCTCCTTGCGGGGTGCCTCTACTGACAAATCTTTTGGCAGACGACAAACCAAGTCTTGCACATAATTGACTCTAAAACTCCTTATCCATAATAACAAATTCGGTAATACACACAAAAGGTGTAGTCTTTATTAAGATAACTTTGCCTCAACATGTCTCACAGATGGTATAATTGGTAATAATTTCCTCGACGATCATCATGCTGAAATAGAATATGGTACTAAAATCCTAACGCTTTTTACACAAGAACACGTTATTGAGTATGACTTAATTCCCTCGAATTTGGCAGAACCCCTAGTTGGGTTCATAACAGACTTTTTCTTGTATGTTGGGTTTCCAGCTCAGCTTCCTATCTAGAATAAGACCAAGATATTTGGCCTTATCGGAGAAAGTCAAGCTTGCGCCATTGATGGACGGAGGATTGACGAGTGGGATTTTGTACTTCCTCGTAAAGAGGACAACTTCGGTTTTTTGGGGTTTACCCCTAGACCACAATGATCTGTCCAGCTTAATAGCTTATTTAGAGCATTCAGCAGAAGTTCTGTCAAGGTGTGTGGGTGCTTTCCTGAGAAGGTAACGGCAACGTCGTCCGCATAGGCGATCACTCCGCATCCCTCCCCCTCAGGCGAACCAGCAGCTCATTCACGCCAGGTTCCAAAGAATAAGGGACAGGACACCTCCTTGCGGGGTGCCTCTACTGACAAATCTTTTGGCAGACGACAAACCAAGTCTTGCACATAATTGACTCTAAAACTCCTTATCCATAATAACAAATTCGGTAATACACACAAAAGGTGTAGTCTTTATTAAGATAACTTTGCCTCAACATGTCTCACAGATGGTATAATTGGTAATAATTTCCTCGACGATCATCATGCTGAAATAGACTATGGTACTAAAATCCTAACGCTTTTTACACAAGAACACGTTATTGAGTATGACTTAATTCCCTCGAATTTGGCAGAACCCCTAGTTGGGTTCATAACAGACTTTTTCTTGTATGTTGGGTTTCCAGCTCAGCTTCCTATCTAGAATAAGACCAAGATATTTGGCCTTATCGGAGAAAGTCAAGCTTGCGCCATTGATGGACGGAGGATTGACGAGTGGGATTTTGTACTTCCTCGCAAAGAGGACAACTTCGGTTTTTTGGGGTTTACCCCTAGACCACAATGATCTGTCCAGCTTAATAGCTTATTTAGAGCATTCAGCAGAAGTTCTGTCAAGGTGTGTGGGTGCTTTCCTGAGAAGGTAACGGCAACGTCGTCCGCATAGGCGATCACTCCGCATCCCTCCCCCTCAGGCGAACCAGCAGCTCATTCACGCCAGGTTCCAAAGAATAAGGGACAGGACACCTCCTTGCGGGGTGCCTCTACTGACAAATCTTTTGGCAGACGACAAACCAAGTCTTGCACATAATTGACTCTAAAACTCCTTATCCATAATAACAAATTCGGTAATACACACAAAAGGTGTAGTCTTCATTAAGATAACTTTGCCTCAACATGTCTCACAGATGGTATAATTGGTAATAATTTCCTCGACGATCATCATGCTGAAATAGACTATGGTACTAAAATCCTAACGCTTTTTACACAAGAACACGTTATTGAGTATGACTTAATTCCCTCGAATTTGGCAGAACCCCTAGTTGGGTTCATAACAGACTTTTTCTTGTATGTTGGGTTTCCAGCTCAGCTTCCTATCTAGAATAAGACCAAGATATTTGGCCTTATCGGAGAAAGTCAAGCTTGCGCCATTGATGGACGGAGGATTGACGAGTGGGATTTTGTACTTCCTCGTAAAGAGGACAACTTCGGTTTTTTGGGGTTTACCCCTAGACCACAATGATCTGTCCAGCTTAATAGCTTATTTAGAGCATTCAGCAGAAGTTCTGTCAAGGTGTGTGGGTGCTTTCCTGAGAAGGTAACGGCAACGTCGTCCGCATAGGCGATCACTCCGCATCCCTCCCCCTCAGGCGAACCAGCAGCTCATTCACGCCAGGTTCCAAAGAATAAGGGACAGGACACCTCCTTGCGGGGTGCCTCTACTGACAAATCTTTTGGCAGACGACAAACCAAGTCTTGCACATAATTGACTCTAAAACTCCTTATCCATAATAACAAATTCGGTAATACACACAAAAGATGTAGTCTTTATTAAGATAACTTTGCCTCAACATGTCTCACAGATGGTATAATTGGTAATAATTTCCTCGACGATCATCATGCTGAAATAGACTATGGTACTAAAATCCTAACGCTTTTTACACAAGAACACGTTATTGAGTATGACTTAATTCCCTCGAATTTGGCAGAACCCCTAGTTGGGTTCATAACAGACTTTTTCTTGTATGTTGGGTTTCCAGCTCAGCTTCCTATCTAGAATAAGACCAAGATATTTGGCCTTATCGGAGAAAGTCAAGCTTGCGCCATTGATGGATGGAGGATTGACGAGTGGGATTTTGTACTTCCTCGTAAAGAGGACAACTTCGGTTTTTTGGGGTTTACCCCTAGACCACAATGATCTGTCCAGCTTAATAGCTTATTTAGAGCATTCAGCAGAAGTTCTGTCAAGGTGTGTGGGTGCTTTCCTGAGAAGGTAACGGCAACGTCGTCCGCATAGGCGATCACTCCGCATCCCTCCCCCTCAGGCGAACCAGCAGCTCATTCACGCCAGGTTCCAAAGAATAAGGGACAGGACACCTCCTTGCGGGGTGCCTCTACTGACAAATCTTTTGGCAGACGACAAACCAAGTCTTGCACATAATTGACTCTAAAACTCCTTATCCATAATAACAAATTCGGTAATACACACAAAAGGTGTAGTCTTTATTAAGATAACTTTGCCTCAACATGTCTCACAGATGGTATAATTGGTAATAATTTCCTCGACGATCATCATGCTGAAATAGACTATGGTACTAAAATCCTAACGCTTTTTACACAAGAACACGTTATTGAGTATGACTTAATTCCCTCGAATTTGGCAGAACCCCTAGTTGGGTTCATAACAGACTTTTTCTTGTATGTTGGGTTTCCAGCTCAGCTTCCTATCTAGAATAAGACCAAGATATTTGGCCTTATCGGAGAAAGTCAAGCTTGCGCCATTGATGGACGGAGGATTGACGAGTGGGATTTTGTACTTCCTCGTAAAGAGGACAACTTCGGTTTTTTGGGGTTTACCCCTAGACCACAATGATCTGTCCAGCTTAATAGCTTATTTACAGCATTCAGCAGAAGTTCTGTCAAGGTGTGTGGGTGCTTTCCTGAGAAGGTAACGGCAACGTCGTCCGCATAGGCGATCACTCCGCATCCCTCCCCCTCAGGCGAACCAGCAGCTCATTCACGCCAGGTTCCAAAGAATAAGGGACAGGACACCTCCTTGCGGGGTGCCTCTACTGACAAATCTTTTGGCAGACGACAAACCAAGTCTTGCACATAATTGACTCTAAAACTCCTTATCCATAATAACAAATTCGGTAATACACACAAAAGGTGTAGTCTTTATTAAGATAACTTTGCCTCAACATGTCTCACAGATGGTATAATTGGTAATAATTTCCTCGACGATCATCATGCTGAAATAGACTATGGTACTAAAATCCTAACGCTTTTTACACAAGAACACGTTATTGAGTATGACTTAATTCCCTCGAATTTCGTTACAATTCTTGCTAGAACAGAGACCATAGTTCCTGTTCCAAAAGACATAAACGTAGATAGTATATGTCTTGCTCAGCAATTGCCAAATGGTCTAGGTATATATTGGTTATAGCATTACTCCCGCTAAAAAAGTATATTTCTGTTATGAACTCGTATGAATCTGATGTTGAGTTTAACACAGAAGAATTACCCTTCGATAAAGCCTCGAACTATAACATACTACAAACTCGACAATATCCTTCTTCTTATGACAGAATTCAAGCTATAAAAAATTTAGTCGAAACCGATCACATGGCCGCTAAGGAAAAAGACTCAATACTAAATCTATGTCTTTTGTATAGCGACTTATTCTACCTTAAAGGAGATAAACTTACGCATACGGAGTCGTTCAACATCACATTCATACACCAGACGCAAATCCTATGTATATAAAACCATAAAGATTACCAGAAGCTCAACGACAGGAAAAACAAATTCACGAGATGATGGAGGATAATATTATCCAACCATCGAATAGTCCGTGGAATTTCCCACTAATAGTGGTACCCAAAAAACCAGATAAAAACGGCAACAAGAAATGTAGAACTGTAGTCAAACTACAAACTCAAAGACAAAACTGTCGGAGATGCTTATCCTCTAACCAATATTATGACTTTCTGGATCAACTAGGTAGCTAAAATTTTTTTTTCTACCTTAAAACCTCGTAAGTGGATTCCATCAAATACAAGTCAAGCCTGAAGATCGAGAGAAGACAACATTTTCTTATCCATTTGCTTTCACTACGAATTCAATTAGAATGCCCTACGGACTAAAAGGTGCACCAGCTACCTTCCCAAGGTTAATGAAGAACGTGTCGACTGGATTACAAGGCATTAAAGCCTTTGTATATATGGATGCCATCGTGGTATATGGTAAAACTTTAGAAGAACATAATTCTAAACTGATTGAAATTTTTGAAATCCCATAATCTAAAACTACAGCCAGAAAAATGCCAATTCTTAAGAACCGACCTTACCTACCTAGGACATATAATTACTAAATCAGGAATTAAACCAGATCCTAGCAAAATAGAATGTGTTAAGGAATTCAAACAACCCAAAAATGCTAAAGAAATTAAAATGTTCTTGGGTCTTGCAGGTTACTATCGTCGATTTATCGAAGATTTCGCAAAAATTTCGAAGCCATTAACATCACTCTTAAGAAAATATGTATCTTTCTTGTGGACTCCATTATGTACCGTCGCCTTTCACGAACTTAAGTCACAACTCATAAATCCTCCTCTTCTTCAATATCCTGACTTTAACAACAAATTCATTCTAACTACAGATGCAAGTGGTGTCGCCATCGGAAGTGTATTGTCACAGGGTGAGATAGGAAATGACTTGCCTATCGCCTATGCTCTCGCACTTTAAATAAAAGCGAGAAGAAGTCTTCCACTACAGATAAGAAATTGCTTGCCATTGTTTGGTAAGTCCGGCATTTCCGACCCTATCTGTATGGAAGAAAATTCGTCCTTCACACCGATCACAAACCTCTCATTTACATCCACAATTGCAAGGACATAAGTTCAAGATTATTGAGGTATTGCCTACAACTTGAAGAATTTGGCTACGTAATCATACATAAGAAGGGCGAACCAAATATAAATGCAGATTGCCTCAGCAGAATTGCAAAAATGACTCTTCGATCATCTACTACATCGTCTACTAATTCTTGTACAAATTCTCCTACATCGTCTACTAATTCTTGTACCAATTCACCTACTAATTCGTCTTATAAATCGTCTACTAAATCGCATATTGAACCGACTTCAAACCCATCCACCAGTCCTACTTCTTTCCCTAATTCGTGTCTAAGTTCGGTTCCAAATTCCTCTGCAAATTTATTAACTTATTCTTCCACCGATCTTCAACTCACACGCCAGGAAATCAACACTATATTGAAAGAATTTCATCTAAATCCGATCGGAGGACACTTTGGCGTCAATAGGACTTTTAAACGTATAAAACTATATTACAAAGGGAAAAACATGTTCCAAGATATAAAAAACTACATAAAAAATTGCGAACTCTGTCAGAAAAGCAAAATCACCAAGTACACCATGGAACCTATGGTTATAACCTCAAGAGCCAAACATCCCTTTGAGAAAATCTCAATTGGCCCATATTCTACTTCATCCAATCATAACAAATATCTTCTAACTTTCATTGACGATTTAACTAAATACACTGACGCTATACCAATACCAATACGTTTTATCAGATCAAGGCTAAAATTTCTTAAGCGACATATTTAAAAACGTGTGTAAAAATTACTAAACTCCAAACGTGTGCGTACCGGCCACAATCAAATGGATCTTGTGAAAGAAGTCACAAAAATTTTGTCGAATATCTCAGATGCTTTTTTTAAAATCTCAAGATGATTGGATTCTTGGATTAAGTACGCAGTATTTGTGCACAATACTACTCCAAATACCTCTACTTCTTTTACATCTTTCGAGCTAGTATTCGGACGACAAGTCGGTCTCCCGTCTAGCGTAACCAAAAACCTAGAAGTATGTTACAACTACATTTTATACGTAAATGAGCTAAAATCTAGACTGCAACATGCCCATCAAATCGCTATCCATCCATTATAAAATACAAAAATCGAACTCCTAAAGTTCACAACAACAGACTTAAATCTTTTCATTAATAATAGCTTATCGCCTACCTAACTCTAATTCGTCGACTAATACGCACCCCTACCACATCGTCGCTTTTCAGAAATCTCCTACAAAATGATCTTCTTCATACGTTATATAGTTATGAACCTATATAACCCCAGTGTCAGGTGCGAAAAACAGTATACAAAATCATATACTTCATTTGAAAATAGGACTGGATTATACTACGAAAACATCGGTTACTTATATCTATCATCCCAAACTTGGCAACTCGTAATATATACCAATTTATCCGAATTTACTTATCAGTCTGATCAAATCCTGCAAGCTTATATTGAACTCATTAAATGCTGTGAAAAATTAAATAGTCGAAAACTTCAAAATAACCCAATGTGAAACTTTACCTTTTGAATCAAAAAGTACTGTAGATCATATAGAATATCAAGATGAATTTATAAAGAAATATTTGGGAACTACTAACGTCCCTCGCGTACGAAAATGTGGACTTATAAATGCCATAGGAACTATTGCTATTGTTCGGAACACTAGATGACGATGATGCTAGAATCATCAACAAACACATAAATATAACAAACCTATATGACAAACAAATCGCAATATTCAAAAATTACATTTCACATTCAAACTTAACAAATACTCATTTAAATATTCTTGAACAAAAATCGAAGGAAATAAATAACAAATATAAAACTCTACAGACAAAAATAGCGCAATTCTAGAAGCCTTCCTTCAACTAACAGAACTCTACAATATCTTTAACTCTGTAGCTGATTATTACAGCAATAACAAAATACATTTCATACTAAATGTACCATTGATCTCTTCCAGAAATTTTAAAATATATTAAATGACAACAATTCCAAAATCAATGTAACAATGTTACAACCAAATCATTCCCGAAAAAATGATATTAGCTTTTGACTTCGAAAAACAATCTTATTATATTCTCTATATTAACTTCACTTGCCCGTGGGTCGTCGGTCGTCGGTCGGACGTCGGTCGGTCGTCGGTCGTCTGTCGTGGATTCTTGCGATCAATTTTTAACCCACTTCCCATGGCCCGATTTTATTGAAATTTTGCACACATGTGTATTTCCGGAGACAACACTTTCTATTAAATTTTGAGGCCCTCGGGCTGCGGGGTCGTGGGGCTCCCAAACAAAAATATTAAAAAATTTACCCGATTTTCTTCAAATTTTACACACATGTGTATACCCAATAAACAATACTTTTTCGAAAATTTGGTAGTGATCGGGTCCCGGGTTCGGCCGCAAGGCCCTTATATATTTTTTAAATATTTATACTGGCATCAGATATTCGTCGCCCTTTATGGACTGTGTGCGGTGTGTGCTGCGCAGTCGGCTGCGCTGCATGGTTTTGGTGGTGGAGAGAGAGAGAGAAATCTTAGCTCACGCACAAATGAACCCAGCAAATGAAACGAGACATAAATGTTTTATGCTTAATTCAACTTACATTTTTTATTTACTGAATTGTATTTTTATTGATGTCGTTTTTTTTGTTGTCGATATCAACTTACAGATAGAACAACAAGTTTTCACAATATTCTGTCATTTCGCGTTTTCATAAATTAGTTCAGAGCAGTCAGAGAGTTCTCAAGATAACTGCTCGTGTTTCTTATTTGCTCAGAGTATGAGCGTGCTCTACGTGCTCAGAATAAAATGATCTGAGCATTTTCAATTTTAACATCTGATGTCAAATGTCTGTTTCGATGATTTTCTCCTACAATAAAAATAAAATGGCCCAGGATCGAGGGGCTCCCATATCAATTTCTGCGATTAGAGAATTTAGATGAAAAATTTTAATTTTTATGGGTTGTTTTTTTTTAAATTCTCTCATATTAACTTCGCTTGCCCGTGGCTGGCAGGCTGGCTGGCTGGCTGGGTAGTATTTCTGATCAATTTTTAACCCACTTCCCAAAGCCCGACTTTATTGAAATTTTGCACACAGGTATATTTCCGGTGACAATACTTTCTATTAAAATTTAAGAGATATCGAGCTGCGGGATCGGGGGTTCCCATACAAATTTTCCATTTAGCGGCATCATCAGATCATATCATACTTTAATGACTGTGTTCTGTGTGCGCTGATGATTGATGCAATGTAGGCAGCGCTGCTTGAATTTACGATTGGGGTTGTTTTGTTGTTGCGTTGTGTTTTACAATATTACGAGTATATGAAGAACTGGTTACGCACTCAACTGCTTTACAGCTTAACTCAACTCAAAAGAAATAATTTTAGTAGTACTTCGTACGTCGTACAAACCGTGCGCTGTGGCTGCTATGTTTTCATACCAAATGGGGAATTCACCACAAAATCGAATCTCCGATCGGAGAATTTACAAGAAAAATTTAAATTTTTAAATTAGCTTGCCCGTAGCACGGCTGTCTGTCGGTCGATCGGTCTGTTTGTCGTGGAATCTTGCGATTACTTTTTAACCCACTTTTCGAATTCCGATTTGGTAGTGATCGGGTCCCGGGTTCGGCCGCAAGGCCCTTATACATTTTTTAAATATTTATACTGGCATCAGATATTCGTCGCCCTTTATGGACTGTGTGCGGTGTGTGCTGCGCAGTCGGCTGCGCTGCATGGTTTTGGTGGTGGAGAGAGAGAGAGAAATCTTAGCTCACGCACAAATGAACCCAGCAAATGAAACGAGACATAAATGTTTTATGCTTAATTCAACTTACATTTTTTATTTACTGAATTGTATTTTTATTGATGTCGTTTTTTTTGTTGTCGATATCAACTTACAGATAGAACAACAAGTTTTCACAATATTCTGTCATTTCGCGTTTTCATAAATTAGTTCAGAGCAGTCAAAGAGTTCTCAAGATAACTGCTCGTGTTTCTTATTTGCTCAGAGTATGAGCGTGCTCTACGTGCTCAGAATAAAATGATCTGAGCATTTTCAATTTTAACATCTGATGTCAAATGTCTGTTTCGATGATTTTCTCCTACAATAAAAATAAAATGGCCCAGGATCGAGGGGCTCCCATATCAATTTCTGCGATTAGAGAATTTAGATGAAAAATTTTAATTTTTATGGGTTGTTTTTTTTTTAAATTCTCTCATATTAACTTCGCTTGCCCGTGGCTGGCAGGCTGGCTGGCTGGCTGGGTAGATTTTCTGATCAATTTTTAACCCACTTCCCAAAGCCCGACTTTATTGAAATTTTGCACACATGTATATTTCCGGTGACAATACTTTCTATTAAAATTTAAGAGATATCGAGCTGCGGGATCGGGGGTTCCCATACAAATTTTCCATTTAGCGGCATCATCAGATCATATCATACTTTAATGACTGTGTTCTGTGTGCGCTGATGATTGATGCAATGTAGGCAGCGCTTCTTGAATTTACGATTGGGGTTGTTTTGTTGTTGCGTTGTGTTTTACAATATTACGAGTATATGAAGAACTGGTTACGCACTCAACTGCTTTACAGCTTAACTCAACTCAAAAGAAATAATTTTAGTAGTACTTCGTACGTCGTACAAACCGTGCGCTGTGGTTGCTATGTTTTCATACCAAATGGGGAATTCACCACAAAATCGAATCTCCGATCGGAGAATTTACAAGAAAAATTTAAATTTTTAAATTAGCTTGCCCGTAGCACGGCTGTCTGTCGGTCGATCGGTCTGTTTGTCGTGGAATCTTGCGATTACTTTTTAACCCACTTTTCGAATTCCGATTTTAATGAAATTTTGCAGACATGTGTATTTCCGGAGACAAAACTTTCTATTAAAATTAGGGGCCCCAGGGCCGAGGGGTGCACATATAAAATTTTTAAAAATTAACCCGATTTTCTTCAAATTTTATACACATGTGTATCTCCGATGGACACCACTTTTTGCAAAAAATTTGGATACCCCAGGGTCATGGGGAAACAAACAAATTTTTTTAAAAAAATAACCCGAATTTTTAAATTCTCTATATTAACTTCGCGTGCCCGTGGCTGGCTGGCTAGTCAGATTTTCTGATCAATTTTTAACCCACTTCCCAAAGCCCGATTTTATTGAAATTTTACACACATGTATATTTTCTATTAAAATTTGGGGCCCCTTGGACCTCGGGGTTAGGGGGCTTACAAAATTTACCCGATTTTATTAAAATTCAATAGGAGTATGTACACCGATGGACAACACTTTTTGTAAAAATTTTGGATACCCCGGGCCCGGGGTCATGGGGCCCCAAAAACTTTTTTAAAAAAATTAACCCGAATTTTCTTCAAATTTTATATACGCGTGTATCTCTGATGGACAACACTTTTTGTAAAAAATTTGGAGACCCCGAGCCCCAGGGTCATGGGGCCCCAACAAATTTTTTAAAAACTTAACCCGATTTTCTTCAAACGTGTGTATCAATTTTTCTTCTACGTGTGTATCCCCGATGGACAACACTTTTTGCAAAAATTTTTGAGACCCAAGGGTCATGGGGCCCCAACATTTTTTTTTTTAAAAAATGAACCCGAATTTTGTGAAATTTTATACACGCTGTTAAAATTTTGTAAAAAAAAAAAATTAACCCGACTTTCTTCAAATTTTATACAAGTGGCTCTCCGTGGCTCAGTGGAAGTGCACATGGCTGCTGAGCAGGAGGTTCGTGGTTCGAATCCCGGCAACACCAAAAGTATTTTTCACGGTGTCCCACCTCTCGTGAATGGGTGACAAACGTAATACCTTGTCACGGAAAGCTTCTCAATTCGCCGTTCGGATCCGGCCTTAAATTGTAGGTCCCTTCCATTTGTGTCCAACAAAAATATACATGGTCGCGAGAAGTTAGGTCTTGGACCGAAATGGTCTGTCGCGCCGAATATTATTATTAAAGACGCCGTTCCCTGGGGTAGTGTGGTCTCATACTAATTTAAAATAAAAATTAACCCGATGTTGGTAAAATTTTATACACATGTGTATCTCCGATGGACAAAACTTTTTGGACATTTTTTGACCATATTTAAAATTAGCCCGATTTTCTTCAAATTTTAAACATATGTTTATCCCGATGGACAAAAGTTTTTGTAAAATATTTGGAGCGAATGGGCCCTGAGGCCAGGGGCGCGGCCATACATTTTTTTTTTAAATTAGCCTGATTTACTCTAAATTTTAAACATATGTGTATCTCCGATAGACCGACCTTTATGTAAAAATTTTTGTTTTTTTGATTT
This sequence comes from Nephrocerus scutellatus, assembly GCA_947095585.1. NCBI lineage: Eukaryota > Metazoa > Arthropoda > Insecta > Diptera > Pipunculidae > Nephrocerus > Nephrocerus scutellatus. Next base: position 57,659,412 of record OX352761.1, on the reverse strand, counting down.
AAATTTTTTTCCCATACAACACCTGTGTATCTCCGGTGAGAATAGTTTTTGAAAAAATTTTGAAGTGAAGGGGCTCTAATATTAATTATTTCCAAATTTGCACACATATGTAGAATTTACATGAAAAATTTTAATTTTTAAGGGTTGTTTTTTATACGACGAAAAGAATGTCAAAAAATGCCTTAACCGAACAAAAATCCCCTACAATCTTCGTGCGTTTAAGTAATGCTTGCGAAGCTAGTATGTTTTCCTTTTTACCTAACGCATCGACTATATGTCAGACAAAATTAACATTTATAGATCACCCAATATTCCTCCATTCCGTACATGAATTCCAACTCCTCTTTCGTGCATAAAGATAGGTCAGTAATAAAGCTTGAATCTATTAAACTTTAATAATACAACTCTGGTACAGAAAGCTTTGGTAGTAGCTTTAATAAGCTAAAAAGCTCCTATACCGAGGTTTCTTCATTGAGAGTCACAGTCAGAAAACGGAGTCGCATCGGAGTCTTGAGGTTGGCAGTAAGTCTTGTGAAAATACTAAATCTTGTGAAAATACAAGATCTTGTGAAAATACAAGATCTTGTGAAAATATTAAATCTTGAGAAAATACTAAATCTTGTGAAAATACTAAATCTTGTTAAAATACTAAATCTTGTAAAAATACTAAATCTTGAGAAAATACTAAATCTTGTGAAAATACCAAATCTTGTTAAAATACTAAATCTTGTGAAAATACTAAATCTTGTGAAATACTAAATCTTCAGAAAATACTAAATCTTGTAAAAATACTAAATCTTGAGAAAATACTAAATCTTGAGAGAATACTAAATCGTGTGAAAATACTAAATCTTGAGAGAATACTAAATCGTGTGAAAATACTAAATCTTGAGAAAATACTAAGTCTTGTGAAAATACTAAATCTTGAGAAAATACTAAGTCTTGATAAAATACTAAATCTTTTGAAAATACTAAATCTTGTGAAAATACTAAATCTTGAGAAAATACTAAGCCTTGATAAAATACTAAATCTTTTGAAAATACTAAATCTTGTGCAAATACTAAATCTTGAGAAAATACTAAATCTTGGGAAAATACTTAATCTTGAGAAAATACTAAATCTTGAAAAAATACTAACTCTTGAGAGAATACTAAATCTTTTGTAAATTCTAAATCTTGTTAAAATACTAAATCTTGAGAAAATACTAAATCTTGAGAAAATACTAAATCTTGAGAAAATACTAAATCTTTTAAAAAAAACTAAATCTTGTAAAAATACTAAATCTTGAGAAAATACTAAATCTTTAGAAAATACTAAATCTTGAGAAAATACTTAATCTTGAGAGAATACTAAATCGTGTGAAAATACTATATCTTGTGTAAATACTAAATCTTGTTAAAATACTAAATCTTGTGAAAATACTAAATCTTGAGAAAATACTAAGTCTTGAGAAAATACTAAATCTTGAAAAAATACTAAATCTTGAGAGAATACTAAATCGTGTGAAAATACTAAATCTTTTGTAAATTCTAAATCTTGTTAAAATACTAAATCTTGTGAAAATACTAAATCTTGAGAAAATACTAAATCTTGAGAAAATACTAAGTCTTGAGAAAATACTAAATCTTTTAAAAAAAACTAAATCTTGTGAAAATACTAAATCTTGAGAGAATACTAAATCGTGCGAAATCAGTAATAACTCTTAGCCCACCACTCTAGTTGTCATTTATTTGCAGAGGTACTTCCACATTACTCCATTTTAACACGTGGTTCTGTAGATCTGTGCCATGTCATGTGTCATAAAATCCAAGCCCAATATGCATTCATATGTAATGCTGGCAACAATAAACCGATGAGAAAACCGTATTCCTCCAAACATGACACTACAGGAGCACTCTCCTTCAATTGCTGCAGCTTAACCTTTCGCTGTTCTCAAATTATAACGAAATACTTTTTCCACTTGACCTTTGGACACCACTTAGCTGGTGTAACTTAGTTTTCCTGGTCTGCAGCTACGAGGTAAGCTGGCTGCTGCACCTCAATTATCTATGATGCGCCTAGCTGCTGTAAATTTTCAGGCCTCTTAACACGATTCACAGGCTGTGCTCTAGTTTGTATTGATCTTGGTTCCTTGCAGTCGCGGATAAAATGTCCAGGTTTCTGACATCTAAAGCATTTTAGACGGGAACTAGATTTTGGGTTTCCGTCGTTCTGAGGGCTTCCAGTTTTTGATTTATGGATTTCCTCTTTAACTATTGCCTTTCTTTGTGTGATGTTCTCCGTTTTCAGCTTGCGCAATCTAACCAATTCAATAGACAAACTGGCTCTAGCTAATTTTCATTGATTTTCCTCTGACTGAAGTCCTTAAATGAAGCTTCAACTGTTCATCTCGAATAGCATTGATGAAAGCGTCAACTGCCAATCCGTCCAAGATACCAGCCGGAACCCCACAATAGGCTTGTCGTGCTAACTTGGTTATTTCCCGTTCTAATTCTTGAAGTCGTTCTCCTCGCTGTTGTTTCTTCATCTGGAGCTATATTTTGCTTAACTCCTGGGTGTGAGACTGTCCATAACGCAACTCCAACTCTTTCAATATTCTTCCGGAACTTATCTCGACATTTGGAATCATTTGCAACACATCAGCCGCCTTGCCTCTCAACGCCAGGATTAGAGAATTTAGTTGCTCTTCAGCACACCATCCATTATGTTGTACAGCAGCTGCAAACTGGACTTTTCATTTTCAAAAGCTGTGTCGCCATCGAACGCAGGTGGCGGCTTCAAAATTCCTTTCTGTTTACTAGAAGATTCTGGAATTACTCTGGTACTGCTTTGTAGATAGATTAGGGTACGATTGTCCAGCCGGGTCTCAAACTCTCTATTTTTGCCTTCCAAACCACTCACTTTTCCAGTCATGTTTGTCTCGAGGGTTTTCACTTCTTCTTGAATTTCATTTATCCCACCTTTAAGTGTTAATTGAAATTCCCCTATTTCACCTCTTAGCTTTTCTTGAATAACATCCAGCTTTAGATTTTGCTGATCAAATTTGGAGTTCAATTCCGTCTTCAGTTCTTGGCTTTGTTTCTTATCAGTCCGTTTGGAATTTGTTGTATTAGGGCATTAAATATTGCTTCCATGTTTGGCACACCACCCTTTTCTTCCGAAGTAGCCGTTTTTCGCTCCACTAACTCCGTCTCAATTGAAAACACTGCACCAGCTTGCTCCTTTTCCCCTTTAACGACTTGTTGCAGTCGGAGAAACAACTCCTGCTTATTTCGGGCAGTGCTTAGACCTCGCCTTCCAAGCTCTTCATTAAGCTCCTGGGAACTATAGGATTTGCAAAACTGACTGTCTCACTATTTGCAAAATTTTATTGTCTCTCAATTTACACGATTTGCAAAATCCCACTTCTGAAACCAATTGTTACGAAATTTAGGCTTTCGAGTTCGTAAAGGCTTTGCAATAGCACACAACACACGTTTATTTATTTAAAAAAAAATAATTTTAATAACCAAACAGTAAAAATAATTAAAGTTCACAATTCATACTGGTGATAACTTTAAATGTACACAAAAACACTTATTACTTGTACTTTACAATAATTCTCTTAGGTAGTAGCTTAATTGCTTTGCAAGAACTTTTACAACTTCACTGGTTAAATTTCAATTAACTAACTAATTCTCTGCAGTGAACGCCACCTTTTATACTCATTGAAAAGCTTCCAGAAACTTCCAATATTATAGACAAAAATATCGAGAAAATACCAGAAAATTGTAGCCTTATTCCCTTATTTACAACTAACGATACTTATATGCAATGAGTAATCTTCTAGAAATAAACTGCATGTTCAACCATCTTCTTTTATAAAAACTGGGCAAACCGCACAAACCGGTTTGGCTACATTTTTGATCAGTACATAATAATTCAAACTTACAGGCGGTAACATTTCAAATTGCAAGTAATCTAATAAGTTGTATGCTATTTTTTTAGTTCTAATTTTAGTACTTATTTTTGGACGAGCCTGTACATTGCGATTTATCAAGGATTCGAACCTACTGCGCTGCTAACTACTTTTCGTAACAATATTGTTTTTAGTTTATTGTTAAGTTTATTTTTAGAAGATGACTCATTACATATGAGTATCGTTAGTTGTAAATAAAGAAATAAGGCTCGTCTCTGATTTTTCAACGAGTAGAGGTCGTGTGCGCTCTTACTTTTTCTGTGTGATTTGCTGTGTACATTTTTTTGATCGACATTTTACTCGAGAGAATTTTTACTTTTTGATTCGTATTTAATCTGAATTTCTGTTAAACAACTCAATTTTATAATTCATTAAGTCAAATTAATTCTGTTTAACATTATGCTGGTGATATTTGGACAAATATTCATTCAGTGCCAAAGACTCAAATCGATAATTTATTCCGAATTGATACTTAAATAAATAAAATTAGTAGTTGATAAAATGGCGGCTGCAGAACAATGTGATAAATGTCTAAAATTTCTAGAGGACGCCATCCTGGTATTAAATGTGGAATGTGCATTAGCATTTTTCATATTAAGTGCGCAGAAATTTCGGAGGCAGTACTAAAAGATATTAAAAAAGGTTCTTCAAATTGGCTGTGTGCCGACTGCCGTACCAGAGCCAATAACTCCAGCATTGATGTAGCCACTGATGACAACACTACAAATTTTGATCCAAAAAATGCGAAAATCAATGATGTAGTAATAATTCTGAAAGGTATGCAAAGCCAACTGGATTCACTTAAAGAATCATTCAACTTTCTGTGTGCAACTTTGGATAAGATGAAAGTCACCTTGAGCCGTTTAACAAAAGACACGAAACATATTGATCACAGGTTAACAAAACTAGAAAACAAATTTGACCAGCAGAGCGAAAAAATAAATATGTTGGAAGCACAAATAGATCGTCCGATTCAGGAGTTAAATGGTACTAATCTTTTGGTATGTGGTATTTCATCCGAATGTGATGATATTGGTAGCCTGATGGTTGACTTAGTCAATATGTTGGGCATACAAATCAAGAATTAAGACATTATTGAAATAAAACAAATGGTGCATAATAAACGGTACCCAGACACTTACTCGAAAAACATTTGCTCGAAAAACATTTTCTCGAAAAACACTTACTCGAAAAACATTTACTCGAAGAACATTTGCTAGAAAATGTATAAAACGACATTTGCTCGAAAAACATTTGCTAGAAAAACATTTTCTCGAAAACTAAATAGTCTATGTTTTCATCCTTCTAAAAACTATCGCGAGTAATTTTTGTTCGCGAAACGAGTTTTTTTTTAAATTTTTCGGTTATTTATTTTACCAAAAAATTACGTTCGAGCAAATGTTTTTCGAGAAAATGTTTTCGAGCAAATGTTTTTCGAGAAAATGTTTTTCTAGCAAATGTTTTTCTAGAAAATGTCATGGAATCATAATAAACAAAGTGTTTCACAATTAAAAAACTCATTCATTGTGAAATTTAAATCAATTGAAATTAAAAACAACATCCTAACTACATTTCGTAAGAGCAAGTTATTATTCCATAGGGAAGTGGCTGATAAACTATCATTGGGTGGACCGAATCAGAAAATTCATCTACTGCAACACTTTACTAAGTTCCAATCGAAACTGTATAATGCAGCTAAAATCATTAAAAACGAATTTAGTTATACATTTTTATGGTGCAAAAACAACAATATATACTTACGGAAATCGGCTGAAACCAAAATTTATCACATCATGTCATTTCACCGTATCAATCTTATTATGGAGAATTCTTCGGCTTTGCTTGTTTACTTTTATTTTTGATGTTTTATCTTATCTATTAATTTTTTTTCATTATTGTTAAACTTAGAGTACACTACCCTACTTGTGTTAATTTTACAAATTTTTGCATTACTGATATCAATTTTATTCCTGTTCTTTATTCAACTTATCATTGCATACGTATTTCTTGCGCATATATATTTTACCCTTATGAAAAGGATTTATGTCAGAAACATTTTTTTTTGCGTAATGTCGAATATGTTACTTTAATTAATTTTTATCGGATTAATGGTTAATTCTTTTGGTTATAATTTTCATTTTACAAAACATTAGAAGTATGAGAAAACTTAGACTTGGACTTATTTTTTTTGCTAATATTAATGCTTTGAATACTGAGTTTGATATAATTTTTCTAACTCAAACCTGGATAACAAGTTCAGAAATTAATGAATACTGCCTAAATAATTTTGACTTACACGCCAATAGTAATGATCATTATAAGTCTGGTGGTGTGGCTTTGTTTATTAAATCATCGCTAAAGTACGAAGTTTCATCAATAAATTTTACATATGATTACAGCTGATGTGATTAAATTGATAGTTCAGTTTAAATTTGTATTTTTGTATTAAAATTTGCTTTGTTCTGATTTATAGGTTCACATTTTATTGCCGCTGACACGTTCTTAAGAGAACTAAACGATTTTTTGGCATCTGATCACGTGAAAGATGATTATTTAATGTTGGCCTTGAATCGCAATTAAATGATACAACTAGACTCTGCTCCAACACTTGTATTTGTTATGGACGCGTATGATGTTGCAATAAACAAAAAAAGTGAAACTACCCTCAAATGCATGAAATAACATGTATCATCAACACTCACCTGTTGGGTGCATAACTGGAATGCTCTTTGCCACAACCTTCGTGATCTTTTTATCTTCGTCCATTCCTGGAGCGTACCTTGCTATTGAGCAGATGATCGAAGTTTGTGTTACCTTAAGTGACATCGAGATCTTGTACGCGGCCCACACTTTTGGGGAGGTCAAATTCCTTAAATTTATCCGCGGAGGAAAGAGGCATTTGTTTTGATAAGTCCCTGGAAATAACGCTGAACTGAGTCAGCGTCTTACTTATAAAGGTCATGGAAATCATCCAGGTCTGCCTTAACTAAAGTCACAGGTTCTTTTAGAATGTGAAGTTCAAACAAATAACCTTTTTGCCAAACTTTGCGTACTGAACGGATCGTGCTTAAAGTCGTTTGGGCGTTCCAGGAAAGTGCGACATGACGAACGTATGTCGTACTCGGTATCCAAATCCATGTTTTGTGTTGTGTTTTGGTTTCACTACGATTAAATTAATGACAAAAATTACAAAAAAAATAATTGCAGCCAACAAAACAAATGTAGTTCGATTTCTATTCTGTCATACAGAACAACATAGTAGCGAGTGTCTGATTTGACAGATGAGTTGGGGTGGAGGAATTCGTTTCGGTTTTCCGAATTATGTAGTTCATTTTTTTTTCTCGCAGAAACCTGGTTCGGGTATTGAATAATCTTCGAAGATAGTTTTCCATTCACAATGAAATATTTCAACATGTTTAATGTCCATGTTAATAGTATACATGTTTGATGTCCATCGGTGAAGGTAAATTTAAAAAGGGACGGGATGAGGAAAATTGTTAGTAGTTATTATTTAAATAAGGACAAATAGAGAATTTAGACAAAGGGAATTTAGAAAAGGGGGAAAGAGACTTTCTTTCAGAATTTTTTTCCAGAAGGGTCGTTGATAGGTGGATGATTTATGGCTAGCCGAGAGAAGAATAGCATTCAGAAAGTCAGTTGGAAACTAACAATCAACAGTCATAGTCTACCCCAGTATACTAATATCGATTAATTTAGCTAGAAAAGTTTTTTTTAAGTTAAAAATTAGAATTGATCCTGTGTGATACTTGAAACCGAATTTGAGTTGAAAAGTTTAAGAATATAATTTGAAACAGTGCTACACCAAAATAATCAAATCTAAGTTGAAAAGTTATCTTTACAAAAAAATTCAATATGGTACATAGAATTGAAACAGTGCTACACCAAAATATTCAAATCTAAGTTGAAAAGTTATCTTTACAAAAAAATTCAATATGGTACATATAATAGCATATAATAGCTTTGAAATAAATTCATATTCTATCAAACGACGCCAACCGCCATATTGCCGTCAAAGATCAGGTCACATACACAATAGCATATATGGTTGATGTACTGGAAGTCATATGATATCGAAAGTGATACTCATCAACTTAAATGGTGAAACTCTCCACAATCATTACATAAGAGAATTTAAATGGTCGACTCAACAAGAACCCAAAATCAAAAGAATTGTCAGATCGAGATATTCCTTCATAAACCAATTTTGTAAAATACAGTGATTGCGAAACAGATTTTTTTTTAATTTTTATGCGTTATTTGCAACGCCACCATTAAAGTTAAACTTATCAAACAGTTTTTTTAATTCAAATAAATTTGATTGGCATTATCAATTTTTTTTTAATTTTAATTTCTCCTTTTTTTTGAAACTTGGTTCATTTAATTACCGGGTTTTTTTTGTCCTACTGTGAACTGCCATTAGTAGTAGTGGCAAGAAATTTTTTTTAATCATTTTGAGTTACAGCTCTTCAACGGCATTCTGCTAGCAGGACCTCCTTGAAGGAGCGAAAACAAGGTAAGAAGACATTTTGTTTTCTAATTATATTCACATTAGTATAGTGTAGTGAAAAACACTACTAAGGCAGTATACAAAAAAAAATTACCTTTAATTTTAAATTTTAAATAGAATAAAGAAACAAGTTTTCTTTTATATATATTACATTTAATTTTCATTATATATTTTTTTACATTTCTATTGAATTCTTAAATACATTCATAACTTTTTGATGTTTAACATACATGTTTAATATAAATTTTTGATTTCTAATTTACATATTTCATTTTAATTTGGAGTTTTTTTTTGAATAAAAAGTAACACATGTATTTAAAAATTGGAAAGATAAGTACTTCAGTTCTCTTTGCCGTAGCCCATCGGGTGGGAGGCATAATTACTTTTTGCTTATATTTTTTTTATTGATCCTCAACATCAAGTTGGCTGTAGGTGTGTGGCCGGGATTGGTGATCCCACGGTGATTTCTCTCGGCGCTTTTCAGGTATGACTCGACGGACTGCGAACAGATGGACCTAGTAAAGTCGACCCTTTTCTTCGTGATTTTGTAGGGCCTCGGTACAGGTGTAATGACGTCATTCCTTTTAGATTTAATCATTCCTAGATTTAATTAGCTAATAAGTGAAAAAGAAAATTTCCTACATAATTTAATTTAAAAGAAATTATATTATCTTTTAAGAAAAGGAAGCTTTTCTTTTGGATAATTTCGATATAATTTTAGTTTAGAGTAATATAGTTATAAGTGTTTAGAAATTAAAAACAAAGGAATGGACTGGTTGCACCGGCACTGAGGGACGGTATCCTTTATTCCCTCCTTTATCCAGCCCCTTTTGATTCCGATTTTCCTTTGTTATTTTTTTTATATAACACGACAATTAAAATTTTTGTTCATGACGAGGTGTCACTGGTAAGCGACAAGGACCGCCCGTCCGACGAGCTAAGCCGAGCAACCGCGAGCGTGTCGCGACGTCCTTGCCAGTGGCAGAACCCCTAGTGGGACCTCGCTCCATAACATATTGACCATGTTTTTTAGACTCACCACAAAACCGATTTACTCTACAACTAGATAATTTAAATCTGGGTGTTACCGATCACAATTCAATCATCCTGATAGTGATTGTAGATCTGGCGAAGAAGAAAGATGTGTACAAATCATTAGTTCATACCAAAATAAATTATAATGTCCTAGTCGATACAATAATGACGTCTGACTGGAGTTTTGTTTTAGAGTCTATTGATCCAAATACGGCTATTAATGAATTCCTTAATGTATACAACTATTGCATACATCAAAGCAAATCGTCTAGCTTACTAAATTGTACCTAATTTAAAATCAAACCTTGGATGTCCAATACATTATTGAATTTGATTAGCTATAAGAAACAACCCATAAAAATTAAAATTTTTCTTGTAAATTCTCTAATCGGGGATACACACCCACACACACTGCGTGCTCGTTTTGTGGCAAAATCATCCACCAAATGCCGCAGCGGCAGCGAACAGCGCTGCTCACAAAGCACAGAGCTCATACTTTGCCGTGATCTGATGCGATATAGCGATATTTAAAAATTGTATATTGGGGTCCCCAAGGGGCCGATCGCTCCAAATTTTTACAAAAAGTGTTTTCCATCGAAAACACACATGTGTACAAAATTAAAAGAAAATCGGGTAAATTTTGTAAAATATTTGTATGGGAGCCCCCCGACCCCGCGGCCCGAAGGGCCTCAAATTTTAATAGAAAGTGTTGTCATAGGAGATATACATGTATGCCAAATTTCAATAAAATCGGGCTGTAGGAAGTGGTTTAAAAATTGATCGCAAGATTCCATGACACACAAATCCACAAATCCACAAGCCCACAAACACACAAACACGCGGGCAAGTGAAGTTAATATAGAGAATTATAAAAACAAATTATCCAAAAAGTTATCAAAAAATAAAAATAATGTCGGCTTAAAAAATAAGTTTGAGAAAATTAATTCCAAAATTAAATCCTTGATTCCCAAGACAAAAGAGAAATATTATAAAAACAAGTTTCATAATGCGACCGATTCGAAACTGAAATGGAAACGACCTTCTGGGTAACTTTACCAGTAATAATGTTTTACCGTCACTTGCAATTGGAAACAATGTTCAATCTGATCCATTACTATTGGCCAACACCTTCAATAATTATTTTATTAATGTCCCGTATGACATTCTCCTAGCAAATCAGGAATCAGTGTTCCTTAGTAATGAAATCCGTGACAGGTTAGTTCAAAAAGTAATTCTGTGGAGTTGACTGAATATCTAATTTAACAATTAACACTTCTATTATTAGTTTAGCTCATATCCTAACATTCATTTTTAACCTCTGCTTAACCACAGGTGTATTTTCAGATAGACTTAAGATAGGTAAGGTTATACCTCTCTTCAAAAATGGAAATAAAAAGGATATCACTAACTATCGCCCAATTACCCTCCTGAACTCATTCTCAAAAATCCTTGAAAAGCTTATTAAAGTTAGGCTAGTAGACTAAAGATTAAAGATTAAGTTTCTTGATAGCAGGCAGTTTGGATTTATAAAAAATTCATCAACAGAAAAGGCACTTATTTCCTTTTTGTCTCCTTTGCATAGTTCTTTAAATGATAATCTTAGAGCGGCATCTCTTTTTATTGACATTTCACAAGCTTTCGATACTGTAAATCATAAATTGTTACTATCTAAACTGTCCCACATTGGGGTTAGAGGAGTAGCATTAAGGCTAATTAAATCGTACCTTTTGAACAGAATGCAAACTGTACGTATAAACGATGTCTTTAGTAGCTAGTAGGGAACAAATGGTAAATGTTGGTGTACCACAGGGGTCGGTTCTAGGAACTCTACTTTTTCTAATTTACAGTAATTCTATTTTTAGTCTTGATTTGAGAGGTGAAATAGTTGCATTTGCAGACGATATGGCTTTAATTTATTCGAGCTCAAATATAGACGGTATAAAATCATTGATTGATCATGATATTGCGAGTCTAAAAAAATGGTTTTACGTTCACAACATGATTTTGAGCTCGAAGTCGAAAGTTATGTATTTCAATGTGGGTTTTTCTGTTGCAGAATATACCCCACATTTATATCATTCTCTGTTATGTAATGACTCAGTATGCCAAAAATTTTTGCATTTCAATGGATGTTGTGAATTCATTCAAGTACTTAGGTCTGATTGGACTCTCAACTTAACTTTAAAAACCCATTTATCTTGCCTTAAAAAAAGCTGTGTTATGCATTACGGACTTTATACTATTTGCGTAGAATTTGCAGCAAAGAATTTTTGAGAGTTCTATATTTCGCTATGGTGGAATCTCACATACAATATGGTCTATCATGATGGGGTAGTATTTATGCTTCAAATATATCCTCAATTAAGTCAATTCAAAAAACAATACTAAAGGAAAAAAAAAGAATTTTGTCGTTTAGTCAAAAATTGGGTGTTTTCGTTTAGCGACATCGAAATTTTATTTGATATCTTAATATAATACCAGGCTAAGTTGCTTCAATGCTTTTCAAAAGTGTACAATACTATTAATATTTTTAAATGTAATTAAATTTAATAAGTCTCAGACTACGAATCGTGCTCCGATACATTTTCTGTGAAAATAGGAGATCACTATATATTTATTTTCTGTAAATATATTTTTTTTGGTTTGAAATTGTAAACTATATGAAGATGAAAATAAATAAATAAATAAAAAAAATTTTCTGGACTTTTCTCGATATTTCTGTCTATAATATTGGAACCTTTTCAATGAGTTAAAATGTGGCGTTCGCTGCAGAGAAATCATTAGTTAATTGGAATTTGACCAGTGAAGTTGAAAAGCTCTTGCTTGCAGAATTATTGTAAAGTACAAGTATTACAAGTGTTTTGTTTGCATTTAAAAGATATCACCAACATAAATTGTGAACTTGTGTTAATTTTACTGATTGATTATTAAAGTTGTTATTTGTAAATTAATAAACTTGTGTTGTGTTTTATTTGAAAAATCCTTTACGAACTCGAAAGCCTTAATTTCGTAACAATATATATTTTACAGTTCACTTTCAATTTTTGATGAGTTTTATTGAAGATAATTAGTTCACTTTTAGAATATTTTGCTTTTAACTAGTATATCTTGGACTTTTTCGTTTTTCACAGGTGTAACTCCACATCTAACACCAATTTTTATGTTGTAGTATTAGCTCTTAGAAAGAGGTTCTAGTACTAGTTTACACTATTTTTAGGTTACCTGTTTTTCACGAAGTTTTGTTGTCCAAATAAATCAAGTCAAGATATTTGTTTTGATTATTCGAGTTTTATTTATTAAGGTTAGGTTAAGTTAGGTTGAAGTGGCCGTCAGTTAAAACCGACGCACTTAGACCAAGAAGGTCCGTTGTGATACCACAAGGATCTAGAAAATCCCACGCCTACTCGATGAACCACTTGGAGCTTTGTATGAAGCGCAACAGACTATTAATGTCAATTTTGGTTAGATGGAGCTTACGCCTATTTGAGAGGGCTGGGCACGTTCAAAGTAGATGGAGAGTGGTTTCCTCCTCCTCCTCATCCATGCAGCTTCTGCAGAAATCGTTGGAAAGGACTCCTAGTCTTTCTGCATGCTTGCCTAAGAGACAGTGTCCAGTTATGTCACCTATAATGGCTTTAATGTGCAGTCTGTTTAGAGAGATCAAACACTTGGAGCGTTTTGGATCTAGATTAGGCCAGATCTGCTTCGTTGCTATGCAAGTTGTACCGTTTGTCTCTGTGCTCCGGCACCTAGCACAGGTGAATGTTGAAATGCTCTGCCATCTCATCAACAGACGATCGGCAATTCCGGGCCAGAATGGAATTTGTTGAGACTGATTCCATGCACTTTAGCGCAGCCTGGCTATCCGAGAAAATGTGGATATCCTTAACAGATATGACATTACTCTTCAGCCAAGATAAGGCTTCCTTAATAGCCATGATTTCCGCTTGGAAAACACTACAGTGATCAGGAAGACGAAAAGAGAGACATAGATTTAGACTCCTCCGCCAACCCCTTCATCAGTTTTCGACCCGTCTGTGTAGAAGTGAATTCCTTTTTTTTCCAAGTAGATACCTTCCTCTCAAGAAGACCTGGAGGGGATGGTAACCTGGAAGTTTTTGTTGAAGTGGAGCCGCGGAATGGTGTAATCTAAGTTGACAAGTGGAGTCCTGACTGAATTCAGGACAGAAGAGTGGCCGAAATCATTCGCGGTCTACTGAGAGATTGCTCTGAGTCTAGTAGCCGCGCTTGCAGCCAGTTGTCTGCCGAAGATGTCGAGTGGAGCAAGTTTGAGCAGAATGTTTATTTATTTATTTATTATTATCTTCCGAGAAATTACTCTTAAAGATTACAGTACAAACATTTAGGGAAATAACTTAAAAATAAGATTATATATATATATATATATATATATATATATATATATATATATATATATATATATATATATATATATATACAAAATTTATATACTTAAATCTAATTGGATATTTTTAGCAATTTTAACAAGTTATTTTTAAATAAATCCCTATTAATATCGAGGTCTAAATCAATGCAATATTTGTTGTAAGATATGCAAGCATTTGTTATTGGCTCATGTTTACCATAGTTGGTTCTATGATGTGAAATGTACAAAAAATCTCTATCTCTTAAGCACCGTGATGGTGCATAAAGCGGAATCAAATGCAATAAATCAGGGCAGCGTATATGGTACATGAGAATATCCCTAATGAACATAATTTGAAAATATTTTCTTCGTGATTGTATCGAAAGTAGATCGATAAGTAAGAGCCTTGCATTATAAGCTGGAAGCTCCGCATTCCAACCTAGTTTGCGAATTGAAAAACGCGTAAAATTTTTTTGTACGCGTTCAATACGTTGGTTATAATTTGCATAATAAGGAGACCAGATAATGCTACAATTTTCCAAGATAGGTCTTACCAAAGACATATACAGCGATTTAACCGTGTAAGGGTCATGAAAATCTTTTGAATTTCGTTTAACGAATCCTAACATTTTGTTCGCTTTTGCAATAATATATTGATAATGCTGATGGAAATCTAAATTAGAGTCAAAGTATACACCCAAATCACAAAAGCTGGAAACTCTGGTGAGCGGTACATTACTAATATAATAATCATTTATTATGAGCTGCGTCTTTCTCGATAAGGTAAGGACCTTACATTTATTTGTATTAAAGTGTAAGTCATTTTTTCTACACCAGTTAACAACATTGTTGATATCTAATTGCAATTTAAGGCAATCTATCCTTGAATCTATGGAAAAGTAAAGCTTCACATCATCAGCATATAACAAACATTTCACATGTTGAATGTAAAGTGGTAAGTCATTTATGAATAATATAAATAATAAGGGACCTAGGTGGCTTCCTTGTGGGACACCAGAGATCGAGTAGATTATTTTAGAATAAACTGAGCCAATTTTAACTACTTGCCTCCTGTCAGTTAAGTAGTTGGATATCCATTTTAAAAAATTTCCATGAAAGCCCATTAACTTCATTTTCTTTATTAAGTTAACATGCTGGACTCGATCAAAAGCTTTCGAGAAGTCAGTGTAAACAACGTCAACCTGGTGGTTGTTTTCAGGCTCTGATAAAGAGTAATTTGAGAATAAGGCTAGATTGGATCCAGTTGATCGGCCTCCTACAAAGCCGTGTTGAAGTTCTGATATCTTGTTAGATAAAAAGGATGCTTTCTTTTTACAATAGCTTTCTTTTACAATAGCTTCAAAGATTTTTGGAACTAACGGCAATTTAGATATAGGCCTATAATTCTCGATATTTTGGCGTTGGCCATTTTTATGGATTGGAGTTATAAACGAAAATTTCCAATCTTTTAAGAATTCACCGCTAGCTAAAGACAAATTAAATATGTGTAATAAGGGCTTTAAGACGTTGAGCTTACAACTTTTAATATAAAGGGAGGGAATTAAATCAGTTCCAGTTTTACTATTATTATCTAGATTAGATAGTTCATATAAGACCTCCTCCTCAGTAAGAAAAAGCTGACCAATATCTGTTATTTGGTGCCCGAGATATTCGACATTATCGGAATCGACACAGGGGTTAGCATAATTTGACTGAAAACAAGATGCGAACATATTACATACGACACTTAAATCGCTGGATACATTATTTTTGTAAGACATATTAGATGGCAAGCCAAAGTACTTTTTTTTGCTACTCAAAAAAGACCAGAAACTTTTTGGATTAAGCCTTATATTATTTTCAATAGAAAGAAGATATTGTTTATAAGTAAAATCTTTTAAGAATTCATACTCCTTACGTAATCGTAGAAAATTCATACGCAGGGAACTGTCCGAATGGTTGTTTTTTTGCATTTTATTTAAAATATTTTTTAATCTTTTTAAACTTTTGTTGAACCAAACTGGCTTATTTCCATACGGAAACTTCTTTTTAGGAATGAATAAATGGAATGTACGAAAAATAGTGTTAGTAAAAACTTCATTACAAGATGTTAAGTTTAAGTTCGCGAAAATTTCATCCCACTTAACCGTTGCTAAGTAATGATTTATTGCATTGTAATCTGCTTTTACAAAGTTGTAATCGTAATTAATCGTACTATTATATGCTGTATCAATATATGAAAATATACTAAAATTAAAGTTTATAAGAATACACTTATGATGTATTCCATCCATTAATAAGGGAAAGTCAGCTGCACAAAGTGTAGCTTCCAATTCCTTATGAATAAAAATTAAATCTAAAATTCTGTTTAAGCTATTTTTAATATTATTAATTTGTATAAAATTCATTGAAAACATTTTATCAATGGTTTCAATTTCAATAGTTTTAGATAAATTATATGGCAAAAGGCATTTCTCTTCATTTGAAAATGACCATTCAATGTTTCCTAGATTAAAATCACCTATTACCACAGCAAATGAATTTTCATCGAAAGATTCTATTATGTAATTGATGTTATTTATATGAGCATTATAAATTTCAATTGTACTGCTGGGTGGTGTATAACTGATAAAATAATATATTTTTATTAAATCTCTTTTATCAGAAATAACACATAATTGAACACATATTTGCTCGATTTCTAGACTTATGTGATCGGGTAAAAGTATTTCCTTACTATTGAATACAGATCTAAGGGCAAACAATACTCCACCGCCTCTTAAATGTCCAGAGAGATCAGCATTTCGGTCCTTTCTGTATACGATGAAATCGGAGTTAAATATTTCTGAAGAATAAATGGCATCATGTAACCAGGTCTCAGTTAAAGCTACAGCATTGTATGAACAGTCTTCAATCGCAGTAAAGAGTTAACTTAGTGCGACATCCGCCAACATTTTGGTAATAAGTGCAGCAGAGGGAATTGTACGAAGCGCTCCGCTCACACAAAGACAAGCTGATCTTTGGACTCTGCTTAGTTTGTCGCGATTGATCCCTTTATCTAATGCAGTCCACCAAACAGCCACACCATATAGCAGAATAGGTCTGACTACTGCTGTGTACAGCCAATGAGTGATATGCGTTTGAAGACCCCCTTTGCTTCCTATGGCTTGAGAAGATTGCCACTCTGGCTTTACGGCCTTTTTCTTGTATGTTGGGTTTCCAGCTCAGCTTCCTATCCAGAATAAAACCAAGACATTTGGCCTTATCGGAGAAAGTCAAGCTTGTGCCCTTGATGGACGGAGGTTTGACGAGTGGGATTTTGTATTCCTCGTAAAAAGGACAATTTCGGTTTTTTGGGGGCTTACCCCTAGACCACAATGATCTGCCCAGCTTATTAGCTTATTTAGAGCATTCTGCAGAAGTTCTTTCATAGTGTGTGGGTGCTTTCCTGAGACGGCTATGGCAACGTCGTCCGCATAGGCGATCACTCCTCAGTTCTCCCCCCTCAGGCTCGTTCACCACCAGGTTCCAAAGAAGTGGGGACAGGACACCTCCTTGCGGGGTGTCCCTGCTGACAAATCTTTTGGCGGACGACAAACCAAGTCTTGAATTTATGATCCTACTTGTGAGTAGAAGATCAATCAGTTCACCCAGTGAGTCGTTCACCTCCAAATTCGACAGCGCATCCGTGATCGCAGATGTTTTGACGTTGTTAAAAGCGCCTTCTCTGTACAGGAAAACCACCATTGAGTATTCCTTGTGATGAAGGGAGTTTTCAATGGAACGTACTAGCGTATGCAGAGTTGTTTCTACAGTTTTCAGTGCACGTGTTGATCGACGGACAGAAGTCTTTTGTCAATACTAGTACCAAGGTGGATTTCGATCAGTCTTTCTAATGTTTTTAAAAGGAATGACGAAAGGCTAATGGGGATGAGGTCTTTTGGACTGACGTGGGAACATTTGCCTGCTTTTGGAATGAAGACCACTTTCACTTCTCTCCATATGACTGGAATATAGACCAGATCAAGACAACTTTTGAAGATTTAGATCAGTGTTGTAGGTATTATGACAGCTATCTGGGAAATGGGTATCTAGAAGCAGATTTAGCGATTCTTCTTCCACGAGCCATCAGCTTTTTTCAAACACCTAGGCATTATTGGATTAGTTGAGAGGATTTTCCTGAGCCTTGATGCTTCCGAAACCTCTTCCATTCTGCCGCAGAAGAGTCTCCAGAATGCGCGTTTGGCTTTCCTCAATTCTTTTTTATACACTTTAAGGCTTTGTAGGCATCCCAGTCGGAATCTGTTCCTGTCAACTTGGCGAAGTTGAAAAGCTTCCTGCAGCCTTTCCTAAATTTGCCAAGCTCAGAGCTCCACCAGTGGGGTCTCTTCTTACTCCTAGGTAGAATAAGAGGACAGGAAGCGGACATTGCTCTATTTAAGGCTAAGGTGAGTTCCTTGACTTTATTGTCAAGCTCAAAAAAGTTAGTTTTAGGATAACTAGTCCCATCGTTATGATGACGTCTAAACGTGTCTCTATACTTGAGCCAATCGGTTTTGCGATAATTTCTGAATACTAATTGGCAAGGAGGTTCATCGTCCAGACTAAACTGAATGTAACGGTGATCTGAGAAAAAGTGCTCAGCCAAAACCTTCCAGTTTAGAATTTTGTGGTGAATTGAGTCGGAGACAAGTGTGATGTCTAGGTTGGAAACAACCATGTTAGTACTTAAAATATAATCAAAAAGTAGCTCACCTCTGTCGTTTATGTCCGTACTGCCCTATACCAAATAGTGCGCGTTAGCGTCACATCCAATTATTAAGCCAGTTTTCTTGGATTTTGCTTCCTCTATTAATCTTTCCATATTGACACCTGGTAAAGATTCCACGCAGTCGTGTGTCAGATATGCCGATGCCATCAGATATGCACCCTTGGCAGTCTCCAGCTTCACCGCGGTGGTATCACGGTCGCTAAAATTAGGAAGTAAGAATACATTGAGACTATTTTTCACTAATATGCAGGATCTTGGTTTACAAACTCGCTTTTTAACAACCTAAGGCTCTTGTATCAGGACTATATCTTCTCCGTCTTTAAAATACGGAGTAGAAGGGAGGCCGAAGCCTTTTTGGAGTGCTGGAAATTAATCTGTTGTCCAGCCCATCCCCTCCGAAGGCGAGTTGAGAAGCTGGTCTTCATTGCTAGATTCCCTGAAAAGAAGGTCCTCCCACTCCAAGTCCGACAGAGTGTCAGCCATGAAGACGGAAGACTGCGACGAATTGGCCGAAGCTTGGGGAACGTCGTCAACTATCATGGAGACAGAAGACTGCGACAGGGTAGCCGAATCTTGGGGAACAACGTCGTCTATCGTAGGGAAGGTGACGGATGTTCCCGGTTCAGGAACTTCAAACTCCGAGTCCGAGGGATGAGCGGGTGGTTTACCGGCTTATATCTCATCCTTCTTATAGACCCGAAGTGTGATGTGGTTCCATCCAAACTGAATCACGCCTTTGGTCCTTGCCAGGGGAGCAAGGAATTCCTGGTTGATCACAACTATCGCGGATCTGTAGTAGCTCCTACGCTCCTCTATCTTACCGACATTTCAGTCGTGCGTCGGAAGGGAGGGATTGCTTAGCCGTAAGACTTAGAGTATTTCACAGCAGTGGGGGGTTCGATGGGAATCTAAGTCCACGCTTTTGGTCGGCTAGGGATATCCTCCTTTGCAACAACCTCGTGCTTGGCTTCAGGCCAAACCTCCCCAAGACTGCCAATAGCCAGTATAAAGAGATCACAAGATCTCGAATCTTCGCACGCTATTAGCTTTATCCGACCTTGATGCCAACCGCCATCGTATGTGGTAGGAGGAGGTCCAGTGCGACCCTTCATAAAGCTCGCGAAACTGCCTGAAAGTTTGACATTGATTTGCTGCCACCGATCAGGAGAGATGGATCCGTCTGTGTCGCTACGATCAATTATCGCGACAACGATCCTGTCTTTTAGGACTTCGCTGAAGGACCTCTGAGAAGGAATGGTGGAGTGACTAGGGGAGGTTGCGCTATGTGCCTTGAGTCTTTTTGAGACCGGAATGGTCTCCTCAACCGATCTCTGTTGCTTCGACTTAGAGTTTCCACTGGTCTTCCTGCTATCCTTATCAAGAAAGTCTTGGGCCCATTTAAGCTTGGCAATTTGCCTCGGCGTCCTGCTGGTCTCCGAAATAGCTCCGAGGGCTCTCAGTTTCCGATTGGCATTACGCCGGTCCTTGTACACCGACCTTGTTGGAGCGCGCTGTCGCGAACTATTACTACAAAATGCACTACGAAGTGAGGTAGTCAGTACGACTTTACCTCCTTTGTTGTTGCATGTGGCTGAAGGACCATGAGGTGCCACAACCCTGCCACTGCTGGTAGAAGGATTCCCTTTGATAGCCGCTCTGTGCTTGTCGGCAGTGAATAAACCACCACCCACCATTGCACATTGCAGGGGCTCCTCCAGAAGCCAGCGATTGCACTGTGCTACCGTCCGGTATAGAAGAAGAACCGGTATTAGAAAATTTATTTTTTGCTTTAATAACCGCTCTGCGTTTGTCGGTATTGGAAGAAGAACCGGTATTAGAGTTGCTAGTTTTCTCACAACTAGCAGAAGCAAAGTTATTTTTAGTTTTAATAGCCACTCTGCGCTTGTCGGTAGTGGATAAACCACCATCCGCCGTTGCAGGGGCACTAACGGTAGACAGCGATTGCACCATGCTACCACCCGGTATGGAAGGAGAATTGGTATTAGAAGTGCTACTTTTCTCACAACTAGGAGAATCAAAGTTATTTTCAGTTTTAATAGCCGCTCTACGCTTGTGGACAGTGGATAAACCACCATCTACCGTTACAGGGGCACTACAGGTAGCCAGCGATTGCACCGTGCTACCGTCCGGTAAAGAAGAACCGGTATAAGTTTTTGTGCTAGTTTTCTCAAAACTAGCAAAAAAAAATATTTATTATTTGCTGCCATTTGATTCCCACGAGTGGCGGAGAAAGAAGGTCCATCTGTACAGAGATTCGCCATATACAGATAAGGCTAGTTTAGTCAGGAGGGCGCTACGTATCCGTGACACTCCGAGACTGAGCTATTTTTAAAAACTGGGCCCCCAGTCAGGCTAATTATCAGCACGGGTCGTATGACACCTTAATCCAGCCCAGGGGTGAGGACGGGGATGTGAATAGTAGATGAAGGAGATGGTAGGAGGAATTAGGAAGGATGGTACAATAGTACGAGCGCCCTTTAGTTTCAGGACTCATCTTAGGGAAAATTCCCAAGAATCTTTGACCTTACTACAAGCCCCTACAACTCTTCAAGTTCGACTCTCAGGTAGGAGTATTAAGGTTCTATTACCTATTTACGTTGAATTTTCACAATATATAATATTTATGAGTTAGAAGAGGTTGCACAGGATTTAGTATTTTTAGATTTGATTTTCACTAGACTTTATGGGTTAGAATATGATTTAAGATTTTGATATTTTCTATACTGTTTATAATATGACTTAAGATTTTGAGACTTAGTAATTTTAGAATAGTTTAAAAGATCTGTATTTATGTTTTCACATTGTTATAACTCCGATATATGATTGGTTAACTCTTTATGTGGCTCTCTATCTGACTGTTTGCTCTGACTGCTATTTACTCTACTTATATGAAGCTTTTTATCCAAGTACGCTACCCTAGAGCTTGTATTCAAAGTTCTATGTAGTATACCAGAGCTTTGTTCCTGACATATCCAAGAATACGAGTTCGATGCGCGAAAGAGGAAATAGAATCCATGAGCGCGATTGTGACCTACATACGATTCATATTGCAACAAGGTTGCGCAATATGAGTTGAGTTGAATGGATGAAATCATAACATCAGTATACGGCGTCGTACGACACCGCATCAGTACAACGTACTGTGTACTGTGTACTATATGCGTCGGCATAATGTACATTTGGTTTCATTTAATTGCTATGTGTTATTGGTTGGAGTTTATTGGATCTTGTATTGGGCAATAACGGACATTGATTTAGGGCGATGTATTAATTGTTGTAATCTATTGTTGCAAGGTTGCAATAATGTAGGATATTGATATAGGATTGGGAAATAGCGGATGTTGGTTCAACGAATGTGAATAATGATTTATGAATTAATTTAGTATTGCATGATTGCATAGGGTAATATAGGGTAACTAAGTTGTGAAGTGGTCACTTTACAACAAAGTTTTTAAAAGTACAAACGCAAAAAACCAAAATAAACACATGTTTTCGCAGGCAATTTTAAAATTGAAATTGGGATTATATTGTCTTATTATCTTGAAAAAGGTGAGACAAAGCCAAGACTATTGAAGCTGTGGGAGAGAATCAGTTTATCGTGTTGCGTGTTTTTAAAAAAATTAAACATTTATATTTCAAAAATTTAATTATATAAATAAACGGTTTTTTCATTTAAACAGGCCAAAGTATGGAATAACTGAAAAGCGTGATGGTTATAGAGGTACTATGCTCCTTGTTGTGAGATCTTTTTCAGCATTTGATGTGGGGACATATCATTGTGTAAGCACAAATTCCTTAGGTCGATCCGAGGGGACATTAAGACTTTATGGTATGTACAACTTTGGCAACATAATTTATTTATTTTTCTGCTTATAATATTATCATTAATAATGCAACATCACTATATCTCTAATGGAACAAAAAGAAATAAAACTTCATCCCGGAGCTTCATCTTCAAGTGATGTCCATCTGAATTATATTGGGGGTAGTACATAATACACATAATACTTATTACCTTATTTTACATTGTTATTTTTTTATAATATTAGGATTAGAAGAAGTGTCTCAAGGATCAGATGCTTCATATAGCCCACATCAAACATTATTCTTTTGGAAAATATTTGCTATATCGTTCGTACCGCATTGTACATTAAAGATTATTTACAGCTAATATTTTCATCGCAGCTTAAAGCCCAGCTGTTATTTTAATTTTAATGTTGTTATAACCTTTTAAGCCATAAAGTCATTTTACTTTATATTTTTAGTTAGCAGCCATAACACATTAAGGTGCATAAAAACACGTTTAATATAATTTATATGCACAAAATAACAGTTATTGATTATTTTAATTCTGTGAAAAAATTTGTTGGTTGTAAAAAATTTTTAATAACTTACTACATTGTTTAAAAATTTCGAGGAAATAAACTTATATTTTGCTTCCTACTAAAAATATTAAAAACCATTAATTTTTTTAAAAAAGAGGTTTGTAGTTTTAGAGTCATTTGATCTCATTGTTTTTAGCAGACATAATCTGTTTTTGCCAATATAGATATTAACTTGTGTATAAAATACCTATCTGGCATTCCCATGTTATTTTTGTGGCGAATAAGTAAATAATAATAATAATAATATTCGTCGCGACAGACCGTTGCGGTCCAAGGCCTAGCTTCTCGCGACCATTTGTGTTGTGCATGCATATTTTTGGACGCAAATGGAAAGGAGCTACAATTTAAGGCCGGATTCGAACGGCGAATTGAGGACAATCTTTCCGTGACAAGTAAGTACTCTCGAAACGTTTGTCAGACTTTCGCGAGAGGTGGGACACCGTGAAAATACTTTTGGTGTTACTGGGATTTGAACCACGAAACTCAGTTGCAATGCGCTTTTCCACTGCGCCACGGCGCCCACGAATTAGTGAATAAAAAAATAAAAAAAGGTTTTGTCTAAAAATTGTTGTTTTTAAATTGTCTATATTTACTTTATATAGCCCGTGGCTGGATGGCTAACTGGTGGGCAGAATCGTGTGATCAATTTTTAACACACTTCCTAAAGTCCGATTTTATTCAAACTTTGCACGCATGTGTATTTCCCATGACAATACATTCAGTTAAAATTTGAGAACCTCGGGCCTCAGGGTCGGGGGGCTCCCATACAATTTTTAAAAAAAGTTACCCGATTTTCTTTAAATTTTCTACGCATATGTATCTCCTATAGACAACACTTTCTGTAAAAATTTGGAAGTAATCGGGCCCAGGGGTCGGTTGGGGGGTGAGTGTCACCCATACAAATTTTATGAAAAAAGTACCCGATTTTCTTCAAATTTTATACGCATGTGTATGTCCGATGGAAAACACTTTTTGGAAAATTGTGAAGCGATCGGGCCCCGGGTTCGGGCAGCACCCATACAAATTGTTTACAAAATTTACCCAATTTCCTTCAAATTTTATATGCATGTGTATCTCCGATGGACAACACCTTTTTGTACAAATTTGGTAGTGAAATGGCCCCGGGGTCGGGGGGCTCCCTAACAAAAATTTTAAAAAATGTACCCGATTTTATTCAAACTGCACATTGTGTACTCCCGATTAGAGAATATACACGAAAAATTTTATGGGTTGTTTTTTTTAATTATTCGTTGAATATTCGGAGCAGATTTAGTTGTACCCCTGTGCAATTGCACAAAACGAGCCCTCTAAAGAATAGCTCTAAGGAATATTAAAAAAAAACGATTCAGTGACATTCGAACCATCTGCAAAAACTATATTAAAATTACTCAGCCGGCAGACAAAGTGCAAAAAGGAACAAGAAATTGTAAAAAAAACTTCGTATTTCGGATACAAACTTTTATGTTTACATGGACACACGCCACACAGTCCTTTATTATTTGGTAATTATCGCCAAAATATCTGCTGAGGTAGGTAGGTAGGTAGGTCAAATTAATTTATTTTTTCCATGCATCACACGCGCCGCACACGAGCCGCGATAAACGTCACACGCGGGATATCAAAATTTGCCCAATGATATTGAGCTGCTCACAAAATTTCAACCCTATAGATCGTAGGAAAGGTGGTTAAAAAGAACCTCAAATAACGAGAAAATGGCACCATTTCCAACCATCACACGCTCCACATGTGACACACGGCACAGGCAGAATATAAAAAGTGCTATTTGGGACTTAGACACTCACAAGTTCAGCTCTTTAGGTCGTGTGAAAGGTGGTTAAAAAGGATCTCAAATTAGTCGAAAATGTGGACAAAAAAGGGATAAGTCAAGTGAAATAAAAGTTTTTGAAAAAACAATCCATATAAATTAAAATTGTTCGTGTAAATTCTCTAATCAGGGATACACAATGTGCAAAGTTTTTTTAAAATACGGTAATTTTTTTAAAAAAATTATTTCGGAGCACCTAGGCCTTGGGTCCGATCAATTCCAAATTTTTACAGAAAGTCTTGTTATTGGAGAATCAAATGTGTACAAAATTTCAAGAAAATTGGGTTAATTACAAAAAAAAATTATATGGGAGCGCCTCGGCGCTGGGGGCCGATCACTACCAAATTTTTACAAAAAGTGTTGTCATCGGAGAAAGACATATGTTTAAAATTTAAATAAAATCGCGGTCATTTTTCAAAAATTATATGGGAGCCCCTCGGCCCTGGAGTGACTTCTAAATTTTTACAAAAAGTGTTGTCCATCGGATTAAACACATGTGTAAAGTTAATATAGTGAAGAAAATCGGGTTAATTTAAAAACAAATTGTTTGGAAGCCCCCGACCACTGGGTCCGATCACTACCAAATATTTATAAAAAGTGTAGTTCATTGGAGATATACATGTGTATAAAATTTGAGGAAAATCGGGTAAATTTTTTAAAAAATTTGTATGGGACCCCAACCCGGGCCCGATGACACCAAAATGTTTATAAGAAGACATGTATATACAATTTAAAGCAAATCGGGTAATTTTTTAAAAAATTCGTTTGGGAGCCCCGACCCGGGTGTTCGATCACTTCCAAATATTTACAAAAAGTGTAGTTCATCGGAAATATACATGTGTATAAAATTTAAAAAAAATCGGCTATATTTTGTAAAAAAATTTATAGGAGTTACTTGACCCCGGGGCCCAATCACTCCAAAAATTTCTCAAAAAGTGTTTTTATTTTTTTATTTTTTTTAAATCAATTATTTATTAGTAAGCTAGTAAGTAAATAACAAAACTTACAAGCTATATTAATTTATTTTTATAAATGACCAGATTGGTTCTCATTATATTCTATATCTAAATTAAGTTATAAATTTATCGCTATATATAATTTTTTTTTATAATTTGTATGTAATGTGTTTTTTTTTAAAGAAAAAATGGATGGAAAAAATCTTTGAATCATTATAATTTTTTTTTTATTTACCAAAAATACTTAAAACTACTTAAAACTAATTAACAAGAAAATAATAACAAAAACATAAAAACGACGATTTCCTAATATTTCGTTGGCATCGTTCCAAGCCCCTAGCATAACCGGCATCATAGGGCTGCCAATATGACAACTCCATAATACCCATCGTGCCGACTACCCGAGACGCTGCCCCCGTTTATCCTTAGGGTTGAATTTCAGCCACACCCCAGTCGAGCCACCAGTATCTACTTGCATTACTTTTATTACGGTCTCGTTCAGGTATGTTACTGCAGTATCTCCAGTTAGCATCCCGATTACCCAAAGTCATTGAAGCATGTCAATGCGTTTGTCTGTTGCTCTTCTAGCAATATGGTAGATTACGGGCACATTGCACGTGTCCGACAAATAGCCCAGTGCATCCAGGTACAAGAACGCCTCTGGTGGTATCAATCCATTCTCCATTGCTCTCTCAAAGTACTGAGGATTATGGTAAAAGGCTCCCGAAATAAAGTCGTTTGCGACAGAGGCTGACCGAGCGAAATGGTTCCTAGTAAGATCCAGAATAACATTATCGATTCTGGATACTCCGGAAGCTTCCAAGAGTTTTTTATTCGACACATAACGTCTATAATCGGAATGTTCGCTTCTATACATACTCGTACACGCTCTTAGGCATTTCCTCTCAAAGACGCGGATTTTTTAAATTCTCTATATTAACTTCACTTGCCCGTGGCTGGCTGGCTGGCTGGCTGGCCAAATCTTGTGATCAATTTTTAACCCACTTCCTACAGCCCGATTTTATTGAAATTTTGCACACATGGATATCTCCCAAGACAACACTTTCTATTAAAATTTGAGGCCCCTCGGGCCGCGGGGTCGGGGGGCTCCCATACAAATATTTTACAAAATTTACCCGATTTTCTTTAAAAATTTGTACACATGTGTGTCTTCGATTGAAAACTTTTTGTAAACATTTGGAGCGATCGGCCCCTTGGGAACCCCAATATACAATTTTTAAATATCGCTATATCGCATCAGATCACGGCAAAGTATGAGCTCTGTGCTTTGTGAGCAGCGCTGTTCGCTGCCGCTGCGTCATTTGGTGAATGATTTTGCCACAAAACGAGCACGCAGTGTGTGTGTGTGTGTGTATCCCCGATTAGAGAATTTACAAGAAAAATTTTAATTTTTATGGGTTGTTTTTTTAAATTCTCTATATTAACTTCGCGTGCACGTGGCTGGCTGGTCAGATTTTCTGATCAATTTTTAACCCACTTCCCATAGCCCGAGATCTATAATCGACATGAATTTCTGTTTCACATCATTTCTCAAGCATCAATATACATTACTCCGACTTACACAATCATTATTAATGCCATTTCACAAAGTTACCATGAATGTGCGTAATAGTATAAAAGTCGAATCGATTATTAACATTCTATTTAATTTTTAATTTATATGTATGTATTTTGTTTACTAATGTCTCTTTCCAATTGCACAAACCCTATCCGAAACCATACCCATAGGTTAGCTTTCAAAGTGACAGAGTTTTCGAGGTAAACGAGATGAGTGCCCGATGTACCCGATTGCCGACGGGTAGTAAAGTAACATTATTGGTTACAAAACAAAGGTACATAAATTCAAACCGTACTCCGGGCACAGTTCACAAATGCAACGTTAAACTGAAACCACGAGAGAGAAATATTAGCTCACCCACAAATGAACCCAGTAAATGAAACGAGACATAAATGTTTTATGCTTAATTCAACTTACTTACTTATTTACTGAATTGTATTTTTATTGATGTCGTTTTTTGTTGTCGATATCAACTTACAGATAGAACAACAAGTTTTCACAATATTCTGCCATTTGGCGTTTTCATAAATTAGTTCAGAGCCGTCAAAGAGTTTTTATGAAAAATGCTCGTGTTTCTTATTTGCTCAGAGTATGAGCGTGCTCCAAGTACTCAGAATGAAATGATCTGAGCATTTTCAAATTTGACATCTGATGTCAAATGTCTCTTTCGATGATTTTCTCCTACAATCAATTTCTGCGATTAGAGAATTTAGATGAAAAATTTTAATTTTTATGGGTTGTTTTTTTTCATATATGAGGGACTGATGTTCCACCATATTGGACACGCATACGTTTACATTGGTCTTACGAACGCCTGGTAACAAAGGACCTTCACCTCCCATCTCAGATGACGTGAGTAAAATAAATTTTTCAGAGCCATAAAAGCGGCTCTTCCCTTTTTCATAGCGGTATTTATGTGTTCATTGTAATACAAGAATGCATCCAAGTAAACACCTAGATACCGCACTACCGCCTTTGTTGGAATTTGAAAGCCATTTGCACCAGTTATCTGCAAGTTTTTCCAATTTTGTCGAAGGTCGTGATTTCCGCGTCTTAGAGGGGTACGAAACAGTATAACTTCGCACTTTGAATAGCTTATCTTAAGCTTCCACGTTTCGCAGTATGCCTAAAATTCATCGATTTTGCTTTGCAAATTTCTTTGGATTTCCTCGACTCTCGAGCCGTGTACATATAGCATAATGTCGTCAGCATAAGCGAGGGATGCATCCATATTGAAAACCCTAACTGTCGTGTTTTTATTATCTTTTACAACAAATTTCTTTCCGTATATCAGAGATATAATCATTTTAACTAAATGATGTGATAATTTTATAAATTAGCGCGTCGATCCATACCGTGTCAAAGGCTTTTTCGAGATCCACTAGACATGCAGTCGTATTCCTCTTCTCATTCATATGCCACTTGACATCTGAAATCAATTTGGTCACAGCGTGTACTGTCGAGTGGTTTTGTTTGAACCCAAATTGGTTCCGCGGTATAATCTCTTTTTCGTCGCACACGTTCAAAATTGACTTGCTAATAACCACTTCTAAAACTTTCCCGATATTAGGCAAGAGATTGATTGGCCTATAGTATGTAGGATCAGAAGGATCTTTCTTTTTTTTTATTATTGGAAAAACCTTCGATGTTTTCCAACAACTCGGGAAGTAGTAAATATTGAGCAAGTTATTAAAAATAACGCAGTATTTCCGTATGATATCGACCGAAAGGTGTTTTAACACGATATTGGGAATGTTATCTAAACCAGTCGAGGGCTTGTTGTTCAGTTTCCTGAAAATGTCAGTGAGTTCAGTCATCGTCGAGAAGTAGTTGTTTGTTTGGTCTTGCGTTAGTTCGTCCGCTTTCATGTCATCTGTAAAACACACTAGAGCTTCCGAGTAATTGTGAAGATTATGAAATCCGTGCAATTCCTCGTTCACCATATCCGCAAAACTACTTGGGAGGTCTCCTATTTGGTGCAGCGTTTCAAAATGCGATCCAATAAGATTAAGCTTCTCGACACCCTCGTCAACAATGAAAAAGTTGTTGACGATTGGTATCGTTCTGCTATCAATTCCTGCTCGAGAAATGAATTGTCCTGAAGAAATTGGAATCTTCAATTCCGGCACAGTAATAAAATTACGGGGCTTATAAAGTCGATTTATTTTCGGAAACATGTTCCTTGAGTCAGACTTTATAATACTTTCTGCTCGGTGTTTCCAATAATTGTTAACACTGTTCCGAAATTGTTGTTCCAGTAAAGTTTTCACATTTCTCAAGCGAGATTTGAGTCTCATTAGATCACTGTTGCCCACTACACCAGGGAGCTGCCGTCGTATTCTGTTAATCTGAGTGACCAGAAAACTCTTATGCCTCTGCAACGTACGAATTTCGCGGTTCAGATAACACTCCGTAGAATTTTTGCTTTTCACAAAAAGTGTTGTTCATCGGAGAAAGACATGTGTATAAAATTTGAAGAAAATCCGTTAAATTTCCAAAAAAAAACCAATTAGGGAGAGGAAAAGATGAGATGTCTATGCACACGTGTCTAAAGAGACTGGAGATAATACAAATGCGGAAACACAGAGTCGGGCACATTTCACATAATTATTTTTGCAACATACAAGTAGCATTGGTCTCTTTAACACAACAGCACTGTAACATTTTATGCAATAATAAGAGAACGAGCAGAGCAGAGAACCGATAGAGAATTTCGATCGCAACTGCTGCACACGCACATTTAAAAAAAAATTTCGTGTAAATTCTCTAAAAGGAGATACATATGTGTGCAAAGTTTGAACCGGATTAATTTGGAAAAAATTAATTTTAGAGCCCCTTCACTTCAAAATTTTTTCAAAAACTGTTGTCAACGGAGATACTCATGTTTAAAAAATGTGTATGGGAGCGCCTGATCACTTCCAACTTTCAATGGTAAGTGTTATTTAAAGTGTGTTTAAAATTTAAAGAAAATCGGGTTAATTTTTAAAAAACTTATATAGGCACCCCTCGAGCCTTAGGAAAAATGTAAAAAAGTTTTGTCCATCGGAGATATACAAGTGTTTAAAATTTGAAGAAAATCGGGTTAAATTTTAAAATTTATATGGGCACCCCTCGATTCAAAAATGTTCAAAAAGTTTTGTCCATCGGAGATACACCAACGCCTAAAATTTAAAGTGTACATATAGCATAATGTCGTCAGCATAAGCGAGGGATGCATCCATATTGAAAACCCTAACTGTCGTGTTTTTATTATCTTTTACAACAAATTTCTTTCCGTATATCAGAGATATAATCATTTTAACTAAATGATGTGATAATTTTATAAATTAGCGCGTCGATCCATACCGTGTCAAAGGCTTTTTCGAGATCCACTAGACATGCAGTCGTATTCCTCTTCTCATTCATATGCCACTTGACATCTGAAATCAATTTGGTCACAGCGTGTACTGTCGAGTGGTTTTGTTTGAACCCAAATTGGTTCCGCGGTATAATCTCTTTTTCGTCGCACACGTTCAAAATTGACTTGCTAATAACCACTTCTAAAACTTTCCCGATATTAGGCAAGAGATTGATTGGCCTATAGTATGTAGGATCAGAAGGATCTTTCTTTTTTTTTATTATTGGAAAAACCTTCGATGTTTTCCAACAACTCGGGAAGTAGTAAATATTGAGCAAGTTATTAAAAATAACGCAGTATTTCCGTATGATATCGACCGAAAGGTGTTTTAACACGATATTGGGAATGTTATCTAAACCAGTCGAGGGCTTGTTGTTCAGTTTCCTGAAAATGTCAGTGAGTTCAGTCATCGTCGAGAAGTAGTTGTTTGTTTGGTCTTGCGTTAGTTCGTCCGCTTTCATGTCATCTGTAAAACACACTAGAGCTTCCGAGTAATTGTGAAGATTATGAAATCCGTGCAATTCCTCGTTCACCATATCCGCAAAACTACTTGGGAGGTCTCCTATTTGGTGCAGCGTTTCAAAATGCGATCCAATAAGATTAAGCTTCTCGACACCCTCGTCAACAATGAAAAAGTTGTTGACGATTGGTATCGTTCTGCTATCAATTCCTGCTCGAGAAATGAATTGTCCTGAAGAAATTGGAATCTTCAATTCCGGCACAGTAATAAAATTACGGGGCTTATAAAGTCGATTTATTTTCGGAAACATGTTCCTTGAGTCAGACTTTATAATACTTTCTGCTCGGTGTTTCCAATAATTGTTAACACTGTTCCGAAATTGTTGTTCCAGTAAAGTTTTCACATTTCTCAAGCGAGATTTGAGTCTCATTAGATTACTGTTGCCCACTACACCAGGGAGCTGCCGTCGTATTCTGTTAATCTGAGTGACCAGAAAACTCTTATGCCTCTGCAACGTACGAATTTCGCGGTTCAGATAACACTCCGTAGAATTTTTGCTTTTCACAAAAAGTGTTGTTCATCGGAGAAAGACATGTGTATAAAATTTGAAGAAAATCCGTTAAATTTCCAAAAAAAAACCAAAATTTTTACAAAAACTGTTCTCCATCGGAGATGGCCCACCACTCGAAAAAATTACATTATTATACAAATATTATTATTATTTTTATTTAACTTTATTGAATTTTAATGTGTGTACTTTTAAATTAAATTATTAAAGTGTAGAGATTAAGATATCTAGTCTTTAAATCAACCATTTATGTTGTTATAAAATAACATCAGGATTCAGGATGTGGTTTGAATCTCTTTATGCTATGTAACTTAATTTTAATGTTATTGAGATTTAGTTATTTAGAAATTATTAAAGAAAGTCAAAGCGAGCAGAGCAGATAACCAAGGCTATCACTACTACTGCACATTTTTTTGCACCCTTATAATGGTTATGGAATTAGGGAGAGGAACAGATGAGATGTCTATGCACACGTGTCTAAAGAGACTGGAGATAATACAAATGCGGAAACACAGAGTCGGGCACATTTCACATAATTATTTTTGCAACATACAAGTAGCATTGGTCTCTTTAACACAACAGCACTGTAACATTTTATGCAATAATAAGAGAACGAGCAGAGCAGAGAACCGATAGAGAATTTCGATCGCAACTGCTGCACACGCACATTTAAAAAAAAATTTCGTGTAAATTCTCTAAAAGGAGATACATATGTGTGCAAAGTTTGAACCGGGTTAATTTGGAAAAAATTAATTTTAGAGCCCCTTCACTTCAAAATTTTTTCAAAAACTGTTGTCAACGGAGATACTCATGTTTAAAAAATGTGTATGGGAGCGCCTGATCACTTCCAACTTTCAATGGTAAGTGTTATTTAAAGTGTGTTTAAAATTTAAAGAAAATCGGGTTAATTTTTAAAAAACTTATATAGGCACCCCTCGAGCCTTAGGAAAAATGTAAAAAAGTTTTGTCCATCGGAGATATACAAGTGTTTAAAATTTGAAGAAAATCGGGTTAAATTTTAAAATTTATATGGGCACCCCTCGATTCAAAAATGTTCAAAAAGTTTTGTCCATCGGAGATACACCAACGCCTAAAATTTAAAGTAAATCGGGCTAATTTTTTAAAAAAGGTATGGCCCCGCCCCAGGCCTCAGGGCCCATTCGCTCCAAAAATTTTACAAAAACGTTTGTCCATCGGGATAAACATGTGTTTAAATTTGAAGAAAATCGGGCTTATTTTTAAAAAAATTACATGGAAACCACTCGGGTCACAGTGCCCGATGACTCAAACAAATTTGCAAAAAGTTTTGTCCATCCGAGATACACAAGATATATTAAATTAGAACACTCGCCGAGTTTAGATCAGTACAAAGACTAACTTTATTATTCAATTTGATTAACGAAGAAGCATGCATAATTCTTGGTCTGTCCAGAAGGGATCAGACAGACTGTGATCAGACGATAAAGCACAGAGTGCTTTAGAATTAAGGAAGTGCTGACGTCGCCGAAAGTGTTGACGTTACTACCCCCTCCTTAAGTTTCAAACTCTCTGGGTTTGAAATTTTTATTTCTATGTTTTTTAGATTATCATATTTTTTCATAAAATAACTTACTACAATACAAATGATTATAAGAATAATAAATATACTTGTGACAAAACTTATTATATGCATTTTCTTTTGAAATTTTAATTCTGTGATTTTATTAATATTTTCATTTTGGATAAGTTGTATTTCTTCTAAAGATAGGGTTATATTTATATATGACATATTTCCGTAATTGGGAATAGCTATATATTGTTGAAATATCTTAACATTATTTTCTAATTCTAAATCATCAATTTTGACATTACAATCATAAAATTTAATTAAATAATTTCCATTTAACCTGTATTTTTGATTATAGCATGAGTTATTTAATTGAACGTTTTTATTGTTTTTGAGTAAATAAATTCCTGTATCTAATTCTATAATCGTATTTTTAGCATTCCTTCTCTTATTACTTATTATTTTTGTTCTTTAAAAATGCTTCGGATGCAATCATCAACAATTTTTAAATTTTTCAAATATATGTCATTTTTTAATTGATAATATATGTTCTTAAATTCGACAACAGTTTGTGTTTCGATGTCTAACTCTTCATATGAGTTATCCGTCAATGCGGTTACAATGTATTTCTTTACATTTTTAGCTGTTTTAGGGATCATTACTATAAACGCTAATGTATCCTTATATTTTCCTAGTGCCAATTTTATGTTTTCTAGTTTTAATAAATCTATGTCGTATCTATCTATTTCTTCATTTGTAAGAATATTGGTGGTCATATGTCCCATTTTTATATTCAGTACATTATTTTGAATTTTGTTCAATTCATTGCTTATTTAATTGCATTTAAATAGATGTCTTTAATGTAACTCTTATCTTCTTGGCTCATGTCTTCGAGTATTCCTAAAATACGTTGTCTATCTTCCGCTATAATATTTTTCAAGTTTTGTATGTTTTGGTTAGTAACATTATTAATTTGTATTTGTTTGTTCATATTTTGGATTAAATTGTGATTATTAGCATCGATAACATTGAGATGCTCTTCAATGGTGTCCCTATCTTCGCTATCCATTGTACCGTAGAGCCACTTCATTACGGTACCCCCTACGTTTATCAAACCTCTTTTGTATCTGTGCGGGATCAGTGTGTAATAATTATGATTTAAGTCATTGAGTTCTTTAATTACTATTTTTAGTCTATCATAATTTTTAAATGCTATTTCTGCGTCTAACTCTATTTGGTATATTAAATTCTTTACTTCTTTTAGATTAATAGTATGAAAAATAGTATTGAATCCCTCTATAATTTGTGTATCTTCAAGCTTAATCGCTAAATATCCACTTTGTCCATCCAACTTCTCTATCTGGATTTCGGCTTAAGCGGTTATCAGCAATGAAAGCACAAAGATTAGGATCATTTTGGTCTGAAAAGTATTTATATTTTCTGTTAATATTTATAGGATGTAAATTTTGATTGTCATTGTATTTATATTTCGGTTCGTGTTTATGTCTAAGAGCTTTGTAGTTTTTTAACAATACTTTTCCTTCTTTCCTACTTGGCTCGCTTTGTCTTCCTATATTAAGTTTACTTATTCTTCTATGTTTTTCTATTTCTAACCTTTCTTTTATAGCTTGCTTATCTGATTTAAGATTGCCTAAAATAAAATCGATTGGTCTCACTTTTGTTATTGTGTGTATTTTTGAGTGTATTGTGTTGTTGTAAAATTCGACAGCTTTTTAAACATTTATCCTTTATATTCATTTCTTTAAAATCAGTGCTTATTTCCATAATTCTGACTTGTTCGTTTAACGTATTGTGAAGTCTTTCGATGTCTGCATTGCCAGTATGGCTATTTGGTTTAGTCAAATGAAGTTCTATCTGCTCCTTATTGAAAAACTCTTTTAAAACTAGTCCATCGAATTCATTGTCGCAAATGTACGTAATTGGTTTTCCTAGTACTGAGTGTCTATTTCTCAAGGCTTCTCTTATAGTAATTAGATTCCTATCATTCAAATCGAATATCATAGCATGTTTGGAAAACCTATCTATACTAGTCAAAAATCTCTGTCCTTTTATTGTCCAAGTATCTAAATGTACTATCTCATTTTGGTCACCGGGTGTTTCTGTTATTTTAAATTTTATTTTGATTGGGTTTCTGTCATATTTAGACTGTTGGCATATGGTACAATTATTAATGTATCTTTGTATAAATTTTTTTAGATGCGGATAATATACTTTATTTTTCAAAAACTCAAAATTCTCGTTTATTCCCCTATGATTTGACTCCTTTTCATGAACGTTCTTTATAAATCTAATAGTTTCTTCTTCGTCTTGCAAATCCTCTGCTAAATATGTACACCTCTTAAATTTTATGTTCTTATCATTGTTGAACAATTCTATTAACTTCAACTGCACCTGATTATAAAGATGATCGTTTAATTCTGTGTATATCCCAGTAGTTCCTTTTCCTATGAATCTTCTGAAAATATCATTTAAATTATTTTCTTCGATATCCTGTCGTGAAATATAGATTTTTCTATTTTTATTGATAGTTTCTATTTCCTTAGTCTTTGATTCCAACAGAATGATTTGTGTTTTGAATTTATTCACAATTGTTTCCACAATAGGAATGTAATCATCTAAATTTTCTTCTTGGCTGTGTATTGTTTCCACATATACACTTTCTGCCTCACTAACTTCATAAATTTCAGGACTTTTAATGAATGTGTTCTCTTTAAGATTTACTTCATTAATTTCGTTTCGATCGACATTTATCCTACTAAGAAAATCTGCTTCATTATTATGTTTTCCTTTTATGTATTCTATTTTGAATGTGTATTCACCTAATCTTAACAACCACCTTTGGAGTCTAGGACTTAAATCTCTGCACTCTTTTTTCGATTTCAACCATTTTATTGGTTGATGATCGGTGTACACATCAAATTCGACACCATAGAGGTACGGTCTGAAATAATGAGTTGACCAGACGATCGCCAAGAGCTCTTTTTCTATAGCGCTATACATAATTTCATGCTTATTAAGCGTTCTGCTTGCATAGCAAATGGGATGATTATCCTGACTTAACACTGCACCAATTGCGTAATTACTCGCATCGGTCGTCAATTGAAATTTCTTGCTGAAGTTAGGATAGTGTAATACAGGTGGATTGGTGATCAATTCCTTCAACTTATCAAAGGCATTTATGTATTGAATGTCAGAAAGGTTAATTTTAGCTTCTTCTTTTAAATATTTTGTGATAGGTTGTGCCACTCTGGCGTAATCTCGGATAAATTTTCGGTAATATCTGGTTATACCCAAAAAACTTTTAATTTGTTTTTGAGTTGACGGTAGTTTAAGTTTTCTTATGACTTCTATTTTTTTCTGATTGGGTTTTATCCCTTTATCAGTTAAAAGATGGCCTAAATACTCTGTTTGTTTCGTAATAAAGTTACACTTATCAATTTGAATCTTTAGATTGTATATTCTAAGCCTATCAAATATTTTTTTTAAGTTGTCATTGTATTCTTCAAGACTAGTGCTAAATATGAGTATATCGTCGAGGTATACTACACATATTTTGTTAATTAGTCCTCGAAGCACCTGATTCATCATCCTTTGGAATGTTGCCGGTGCGTTCTTGAGACCAAAGGGCATTCTAACATACTCATAGTGACCTTGTGGTGTAGAAAATGCAGTTTTCGCTTGATCTTTTTCATCAACTAAAATCTGGTGAAAGCCCTTCGCGAGATCTAGGATGGTGAAATATTGAGCCCTCCCTAATTTATCGAATATATCTTCTATATTCGGAATTGGGAATTTATCGCTCACTGTGATCTCATTAAGTCTCCTGTAGTCGATAACCAGCCGCCATTTCTGTTGGCCTGAGTTGTCTATTTTCTTAGGAACGATCCAAATAGGGCTGTTAAAAGGTGAATTGCTTTCCCTTATTATTCCTTGATTTAGCATCTCGCTAATCTGCCTTTCTACCTCTCTTTCATGCACTGGTGGAAATCGATATATTCTTGAATAAATCGGTTCATTAGATGTAGTAATAATTTGATGTTTTATTTCATTAACACTTGTCAGTTTTTGTCCTTCGATGTAAAATAAATCTTTATTGTCTTTTAAAATTTGTTGAAGATTTTTATATTGTTCCTTATTTAACGTCGATGTATCTAATTTGTCGATAAGATTGCCTTGAGATTCTATGTATTCTAATGTATTAATGTTTTCATAAGCATAAGGACAGTCAAATCCTTTAAATCTGATTTTATTTTCATTTATTTCAATTTCCTGATTTTTTAAGTCTATTCTAGCTCCTAATGGCATTAATACATTTGTTCCTATAATTGCGTCAAACTTTTTGTTACTAAGGTCCAGCAATTTCCATGAAATTGTCGCATTGATATTAAACTCGTCTGGGTTTTTTGTGATTTTTTCATAAGTTATGAACGTTTGTCCTGTAACAGGATTAATTGGTATAGGTTTAATTCTACTATTTGTAATTTGGGGAAGCATATATTTATTAAGAAGTGATATAGACGATCCTGTGTCTATCAAGCAATCGATCCTATGTCCATTTATATTTAATTCAACTATTGGAAGTGCATTGTATCCGAGGCGTTGACAGGAAAATTTTCTGAACTTTGTACAGGTGTTTTGTTTATGTTATCAACATCCATTGGTTCAATTTGTTGATGGTTCCTATATTGCCCTAACTGAGTATTTCTAAATTGTCTTGAATTATTTTGTCTTTGGAAATTGTTATTATAGTTATTCCTATTGTTGGTATACTGATAGTTACTTCGATTTTGATCTAACCTATTAGCATTAGTAGCCGTATTTCTCTGCCCACTGTTATTTTCGTAGTGTCTAAAACTGTTTCTAAATTGTCCTGAGTATTGTCGGTTTTGGTAATTTGTTTGATAATTGTTTCTATTGTTATACTGATTAGTATTCCTATTATTGTTGTTTTGATTATAATTTTTATTGTTTTCTCTAATATACCGGTATTGTGATGATTGATTTCTACTGTTATAATAACTTTTATCTTAAATTTTTTCTTTTATTCCGGTTGCTACCAAAGAATGATAAGCTTCCTCTTAACTTTGTACACCCTTAGCCCTAAGGTACATTTCTTCCTGCCTAGGAATTTTAAAGAGAAATTTAGAAAGAATACTTTCTTCGTTATTTTCTGGTTTATAATCTAAAGGTGGGTCTATTTCCAGTCTATATTTCAAATTTAGTCTATCTAAAACAGCTTTGAGTTCAATATAATATTGACTTACGTTAATATATTTAATATTATCGGCTTTATTTTTTAATGCAGTAAATTCCTCTGGTACGCCAAATGACTTCTTCAATCGTTCCTTAATATCTTCCCAGCTGCTGTTTGGTGGTAGTCTTCTTATGGATGCTAGTGCTTCGCCTTGGATTTTGGACACTATGATTCTCCTTATATACTCCTTGGGCGCTGCATCTTTAACCAGCTCTAGTATATAGTCAGCTTCGGAGATGTATGATGTAAGAGAATAAGAATCGTCCCCTCGAAATAGTGGAAGGCTCCTGACTTCTTTTATTAAATCCTGAATACCGAAATCCTTTTTTTTTTGTTCTGTTCCTGTGCTATTATTTGCTTCGAACTAGTGTAAAACTTCTATGCTCTTATGGCTGAAGGCAGAGCAGGGCAGCAGCAGTACTTAAACTTGTTGATCGTCTCAAAATTAATAATTTAATGCAAAGAAATTCGAAAACAAAACAAAACCAGCTTTTGAAAACAAATTTAATTCAAGTTTGAAAATGTTTGTAGAATTTTAAGAATTTTTAGAATTGCTTTTCTTAAATGTGATCTATATTTCTTCCACAAAAATAAGTTTCCACTTTTTCTTATAAGAAACTTTTCTTCACAAAAATTTTTGTTAAATTATTTTCAAATATATGCAAGAAATAACTGTTCTTCTTTTCTTTTTTTTCACTGGGGAGAAGATTTTTTTAAAAGATCAATACTTCCTCCACAAAAATAAATTTCCGCTATTCCTATCAAAAATTCTGCTCCGCAAACTTTTTTGTTTGATTATTTATTGAAAATTAATTATTTTAAATTTACACAAGACACAACGAAATCAGGATTAATTTTAAAATAAAAAACGAATTCTTTCAGATAATTAAAATGCCACGACGTTCAAATTTGACTTTTAATTTGACTTTGTTAAATTTATAATTGAAAATATTTTTTCTTGTTTTTCCGACTGCGCCAGATATATTAAATGAGAACACTCGCCGAGTTTAGATCAGTACAAAGACTAACTTTATTATTCAATTTGATTAACGAAGAAGCATGCATAATTCTTGGTCTGTCCAGAAGGGATCAGACTGCGATAAAATTAAAACAAAGTCTCGATCTGTCCAGATGGGATCAGACTGAAAGATAAATAAACATTATATATTAATATGATCATACATAAAAGTCTCGGTCTGTCCAGAATGGATCAGACAGCGAGATAAATAAACAAAGTCTCGATCTGTCCATAGGGGATCAGACTGAGAGATAAATAAATCTTCAGACGATGCATATGATTATGCTACGAGGCACAATTCCTTATCTTTAAGCACTAAAGCACAGAGTGCTTTAGAATTGAGGAAGTGCTGACGTCGCCGAAAGTGTTGACGTTACTCACATGTGTTTGAAATTTGAAGAAAATCGAGCTAATTTTTAAAAAAATTACGTAGGCACCCCTCGGGCCTCAAGGTCCGATCAATACAAAAAACTTAAAAGAAATGTTGTCCATCAGTGATACACATGTGTTTTAAATTTGAAGAAAATCGAGAAAATTTTTAAAAAATTTTACAAAAAATTTGTCCATCGGAGATACACAATGTGTATAAAATTTGAAGAAAATCGGGTTAATTTTTAAAAAAAATTCAGTAGAAAGTGTTGTCTCCGGAAATACACATGTGTGCAAAATTAAATCGGGCTTTGGGAAGTGAGTTCAAAATTTATCGGAAGATTCCACGACAAACCGACCGACAGACGTGCCACGGGCAACCGAAGTTAATAAAGAGAATTTCAAATGGCAGTCACTCTTGCGAGGACTGCGAGTTTTTTAGCAGTCTTTCTCCGGAACAGACCTAACGTTCAATTTCAAATAAAATTTAATTAAAAATGGAGGTGTGGGCACAACACGACTTTCTTTAAAGAACGGGACCGTATCTTCAGTAAATGTATATTAAACTTTTTTTTTAATTTTTTATTATTTTTTTAAATTCTCTATATTAACTTCGCGTGCACGTGGCTGGGGGGCTGGCTGGCTGGCTGGCTGGCTGGGCAGATTTTCTGATAAATTTTTAACCCACTTCCCAAAGCCCGATTTTATTGAAATTTTGCACACATGTATATTTCCGGTGACAATACTTCTCGGACCTCGGGGTCGGGTGGCTCCCATACAAATATTTTACAAAATTTACCCGATTTTCTTTAAATTTTGTACACATGTGTGTCTTTGGTGGAAAACACTTTTTGTAAAAATTTGGATTGATCGGCCACCTGGGGACCCCCATATACATTTTTTATATATCGCATCAGATCACGGCAAAGTCTGAGCTCTGTGCTTTGTGTGCTGCGCTGTTCGCTGCCGCTGCGTTTCATTTGGGGGATGATTTTGCCAGAAAACGAGCACGTAGTGTGTGTGTGTGTATCCCCGATTAGAGAATTTACAAGAAAAATTTTAATTTTTATGGGTTGTTTTATTTTTTATTTTTTTTTTTTAAATTTCTTTTGCACTTAACAGATTTTTGTAAAAATTTGTAAAAAGATTTGTAAAAACTTTGAAAAACTGTCACTTCCTTCCTGATTTCCGTTAAAATTATCTGGCGCCTAAAAATTTATGTAAAAAGCTTAAATATGAATTTTTATCCCGATAAGTTCGGCCGTCTAGTTTGAAGAGTGGACGCAGACAGAGAGACCTACAGACATACAGACAGACAGTCACCCAGACAGAGATTTTTTTATTTTCGCTCGGGAGATACGGTATTGGGTAAATCTGCAAAAATCCCGAATTCGAAATTTCATGATTACATGATCATGATGATTTAAAAGAAAGTAAAAAAGAAGCAAATATAGTTTTTCTTTAATTTAAAAAGTTGAATTATAAAACTTTATTCAATAAATTAATAAAGAAGTGAAAAGTATTTATGTAGCCGATTCGATTGAGCAGACTTATCAACGCCCGCAGCGCTGCGATACAGCAACTTTCCGCATTTGACAGTCATTGTTTTCGTTCTTTTTTCGCCAGTCAGCAGCGACGAGTAAGCACCATTATCTTTCTCGAAAAAAATAATTATTTTGTTATTTTAATATAATTTGTAAAACGTTCAATTGTTATTAAATGATAAAAACGTTTTAAGCAATATTTTGTATCATAACTTTCAGAGGTGTTTTGTATAGTTTTTAGTGCCAGATAGGAAGGAGGCGCTAAAGTGGTAGCCCAAGTTTTTAAAGCCACCCGCAGCAGCTTATCTAAAAAGTTTAAAAAAAACACGCCCTCGACCACACATAACAGCAACAAGGAGATGTCTCACGAAGAAGAAAAACAGAATGGTGACGACGAATCACAAAAAATAGACGCAAATAATACGATTCCGGCAATGCCGATGCCAAAATTAGTCGACAGTTTACATAACCTTACCAAAATCTGTCAGCCCTTCGAAGGCAAGTGAGGAAACTCTTCAAATCTGCCAAGAGGAGGGGCATCTGGCAACAATACAGAGAAGCTCTCACAGCGTACAACACAGAGGTGAGAAGAGCCAAACGCAGCAGTTTCCGCAACTTCTGCGAGGAGGTAGCCAATACTACAGCGTCTGCCAGACTGTTTAAAGCTATGGCAAAAGATGCTAAAAGTATAAAGGCATCACTGTGGGAGCTAACGGAAAGCATAGAGAGGTTTCTTCCAGTAAGGAAATCGCGCTTTGCCCCTTCCTTGATATCGAAGGAGCATTCGACAATGCATCTCATGATGCAGTAAGAAGTGCTCTGGAGAGGAAAAAAGTAGACAGCACAATCACTAAATGGTTGTGCGAGATGCTGGGCATCAGAACAGCGGAGACTATAGTTGGTGACAAAACCATTATGGTCAACACTACAAGAGGATGCCCACAAGGAGGAGTTTTGTCTCCTCTTCTGTGGAGCATCCTTGTAGACGAACTACTGCAGCGACTAGCTGAAGCAGGGACTTACGCCCAAGGCTACGCAGACGACATAGTCATCGTTGCTAGAGGGAAGGTCGAGGAAGAGCTCTGTGACATAATCCAAAATGGATTAACCATCACGAGTAGATGGTGCCAAGAGGTGGGACTCAGGGTAAACCCTAACAAGACCACACTGGTTCCCTTCACCAACAGAAGGAAGTTGGGGCGTATACACCCGATTACCCTAAATGGAGAAGAGATCACTGTCAGCAAAGAGGTTAAATACCTGGGACTGATATTGGATAGTAGGCTACTCTGGAACAAACACCAACAAGCAGTGCTACAGAAATCAAAAAGAGCAATCAATCATGCAGAAGGGTGGTAGGAAAATCGTGGGAAGTTAGCCCCAGAATAATGCACTGGATGTACACCATGATAGTTATTCCAATGATTACCTACGGAACAGTTGCATGGGCGAAAAGGACCAAGCTAAGCACCACGAAAAGGGAGCTGGAAAAAGTACATAGACTGGCCTGCGTCTTAATTATAGGGGCTATGAGGACCTGCCCAACAGCGGGCATGGAGGCAATCCTTGGGCTTCTCCCACTAAACTTAGTGGTAGAGAGTAAATCCATGGAAACCAAGTTACGTTTGAGCAAGGTAGGCTGCTTCACGAACAGCAGGGCAAGGGGGATATTAGAACCACTTACCAAGCTGATTCCTCTAGCAAGCATTGCGTGCGATAACATGGTGCGGAAGCTTGAGTTCAAAAAGAACTTCGAAATAAAATTAGCATCAAGAAGGAATTCAGGTCAGAAACTGAATACCAGATACATCCGGGCGCCATAAAGTGGTATACGGATGGATCAAAGAAGGCAGAAGGCACGGGTGCTGGAATATATGGGCCACGAACCAAACACTCCATATCGATGGGGATGTACCCGAGTATATTCCAGGCAGAAGTACATGCCATTTAATGATGTGCTCACTTCAATCTGGTAAGGAACTACATGAGGCAGGAAATAGCAATCATGACAGACAGCCAAACTGCTTTAAAAGCTCTAGACTCATTCCACGTCACATCAAAACTGGTGGAGGAATGCTTAACAAGGATGGAAGCTGCAGACTCTGTGGGGAAGCGGAGGAGACCCCATGGCATCTTCTCAACGAGTGCGGAGCAACGATCCGTCAGAGAAGAGACCACTTGGAATCCCACGAAATCTCGGAGTCTGTGCGGCTTTCACTGAACCCGCTCCATATTATTCGATTCTTAAGAAGCAATGGTATGGACGTGAATCTATAGGGACGGGCATGCACTGGCTCTATAGCAATAGTCAGGGGAAGCGCTAAAGATCCATATGGGTCGAAGTGCTACAACACCCCACTTATCTTCATCATCATCATCAACCTACAAAATTATTTCGTCAGCTTGGAATTCTGGTTCGAGGCTAGCAACGTGACTGTCAATAATAAAAAATATTGTTCGATAACGGCGCAAATTCCACTGAATAACTTGGGTGCTTTACAAACGCAAATCGGCACGGTTCCAGTGGGGGACAAATATACCCATATTAAGCCAATTATAATCGCTTTTTATTCAGATTCGCAGCAAAAGCGATTCCGCGAAGCTAAAAGTGAAGTGCAACTCGGCGACTCAAAACCGAGCAAATTATACCAAAAATTGAAGAATTTAGCCTACGATTCTTTGACCGACACCGCACTTTTCAATTTATGGGCCGCACTATTACCGGAAATAGCGCACGCTGCAGCTATTCAGACGAAAGATTCGCCAATTAGCGACCGACTGGTCGCAGCCGATGCACTAGTCGAATCGATTCGCTTGCGTACTATCGGCGATCGCAGTATTTATCAAACGACTCCGCAGCCACATGTAACTTTAGAAAA
The DNA here is from genome assembly GCA_947095585.1 of Nephrocerus scutellatus. Taxonomy (NCBI): domain Eukaryota; kingdom Metazoa; phylum Arthropoda; class Insecta; order Diptera; family Pipunculidae; genus Nephrocerus; species Nephrocerus scutellatus. The sequence continues at coordinate 57,614,910 of OX352761.1, read as the reverse complement.
TACAAGAACTACACCGATGGCGTCAGCCGAAATTAATTTACTCGAGAAGTTAAGCAACCCAATCGCAGAGCAAAGATTCAATATCAACAGCGGCAGCAGTAAACCATTCGACGCCAACATGTCTCGAGAACATTCATCTCGTACAGAGCATCCCAATTGCTGGTATCATTGGAAGTTTGGCGCCGAAGCAAAACATTGACGCAAGCCGTGCAGATTTGACGCCAAGAACGCTGCCAAATCAAATCAAAGCTGAAGCCAGCTACCTGAGTTGGATTCAGGTAGCGAACATCCTGAGTACAAATTCGTCAACTGCAAATCAACAGACAATAAATTGTTCCCAGCGAACGGCACAGAGATCAAAACTTACGGCACAACGACACTGAAGGTAAGCCTCGGATTACGACGTGACTTCATGTGGACGTTTTTAATCGCCAACGTAACAACGCCAATCATCTGTACAGACTTTATTACTAAATTCGGCTTATTAATCGATTTGATGGGAAAAAGGATAATCGATCCGCTCACTGGCATTAATTCAACCTGTTTCCGCATCATGGTTAAAGATACGACTAAATTCAAGGCATATTACTCAAATTCGATTTATGCTGATCTTCTCGAAGAGTACAAACAAATTATGACCACTGCCAGGAAACAAAATTTCTACTACCGTAGTACATCAAATAATCACGACAGGACAATCCGTCTACGCTCGACCTTGACGATTGGATCCCTCAAAACTTGAAGTAGCCGGAAAGGAATTCGATTGCTTGATAAAAGCAGGAATATGCCGACCGTCAAGCAGTTGTTAGGCAAGCCCGCTCCATATGGTAAAGAAATCCGATGGTTCATGGCGCCCGTGCGGCGATTATCGCGCTTTAAACGCGATCACAACTCCGGATCGTTATCCCATACCATATTTGAACGACTTCGCTGGTAATTTGCAAGGTAAGACCATATTTTCAAAGATCGACTTGCAAAAGGCCATTCATGAAGAGGAAATTGAAAAGATGGCTATTACGACGCCATTCGGGATGTTCGAGTTCCAATTCATGATGCTTGGACTTTGTAAAGCCACGCAAACGTTTCAACGTTTAATTCATGAAGTTTGCCGTGGCCTCGATTTCGTGTTCGCATACATACACGATTTTTGCATCGCCTCAACGACGCCCGAAGAGCACTTTTAACACTTGCGAATACTATTTGAAGACTAAAGCAATACAACGATACAACTAAAGCAATGGCGATCAGGCGATCAGGAAATGTGAATTCGGTAAGCAAGAAATCAAATTTCTGGGACATTGCGTGTCATCTCGAAGACTTTTGCCGCTTCCCGAAAAGATTCAAGCCATTAAAACGTTTTCACTTACGACGATGGTCAAGTAATTCAAAAATTTTTTGGCAACACTCAACTTCTACCGTAAGTTCATGCCAAACGCCATCGAAACGCAAGCCAAATTGCTTGTAATGATCCCGAGAAACAAGAAAAACTATCGAACGCTGCTTATATGGACGAACGAAGCATTTGAAAAATGCAAACTCGATTTGTCCGACGCCGATTTACTCGCACATCCATCAAAAACGGCAGAACTATCGCTTTAGGTATGTCGATGCTTCAGACATTGCTGCTAGTGCAGTACTTCATCAAGTCGTAGACAACGCGCTACAACCGCTTGATTTTTTCTCGAAAAAGTTCGACAAGGCGCAGTTTCGCTACAGTACGTATGATCGCAAGCTCACAGCAATGTACTTGGCAGTAAAACATTTCAAATTCATGCTGCAGGGAAGAAGATGCCACATCTATACCGATCATAAACCACTCACCTTTGCCTTCGCACAAAAACCCGACAAAGCAAACGATCGTCAAGCAAGGCAACTTGAACATCGGACAAAGAACCACCGATATAAGACACGTAAAAGGAGGTGAAAATGTGACTGCCGATTTATTGTCACGAGTCAAAAGCCTCCATTCCACTGCCCAGATCGACTACGAAAAATTGGCGGATAATCAACGAAACGATGATGAATTAAAATTGTTCCTCAAAAAAAGGTAATATCGACCTTTCGATTAAACTAAAAGTTTTCACCATTCCAGGCAGTTCGAAGCTACTTATTTGTGACTATTCAACAGACAACATTCGTCCGTTTGTCACAGAAAGATTCCGAAACCAGTTCACTCATACGATCCACGACATCTCGCATCCTGGAGTACGTGCCACGGATAGATTGATGACTAAATGACTCGTTTGGCCTGGCATTTGATCCGATGTTGCAAAATACGTTCGAAGCTGCTTGAAATGTCAACGTGCAAAAATTGGACGTCATACACATGCGCCTTTACAACAATTCGACTCGCCGAGTGAACGATTTGCTCACATTAACATTGATCTCGTCGGACCGTTTCCATCATCCGAAGGAAATCGCTACTGCCTAACGATAATCGACCGTTTCACACGTTGGCCAGAGGCGATTCCAATTCCTGATATGTCAGCACCAACTGTTGCAAATGAACTAATCTCTGGCTGGATAGCAAAATATGGCGTGCCAAAAGCAATTACAACGGACCGAGGCGCTCAATTTGAATCGCATCTCTTCAACGAACTCATGCGAACGCTCGGAACTCAACATTTTAGAACAACCGCATATCATCCGTAAGCAAAAGGCCATCGCACATTGAAGTTAGCAATCCTCTGTCACAACACCGAAAATTGGGCAAGACATTTAAAAACAATTTTCCTCTGCCTTCGTGCAACGTATAAAGAGGATTTAAATGCATCACCGGCCGAACTTCTTTTCGGTACAACACTTCGCTTACCCGGCGAATTTTTCGAAGAGCAGCCATCAGAAAAGACAGAAATACAAATAGTCATCGATCTGGGAAGCGGCATGCGCGATATTCGTCTAACGACGACGGCGTGGCATTGCATCAAAAAAATATTCATACGTGGTGATTTAAAAACAGCGACGCATGAATTTATTCGCGACGATTCTATTCGCCCGAGCTTAACGCATTTATATAACGGACCTTTTGAAGTGCTCGATCGAACATCAAAATATTTTCGTTTGCGATTGCTGAATCGTGAATCAAACGTCACTATCGATCGCCTTAAGCCAGCATATACGCCCACAAACAACGAAGCAAGAAATGTGGTGCCGACGTCAACTGCACGAACATCAAACGAACCGGCTACTTCTACAAAAGTATCAACATCGACGAATGGTTGGCCAGTGCGAAATCCGGGTAAAGGGTAAATATATCGATGAACACCAATTTTCATCTAGGCGGGGAGTACTGTAGACGATTCGATTGAACAAACCTGTTCGGTCAACAACCGTTGACCTTGATTCATGGCAATCGAAGTATTGCCACCAGCAATACTCACATTAAATGCGGACTGCTGACGCGCCGCATTCCTCACCACCAGTCGCACAAAGTTGCAGTACATTCCGTCTGCATACGATCCCTATTGCGATCACTTTGTTGCCTGCCGAATGATCACCACAATATTATTATCATTTCGCTGACGACGCACATTGCGACGTTCGCTGCTTGTGCGGCTCACAGTCGCCCACTCATCGACTGGGCACTGTGTGCGGACACCCGATACCTCGCTCCGTTGCGATGTAGACGGATGGCCTATTTGCTAAGCAAATAAATATACAGCAACGACGAGCAGCAGCAACATTGTTCGCTCTACGTACATCAGAATGTCTTACCGACAGAGAATTATTATCGCAGTTGCCGGCGTAGGCACCCTTCTCATCGTATACAGCTGGATAGCCAAGGCATGGGCCTGGTATCAGCTACTCGACGCGCTACACATTTGGAATGTGTGATGACGCAGCAATTTGGAGTCACAGGCGATGGTGGTGGTGGACGGACTTGCATGGCAAGGCGAGCTTTCTTGCAACAGTCGGCTGCACAACATACTTCAGTTCTTCAGGACCAGCTCAACCGAGTGCGACAAAAATTAAACCCGACGGAATCGCCGCGCGAATATACAAAATTATTAGCCTTGTTTGTACAGTAAATTCAGAGAATAAATAGACTTAGTGTAAATAGAAAATTAAACTCATTTTGTTCTTATTTCCGACCACCCCCCTGACTTTCGGAAGTACTAATCCCCGACATTTTGGTGCCTCCTGTGAGGATTGATTAATTTAAATTAAATTAAAGTTCAGTTTAATTTGTGCTTGTGTGGACACTCTTGTCCAACGGTTTGTTATTCGTGCTTTTGTGGACACGCTTGTCCCACTGTTGTTTCTCTCTATTTAAATTAAATTTGTTTGTGCTTTGTGGACACGCTTGTCCCACGGTTCGTTCCTCGGGATATGTGCGCATGCGGCCACAGTCGCCTAGCAATTTACTGGGTAGTTTTGGCAACACTTATTGCCTTCGCGTCTTCGTGTCTTGCCCTTTGCCTTCTGCTTGGGTTACTGTGAACCGAGTTCACCAGCCTATTTGAGACTTGTTATTGAAGTGATCGATAGTCGACATGGCCGACTTGAATCGACGCACGTCAGCATGCACCGCCATCAAGCGGGTGCACGACCGCATTGTGAGTATGGACGTGACGGCTTTGGATGAGGTCCAAATCCACTTGGAACAGCGCCAGATAGAAGCACACTATGCACGCTTTCTGGTGGCACACACGGCATTGGTGAGCGATGCCACACCGGAGGGCCTTCAGGCCCACGATGATCTGCTGGCAGTCGTGGACGAGCAGTATAATAACGTCTTGATGGTCTTGGGCAGACGACAAAACGCCCTCCAAAATCTGGCGAAACTCGCGCCGGCTTCTCCACCACAGCATCACAGCTCAACCACGCCAAAGGTGGAGATGAAACTTGAGTCGGTGCAAATACCGACGTTCGATGGCCATCTGCATAATTGGCTAGCATTTAAAGATGCATTCGAGAGTCTGGTGCACAACACGGAGCTGGCGCCCGCCTACAAGTTACAGAAGCTTCGTGCCGCTGTCCTGCCTGGCAGCGTAGGCCTCGTCGGCAACATTTACTCCGGCGGCTACGAAGAGCTCTGGAGTGAGCTTAAAGAGAGGTTCGACAACCCACGCCTGTTGTGCGAGACCCACGTTTCTCGGCTCCTCAATCTGCAGGCAGCCCAGGACGAATGCTCCAGTGCCCTGCTTCGGATCGTGGACACCGTGCAAGAGTCACTCCGTGCACTACGAGTGATGCGGCAACCAGTGTCCAGTTGGGACGCTTTGACGGTCCCGATTGTTGTGTCCCGTTTGCCAAAGGTGACCCAGCAAGGTTGGTGCATGCATTGCCCAGCCAAACAGATTCCCACCCTCACCGGCCTGCTCGAGTTCTTGACTCATCGTGCCCACAGTTTGGCGACAGAGATCCAGCTACCCTCAACCTCTGGTCGACAACAGGCAAGTGGATCACGGCAGCTCAAGACGCTTTCTGTTGCTCGGACTCACGTCATTGCAGCTCCCGAGAACCGATGTGGCCATTGCCATGGCTCTCACCGGCTATACCAGTGCACAAAGTTCAAGCAGTTGGACTTGAGTCGGCGCCTCAACGCCGCGAGAACGACAGGTGTCTGTTTCAACTGTCTGCAGCCAGGACACAACGTTACCGGATGCCAATCCGAAAGTTCCTGCCGCCACTGCAACGGCAGACACCACTAGCTGATCTGCAGAAGGGAGGCGGCAGCCCAGCAAGAAACACAACGTCGGCCAGCCCGCCGAGAAGCAGAACGCCAACCAGCCTCACAAGCAGCGGCACCTCAGCCAGCCCAAACAGAAGCAGAACGCGCCCAGACCCCGCCTGGTGGTCGCTATGTGTTCACCAAGGGACGTTGGGAGTTCATTCCGGACCAGGGTCCCTCAACGATGGATTGACTCAATCAAGCGAACACTACCGTATTGCTAGCTACGGCGCTCGGCTACGCGTACGGCGCAAACTCGGAGCCCCACCTGGTTCGAGCCCTCTGCGATCCTGGATCGCAGGTAAGTCTTATAATAACCAAACTAACCAAACAACTTCGTCTTCCCAGAAGCCGATTGGATGTAGCCGTGCAAGGCGTCGGTATTTCCCGACCCACTCTGGCTCAAGGCCAAGTGATGCTCTCACTTCAGTCGACGCGATCAGAGTTTGTGCTCACCATGAAGGCCGTAGTGATACCCCTGATCACTTCGACGCTCCCCGCAGCACATGTGGATGCCACACAATGGCATCATCTGGTTGGCCTACCACTGGCAGACCGCCATCTGGGCACCCCTGGGCCCATCGACATCTTGCTGGGTGCTGATGTCTGGGGTCTCTTGGTGCAGAACGAGGTCATTCATGGACGGCCACACGAGCCCCACGCCCAACGCACACACCTTGGTTGGGTTGTCTTCGGCCCAGCTGCCCTGGTGCGAGCAGCACCACCCATCCGATCGCTCCACAGCCAGGTGACGGAAGAGTCGCCTTTGGAGCCCACTCTGGAACACACTCTGAATGAGCTCGTTCGGAATTTCTGGAAGTTGGAGGAGGTACCCACAGATGAATCAAGAGAGGACGAGTGCAGCCGGCACTACTCCCAGACGCACTCCCGCACATCGGAAGGCAGATACATGGTCGAAATCCCCTTCCGACACGACGCACCAGCACTAGGTGCCTCCTACCGGCCTGCACTGCGACAATTCTACTGCCTGGAGCGGCGACTCCAGAACAACCCAGATCTCAGAGAGAAGTACATCGCCTTCATGCGCGAATATGAAGAGCTTGGACACATGGAACGGGCTGGTCAACATGGCGACCACCCCCATTGTTACTACATTCCACACCATGCGGTAACTAGCAAATTCCGTGTGGTCTTCAACGCATCTGCACAGACCACTACTGGAGTCTCACTCAATGACGTCCAGCTGGTTGGTCCTACCATCCAGGATTCACTAATCAACATCATCCTGCGTTTCCGGCGCTACTTGGTCGCGCTGACCGCCGACGTAGAGAAGATGTTCCGCCAGGTCTTGGTGGCGCATAAACATCGAGACTACCAACGGATTCTCTGGCGAGAATCACCGTCCGACGAGCTGACCGTCTTCCGCTTGACGACGGTCACCTACGGTATGGCATCCAGTCCATACACTTCTGTGCGATCCACGATGCAGTGCGCACAGGACAATCAACAGCTGATCCCAGATCCAGCACGGGCTCGAGCGGCCCGAGAGACGATTGAGAAGGCCTTTTACGTGGACGACCTCCTCACCAGCTGCAACAGCATTTCCGAAGCAGTCGGCCTGGCTGCCGATGTCAACACTGTCCTCATGGCAGGACACTTCAAATTGCGCAAATGGAACTCCAACAGCGCACAGGTAATTTCCATGGTGACTAACGAGATTTCCTCTTCTCCCTCTTCCACAGAGCTTGTCATAGAATGCCCAACGGCAACGGTACTTGGCTTGCGTTGGGATCCAGCTGCTGACGAGCTCTTCTTCTTGGTGGAAATGGAACCGCTGGGACCCTTCCCTACGAAAAGGCGGATTCTGAGCGAGGTGGCGAGACTGTTCGATCCTACTGGGCTCCTTGCGCCAGTCATCATCACAGGAAAGATGTTCATCCAAACGCTGTGGTCCGCAGGCATCACTTGGGATGCCCCACTTTCCCCAGAACTGCTCAACACCTGGGCAGCATTCCGCAACGGCCTGCAGGCCCTCAATCAAGTCAAGGTACCTCGATGGGCATGCATAGTCAGCATGTGACCACAATTCATGGGTTTTGCGATGCCAGTTCCCGAGCCTATGCAGCTGTCATCTACCTGAAGACATCAGATGCCGATGACCGGTCCCAGGTCGCACTGCTGACCGCCCGGACTAAGGTGGCTCCACTCAAGGGCGCTACCATTCCTCGTCTGGAACTGTGCGCCGCTAGTCTCCTCGCGGCCACATTGGAGAATGTCCGCACCGCTCTAGGCCTGCAGACTGCACCCTACTACCTCTGGTCGGACTCCAGCATTGTTTTGTGTTGGTTGCGGAAGGAACCATCCGCTCTCAAACCCTACGTCGCAAACCGAGTGCGACAGATCCAGGAGTTGACGTCTCCAGCACGTTGGCATCACGTCCGCTTTGCGCAGAATCCAGCCGATTGCGCTAGCCGAGGTCTTGGTGCATCAGAACTCCTGCAACACTCGCTGTGGTGGGAAGGGCCGAGTTGGCTGCAAAGCGGACCGCTCCCCGTCGGCCCACCCGGGCAGCTGCACGCCGACGACATGGACCAAGTGACAGAAGAATTAAAGCCATGCTTCTTCTCGGGCATGGTCATCACCCAGATGGAACTGACGACACGACGCCGAGACAAAGTCATCATCCCGTTGACCGAGCGATTCAGCAACCTACACCAGTTGCTCCGTACTGTTGCCTATATGCTCCGTTGGCGGAGCACTTACCGGCACCTACTAAAGCGATCAGTCGTCGGAGCGGATGAGCTCGACCACGCCTTGGAACGACTTATCATCATAGAGCAAGCTGCCGCTTTCTCTCAAGAAGTGCACCAGTTGCGCCACCGTGCACCACCGTCAAGTAACAGCCCGTTACTCTCTCTCAACCCATACTTGGATACTCGAGGAGTCCTACGAGTCGGAGGTCGACTCACGCATGCGTCCCTACCGGATGAGCAAAGGCATCCCATTGTCTTGCCGAAAGCAGGCGCCTTGGTTTGGCTATTGGTTCGCCAGACACATGACGCCACCCTACACGGCGGCGTTCAACTGATGCTGCAGACGTTGCGGCAGAAGTATTGGATACTCCATGGTCGACAAGCTGTGCGGACTCTGCTACACAAATGCGTCATCTGCAGACGACACCGCGGAGCGGTCATCAAGCAACAAATGGCTTCGCTACCCCGCCCACGAGTCAATTCAGCTCGCCCGTTCCTGGCCTCAGGGGTCGACTACTGTGGTCCCTTTTCCGTTCGGGTTGGAACCAAACGGTCACGCACCACAATCAAAGGCTACTTGGCGATCTTCGTTTGCATGGCCACGAAGGCTGTGCACATCGAGGTAATTGAGGACCTCTCATCACAGGCTTTCATGGATGCTTTTACCCGATTCACCTGCCGGCGCGGACCCTGTCCCGATCTCTACAGCGACAATGGTACCGCCTTCGTTGGTGCGAACCGGTACCTTAAAGAGGACTTAGCAGCCTTCGAATCGCATCACAACCAACAGGCCCTGGCACATTCCGGGACGAGATGGCACTTCATCACTCCTGCGGCCCCTCATCAAGGTGGATTATGGGAGGCCGCCGTAAAATCCGCCAAACATCATTTGGTTCGTTTGGTGGGTGCCCAGTCTCTCTGGTACCACCAACTCCACACTCTGGCAACACGCATCGAGGCGTGTCTTAACTCACGTCCGCTGGTCCCACTCCACGATGACCCCGAGGACAAACTGGCGCTCACCCCTGGCGATTTCCTCATCGGTGCCCCCCTCATCGCGGTACCCGAACCTCACATTGGCGGCGTCCCGCTTAATCGCCTCAAGCAGTATCAGTGGATACGTAAGCTCCACCAGGACTTCTGGCAGCGCTGGAGCGAGGAGTACTTGGTCACCCTCCAGACCCGTAGCAAATGGGAACGACGAGAACCGGACATTCAACTGAACGACGTGGTCCTCGTGAAACAAGAGAACCTGCCCCCGACTCATTGTAGGCTCGGTCGAGTCATTGCCGTTCACCCGGGCAGTGACGGATTAGCCCGCAACGCTACTCTACGCACCAGCCATGGCGAGTGCCGCCGGCCCATCCAGAAACTTTGCCGCCTCTTGGAGACATCATGAACAGATCATGAGATGTCCACATGATCTTGACCTTCCTGGGAGCATTACATGCACACATTTCGAACCAGAGGGTTCAACCGGGCAGGATGTTCGGTCAACAACCGTTGACCTTGATTCATGGCAATCGAAGTATTGCCACCAGCAATACTCACATTAAATGCGGACTGCTGACGCGCCGCATTCCTCACCACCAGTCGCACAAAGTTGCAGTACATTCCGTCTGCATACGATCCCTATTGCGATCACTTTGTTGCCTGCCGAATTATCACCACAATATTATTATCATTTCGCTGACGACGCACATTGCGACGTTCGCTGCTTGTGCGGCTCACAGTCGCCCACTCATCGACTGGGCACTGTGTGCGGACACCCGATACCTCGCTCCGTTGCGATGTAGACGGATGGCCTATTTGCTAAGCAAATAAATATACAGCAACGACGAGCAGCAGCAACATTGTTCGCTCTACGTACATCAGAATGTCTTACCGACAGAGAATTATTATCGCAGTTGCCGGCGTAGGCACCCTTCTCATCGTATACAGCTGGATAGCCAAGGCATGGGCCTGGTATCAGCTACTCGACGCGCTACACATTTGGAATGTGTGATGACGCAGCAATTTGGAGTCACAGGCGATGGTGGTGGTGGACGGACTTGCATGGCAAGGCGAGCTTTCTTGCAGCAGTCGGCTGCACAACATACTTCAGTTCTTCAGGACCAGCTCAACCGAGTGCGACAAAAATTAAACCCGACGGAATCGCCGCGCGAATATACAAAATTATTAGCCTTGTTTGTACAGTAAATTCAGAGAATAAATAGACTTAGTGTAAATAGAAAATTAAACTCATTTTGTTCTTATTTCCGACCACCCCCCTGACTTTCGGAAGTACTAATCCCCGACAAAACCTATTAACGCCAGCACCGCAGCGATACAGCAACTTTCAGTATTTGACAGTCATTGTTTTTGTTCTTATTTTACCAGTCAGCAGCGACGAGCAGGTAAATATACAGTATAGCTTACATCGGTATTTTGACCACATCCCACCGCCCAAACACCAACAAAGTGGGCGGGGTGTGGTGCCCCCTTTAGGAGGGAGGGGCTGCCAAAGTTTTGAGTATTTCTTTTAAAAATGCAATCTTCTAAGTAGCTTGTGGGGGATTTAGGGGTAAGTTAGTACCATATGAAAGTAAATAATTTGACTTTTCCATAAATTATGCACACATTGTAAAATACAGGGGGCGTTAGCCCCAAACCAGATGGCGATTTTTGAAAACTGCTCCATGGGAGCTTTCGGGAGAGATGTGTCCATGCTCCACTGTATTTCTGCCTTAAAATATTATTGCTACAAAACAATATTGCCAACATATTTCATGCTCATAAATATTTCATGAAAAATAATTTAGTAAGAGATATTTGTTTGAGAAATCACACAAGAATAAAATTACACAATGATTACAATAATGATAAAGCTAAAATTGAAAGAGACGTGCAAATCACAAAAAAATTGTTGGCACTGCAAAGAAAATGCAGTGCGTGTAACATTACAGACCCTAAAAGACCATACAACGACCAACAAACCTCAACAGACCCCAAAAGACTCAAAAAAAACCCCTCAAAACACACCCAAGAGACCATCAAAAGACCCCCCAAAAGACCACCGAAAGGCCCAAAAGACCCCAAAAAGGCTCTCAAAAATCTTTTCAAAAAACTCCCCAAAATATCTGAAAAAGACCACAAAAAGACCGTCAAAAAATCACAAAAATCCCCAAAAGACCCTTAAAAGACTCCTAAAAGACGATCAAAAGACCTCCAAAAGCACCTCAAAAGGCCCCTAAATCTTATAGTCGCATCTTAGTCTTGCATGGCGAGTTTCATAGAAATCGCTTGAGAAATAGCTTAGTTTCCGATATTCAAGTCCCTAATGAGGGTATTCAAGAATTTCCCTAGGAACAATTCTTATAGTCGCATCTTAGTTCTAAATACCGAGTTTTATAGAAATCGCTTGAGAAATAGCTTAGTTTTCGATATTCCAGTCCCTAATGACCGCGTTCCAGAATTTCCATATGAACAAGTCTTATAGTCGCATCTTCGTTCTACATACCGATCATCCAAATCACTTGAGAAATGGCTTCTTTCCGGAAATTCCGAAATATCCCAGAATTTCCATAGGAACAAGTCTTATAATCGCATCTTAGTCCTACATACCGAGTTTCTTAGAAATCGCTTGAAAAATAGCTTAGTTTCCGAAATTCCAGTCCCTAATGACCGTATTCCAGAATTTCCATAGGAATAAGTCTTATGGTCGCATATTGAGATTCATAGATATCGCTAGAGAAATGGCTTACTTCCCGAAATTCTAGTCCCTAATGACGGACTAATAGAATTTTCGCTTTATTTACATATGTAAATGTCCACAGTCCAGCAATTCTGGCACAAAGCGAAACTTAAGTATTTGAGAATTTTGATACTTTAGATTTAAGTCTGCCTGGGTATACCTTAGTGCCATTATTTATCCCAGGATGCGGGCTCGCAATTTATGCCCGTAGTGATGTTGGGTTCAAACTTTTGCCTCAATCGAGCCAATGTTCCAATGCGGAATTTAATTTCATATGGCTGAGGGTAATGGTACAAGGCGCAACATCCACCATCTTCACCAGTTTGATGCACTGTCTGATTCAATTGCAAGAATTGTCATAAATGATGATAACACTGAAATCGTTATTGCGGGCAATTTAAATGTACACAATTCTGGGTGGCTTCGCCATTCTGGCAAGACAACATTCCTAGGAAGGGATGATGAGTTGTTCGCTGAGTTTAATCACCTTACTCAGCTTGTAAATGAGCCTACAAGAATACCTGACGTTGGAAATCATTCCGCAAACACCCTTGACTTGTTCCTTACCTCTCGTCCTGATAATTACTCCGTCAATGTACTATTGCCTCTAGGCTCGTCTGACCATTTTGTTTTATCAGCTAACTAGCTGATTACCCGGCGTTGCCCAGGTATTTATTCATCCCAATCTTCTATTAGGCAGGGGTAGAAAAAAGAATGATATCTGACTATATGGTAAAATTGCAGTTTTAATAAACAAAATTTATTTGAAAAAATATATTTTTAATTATAGCTATAGTATTCAAATTATAAAATAAAATTAAATAAACATAAACATTATTTTAAAACAAAACAAGAGCAAGAATAAATAAATTCTTAGGTCAACCCAACCCAGAGCAAGCAAAATAAAGTTGTCCGTGGGAAAAACATGGCTATCTCAAATCTACACTCCGCCGTACTTATTAAACTGTCCGACTTATTGATCGTCATCGAAAATGCAAGTTTTACTGGAAATTGCAATCTCTTAATCACACTGTCCCTTTTCGGTCAAGATAGGCGCCTCAATTATATTGCCCCGCATCTCTTTTACGCACAGTCTTGTGCCGTTGCAAAGTTTTGGCGAGTCGAGAATCCGTAGTAAAATAATTGGAGATCGAACGATGTAGTGGCAATCCAGACGAATTAAGTGTGTAACGAAGTTGCCTACCAGCAACTACGCCATAACCATACAGCTAATAAAATTTCATTCAAAAATATATATATAAGTAATATGTGCGCACAGCTCACATGAGTTGCATGGCACCAATCAAAATATATACACACGTACATACATACGTATACACTTTTAGAATAAATTGCTTGAGTAACCATTTAGGAATGTCAACGTAGTAAGCAGGCGGTAGAATATTTCTCATTCGACAGGCATGCTACTAGGCGTTGATATTAAGATATATTCTTGTGTTACTCAAGTGAGTCAATAGCGCCAGCGGAGAGCTATGAGCTAGAAGTCTCTAGTTACCAGGTTCATACCCCGGCATTGACTCGGATATTTTTAATTTTAATATCATATATAATAAAATATTCATTCGGCCCTATGTCTTTATAACAAAAGAAAAGGCTTGTATTTGTTATTATATACAATGGAGGAAAAGGTATATTCATATAATATTAACACTAGTAAGTCAACAATAAAGTCAATAAATTATTAGAAATTTCCTTTTTGGTTTGGAAGATATATATAATTCTCAAGAAGCCTTTACTTTTTATTAAAGACATAGGGACCGAAAACGCAGTACAATCAGAGATCCACACTCCAAAAAAACCTAACTCAGTGTTTACATTGAAAGTGGTTAAGAGTCTCTCAACGTTCTACACGAACAACTTTTTAAAAAGAGAACAGTAATCTACTGAACCCAATACATACAACGCAGCTCGTGAAATTTTGTTATTAAGAGATAAGTGGATTTTATCGCTTTCTCTTTCTAACATATTACACCCTGGCTGTAAGTCGACAAAACAGTACCCGCAGTGCGAAATAAGTAGATTCAATCGCTTTTTCGTCACTGAGGATCTGTTCTGCCAAAATCTCTCGGGGGCTGGTAAGGGATAAGTGGATTTTATCGCTTTTCCTTACTAGCGCCATAGTCTACTGACCGGAATTGCACTTAGTGGGAAGTGAGTAGATTTTATCGCTTCTTCCTCATCAAAGCCCATTATGGTCACTCGTATATAGCGGGGAATAGGTGACGTCAGTCTGTGTTTCCCCACTATAACCAATTCTTTTCAGTCGACTGCGAAGTCCGACTGTGGTATAGAGTATTGGATGCGCCAATCTCCTGCAAATACCTCTATACGTAGGTTAAGGAATATATATATATAAGTATAAATAAGTAGCTATTTCTAGTTTAAGCACTTGAAAGACATGTAATATAATATTAAAATCTCAAGAAGAGAAGAAAAGAAACAGAAAATAAATAAAGACAAAAACCAAAATATAAATTAAAAACCGAACTCTTATTTATAAGGAACAACAACAATTTGTAACACCGAAGTAGAGGAGAAGAACCCTGGGTAAGCCGGCGAGCGTCACCCGAGTAAAAACGTTACAAATTTGGCGGCCGAACAGGGACTATATTAAAATAGTCACCCCCCGCAAAACCAAAAAAAAAAAAAAAATTTATTATATATAAGTAATAATATAAGCAAAACGACAAGAATGGTCGCAGTAATTGCGTAAAGCCTAGTCGAAATATTAGTAAACGACAAGAATGGTCGCACCGATAGAAATATATTTAGAGCCCGTCTTAATATAAGTCGACAACCAGAATAGTCGCATCATCAGAAAATTTAAACCAACGTAAATATAAGTAGACGACACGAACGGTCGTATCATCAGAAAATTTATTAGAACCAACACTAGTTTAAGCGAACGATTAGAATAAAGCAGCAAAGAAAAACTTAATTTACGAAAGAGACATCTACCGAGCCAACTACCAAAGGGAACATTTTTGCTGATATTAGTAAAATCATCACTACTGATATAGTCTGGGCACCAACCGGAGAGTGCGAAAATTTAGACCCGAGCAACAAACCACCTTTTTGGCAATGGCAACCACAGACACTGGACTGAGTGCGTCTGGGGTGTACTCTTTGCGCAAAAAAGAGTTGATCAGCGAACTGGAACGTCGTGGCATAGACCAGACAGGAACCGTAGATGAACTACGAAAGAAATTAGCAGCTGAATTAAAAAAGTTTAAATCTTGTGAAGACCTGCGGACTGGGGAAATAGCAGCAACAAACAGAAAGATGGTTGAATTTCCCATAGTAATTCATCCAGCAGTAGATGCAAGTACTTCGCAGCCGCTAGCCTATCGTCCATCTGACTCTGAGGTCATGGATAAAGTTAGGAAATGGAATGTAAGGTACGATGGAGGTACAAACAACCCACTAGAATTTTTGGAACGCGTGGAAGAACTGGCCGATTGTTACCAGTTGCCTCTTGACCGAATTGTACGCACGCTACCCGAATTATTAAAAGGGAACGCGCTAGTGTGGTACCGAAACAATAAAGAATCATTAAATAGTTGGACACATTTAGCGAAGAACTGCGCCGTTTCTTTTTACCGCCGCGGTTCTACTCACAACTACTGGACCGTATTCGAAACCGAACACAGGGTAGTAAAGAGAAAGGGAAGGACTTCATAACTGCGAATCAGGCTCTGATGAGATGGCATACGTCCCTCATGACCGATGAGAAGCTGCAGCGAATTTATGACAATTTGCGCCCTGAATACAGGCATTATATCAAACGCCGAGAGTTCGCAAATCTGTCGGAGCTCACAACCCTCATCGAAGACTTCGAGTGCTTGATGGCTGAACAACATTCGCCACGGCCTATGCAGATGCCGAGTCGGCAGGTACCATTACGCCCCACTGCACCACCGCTTCGTCACACAGCACCACCGTTTCAACCAGCAATTATACCCCATACACGCTATAGTCCACCAGTACCACAGCCAATATCCGTTCCACACCAGACGACCATCCAGTCAGCTCGACAAATCTCCGCGCCAACAAGACAAAGCAACGATGTAACATATCCGCATCATGCCAACAACGTCACATACCCTATCGTGGCCAACGATGTAACGCGTCCACAACATATCAACCAGATCAACGACCGATACCCACCAGTAATATACCACCCACCAGCGCATATAAACAGAAAACCCATTGTTGGAAGTGCGGTCAGCCAGGGCATGTTCGAAAGAAGTGCCAACAGGCGCGACAACTGTTCTGTTCATACTGCGGCATAGATGGTATACAGCACCTCAACGGTCAATGTAGACCGGAAAACGCCAACGGGCCGTCCAATCCTATGAGGCATTAGACGTCCCAGACCCGACTGTACTCAGTCACGCCTCATACACATTACCAATTGTATGTTACAATAAACAATATAATGCCGTCATCGATACTGGGGCAGGGAAATCATGCATCGGAAAAACGATACAGCAAGTCTGTATAACCAACCAAGTACCAGTTAGACCGATAACTATGACTTTCGCCTTAGCCAACAAATCTACAGTCACCGCTCGTCAGGCATATATGATACAATTGGAATGGAAAGGCCACACGTACATCCAAGAAGAATTTGTCTTCATACCAGAACTGATGGACAAATTCCTAATAGGGACTGATTTCCTATCGAAATTTGGTTTCACCATTAACCAAGGAAAAAATACTATAATAGCACACACCGAACCGAGTCAGTGATCCAAAGTCTTCTGACCGAAAGGCAGCAGTTGGACAAGTTCCTGGCAGTTGAATGACCACAGTTTGAAAACGTTAAAGGACCAACCAGTGTTACTGAGCACGAGATTCGACTCAAACACCAGCGGCCGTTCAAACAGCGATAAATGCCCAGAAACCCCGCGAAGCAGGCGATTATTAACGAATTATTATTGGCAGAATGGAAAATCGAATCGTCCAACAGTCCTTATAGCTCACCCATCGTATTGGTCAAACAAGGTACCTGGAGGCTGTGTGTTGACTACCGACAACTGAATGAAATCTCAATCAAGTATGCGTATCCACTACCCCATATTAACCATATACTCGACAAGCTCAAAGGAGCCAAATACATTTCTACGATCGACCTTAAGCAAGGATACTGGCAGATTCCGTTGAAGGCAACAAGTCGACTATGTACCGCGTTCACCGTTCCTGGCAGAGAAAAGTCATGCCGTTCGGGTTGCACTCAGCCCCTGCTACTTTTCAACGACTACTCGACAGAATTATCAGTCCGGAATTGGAACCATACGCGTTCGCCTACTTGGATGACATCATTGTCATCGGAAGCACCTTCGCTGAACACTGAAAAAGAAACTAACCGAGGCACCAGTTCTTGCCTGCCCAGATTTTTCCAGACAGTTCGCCCTGCAAACAGACGCTAGCGCCGATGGACTTGAAGCAGTACTCTGGCAGACAATAAACAACCAGGAGCGAGTGATCGCATACGCTAGTCGAACGCTTACAGACGCTGAGCGATATTACTCAGTCACCGAAAGGGAGTGTTTGGCGGTAGTGTGGAGTATACGAAAAATGAGACCATACCTAGAAGGGTATCATTTCCTTGTACAGACCGATCATCAATCGCTGAGATGGCTATAAGCATCGATAACCCATCTGGACGACTGGCGCGCAGCGCCATAGAATTGCAACAACACGACTTCGAGATTCGCTCATCAAATACAGTGGCAGATGTCTTATCTAGACACCCCACCCAGAAACCCCAAATCAAGATATTATTACCTATTACTGAAACCTGTTCATGGTACGACTCCAAGATCCAGGCAGTCACCACAAAACCAGAAGACAACCCGGAATACCAGGTCCTCGACAAAACCCTGTATAGACACATCTATAACCCAACCTTTTACACAGAAAATGCTCAATCTGCATGGAAGATTTGCGTCCCCAAACCACTGCGCCCACAAGTCTTGGAAGAAAATCACACAGATGTGACCGCAGGCCACATGGGAATAGCAAAAACTATTGCCCGGGTTGCGGGTACTTACTATTGGCCGGGATTATTTCGCGACGTTGCGCGATTTGTCCGGCGATGCCCTACGTGCATAGAATATAAGATACCAACTTGCAAACCCGCTGGAAAAATGTATATGACTGCCGCTAACCACCCTTGGGAAATTGCATGCTCCGATTTTGTAGGACCACTGCCACGATCGACGAAGGGAAATACGATGATACCCGTTTTCTACGACAAGTTTTCTAAATGGGCAGAAATCATGGCGTTGCACGATGCCACAACCCCCGCGTTGATAAAAGGATTCAGGGAACGAGTACTTAGCCGGTATGGCTGCCAAAAACTGTTAATCACTGACAACGGTACGCAATACAGAAGTAAACAGTTTCAAAACCTGCTCGCGCAACTACAAATAAAGCAGAGGTTTACGCCACCATATACGCCGCAAGCCAAACCAACGGAAAGGATGAACCGCGTCATCAAGACCATGATCGCACAATATGTAAAGACGGATCATCGCAGATGGGATGAGCATCTACCAGAGCTAATGTTAGCCATAAACACTAGTCGAAACGAGGTAACAGGGTACTCAGCGGCATATCTAAATTTTGGCCGGGAATTACGCCTACCGTCCACACCGGACATACCGTTAAATTCCGTGCCCGACACCGCGGAACGCGTGACCAGATTACACGAGATACTCGCCTTAGTCACAGCTCACGTGAAAGACTGCAAGGAAATATCTGAAACACTGCAGGAGGAGATAGCTCAGACCGTGGGTATAGTCAATCGAGAAATACCAGTCGACAACAAAATGTCTTACAACAAACAACTCACGAAATTTACGGACGAACTGCCGGTGCCAGGATGTCATCGTCGTACCAGGCCACCACCACCGATGGCATCCCCGCCGAAAAAGACTGCGCAACAACATCTAAGGGAAGTGAAGTGGAAGAAAAGGCCACCACCCCCAACCAGGCCGCTAACGAGCAACGAGCTCAACCTGCATTGCGAGATCGTCCCAAGGGACGTAGGAAGTGCCGCAAGCCCCTTGCCGATGTGTTTGCAACGGTCCATCACGGTCGAGCGCCCCACGACATCCTTGGCCGCAAGAGGAAGGCAGTAGAGCAACAACAACCAGCGCTCGGACTGCAACCAAGCGGCGTATAGCGCACACGCCCCCACAAAAACCACTCACCACAACTTCTGAAGCCGACAACCCACCTTGAACACCAGTCCCCGTCCAACCCAAATCCCCTATCCACATACAATCCGTAATTATCACTAGACCAAACCCATGAGACACCTTGATGAAGCCACAAGTAGAGGAGATACTCTTGACGGAATTCGATGTAGTGGCGCAAAGCGAAAACTTTGACAACCGCGCTCTGGAAGGGGTAAAAATGAAGCCCGCTACACCGTTTGAAAGCAAAAATAAACGCCCGCGACGGTTCAGACTAACCGGTCCCCTAGGACACCTGTATGGGAAGCAGATCGCAGGCGATACAGTCCTTCTGAAATCATCCAATCAGCACATCACCCTACGGACACAGGGAAATATATTTAGGCAAAAAAAAAACCAGGGAGAAAAAATATAGACATAAAAATAAAAACAATATAAAAAAAAAAAAAAAAAAAAAAAAAAAACCTGGATAGAAAAAACAAACAAACCTAGGCTTAAGCATATAATCAAATATATATTCTATATATTGGTCTAACTCGGACCGGTGACTGGCAAATAAAGGTTATCCCATAAAGTAGAGTGACCACACCGACCGAGCAAAGTAGATTATAAATATTAATAAGCCATAAAATAAACACTTAGATATAGTGATACTAGAATATTGTTTATAAAAACAACGAAAACACAATTATATTAGAGAACTTATGTTATCCAACATATTTTCGTTTCTTCCCGAAGTAGGAAGGGAATGTAACGAAGTTGCCTACCAGCAACTACGCCACAACCATACGGCTAATAAAATTTCATTCAAAAATATATATATAAGTAATATGTGCGCACAGCTCACATGAGTTGCATGGCACCAATCAAAATATATACACACGTACATATATACGTATACACTTTTAGAATAAATTGCTTGAGTAACCATATAGGAATGTCAACGTAGTAAGCAGGCGGCAGAATATTTCTCATTCGACAGGCATGCTACTAGGCGTTGATATTAAGATATATTCTTGTGTTACTCAAGTGAGTCAATAGCGCCAGCGGAGAGCTATGAGCTAGAAGTCTCTAGTTACCAGGTTCATACCCCGGCATTGACTCGGATATTTTTAATTTTAATATCATATATAATAAAATATTCATTCGGCCCTATGTCTTTATAACAAAAGAAAAGGCTTGGATTTGTTATTATAAACAATGGAGGAAAAGGTATATTCATATAATATTAACACTAGTAAGTCAACAATAAAGTCAATAAATTATTAGAAATTTCCTTTTTGGTTTGGAAGATATATATAATTCTCAAGAAGCCTTTACTTTTTATTAAAGACAGATTCAATCGCTTTTTCGTCACTGAGGATCTGTTCTGCCAAAATCTCTCGGGGGCTGGTAAGGGATACGTGGATTTTATCGCTTTTCCTTACTAGCGCCATAGTCTACTGACCGGCATTGCACTTAGTGGGAAGTGAGTAGATTTTATCGCTTCTTCCTCATCAAAGCCCATTATGGTCACTCGTATATAGCGGGGAATAGGTGACGTCAGTCTGTGTTTCCCCACTATAACCAATTCTTTTCAGTCGACTGCGAAGTCCGACTGTGGTATAGGGTATTGGATGCGCCAATCTCCTGCAAATACCTCTATACGTAGGTTAAGGAATATATATATTTAAGTATAAATAAGTAGCTATTTCTAGTTTAAGCACTTGAAAGACATGTAATATAATATTAAAATCTCAAGAAGAGAAGAAAAGAAACAGAAAATAAATAAAGACAAAAACCAAAATATAAATTAAAAACCGAACTCTTATTTATAAGGAACAACAACAATTTGTAACACCGAAGTAGAGGAGAAGAACCCTGGGTAAGCCGGCGAGCGTCACCCGAGTAAAAACGTTACAAATTTGGCGCCCGAACAGGGACTATATAAAAATAGTCACCCCCCGCAAAACCAAAAAAAAAAAAAAATTATTATATATAAGTAATATAAGCAAAACGACAAGAATGGTCGCAGTAATTGCGTAAAGCCTAGTCGAAATATTAGTAAACGACAAGAATGGTCGCACCTATAGAAATATACTTAGAGCCCGTCTTAATATAAGTCGACAACCACAATAGTCGCATCATCAGAAAATTTAAACCAACGTAAATATAAGTAGACGACACGAACGGTCGTATCATCAGAAAATTTATTAGAACCAACACTAGTTTAAGCGAACGATTAGAATAAAGCAGCAAAGAAAAACTTAATTTACGAAAGAGACATCCACCGAGCCAACTACCAAAGGGAACATTTTTACTGATATTAGTAAAATCATCACTACTGACATATTCTGGGCACCAACCGGAGAGTGCGAAAATTTAGACCCGAGCAACAAACCACCTTTTTGGCAATGGCAACCACAGACACTGGACTGAGTGCGTCTGGGGTGTACTCTTTGCGAAAAGAAGAGTTGATC
The DNA here is from genome assembly GCA_947095585.1 of Nephrocerus scutellatus. Lineage (NCBI taxonomy): Eukaryota > Metazoa > Arthropoda > Insecta > Diptera > Pipunculidae > Nephrocerus > Nephrocerus scutellatus. The sequence continues at coordinate 57,593,104 of OX352761.1, read as the reverse complement.
AGCGAACTGGAACGTCGTGGCATAGACCAGACAGGAACCGTATATGAACTACGAAAAAAATTAGCAGCTGAATTAAAAAAGTTTAAATCTTGTGAAGACCTGCGGACTGGGGAAATAGCAGCAACAAACAGAAAGATGGTTGAAATTCCCATAGTCATTCATCCAGCAGTAGATGCAAGTACTTCGCAGCCGCTAGCCTATCGTCCATCTGACTCTGAGGTCATGGATAAAGTTAGGAAATGGAATGTAAGGTACGATGGAGGTACAAACAACCCACTAGAATTTTTGGAACGCGTGGAAGAACTTCATAACTGCGATTCAGGCTCTGATGAGATGGCATACGTCCCTCATGACCGATGAGAAGCTGCAGCGAATTTATGACAATTTGCGCCCTGAATACAGGCATTATATCAAACGCCGAGAGTTCGCAAATCTGTCGGAGCTCACAACCCTCATCGAAGACTTCGAGTGCTTGATGGCTGAACAACATTCGCCACGGCCTATGCAGATGCCGAGTCGGCAGGTACCATTACGCCCCACTGCACCACCGCTTCGTCACACAGCACCACCTTTTCAACCAGCAATTATACCCCATACACGCTATAGTCCACCAGTACCACAGCCAATATCCGTTCCACACCAGACGACCATCCAGTCAGCTCGACAAATCTCCGCGCCAACAAGACAAAGCAACGATGTAACATATCCGCATCATGCCAACAATGTCACATACCCTATCGTGGCCAACGATGTAACGCGTCCACAACATATCAACCAGATCAACGACCAGATACCCACCAGTAATATACCACCCACCAGCGCATATAAACAGAAAACCCATTGTTGGAAGTGCGGTCAGCCAGGGGATGTTCGAAAGAAGTGCCAACAGGCGCGACAACTGTTCTGTTCATACTGCGGCATAGATGGTATACAGCACCTCAACGGTCAATGTAGACCGGGAAACGCCAACGGGCCGTCCAATCCTATGAGGCATTAGACGTCCCAGACTCGACTGTACTCAGTCACGCCTCATACACATTACCAATTGTATGTTACAATAAACAATATAATGCCGTCATCGATAATGGGGCAGGGAAATCATGCATCGGAAAAACGATACAGCAAGTCTGTATAACCAACCAAGTACCAGTTAGACCGATAACTATGACTTTCGCCTTAGCCAACAAATCTACAGTCACCGCTCGTCAGGCATATATGATACAATTGGAATGGAAAGGCCACACGTACATCCAAGAAGAATTTGTCTTCCTACCAGAACTGATGGACAAATTCCTAATAGGGACTGATTTCCTATCGAAATTTGGTTTCACCATTAACCAAGGAAAGAATACTATAATAGCACACACCGAACCGAGTCAGTGATCCAAAGTCTTCTGACCGAAAGGCAGCAGTTGGACAAGTTCCTGGCAGTTGAATGACCACAGTTTGAAAACGTTAAAGGACCAACCAGTGTTACTGAGCACGAGATTCGACTCAAACACCAGCGGCCGTTCAAACAGCGATACATGCCCAGAAACCCCGCGATGCAGGCGATTATTAACGAAGAGATCGACCAATTATTGGCAGAAGGAAAAATCGAATCGTCCAACAGTCCTTATAGCTCACCCATCGTGTTGGTCAAGAAGAAACAAGGTACCTGGAGGCTGTGTGTTGACTACCGACAACTGAATGAAATCTCAATCAAGTATGCGTATCCACTACCCCATATTAACCATATACTCGACAAGCTCAAAGGAGCCAAATACATTTCTACGATCGACCTTAAGCAAGGATACTGGCAGATTCCGTTGAAGGCAACAAGTCGACCATATACCGCGTTCACCGTTCCTGGCAGAGGAAAGTCATGCCGTTTGGGTTGCACAGTTGAGTTGCAGAATTATCAGTCCGGAATTGGAACCATACGCGTTCGCCTACTTGGATGACATCATTGTCATCGGAAGCACCTTCGCTGAACATATGAATGCCCTGACTGAAGTATTTAAACGCTTGAAATCGGCCGGACTTAAGACCAATACTGAGAAATGTGAATTTGGCAAGGCAGAAATGCGATATCTTGGACACATGGTAAATCAGAGTGGTATTCACACGGATCCCGACAAGATCGAAGCAGTTAAATCACTGATACCCCCGCGAAACATAAAGGAACTTCGTCGTATTATTGGAATCGCATCGTGGTATCGACGCTTCGTCCCAAACTTTTCGACCATCACAGCACCTTTAACCAAATTATTAAAGAAGAAACAGAAGTGGTCGTGGGAAGAAGCCCAAAAGGAAGCATTCGAAACACTGAAAACGAAACTAACCGAGGCACCAGTTCTTGCCTGCCCAGATTTTTCCAGACAGTTCGCCCTGCAAACAGACGCTAGCGCCGATGGACTTGAAGCAGTACTCTGGCAGACAATAAACAACCAGGAGCGAGTGATCGCATACGCTAGTCGAACGCTTACAGATGCTGAGCGATATTACTCAGTCACCGAAAGGGAGTGTTTGGCGGTAGTGTGGAGTATACGAAAAATGAGACCATACCTAGAAGGGTATCATTTCCTTGTACATCAATCGCTGAGATGGCTACATAGCATCGATAACCCATCTGGACGACTGGCGCGCTGGGCCATAGAATTGCAACAACACGACTTCGAGATTCGCTATCGAAAGGGATCATCAAATACAGTGGCAGATGTCTTATCTAGACACCCCACCCAGAAACCCCAAATCAAGATATTATTACCTATTACTGAAACCTGTTCATGGTACGACTCCAAGATCCAGGCAGTCACCACAAAACCAGAAGACAACCCCGAATACCAGGTCCTCGACAAAACCCTGTATAGACACATCTATAACCCAACCTGTTACACAGAAAATGCTCAATCTGCATGGAAGATTTGCGTCCCCAAACCTTTGCGCCCACAAATCTTGGAAGAAAATCACACAGATGTGACCGTAGGCCACATGAGAATAGCAAAAACTATTGCCTGGGTTGCGGGTACTTACTATTGGCCGGGATTATTTCGCGACGTTGCGCGATATGTCCGGCGATCCCTACGTGCATAGAATATAAGATACCAACTTGCAAACCCGCTGGAAAAATGTATATGACTGCCGCTAACCACCCTTGGGAAATTGCATGCTCCGATTTTGTAGGACCACTGCCACGATCGACGAAGGGAAATACGATACCCGTTTTCTACGACAAGTTTTCTAAATGGGCAGAAATCATGGCGTTGCACGATGCCACAACCCCCGCGTTGATAAAAGGATTCAGGGAACGAATACTTAGCCGGTATGGCTGCCCAAAACTGTTAATCACTGACGACGGTACGCAATACAGAGGTAAACAGTTCCAAAGCCTGCTCGCGCAACTACAAATAAAGCAGAGGTTTACGCCACCATATACGCCGCAAGCCAACCCAACTGAAAGGATGAACCGCGTCATCAAGACCATGATCGCTAAATATGTAAAGACGGACCATCGCAGATGGGATGAGCATCTACCAGAGCTAATGTTAGCCATTAACACTAGTCGAAACGAGGTAACAGGGTACTCAGCGGCATATCTAAATTTTGGCCGGAAATTACGCCTACCGTCCACACCGGACATACCGTTAAATTCCGAGCCCGACAACGCGGAACGCGTGACCAGATTACACGAGATACTCGCCTTAGTCCGGCTGAATCTCGCAAAAGCATTTGGAACCCAGAAGAGGTACTACGACCTCCGACGCCGCCCGTGGACACCTGCAGTAGGAGAATTGGTGTATTATCATCATCGACCACTCTCCTTGGCCGCCCAGCAATTTGCCGCCAAATTGGCCCCACGGTACATCGGACCCTACCGAGTAAAGAAGTGAATCTCCCCCGTCATAGTTATCTTGGAAGGAGATAACAAGAGAACCCTCACAGCTCACGTGAAAGACTGCAAGGAAATATCTGAAACACTGCAGGAGGAGATAGCTCAGACCGTGGGTATAGTCAATCGAGAAATACCAGTCGACAACAAGATGTCTAACAACAAACAACTCACGAAATTTACGGACGAACTGCCGGTGCCAGGATGTCATCGTCGTACCAGGCCACCACCACCCATGGCACCCCCGCCGAAAAGGACTGCGCAACAACATCTAAGGGAAGTGAAGTGGAAGAAAAGGCCAGCACCCCCAACCAGGCCGCTAACGAGCAACGAGCTCAACCGGCTTTGCGAGATCGTCCCAAGGGACGTAGGAAGTGCCGCAAGCCCCTTGCCGATGTGTTTGCAACGGTCCATCACGGTCGAGCGCCCCACGACATCCTTGGCCGCGCTGCAAGAGGAAGGCAGTAGAGCAACAACAACCAGCGCTTCGACTGCAACCAAGCGGCGTATAGCGCACACGCCCCCACAAAAACCACTCACCACAACTCCTGAAGCCGACAACCCACCTAGAACACCAGTCCCCGTCCAACCCAAATCCCCTATCCACATACAATCCGTAATTATCACTAGACCAAATCCAGGAGACACCTTGATGAAGCCACAAGTAGAGGAGATACTCTTGACGGAATTCGAAGTAGTGGCGCAAAGCGAAAACTTTGACAACCGCGCTCTGGAAGGGGTAAAAATGAAGCCCGCTACACCGTTTGAAAGCAAAAATAAACGCCCGCGACGGTTCAGACTAACCGATCCCCTAGGACACCTGTATGGGAAGCAGATCGCAGGCGATACAGTCCTTCTGAAAACATCCAATCAGCACATCACCGGAACCCGGCAGACAAAGAGTAGACACAGGGAAATATATTTAGGCAAAAAAAAAAAAAAAAACAGGGAGAAAAAAAAATAGATATAAAAATAAAAACAATATAAAAAAAAAAAAAAAAAAAACCTGGATAGAAAAAACAAACAAACCTAGCCTTAAGCATATAATCAAATATATATTCTATATATTGGTCTAACTCGGACCGGTGACTGGCACGACAAATAAAGGTTATCCCATAAAGTAGAGTGACCACACCGACCGAGCAAATAAGCAAATAAGAAGTTGCCTACCAGCAACTACGCCACAACCATACGGCTAATAAAATTTCATTCAAAAATATATATATAAGTAATATGTGCGCACAGCTCACATGAGTTGCATGGCACCAATCAAAATATATACACACGTACATATATACGTATACACTTTTAGAATAAATTGCTTGAGTAACCATATAGGAATGTCAACGTAGTAAGCAGGCGGCAGAATATTTCTCATTCGACAGGCATGCTACTAGGCGTTGATATTAAGATATATTCTTGTGTTACTCAAGTGAGTCAATAGCGCCAGCAGAGAGCTATGAGCTAGAAGTCTCTAGTTACCAGGTTCATACCCCGGCATTGACTCGGATATTTTTAATTTTAATATCATATATAATAAAATATTCATTCGGCCCTATGTCTTTATAACAAAAGAAAAGGCTTGGATTTGTTATTATAAACAATGGAGGAAAAGGTATATTCATATAATATTAACACTAGTAAGTCAACAATAAAGTCAATAAATTATTAGAAATTTCCTTTTTGGTTTGGAAGATATATATAATTCTCAAGAAGCCTTTACTTTTTATTAAAGACATAGGGACCGAAAACGCAGTACAATCAGAGATCCACACTCCAAAAAAACCTAATTCAGTGTTTACATTGAAAGTGGTTAAGAGTCTTCGAACGTTCTACACGAACAACTTTTTAAAAAGGGAACAGTAATCTACTGAACCCAATACATACAACGCAGCTCGTGAAATTTTGTTATTAACAGATAAGTGGATTTTATCGCTTTCTCTTTCCAACATATTACATCCTGGCTGTAAGTCGACAAAACAGTACCCGCAGTGCGAAATAAGTAGATTCAATCGCTTTTTCGTCACTGAGGATCTGTTCTGCCGAAATCTCTCGTGGGCTGGTAAGGGATAAGTGGATTTTATCGCTTTTCCTTACTAGCGCCATAGTCTACTGACCGGCATTGCACTTAGTGGGAAGTGAGTAGATTTTATCGCTTCTTCCTCATCAAAGCCCATTATGGTCACTCGTATATAGCGGGGAGTAGGTGACGTCAGTCTGTGTTTCCCCACTATAACCAATTCTTTTCAGTCGACTGCGAAGTCCGACTGTGGTAAAGGGTATTGGATGCGCAAATCTCCTGCAAATACCTCTATACGTAGGCTTAGGAATATATATATTTAAGTATAAATAAGTAGCTATTTCTAGTTTAAGAACTTGAAAGACATGTAATATAATATTAAAATCTCAAGAAGAGAAGAAAAGAAACAGAAAATAAATAAAGACAAAAACCAAAATATAAATTAAAAACCAAATTCTTATTTATAAGGAACAACAACAATTTGTATAACCGAAGTAGAGGAGAAGAACCCTGGGTAAGCCGGCGAGCGTCGTTAAAACCGTTACAAGTGAGTTTAGGAACTCAGCTAGATAACTAACTTCCTCATCAGCATCTACAACGATATCTATACTTTTATATTTTGTGACTGTGCCTATTAAGATGGCAAGTATTTGATTGTTTATTTCGTGGGTGTCTCCATTTTTAGTAGCAAGAATGGCCTCTTCTCGCAACCGGTACAAAATGTGATAGTTTTGAGAAACAGCCGGATAAATAGAATTTATTAGTTCTGCGGCAGATATCAAAAATTATTACACGGCTACTAATCTACCTTTTCCAATTTTAAGTAGTGGCGACAATGTCCTCACCCCCAAATTCGTCGTCAAATGGTCGCCAAGTACCATTCTAAACACCGCTATTCATCTCAGCGACCCTGAAAACCATAGAATCAACACTAACATAGGTTATCCCTCCCCCCACCCCGCCCAATGAACAACTACCCCCTAGAGCTGTCTCACCATCACCATTCAACTCAGCGACACCGAAAACCATTACACCACCCGGTCACCCCACCCCCTCAGTTATCGACACCATCCCCCTAGAGCTGTCTTACCATCACCATTCAACTCAGCGACCTCGAAACCCGTAGAATCAACATTTATATCGGCCACCCCCCACAAACATCATTCTTATTGGTATGAGAAAGCTTATCCCTTACAGGAATAAGTCTATCGAACCAAAGGAAGATAGATGGTACGACTCGAGCTGTAAAGAGGCTTCCAGGATTAGAGAGGTATGCTTTCGGTTTTACAAAGCAAACCCTACTGAGGATACCGAACAAATTTTAAACGAGCCAGAAATTATTGCAATGCTCATCTCATGCAGGAACGTCTCCTGCTTGTCGCTTTTTTATCGCTTCTTCCACCAGCGGTGCTCAAGAGAAATAGCCAATTGCATGCCACCTCTCCTTGAATTCAACCGCAATACTCGTGGCGCTCTAAATGCTCATCAGTTTACCCTTAAGCCCATCTTCGGACGTACAGTTAAGTTCAGGGATTCGTTCTTCAGCCGTACAACACGTATGTGGAATGCTCTGCCAAGCTCTGTCTTTCCACATCACTATGATCCACAGGCATTCAAGACACAAGCTCATAGACATCTCCTCTCTTCTTCTACTTTTCCTTAACGCCCACGCTGTGCCAAGCATACAGCCGAACATAATAAGGGTGCGAACATCTTTCGCGTGCGCAAATTATAAAAAAAAAAATTTTATTAGTCCTGCATAACGACAGATCCATCCCATTATCTTTCTGTTAGTTTTGTTTGAAGACTTTCAAAGTTTGTCCTATGCATTAGAATGAGTCTCAAAAAAAATTTTTTATCAGGCATTGTAAAATAAAACTGCGCGTGTATAAATTAAATGTATACAAAGAATATTTGTTACATGGTTTGGGAACGAGTTTACAATTATGAACTCAACCTTTATTCCGTAAACCACACCATCTCCCATTTTACATAAATCTTTTGTGATTTATATGCCCAAGCCGCTTATGCCAAACCATAGAGTTTTCTTGTTTCGCCGTCAACATACATTTTTCGACACCACCTTGCTTGCAATTTATGAAAGGATATATTTGATCATCATAGACGGTGGCGCTCCCACTGTTGAAAGTAATTGTATTTCCTTTCTCAACCATTTTCGATTTAGACAGTAAATGGGCCGATAGTTCTGGAACATATAAAACTTCAATATCAAAATTATTTACCTTGAGGTTCACCTTTTTTTTTCCATTTACATTCATCGTTGAATTGTTTGCTGCTGTAAATATCAACAGCGGCAGCAGTAAACCATTCGACGCCAACATGTCTCGAGAACATTCATCTCGTACAGAGCATCCCAATTGCTGGTATCATTGAAAGTTTGGCGCGAAGCAAAAGATTGCCGCAAGCCGTGCAGATTTGACGCCAAGAACACCGCCAAATCAAATCAAAACTGAAGCCAGCTACCTGCGTCGGATTCAGGTAGCGAACATCCTGAGTTCAAATTCGTCAACCGACTGAAAATACACGACAAATCCACAAATATCGGATTTTTGATTGATACGGGTGCCGACGTATCGGTCATGCCACTCAGTCAGTCCGCAGGCAACTGCAAATCAACAGACAATAAATTGTTCGCGGCGAGCGGCACAGAGATCAAAACTTACGGCACAACGACACAGAAGGTCAACCTGGAGTTACGACGTGACTTCATGTGGACGTTTTTAATTGCCAAGCCAATCATATGTGCAGACTTTATTATTAAGTTCGGCTTATTAATCGATTTGATGGGAAAAAGGATAATCGATCCGCTCATTGGCCTTAATTCAACCTGTCTCCGCATCATGGTTAAAGATACGACTAAATTCAAGGCATATTACATAAATTCGATTTATGCTGATCTTCTCGAAGAGTACAAACAAATTATGAAACTACCATTGCCATAAAGCAAAATTTCTGCTGCCGTAGAACATCAAATCATCACGACAGGACAACCCGTCTACGCTCGACCTCGACGATTGGATCCCGAAAAACTTGAAGTAGCTCGAAAGGAATTCGATTGCTTGATAAAAGCAGGAATATGCCGACAGTCAAGCAGTTGTTAGGCAAGCCCGCTCCATATGGTAAAGAAATCCGATGGTTCATGGCGCCCGTTCAGCTATTATCGCGCTTTAAATGCGATCACGATTCCGGATCGTTATCCCATACCATATTTGAACGACTTCGCTGGTAATTTGATTTACTGCAGACGAGACACGATTTTTATAACATTTTCGTTTGGTGTCATGTGTATTGGCGCGCCGCTATTATAAACCAGCGTGAGTTGTTTTTCATTTCATTTCATTGAAAGTGAAAAAACCTTCTGGGCAAATCACAATGTAGCGGTCGCGCTATGACAGAACGAGTAGAAACAATGGGAGCTTATGAGGTAACACCAAATGTAACCTCAGGCGTTTTGTCGGCTTTTGATCGGCGCCACATCAACGTCGAAGTAGAGCTACTCTCTACTTTGTCGCGCTTTTGACAGCTGACACACAACTGTTACTTTTTGAGCTGTTTTCTTGTGTGCACACAACAGTTACTTTTTTAATTGTTTTCCTGTGCATTCTTATATTAAAAAATAAAAAAAATATGAATTCATTCGAAGAGAAAGTGATATCTCTGGTGAAAAATAATGACATGATTCTTAGACGTGTTCGATTTTAGAAACAAAGTAAGTCATAACGTCGTGTATGTTCTGCGGATTGTAATCATTTAATATGTAGAAATTTTTATTATTATTATGTTAGAGTATGCAGAGATTATTATTTTTTTATTTTTTTATAATATGCATCATTGCATGTCAATTTATTTCTAATATTTGTGTTTCCCAATCAAACCACAAAAATAAAAAAAGTACATTTCTACTCTTCTTTCTGCACCAAAATTGTTTGTCGGAAATTAAAAGAAACACAACATAATTCTGTCATATATCTAAACTCTCAACGCCCGACCGTCTTGAAACCACATTTGGTGTTAGCAATTTTAAGGTCGCGAGTTGTGACAAATATTATCGTAAGTCAGTAGAAAGCCTGTCAAAAGCGCGACAGCGCGAGCGCTACATTGTGATTTGCCCATTACTGTTGTTTCTTTTTCGTCTGAAAACGATTTTTGTTCTTACTCAGAAAAGCACTTTGGTTCACAGCTTCACTATAATTTAAATCCAGTAATTTTAACCGCAATTGATCCGGTGTCCACTCCATTTTGCCACCAGCCAAACCCAGAACGAATGAATTGAATTTTTCTGGTAAACCCAAAAACATGATTCCAATCAATGCAATTTTATATGCAATTATTCGTCAATATAAGACTGCATCGAATCATGATTTTCTAGTTTAATTGATACAAATTTATGCAATAAACCAACATAATGTTGGGCCCACTTGTCTTTACATGCTGCACGCAACGTATTCTAAGCGACAATTGGTGTTTCAAATTTCTTTACCAATGGATAGAGCGATTTTTCAACATTTAAAACCAAACATGACAAAGCCTAATCAAATTTTTTTTTCTTTGCCTTCAACACCAACGGGATTTTCTTCGGTTGATGTAGCATTCTTTACAATACAGTTCTTCAACTTGTGCAATGCTAGGAAATGTTTCATATCGAATGACCAGGAATCATAATTTTTGCTGCCTTTCAGCTTGTCCAAATTACCATCCAGCTTTGAAATTCTGTATCCTTCGTCTTTCCTTTTTTATTCGGAGAGTCGATAGAAAACAGCTTAAACATGTGTTTCATGTGTTTTTATCAAACGTTTCTTTTCTCTGCTCTTTTTCGACAAAATTCAGTGCAATTCACGATACACGATTTAAAAATTAATTATTCAATTTTTTTGCACAAATTTAAACAAGAATCGATTATTTATTTAGCCAGATTCCGCAGAATCTAATGGATACTGGGCCCATAACCTGTTGAGAATAATCAAAACACGTCTTTGTCGTTTTGTGTATTTCAATAGATAGAGAAAAAATGTTATTGTCAAAAACAAACGTCAAAATTAAATGCAGGGTTGCCTGCTATTACAATGTAATAAATTATTAGGGTTGTGTATTTTTAACAGAACAAGTCGTATAGTCGCATCTTAATCCTAGATACCGAGTTTCATGGATATTGCTTGAGAAATTTCTTAGTTTCCGAAATGCTTGTCCCTAATGGCCGTATTCCAGAACTCCCATTGGCATTTTAGTCCTACATACCGAATTTCATAGAAATCGCTTGAGAAATGATTTAGTTACAAGAATTCAAAAATGTAACACAAACTCGCAACACAAAATATAACACAAATCTATTTTTGATACCGTGCTAAATAAAAATAAAATAAAAAATTACTGTGATAGATTTCAAAACCAAATTGATATATAATCAATTTAGATCGCCTAATAACATAATTGCCGTTGGCTGTTTGTTTGGCTGTATGGATATGGTGTGAACACTTCACCATATGTTCGTTTTGCGCTGACGTCGAGATATTTACGAATAGTTCTCATTCACACCATGTGCGTTTTATGCTCACACCATGTTCGTTTGATTCTCACCGCAGTGGCGCTGGTAATTTACGAAAATGTGTAACTATAGTCTATAGTGGCGCTCCGATAGCATATAAAAATTTACGGTGAAAAATGGTGAAATGGTAAAAAAACAACCCATAAAAATTAAAATTTTTCATTTAAATTCTTTGAAATTTAAATTTTAAAAAAACTTTTGGAAGCCTTCGATCCCGATCACTCTAAAATATTTACAATTAATTATCGGAGATACATAGCGTATAAATTTTGAAGAAAATCGGCTACTTTTTTTAAATTGTGTATGGGTTCCCCCCGACCCCGGGGACCCATCAGCACTAAATTTTTACAAAAAGCGTTGACCATCGGACACATGCGTATAAAATCGGGTACTTTTATTTTATAAAATTTGTATGGGTGCCCCCCGACCCCGGGGCCCTGATCACTTCCAAATTTTTACAAAAAGTGTTGTCCGTCAGAGATACACATGCGTATAAAATTTGAGGAAAATCAGGTAAATTTTGTAAAAATTTGTATGGGTGTTGCAATCTTGCAACAATGCTATCAATCACATATGTTGAACTAACATCCGCTATTTCCCAACCCAATACAACATTGTTGCAAGGTTGCATTCATTCATTACTGCAAATCAATGTCCGCTATTGCTCAATACCAGAGCAATAAACCCCAAAACAATTAAACGAAACCCATTAAAAACACAGCAATTAAATTAAATGCTGACACAGCGTATGCTCCACAGTACAAACGATCGACTCGTTGTACTGACGCCATATGCGCCGTGTCGTACGACGTTTTATACTGATGTCATACTTTTCATCCATTCACCCTAAATCACATATTGCCATATTGGTCACGGCCGCGTTCATGAATTCCGATTCCTCTTTCGTGCATTAAGATAGGTCAGTAATAAAGCTTGAATGTATTAAGCTTTGAAAATACAACTCTGGTACAGAAAGCTTTGGTAGTAGCTTTAATAAGCAAAAAAGCTCCTATACCGAGGTTTCGTTATTGAGAGTCACAGTCAGATCACAGAGTCGCATCGGAGTCTTTAAGTTGTCAGCTAGTGTTGTAAAAATACTAAGCCTTGTAAAAAAACTAAGTCCTTTAAAAATACTAAATCTGTTGTAAAATGTCTAAGTCTTGAAAATATACTAAGTGTTGTAACATACTAAATCTTTTAAAAATCTACTTCTTAAGTCTAAGTCTTATTAAAAATACCAAATCGTCTTATTAAAAACATCAAACCGTTTAAAATAATACTAAGCCTTGTCACTCAGCCACTATTAGCCACACGAAGTCAAATAACGAGAAAGCCAGCTGTAGCAGCACTGAAAGACCCAGATGTGAAACTGCAATATGTATCCCGCGTACAACATTCCCAAACCCTAGAGTCTAAATGGGAGGAAACAGTAAATGCGTATACGGAAGCAGCCTCATCCGTTTTAGGTTATCCCGACAAAACTAGAAAAGAATGGATATCAGATAGTACATGGAACACCATTCGTGAACGACAATCCATCAAAGCAGTGCTAAACGCGGCCGCGGGTGCCAAGCGAAGTGCATTAGCGCGAAAGTATAGGGATCTGGACCGGCAAGTTGGCTGTTCAGCTAGGAACGATAAACGAGCATGGCTAAGCTACATCTCAACACAAGCACAGCAAGCCGCTGATAGCAGACAATATAGCACAGTCTACCAACTCGCTCGTAAGTTCGCCAACAAGAAACACCACATCAACTACCTTGTGGAGGAACAACAATTAGCCCGCTGGACAGAACATTTTAATAATGTTTTGCATTGTACTTCGCCAGGCACGTCCATCAACCCACATATGCACCCTAATAGGCTACTTAACATCAGCGTCGCCGATCCTTCCTTGGATGAGATAAGGACAACAACTCGTTCACTGCAATCAGGTAAAGCAGCTGGCAATGACAACATCTACGCAGAACTCCTCCAAGCCGACGTCGAGTTAACTACGCGAACATTGCATGCGATATGTCAAGATATTTTGGAATCTGAATCCATTCCTTCTTTAAAAGAAGGCTTAATAGTCAAACTTCCCAAGAAAGGTGATTTGAGCAATTGCGAACACTGGAGAGGAATTACCGTGCTAAACACCATAAGCAAAGTGTTCTCCTCTATAATAACTAGGCGCTTACAGAATGCGTTAGAGCCAATTTTGAGAAATGAACAAGCAGGATTTCGCCCAAACCGTTCTTGTACTGATCAAATTAACACTCGCGTATAATCATTGAACAGTCATATGGTTTTTGTAGATTTTAAACGCACTTTTGATAGCGTAGGCCGAAACATGATGTGGCAGATTTTGTCTAGTCCGGAAAAAATCATTAACATCATTAAGGAGCAGTACCGCGACTCAGCATACCGCGTCATTCATAACGGTCATCTTGGCTCATCTTTCAACATCTACTCGGGAGTCAAGCAAGACTGCACCCCCTCACCACTGCTTTTACAATTGTTATCGACTGGGTGATGAAAATAGTAACCCGTACTCCATCGGGCTTGCCATGGAATGTTTTTCACCGCCTGGAAGACCTAGAATATGCCGATGATATCTGTCTCCTATCACAATCGCTAGGTGACATGGAGCGAAAATTAAACTCACTAGAACTCCACGCTAACAAAGTGGGGTTAAAAATTAACGTCTCAAAAACAGAACTACTTCGCGTTAACGCTAGTGGAACATGTGATCTCTCGATTGACGGACATCAGATAGAGGAAGTCGATAAGTTTTGTTATTTGGGCAGCTGGATGTCAAAAAATTGTGGTGCTGACTCGGGTGTGTGCTCTCGTGTAAACAAGGCGCGACACTCCTATAGTATGCTAAATAATATCTGGAACTCCTTGCAAATCTCCTGGAATCTAAAGCTAATGATCTTCAGATCTAACGTTCTCTCAGTACTCTTGTATGGCTGCGAAACGTGGAAAGTCACAGAGTCAATTGCGACGCGCCTCCAAGTTTTCGTCAACAAGTGCTTAAGGAGGATACTGAGAATAAGATGGCCGGACATTATCACCAATCAAGACTTGCGGAGAGTAACAAAGCAGGAAGCTAACGCGATCACCATCAGACGACGAAAATGGAGCTGGATTGGTGATGTCGTTTTTTGTTGTCGATATCAACTTACAGATAGAACAACAAGTTTTCACAATATTCTGTCAATTTGGTGTTTTCATAAGTTAGTTCAGAGCAGTCAAAGAGTCTCAAGAAAAATGTTCGTGTTTCTTATTTGCTCAGAGTATGAGCGTGCTCTAAGTGCGCAGAATAAAATGATCGGAGCATTTTCAAATTTGACATATAATGTCAAATGTCTCTTTCGATTATTTTCTCCTACAATAAAAAAATAAAAAAAATAAAAAATGACCCAGGATCGAGGGGCTCCCATATCAATTTCTGCGATTAGAGAATTTATATGATTTTTTTCGTTGATTTTGTTTTACATTAATTTCTTTTTTTTAAACACACTGCAATCACTGCCAAAATTATTTTATCCGCTTCTGACATTGTGGTCTGCACGTCAAGACAGTAAACGAAAAATGAATGATTGAAAAGAGCAAGAGGAGCAACACCGAGCTACTACTAATAATCATTCGACACCAATTGTAAACATGGTATTTTGACAACATCCCAACACTGAAAGAAGACGTTACAATTTACCAACTGTTGATGAAGTCGCAATGATCTTTTTGAGCGAGATTTTCGAGTATATCCACGAGATGCAGTACAACCGTTGATCAATTTAAATATTATGTGTCCACACTTAGATTCCACGACATAAGTTTTATTTTATCCTTACGGTGAAGCAGGTTGGCAACCGAAAATGGAAATTAATCTTTACAATCGTTCTGGTAGCAAATAGCTGTCAGAGTTGGTCGCTTCAATCCGATATTATATGGTGGAAAATTATTTCAACAATGGGCTGCTGATTCACACCCTTAAGTCGAGGCGAATAATTTTAATTTCGTTTGGAATCAGCAGAGACGTTTGCGTGTAGAACAGTATCGAGGACTAATGGATCATTTGAATGACACTGCTAATCATCATCATATTTGGCTCAACAACCGGGGTCCGGTCCTGGCCTCCCGCAAAAATTCTCTCCACCGGTTCCGATTTCGAGCCGATGTCATCCAGTTTGGCATCCCTAAACTCTGGGCGTCCTGGTCTACGCCATCCTTCCAGCGTAGGTTTGGCCAGCCTCGCTGTCGTGTTCCATAAAACCTACCGCAAAGGACTTTCCAAGCAGGATCCTCTTCGCTCATGCGAGCTTGGTGTCCTGCCCACCGGAGCCTACCGAGCTTAATTTTCTTCACGATGTCGACATCGCGGTAACCAGAATTGTCCTTCTTCACATACGGGGCCAACAATTCTCCGTTAGACTTTTCTCTCGAACGCGGCTAAGAGGTCAGAATGCTTTTTGCTAATCACCCAAGTCTCGGATCCATATGTTAGTACTGGTATGACCATTGTCTTATATATCAGCAGCTTGAATGTTATGGTTATGTTCCTGGATTTGAAGAGTCTTGACAGGCTATAGTAGGCTTTGTTGGCTTTAAGCAACCGTGCGCGTATTTCTGGTTCCATGCTGTTATCAGCTTCTAAAGTTGACCCGAGATGGTTAAAGGATTGCACTACTTCAAATTCGCACTCCACTATCTGAATTGAGGGACCAATGTTGGATCTTCTACTCGCAGACGTGGCCACCATGTACTTTGTTTTGCTCTCATTTATGTGCAGCCCCAGATTTCGTGCCGCCTACTCTATCTGGATGAAAGCTTCCTGTACAGCTCTTTGGTTTCTACCAACGATGTCAATATCGTCTGCGTAAGCCAGTATCTGAATGGACTTATAGAGGATTGTTCCTCTCGCCGTTACGTCAGAGTCTCGGATCACTTTCTCCAACGCCAGGTTGAAGAGGACGCAGGCCAGTCCATCCCATTGTCGGAGCCCGTTATAGATGTTGAATGGGCTTGATAGTGATCCGGATATTTTTACTTGGCTTATAACATTGGTCATGGTCAACCTAGATAGTCGTGTCAGTTTATTTGGGATGCCGAATTCTCTCATGGCTTTATAAAGTTCTACTCTGGCTATGCTATCATAGGCGGCTTTAAAGTCTATAAAAAGATGGTGTAGTGAGTTTGGAAACTCTAGACATTTTTCCATCACCTGCCTTAGGGTGTAAATCTGATCAGTTGTTGATTTGCCTGGGATGAAGCCACGCTGGTATGGACCAATTATGACTTTAGCGTATGGGGCTATCCTGTCTTGAAGGATAGAGGAGAAAATCTTATACGCGGTACTCAACAACGTTATACCACGATAATTGCTGCATTTTGTGATATCTCCCTTCTAATGTATGGGGCACAGGATGCCTCTTCGCCAGTCTTCTGGCATAACTTCTTCTTCCCATACTTGCACTATTATTTCATGAATTGCTTGGTGTAATGTGGGGCCTCCTATTTTTATCAGTTCCGCTGGGATCCCATCAGATCCTGGGGCCTTATTATTTTTGAGCCGATTTATCGCTCTGCTAACTTCGTCTATGCTTGGTGGCGGCAGCATAGTATGATCTTCGGTCATTGGTGGAGCCTCCAATTCCTCAGTTAGCTGGCTATTTAGCAACTCATGAAAGTGCTCTTCCCATCGCTCTAACATGCATTTGAGATCGGCGATCAGATTACCCTCTTTGTCTTTGCAGTATGTGCAAAGCGGTGTATATTGCGTCATACCGCGGACCCTTTGGTAGAACTTCCGTGCCTGGTGCGGTCCTTGCTCTCTGTACTGTTCCAGTTCACGGACGAGATTCTTCTCCCAGGCTGCTTCTTTCGCCGGTGAACTATTTTTTCATATCTTCTGAGCTCTTTATATTCCCCTTCGCGTGCCCGCGTTTTATGAGATTGTTGCATTGCTCGGTACGCAACATTCTTACGTTCAGTCGCTAGCTTACATTCGGCATCGAATCAGTCGTTCCGATCTCTACGACTACTGCCGAAGATGGAGTCAGCAGTACTAATGACAGTATTCTTAAGGCGTGTCCATTTCTCTTCTACGCCCGGCATCTCAGCCCCAGGACTTACTCTCCCTGCATTTAGGGCGAGTCCTATCACTTGATCGTAGTTGTTTCTGGTCTCTTCGTTGCGAAGGGCAGCCGTGTTGACTCGAATCTGATTCGCGGATGCAGTCTTTCGTGATGATGCAATCCGCGCTCGGAGCACCATACCAACAAGATAGTGGTTCGAGTCGACGTTGGCACCTCGGTACGTTCGTACCGTCAGCAGGTTCGGGTTGTGGCGGTGGTCTATCAACACGTGGTCTATCTAGTTGCGAGTGGCTCCATCGGGAGATACCCAGGTGGCTTTGTGGATATTTTTACGCGCAAACCTTGTACTCGCAACGACCAAATTATTGCTTGCTGCCATCTCTATGACTCGTTGTCCATTGTCATTAGTGTTCTCGTGTAAGCTATGGGTGCCAATGTACTGCCTGAATACTGGCTCCCTACCTATTTTAGCATTCATGTCCCCCAGAATGATTTTTACATCATACTGAGGGCAGGCATGGAGTTCCCGTTCGACTGATTCAAAGAATTCTTCTTTTTCATCATCTGGGGAATCGTCTGTAGGTGCGTGAACGTTTATGAGGCTAATATTTTTAAATTTGCCCCGCACGCGAAGGGTGCATAGCCGTTCATTCACTGCATTAAAGCTGATAACGGTGGGTTTCATTCTTTTGCTGACTAGAAACCCCACCCCGAGCACATGATGTCTTGCATGACAGCTGTAATATATGTCATATTCTGATTTTTGTAAGACACCATTCCCTGTCCACCGCATCTCCTGAATTGCTGTTAAGTCAGCATTATATTTGGACAGGGTATCGGCTAGCTGCTGTGCAGCTCAAGCTCTATAGAGTGAGCGTACGTTCCATGAGAAAATTCTTAAATTGTTTAGCCGTTTTCGTTGCCGTGGTCGTCGTCGTTCATCAGTGTATCCGAGGCTGATTTTGGGTTCCGTAATAATAATTTTTTACAGGCGAGGTTATTGGCCTCGCGCCAACCTTACTTTGAAGGGAATAGCCCGATCATTCAGCTTTTCCTGCATTGGAGGAAAATTACCATCGGCCACCACGTGGAGGTTTGATCGCACTTCCACCAGTCAGAGATAATTACGGCCACCTGCAATCCTAGAGCATTCTGTGTTATTCCCCCTATTTCTGCTGATGGCTGACCGCCTAATAGACTAGGAAAAACTGTTAGTCGATCAGTTATTCTTCCAGCATCTTTTCAAGGTTCACCAGGAGACATGAGAGAGAAGTACCACGACGCATTGGCAATTGTTGCTAAATTTGGAAAACCTGATCTTTTTATTACAATGACTTGCAATACAAATTGGCCTGAAATTCGTAATAACCTTTTTGAAGGCCAGAAACCAACCAGACAGACCGGATCTTTTAGCGCGTGTATTCAGCATTAAGTTAAAAGCACTAATTAAAGATATCACCCAAAAAAACAAGGAGCTTTGGAACTGTAAAAGCATTTGTTTACACAATAAAATTTCAAAAACGTGGACTACCACACGCACATTCACTTTTCATTTTAATTAATGAATCGAAGATTGATACAGCTGGAAAAAATTGATAGCTTTATCTGCGCTGAAATTCCTGAGTATCATCGTGTGACAGAATTGCATGAAATAGTCGTTCGTGCAATGATTCATGGTCCGTGCTGTGATCAAAATGCACCATGTATGGAAAATAATGAATGCACTAACAGATTTCCGAATCAATTTTCCCAACATACTGTCACAGAAGTAAATGGTTGTCCTATTTATCGAAGACGTCAAGATGTAGAAGTTGGATTAAGAGATCAGATTGTCGACAATCGTTTCGTTGTGCCATACAACAAATTCCTCACACGGAAATACAACTGCCATATTAACATAGAGTCATGTTAATCCGTTAAGGCCATAAAGTAATATTCAAATATACACCTATAAAGGTTATGACTGCGCTTCAATGGAATTAAATTCAAATGATTCACCATTGTTCACAAAGAAATCAGACAATTTCTTGATGCAAGATACGTTTGCGCTCCAGAAGCAATTTGGCGACTTCTTGAGAATCCAATGCACGACGGAGAGGAGACAAAGTCATCACCCGTATTTACGCATCAGTCATAAAGACAAAAAACGTTTCTATGTTAGATTACTGTTGCAACATATTCGAGGTGCGCAAAACTTTGTTGATCTAAAAAAGTAAACGGAATTGTTGAGGAATCATTTAAAGGTGCTGCTATGAAGTTAAATCTACATGAAGATGATTCCGAATGGGAGAGGTTCTTGGATGAAGCTTGCAGTGTTTGTATGCCACTACAAATTCGTTTGACATTTGCACTGATATGTGTTTTCAATTCGCCGCAACTTTATTTTGAGAAAATAAATTGAAACCGGCTACAAACGTGAGAAATGTGTTTATTCGATTTTTATTTTATTTTGAATTTAATAAAGGGCTTTGCCCAACTTATTGCCGTGACGCTAGTCATTCAGGGAGTCCTCACTTGGCAATGAGCCTCTATATAAAAAAAATCCACTTGATCTATTTGAAAAGTTTAATGAGTTCTTATTGGTACACTAGGATGGTTTATTATCAGAAAAGAAAGCACTGCAAGATATTGAAGCAGTGCTGCAAATGCATGACATGAAATGTAGTGACTTCCATTTACCTGAACCTGGACCAATCCATAATGTTGAACATGCTTTCGATATTGCTGAACAAGCAGAGAAAGTAAATCGTCTAATCGCTGCATTCAATCCTTTTTAATTTAAATGCTGAATTGCGCTTCTTTTTTATTGTTGGCCCTGGAGGCTCAGGCAAAACATAATTTTACAACACACTGTGACTGAGAAAGGACAAGAGATTTGTTTGCAGGTGGTCGGACAGCACATAGTGGATTCAAAATTCCACTTTCGGCAAATGAAACACCTGTTTCAAACATGAAAATTCCATCTTTTGAGTCTAAAAAAATAAAGAAAGCATCTCTGCTGATAATCGACGAAGCATCTATGCTTTCCACTCATTTGCTTCGAGTAATAGATCTATTACTAAGAGATTATTATGAACGACGTCCGACCATTTTGAGGAAGGCTATTAATATTGGAAGGCGACATTCGACAAACATTAAATGTAGTGCCAAGAGGGACTGTAACTGTAATCATTAAATTGTGCGTCAAAAATTCGCCACTTTAGCGTCAAGTCAAAGAACGCAGTTTAATTACCAGAATGCGCTCAACAGGATAAAATGTACTTAATGTATGGGGTGTGCGCTTAGGTGATGGTATCTTAACAAACGATTGTGACGATTTGGATCCACAATTGGTGGAAATTCCTGATGCAATGATGGAAAAGGAACAGATTAATAACTCAATATGTGGCAATTCATTAAGAACATTAAGTCCTGATGGAGTTGCTGAAACTGCCAACAAAGTCATTCTTCCACCAAAAAACATTGATGCTACACCTAACTACCTAACTAAAGATAGAAATTTGTCCGATTTCGACAAAATTCCAGATGTAGTAAAAAAGCTGAAAGAATTCTCTGACCAACTCCATGAATACATTTCATGGAAGAAGAGTGTCGACAGAATACTCAAAATTTACGAACATTTTAAGGGCACTCCAAAATATTATGGTATCTTGTCAGTCATCAGGAACAAGATTACGGGCTACGTAGATGTCGCCCTAGATTGGAAAAAAAATGTCCAAGTGCCTAACTATACATTACGCGGACAAGAGGGACTTAGGAACCCTCGAATACCAGATGACAACCCTGTTACAGGGTAGTAGCACGATCCCTGAATTCTATCAGGCCGCCTACCACCATCTGTCGCTCATCTTGAATGAGCTTGGATCCATGGATATGAGTTAAGAATCCATGAACAACATGACTCAATGCTACCGAGACAAAGCGCTCGAGACTTTCGTTAAAGGTCTGAAGGGCGATTTGCCTAAGCTACTTAGCATCCGCGAGCCTGCTGACCTTCCACAAGCTCCGCATCTGTGCCTGAAATTGCAAAGTATCAATTTCCGGGCTCATCATGCTAACAATTCGCAATCCAGTACTCGGAAAACATATCATTAAATACCACTTCCAGTTCCTCATCGGAGAAACAACCTATCTTACTCGGAGCCAACCCCAGTTCCCGCTCCTAGAAGCGAATTTCACCCAGAATTATTCCATAACCCTCGAAATTCTCAACCACCTCAATTTTAAAGGCAGGCACCATTCCAACACCACATTACACTACACATTACTACATTAATTTTTTATACTAAGGCCCTCTTCGCTTCCCTACTTGAAACATATTTCAAGAAGCGAAGAGTCATTAAGATTCTTAATAGACACAGGATCGAATAAAGATTACGTGAAAGAAGCTTTTACGTTAAATCAATCGAAGGAGACGTACAAATAACACACAATTTCTTTGTCCAATTATTTGGCCCTAATTAAAAAAAAAAATTTCATTCTCCCTAGTCCTAGTTATTTCGTTCGATGGCATATTAGGCAATGCCACGCTAAGAAAACTAAATGCGGTCATTTGTACCAAAGAAAGTTATATGAATATTCATCCAAACTTAATAATATCTCTCAGGCAGCATACTTCACAAACTATCAACAACATTACCCATAGAACCTCTCACATGAATACAGACCAATCTACCAAACTTACTAATCATAATTGCCCTAATCTTTTCTCTGACCCTGATAAAAAGTTGACGCACACGTCTACCGTAAAAAGGGAAATTCGAACCACATCCAACGATCCCGTTTACTCGAAGTCATACCCTTACCCTATGACGAACAAACGAACTGTTAGAAGATGGTATAATTAGACCATCTAAATCACCCTATAATTCTCCAGTGTGGGAAAAAATGGATGCCTCTGGAGAAAGAAAATATCGCATGGTGATCGACTACCATAAACTAAACTCCGTTACCGTCGCAGACAGGTACCCCTTTCCCGAGATCAACGAGTTACTTGCCAACCTTGGAAAAAATAAATGGTTCACAATAATTGATCTCAAAAGATCTCAGATACCACTTAAAGTATCTGATATCGAAAAAACAGCCTTTTCCGTAAACAACGGAAATTTTGAATTTACTCGCCTCCCCTTCGGACTAAAGAACGCCCCTTCCATCTTTCAAAGTGCTCTAACCGACATTCTGAAACCACATTGGAAAATGTTGCTACGTGTATTTTGATGACATCGTCATCTTTGGAGAAGACGAGACTGAACACTTTATTTCGAAAGAAAGTTTTAGGAAAATCCACCGGAAAAGTCGGAAAATGTGGAAAATTGAAATATTATGTTTTTTACAGTATTTCGCGCGTATCCGATCCAGATGGTCTTTTAGAAGAAAAAAATTTGAAAATCTGAGTGGAAAACTCGGAAACTTCCGGAAATCCCGAAGAAAATTAAATTTTTTTTTCTGTAAAATTTTGAATTTTTTGGATGTTTTGATGATTTTGGACGCTGTAATGCGTGAAAGTTGATGCAAAGCTTGAAGAATCTCAGAAAATGGTGAAATCTAAATTTATAAAACTGGTGAAAAAATTGTATGTGCGCGCATCAGTTGAGAACGGTTTGGCTCAATCTTTTTTTGTTGTGTACGCAATTGCCAGAAGATCGTTCTTACGAAAGAAAGCAAACCCACCGGAAAAATGATTTTTTTGCGCGGGACTTTGCGCGTATCTGATCCAGATGGTCTTTTAGAGGAGAAAAGTTGGAAAATCTGAGTGGAAAGCTCGAAAACTTCGGGAAAACCCGGAAAAAAATTTTTTTTTCTATGATTTTTGCATATTTTGATGATTTTGGACGCTATACAGCTTGAAAATTCGATGCAAAGCTTGAAAAATCTCAGAAAATTGTGAAATTGGTCGATGATGCGACTATGCGTGGACAATCATCTTTTGGGATATCGCCGATGTTTCAACAGAATTGCGTCGATATGTATGTCAAGATCGAAACGGAACGTTTTAAAAAATTCGCTTCAATCTCCCTACGTTCCGTGCATTGCATTCATCTGCGCGATGTTATCATTTCGGAAGGAGATGCAACCAACGTCGATCAATTGACCATTCTTCCAGCGACATTTGTTGGCAGCCCACGGCATATGCATGAATATGCGCAGGATGCTATGACGTATATGCGGAATTACGGCCAGATTTGTTCATCACGTTCACATGCAATCCGAAATGGCCTGAAATTACCGGTAATCTACTGCTAGGACAAACTTCCAGCGATCGCCATGACATCACCGCACGTATGTTCAACGCTAATGGACTTCATCGTTAAGCAGATGGTTTTCGAACAGCCACGTTGTTGGGTGTACTCAGTATAGTGGCAGAAGCGTGGATTACCACATGCACACATTCTGCTCTGGTTAGTTGAGAAAGTCATCCGCGCCGAAATACCAGATCCAGAAACCAGCCCTGAATTGTTCGCGGTAGTCGCAACAAACATGATTCACGGTCCATGCGGAGATCACAGTCGAAATTCATCATGTATGGGAAATGCACAAAACAATATCCGCGCCCGTTGCTGGCATACACAATTAGTGGAAACCACGGTTATCTACTATATCGGCGTCGTTCACCCGAAGATGGTGGCAGAACAGTCACGATTACGGTGAAAAGAAAAGATGTCATTGTCGATAATCGCTGGATCGTTCCGTATTACAAGCCTCTATCAAAAACATTCGCAACACACTGCAATGTTGAGTACTGTAACTCCATTAAGTCCATTAAAAATGTCTGCACATACGTGAACAAATAAAGCGATCTGGAAGTGTTCGGCATTGCTGCTCCGGATTCAAATGACGAAGTATTCCAATTGGGTCGGTTTGTCAGTTGCAATGAGACGATTTGACGTATTTTTTCATTTGCAATACACAAACGTCATCCCACTGTTCAACATTTGTTGGTGCACTTGGAGAATGGACAATGTGTCTATTTCACGGAAGCTAATGCAGCACAACGAGCAAACGACCACCAGCTACAACACTTACGAATTTTTTCGAAATTTGCCAAAGCGATTCCTTCGAACGAACATTGCTTAACTGGGAAATGCCACGCTTTATACTTGGAACTAGTCGACGAAGAAGTTTCAAGGAAGAAAGAATGGTCAACCTGTTGCAGGATACGTCGATGTGTATTTGACTGATGAGCTAGGCCGTGTCTACACCGTTCATCCAAGACAAGACGAATGCTGCTATCTTTGCTTGTTCCATGTTCGTGGTCTTACTTCGTTCGAATCTCTTCGTACTATAGATGGTGTGTAGTGCGCCACATATCGAGAGGCTTGCCAACGTCTGAATTTGCTGGAAGACGACTCACATTGGGACTCAACACTCGCCGATGCCACTGTTTATACGCCGGAAAATCAAATTCTTACATTGTTCGCGAACATCATAGCGACGTTGGAATTGTGAAACAAATACAATGACGAGATGGCTGATGACATTTTGCATCGATTTCGCACTGCAATGTTGAGTTCTGTAACTCCATTAAGTCCATTAAAAATGTATGCACATACGTGGACAAATAAAGCGATCTGGAAGTGTTCGGCATTGCTGCTCCGGATTCAAATGACGAAGTGTCAATATTCCAATTGGGTCGGTTTGTCAGTTGCAATTAGACGATTTGACGTATTTTTTCATTTGCAATACACAAACGTCATCCCACTGTTCAACATTTGTTGGTGCACTTGGAGAATGGACAATGTGTCTATTTCACGGAAGCTAATGCAGCACAACGAGCAGAACGACCACCAGCTACAACACTCACGAATTTTTTCGAAATTTGCCAAAGCGATCCCTTCGAACGAACATTGCTTAACTGGGAAATGCCACGCTATTATACTTGGAACTAGTCGACGAAGAAGTTTCAAGGAAGAAAGAAAGGTCAACCTGTTGCAGGATACGTCGATGTGTATTTGACTGATGAGCTAGGCCGTGTGTACACCGTTCATCCAAGACAAGACGAATGCTGCTATCTTTGCTTGTTCCATGTTCGTGGTCTTACTTCGTTCGAATCTCTTCGTACTATAGATGGTGTGTAGTGCGCCACATATCGAGAGGCTTGCCAACGTCTGAATTTGCTGGAAGACGACTCACATTGGGACTCAACACTCGCCGATGCCACTGTTTGTGCGCCGGAAAATCAAATTCTTACATTGATCGCGATCATCATAGCGACGTTGGAATTGTGAAACAAATACAATCACGAGATGGCTGATGACATTTTGCAACATCGAATTATTATAAAAAGAAAAATAAATTATATAAACTACCAGGACTGTAAGCATAGATGACGACAAATACGAGGAACGTTGACTTCATATGCTCCAAATGAGTGGTACTACCACTACTGAGAGCAGACGGTGCAAGGCTAATTTTTTTGTTATTTAGGAATTTCATTCTTGTACATAAATATATATTTTTTCCTTTCCTTGTCCTCGGACAATTAACTTTTCATACGCCTATAGAACAATTTACTTTTTTTTTTTTGTATATTTAAGAGTTGCCCGGTTCCAAATTTGCCTCTATATACTTAAAATAAAAACAAAAAGATAAAGAAAAGAAGAAAGAAAATACATACGTAGAAAGTATTTATAATAACATACAATTTATGAAAATTTTTCCTTGATGTGCCCGGATGTTATTAGATGATCAGACTAAGAGAGAGAGAGAGAGAAATTTTACCTTTTATTTTCTAACCCCGATCTAATTACAGACGTGTAAGCACTTTTTTGACAGCGCTGCCTTTCTTCTTCTTTGAGCGAAAGTTTTTTTTTTGAGTAAGAACATTAGTTTGTGCTCACACGAAAAGTACACTGAACAAAAATTTTTGCGTTCGTACATGCTCTAAACTCTCGCCTCTTTATTTTCTTATACTTAAACGATACGTTTTATATTATTTTTTGCTTTCTTTTACGTAGTAAAAAGAAGTATAGTAATCATGAAAATTTTCGAACCCGGGATTTATCCACTACCGTATCTCCTCAGACAGAAAAACGAAAAAAAAATCTCTGTCTGTCTGTCTGTGTGTGTCCACTCTACAAGCCAGACGGATGAACTTATGGGGATGAAAATTCATATTTAAGCTTTTTACATAAGTTGGGAGGGGCCATCTGAAATCTGACAACCAGAGTGACAGGTTACTTGGACAGATATCGAGTTTTTACAAATAACTCAAAAAGAAGAAGAAAAGAAAAAAAACAAAAATGAAATTAGAAGAAAAATGTAATATACATTTACCGGCACCGTCTGTAAAAGAAAGTCTTGTTGGGTCCACACCTCCATTTTTTATATATAAATGTTATAGCTTTGCTTATAGTTTTCTAGCATAACTACGCATAATATCTTTAAAAGCTTTTGTTGCTCATACCCATATAGATCAAAATTCTAAATTTTTACATAAGATTTCTTATAAAAATATGCATATTATCTTAAAATAAATTTTCATTGTTGTTCAACTATATATAGATTGAAATGAGATTTGTTTACGTATATTTATAGAATTTAATATAACTAGTTATTAGGGGATCTGCATTGCAATTGATCGGGAAACTACTGACTGCTCAAAACTTGGTTTGAGCGAGTAGCGCAACAATCAAGTTCCTGATGTAGTGCTAGCTCTACCTCCTAGTGGTGGTCCCCGGCCAACTATGTGTATAAATCCTTATATATGTAGGCTAAAATTGCAAGTGCGAACGATCTAGCGTTTCTAGTCTAGGTAAAGTGGGTTAGCAACCTGCAATACCGAAAATGCCCGCTACTGAAACCGACACAACGCCTCGGATAAGTGTGTAGCTTGGAAGCAAACCGATGTTTTTTCCACTTTGATGAATTTTGCACAAATCAAAAAAATCTTCTCAATTTTATTCTTGTTTATGATTTATTGAAAGAACACAATTTTAATAAATTAAACCAAAGATTCATGATTAAACAGCACAACTTTAAGTAATTTTTAATTTAAATTTGGAGTAAGCTGGTTTTGCTGCCAGTGCTTGGAATAATTTCTGATTTGCAATTACTACGATGGTAATACGCTGAGTTTGCAAATAAAAATTAAAATAAAATATGCAATGTTGTAACATAAATTCGTATATTATTATTGCGAGCCCGAAGGGTGAAGCTAATAATCAGAGGACAAGAAAATTTTTCTAGCGTACGTGTGTCGGTTTGTCGGTTTGTCAGTTTGTCCGATTGTATATCGCGACTTCTACAAGTCAGAATTTGATGGGACTTGTTTTAAAACAATTGGTAAGCGCTCGGCTTGCGATGACGTGACGTGCGTCGTGTGTGACGCTTGTAATTTTTTGTTTAAATTACTTGTTTTAAAACTTGGCTTGCGATGACGTGACGCGTGTCATGTGTCGCGCGTCACGTGGCGCGTGCAAATTTTTTTTTTAAAAAAATACTTTTTTTAAAACTCGGCGTGACACATATCGTGCGTCGCGTGTGGCGCGTGTAAATTTTTTTTTAAAAAAAAGGTACTTGTTTTAAAACTTGACTTGCTTTGACTTGACGCGTGTCACGTGTCGCGTGTGGCTCGTGTAATTTGTTTTTTAAATACTTGTTTTAAAACTTGGCTTGCTATGACGTGACGCGTATCACTTGTGGCGCGTCGCGTGTGGCACGTGTGTTTTTTTTAAATTATTGTTTTAAAACTTGGCTTGCAATGACGTGACGAGTATCAAGTGCAAACGTTATCTTATCATTAATTTTAACTTTTTTTAAATTCTCTTTATTAACTTCGCGTGCACGTGGCTGGCTGGGTGGCTGGCTGGCTGGTCAGATTTTCTGATCAATTTTTAACCAACTTCCCCTAGCCCGATTTTATTGAAATTTTGCACACATGTGACAATACTTTCTGTTAAAATTTGAGGCCCCTCGGACCTCGGGTTCGGGGGGCTCCCATACAAATATTTTACAAAATTTTATCCGATTTTCTTTAAATTTTGTACACATGTGTGTCTTCGATGGAAAACACTTTTTGTAAAAATTTGGAGTGATCGGCCCCCTAGGGACCCCCATATACAATTTTTAAATATTGCTATATCGCATCAGATCACGGCAAAGTCTGAGCTCTGTGCTTTGTGTGCAGCGCAGTTCGCTGCCGCTGCGTCATTTGGTGGATGATTTTGCCACAAAACGAGCACACAGTATGTGTGTGTGTGTATCGCCGACTAGAGAATTTACAAGAAAAATTTTAATTTTTATGGATTGTTTTATTATTAAATACAATATATATACGAGACATTCAGAATTCAGAAGACATGCATTTTTTTCAGTGTGCGTTTGTCAGTTTGTCACTTTGAATCCACTCCACATCTATAGGTCAGAATTTTTATGGGACTTTTTTTAAAACAATTGTTAAGCGCTCAGCTTGTAATGATGTAATTTTGCGTTTTTTTTTATTCATAGTGGTTAGGAGAAAAAAAAATGTTTTTTTTTAAAGTATTCATAATTCAGTCTTTTGGCTATGGTACCCGGACTAAGATTGATTTCTGGAATGTGAGGACGCTCCTTGACTCAGGGAGTGAAGGACTTCAAAATGCCAAATTTCTTCAACTGGAACGTAAGTTTCTTCGATATAATTTGAACATACTGTGAGTGGGTGAAGTAAGTTGGTTCGACGCGGGAGAGCACCAATCCCCAACGTGTAACACTGTTCTTCTCTACTCCGGCAAACTTCCCGGCAGTCCCCGTGAATCTGGAGTGGGTCTGCTGCTAACGACAACAGCACGCAGAGACCTTATCATCATCATATGGTAGCTACTGTCCAGTTACGTACTGCATCAGTTCAAAGAATCCAAAATATCATCAGAATGCCTAGGTATAACATTGACGTGCTAACGTTGCCGTCAGTACGCTAACAATTAAGGGATCATTTATCACAAGTAGTGGAAGCAATCAGCAGCTCACTGCCGACAACCATCCAAGAAAATTGGAAAACTGTGAAAATTTTTTTCACATCTGGAGCGGAAAATATTGTTGGTAGAAGCCAGGCAAGGCACAGCACGTGGCTTACCGAGTATACCTTGAGGGGGGATTAAAAAACGCAAGCTGCAGAATACAGAATCACCAAAAAGCTGGCTTGTGGTCACCGCTCTAGCCAACATTCGGTGAAAGGTCTAGATGGTGCCGTACTCGTTTCAGTTGAGGATCAGCTTAAGCGATAGAAGGAGCATTTCTCTACGGTCCTTTACCGTGAATTCGCCAACGATATGCACCCAAATCAAACGGAGCTGCCGGAAGTAACAATTTCCTGAATTCACACCTCAACTCCTAGTAAAGATGAGATCGCTTCCGTGATCAACGCACTAAAGAACAACAAGTCGGTAGGACTAGATGGTATACCAGCAGAGCTTCTGCGTGCCGCTCCAACGACACCAGCAGAGCTTTTATATCGTCTTGTAGAGAGAGCTTGGGAGGCAGAAAGTTTCCCCGACGAGTGGAAGAAGGGAATGATTGTCAAGCTCCCTAAAAAAGGTAGTCTTATGGAGTGCGAAAACTGGAGACGCATTTGCGTTCTTCCTTCAGTTGCAAAGGTAATAGCCAAAGTAGTACCTGAACGAATTAAGGAACATCTGGAAGATACACTTGATGCCGAACAAGCAGGTTTCCGCACTGGATCCTCCTGTTTAGACCACATAAACACCCTGCGGATCATTATTGAACAGTGCTGTTCATCGGTTTGACAGTGTCAACAGACAGTTTGTCTGGCTCGCCTTGCGCAGGAGAGGTATACCCGATAAACTAATAGCTATTATTAAAGCATCCTATAATGGCTCTAAATGTCATGTGCTGCATAGAGGAAAACTGTCAGAGGAATTCGAGATCCTAAGTGGGGTACGACAAGGTTGCATTCTATATACCAATACTTTTTTTGTTGGTGAATAGCGATGTGCTTCGCGCAGCTTTATCTACTAAGAACGGAGTAATTCGTTGGACTCTTACATTTCAACTCAAACATCTGGACTACGCTGACGGCATTTGTTTACTCTCACACAAGATTATGGAGCTGCACCAAATGACAATAAATGTGAAAAGGGAGGCAAATGTTGCGGGTTTAAAGATTAATACTGCCAAAACCAAAATCATCAACCTAGGCACTAACTCAGTATCTCAAGTTAACATTGCTCGACAATCGGTAGAGAGAGTAGAGAGTTTCCAATATCTTGGGAGTATTGTCTCGACGGAAGGTGGATGGCACAACCATCCAATGTGCAAAATGAACCCGGGCCCCGGGTTCGTGGGGCCACATAAAAATGTTTTAAAAACATTAACCCGATTTTCTTCAAATTTTATATACGCCTGTATCTCCGATAGACAACACTTTTTGTACAAATTTTGAAGACCCCGTGCCCCGGGTTCGTGGGGTCCCATAAAAAATTTTTAAAAAAATTAACCCGATTTACTTAAAATTTTATATACGCGTGTATCTCCGATATACAACACTTTTTAAAAAAAATGTGTAGACCCTGGGCCCCGGGGTGGTGGGGTCGGCGGGCTCCCATACAAATATTTTACAAAAAATATACGCGATTTTCTTCAAATTTTATACACATGTGTATCTCCGATGAACACTTTTTGTAAAAATATTGGCGTGATCGGACCTCGGTGACGGAAGGCCTCATTAAAATTTTTCAAAATTAGCCCGATTTTCTTTAAATTTTATAGACATGTGTATCTCCGATGGAAACACTTTTTGTAAAAATGTTCGAGTGATCAGGATAAGGGGGCACCATTTGCTCTTACTGTATCAATTAGAGAATTTACACGAAAAATTTTAATTTTTATGGGTTGTTTTTTTTATTTAATTAAATTGGTACTGAACTCTTTTGTATTGTAAGTACATATAAAAGTTTTTGGTCTTAGATATACAATTAACGAATGTATAAGAGTAGGAAAAAAATGTTCGCAACATGCAAATTCATATATGTTTTCCACAAATTTTCAATAATAATTATGGTCGAATTTTGACCATCATCGGGCGAACACTTCTAGTTAATATGAATACGCAAATTAAAAAAAATAATGAGGTTAACCATAAGTTTTTTTCATTGCTATTTGGGTTTTTGTGAAATTTGGACCTGATAGATGGCGCTGACAATCAAAACATTCGCGTATTAACCCAATGACAATGTGTCGCATTTAAATAAGAACATCTAAACGAACACATCATAAAACATTCGCGCATTAATCGTTAAAGATACCCAAAGACTGTTGGAGGTTAAGATAATAATATCTCAACGTAATAAAATTCGATACGAATCTTCTGACGCTGCGACCACCTAGTATGTAAGTTGACTATTTAACTGTACATCAGAATATAAAAGCCAGTCACTCTAGTAAGGATTGTGAGTTTGGCAGTCTTTCTTCGGAACGGACCGAACTTTCAATTTCAAATAAAGTTTAATAAAAAAAAACAAATATAGTTTTTCTTTAATTTATAAAGTTACTAGCTGATTACCCGGCATTGCCCAGGTATTTATTCATCCCAATCTTCTATTAGGCAGGGGTAGAAAAAAGAATGATATCAATCTATAAGGTAAATTTTTAGTTTTTATTAACAAAAATATATTTGAAATTATAGCTATAGTATTAAAATTATAAAATAAAATTAAATAAACATACATAAAATTACTTATAACAAATCTTGGTTGTATGCCTACAATATTTTTAGTTTCACCTTCAAGAGCAGGAATCAATAAATTCTTAGGTCAACCCAACCCAGAGCAAGCAAAATAAAGTTGTCCGTGGGAAAAGCATGGCAATCTCAAATCTATACTCCGCAGTTCTTAATAAACTGTCCCACCGTCCGATAAAAACTGTTTCACACTGTCCCTTTTCTGTCAAGATAGTCGCTTCAATTATATTTCCCAGCATCTCTTTTACGCACAGTCTTGTGCGGTTGAAAAGTTTTGGCGAGTCGAGAATCCGTAGTAAAATAATTGGAGATCAAACTGTAAGACGATGTGGTGGCAATCCAGACGAACTAAGTGAGTTAAGGAACTCACTTAGATATTTTATTCCTCATCAGTATCTACAACGGTATCGATACACTTATATTCAGTGACTACGCCTATTAAGATGGCTATGGCTAGTATTTGATTGTTTATTTCGTGGTTTTCTACATTTAGTAGCAAGAATGGCCCCTTCAAGCAACCGGTTCAAAATGTTATAGTTTTGAGAAACAGCCGGATAAATAGAATTTATTAGTTCTGCGGCAGATATCAAAAATTATTACACGGCTACTAATCTACCTTTTCCAATTTTTTAATTTCAGCGTCCGCGAAAACCATAGAATCGACACTAATATCGGTCACCCCCCCCCCTCCGTTATCGATCCCATCTCCCTAAAGCTGTCTTACCATCACCATTCAACTCAACGACCCCGAAAACCATAAAATCAACACTAACATCGCCAACCCCCCCCCCCTCAGTTATCGATCCCATCCCCCTAGAGCTGTCTTATCATCACCATTAAACTAAGCGACTAAGCGACCCAGAAAACCATAGAATCGACACTAATATCGGCAACCCCCCCCCCCCTCAGTTATCGATCCCATCCCCCTAGAGCTGTCTTATCATCACCATTAAACTAAGCGACTAAGCGACCCAGACACTAATATCGGTCACCCCCCTCCGTTTTCGATCCCATCCCCCTAGATCTGTCTAACCATCACCATTCAACCCAGCGATCCCGAAAACCATGGAATCGACACTAATATCGGTCAACCCCCCCCCCCTCCGTTAACAATCCCATCCCCCTAGAGCTGACTTACCATCACCATTCAACTCAGCGAACCCGTAAACCATATAATCGACACTAATATCGGCAACCCCCCCTCCCTCCGTTATCGACCCCATCCCCCTAGAGCTGTCTTACCATCACCATTCAACTCAGCGACCCCGAAAACCATAAAATCGACACTAATATCGGTCACCCCCCTCCGTTATCAATCCCTTATCACTAGAGCTGTCTTACCATCACCATTCAACTCAGCGACCCCGAAAACCGTAGAATCGACACTAATATCGGTCGCCGCTCCCCCCCCTCAGTTATCGATCCCATCACCCTAGAGCTGTCTTACAATATAACTCACCAAGTTTGGTTGAAATTGGTCAAGGCGTTCCAGAGCTAGTTTGGCACAAGTATATATATGTATATACAAATATACAAATAAATTCTCTGCTTTATATATATAGATATTATAAAACTACCTGTTAAAAATACATTTCACACAAATGCAATTACTCGACCATAATGAGTAGGTAGTTGCGGCGTATCAAGTAGCTGCAGTTGTAGTACGATTTAGTTTACTTTTAACTTTTGCAGCGATGTAAGGTTGATAATGTACACGACAAATCCAATATTGTAAAAACTATGAGCAGAAGTGTAGGCAAAACGAACAGTAGCAAATAGCAATGTTGCTTGCAACTGGGAAGTGTTATCTGACTGTTTTAATCGTAAAACATACCAGTAACATAGTTTTTATTAAAAACTTTTATTTAACTTTACTTGACCCCTGTTTGTCTGTATTACGACTTATTTGAAGTCCTTTTTAACCACCTTTCACACGACCTAGAGAGCTTGTGACGACAAAATTTCCAGCACACAAGAAATTTTCCTACACAGAATAAAAGCACTGAATTATAAAACATTTACATTACAAGAAAACATTGAATTATAAAACATTTACATTACAAGAAAACACTGTATGATAAAACATTTACATTACATAAGAAACTGTATTACACAAACAAAACCACATTATTATTGAATCACCACCGCATTAAATTTAGCCAGTAGAAGATTTAATCACCGTTCTTTTTACCGGTCTCTGCTCTATAGCATCGTACCGGAAAAACAACAACAAAACAAAACACTCGCAGCTGTCACCAAACAAATATAATTGTCTGCTTGGTAGCCACTGACAGAGAACAACAACAATAAAAGAAACATAAACACATAAGAAAAAGAAAAAAAAACAACAACAAAACCACACAGAGAATATTATGCTTAAACGGCGCGCATGTGCATTAGAGAAATTATGTACTGCACATACGCGCTGACGCAAAAAAATAATCCGTTAGTCGGATATAAAAGGAGGCTGTTGGACAGGCAGCAGTGAGTCGTTCGAAAGCCAGCAAAGCGTGCGGACCGGTAAGTACCTCCTGATTCCCACCGTCTACTAGTTTAGTTTTTTTACAAGCCGAGAATTTCCCCCGACCCACGGTAAGGAATTCTCTGGCTTAATCATATTTCTCTTTAGGGGTAGAGGTGACGCCTCTCCACCTGTTACATTGGCTTAGACGCGTTCACACACGTTTAGCTGTTACAAGCTGAGAATTTCCCCCGACCCACGGTAAGGAATTCTCTGGCTTAATCATATTTCTTTTTAGGGGTAGAGGTGACGCCTCTCCACCTGTTACCTTGACTTAGCCGCGTTCACACACGTTTAGCTGTTACAAGCCGAGAATTTCCCCCGACCCACGGTAAGGAATTCTCTGGCTTAATCATATTTCTCTTTAGGGGTAGAGGTGACGCCTCTCCAACTGTTACATTGGCTTAGCCGCGTTCACACACGTTTAGCTGTTACAAGCCGAGAATTTCCCCCGACCCACGGTAAGGAATTCTCTGGCTTAATCATATTTCTCTTTAGGGGTAGAGGTGACGCCTCTCCACCTGTTACATTGGCTTAGCCGCGTTCACACACGTTTAGCTGTTACAAGCCGAGAATTTCCCCCGACCCACGGTAAGGAATTCTCTGGCTTAATCATATTTCTCTTTAGGGGTAGAGGTGACGCCTCTCCAACTGTTACATTGGCTTAGCCGCGTTCACACACGTTTAGCTGTTACAAGCCGAGAATTTCCCCCGACCCACGGTAAGGAATTCTCTGGCTTAATCATATTTCTCTTTAGGGGTAGAGGTGACGCCTCTCCACCTGTTACATTGGCTTAGCCGCGTTCACACACGTTTAGCTGTTACAAGCCGAGAATTTCCCCCGACCCACGGTAAGGAATTCTCTGGCTTAATCATATTTCTCTTTAGGGGTAGAGGTGACGCCTCTCCACCTGTTACATTGGCTTAGACGCGGTCACACACGTTTAGCTGTTACAAGCCGAGAATTTCCCCCGACCCACGGTAAGGAATTCTCTGGCTTAATCATATTTCTCTTTAGGGGTAGAGGTGACGCCTCTCCATCAGATACATTGGCTTAGCCGCGTACATCCACGTTAAGTTTTTTTACCAAGACCCTTTTCCGCGGTAGGGATTCTCTGGTTCAGGTCATATTACACTTGGACTTAAACACAGTTGATATAGGCAGACCCACTTCCCCGTAACCCACTAATCAAACTTCACGGGAAACACGCTGCAGGGTTACGACGACCATAAGTATAAAGGTGGTGATTAAAAACTTAAGTATTATATATTTTCAAGTAAATAAAGTAACATATATTGCATTGTAATAAAGTATAAAAATTTAAAGAAAAAATAAAAGAAAAGCAAGAAGAAAAATCGAAACAAAGACTTTTTTCTGTAACGGAACTTTGGACGACTACTGAGCATTACCCCGGCAGTAGAAAACGTCGTTACAGTGGCGCCCGAGCAGGGACTATATCATCAGAGAAAGACTGTATCATCAGAAAACGACTGTATCATCAGAGAAAAACTATATCATCAGAGAAAGACTATATCATCAGAGAAAGACTGTATCATCAGAGAAAGACTATATCATCAGAGAAAGACTGTATCATCAGAAAACGACTGTATCATCAGAGAAAAACTATATCATCAGAGAAAGACTATATCATCAGAGAAAACCATACTCACCACAGAGAAAGCAAACCAACCTTACCAACAACGTTACGACTACCGCCACTCCAGAAGACCAATCATCACGTCAGAAAAGGCATATTTCAACACAGAGGAACACCGGTTAGCACTACTGCTACGCTACCAAAATGAAGACCACCTGGATTTATTTTTTGCGCAAAGAGGACCTAATCTCCTACGCCAGAGAATTCGGGCTCGACGAGACGGGAACAGTGGAGGAACTCCGTAAACGATTCGCAAATCTAGTCAGCGAAGGAGAACTCGAACCCGAGGTAGAAGAACGACTACTTACGCTAGAAACCCTACACACAAGGAGCACTTCGCCCGTACCCCCAGCAATAACCATCACGGCAGTTGGGAAAATCCCCGACAAAAGCACAAACAACAATATTACTACCAATACGGCTGCCCCTACGACACCACATCCAATCACTGGACCTTCATACCCTGCCGTCATCGACCAAGTCAGAAAATGGTCGGTGAAGTTCGATGGGATCCACGACCCACTGGCATTTGTGGAGCGCGTCGAAGAATTATCGGAAGTTTACGGCCTCTGCAAAGACTTTTTGCCCAGGACTATGCCCGAATTACTCAAGGACAAAGCCCTTATCTGGTATCGCAACAACAATAGTTCTTGGCAGAGATGGGAACCATTTAAAAGCGATTTCCTGAAGTTCTTCCTTCCACCGAGGTTTTTCGAACGCCTAGATGACGACATTCGACAGCGAGTACAACGCCCAAGCGAGGTGTTCAAGGACTTCGTGATAACCCTACAAAACTTGATGCGTCATGCTCAATACTCGGAAGAACAAAAATTCGAGCGAATCTTCCGAAACAGCCGTCAGGAGTACCAACTGTACATCCGGCGAAAAGACTTCCGAAATCTAGGAGAACTACTGAGTTTGGCGGAAGATTTCGAGTGCCTAAACTGCGGTCGCAGAAGCAACGAACCTCAACTCCAGCACAGAATCAACGCACCCCCACTCCAACGCAGAAGGGACGAACAACACAGGCAGGTTATGCAAGTAGCAAAAGGATACGTCAACCCACGCACCGCATGTAGACGTTGTAGCCAACCCGGACACTTCACCCATGATTGCCGTAACCCCAGAGTATTGTTCTGCTGGGATTGTGGAAAGATGGGCCCTAGAACCATCGAATGCTGCCGCCAAACCTCGGGAAACGCCAACAGGTTCCACCGAGACCAAAAGATGGTGGGACCCCAACAAAACACACCCCACGAATCACTGGAGTTATAGAGCAAGAAAATGATCGCATAGCGGCCACTATAGATATGGGAGGAGAGTCAGTAATAGCAACAATCGACACTGGCGCAACCAGGAGCTTTATCAGCAAAGCTTATGCACACAAGATACGACATACAGGACATACAACACATACAAAGGCATCAGTACGAATGGCAAATGGGACCAAGAGACAGGTAAAACAAGCATTTGAGACGAAGATCCACTTTGGGAACAGAAGTTGCGCAATACAACTACTCATACTCCCCGAAGCCATCGACAAAGTCATACTGGGACTAGACTTTCTCAGCCACATGCAAGCACAAATTTATGTGGGAGGCCACAAGCTAACTCTCGGTCAACAAAGAACACCCAAAAACCCAGAAGAACCTCAGGTACGGACACTACAAAACGAAGCTCCAGCCGACGATGAAAACCGAATAAAATCCTTCCTAGAAATGGAGCTGAAGAAATTTGAAACCATGCACGGGGCATCACACATCACCGCCCATCGAATTGTGATGCAGGACGACCGCCCAATAAAGCAAAGGTATTTCCCAAAGAACCCTGCCATGCAAAAAATCATCAACGACGAAATTAATGATCTACTCCAGAAGGGCTGCATTGAACCGTCAAGTAGCCCATATAGTGCGCCAATCGTCCTGGTCAAAAAGAAAAACGGGACATGGAGATTGTGTGTAGACTATCGACAACTTAACACAAAATCAATCCCTGATGCCTATCCACTCCCCCGGATCCATCATATTCTGGACCGCCTCAGGAATGCCAAGTTTATAAGCAGTTTAGACCTCAAAAACGGGTACTGGCAAATCCCCATGGAAAACAGTAGCAAGAAGTACACCGCATTTACAGTTCCAGGGCGCGGACTCTTCCAGTGGCGGGTTATGCCTTTCTGCCTACATTCGGCCCCCGCAACCTTTCAGCGAGCTCTGGACCAAGTCATCGGCCCCGAGATGGAGCCCCATGCTTTTGCCTACCTCGATGATATCGTGGTGACCGGAGAAAACTTGGAAGAACACATGAGACACCTAAAGGAGGTACTACATCGACTACACAAAGCCAACCTTAAAATCAATGCAGAGAAATGCAAATTCTTCCAGAAGGAAATCAAATATTTGGGCCATGTGGTTAGTGAGCAAGGGATTCACACCGACCCAGACAAAATCGCCGCCATCCAAGAACTCCGACCACCAACCACATTGCGAGAACTCCGTCGCTGCCTAGGTATTGCGTCATGGTACAGAAGATTTGTCCCATAGTTCGCCAAAGTCGTCCAACCTCTTACCAGCCTCTTAAAAAAGGGAAAACATTGGAGATGGACTGAAACACAACAATCAGCGTTTGTTCAACTGAAGGATCGCCTCACAAAAGCACCCGTTCTAGCCTGTCCTGACTTTGCAAGAAAATTCACCTTACAGACCGATGCCAGCGACTATGGATTAGGGGTGGTCCTCACACAAGACATCGACGGCCAAGAGAAAGTAATCGCCTACGCCAGCCGCCACCTGAATCCAGCAGAGCGCAATTATTCTCCTACAGAGAAAGAATGCCTGGCTATCGTGTGGGGCATTCGCAAGATGCGACCATACTTAGAAGGATACCACTTTTCCATAGTCACCGATCACCTAGCACTGAAATGGCTAAATTCGATTGAAAGCCCATCGGGACGAATCGCTCGTTGGGCCCTAGAGCTACAACAATACACCTATGATATTCAGTACCGCAGAGGTAAATTAAATGTGGTTGCCGATGCCCTATCACGCCAACCGAGACAGACTCTACGCACAACGCTCGTGGACAAAACAAAGACGGAAGTATGCAACTGGTGGGAGAAGAAGACAGCAGAGGTCCAGGATAAACCCGAAAAATTCCCAGACTTTATAATAGAAAATGGTGAGCTCTATCGGAACATACCGAGACACACGGCAGACGAAGACTCTTCTCCTTGGAAACTATGCGTCCCAAAATTTCAACGAGAACGAGTCCTAAAAGAAAATCACGACGAACCCACCGCCGGTCACCTGGGAATCCGGAAAACAATAGCGCGTATAATAAATCGCTACTATTGGCCGGGCATGTACCGGGACATCAGCCGATACGTACGTCACTGCGAATCCTGCCAAAAATTCCAGCAGAAACCAGCTGGAACAATGTTAACACAAATAGCAAACGAGCCATGGAGCATCGTATGTGCGGACTTCATCGGACCACTCCCTAGGTCAGCACACGGAAATACAGTAATATTAGTACTGTTTGATAAATTTTCAAAATGGGTAGAGATCGTACCACTCCGAAAGGCCACGGCAGAAGCCCTCCGGCGAGCGTTTCGCGAAAGAATCCTCGCCAGATATGGCGTTCCAAAGATTCTGGTCACCGACAATGGGGTACAGTTCACGAGCCACTTGTTCCGCAAATTCCTACAGCAACTGGGTGTAAAGCACCAATTTACCGCCCCATACACACCACAGGAGAACCCCACAGAACGAGCGAACCGTACCATCAAAACCATGGTAGCCCAATTCGTAGGAGAACAGCATAAAATATGGGACGAGTTCCTCCCCGAGATATCTCTAGCGCTAAACACCAGCGTGGCAGAATCAACGGGTTTCTCCCCCGCATTTCTTGTCCAAGGTCGGGAACCTCGACTACCAGGGACTCTCTTCGACGAAAAGGCAACCGGAACTGGGAGCATCGAACAGTCACCACAAGACAAAGCAGTGCGGTTACAGGAAATCTTCCAGTTAGTACGCCAAAGACTCGAACAAGCGGCCCAAGACCAGTCCAGATACTATAATCTCCGTAGAAGACCATGGAAGCCTACGGTGGGTCAAGCCGTACTCATAAGACAGCATCACTTATCCAAAGCCGCTGATAACTTCGCCGCAAAGTTAGCCCCCAGATATAATGGCCCCTACAAGGTGACCGGGTTCATATCCCCGGTTATAGTCAAGGTTCGTCAACACGGGAGTTTTAAGGACCGTACCGCGCACGTTAGTGACCTTAAAATATACAACCCGGAAACCATACAAGAAAACACTATCACAACCGAGACACAGCCAGGCTCTCCATCAGCCCCAAAGAATCAACCAGCGCCCAAGGGACCCTCCAAATCTCAGGGTCCCGACCCAAAACCACTGCCAGACTGGAAAACCCACATACCACAAGAAAAAAAAAATATATAATAAATAATATATTTCAAATAAAATAGAAATGGAAGAAAAAAAAATGTTTCTATTTTTCTAGATTTAATGGTATACCACTAGCACATGATATAAATAGAAGGACAAATCACAAGAAATGATCAATCGTCGACACCTACCCCACTGACAAAGATAATGGAGACAAAATTTGAACAAACCAAGCATAACTTTAGAAAGAAGTTAGTGATGCTGGACCAACAAAAAAAAATACCACCGGTAATAAACAACCAGACGGAGGTCGAGTGTGATCCAAAGACAGGGGTAATCCGAATTAAGAGGCCTACGAAGACCGACCACACCAAAGCACCACAGTACAAAACTCAGCGACTTCAAAGCATCGTACTGTCCAGCGACGAGGAAGAAGACACAGTCCCCGAAGATTTCCTATGCCAAATTCCCCGTGGGGCAGGAGGCATTAACATCACAATCTCAGACTACCAACGAATCGGAATCGGACGATTCATCAACGACCGCCTCATTGAGGTTTATCTC
Source organism: Nephrocerus scutellatus (assembly GCA_947095585.1). Lineage (NCBI taxonomy): Eukaryota > Metazoa > Arthropoda > Insecta > Diptera > Pipunculidae > Nephrocerus > Nephrocerus scutellatus. The sequence continues at coordinate 57,551,741 of OX352761.1, read as the reverse complement.
AAATGGATGGCGAGAAATATCCTATTGGAAGCACGGCAAAAAGAGGTACATATTTTTAATACATTCTTCCTGGAAAAATTAACCAGCATCCAGAGACAAGGAGCCGAGACGCCAGAGGAACTAGAAGGACGACGATTTACTGCCATTCGCCGGTGGACCAGGGGAAAAGACGTCACCACGAAAGCCAATCTCATAATCCCAGGTCATCAAGGCGACCACTGGTTCCTTATCTTGGTGAGGTTAAACCCAGACCACAACCCCAACGGACCACATGGAGACATCCTTACTCTAGATTCACTCCCACGCCCAGCTACCCACTACGCCTGCGAGGTCATTCGGGCATACCTAAACTCGGAGGAACAGGAAAGAAGTAATGAAGAACGCCCAAAGAGGAAATTTACGCCCGACAACCTACCGGAACGAAAGGTACTAGCCCCACGCCAAAATAACGCTACCGACTGCGGTTTATTTGTCCTCCACTACGCGGAGCACATTCTCAAAGATCCCTCGCGAGTTGTTGAAAAAACAGCAGGGCCTCAAATATGGTTCAACCTAAAAGAGGTCGAACATAAACGAGTGGAACTAGCCGCCCTGATAGCAAGCTACATCCATATATCCAGGCAGGACCGAATACCCCGTATCCGATTCCAAAAACCAAATATCGTTCAAGCACTACCAAACAAAGGACCGCCAAAGTTCCCCCAAGAAGTAAACACGAACCCCACAAAACCTCCAGGGAAAAGTTTCTCCCGGGAGAGCAGTAGCAGTAGCAGTAGCAGCGACAGCAACAGCAGCAGTGACAGCAGTAGCAACAGCAGCGATACCAGCAAAATTAACAACAGCAGCAGTCCCAGTGACCTCAACGGCGAGAACACCAACACAAATTTCGCAACAACAACAACAAGCACCATAACCATGGCAACCACCGCAACACCAATACCATCAGAAGCAACAGCACCATCGGGCCACAAAACCACTGAAGACCCCTCAAAAGGCATGATCAACCCCGACAATTGGCCACTGGAGTTACAGCAGGAAATACAAAAGGCCCAACGCACCCGTAAACACAACCGGCAAAAACATTTTTTACACGATGTAAAAGAAAAATGCTTCCGAGTCCAGATCAGCCGCTCAGGACAGGTCCAAGTCTCCATTCCCCCGAAAGTATGAGGGGGGTGTGACGACAAAATTTCCAGCACACAAGAAATTTTCCTACACAGAATAAAAGCACTGAATTATAAAACATTTACATTACAAGAAAACATTGAATTATAAAACATTTACATTACAAGAAAACACTGTATGATAAAACATTTACATTACATAAGAAACTGTATTACACAAACAAAACCACATTATTATTGAATCACCACCGCATTAAATTTAGCCAGTAGAAGATTTAATCACCGTTCTTTTTACCGGTCTCTGCTCTATAGCATCGTACCGGTAAAACAACAACAAAACAAAACACTCGCAGCTGCCACAAAACAAATATAATTGTCTGCTTGGTAGCCACTGACAAAGAACAACAACAATAAAAGAAACATAAACACATAAGAAAAAGAAAAAAAACAACAACAACACCACACAGAGAATATTATGCTTAAACGGCGCGCATGTGCATTAGAGAAATTATGTACTGCACATACGCGCTGACGCAAAAAAATAATCCGTTAGTCGGATATAAAAGGAGGCTGTTGGACAGGCAGCAGTGAGTCGTTCGAAAGCCAGCATAGCGTGCGGACCGGTAAGTACCTCCTGATTCCCACCGTCTACTAGTTTAGTTTTTTTACAAGCCGAGAATTTCCCCCGACCCACGGTAAGGAATTCTCTGGCTTAATCATATTTCTCTTTAGGGGTAGAGGTGACGCCTCTCCACCTGTTACATTGGCTTAGACGCGTTCACACACGTTTAGCTGTTACAAGCCGAGAATTTCCCCCGACCCTCGGTAAGGAATTCTCTGGCTTAATCATATTTCTTTTTAGGGGTAGAGGTGACGCCTCTCCACCTGTTACCTTGACTTAGCCGCGTTCACACACGTTTAGCTGTTACAAGCCGAGAATTTCCCCCGACCCACGGTAAGGAATTCTCTGGCTTAATCATATTTCTCTTTAGGGGTAGAGGTGACGCCTCTTCACCTGTTACATTGGCTTAGACGCGTTCACACACGTTTAGCTGTTACAAGCCGAGAATTTCCCCCGACCCACGGTAAGGAATTCTCTGGCTTAATCATATTTCTCTTTAGGGGTAGAGGTGACGCCTCTCCACCTGTTACATTGGCTTAGACGCGTTCACACACGTTTAGCTGTTACAAGCCGAGAATTTCCCCCGACCCACGGTAAGGAATTCTCTGGCTTAATCATATTTCTCTTTAGGGGTAGAGGTGACGCCTCTCCACCTGTTACCTTGGCTTAGCCGCGTTCACACACGTTTAGCTGATACAAGCCGAGAATTTCCCCCGACCCACGGTAAGGAATTCTCTGGCTTAATCATATTTCTCTTTAGGGGTAGAGGTGACGCCTCTCCAACTGTTACATTGGCTTAGCCGCGTTCACACACGTTTAGCTGTTACAAGCCGAGAATTTCCCCCGACCCACGGTAAGGAATTCTCTGGCTTAATCATATTTCTCTTTAGGGGTAGAGGTGACGCCTCTCCACCTGTTACATTGGCTTAGCCGCGTTCACACACGTTTAGCTGTTACAAGCCGAGAATTTCCCCCGACCCACGGTAAGGAATTCTCTGGCTTAATCATATTTCTCTTTAGGGGTAGAGGTGACGCCTCTCCACCTGTTACATTGGCTTAGACGCGGTCACACACGTTTAGCTGTTACAAGCCGAGAATTTCCCCCGACCCACGGTAAGGAATTCTCTGGCTTAATCATATTTCTCTTTAGGGGTAGATGTGACGCCTCTCCATCAGATACATTGGCTTAGCCGCGTACATCCACGTTAAGTTTTTTACATTACAAGAAAACATTGAATTATAAAACATTTACATTACAAGAAAACACTGTATGATAAAACATTTACATTACATAAGAAACTGTATTACATTAACAAAACCACATTATTATTGAATCACCACCGCATTAAATTTAGCCAGTAGAAGATTTAATCACCGTTCTTTTTACCGGTCTCTGCTCTATAGCATCGTACCGGAAAAACAACAACAAAACAAAACACTCGCAGCTGTCACAAAACAAATATAATTGTCTGCTTGGTAGCCACTGACAGAGAACAACAACAATATAAGAAACATAAACACATAAGAAAAAGAAAAAAAAAACAACAACAACACCACACAGAGAATATTATGCTTAAACGGCGCGCATGTGCATTAGAGAAATTATGTACTGCACATACGCGCTGACGCAAAAAAATAATCCGTTAGTCGGATATAAAAGGAGGCTGTTGGACAGGCAGCAGTGAGTCGTTCGAAAGCCAGCATAGCGTGCGGACCGGTAAGTACCTCCTGATTCCCACCGTCTACTAGTTTAGTTTTTTTACAAGCCGAGAATTTCCCCCGACCCACGGTAAGGAATTCTCTGGCTTAATCATATTTCTCTTTAGGGGTAGAGGTCTCTCCACCTGTTACATTGGCTTAGACGCGTTCACACACGTTTAGCTGTTACAAGCCGAGAATTTCCCCCGACCCACGGTAAGGAATTCTCTGGCTTAATCATATTTCTCTTTAGGGGTAGAGGTGACGCCTCTCCACCTGTTACATTGGCTTAGACGCGTTCACACACGTTTAGCTGTTACAAGCCGAGAATTTCCCCCGACCCACGGTAAGGAATTCTCTGGCTTAATCATATTTCTCTTTAGGGGTAGAGGTGACGCCTCTTCACCTGTTACATTGGCTTAGACGCGTTCACACACGTTTAGCTGTTACAAGCCGAGAATTTCCCCCGACCCACGGTAAGGAATTCTCTGGCTTAATCATATTTCTCTTTAGGGGTAGAGGTGACGCCTCTCCAACTGTTACATTGGCTTAGCCGCGTTCACACACGTTTAGCTGTTACAAGCCGAGAATTTCCCCCGACCCACGGTAAGGAATTCTCTGGCTTAATCATATTTCTCTTTAGGGGTAGAGGTGACGCCTCTCCACCTGTTACATTGGCTTAGCCGCGTTCACACACGTTTAGCTGTTACAAGCCGAGAATTTCCCCCGACCCACGGTAAGGAATTCTCTGGCTTAATCATATTTCTCTTTAGGGGTAGAGGTGACGCCTCTCCACCTGTTACATTGGCTTAGACGCGGTCACACACGTTTAGCTGTTACAAGCCGAGAATTTCCCCCGACCCACGGTAAGGAATTCTCTGGCTTAATCATATTTCTCTTTAGGGGTAGAGGTGACGCCTCTCCATCAGATACATTGGCTTAGCCGCGTACATCCACGTTAAGTTTTTTACATTACAAGAAAACATTGAATTATAAAACATTTACATTACAAGAAAACACTGTATGATAAAACATTTACATTACATAAGAAACTGTATTACATTAACAAAACCACATTATTATTGAATCACCACCGCATTAAATTTAGCCAGTAGAAGATTTAATCACCGTTCTTTTTACCGGTCTCTGCTCTATAGCATCGTACCGGAAAAACAACAACAAAACAAAACACTCGCAGCTGTCACAAAACAAATATAATTGTCTGCTTGGTAGCCACTGACAGAGAACAACAACAATATAAGAAACATAAACACATAAGAAAAAGAAAAAAAAAACAACAACAACACCACACAGAGAATATTATGCTTAAACGGCGCGCATGTGCATTAGAGAAATTATGTACTGCACATACGCGCTGACGCAAAAAAATAATCCGTTAGTCGGATATAAAAGGAGGCTGTTGGACAGGCAGCAGTGAGTCGTTCGAAAGCCAGCATAGCGTGCGGACCGGTAAGTACCTCCTGATTCCCACCGTCTACTAGTTTAGTTTTTTTACAAGCCGAGAATTTCCCCCGACCCACGGTAAGGAATTCTCTGGCTTAATCATATTTCTCTTTAGGGGTAGAGGTCTCTCCACCTGTTACATTGGCTTAGACGCGTTCACACACGTTTAGCTGTTACAAGCCGAGAATTTCCCCCGACCCACGGTAAGGAATTCTCTGGCTTAATCATATTTCTTTTTAGGGGTAGAGGTGACGCCTCTCCACCTGTTACCTTGACTTAGCCGCGTTCACACACGTTTAGCTGTTACAAGCCGAGAATTTCCCCCGACCCACGGTAAGGAATTCTCTGGCTTAATCATATTTCTCTTTAGGGGTAGAGGTGACGCCTCTTCACCTGTTACATTGGCTTAGACGCGTTCACACACGTTTAGCTGTTACAAGCCGAGAATTTCCCCCGACCCACGGTAAGGAATTCTCTGGCTTAATCATATTTCTCTTTAGGGGTAGAGGTGACGCCTCTCCACCTGTTACATTGGCTTAGACGCGTTCACACACGTTTAGCTGTTACAAGCCGAGAATTTCCCCCGACCCACGGTAAGGAATTCTCTGGCTTAATCATATTTCTCTTTAGGGGTAGAGGTGACGCCTCTCCACCTGTTACCTTGGCTTAGCCGCGTTCACACACGTTTAGCTGTTACAAGCCGAGAATTTCCCCCGACCCACGGTAAGGAATTCTCTGGCTTAATCATATTTCTCTTTAGGGGTAGAGGTGACGCCTCTCCAACTGTTACATTGGCTTAGCCGCGTTCACACACGTTTAGCTGTTACAAGCCGAGAATTTCCCCCGACCCACGGTAAGGAATTCTCTGGCTTAATCATATTTCTCTTTAGGGGTAGAGGTGACGCCTCTCCACCTGTTACATTGGCTTAGCCGCGTTCACACACGTTTAGCTGTTACAAGCCGAGAATTTCCCCCGACCCACGGTAAGGAATTCTCTGGCTTAATCATATTTCTCTTTAGGGGTAGAGGTGACGCCTCTCCACCTGTTACATTGGCTTAGACGCGGTCACACACGTTTAGCTGTTACAAGCCGAGAATTTCCCCCGACCCACGGTAAGGAATTCTCTGGCTTAATCATATTTCTCTTTAGGGGTAGAGGTGACGCCTCTCCATCAGATACATTGGCTTAGCCGCGTACATCCACGTTAAGTTTTTTTACCAAGACCCTTTTCCGCGGTAGGGATTCTCTGGTTCAGGTCATATTACACTTGGACTTAAACACAGTTGATATAGGCAGACCCACTTCCCCGTCCTAACCCACTAATCAAACTTCACGGGAAACACGCTGCAGGGTTACGACGACCATAAGTATAAAGGTGGTGATTAAAAAACTTAAGTATTATATATTTTCAAGTAAATAAAGTAACATATATTGCATTGTAATAAAGTATAAAAATTTAAAGAAAAAATAAAAGAAAAGCAAGAAGAAAAATCGAAACAAAGACATTTTTCTGTAACGGAACTTTGGACGACTACTGAGCATTACCCCGGCAGTAGAAAACGTCGTTACAAGCTGAACTTTGTGGCTAAGTCCCGAATAGCCTTTTTTATATTCCGCGTGTCACGTTTTGCGTGTGGCGCGTGTGATGAGTGGAAGTGTGGTGATTATCTAATTTTTTGCGGTCCTTTTTAAACACATTTTGCACGACCTCTGCTAAACCAGCTATGCGCAATTCAAAATTACTCTGGGAATGTGTGATCGCTTTAACTGCAGTAAATAACAAAAGCATTTTGACGTGACAACGTCTCACTACAAGGGGTGCATTTTCAAAAAGTCAAATATTAAGCGAGACACTGTTAAGTGAGACACTGTTAAATTTCCGACTGTTGTGATCACTATTAAATATCACAAAATGTACTCCTTACGTTACTCCTTAATTCTTTACCGCAGCCATAGTGATAGTATAGTCTCTGTTCATTTTCTATCAGTGCTCTGCTCTGCTCGTTCTATCAACATTGCATAAAATGATACAGTGCTCTCGTGTTTGGTCGATTAACAGAAAAAAAATACTACTATAAATTACAAAAGAAGGCAGATAACAATGACAACCTCCAAGCTTCCTTGAAACTATTTTCATTTCTTTTCGCTTATCTTATCCTTACTCATGTTAACAGTAACTACAACTAGAACTAACTTCGATCAATTACAGAAATGAGGGAACCATGCAAAAGAAATTTAATAATGAATAATTGGCCTGCATGTTTCTTCGATGCTCGTACGAGATCATAAACATGTGCAGCAGTCGTGATCGAAGTTCTCTATCAATGCTCCATGTACCATTTAAAAGTTGCAAGCGACGTTTCTATTGCTACCATTTCATTTTATTTTGGCTTGTTTTTCTTTAACACCCCCACCAACCCCCTAAGAGTTAATAACTCTTTCATAATATTACATAATAAAAAGAGAACCAGATAAAACGAAATTAATGGCAAATATTGCGTCTGTGCGTTTCAAAGCGAAAAACATTTTGATGCATACTTCTATTTCCATGCCATACCACTTCCCCAACAACTCAATCACCCTCTCTCTCTCTACGGCTAATATGTGTATGTGTAGTACTAGTAATTGTATTGAAACTCGAAAGTCCCCTTCGGTGTTCTGCTTACTCGTTCTCTTAGCCTTGCAGTTGCAACGTGCAAGCCCTACGGTTGCACGAAAAAGGTTCGTGTTGGTTCTCTGCTTGCTTTCTTTCAGCTTTTATTTAATCTAATATATAAAAATGGTGTGTGTATTGTTTGAGATTGCCTTTCTCCGGAACCAGACATCGCAGGAAGTTGAAATTAGGATAGATTAGGATTTTAGCGGTTTGGGTTTTGTTTTGGTTTGAACTCTCTAAGTGGCACTGTTGTCAAAATATAACGGTTTTTTTTGTTTCTCAGCAAAGAAGCATCTTAGGAACTTCAGATTTTAACCATAGGTTTGTTTCATTGCTATTTGGGTTTATGTGATATAACCCAAGATACAACGGTTTTTCTGTTTCTTAGTAACGAATCATCTTAGGAACTTAAAATTTTAACTATACGTTTGTTTCGTTCTTCTTCTTTATGTCCTGTATCCCCTTATGGGTCCTAGGGCCTCTACTACGCCTACGCGCCATCGCGTGCGGTTCCTGGCAATGAGCTTCAGCTCTCTCCAACTCTTCCCCAATTGCCGTGCCTCTTCCTCAACTGTTCTGCGCCATGTATTTCTCGGACGACCCGTTCTTCTACCATCCTGAGATAACGGGTTCCATTGCATTGCGTAGTTTGCTATGGAACTGTCGCCTTTTCGGAGTGTATGACCAATCCACTGCCACTTCCGTCGTTGGATGGTTGTGCCTATTGGTTCCTGACCCGTTCTCTGGTAAAGATGTTCGTTAGAGATACGGTTAGGCCAGAAAACCCTTAAGATGTTCCGTAGGCACCTATTTACAAATGCTTGTAATTTTTTGTGATAGTAGCGGTCATCTTCCAAGTGCTGCACCCATACAACAGCACAGAATCAACATTTGAGCGGAACAGTCGCAGCTTGGTGTTTAAGCTGATCGCATTGCTTCGCCATATCATGGACATCATTCCAAACACCGATTTTGCTTTGCCGATTCGGTTGACAATGTCCTGTTCAAACCCGCAACATTTGCCCCCCTCTCCACATTTGTTGTCATTTGGTGCAGCTCCATAATTCTATGTGAGAGTAAACAAACGTCGTCAGCGTAATCCAGATGTTTGAGTTGAGATGTAAGAGTCCAACGAATTCCTCCGATTCCAGTAGATAAAGCTGCGCGAAGTACATCGCTAATCACCAACAAAAAAAGTATCGGCGATAGAATGCAACCTTGTCGTACCCCACTTAGGATCTCGAATTCCTCTGACAGCTTTCCTCTATGCAGCACATGACATTTAGAGCCATCAAAGGTTGCTTTAATAATAGCTATTAGTTTATCGGGTATACCTCTCCTGCGCAAGGCGAGCCAGATAAACTGTCTGTTGACACTGTCAAACGCCTTCTCAAAATCGATGAACAGCAGGTGCAGTGGTGACCGGAATTCAACGCACTGTTCAATAATGATCCGCAGGGTGTTTATGTGGTCTACACAGGAGGATCCAGTGCGGAAACCTGCATGTTCGGCATCGAGTGTATCTTCCAGATGTTCCTTAATACGTTCAAGAACTACTTTGGCTATTACTTTTGCAACTGCAGGGAGAATGCAAATGCCTCTCCAGTTTTCGCACTCCATAAGACTACCTTTTTTAGGGAGCTTGACAATAATTCCCTTCTTGCACTCTTCGGGGAAACTTTCTACCTCCCAAGCTCTCTCTACAAGAGGATATAAATATTAAAATAATTGCCCTCGTTTTAATAAAATGAAATAAAAGAAACAAGCACGTTTTTATTATTATGAATAATATTTTATTTGTTTCAAAACGCACGCTGCGACTTGTCACGATGAAAAGCAAAAACAGAAGAAATATATGAGACATAGAAACCAGACACGCCAGGCAGGGCATACACACATATAAACACGTACATAGTGAAATTCTTCATAATACGTGCCTCATAGTGCAGTCCCGCTCTAACCCGTTCCGACCTCATGTTGATCTAGATGCCTTTTGCACTTACAGGAATTGTACATAAATTATATCATGTACACTATAGAAAGTAACTTAATATTACAATACATTGGATACAAATTCCTGTAACTCCAACACACCTCCTCAAAAAGCATCGAGATCAAAATTAGTACAAAAAAAAATTCAATTAAATTTCAATATAAAATCTATTTTGACAAGTCGAGCATTCTGGGAAATACAAATATCATGGTCCAGCATTCGCTGCCAGGGATTAGGGAAAACCCAGAAAAACCTAATCAGACCAATCAAAACTTATATCATTTTTAAATTCAGTTATTAAAAAAAAATTAAAATTTACATTCAAATTGACATAAGTTAGTAATAGATTTAAATCAAATTAAGATACAAAATTAGATAATTTTTCAATTCACAGTATTAAATAAAATAAATAAAATATAATATTTTTGTTCATTCAGAGAGCCCCAAATGTTTTCTTAAATTCAGGAATCTTACTGCTGGTAACGGTTTTGTTAGAATATCAGCCAACTGTATGTCTGTGGAAATATACTTAAGAGAAATTAGTTTCTTTTCAATTTGTTCTCTAGTAAAATGATATTTAATATCTATGTGCTTAGTTCTCTTGTGGCAAGTAGGATTATTGGCTATACAAATGCAACCTTGATTATCTTCGAAAATGCTTATTGGTTCATTTAATTCAAGTTTTATTTCATTAATTAAAGATTTTAACCATAAGGCTTCTCTTACACTTTCAAATAATGCCATATATTCGGCTTCAGTAAATGAAGCAGCAACTGATCTTTGTTTCATAGTACTCCAGCAAATTAAGCATTTTCCAAACATTTTAAATAGATATCCAGTAGTACTTCTTCTGTCTGTTTCATTTCCCGCCAAATCGGAATCAACATAACCCATAATAATATTTTCATAATTAATGTTTTTTACAAAGGTTAATTTTAAATCAACAGTACCCTTAAGATACCTCAGAACTCGTTTAAGGCATTGCCATAGTTCTTTGTTATTATTATTGGTATATCGACTTAAATGCTTATTGATGCACTCAAGTCCGGGCGTGTACATAACATAATGTACATCAAACAACCAATTAAATTTCGACATGGTGCATCGCATGTTTCTTCTGACTCTAAAGCTTCATAGTAAAGTTTGCTTGGAAGTCGTGTACTGACTGGCTTACAATTTTCCATATTAAACTTACTTAAAACATTATTAATATAAGCTGATTGACTTAGACATAATTGATCCCCCTTTTTGTCTATTTTTATACCGATAAAATATCGAATGTCTTGCAAATCAGTCATTTTAAACTTGTTCATTAAATAACATTTGAATTTAATCATTGTATCAAGATTTTCTGTGGCTACCACCACATCATCCACATACAACAGTACATATATGTTTTTAGAAATAGTTCCTTTGTCTATGATATAAATACAACGATCAACTCCCAGATTTACAAAACCAATCTCCCTTAATACATTTTCAAAGACTTCAAACCAGCATCTAGCTGCTTGCTTTAGGCCATAAATAGACTTATTTAGCTTGCAGACGGTATCTCTGTCAAGCGTTAATCCTTGAGGACCCGTCATGTAAATTTCCTCTTTAAGAGTTCCATTTAAAAAAGCTGTTTTGACATCCATATGATGAACTTTCAAACCATATTGGTTTGACAGTGCCAAAATAATTCGAAAACTAGAGATTCGTGCAACTGGTGCAAATGTTTCATCGTAATCAGTCAAATATTCTTGCGTGAACGCTCGCGCTACAAGTCTAGCTTTATATTTGACTAGGTTACCAAATTCATCCTGTTTTATTGAAAAAACCCATTTGCAATCAACTATGTTTTTATCATGTGGCCTTTGTACCAAAGACCAGGTTTGATTTTGGAAATGCGAGTCTAATTCATCTTGTATTGCTTTTTCCCAATAAACTCTATCATCTCGATGCTTGATTTCTTCAAAACTACAGGGAATATTATTAAAAAATGTATGAGCATTCATTAAACATTTTTCTAATAATCTATAAGATATTTTAGGCCTATCTTTTAATCTTTCACTACGTCTAATTTCTGTATTTTCTATATATTTGTCTAAATGATGCAATTTGTCACCAGCGTTTATAATTGGATCGGCATTCTCAAGATTTGTGGAATTTTCACAAGGCTGTGTATCAGATATTGAACTATCAACTATTTCATCAACAGACTCAGTATTTTTCATACCTGTCAATGGAAAACAAGACTCTTCAGTTTCTGTATTTGCATACGGAAAATCAACCTCTTGTTCTTCATATTCATTTCGCAAACAAGAATCTTTTAGCTGTTCCACACTATCATTTTGGAACATAGAGTCTTCTGACTGTTTGACACAGTCATCCACAGTCCTAGAATTCAACATATTTGTTTCGTCCACCACAACATCTCTAGCTGTCAAAAATTTCCTCGATTCTACATTCCACAATTTGTAACCATTTGGTTCATACCCGACGAGTATACTTTTAGTCGATTTTTCATCGAATTTCCTTTTTCTCACTTTGTTAGGTACGTATACCGTCGAACCAAATATTTTAAGATATTTCAAAACAGGCTTTTTATAATGCCACATTTCATATGGTGTTTTCTTCACATTTTGCAATACTCTACTTGGGCATCTGTTTATTAAATAGGTTGCTGTTAAAACAGCTTCACCCCAAAAAATTTTGTTCAGTTTAGCCCCATTAATCATAGAACGAGCCTTCTCCGTTATTGTTCTGATCATTCGTTCAGATACACCATTTAATTGTGGAGTGTGAGGAACTGTTAAATGATAGCTGATGCTTTCAATACAAAATTCCCGCATCTCTTTATACAAATATTCGCCACCATTGTCAATATAAAAATTTACGACTTTTAAGTTGAAATGAGCTTCGCTTTTTGCGACAAAATCTTTAAAAACAGAAAACACATCGGATTTGTAGGTTATCAAATAAGTCACACAGTAATGTGTATATTGATCAATAAAAACTACATAATAGTTCTTATTATCAATTGTAGAAGGTGTTATGGGACCACAAACATCAGAATGTACTACAAATAAGGGTCTTTTAATATAATCTTTATTTTTGAATTTCTCAAATTTAAGTCTGGATTGTTTACCCTTTATACAAGCCTCACATAATTTATTGTTTAACTTTACATTCTTTAACAAGTTAATATCTTCAAAAAAATTGTTACGTTTAATTTCTAGAAATTTGCCAACACTAATATGTCCCAATCTTTCGTGCCACAAGCTATACTCTGCACTATTTGAAATTTTTGACATGTATGCTCTATGATTCATTTTAAATTTAACAAATGGTACGTTATACTCACATGCTCCATCAAACACCAATTTACCAGTTTTAGAGACCTTTACACCTCCTGAATTGAATTCGATGGTCATCCCGGCATCTTGCATTTTTTTTTACTGATAATAGATTGTGAGGAATATCCTTGCAATATAATACATCCTCCAGCGTAATCTCATTGCTAGAGCTACTGAGTTGAACTATTCCTTTTGCTGTAGCATGGATACACTCTCCACGCTTTGCAATCGCAATTTCCACGGGTGTTTCCAAATTAACGTAATCAGCAAACAATAATGTATCTTGTAACGAGGTTTTCCCAGCCGGGGTAGAACTCAGTGTGACCAGGGTTCCTTCTATTAGGGTCGTTACAATAAAAAGAATTTGTTTTTAGTTGGGAATGGAATTCAATCGTTCTTTATTTGTTCTTCGCTTAATCTGTACACTTAAAATTATCGTTTGTTTAAAGCTATATATTATTTTACTGTATAAGTTTCAATTATGATTAAAGGAGACCGACGTATCTCCAGGCGGGATGATAGTCTGTTCTCGCGTAGAGCGTGGATTTGAAGGCAAGGACTTCGCTCTTGAACCTCCAATAGTGTGGATAATGTCTAGCGTTAGGCGTGGGCGTGAAGGCAAGGACTTCGCTCTTGAACCTCCAATCAAGCGTAAAGCGTGGGTAATGTCTAGCGTAAAGCGTGGGCGTGAAGGCAAGGACTTCGCTCTTGAACCTCCAATCTAGCGTAAAGCGTGGGTAATGTCTAGCGTAAAGCGTGGGCGTGAAGGCAAGGACTTCGCTCTTGAACCTCCAATCTAGCGTAAAGCGTGGGTAATGTCTAGCGTAAAGCGTGGGCGTGAAGGCAAGGACTTCGCTCTTGAACCTCCAATCTAGCGTAAAGCGTGGATAATGTCTAGCGTAAAGCGTGGGCGTGAAGGCAAGGACTTCGCCCTTGAACCTCCAATCTAGCGTAAAGCGTGGATAATGTCTAGCGTAAAGCGTGGGCGTGAAGGCAAGGACTTCGCTCTTGAACCTCCAATCTAGCGTAAAGCGTGGATAATGTCTAGCGTAAAGCGTGGGCGTGAAGGCAAGGACTTCGCTCTTGAACCTCCAATCTAGCGTAAAGCGTGGGTAATGTCTAGCGTAAAGCGTGGGCGTGAAGGCAAGGACTTCGCTCTTGAACCTCCAATCGTTAGGATAACTACTGGCGTAAAGTGTAAAGTGAAGGCAAGGACTTCGCTCTTGAACCATTCACTCTGACTTGTTGCCGGGAAGAGGGATTTCTAGGAAAGAAGACCGATTGTTAGGACTGCTGGCCTTTTATAGTCCTCCATCGAGTGTAGAAATCCCGTTGTTGCAACGATCGTGAAATCCGCTAACTCGCCTGATGGTGTGCTGTTGTTGTTGTTTCCTTTGATGTGATATGGTTGTTGTTGTTTTGTCCGGCCGGTCAGTATTGCTGCGCTCGGCGGTTTATTGGTTCGTGATCCCGTTGGTGCAACGATAGGGAAATCCGCTACGTCACATGATCGGTGGGACTTGGTAGTGTTGTTGTTGCCTCTTTGTTGTTTGTTAGTTCCAAGATCCCGTTGATGCAAAATTAGGGAACTCCGCTACATCGCATGATCGGTGTAGTGTTGTTGTTGTTTTGACTCGTTTGTTATTTGTTGGTTTGCCTCGAAAATGCGTGCTGTCGTACATTGTGTGTTGTTGTTTTTCTTTTGGTTGTCTAATGATGCTGCAGACTTCTGATTGTCCGCTATCATATTTTGCATGCTGTTTGTTGTTGCCTTTTACGTGGGTCTGCGCCGTCTTACACTGCATGCTTTGTTGTTGTTGTTCTCCTTGACTTGTCTGATGAAAAATGTATGCATGTTGTTTGTTGTTGTTTTGAATATTGGTCGGGTATTCTGTGTCTGTGGTGCTGTATGCCTGCTGTTGTTGTTTTCTCCGATGATGCTGTGTGCTTCTGCATGTATTGTGAGTCACGAGCGGGGTATCCCTAGTCTGTGTGGTCTGGTGCTGTATGTGTGTCGTCATTCTCTCACTCAGCTGCTTGATGATGGCGTGCATTGGTTGTGCGTGGTGAATTTACGCGTTGTGAAATATAGAGAACCTGTGTATCATAAGCCGAGAGTAATTTCGGCGAGTAATTTACCACTTAAAAGAGTGGGAAACATGTTGCTAGGTTTAAGAACATTATGGTAAACGTTTCTTTGTAATGTGTATGCAAGTTTTTATTAAATTCAAAAGAAAGTGTTGTTTACAAAAAGATGGTTGCGTACCAAAAATAATGTGTGGAAAAAATTGTGTGGCAAATTTTCCCTTCACACCTCCCCCTTACTTCGACGGATGCTGATCTTTCCCTTCCTGGTGACTAGCACTCCAAGTCGGGTCTTGTCCTGCACATGGAAGAAGTGTATCCTTCGTAGTTCTCCCGCTTGTACTCTCGCCTTTGCCGTATCTATCTTGGCCTGGAGTTCATGGGATACGGTTTCGCTCATGGTCTCTTCTTTGTGCACTATGTCACTCCCTGTGAGTGACAGGACATCTTCCTGTCGTCGGGTCGTCGAGGTTTTTGGTGGGTTGTTCCTGTCTGGTCCGGGTTCGAGGAGGCCTGTCGGCGGGGTGAAACTTCTTTCCCTCGGTTTGTTGTTGTGGCTGCCACTGCTACTGCTGCTGCTACTACGGTTGCTGCTGTTGCTCCCACTACTGCTGCTGCTGCGGGTACTGTTGCTACTACTGTCACTGCTGCTGCTACTGCTATCGTGTCTGCTGCGGCTGCGGTAGCGGTGGCTAGTGCGGCGCGGAGTTTTTGGCCTGCTGCGGTTGACTCTTTCTCGGATGTTACAGTCTATGTCGTCATCGCCTAGTCCGAGATCTGGAAACTTAATTGCTGGGTCGGCGCTTCTTTGGATGAGGTTGGCAAGCATTCTCCGTTTCTTGCTGGCGCTGTCCGGCGACATCCTCTGGCCTGGCGAGTCGGGTCCTGCCAGTCCCCAGGTGAGGACTTTCTCCGCTGCTTCCAGTAAAAATGCGCCATAATCCACCCCATTTCGCTGTTGTGGCATCTCCATGTGTCGGCCTGGGTATGAGTCCTGGAACTCTGCCCACGTCCAGTGATGTCCCTTCGATAGGTGCTGTTGCACGACGTAGCCGCGAATTACCTCAATGGCCTCGTTCCTTGGTGTTTTGGCCCACGAATCGTACACATCAATGGTGGCACGGTGAGGTCTCCCCGGGTTGGTAACCACCACGAGGTACCAATGGTTGCCGTCGCAAATGGGCACTAAAACCAGGTCTTTCCTGATGAGGTCCTTGTGCCGGTCCCACCTGCTCACTAGTGCGTGTCGCCTAATGGCCGTTGACTCGGGGCTCTCCTGCTGATCTGGCTGGTACTGCTGCATCCGTGAGAAGAGGAATGTGCTGCAGATCCTGATTCTCTCCCGGTGGCTTTCCTCCATCCTTCTCTCTAACCACCTGAGTCCGACTCCCACCGTTGAAGTATACCCCTTTCTTTAGTCGGCAGTAGTCGGCCATTCGCACATCGATGCCACCTGGCCCTGGAGGAAAACTTCCGATCACCTGGTTTAACTCGGCGTCTCCGGATGCGTGAATCGTGTTTGTGGCTTCCATGCAGATGCGTTGTATGGCTTCGTTGTCTATCTTGGGTGTCCTCTGGGTATTCATCTTGTAAAAGTTTTGTTGGTTTTGGTTTTGTTTACGATGTCTGGATACACTGAGAAATCACTTGAGACTAATTTTTACTTGTTGTGTGTACTTGAAACGAAAACAAGTTGCGGGACCTGTACTCCGTTATTTTCTTCTTCTGGTGTAGTTTACTTCGTTGTTTCAGCATTGGGGTGTCGTGGTGTTACTTTGGATGTGTTGTCTTTTCTTTCTTTTCCCAAGTTGATATCATAGTTTCTGCAATTTAACTCTTTTGGTTACAGATGGGATCGTCAAATGCCGTTTCAGTGTCAGTGTGTTGCTGACGTATTGCTCTGGATTTCGATGATGATGCTATTGATCGCTGTTGCATTTTCGTCATGCCCCTGACTTCTCTCTCCCGCTTGTGTTCTTTTGTGTGGTCGTCTTGAGGTTTGTTGCCGATTGTTTTGTCTTGTGGTTTTTAATGGAACGATGTTCTGTTCATGGTTCCCTGTCCCAGACCGCCAGTTGCGCGGGTGATTATACCATTCGTGCTGATGTTTGCTGCCGTGTTGTATCACTGTGGGCTCGTTAGAGTGTTGGGTGTGGGGTGTCACTGTTATTGCGATGCGGTTTGTCTTCTCTGGTTCGGGTGGGGAGTTTCCGTGGAAGTCTTTCAACTCATTGACGTGGGCTGTGCGCTCCTTGTTTTGCCCATGTTTCCTTAGCCTTACTATGACAGGTGAGACGAAGCTCATTACTAAGTATGGCCCGTCGTATCGTGGTGCTAGTTTACTAGCGAACCCTTCCACTGCCTTTGATTTTTGAGTCCTGTACGCTTGAATTTATTGCTAGCATAACTTCGGGCAGCTTCTCGTCCCAAGTGCGCTGTTGCGTTCCCGCTAGTTGTGCAATTATTGTTTTAGCGGTGCGGTTGACCCTTTCAGTGGGATTTTCTTGGGGGGTATATGGCGCTGTAAATTGCTGGCGTATGCCCATGGTCTCCAAGAATCGACGAAATGCCCTGCTACTGAATTGCGCCCCGTTGTCTGTTATCAGGATCTTGGGTACGCCGTATCGGGCCAGTATACGTTCGCGAAAAGCCCGTTGGACTCCTTCGGTCGTTGCCCTTCGCATTGGAATCAGTTCGACCCATTTCGAAAACCGATCAAAGAAAACCAGTAACATGGTATTTCCGTGTTTCGACCTAGGGAGTGGCCCAACGAAGTCACTACACAATGTGGCCCATGGTTCGTCGGCCACCTGGGTAAGCATTTTACCTGCTGCTTGCTGTTGGCTGGGTTTGTAGCACTGGCAGCTTTCACATTTCTTTACATACTGACGAATGTCACGAAACATACCCGGCCAATAGTAGCGACCGCATATTCTCGCCGTGGTCTTCCGGATCCCCAGGTGCCCTGCTGATGCGCTGTCATGGTTTTCCTGCAGTACCCGACTTCGAAGGTTACTTGGCACACACAGTTTCCACGGTGTTGAGTCCTCGTCTCCGGCTCGATGCCCTATGTGTCGATACAGCTGCTGGCCTTCGATCACGTAGTCGGGGAATTTGGCTGGGTCCTCTGTGACCTGCTGGACCTTCTTTTGCAGCCAGCGGCACTTTTGTTGCTCTATGTGTTCCTCGGAGGTTGCCATCAGTGTTTCTTGCGGCTGTCTTGATAGAGCGTCTGCAACGACGTTGAGTTTGCCCCGCCTGTACTGTATGTCGTATGTATACTGCTGTAGTTCTAGCGCCCACCGTGCGATCCGGCCGGACGGGCTGGATATCGAGTTTAGCCATTTGAGCGAGAGGTGGTCTGTTATTACTGTAAACCTATACCCTTCGATGTATGCCCGCATCTTCCTTATTCCCCATACGATGGCCAGGCATTCCTTTTCGGTCGGCGAGTAGTTCTTCTCTGCGGGGTTTAGGTGTCGACTGGCATACGCTATGACCCGTTCACTGTCGTCTATCTCCTGGGTGAGGACTGCTCCTAAACCATAATCGCTAGCATCCGTCTGGAGTGTGAACTTCTTAGAGAAATTGGGGCAGGCCAGGATTGGGGCCTCGGTAAGTTTAACTTTGAGTGCTTCGAATGTTTGCTGCTGCTCTTCTCCCCACTTCCAGTGCTTGCCTTTCTTGAGGAGGCTCGTCATCGGTCGCACGGTCTCGGCGAAATCTGGAACAAATCGGCGGTACCATGAAGTGATGCCCAGGTACCGGCGTACCTCTCGTACATTACTCGGGGGTTGGAGCTCTTTGATGGCCGCTATTTTGTCGGGGTCAGTGTGTATGCCTTTGTTACTGACCACGTGTCCCAAGTACCGTATTTCCGTTTTGCAGAACTCACATTTTTCCGGGTTAATTTTTAGGTTAGCCATCTGCAATCGCCTGAACACCTTGCGCAGATTTCCCATGTGTTCGTCAAACGTTCTCCCGATGACGACTATGTCGTCAAGATATGCAAATGCATGGGGCTCCATCTCTGGTCCGATGACTCGATCGAGCGCTCGCTGGAAGGTCGCAGGGGCCGAATGTAGCCCAAACGGCATCACGCGCCATTGGAACAAGCCACGGCCGGGTACCGTGAAGGCGGTGTACTGCTTACTCTTCTCCTCCATGGGGATTTGCCAATATCCATTTCTCAGGTCCAGACTACTGATGAATTTGGCACCGCGAAGCTTTTCTAGAATGTGTTGGATTCGTGGCAGGGGGTATGCGTCGGGCACTGATCGTGCATTCAGTTCTCGATAGTCGATACATAGTCTCCATTTGCCCGTCTTCTTTCGCACGAGAACTATGGGCGCGCTGTGGGGGCTATGTGAAGGCTCGATACATCCTTTTTCCAACAACTCGTCGATCTCTGTATTTATTATTTCCTGCATGGCTGGATTACGGGGGAAGTAGCGCTGCTTTATTGGGCGTTCGTCGTGCATGATGATTCTGTGTTCCGTGATGTTGGAAACGGCGGGTAGTTGATCAAATTTCTTGAATTCTTGTTGCAGAAACGCTGAAAGCTGTTCCTGTTCTGTCCGTGGTGTTTCTTGCGTGGTGGTGCATTGTCGGATGTGTTCTGCGGGCGTTGTTCAGTGCTGTAATTTTATGGTCTGGCCACCGCAGCTTAGACGGGCCTCCACCCGTGACAAAAAGTCCAGACCTAAGATTACTTCATCCATTGCATCTGGGAGAATCAAGAATGGAAACTGTATCTCCCTATTACCTATCTCGACATCTAGCTGTAGGGCCTCTCGGATCAACTTGGGTGTCCCTTCGGCCATCCGTACGGTCACATCCATGGGTAGACTCTTTGTTGTCCCCCTTTTGTCTTCTGCAAAACGTTCGCTCACAAAACTCCTAGTAGCCCCTGTGTCAATCGTAGCTTTTAAAGGCGTCCCTCCTAGAGTGATGGTGGCGAGGATCCGGTTGGAATCGTAGGCAAGGAAGTTTACTGGGCCCGGTCTTGGGGTTTCCGTCGCACCACGGTTTCGGCGGTCCCCTTGCTCGTTTCCCGGTCGTTCGACGCATTTCCGGCAGCATTCCACGGTCCGAACATTTCGAAGGCCGCAGTCCCAACAGAAGATGGTTTGGGGGTTACGACAGTCCCGCCTCATGTGTCCGTCCTGGCCACATCGCAGGCAAGCCGTCCTTACATTTATTCGCGCTTCCATATTTTGTGCTACCATGAAATTCCTTTCGGGTTGTCTGGGTCGGGGCGAGGGTTTGATAGGTTCTGCTGCACCAGCGATGCCTTCGAAATCTTCTGCCAGACTGATGAGTTCGTGGAGGTCTCTAAAATCCTTCCTCCGGATATAGTACTGGTACTCTTGGCGACAGTTTCGGAAGATCCTTTCGACCTGTTGTGTACCGGTGTAGTTTGCGTGCCTCATGAGGTTCTGCATTATGATTACGAAATCCTTGAAGCGCTCCTTTGGCTTTTGCTGGCGTTGACGAATTTCGTCTTCTAGATGTTCCCAGTACCTGGAGGGCAGGAAGAACTGTAGAAAATCTGTCGTGAAGGCGTTCCAGGTCTCCCATTTTCGGTTGTTGTTTCGGAACCATAATAACGCGCGGTCACGGAGTAGTTCCGGCATGGTTCTGGGTAGAAGGTCCCTGTTTAAACAGTAGGCATCCGCAAGTTCTTCTAGCCTTTCGATGAATAGGAGAGGCTCCTTACCACCATCGTACTTCACCGACCACTTCCTCACCTGGTCCATTATTTGAGCGTACGACGTAACTGTCGTGTCCGTCCTGCTTCGCGTTGGAACCACTTCCGGTGGTGCCGGAGAGATTGCCCTGATGGTTGCCTTTGGGTCGTCGCGTACCGTGGCTTCAGATGGATTCAAGGTTATAAGGGGCGCTTGTGATGGGCTGCGTCTATGCTTCTCCTCGAGCTCACTTAGGCGTATCTCGTCCTCCGACGTAACGTCTCGTCCCGAAACAAAGCTGGAAAACCTTTTCCTTAAATCTTCCACTGCGCCGTTGCTGTCGATTCGGAACTCGCTCATGTAGCTCTTCAGCTCCTCTTTCGGCAGTGTATAAATCCAACTGGTCTTAACCATCGTGGTTATCTAATTGTGTTCTTTCTTTATTGGTATATTTTTTTTTTCTCTATCAAATTCCAGGGTCCCTGCTCGGGCGCCAATTGTAGCGAGGTTTTCCCAGCCGGGGTAGAACTCAGTGTGACCAGGGTTCCTTCTATTAGGGTCGTTACAATAAAAAGAATTTGTTTTTAGTTGGGAATGGAATTCAATCGTTCTTTATTTGTTCTTCGCTTAATCTGTACACTTAAAATTATCGTTTGTTTAAAGCTATATATTATTTTACTGTATAAGTTTCAATTATGATTAAAGGTAAAGCGTGGGTAATGTCTAGCGTAAAGCGTGGGCGTGAAGGCAAGGACTTCGCTCTTGAACCTCCAATCTAGCGTAAAGCGTGGGTAATGTCTAGCGTAAAGCGTGGGCGTGAAGGCAAGGACTTCGCTCTTGAACCTCCAATCTAGCGTAAAGCGTGGATAATGTCTAGCGTAAAGCGTGGGCGTGAAGGCAAGGACTTCGCCCTTGAACCTCCAATCTAGCGTAAAGCGTGGATAATGTCTAGCGTAAAGCGTGGGCGTGAAGGCAAGGACTTCGCTCTTGAACCTCCAATCTAGCGTAAAGCGTGGATAATGTCTAGCGTAAAGCGTGGGCGTGAAGGCAAGGACTTCGCTCTTGAACCTCCAATCTAGCGTAAAGCGTGGGTAATGTCTAGCGTAAAGCGTGGGCGTGAAGGCAAGGACTTCGCTCTTGAACCTCCAATCGTTAGGATAACTACTGGCGTAAAGTGTAAAGTGAAGGCAAGGACTTCGCTCTTGAACCATTCACTCTGACTTGTTGCCGGGAAGAGGGATTTCTAGGAAAGAAGACCGATTGTTAGGACTGCTGGCCTTTTATAGTCCTCCATCGAGTGTAGAAATCCCGTTGTTGCAACGATCGTGAAATCCGCTAACTCGCCTGATGGTGTGCTGTTGTTGTTGTTTCCTTTGATGTGATATGGTTGTTGTTGTTTTGTCCGGCCGGTCAGTATTGCTGCGCTCGGCGGTTTATTGGTTCGTGATCCCGTTGGTGCAACGATAGGGAAATCCGCTACGTCACATGATCGGTGGGACTTGGTAGTGTTGTTGTTGCCTCTTTGTTGTTTGTTAGTTCCAAGATCCCGTTGATGCAAAATTAGGGAACTCCGCTACATCGCATGATCGGTGTAGTGTTGTTGTTGTTTTGACTCGTTTGTTATTTGTTGGTTTGCCTCGAAAATGCGTGCTGTCGTACATTGTGTGTTGTTTGTTGTTGTTTTTCTTTTGGTTGTCTAATGATGCTGCAGACTTCTGATTGTCCGCTATCATATTTTGCATGCTGTTTGTTGTTGCCTTTTACGTGGGTCTGCGCCGTCTTACACTGCATGCTTTGTTGTTGTTGTTCTCCTTGACTTGTCTGATGAAAAATGTATGCATGTTGTTTGTTGTTGTTTTGAATATTGGTCGGGTATTCTGTGTCTGTGGTGCTGTATGCCTGCTGTTGTTGTTTTCTCCGATGATGCTGTGTGCTTCTGCATGTATTGTGAGTCACGAGCGGGGTATCCCTAGTCTGTGTGGTCTGGTGCTGTATGTGTGTCGTCATTCTCTCACTCAGCTGCTTGATGATGGCGTGCATTGGTTGTGCGTGGTGAATTTACGCGTTGTGAAATATAGAGAACCTGTGTATCATAAGCCGAGAGTAATTTCGGCGAGTAATTTACCACTTAAAAGAGTGGGAAACATGTTGCTAGGTTTAAGAACATTATGGTAAACGTTTCTTTGTAATGTGTATGCAAGTTTTTATTAAATTCAAAAGAAAGTGTTGTTTACAAAAAGATGGTTGCGTACCAAAAATAATGTGTGGAAAAAATTGTGTGGCAAATTTTCCCTTCACAATCTTTAATTATATGATCTGATGCCCCTGAATCCAAGATAAACAAAACTTCGCCTTCTTTTGTTGAATCAATCCCCTGTCTCATCATAAATTCGAACCCACGTTCTGGCTGAGTTGTTGCTACTTAAACCTGTTTATCTTTTTCTTTATTTTGATTATTTGAATTTCTACTACCAGCAAATCTCTTGAAAATAAAACAATCCTTTTTAAAATGTCCTGGTTTACCACAGTGGTAACATTTTGGTTTTGGTTTTGGTTTAAATTTATTTTTAAAAGGTTGTTTTTTATTTGTGTAATTTATTTTTATTTTATTTTCCCTGTGTTCCTTTTGACACACAGCTTGTAACACCTTGGCACTTGTACCTTTACTCACATTTTTAATTTGATTTCATGATCAAGAAGACGAGTTTTTACAAATGCCAATGTTAAGCTACTTTCCGATAAAGTCTCAATAGCTGTTATAACTCCGTCATAATTTGAAGGAAGAGTAAGAAGTAAGTGAGAAACCATGTCCATTTCATCAATTTTTGCTCCTGATGCTACTAGTTCTGTTATCAAATCATCAAAAAATTTAAAGTGATTCACTAGTGGAGTGTCACCTTTTAATTTTAATGCCAGCAGCTGCTTTCGTAGAGAGAGCTGTGATGCTAAACTCTTGCGCTCATATATAGCATCCAAATTTTCAAAAATCTGCCTGGCAGTGCTTTCAGTGTTAGCAAAACTAAGAAATGAGTCACTCAAATATTCGATTATAATGCCTTTTGCAATTCTTTCCGACCTTTTTGATTTCTCCGTCACTTCGCCTGGCACTTTATCAATAACTTCTAGCAACTCATTTTCTTCTAAAAGTGATCTAACGCGAAATTTCCATATTGAGTATTTTTCACCGTCAAACGGTTTTATGTTCCGTTTTCCTTTTTCCATTCCTTATGAAACCACACACTTCTTTGTCGAGAAACCCGTTGCTTTAAATTTTTTTATTATATATATATGTCTGGTGCAGCTTTGTGGAGCCTTCGTTTAGCGATCACACTTTTTTTTTGTTTTATAACACCACGGCACTTTATATTATTTATTAGTTTTTTTTTGTGACTGGGCCCATAACCTATTAAAATAATTGCCCTCGTTTTAATAAAATGAAATAAAAGAAACAAGCACGTTTTTATTATTATGAATAATATTTTATTTGTTTCAAAACGCACGCTGCGACTTGTCACGATGAAAAGCAAAAACAGAAGAAATATATGAGACATAGAAACCAGACACGCCAGGCAGGGCATACACACATATAAACACGTACATAGTGAAATTCTTCATACTACGTGCCTCATAGTGCAGTCCCGCTCTAACCCGTGCTGACCTCATGTTGATCTTGATGCCTTTTGCACTTACAGGAATTGTACATAAATTGTATCATGTACACTATAGAAAGTAACTTAATATTACAATACATTGGATACAAATTCCTGTAACTCCAACAATAAAAGCTCTGCTGATGTCGTTGGAGCTGCACGCAGAAGCTCTGCGGGTACACCATGTAGTCCTACCGACTTGTTGTTCTTTAGTGCGTTAATCGCAGTAGCGATCTCGTCTTTACTGGGAGTTGAGGTGCGAATTCGAGAAATTGTTACTTCCGGCATTTCCGTTTGATTTAGGTGCATATCGTTAGCAAATACACGGTTAAGGACCGTAGTGAAATGCTCCTTCCATCGCTTGAGCTGAAACGAGTACGGTACCATCACGGCCTTTCACCGGATGTTGGCTAGAGCGGTGACCACCTGTCAGCTCTTTGGTGATTCTGTAAACGGTTCTGCTATCGCACCGGCTCGCTGCTTCCTCTGCTTCTGAGGCCAGGTTGTTAATATAGTTACGCTTGTCACGTCTTACACTACGCTGCACTTCTCTCATTTTTCTTCGATACATGGACTCTAACTCGATCCTCGCTGCTGCTGGGATATCTACAATACGAGCTTTAAGTAGTTTACGTTCTTCAATCCGCCTCCAGGTATCTTCGGTAAGCCACGTGCTGTGCCTTGCCTGGCTTCTACCAACAATACTTTCCGGTCCAGATGTCAAAACATTTTTCACAGCCTTCCAATGTTCCTGGATGGTTGTCGGCAGTCAGCTGCTGATTGCTTCCACTCCTTGCGATAAATGATCCCTTAATTGTTGGCGTACTGAGGGGATCTTTAGCCGGTCGATGTTATACCTAGGCATTCGGATGATATTGCGGATTCTATGAACTGATGCAGTACGTAACTGGACAGTAGCTACCATAAGGTGATGATCACGTACCATACCCATGTCGGCTCCTCGTCTGTTTCGGACGTCTAACAGACAGCTCCTAAAACGTCTGCTGATCGCCACATGGTCGATTTGGTTGGATGATGATTGCCTGTCAGTTGACACCCAGCTGACCTTGTGGCAAGTCTTATGCTCAAACATGGTGCCTCCTATAACAAGGTTGTTGGTGTTGCAGAAATCAACAAATCTTTCACCATTGTCATTTCGTTCGCCGAGGCCGTGCTTCCCAATCACATGCTTGAGTCCTTCATTGTCGTTGCCAACCTTGGCATTCAAATCCCCCATCACGATGACGATATCTCCGTTCGGCGTTTCGTTGAATACAGCGTTTAGTTGATGGTAGAAGTTGTCCTTTTCATCCTCAGTCGAGGGATTCGTTGGGGCGTAGCACTGTATGATCGTGACGCGCCGTACTCTAGTCCGAAATCTGGCCTATATGATCCTATCACTATGCGGGTGCCAGGAAATTAGGCCTCTACGTGCTGTTGGCGTTAGCAGCAGACCCACTCCAGATTCACGGGTACTGACGGAGGGTTTGCAAGAGTAGAGTAGCACAGTGTTACACGTTGGGGATTGGTACTCTCCCGCGTCGAACCATCTTACTTCACTCACTCCCAGTATGTCCAAATTATATCGAAGAAACTCACGTTCCAGTTGAAGAAATCTGGCATTATGAGGTCCTTCACTCCCAGAGTCAAGGAGCGTCCTCACATTCCAGAAACCAATCTTAGTCCGGGTACAATAGCCAAAAGTCGTCATTATTCGATCATTACTTATCCGAGGCGTTGTGTCAGTTTCAGTAGCGGGTATTTTTCGGTACCACAGGGTGCTAGCCCACGTTACCTAGACTAGAAACGCTAGACCGTTCGCACTTGCAGTTTTAGCCTACATGTATAAGGATTTATACACATAGTTGCCCGGGGACCACCACGAGGAGGTAGAGCAAGCACTACATCACGAACTTGATTGTTACGCTACTGGCCCAAACCAAGTTTTGAGCAGTCAGTAGTTTCCCGATCAATCGCAATGCAGATCCCCATTTGTTTCGTTGCTATTTGGATTTTTGTGAAATTTGGACCCGTTAGGTGGCGCTGTTTTCAAGATAGTAGGTGGTAAAACCGCTATTTTTGACATTTATTTAGTTTCATTACAACACGCGCAAGAATCTGAGCTAAATTAAAAATAAAATTTATAATTAATCGTAAAAAACCGTTATTACACAAAATAACTGTTTTTATATTATACACATGAGTCACGAAAACTGCATTTGTTTGATTAGTAGTTATTTTATTTTACACAAAGGGAATATAAAATGTTAATATCAGCCACATTTTTAAACTGAATTTTATGAAATTTTTAAGATATATTATTGGCAGGTAGGGAAAAGTTATAGGTATAGATGGAAGGGGAGAAAGATACAATTTTAACATGAGATTTACAAACATATTTAAAAAAAAATGTCAACGTAAGTTATTGGCAGATGAGAGAAAGTTATAGGCTATAGTACTCCCGTCACCCCGGGGGTTCATGTGTGCGGGTAGCAAAGCGCCCGGGAACAGCTAGTAATTTATAAATTACAAAACTTCTCAGTAAAGGAAATAGAGCGAGAAACGTCAGTTTTTGTAGTGAGAAACAGGAAATTTTTATATGGATTTAGTTCTCTTGTTCTCTTTTAAGCATGTATTCTTAAACAGTTGGGCATACTGTAGAGAAGGTTATGAGTAACAGTTTCTGTTAGTTTATTGTCTGCTTGTTCCCTTTCGGCTTTTTTTAACATTCTGTTCGTCTTCTATCTTTATATAAAAGACGGTTCGCCATTCACTTCTTATTAAATTAACTATGCCTATCATTGTACTGACTGTATACTAATACAAAATCAAACAATAATCTTTAATATACGGTTCCTTTCTCATTGTTTATAGAATAATGACTCTGAAATATTCAATTTTCAGTACCATACGGTACTTTTCCACTTATACACTTTAGTATATAATGATTATATGATGACAACACTTTCTATACAAATATGGAAGTGATATGGCCTCAGGTTAAAGAATTTACATGGAAGATTCTAACCATTATAAGTTAGTTTTTTTAACAAAATTAAAGCCTGATTCTAAATCTGATCTGATAAAACCGTAAAATTCATCTTTTATTTATTTGCATGTATATCGAGTGCATCTGAATTTGTTGTCGTGTCGCTCTTAAAAGATTTAAATGGTCGATTAAAATTAATTTTTCGCGTGCTGTTTTCTTTTCTTTCGTCCCTGACAGACGTTGTCACGCTCAAAACTCACGGCCGTGTCTTCGACACAGCGTTCCGTGCTCTTTTTATATGTTAAATCACTAGAGCGTGTAAA
Source organism: Nephrocerus scutellatus (assembly GCA_947095585.1). Classification (NCBI taxonomy): domain Eukaryota; kingdom Metazoa; phylum Arthropoda; class Insecta; order Diptera; family Pipunculidae; genus Nephrocerus; species Nephrocerus scutellatus. The sequence continues at coordinate 57,524,108 of OX352761.1, read as the reverse complement.
GGCTACTTTCGAAGCTAGGTTATAGTGTATGAAACAGTCATTTTCGTCTATGTGGCGTGTAAAAAGGTTATATTCGAACATTACGGCTATTTTGGTGTTTTTTAAACCTTGTGTACCTTTTGTATTGCCTTTGAATATGGTCTGTTATGTCTTTTACTTGTTGAGAAATTGTAGGTTTAAAGGAGATCTGTTTGTTGCTTTCTGAAATTAATTCTTTTATATTTAAAGTAAGGGCTTCTAATTGGGTTTTTATGGCGATCTCGTCTTGTGAGTCCATTGTTCCTGCTAAGTATTTAGTCCTGTGCCTAGTATATTCATAAGAGCTCGTTTACCTTAAGAATCTGGTCTAAGATTGTAAGATTGTAAGATTGGGTTAGTTGTACCGATTTTTATTTTTATTTTTATTAAGTTTATGTTTTCGTTTATGCGATTCATTTCTGTAATATTTGTAACATGAAGGATTTTGTTGAACTTTTCAATGATATTAATATCGTCTTTGTTAATTGCCATGTATCCATTATTGTTATTTAAGTCATGTATCTCAAGTGATTGTCCATGTATCAAAGATAGTATCGTTGAGAATAGTAAAATGATGATCTGGGAATTAATCTGCAAAAGATAGGAATTTGTTAGGGTTTCCTTGCAATATGTTGTCTTTTGGCTTGAATTGAGGGGGAATCATTTTTTTTAAATTTCTTTTTGCGCTTTATGTGTTACTTATAATATTTTAAACCGGATTCTTTATTAATTATATGATTTTCGTCGATTTTCTCTGTATCAAGTTTCCCAAAGTTTGTATGATTTTTTCCGCCACGTGTTTCCTTAACAAAATTAGTTCCAGGTAGTATTTCTACTTCTTCTCACCTATATTTAATTTTAGAATTTTTTGTTTTTTGAATTATGTTTATCATTTTTTAAAGTTCCGTTTTTAAAATCTATTGGTTTCTTATCTGTAGTAGAATGAATGGTATTATTGTAGAAACGTATAATTTTTAAAAAATTTTCTTCAACTGTATCGTAGTTTTTTTGGGATCATGTTTTAATAGTCTGGTATGTTCATTAATTGTATTTTGTAGTTGCTCTACATCTGAATTAGATGTGTGATTGTTATTCGAGGTATAGTGGATTTCTATATGTTCGTTCTGTAAAAATTCTCTTAATAGAAGAGCTCGTTGTCAACTACAACTTTATTTATTGTTCCTATTGTGGAAAGTAAAGTATGGTTCTCTTGAATTCGGTCCATGTTCTTGCTGTGATTTTAATAGCTTGTGCAAATTTGCTCAACTTATCTATGAATGTAACGAAAAGTTGTTTTTCAAGTGTATAGAATACGTCAGCGTGAATAATTTCATTAGGAGCTCAGGGTGTTTCTGTTAATTGATATTTATGTTTGATTGGTTTTCGTTCATATTTTTCTAAGTTACATATTTCGCAGTTATTAATGAATTGAGTTTCTCTGATACTAAGTTTTGGATTGTAATATTTTAAATGTAACTCTTTGTATACTTCTACAATTACCCTGGGGCCTTTTTAAGATGTTCTTCTTTGATAAGTTCTGCCAATTCTTCTTCATTTATTATGTCTTTTATTATTATTATATTAGGTGGGGCTAAAGAGCCTTGAGCACTGCGACCTTTAGGTCTATTGTGCGTCCCTGATGTTTTACCACATTATGTGATTGCTCAGTTCCTTCGTGAATGCCACCAAATCTGACAATGCGATTGGTCTGGCGTTCGAACAGGGAACTGTATAAGCCTTGAGATGTTTTATTCTCTTCTGGGTGAGGGCTACGCATACGAAGAGTATATGCTCTGACGTTTGCTTGCCTTTTTGCAGAATCGGCAGCGGTCCGATTGGGATTTGGCCATTTTCAAAAGGTGGTCATGGAATGGGCCATGTCCTGTCAAATACCAGACTAGTGTTCTTAGTGTATGGTGGTCCAGTTTGTTGGCCCTGTCCATATTCTTTCTTTCTTTCCTTTACTCCGCGGGGGAGCATAGGGCTTCTACAAACGCCCGCCAATGAACTCGATTTAACGCCTGAGGTTTCAAGAGACGCCACTCGGTCCCCTGGGATCTTGTTTACTCTTTTATTGTTCTTTTCAATGTCTTGCTAGGACGGCCAACTCGATGGCTTCCTTGTGGATTCCAGTCGAGCGCTAGTTTCATAATGTCGTCCGCTGGCTTTCTCAAAGTGTGGCCAATCCAGCTCCATTTTCGTCGTCTGATGGTGTTCGCGATTGCTTCCTGCTGTGTTACTCTCCGCAAGTCTTGATTGGTGATAATGTCCGGCCATCTTATTCTCAGTATCCTCCTTAAGCACTTGTTGACGAAAACTTGGAGGCGCGTCGCAATTGACTCTGTGACTTTCCACGTTTCGCAGCCATACAAGAGTACTGAGAGAACGTTAGATCTGAAGATCATTAGCTTTAGATTCCGGGAGATTTGCAAGGAGTTCCAGATATTATTTAGCATACTATAGGAGTGTCGCGCCTTGTTTACACGAGAGCACACATCCGAGTCAGCACCACAATTTTTTGACATCCAGCTGCCCAAATAACAAAACTTATCGACTTCCTCTATCTGATGTCCGTCAATCGAGAGATCACATGTTCCACTAGCGTTAACGCGAAGTAGTGTTGTTTTTGAGACGTTAATTTTTAAACCCACTTTGTTAGCGTGGAGTTCTAGTGAGTTTAATTTTCGCTCCATGTCACCTAGCGATTGTGATAGGAGACAGATATCATCGGCATATTCTAGGTCTTCCAGGCGGTGAAAAACATTCCATGGCAAGCCCGATGGAGTACGGGTTACTATTTTCATCACCCAGTCGATAACAATTGTAAAAGCAGTGGTGAGAGGGTGCAGCCTTGCTTGACGCCCGAGTAGATGTTGAAAGGTGAGCCAAGATGACCGTTATGAATTACGCGGCATGTTGAGTCGCGGTACAGCTCCTTAATGATGTTGATGATTTTTTCCGGAACACCATAACTAGACAAAATCTGCCACATCATGTTTCGGCCTACGCTATCAAAAGCGCGTTAAAAATCTACAAAAAACCATATACAGAGGAGAGCGTTACTCAACTGATTGTTCAATGATTATACGCAGGGTGTTAATTTGGTACAAGAACGGTTTGGGCGAAATCCTGCTTGTTCATTTCTCAAGATTAGCTCTAACGCATTCTGTAAGCGCCAAGCTATTATAGAGGAAATCACTTTGTTTATGGTGTTTACCAGGGCTATTTCTCTCCAGTTTTTGCAATTGCTCAAGTCACCTTTCTTGGGGAGTGGAATGGATTCAGATTCCCAGATATCTTGATATATTGCATGCAATGTTCGCGTAGTTAATTCGACGTCAGCTTGGAGGAGTTCTGCGTAGATATTGTCGTTGCCTGCTGCTTAACCTGATTGCAGTGAACGAATTGTTGTCCTTATGTCATCCAACGAAGGAGTAGCGACGCTGATGTTAAGTAGCCTATTAGGGTGCATATGTGGGTTGATGAACGTGCCTGGCGAAGTGCAATTCAAAACTGTCTTAAAATGCTCTGTCAAGCGGGTTAATTGTTGTTCCTCCATAAGGATCAAAGAGCCATCTATTGCCTTAACAGGGTAGTTGATGTAGTGTTTCTTGTTGGCGAGCTTACGAGCGAATTGGTAGACTGTGCTATATTGTCTGCTATCAGCGGCTAGCTGTGCTTGTGTTGAGATGTCGCTTAGCCATGCTCTTTTGTCGTTCCTAGCTGAACGGCCAACTTGTCGGTCCAGATCCCTATACCTCCGCGCTAATGCGCTACGCTCGGCACCCTAGGTCGCGTTTAACTCTGCTTTGATGGATTGGCGTTCACGAATGGTGTTCCATGTGCTATCTGATATCCATTCTTTTCTAGTTTTGTCGGGATAACCTAAAACGGATGACGCTGCTTCCGTATACGCATTTACTTTTTTCTCCCATTTAGACTCTATGGTTTGGGGCTGTATCTCAGAGAGAGACTGTTGTACGCGGGATACATATTGCAGTTTCATATCTGGGTCTTTCAGTGCTGCTACAGCTGGCTTTCTGATTATTTGACTTCGTGTGACTGAGTGGTTCGCGAGCTTCAACCGCTTACTGCCAACCACAAGGTGGTGGTCGCTGTAGACGTCGGCTGCTCTTCGGGTTCTAACGTCCAGCAAGGATGATCGCCACTTGCGGCTTATAGCGATGTGATCAATCTGGTTGTTGTACATGTGATCAGGAGAGGTCCAGGTGGCTTTGTGGGGAAAAATTGTGCCTCCAATGATTAGATAGCGATCAGAACATAGATCAGCAAACCTTTCGCCGTTGTTATTCATAGAACCAAGGCCGTGTTTTCCCATGACGTGTTCCCAATCACTGTTGTCGCTGCCTACCTTTGGTTAAGGTTACCCATCAAAATAACGATGTCACTCTTCCGTAGTTGATCTAATGAATTATTTAGACGCAAGTAAAACGAGTCTTTTTCTTCAGAGGTGGCTTGTTATGTTGGTGCGTAAACTTGAACAAACACGACCTGTTGAACAGCAGATTTAAATCTTGCAATAACAATTCTATCGGATATTGCTCGCCAGTCCTGTAACGATCTTCTCGCGGCTTTAGAGAGTAGAAATCCCACTCCATTGGCATGGTGTTCTCCTGCAGGCTTACCCGAAAAAATTAGAAACTCGCCGGTGGATGTTCGTTTTCCCCTACTCCACTCTAGATGGTATTTACGTAATTCATTTGTTAATTGAGCAAGCGTTGTTGTCTTGAAGACCGTGCGAATGTTCCAAGTTCCAAAACGTGTCCTTTTCCGTGGGCCAAAAGTCAATATTGATAAATTCGATACGTATCCGAGGCTTGTATTAGTTTCAAGAATCAATTAATTCAGTTGAGCGGTGATTGTCCAACCGCAACCTAGGTCGACATGAAGCGCCGCTGACCAAGGCAATTCCACCTTCTTATTTAGCCCCGACCCAAGCTAATACAAATCGGATTTGGTACCGAAATCGTTCACTTGATTTGGCAGAGTTTCCAGTGACGTGGACGCATAAGATAGGAGTTGTGATGCGAGAGGCTAAGGACATGACTGTCTATAATCGCGTCATCATCACCGTTTGTTACCCCTGTCCATATTACTAATGTTATATTTTAGAAGCTTCTTGGCTTGTCTCATCCCAGATGAAGCATTCCATTCCGCTTCGATAGTAGCGTTTTCCCACTCTTTAATTTTTTTTCTGTTGATATGGCATTTGGAATAGGCAATGCTGGGTTTTGGGCCAGTGAAGATTCCTTCTGTGCCTTTTCTTGCGCAAAGGTCTGCTGCCTCGTTTCCTGATATGCCTGAGTGTCCGGGAGACCACATTAGTGTGATTTTGTTGTTTTTGGCCAGTTCTTCTAGGAGCGATAGGACACCATCCTGTGGACAGCCTCTGGTTGCGCTATTGTGATGCTTTCCTCGCCGAGTGAGGCTTGAATCTTTCTGCTTCTTAGCATGCTCATGACCCATCCTATGGTAGAGGAGTCGATGCCCCTTGATCTAGATTGTGTTTGAATTGCTTCAAAGATAGTGTTGTCAAAAGCGCCTTGTATGTCGATGAAGGCGCATAATAACATTTCTTTGATTCGAAGTGCGTCTTCGATTTTGGTTGTCAGCTCATGTAGTGCTGCTTCCGTCGATTTACCAGTCTAGTATGCGTGTAGGCTGGTATTCAAGGGAATTTGTTGGAGCGCATTTGACCTTATGTAATGGCCTATTATTTTCTCCATAGACTTTAGGACGAAAGATGTAAGGCTGATAGGTCTGTTTGACCTAGTATCCTCGGGGGATTTCTTTCCTCCTTTTGGTAAGAACAGAACCCGCACATCTCTCCAGCACCTTGGAACGTATTCTAGGCTGTGGCTGGCTCTGTAGAGTTTTACGAGTACTGGTTCTATTAATTTAATGCCTTGCTGCAGGAGTATTGGATACAGCCCATCTCCACCTGGAGACTTGTATGGGCCGAATGAGGTTATCGCCCAGCGAATGCTTTCTGGTGGGAATATGCTGGCTGAGCGTCTGTAGGCTTCGGTTGAAATAAGGTATGGGTGCATGTTTATATCACGTCTTGATTGTCTAGTATGATGCACTTGGGAAAATGACTTTTAACCAGACACTCAAGAGTTTCTTGTCTAGAGGATGTAAGTTCACCGTTTGGTTTCTTTACCGAACCAAGTGGATTGTTGTGGTCAAGGGAGAGGGCTTTGTGTAGTCGACAAGCTGTTGACAGTGTGTCTATGCTTTCGCAAAACTCTCGCCAGCTTTTCTTTTTGCTGTCCCTTAAGGCCACGTTTTTTTAGTTAGGGCAGTTTAATAGGCCGTCCAGGTGTGTCTACGCTTGGCTTTGTTAAAGAGTTTACGAACTTCTCTTCGCTAAGCCTCGAGGTCGTGATTCCACCATGGAACGTCCCTGGTGCACCTGATGCGAATTATAGGGGAACTTGTGTGGTAGGCATTTATGATTGCCTCGGTGAGTTCGCTTGCTGAGTTGTCAATATCAGCAATAGAGTTAATGGGGGTAAATATACCAGTTAGGTTACATTTGAGTTGATCTAAGAAGACTAGCCAATTAGTATGTTTAGGGGTTCTTATAAGGGATTGAGCCCTGTTTAGAGTTTCAATATTGAATCTAATATACATGTAGTCGGAGAATGACGCCTCCTTTATTACGTGCCATTTTTGGATCGTGCTGGCCGTCCTCGGATAGATATCGGATAGGATAAGGTCCAGTACCTCACTCCGTATGGCGTTTATGAAGGTTTCGTCGTTCCCCACGTTGTTTATCACAATATTTTTAGATGAACAATAGTTAAAGAGTTGCTCACCTCTGATGTTAGTGTTGGTGCTTCCCCAGACTACGTGGTGAGCGTTTGCATCGCATCTGATTACAAATTTTTGGCTTTGAGCTGTACATAAGTTGATGAAGCTCTGTGTTGTCTCTGGAGGGGGGTCTTCTTCCTCGCCTGGGAATTAGGCAGGTGCAAAGTTTGTAGTGCTCTTGCTTCCTTGTGGCGAGAGCGTCTCTAAGGAGATCGCGACTAAATCTCTGAAAATAAATTGATTTATGGAGTAAATGTTGAGAGAATGACGGCACAAAATTGCTGACCTTGGTCTCCCATTTTCTTTGTTATAAATCAACTTACCTAGTTTACTTGGGAATCCCAAAATTTCATCGTTCTTGGTCCAGGGCTCTTGATGAAGAGCAATGTCCCAGCTTTTGATTGCATTGCGAATAAGTGGCAGAGATTGGCAGTAGCAGCTGCCTTCGATCTAAGCAAGCTTATTTGCACACATCTCATCGCTTTGTTTAGTATTTGGGCTATTTGGATCAACCTGTGGGCCCTGACTTGCTACAGTTGTGAGAGGCTTTTTTAGACTGTCTGCTGATAAGCCGTGTTTCTTTGAGGCCTTTATACCGACCTTGTTCCAAGTGACCAGGTTTCCGTGTTCGGTCAATGGGCTTGGCTTTAGTGTTGGGAGTGGTGGGGTGTGTTGGTCTCTTTGGCAGACTTCTCTGTCGTCATTTTCTCTGTCTTTTCTTGACGGGATTTTTCATTCTGCGTTGCGTAGCTGCTTGTTTTGAACTACTAGGCGTCTGCTGAGTTTCTCATTTGTCTCATTCCTGCAGTGCGGAAGATAGACATAGAAAATCTGGTTGCGAGGAATTTCGTCCTCCCCGACTATTTTCAGTCGGGCATCTGGCCATGGTTTCAGGGTTGGTACCGTATTGGTAAGCCATGCTGCCGTTTCATCATCTGCGCAGTTCACGGATAGCCAACCACTTTTGCCCCTGCAGCCCAGAAATTTAGGGCTAATGCCATCGGTGGAAAGCTCCGCTACCGCGTCCATGTAGTCCATGTAGTCTTGGATCGTTGCCATTTGTGCCGCAATTAGTTTGACGTCAGGAAAGCCTTGGTCAGTGATTGCCAACCTGATGGCCTTCGTGATGTCACTGTAGCGAACCGCTATGTTTGATCCGCCCGCTGCCTCCGCCTCGCCTGAACCAGTATTTCCTGCCGCTATGGGGGTTTTGGCTGGTTTGAAGGGGTGAGCTTGTCTGTCTCTTTTTGGCGGGTTCTTGGGACTAGAGTCGTTCGATCGGCTCCGCTTTATGGTGGATGTTACCTTCCTGTCTTTTATGTTTGTTTGGCACTGGGCTAGTGCCTCGTCATGGGAGAGTACTGTCTGTTTAAGGAAATTCAGACGTTTCCTTGCGGCTCCACTTAGGTGTGGTCTTTTTTTCCTTCTGTCTTCGAGGTCTAAGCTTGTTAGCCCATCCCTTATGTCAGAGGTGGTAGAAGCGGGAGAGGCTATGTGTTGCGCGTTTTCGTTGACTGATCCTAGGAGGAGGATTCCGAGGAGCCCAGCTTTCCCAGGTTTTTCAATTGGTTTTGGCTTTCAAAATGTGTTTTATAGACGTCTTCTAATATTTTAAGAAATTCTTCGTTTTCTATGTAGATGCAATTTAGGGATTGTGGGTTAAAATGTGATTTCAAAAGTGTTAATGCTGTTTCCCCGTCTAAAGATTTAAGATATATTACTTTCCTATATTTATTAAAAATTCTTATTTGTTTTATTCGTAAGGAACCAGAATTTGTTTTAAAAATTGCTATTTGTCTTTTAAATATGTTTAGGGGAGATTTACTGATCGGAAATATATTAATGTTTTCGATTTCTCCATTTTCTTCATTGAGATTTATTTCTCTATCTATGATCTATGTCTATGATCAGTTTCGATCAAGAATTTTCGTCCGAAAAGATATGGTCTGAAATATTTTGTTGACCAGATGATTGCTAATAATCTAATATTGTACTGTAATTATTTTAATGTTTATTGAGTGTACGGCTAGCATAAAATATTGGATGATTATCTAAGGAAAGTAATGCACCTTATACGTAGTTACTAGCATTAGTTGTAAGAGAAAATTTCTTAGTAAAATCGGGATGTGTCAATATTGGGTCGTGAGTTAATAATTGTTTGAGTGTGTTAAAACTTTCTTGATATCTTGGATCTGTAGTATTTATTTTAGCATCCTTTTTTAGAAATGGTGTCATGGGTTTCGCTATCAGTGAATAATCTTTTATAAATTTCCGATAGTAACCAGTGTGTCCTAGGAATTGTTTAATTTGTTTTGCAGTTTTCGGAATGGGAAAATTTGTTACGCATTCGATTTTTTTAGGGTTTAGTCTTATGCCGTCTTGTGTTACTATGTGACCAAGGAACTCTGTTTCCTTTTTTAAGAATTCTGATTTGTCTAATTGAATCTTTGAATTAGCCCTTTTTAAACAATTGAAAATTAAATTAATAGAGTTTATATGTTCTTGTAACGACGTTGAAAAGACGATAATATCATCCAGATATACTAAACAGATCTTATTAATATAATACTTAAGGATATTATTCATAAGTCTTTGAAATGTCGCTGGGGCTGTCTTCAGTCCAAATGGCATTCGTGGAATTCATAATGTCCTCCTTCTACATTAAAGGCGGTTTTATAAACATCATTTTCCTCCATTTCTATTTGATGAAATCCCTTCGCTATATCAAGGGTTGTGAAATACTGGCATCTGCCCAGTTTATCTAAAATTTCATCAATATTTGGTAGAGGGTACTTGTCGTCTATTGTAACCTCATTTAGTTTACGATAGTCTATGACAAGCTTTCACTTTTGTTTACCGGTTGCGTTGACCTTCTTCGCTAAGATCCAAACAGGGGTAGAATAAAGCGAAAAACTAGACCTTATTATTTTATTTTCGATGAGTTCTTGAATCTGTTGTTTGATTTCATCTTTATAGATATATGGGTATCTATATGATTTCACTTTTAATGGTATATTGTCGATTGTACAAATTTCATGCTTTATTGCATTTGTAAAAGTAAGGTTTAAGCCTTCTTGATAAAAAAATATAAGAATATCGATTAATTATTTTTGATAATTTTTGCTTTTCTTCTAAATTTAAATGTTGAGTTCGTAGTTGTTTCATTAATGGTATATTTTCAAGTTTATCTAATACACAATAGTGTTCAGTAGTTACTAGTTCGATTTCATTAGGTCAGTAGTCAGTCAGTAGTGTTCAGTCAGTAGTGTTCAGTAGTTACTAGTTCGATTTCATTAGGTCTAATTTCAATAGGGTCTATGTATTTTACATTTTGGTTGAATTTCAATCTTATGATTTTCAACGTTGTAAATTCCTTCATAAGCAATAACTTCACCTTCCAAGAATAACTTCTTCTTGAGATAGGTTAAATCTTTTTGTTGATTTACTAATAAGTGGTATGCTGTTTTAATTTTTGGAACAAGATTTGTACTGTTTGACCATTTATTTCTAATAGATTTTTTTTATAATCTTATTTAGCGTTAAATCGTTTCAGTTTGTGATTGCCAATGATACCGTCATATTTATCATGGTTTGCACAAACCAAAAAGTCAATATTTTGCTCAGAAATGCCAAATTCTTTGAAAAGAGGAACCGCATCTCTTTCAGTAGTATTTATACTATGTAATGTTTTAATTGTATTGATTTAAATTGTATTTTCCATTTAGGATTGCAGAGACCTGGGTTAATAATTTAATTTGTTGCTCGTGTCGATAATGAATTTTAGTGGGTTTTTATTTGATTTAATTATTACATATGGTAAGTCACCTTTGAGGCTTGTAAGTGAACATTTTAACTTGATTCGCATTTATTAACATTCATGGGTTCAGCAGTTTGATTTCGTTGAACACTTGGTAAATTATTCTGAATGTCACATAAAAATCTATTATAGTTTTGGTGTCTACTGTGGTATCTACAGTTATTGTTGATTGATTATCTATGATTGTTAAATTGTCCGTTTCTATTTTGATTCTGTTCGTATCTATGATTGTTATATTGTCCGTTTCTATTCGGATTTCCTTGTTGGTCAGGGAATTGATTATTGTATCTATTGCTATTATTGTTACGTATTGGTTTATTGTTATAATGATTTATTTCATTATAAGATTGGTCTGCGTTTGAATGGTCTGTATAACCTGCTTGACTTGTATGTCGATTCCAGATTCTAAGCTTTCAGGGTTTCTACAAGTTAAGATAGTTTTCATAGGTTCGGGTATTTTACTTTTGAAAACGTTTAATGCAGTGCGTATATTTTTTAGTGCACATTGGTTGGCTATTTCGCCTGGACCAGAGACTAATAAAGTTTTATTGTTAAGTTTCCTTAGTTTGTCTATGATTTCATTAAAGAAGCCTAAAACGTGGTTTTTAAAAGTTACACTTCTTAACTCATCGTAGAGTTGTTCTGGGCTACGTCTTTCACTTAAATTATTTTGCAAAACCACTTTAATATCGCTCCATGCAATGGCTTTAATATTTATTTCTTTTACTTCTCTGGCTCTTTTAATTAATTTACTTTTAATTATGTCGGAAAATAAGTTTTGAGATAGGTTTAAGTTTAAAAGATTAGCAAATTGTCTGGATTTCCGTCAAAGTATGGGAGTGAATTTAAATATTTAATTGGATCTATCACCACTTTATTTTTTTGGGTTGCCATTTTGTTTTTTTTATAGAATGTATGTTTTGATGTATTTCAATATGTGGAAAGTACTTTTATTTCAGAAAGTTATATAGAAAGTTTGTGGTCCTGATGATGTTGTATGGTTCTAATTATTTTGTGGTTCTGATGATGTTGTGTTTTATTTATTCTTATAATATTTTTAGATGTGTAGAAAAATTTTCTGGTAAACCGAATTAATTAAGGTGTTATTGATGAGTCGCTTTTGGTTTTACGGAGCACTTCTGCTGCTTGCACGTAATTCACCGGATTATGTTATGTAGTTAATTAAATAATTAATAACAAAGTCGTTGAAAATTAGTTATAGTATTTTTGAATTTGGGTCTTAACGGATCGCTTCTGCTGCTTGTTGTCCACCAAATTACTTTCATAAAAGAAAATTATGATACACTTTTTTTAACTTATCCCGTTAAAATTTTTTCTTAAAAATGTTGTCTTTAGTTTACTGGACGAATATCTTTTTGTTTTAGTGGAGCACTTTTAAACTTTAATAAGTTAGTCTTTAGTTAACTAAGTGCATCCTACCGACTGCGCCAATTATATTTTCAATTGAAACAAATATATTTTTAAAAATAAAATATATTTCGAAAATGTTTTATTCATAGGTTAAATTTGTGCGAACTTTATTTTACAACGATTTACTTCACGACTAATAAACGTGAACTGAATCACTGTAAAGTACAATCAATAATAATCTTTGATAGAATATTCATACAGCTTATATACTATTTATGTGTGCTGTCCAACTTGCAATTTGTTCTTGGACTTGATTGTCCTTGAGTTTTGATCAAAACATGTTACTTTTATATTCTCCAGTTGGACTGCGCACTTGTTTTATTATGAATACATTATGAATATATATTTAATGAATACATTATGAGTACATATTTATATTATTTGCAATATTTATCTCCCAAGATATAATATATATCGTAAAATCGATGAAAATAAACTCCTAAAGCATCTGGACGAAGATGAGGTACACAATTACATAATTATTTATGCAATATTAATATTACTTTTGATATTGGCTTGCTACAAAAAATACCAAATCCGCAGGGACATAAAACACACCGCTCAAAGGTTAGTCCAAACAGACACAAGATAGAGACACCCGAATTCAAATTGTGCAGTTCGACAGACGAGTAGAAAACAAAATCAGAAAATGAATGTTTGTTACAATGTCACAAGATGTTCCAAAAAATTAAATAATATAAGTAAGTTCAAGTAACAATATATATATATATATATATATATATATATATATATATATATATATATTACTAGCTGACTGACAGACGTTGTCCTGTTCCACTTTTAACAAATTTGTTCCTCAAAAAATATCCAATTTATTGTTTTCCAAATTTTCCCGAATTTTATTTTCCTAAAAATATCTCTGGGAGCATAACGAACAAAACAATTTTAACTGTTTATCCGAATTTTTCGACTTTCCTTTGTAATTGTCTTTGTTTCCCAGGACTATAACGAATAAAACAAAAAAAGAACTACGCTAATCCATCGTTCGAATCGTGAGTTGTGGTCGCGAGTTCATACATAAATCCTATGGAAAACACTTTCAGTTTTTCCCGAATTTTACAATTTTCCGGGCATCTTTTCTTTTTTTTCGCATAATCCTTATTCGGACTATGGCGAATTTATAAAATAAAAGTAAGCCAAATCGGATTAGTCGTTCTCAAATGTTTTTCTGGATAGGGACATCCTAACCACCCAGCGTTATGAAACATACTTTAAAACCTATTCTCATACCTACCAAATATACATAAAAAATTTCATAACAATCGGTCGAGCCGTTTCGGAGCAATGGGAGGACAAACACCGTGACACGAGATTTTTATATATTAGTTAATATATATATATAGATTATATAATCTACTTAAAAATTTATACAAATATTAATATACATAAAGAAAAAAATAAATAAATATATGTATATATAGGTACATAAACAAAAAATAGAAGAGAAAGTATAAAAGTAAGAAGTGAGAAGATAGTAAAAAGTATAAAAAGAAAAAACAATTTTACAAAATAATATAAGCGTGTAAAATTGAACAAATACAATTAACAATACAATTTATATATAGGCATATTTATACTTATTTCATAATATTATATTATTTGTACTAGATTTTAATCTAATATGCATATAATATTGTTACAAAATTCAGGCTTTCGAATTCGTAAAGGATTTTGCAAATAAAACACAACACAATTTTATTAATTTACAGAGAGCAACTTTAATAAACAATCAGTACAATTAACACAAGTTCACAATTTATATTGGTGATAACTTTAAATGTACACAAAAACTTTTATTACAATAACATTTGTATTTTACTATAATTCTCTTAGGTACAACTTATTTACAACTAACGATACTTATATGCAATGAGTCATCTTCTAAAAATAAAATACATGTACAATCATATGCTTTCACAAAAACCGGGCAATTCGCACAAACCGGTTTTACTAAATTTTTGACCAGTACATAATGATTCAAACCTACAGGCGGTTACATTTCAAATTTCAAATAAGCTAATAAGTCGTATAACCTAAACGTATGCTATTTTTAAATCTAATTTTAGTGCTTATTTTTGGACGAGCGTGTACATTGCGATTTATCTAGGATTCGAACAACATTTTCTGCGCTACAACCTACTTTTCGTAACCATATAAACAAAATACTAATTACAACATTTAGTAATTTAAAAATTTTGCCTTCAATCTCTCCTTTTCGATTGCACATTAATAACCTCTTCAATATAGTAATTTTCTTCCTTTAAGGGGAGCGGGATGTAGTTAATGCATACTAGATGTAGCGAACACACTGTATACTAAATTCCCCAAAACAACGTTTTGCAATGTGCTACACGCTCCCAGTACCGAACAAATACACTACGTGCGCGCTCATTTGCCTAAAGTGATATAGAAGTCAGCTTAAAATATATTATCTAATGCCAACGAACGGGAAACTCATTGCATTAATGCCGTTACATTTAATGTAGGTCAATGCCAACCGAACAATCATTTCCCTATATCGTCATGCAATGAAGTGCATGCATCAGCATTATGACATACAAGCCCTTTGGTTGATGTCATCGAACGGGAAATTCATAAGGAATAACAAAAGGTGCACTAGCGCCGTTGCACTCAATGCTGACTAATGGAAAACTTATTACAAGGCAATGACATATGCAAATGCACTGCAATTGCACTGATACAATGTATATAAATGCTGACTTGACTATACTGGTACGTCGGCTGGGTAAATGACTCGTGCATGGTAAGTGATGAATATGCACTATCGTATGAAAATCGGGTGGATAATGTGTGACACTGTGTGTGTATGTATTAGTTTAATTTGAACAAAAAATAGTGCTTGAATACAAAATTAATCAGAGTTAATCAGTAAAAATTCTAGTACAAGGTCGCATCCATTGCTAAAGATAGCGGGCCTCATTAAATTATTAAAATATAAAAGAGTAAATCTTGTTAAGTCCACGTACAACACAAAACAAAAAAAAACATATTTAACATTCAATAACCACTTACCCCACTTTTCCTGACAGTTGCCGTCGACGCCGACGCCGACGCCGCTTCCACACAATTCACACGTGTATGTTTGAAAAACAAAAGGAAAAATAAAAAGCAGCAGGCGCGTCGTTATAATATTTAATTTCACTTACCTGTTGATTTGGGTGGCAGTCCTGCATGTTTCAGTTTTACTGTATATAAATCCTTTTAAATTTGGAATAATACGATGTCGGTGACTAACACTGTTCTGCCTGACAAAATACCATAATGCTTGAAAATCTTCCAAAGGACAGACTTGCTAGGGAGTACGCCTAGGAACTATTTTTACTAAATAAAGATGTTCCGGGTCGGTTGAAATTGTTTTGCCCATAATTGTATTTAAATGAATATATTTCAATATTGTATGCCTTGTAACGAAAATATATTTTAAAACAATAAAAACATTAAATAACAAGCATCAAGCAAAGATGATCACTGACAGCCTGTCAATTGAAATGTTGACATAAATCAGCTGCTCAAAATGGACTAGAATATTTATAATGGCAAAGGTTTCCTACATGAAGCGACGAAAGTTTTGTTTCACACAGATGGTGCTGGGGAAGCATAGGGATTTTAAATAATTATCTTACTAGAAATTGGTTTGAGTGTTTGATGTGTGTATGTTAATATTTGTTTAGGTGTTGTATGATCGCTACTCATGTTTAATGTTTATTAGTAATTGTGATTTTTAGTTTTAAAAAGCTTACGCGCTATTTAAATAGTGACAAAAGGGAGAAAACAAAGGACAGAATAATACTTTGCACCGAGATTATTCTAGAATGTTCGAGTCGAAGGGAGTCGAAGATAAGCAATCAGGAAGTTAAATTGTAATTTATCTTCAACGGTGATAGTTTACTAGTATTCAGGTCGTAGAGTTTTTGCTAGAAAAGTTTTTTTTAAATTAAAGGAAAACATTTTTTTAAGAAAAGACCATAAAAGAAGTTTTAAAAATTTTAAAAGTTTTATTAGTGTAAATTACACAGCATAAATTGAAAAAGTGCGAGTGCGCTGAACGGTTGAAGAAAGAAAGGCGACCTGTTGAAAACCGCTATATTCCATCATTTAACTAAAATTTCTAAATTTTAAAAGTTTTATTAGTGTAAATTACACAGCAAAAATTGAAAAAGGCGAGTGCGCTGAAAAGTTTGAAAATAAAAATAAAAGAAAAGGCGAACTGTTGAAAATCACCCTATTCTACTTTTAAACCAAAAATTTAAACTTTAAAAGTTTTATTTGCGGAAACAATACCTCCAAAGTTAAAAAAGTGCGAGTGCGCTAAACAGTTTTAGAAAGCGACATGTCAGGCGCCTGCTGAGTTTCTCATTTGTCTCATTCCTGCAGTGCGGAAGATAGACATAGAAAATCTGGTTGCGAGGAATTTCGTCCTCCCCGACTATTTTCAGTCGGGCATCTGGCCATGGTTTCAGGGTTGGTACCGTATTGGTAAGCCATGCTGCCGTTTCATCATCTGCGCAGTTCACGGATAGCCAACCACTTTTGCCCCTGCAGCCCAGAAATTTAGGGCTAATGCCATCGGTGGAAAGCTCCGCTACCGCGTCCATGTAGTCCATGTAGTCTTGGATCGTTGCCATTTGTGCCGCAATTAGTTTGACGTCAGGAAAGCCTTGGCCAGTGATTGCCAACCTGATGGCCTTCGTGATGTCACTGTAGCGAACCGCTATGTTTGATCCGCCCGCTGCCTCCGCCTCGCCTGAACCAGTATTTCCTGCCGCTATGGGGGTTTTGGCTGGTTTGAAGGGGTGAGCTTGTCTGTCTCTTTTTGGCGGGTTCTTGGGACTAGAGTCGTTCGATCGGCTCCGCTTTATGGTGGATGTTACCTTCCTGTCTTTTATGTTTGTTTGGCACTGGGCTAGTGCCTCGTCATGGGAGAGTCCTGTCTGTTTAAGGAAATTCAGACGTTTCCTTGCGGCTCCACTTAGGTGTGGTCTTTTTTTCCTTCTGTCTTCGAGGTCTAAGCTTGTTAGCCCATCCCTTATGTCAGAGGTGGTAGAAGCGGGAGAGGCTATGTGTTGCGCGTTTTCGTTGACTGATCCTAGGAGGAGGATTCCGAGGAGCCCAGCTTTCCCAGGTTTTTCAATTGGTTTTGGCTTTCAAAATGTGTTTTATAGACGTCTTCTAATATTTTAAGAAATTCTTCGTTTTCTATGTAGATGCAATTTAGGGATTGTGGGTTAAAATGTGATTTCAAAAGTGTTAATGCTGTTTCCCCGTCTAAAGATTTAAGATATATTACTTTCCTATATTTATTAAAAATTCTTATTTGTTTTATTCGTAAGGAACCAGAATTTGTTTTAAAAATTGCTATTTGTCTTTTAAATATGTTTAGGGGAGATTTACTGATCGGAAATATATTAATGTTTTCGATTTCTCCATTTTCTTCATTGAGATTTATTTCTCTATCTATGATCTATGTCTATGATCAGTTTCGATCAAGAATTTTCGTCCGAAAAGATATGGTCTGAAATATTTTGTTGACCAGATGATTGCTAATAATCTAATATTGTACTGTAATTATTTTAATGTTTATTGAGTGTACGGCTAGCATAAAATATTGGATGATTATCTAAGGAAAGTAATGCACCTTATACGTAGTTACTAGCATTAGTTGTAAGAGAAAATTTCTTAGTAAAATCGGGATGTGTCAATATTGGGTCGTGAGTTAATAATTGTTTTATAAACATCATTTTCCTCAATTTCTATTTGATGAAATCCCTTCGCTATATCAAGGGTTGTGAAATACTGGCATCTGCCCAGTTTATCTAAAATTTCATCAATATTTGGTAGAGGGTACTTGTCGTCTATTGTAACCTCATTTAGTTTACGATAGTCTATGACAAGCTTTCACTTTTGTTTACCGGTTGCGTTGACCTTCTTCGCTAAGATCCAAACAGGGGTAGAATAAAGCGAAAAACTAGACCTTATTATTTTATTTTCGATGAGTTCTTGAATCTGTTGTTTGATTTCATCTTTATAGATATATGGGTATCTATATGATTTCACTTTTAATGGTATATTGTCGATTGTACAAATTTCATGCTTTATTGCATTTGTAAAAGTAAGGTTTAAGCCTTCTTGATAAAAAAATATAAGAATATCGATTAATTATTTTTGATAATTTTTGCTTTTCTTCTAAATTTAAATGTTGAGTTCGTAGTTGTTTCATTAATGGTATATTTTCAAGTTTATCTAATACACAAAAGTGTTCAGTAGTTACTAGTTCGATTTCATTAGGTCAGTAGTCAGTCAGTAGTGTTCAGTAGTTACTAGTTCGATTTCATTAGGTCTAATTTCAATAGGGTCTATGTATTTTACATTTTGGTTGAATTTCAATCTTATGATTTTCAACGTTGTAAATTCCTTCATAAGCAATAACTTCACCTTCCAAGAATAACTTCTTCTTGAGATAGGTTAAATCTTTTTGTTGATTTACTAATAAGTGTATGGTATGCTGTTTTAATTTTTGGAACAAGATTTGTACTGTTTGACCATTTATTTCTAATAGATTTTTTTTATAATCTTATTTAGGGTTAAATCGTTTCAGTTTGTGATTGCCAATGATACCGTCATATTTATCATGGTTTGCACAAACCAAAAAGTCAATATTTTGCTCAGAAATGCCAAATTCTTTGAAAAGAGGAACCGCATCTCTTTCAGTAGTATTTATACTATGTAATGTTTTAATTGTATTGATTTAAATTGTATTTTCCATTTAGGATTGCAGAGACCTGGGTTAATAATTTAATTTGTTGCTCGTGTCGATAATGAATTTTAGTGGGTTTTTATTTGATTTAATTATTACATATGGTAAGTCACCTTTGAGGCTTGTAAGTGAACATTTTAACTTGATTCGCATTTATTAACATTCATGGGTTCAGCAGTTTGATTTCGTTGAACACTTGGTAAATTATTCTGAATGTCACAAAAAAATCTATTATAGTTTTGGTGTCTACTGTGGTATCTACAGTTATTGTTGATTGATTATCTATGATTGTTAAATTGTCCGTTTCTATTTTGATTCTGTTCGTATCTATGATTGTTATATTGTCCGTTTCTATTCGGATTTCCTTGTTGGTCAGGGAATTGATTATTGTATCTATTGCTATTATTGTTACGTATTGGTTTATTGTTATAATGATTTATTTCATTATAAGATTGGTCTGCGTTTGAATGGTCTGTATAACCTGCTTGACTTGTATGTCGATTCCAGATTCTAAGCTTTCAGGGTTTCTACAAGTTAAGATAGTTTTCATAGGTTCGGGTATTTTACTTTTGAAAACGTTTAATGCAGTGCGTATATTTTTTAGTGCACATTGGTTGGCTATTTCGCCTGGACCAGAGACTAATAAAGTTTTATTGTTAAGTTTCCTTAGTTTGTCTATGATTTCATTAAAGAAGCCTAAAACGTGGTTTTTAAAAGTTACACTTCTTAACTCATCGTAGAGTTGTTCTGGGCTACGTCTTTCACTTAAATTATTTTGCAAAACCACTTTAATATCGCTCCATGCAATGGCTTTAATATTTATTTCTTTTACTTCTCTGGCTCTTTTAATTAATTTACTTTTAATTATGTCGGAAAATAAGTTTTGAGATAGGTTTAAGTTTAAAAGATTAGCAAATTGTCTGGATTTCCGTCAAAGTATGGGAGTGAATTTAAATATTTAATTGGATCTATCACCACTTTATTTTTTTGGGTTGCCATTTTGTTTTTTTTATAGAATGTATGTTTTGATGTATTTCAATATGTGGAAAGTACTTTTATTTCAGAAAGTTATATAGAAAGTTTGTGGTCCTGATGATGTTGTGTTTTATTTATTCTTATAATATTTTTAGATGTGTAGAAAAATTTTCTGGTAAAATTTTTCTTTCTTCTTGTAATTTGTAAATGTTTGTGGAATTTTAAATGTTTGTAAAATTGTTCACATATAAATCGTTTTTGGTTTTTTCGGAGCACTTCTGCTTGTCACGTAATTCACCGAATTAATTAAGGTGTTATTGATGAGTCGCTTTTGGTTTTACGGAGCACTTCTGCTGCTTGCACGTAATTCACCGGATTAAGTTATGTAGTTAATTAAATAATTAATAACAAAGTCGTTGAAAATTAGTTATAGTATTTTTGAATTTGGGTCTTAACGGATCGCTTCTGCTGCTTGTTGTCCACCAAATTACTTTCATAAAAGAAAATTATAATAAACTTTTTTTAACTTATCCCGTTAAAATTTTTTCTTAAAAATGTTGTCTTTAGTTTACTGGACGAATATCTTTTTGTTTTAGTGGAGCACTTTTAAACTTTAATAAGTTAGTCTTTAGTTAACTAAGTGCATCCTACCGACTGCGCCAATTATATTTTCAATTGAAACAAATATATTTTTAAAAATAAAATATATTTCGAAAATGTTTTATTCATAGGTTAAATTTGTGCGAACTTTATTTTACAACGATTTACTTCACGACTAATAAACGTGAACTGAATCACTGTAAAGTACAATCAATAATAATCTTTGATAGAATATTCATACAGCTTATATACTATTTATGTGTGCTGTCCAACTTGCAATTTGTTCTTGGACTTGATTGTCCTTGAGTTTTGATCAAAACATGTTTTGATCTTTGCAGACGAAAACATGTTGATTTCTTAGATCACAATTTAAGATCAGGTTTTAAAATGCGTTACTTTTATATTATCCAGTAGAACTGCGTATTTATTGTATGTATTATGAAAAAGCATTATGTGCGTTACTTTTATATTCTCCAGTTGGACTGCGCACTTGTTTTATTATGAATACATTATGAATATATATTTATTGAATACATTATGAGTACATATTTATATTATTTGCAATATTTGTCTCCCAAGATATAATATATATCGTAAAATCGATGAAAATAAACTCCTAAAGCATCTGGACGAAGATGAGGTACACAATTACATAATTATTTATGCAATATTAATATTACTTTTGATATTGGCTTGCTACAAAAAATACCAAATCCGCAGGGACATAAAACACACCGCTCAAAGGTTAGTCCAAACATACACAAGATAGAGACACCCGAATTCAAATTGTGCAGTTCGACAGACGAGTAGAAAACAAAATCAGAAAATTAATGTTTGTTACAATGTCACAAGATGTTCCAAAAAATTAAATAATATAAGTAAGTTCAAGTAACAATATATATATATATTACTAGCTGACTGACAGACGTTGTCCTGTTCCACTTTTAACAAATTTGTTCCTCAAAAAATATCCAATTTATTGTTTTCCAAATTTTCCCGAATTTTATTTTCCTAAAAATATCTCTGGGAGCATAACGAACAAAACAATTTTAACTGTTTATCCGAATTTTTCGACTTTCCTTTGTAATTGTCTTTGTTTCCCAGGACTATAACGAATAAAACAAAAAAAGAACTACGCTAATCCATCGTTCGAATCGTGAGTTGTGGTCGCGAGTTCATACATAAATCCTATGGAAAACACTTTCAGTTTTTCCCGAATTTTACAATTTTCCGGGCATCTTTTCTTTTTTTTCTAATCCTTATTCGGACTATGGCGAATTTATAAAATAAAAGTAAGCCAAATCGGATTAGTCGTTCTCAAATGTTTTTCTGGATAGGGACATCCTAACCACCCAGCGTTATGAAACATACTTTAAAACCTATTCTCATACCTACCAAATATACATAAAAAATTTCATAACAATCGGTCGAGCCGTTTCGGAGCAATGGGAGGACAAACACCGTGACACGAGATTTTTATATATTAGTTAATATATATATAGATTATATAATCTACTTAAAAATTTATACAAATATTAATATACATAAAGAAAAAAATAAATAAATATATGTATATATAGGTACATAAACAAAAAATAGAAGAGAAAGTATAAAAGTAAGAAGTGAGAAGATAGTAAGAAGTATAAAAAGAAAAAACAATTTTACAAAATAATATAAGCGTGTAAAATTGAACAAATACAATTAACAATACAATTTATATATAGGCATATTTATACTTATTTTATAATATTATATTATTTGTACTAGATTTTAATCTAATATGCATATAATATTGTTACAAAATTCAGGCTTTCGAATTCGTAAAGGATTTTGCAAATAAAACACAACACAATTTTATTAATTTACAGAGAGCAACTTTAATAAACAATCAGTACAATTAACACAAGTTCACAATTTATATTGGTGATAACTTTAAATGTACACAAAAACTTTTATTACAATAACATTTGTATTTTACTATAATTCTCTTAGGTACAACTTATTTACAACTAACGATACTTATATGCAATGAGTCATCTTCTAAAAATAAAATACATGTACAATCATATGCTTTCACAAAAACCGGGCAATTCGCACAAACCGGTTTTACTAAATTTTTGACCAGTACATAATGATTCAAACCTACAGGCGGTTACATTTCAAATTTCAAATAAGCTAATAAGTCGTATAACCTAAAAGTATGCTATTTTTAAATCTAATTTTAGTGCTTATTTTTGGACGAGCCTGTACATTGCGATTTATCTAGGATTCGAACAACATTATCTGCGCTACAACCTACTTTTCGTGGGAGAAAATCATCGAAAGAGACATTTGACATCAGACAGATAATTTTATTCTGAGCACTTAGAGCACGCTGATACTCTGAGCAAATAAGAAACACAAGCATTTTTCTTGAGAACTCTTTGACTGCTCTTAACTAATTTATGAAAACGCCAAAAGACAGAATATTGTGAAAACTTGTTGTTCTATCTGTAAGTTGATATCAACAACAAAAAACGACATCAATAAAAATACAATTCAGTAAATAAGTAAGTTGAATTAAGCATAAAACATTTATGTCTCGTTTCATTTGCTGGGTTCATTTGTGCGAGAGCTAAGATTTCTCTCTCTCCACTACCCAAAACCAAGCAGCGCAGCCGACTGCGCAGCACGGTACGCCACTATATGATATTTAAAAATATGTATAAGGGCCTTGCGGCTCAACCCGGAGCCTGATCACTACCAAATTTTAGAAAAAGTATTGTATATTGGGTATACACATGTGTGTAAAATTTGAAAAAAATTATTTTAAATTTGTATGGGAGCCCCACGAACCCGGGGTCCGATCACTTCCAAATTTTAAAATAAAGTATTGTCAACGGAAATACACATGTGTACAAAATTTCAGGAAAATCGGGCTTTAGGAAGTGCGTTAAAAATTGATAATTAAAAAAAATTTTGTATGGGAGCCCCACGAACCCGGGGTCCGATCACTTCCAAATTTTAAAATAAAGTATTGTCAACGGAAATACACATGTGTACAAAATTTCAGGAAAATCGGGCTTTAGGAAGTGCGTTAAAAATTGATAATTAAAAAAAAATTTGTATGGGAGCCCCCCGACCCCGGGGACCGATCGCTTCAAAAATTTTAGAAAAAGTTTTGTCCATCGGAGATACACATGCGTATAAATTGCCTTCAATCTCTCTTTTTCGATTACAAATAAATAACCTCTTCAAGATAGTAATTTTCTTCCTTTAAGGTGTTATAGAGCGAGGTCCCACTAGGGGTTCTGCCACTGGCAAGGACGTCGCGACACGCTCGCGGTTGCTCGGCTGAGCTCGTCGGACGGGTGGTCCTTGTCACTTACCAGTGACACCTCGACATGAACAAAAAAAATTTTGTGTCGACTAAAAATGGTAAAAAAAAGGGATCCGGTTAAGTAAGAAAAGGGTGGGAATTAATAGGGAAACTTTGTGGAGGAGGAATGGATACAAGGAAGAGTCCTTCGATTCAGGTGCAAGCAGGTTATTCCTTCTTTGAAACTTATGCTAAACTATTCATTCCTACATTAAAACTAATTTAAAAAAAAGGTATGTTCCTTTTTTTTTTGTATAAAGTATTTGTACTTCACAAAAAAGGGAATTCTTAAATCTAAACTAAAACTAAGGAAGGAATGACCTCGTTATACCTGTACCGAAGCCTCACAAAATCGTCAAGGACTAGACCGACTGAGGTCTGTCCATCTGTCTGTGTCACCAGTCAGTGAGTCAGTTACAGTTATTTTGGCGGAACGTCGGATACTTACACGGGGATCACTGATCGCAGCCACATACCATGCTAATTTAAATTAGCCCTGCATTATTGCTAAACTTTTTTGGAGTACCAAGAAAAGATGGGCCTCCAAATGAGGTATCTTCAACCCACCGGGTGAAGACAATAAAACCTCAGCTGGTTCTCATACGTTATAAAAGTTTATTAGATTAATAAGCTTTAAAAAAAAGATTTCAAGGAAACAATTCAACATTTTTCAGATATTTCAACAATAATTCCTTTTCAAAGATTATTATGTAAGTATTTATGATTATTAAAACCGATTTAAAAAAAAATAAAGAAAACCAAAAACAATTTGTAAAGAAGACTGAATATGCAAGTATTTTCTCTACTACCCTTAGTAGCCGTTAATTAATTTAATATGTATATTTACTTATAGACATTTACCTGGTTTTCCACTCTTTTAAATGCGGGTCCTGCCGGCAGAAGTTGCTGCTAAAAGGGGAATTCCTCTATAGGGAGATAAAATTAAAAGAAAAGGGGGGCAAACTAAAGGCTCAGCCGCCACGCCTACGGCCACTAAATGTAGTTCATTTAATTTGTATGAAAATTTGAAAATTTAAAAAAAAAAATGAATATTCAAAAAAGGGGGAGGTTTTACAACCAATTAATTGTAAAAAGTAAAATGGTTAATGGTTTGAACTTCTTACAGAATGCTCTGCGATAATTAAAAGTTTTCTTTAAGAAGCTTTCAAAAGTTCTATTATAATAACAAAACTACTTTTTTTTTCTGCATGCTTTTAGGCACCCATTTTCTCAGTGTTTCTGCTTGTCTGGTAAAATGAAAATCCGCTTGGTTTTACCTTTGGCAATTGTTTGATAAGATGATGCTTCTTTGTCGGATTAAAAATCTGTTTATTCCTACTTTCCTTTGGCAAAATATATGGCCTTTCCACTTGGTATGCCCTGGCACTGTTTCCGCAATTTTGAATTTTAATTTTTAACTTTGGTTAGCTCGCTTAGAATATGGCGGATCTTGTCACGACGCCTTTTAAATTCGTCTAACACACTACCATTTGAAAATGGCTTATTTTGTTAGGATGCCTTTTAAATTTAACTAACGTACTACCACTACTAATGCGAATTGCAATTTTTTTGAATTTTAATTATCACTCTGATTTGGCTCACTTAGAATATGGCGGATTTTGTTGCTACGCCTTTTAAAATTGATATAACGCACTAACACTGCTAATGCAAATTGAAATTTTTGAATTTTAATTTAGCTTTAATTTTGGTTCGCTAAAAAAAATTGTGGTTCTTTCCACGACGCATTCAAAAAAAAATTGGTTAGCGCCTCGACACTATTCACACTGATTCAAGCTCTGGAATTTTTAATTTTATTGATTTAAATCTAGTTCACTTGAAAATTGGTGATCTTTTATTTTTTTTGTTCAGAGACGAACACTTGACTTTTTAATTCAATAGTTAGCCATTGACTCGAACACTTGAAATAATTCTGCTTTGTTTAGTACTTTTCGATTTATGGAGCACTTATATCGACTGTCGCTGCTGATGGTAAAATTCCAACTGCCTCTTCTTGCTCTTACGTCGGCTGGCGAAACTACCCGCTTATCCTCGAAAATTCTAGAACTAATTTTTCTTTGTTCTGTGTGAAAGTCACTTAGTAAGTTTTTTTTCTTTTAAAGTCTACATGCAAACTCCTCATCCCGCCCCTTTTTAAAATTTTATCACCCTCACCGATAAACATAAAACATGAATAATATTAGTATGGACATAAGATATGAATATTATTAGTATGGACATAAGACTTGAATACTATTGATATGGACATAAAACATGAATATTATTAGCCTTACACCTACAACGATCACTTATAGCACCTATGTATTAATACATTCTATTGTGAATGGGAAACTATCTTCGAATATTATGCAATACCGAACCAAATGAACTACATAGTTCAGAAGATTAAGATTAAGATATTTTTATTAAACATTAAAGTAATATACAATTTTGATTTACAACTAAACTTATAACTAATATTAATATGTGTCGGCTCAACAATAGGGGCCCGACGTATTTACATTGTCTTTTTTTTGGTATTGTTTATTTTTAAACAATATTTTTTACTACTTAATCTATTACATGTTTATTTTTAAGGTAATTAAATTTTAAACAATAATTTTAAAATAAAATAAGATTGAAAAATATTAAGCGGCGTATAAACAGGGCGAACTTCAGCCTCTGTAATATTGGTTGCCCGCCTTCTCGTAGAAGGAGACGTCTTGATTGTTAAAGATGTCATCGAATCTAGTAGCGGGTGCACTAAATGAAGAGCGTAGTTCGCTTTTTTCATTGTTTTGTCGATGTGAGAGTTAAACTTGAGCCTCTCAGTAAAGTTAATTCCCAGGTACTTAGTCTCTGACTTGGTGTTTATTGTTGTGCTATCCGGAAGGGTGATTTTTAAGGCTGTGCACCGGCTTGCGATTTTTCTTATCCTTGTTTCGGTTGCTGATACTCGGAAGCAGATGAGTTCCGTTTTATTGGCGTTGATCTTTAGTCCCCACTTCAGGTAGTAGTCCCAAAGATTTCTGAGGTGTTCCTCCACTCTTCGGGCAGCTATCTCGGGAAAGCGGGAAACTGCATACGTTATGGAGTCATCCGCGAAGAGCATAGACCTTGTTCCGGCTGTATTTTTGGGTTGATCCGCCGTGAAGATGCTATACAGGACTGGTCCAAGTCTGGAACCTTGAGGAACTACGGATCAATGATTCCAATACTTTACTGATACAACACAGTAGAGCTATTGGACGGTAACCAGTTACGCTGGAGCGGTCAGTTTTCTTGGGTACTGGTACTACCTTGGCCACCTTCCAGTTGTCCGGAAAGTAGCCATTGTTTAGGCAATTGTTGAAAATGATGGTTAACATCAAAATTGCCATACCCGGTAACTTTTTAAGCAAAATGTTAGAAATCCCATCTGTGCCTGATGATTTTTTTGAGTTTCCACTCATAATCAAATCATTGACAACAGCTGTTCCGGTAAACATATCGACGACTACGGGTGCGTTGGCGCGATTTTCTTCACTGAACTGCACTATAGTATTTCCTGGAGAAGTGGTGTCTTCCACAAGATTTTCAACCTCTTCCAAGAAATCTGGAAGATGCGTTGGTGGTCGGTCCGTTAAGCTCCTTTCAAAATGGCAGGCAAAGGCTTCCGCTTTCTCAGCAGCGCTGGATACTGTTCGATCTTCAATGATGATAATCTCTGGAATGGAAATACACTTTCCAACCAGAGAGTTCAGCTTCCTAAAAGCATCAGGGCCTGGTTTGATGTCCTGGAGCCGTTTGGTCAGTTCATCTTCCTGAAACCTCCGCACAGCTTGACGACACATGTTAACTGTACAACGCAGTTGCGAAAGTACAGACAGGTATTCGTCGTTGACTGTGTTAAGTGTCCTATTGAAGATTCTCTGAAGGCGTTTCCTAAGCCGTTGCTTGTGAGCATATATGGCCTGTATATGCTCAGGCAAGTGTTGGAAGCGATCCCTGCTAGTGCGAATTGTTTTCTGCCGATTAATGGCTAAATTCACTGTAATCTCAAAATTTCTGATAGCATCATCAATTTCTGTATTCTCCAGATTTCTGCAAGCCGCTGGAATAGGAAGTTCAGCTTCAACTTCTGATCTAAACCGGTTCCAGTTTATTTTCTTAAAGTTGATGTGAAGTTCAGGTGTTGGGGTGACTTGCACAATTCGCTGGTTCAGCCTCACTCGAAGCTCTATGGCCATATGATCCGAGTCGCTATCATGCGCCAAGCAGGAATAATTTCTTAATTCTGGGAGAATATTTAAGAAATTTGTGGTTGCCAGAAAGAAATCCAGAGTTGACGGTGTCCGAGGGTACGTCTTCCGGGGCTGTGAAACAATAGCTATCGTGTGCTGATGCGGATTTGAGTCCATCCAGTCTGTAATGGCCCTTCCTTTGTGATTGCACACTTCGTCCTGCCATCGAGTATGTCTAGCATTAAAATCACCTCCAACAACACAGTATGTGTGTCTAGAGGAGGTGTTGCAGACAGTTTGCAAATCCCGTTGGATGTCTTCCCTCGTTGCGTTACAGTGATTGTACACCGATATCACCAGCAAAGTCTCCACTTCGTTGACTTTAATGCTGACAGCTGTTGCTTCCATGCTACGTAGACCACTGATTTGCACCTTTTTGCCTGCCATAGTGTTCCTGATAAGGACCGCCGTCCCAGAGCGTCCACTGCCTTTGTCGACCCTGTGGATATTGTATCCGTCTGGACTGAACGGATTTCTCCCAGTGAGATTTGTTTCCTGTAAAAGAAGAATGTCAGGTTTATTAGTTTTAATAAATAATGTTAGTGTGATACGCCTAGCTAACGAATAAATGGAATTCACATTATATGAGAATATACTTATCCTGCTTATTGTGAACATAATTCACAAATAAGTCGACCCAAAACGGTTGTTTTGGACCTGTCATCAAGACTGCTATAATTAGCAGGCACGACTTCTCTTGCCTTCTGTAAAATTGTAAAGAGGTCAGCTCCAAATAGCCTTTCCGTATCGTCGAAGATGTTGGCTTTTCCGGTAGATGGTACAGGTTTAACGGCTGGCTTTTTTATTGGTTTGCTGTTTGATGCTGCATGGCTGCTTGTTAGAGGCTTGCTGATCGTTGCTGGCTTGCTGGAAGTCCCCATAGCAGCTATACTAGCAAAACTTACTCCCTTTACTATGGCTTTTGAAGCAGACATCTGGGCGAATTTATGTTGTTCCTTCTTCTTTTGTGCGGTTTTAAGCTTTTCAGCCATCTTTTCCTTATATTTTGGACATCCTTTATAGTTTGCCGGATGTCCATTTTTCTGGCAGTTTGTGCAGAAAACGTTGTCGTCTTTTATATTGTCTGCATTTCTTGGGCATTGGCCAGGCAAGTGCTCATCTTTGCACTTGACGCATCTGTATTTCATCCCGCAATTACTTGCGACATGTCCAAATTTTTGGCAGTTTCTGCATTGAGTAATGCCCGCCGATTTTAGTTTTTCCCAATGCACCAACTGGTTCAAAAGGAGGGGTTTTGAGCAAACTGCCGCCTTATCGCAGTTCTTCTCTTGCTCGACAATGAAATGATTAAATTTCTTGTCAGTCCTTTGAGATTTGAAGGGTTTCACCACTAGTACAGGGACACCCTCTGTCATCAACGCTTCCTTGACATCCTCAGCATCAAAGGAGTGGTGAATACCTTTTAGGACCAACATTTCTTTCCTGTCCTCCTTTGCAGTATAAGTGTTAAATTCAGTCTTTCCCGATTGTAGGACAGACCGAATTAGCTGATGGCCATCTCTGTTCATAGCCGTAACGACT
The DNA here is from genome assembly GCA_947095585.1 of Nephrocerus scutellatus. Classification (NCBI taxonomy): domain Eukaryota; kingdom Metazoa; phylum Arthropoda; class Insecta; order Diptera; family Pipunculidae; genus Nephrocerus; species Nephrocerus scutellatus. The sequence goes on along the minus strand of OX352761.1, from coordinate 57,494,454 downwards.
GATTTGCTGCTGTTGATGTTGCGAATTCTGCAACTGATGTTGGCGCTCTTCGTGAACTTTGATAGTTTAGCGACGTTAAGTCTGAAGCAGACCATTGGCGGCATGGCAAAAGGTTTTGCTCTTGGTCCCGTAGTTTGGGATTTTTGGCTTGATGGAGCGACTGGTGGTGGTGCCTTCTTATTTGAGACCTTTTGGGACTCTTTTGGTAAAGCTGTTTTATCAAGAGCAATTTTTTTATCAACAGCAGCCACTCCAGGAGAAGTTGATGTTGGTGGCGATGATGGTCTGGAATTTCCAGACAACCTCCTTTTTTTTGCCTTTGCGGGCAAGGTTTAGGAAGAAGACCAAGCTTTGCGACTGTCTTCGTCGCTGGAGTTATCCTCTCCACCACTGCTGGATTCGGGCACTTCAGTATCCGATTCCTCGACAACGCTCATGGTTTCCTCCTCTGAAGTCGCTGAATCGCACAGCTGGTTCACTTCATCCAGCCTTCGGTACAACGACAAGAGGAAATCCCCACCATGGTTGGTTACTTGCTCCTTAATTAAGGACCTCGTTTACTTTTTCCTTCCTTTTTGCTTTTTTCCCCATTTTATAGGGCTGATTAAAAGGAAAACCTTTTCTGAAAATAAATTCTAAAGAAAAATATTCCTGAAGTTAAAAAATAATTTGTGAAATAATAAAAAATCAAAAAGTAGCAGGTAGCGAAATGCTCGCTTTTGGTTTTGGGTTTTTTTTTTTTAATCGGTAGCAGGTAGCTGGACGATATTATGCGTGATCTGCGTGTGCTCGTGTTGAGCGCTCGATGATGACTGACATAGTTCAGAAACCCGAAATGAACTCATCCACCCCAACTCGCTTGTTAAGCCAGGCAATCGCTACTCTGTTTTTCTGTCTGGCAGAATAGACGTCAAACTATCTTAGTTTTGTTATTTGTGTATTTAAGTATTTTTTGTATATTTGTGTCATATAAGTTTTCTTAATATGACTGAAATTGAATTCTATGGATTATCCGAAGAAATAAAACAACATTCAACCTATAAAAAAATTGCCACATGAGTGAAATTGATGTGTGAAAATACGCAATTGCCTCACAAAACACAACTTCACACTGCTACTGCTGCATGTTGGAAGCTTTAATTCAGCCCTGGACAGGCAATGCAAGCACCTGGGAATATGAGTGGTACATGAAACACCGTCAAACACCGGAACCAGCAGGCAGGCAGCAAGCTGCAGTCAAAAGTTTTCACAACCACTGCATTTGTGTTTAAATCGTAAAAGGTAAGAAAATGATTACTTTTGTTGCTAATTTAATAAATGTTCCTTAATTTCTGTGCTTCGAACGAATACCGGTTGAACCACATCGAGCTGCACTTCACTGCCTCATACAAGCGAGCATCCTGCATAATGAGTTTTTATTTAGTCATCACACACAAGTAGCACACTTAGCCATGAGAATTAAATCTCTGGAATTGTGTGATATCGTTGCAGCAAACGTTACAAAGTAATGGGACTTATCAAAACAAATGCCTCTTTCCTCCGCGGATAAATTTAAGGAATTTGACCTCCCCAAAAGTGTGGCCCGCGTACAAGATATTGGTGCCACTAAAGGTGACACAAACTCTGATCATCTGCTCAATAGAAAGGTATGCTCCAGGAATAGACGAAGATAAAAAGATCGCGAAGGTTGTGGCAAGGAGCATTCCAGTTATGCACCCAACAGGTGAGTGTTGATGGTTAATGTTATTTCATGCATTTGAGGGTAGTTTCACTTTTTGTTTATTGCAACACCATACGCGTCCATAACAGGCTCGTCTCCATTACATGAGTGGTCGCGAGATAAAAATATCACAGATGAACCTAATATAAAATATTGCACATAATCTTAGGGCCTTCAACCTAAATCTCACCGATGGATCTGATATAAAATATTGCACATAATCCTAGGGTCTAAATATCACAGAATTTTATACAGTCACTAAAGAAAAATGAATATAAATTAAATAAATAAATAGTAAAAAATAATGAATAATGGTCAGATAAATAAATAAATATAATATATATAATATAGATCATCAGTTTTTTTAGACTCTTACAGTCACTAACGGGCAAAGAGGTCTTTGGCATGAAAAATGCCTACTTTCGTCCCTGACATATTTCCTACTTCGTATAAGGAATTCCCGATTGTTTTTAGAATAGTGCTTCTGATAGCCTTTGGTCCAAGTTTAGCATTATAGCTTGCTGTCTTGTCACTCTGTCTGAAATTGCGTCTGTACACAGTTTGTCCAACTTTATATTTAATTTCACGGCTTCTCAAGGTTATAAGCCTTTTCTCCTTTGTCATGAGCCTTACTTAAATTCCTAAATATTTCGTCCCTTATAACTTTCTGTTTGTCCTTTGTCTCTAAAATTTCTGACTTCTAATTGTTTAATGTCGTTTAACCGTCGTATGATGTTAAAAGCGGATCCGTTCTGTGCCATTTAGAAGCCAAAGACAGCATAATACGGCTCTAAACTTGTAGCTTCGTGCGCAACGCTTCGCAATGAAAATGCCGCAAAACTAACATGCTTGTCCCAGTCGCGTTGGTCACTTCCAAGGTACGAACGGATCTTAGTCAGTACGCTACGGTTCACACGCTCTGAGGCATTGGCCTGCGGCGAATAGATCGCAGTCCTCACGTGTTTAACCCCGTAGCGCTTTAAAAAGCTCGAGAACAATTCGGAAATGAATTGCTTTCCATTGTCAGAATGTACATATTCTGGAACCCCAAACACATGAAAAATGGCTTCCTCTAAGTACTGGACGACTGCAGCTGAGGTTGCCTTCCTTATGGGTTTAAGGAACACAAACTTGCTGAAGTGGTCGAGTACAACGAAGATCTGGGTATTGCCATTTTTCGTTCTAGGATAGGGTCCCAGAAAGTCTATATATAACTTTTGGAATGGTCTTTCCGTCAATGTCTGTGTACCCATTGGAGGTCTGTTTGTTCTATTTGTTGTCTTATTGCACCTGCATGTATCACAGTCCGTAATAAAATTGTTAACGTCAATTGTCATTCCGGGCCAAAAGTATTTCTGTCTTAACTTGTATAGTGTTTTGTGGATGCCTCCATGTCCTGCAGCTGGAGAGTCATGTGCCGAGGTCATAAGACTCCGTCGCAAACCCGACGCGAGCGCGGTGTCGTTGTACTAGCGGTGGGGCCTTTGTACCCCTTTGACTGTAGCATCATTGTTTGCTTAGGTTTGGCGTTAAGCGTGGGCACAATGGTAAGGATATCCCTCTCGAACCATTAATGCGACGAAGTTCTAGCGTTAAGCGTGTGGACGTAATGGTAGGGATGTCTCTCTTGAACCATTAATGCGATGAATTTCTAGCGCTAAGCGTGTGGACGTAATGGTAAGGATATCTCTCTTGAACCATTAATGCGATGAATTTCTAGCGTTAAGCGTGTGGACGTAATGGTAAGGATATCTCTCTTGAACCATTAATGCGACGAATTTCTAGCGTTAAGCGTGTGGACGTAATGGTAAGGATATCTCTCTTGAACCATTAATGCGATGAATTTCTAGCGTTAAGCGTGTGGACGTAATGGTAAGGATATCTCTCTTGAACCATTAATGCGATGAATTTCTAGCGTTCAGCGTGTGGACGTAATGGTAAGGATATCTCTCTTGAACCATTAATGCGACGAATTTCTAGCGTTAAGCGTGTGGACGTTATGGTAAGGATATCTCTCTTGAACCATTAATGCGACGAACTACTGAGTCTAGCGTGAAGCGTTTGGACGTAATGGTAAGGATATCTCTCTTGAACCATTAATGCGAGAAACTACTGAGTCAAGCGTGAAGAGTTTGGACGTAATGGTAAGGATATCTCTCTTGAACCATTAATGCGAGGAACTACTGAGTCTAGCGTGAAGCGTTTGGACGTAATGGTAAGGATATCTCTCTTGAACCATTAATGCGAGGAACTACTGAGTCTAGCGTGAGGCGTTTGGACGTAATGGTAAGGATATCTCTCTTGAACCATTAATGCGAGGAACTACTGAGTCTAGCGTGAGGCGTTTGGACGTAATGGTAAGGATATCTCTCTTGAACCATTAATGCGAGGAACTACTGAGTCAAGCGTGAAGAGTTTGGACGTTATGGTAAGGATATCTCTCTTGAACCATTAATGCGAGGAACTACTGAGTCTAGCGTGAAGCGTTTGGACGTAATGGTAAGGATATCTCTCTTGAACCATTAATGCGAGGAGCTACTGAGTCTGGCGTGAAGCGTTTGGACGTAATGGTAAGGATATCTCTCTTGAACCATTAATGCGAGGAATTACTAAGCGAGTTGCTAGTACTAGGAATCACAGGGAAGGAAAGAAGACTGGTTGTCGGAATTTCCTGCCTTTTATATGTTTTTGAATCGGTTGGAAAGGTCCTGTTATCTCTGAACCGTGGGACTATCGATGTTATTTGGTTCCCACGGTCAGTCCGAGATCCCGTTGTTGCTATGCTCATTGTGTTTTGTTGTTCCGTTAAATCATTCGATTTATGTTTGTTTTTTTGTCCAGCTCTGTACCTGTTGTTGTTGTATTCCTGCGTTGCAGAAATCAAAGCATAATTTGGGTTTTGCTTTGTTTGTCAGTGTACTGTTGTTCTGCTCATCGTGTTGTTTGTTGTTGTTGTGTCTTGGTGCGAAAATTTGTTTGCAATATGTAAATTCATTTGGGTTGCGTTGCTTGGCTCAGCTCTGTGTGTGGGTTTTGTTGTAATTCGGTAGCGTTTTCGGGTTGTTGTTGCTGTGTTGTTCGGTATATCGCTCTTCTGTTGTTGGTACTTTTCGGGTGTTGCAATAGGTAATCTCGTTCGGTTGGTGTTGCTCGGCTTCTATGATCTTGGTGTTGTTTGGCTGCATATTTCGGGTTGTTGTTGGTGTGTTGCAATAGGCATGCTCGTTTGGTTGGTGTTGCTCGGCTCGTCTATTATTGCGCTGTTCGGTATGTCGCTCTTTTGTTGTTGGTGTTTTTTTTTATCAGCGTTCGATCCTGATAGGTTGATTTTCGGTGAACCCTGTAGGCTGTGTGTGTGGTGATCTGCTCGTTCTCACACTGGGGTGGTGGTGGTTGTTTGCATTTGCCACCATCTCTATGGTTTGCCGATTTCTGTGACTTAGTCATGACTCCTCCTCAGTATTCTGCTCTCCCATGCGAGTGCAGTGTCGGTGGTTCTCCGTCTCTTCCCCCCCCTTCTTAATGTAAGTTTCGTACATTAAGAGTTTCTGTGTGGATGTTTGAAAGTTTCCAAAACGAGGGGAAATCTAAAAACGGCGAAATCAAATTGCTCTCGCTCTATTTGTGAGAGTTGGGAGGCTAAGAGAAATGAAATTCTATTTGTTTTGAAATGTTCTCTTAAATTTTATTGTTCATCAATTTCATTGTGATTATAAAATAAAGAAAATAAATGTAACTCCCAGTCGTGTGGGAAAATTTTGTGTGACAGAATTTTTCCTCACACCTCCCTGTTGCTCCGGCGGACGCTGACCTGTCCCTTCCGGGTCACCATAACACTGAAGCGGGTGTCTCCCTGGTGGTGGAAGAACTGTAGACGGCGGAGGTTCCCCGTTCTTATTTTTGCCTTTTCCGCAATTATCCTCGCTTGCAATTCGTGGGGCCAGGCTTCTGTGGTTGTTTTGCTGCCTTGGATGATGTCGCTCCCTGTAAGCGACAGTGCATCGCCTAGTTCGCTCTCCATGCTTGGGGTGGTGTGGTGTTCGACTCCTGGTTTCGGCCTCGGTGGTGGTGTGTATGTACTGCTGATATCCATGCCACTGTTCTCGCTGTTTAGGGTGTCGTCTTTGTTTTTACCTCTGTCGCTGCCGTTGTTGTTGCTGTGGCGGCTGCTGCTACTGCTGCTGCTGCTAGTACTGCTGCTGCGGCTACTACTGCTGCTGCTGCTACTACTGCTGCTTTCATAACGTTGGTGGCGACTCCTAGGACTGCGGCTTCTATTGCTGTGGCGTGGCGTTCGAGTCCTACCCCTGTGGTTGGCCTCTCGATTGTTGTTCCCTCTTTTGCCGTCGCTCAGGCCAATGTCGGGGAGTCTTATGGATGGGTCCGTGCGTTCTTTGATTACACCGGCAATTGTAGCTCTTTTTCCCATGGCGCTTTCCAATGACATTTTTTTTGCTGGTGATTCGGTCCCTGTAAGTCCCCATGTCATGACTTTCTCTGCGGCTTCCAGGAGAAATACCCCACAGTCGGTCAAGTTGGGTTGTTGCGGGATTTCCATGTAGTTGCTCCGGAAGCAGTGCTGGAACTCTTGCCAGGTCCTGTGGCGTCCCTTCGTCCGGTGTTGCTGAATGGCATATCCTCTTATTATCTGCACCACTTCGTCTCGCCGTGCTGTCGCTAGGGAATCGTATACGTCGACCGTGGCGCAGTCCGGAATACCCGGGTTGGTGACAGCCACGAGATACCAGTGCTCGCGGCCACACACGGGCACTATGGCTAGGTCGCTCTGGATGAATTTGAAGTGGCGGTCCCACCGGCTTACTAGTGCACTACGTCTCTTGGCCACGGTCTCTTCGTCCTCTTGTGGCGTTGGCTGGTATTGCTGCATTTTCGAGACAAGAAAAGTGCTGCAAATTTGGATCCTGCGTTGCTTGTCTTCGGCCAATTTTCCCAGCATCCAGCCTAGACCGACTTCCACTAGAACGTCGTTAAGGAAAACTCCTGGCCTGAGTCGACAGTAGTCTTCTAGCCGGACGTCGATGCTCCTGGGTCCGAGGGGGTACCTGCAAATTATTTGCTCAAGCTTGACTTCGTCGGCTGCCGTCTTGATGGCCCAGCTGCCTGTCTTCTTTACCAGTACGATGCGGTGTACGACCTCGTCGGTTGGTTTTGGTGCCTCCTGAGTGTTTCCGTGTTTGGACATCGTTGGTAAATTTACTTCTTTGCCTTCTTTACTTTAGGTGTCTGGAGATGATCGATGATCACTTGTGACTATTTTCCTTGATTAATTTTTACTCAGCACGAAAACAAGTTACGGGACCTGTGTTCCGTTGATTTTCCTCATACTCAAGTCTCTGATGTGCCTTGACCATTGTTGTTGTCCTGTGTTGTTTGTTCGTCTTCATGGTATTCGGTAACTAGTGTTAAACTAGCATCACGTGTTCCAAAAGTTTTGTTAGTCTTGGTTTAGTGCTTGATTTGATGCTGATGTCGTCAAATGCCGTTTGCCTCGTGGGAGAATCGGGACAATCTCGACGTGTTGCTTGGGCTTCGGGGATATGTTGCGGGTGCCGTCGTGTATTTGGTATGTATGTGGTCTCTCCTTGTTAGGTTTTTGCTTCCCACTGTGGCTGTTTTTTTTTTTGGAATTAATTGTCGTATGTCCATTACCTTGTGCTCTCGGTTGTGCGACGCTGTGTTTGACGTTCTTGTTCCCTGTTCGCCAGCTATGCGACGTAATATGCCGATCGTTCTGGTGTTAGTTTTCGGGATGTTTCATTGTAGTGTCTTCGTGTCGCTGTTGTGTGTGAAGGGGAATTGTTGTTGTGATGCGGTTTGTCTTTTCTATTTCCTGTGGGCAGTTTTCATGGAAGTTTTTTAACTCATTTACGTGTGCAGTGCGATCCTTAGTCTGTCCTTGCTTTCTTAATCTTACGATGACTGGTGAGACGAAATCCATTACGCAATAGGGTCCATCGTATCTCGGAGCTAATTTACTGGCGAATCCTTCTGCCGCCTTTGATAGATTATGTTGCTTGACTAGAACTAGTTTCCCAATCTCTGGTTTCCAGGGACGTCGCCTTAAGTTGTAGTGGCGGGCTTGGTCATTAGCTGCTCGTTCCAGATTCCGTCGCACTATCTCGAAGATCTCCTTCATATCGGCCTCTCGATCTTCGGGAGCTTTGATTAACGTGCCTGTCCCGGGAGTTATTTCGTCATACAACGCATGCGGGAGGCGTGGTTCTCGTCCTTGCGTCAAAAAGGCTGGGCTGTACCCCGTTGAATCCTGGATGCTGGAGTTTATGGCCAGCATGACTTCGGGTAGTTTTTCGTCCCAAGTGCGCTGTTGTGCCCCTGACAGTTGGGCATTGATGGTTTTGACAGTTCGATTGGCTCGTTCAGTAGGGTTCTCTTGGGGGGTGTATGGCGCCGTGAACTGTTGGCGAACACCCATGGCCTCCAGGAACCGACGAAATCCTCTGCTGCTGAATTGTGCCCTGTTGTCTGTAATTAGGATCTTTGGGACACCATACCGAGCCAGTATACGTTCGCGGAACGCCTTTTGGACCCCTTCCGTCGTTGCCCTTCGCATGGGGATTAGTTCGACCCACTTTGAAAACCGGTCGAAGAAAACTAAAAGCATAGTATTCCCGTGTTTGGATCTAGGAAGTGGTCCAACGAAGTCGCTGCACAACGTGGCCCATGGTTCGTCGGCTACTTGTGTAAGCATTTTCCCTGCTGCCTGCCGTTGACTGGGCTTGTAACGCTGACAACTTTCGCACCTTTTTACGTGCTGACGAATGTCGCGAAACATGCCCGGGCAGTAATACCGACCACATATTCGCGCTGTGGTCTTTCGAATTCCCAGGTGTCCTGCTGATGCGCTTTCGTGGTTCTCCTGTAGCACTCGACTTCGAAGCGTACTTGGTACGCACAGCTTCCACGGTGCTGTGTCCTCGTCTCCCGCGCGCTGACCTATATGTCGGTATAACTGCTGGCCTTCAATCACGTAATCCGGGAATTTAGCTGGGTTCTCTTTGACTTGATGAATCTTGTTTTGCAGCCAGTGACCGTTTGGTTGTTCCGCGTGTTCCTCGCAGGCTGTCATCAGCGTTTCGTGCGGTTGTCGTGACAGCGCGTCTGCGACGACGTTGAGTTTGCCTCGCCTGTACTGTATATCGAACGTATATTGCTGCAGTTCTAGTGCCCATCGTGCGATCCGTCCCGAAGGGCTGGATATGGAGTTAAGCCACTTGAGTGAGAGGTGGTCTGTTACCACCGTAAACTGATAACCTTCGACATACGCACGCATCTTCCTAATTCCCCATATGATGGCCAGACACTCCTTTTCGGTCGGAGAGTAGTTTTTCTCTGCGGGGTTCAGGTGCCGGCTGGCATACGCTATGACCCGTTCGTTGCTATCGATTTCTTGGGTGAGGACTGCCCCCAACCCGTAGTCACTTGCATCGGTTTGGAGAGAAAATTTCTGGGAAAAGTCGGGGCACGCCAGGATCGGAGCCTCGGTGAGTTTTTCCTTGAGAGTTTCGAATGCCTTCTGTTGTTCTTCTCCCCACTTCCAGTGCTTCCCTTTCTTTAGCAAATTTGTCATTGGTCGTACGGTCTCGGCGAAGTCTGGGACAAAACGTCGGTACCACGAAGCGATGCCCAAATACCGACGCACTTCTCGAACACTTCGGGGCGGTTGGAGCTCCTTGATAGCCGCTACTTTGTCTGGATCAGTGTGTATACCTTTGCTGCTGACTACATGTCCCAGGTATCGTATCTCCGTTTTACAAAACTCGCATTTGTCGGGATTGATCGTTAAGTTGGCCATCTGCAGCCGTCTGAATACCTTTCGCAGGTTCTCCATGTGCTCTTCGAATGTCCTCCCGATAACGACTATGTCGTCGAGGTATGCAAACGCGTGAGGCTCCATTTCCGGTCCGATGACTCGATCGAGCGCTCGCTGGAATGTCGCGGGGCCGAGTGCAGTCCGAACGGCATTACGCGCCACTGGAAAAGGCCACGACCGGGCACTGTGAAGGCAGTGTACTGTTTGCTCCTCTTCTCCATGGGTATCTGCCAGTATCCATTTCGTAGATCTAGGCTGCTGATGAACTTGGCGCCGCGAAGCTTTTCCAAAATGTGTTGTATCCGTGGCAGAGGATATGCATCTGGCACCGACCTTGCATTGAGCTCCCGATAGTCAATACAGAGCCTCCACTTGCCTGTCTTTTTCCGTACGAGAACTATGGACGCGCTGTGGGGGCTATGTGAGGGTTCGATGCACCCCTTTTCCAATAACTCGTCAATTTCTTTGTTGATTATTTCCTGCATCGCTGGGTTTCGGGGGAAGTAACGTTGCTTTATTGGGCGTTCGTCCTGCATGATAATTCGGTGTTCCGTGATATTGGAAACTGCGGGTAGCTGGTCGAACCTTTTGAACTCCTGGTGTAGGAAAGCTGCAAGCTTTTCCTCGTCTGTCCGTGGTGTTGTCTGAGCGATGGTGCATTGGCGGATGTGTTCTGCGGGCTCTGCTCCGTGTTGCAGTTGTACTGTCTGACCGCCGCAGCTTAGACGGGCCTCCGCCCGTGACAAAAAGTCCAAACCCAGGATCACATCGTCCATTGCATCTGGGAGGATCAGGAACGAAAACTGGATCTCTCTATTCCCTATCCTGACATCTAGCTGTAGGGCCTCTCGAATCAGTTTGGGTGTTCCTTCGGCCATTCGGACGGTCACATCAACGGGTAAACTCTTGGTTGTGCCCCTTTGCTCCTCCGCAAAACGTTCGCTTACAAAACTCTTGGTGGCCCCAGTGTCGATTGTGGCTTTTATAAGCGTTCCGCCTAGGGTGATGGTAGCGAATATCCGATTGGAATCGAATGCGAGAAAATTTACTGGGTATGAGGTGTCGGTCTTGGGGGTTCCGTGGCACCTCGGTTCCGGCGGTCCCCTTGTCCGTTTCCCGACCGTTCGACACGTTTTCGGCAGCATTCTACAGTCCGAATGTTTCGCAGGCCGCAGTCCCAGCAGAAGAGGATTTGGGGGTTGCGACAGTCCCGTCTCATGTTTCCGTCCTGGCCACATCGCAGGCAGGCCGTCCTGACGTTTATCCGTGCTTCCGCGTTCTGCGCCACCATGAAGTTCCTTTCGGGTTGCCTGGGTCGAGGTGGAGGTCTAATGGGTTCCGTTGTTCTGGCGATGCCTTCGAAGTCTTCTGCTAGGCCGATGAGCTCATGTAGGTCTCTGAAGTCCTTCCTCCGGATGTAATACTGATATTCTTGTCGACAATTCCGAAAAATCCTCTCGACCTGCTGTGCACTAGTGTAATGCGCGTGCCTCATTAGGTTTTGCATCACGATTACGAAGTCTTTAAAACGTTCCTTCGGTTTTTGTTGGCGCTGGCGAATTTCGTCGTCCAAGTGTTCCCAGAACCTGGTGGGCAGGAAGAAATGTAGAAAGTCCGCTGTAAATGCTTTCCAATTATCCCATTTTTGGTTATTGTTGCGGAACCACAACAACGCACGGTCGCGGAGTAGTTCAGGCATAGTTCTGGGCAGGAGGTCCTTGTTTACGCAGTAGGCGTCGGCAAGTTCTTCCAGCCTTTCAATGAACTGAAGAGGTTCCTTCCCTCCATCGTACCTTACCGACCATTTCCTTACTTGGTCCATTATCTGGGCGTATGATATAGTCGCCGTCTCGGTCCTGTTTCGTGTCAGAGCTACTTCAGATAGTATCGGCGATGCTGCTCTGATGGCTGCCTTTGGATCGTCGCTCCCTCTAGCTTCCGATGGGTCCAAAGTTAGTAGGGGAAATGACGATGGGCTGCGTCTGTGTTTCTCTTCTAATTCGCTTAGGCGTGTTTCGTCCTCAGACGTGACGTCTCGTCCTGAGACGTAGTTGGAAAATCTCTTCCTCAACTCTTCTAGTGCGCCGCTGTTGTCTAGTCTGAACTCGCTCATGTAGTTCTTCAGCTCCTCTTTCGATAACGTATATATCCAACTGGTCTTAACCATCTTGGTTTTCTACTGGTATTATTAGATTTTTGACTTTATTAGTGTATTCTTACTAAATTCCAGGGTCCCTGCTCGGGCGCCAATTGTAACGAGGTTTTCCAGCCGGGGTAAAACTCAGTGTGACCAGGGTTATTTGTTTATAGGGTCGTTACAATAAAAAGAATTTATTTGTTTGGGGAATGGAATTCGATCTTTTAATCTCTTCTTTCAGTTAACAATTATTTATTTGTGTAAATTCAAGCGTAATGTTTATGATATCCGGTCGTATCCTCGGCGGCGGTGTATATATGCTGGCGAAGCGTAGTACCGGGGGCGTTGGTGTTGACTATGTGGATGGCGAGCGCGGTGTCGTTGTACTAGCGGTGGGGCCTTTGTACCCCTTTGGCTGTAGCATCAATGTTTGCTTAGGTTTGGCGTTAAGCGTGGGCACAATGGTAAGGATATCCCTCTCGAACCATTAATGCGACGAAGCTCTAGCGTTAAGCGTGTGGACGTAATGGTAGGGATGTCTCTCTTGAACCATTAATGCGATGAATTTCTAGCGCTAAGCGTGTGGACGTAATGGTAAGGATATCTCTCTTGAACCATTAATGCGACGAATTTCTAGCGTTAAGCGTGTGGACGTAATGGTAAGGATATCTCTCTTGAACCATTAATGCGATGAATTTCTAGCGTTAAGCGTGTGGACGTAATGGTAAGGATATCTCTCTTGAACCATTAATGCGATGAATTTCTAGCGTTAACCGTGTGGACGTAATGGTAAGGATATCTCTCTTGAACCATTAATGCGACGAATTTCTAGCGTTAAGCGTGTGGACGTAATGGTAAGGATATCTCTCTTGAACCATTAATGCGACGAACTACTGAGTCTAGCGTGAAGCGTTTGGACGTAATGGTAAGGATATCTCTCTTGAACCATTAATGCGAGGAACTACTGAGTCAAGCGTGAAGAGTTTGGACGTAATGGTAAGGATATCTCTCTTGAACCATTAATGCGAGGAACTACTGAGTCTAGCGTGAAGCGTTTGGACGTAATGGTTAGGATATCTCTCTTGAACCATTAATGCGAGGAACTACTGAGTCTAGCGTGAGGCGTTTGGACGTAATGGTAAGGATATCTCTCTTGAACCATTAATGCGAGGAACTACTGAGTCAAGCGTGAAGAGTTTGGACGTAATGGTAAGGATATCTCTCTTGAACCATTAATGCGAGGAACTACTGAGTCTAGCGTGAAGCGTTTGGACGTAATGGTAAGGATATCTCTCTTGAACCATTAATGCGAGGAGCTACTGAGTCTGGCGTGAAGCGTTTGGACGTAATGGTAAGGATATCTCTCTTGAACCATTAATGCGAGGAATTACTAAGCGAGTTGCTAGTACTAGGAATCACAGGGAAGGAAAGAAGACTGGTTGTCGGAATTTCCTGCCTTTTATATGTTTTTGAATCGGTTGGAAAGGTCCTGTTATCTCTGAACCGTGGGACGATCGATGTTATTTGGTTCCCACGGTCAGTCCGAGATCCCGTTGTTGCTATGCTCATTGTGTTTTGTTGTTCCGTTAAATCATTCGATTTTTGTGTTGTTTTGTCCAGCTCTGTACCTGTTGTTGTTGTATTCCTGCGTTGCAGAAATCAAAGCATAATTTGGGTTTTGCTTTGTTTGTCAGTGTACTGTTGTTCTGCTCATCGTGTTGTTTGTTGTTGTTGTGTCTTGGTGCGAAAATTTGTTTGCAATATGTAAATTCATTTGGGTTGCGTTGCTTGGCTCAGCTCTGTGTGTGGGTTTTGTTGTTGTTCGGTAGCGTTTTCGGGTTGTTGTTGCTGTGTTGTTCGGTATATCGCTCTTCTGTTGTTGGTACTTTTCGGGTGTTGCAATAGGTAATCTCGTTCGGTTGGTGTTGCTCGGCTTCTATGATCTTGGTGTTGTTTGGCTGCATATTTTGGGTTGTTGTTGGTGTGTTGCAATAGGCATGCTCGTTTGGTTGGTGTTGCTCGGCTCGTCTATTATTGCGCTGTTCGGTATGTCGCTCTTTTGTTGTTGGTGTTTTTTTTTATCAGCGTTCGATCCTGATAGGTTGATTTTCGGTGAACCCTGTCGGCTGTGTGTGTGGTGATCTGCTCGTTCTCACACTGGGGTGGTGGTGGTTGTTTGCATTTGCCACCATCTCTATGGTTTGCCGATTTCTGTGACTTAGTCATGACTCCTCCTCAGTATTCTGCTCTCCCATGCGAGTGCAGCGTCGGTGGTTCTCCGTCTCTTTGCCCCCCCTTCTTAATGTAAGTTTCGTACATTAAGAGTTTCTGTGTGGATGTTTGAAAGTTTCCAAAACGAGGGGAAATCTAAAAACGGCGAAATCAAATTGCTCTCGCTCTATTTGTGAGAGTTGGGAGGCTAAGAGAAATGAAATTCTATTTGTTTTGAAATGTTCTCTTAAATTTTATTGTTCATCAATTTCATTGTGATTATAAAATAAAGAAAATAAATGTAACTCCCAGTCGTGTGGGAAAATTTTGTGTGACAGAATTTTTCCTCACAAGTGAAGGGTAGCAATTCAACGTAAGAACGGAACTTTTGGACACTGAGGACTGCCGCATAGCACTCTAATTCAGTGACGCTATAATTCCTCTGTGCCGAGTTGAGCTTTTGTGAAATATAGGCTATTGGCCTCTCTCTTCCTTCTGTATCGATCTGGAAAAGGACACTACCGACGCCCATTGTAGATGCATCACATTGGATGTAAAAATGTTTTGAAAAATCTGGATTAGTCAAAATCGGCGCTGTAATCAAGTGCTATTTGAGCTCGTCAAATGCTTTAATTGCCATGTCAGTCATTCTAAAGTCTTTGCGTTTTTTCAGACAATCCGTCATTGGGGCAGTCATCGATGAAAAGTTTGGGATGAACCTGCGGTACCATCCGTCATTCCCAGGTATCGTCTGAGTTGTTTCGGAGTCTTTGGAGCTGGAAACTCCTCCATTGCTGCAACCTTTGCTGGATCCGTCCTAAGGCACCCGTCGCCCACAATATACCCAAGGTATTTTATTTCTTTCTGGCATAATTTGCTCTTCTTTACGTTTATTGTTAAACCAGCATTACGAAGACACTCAGCGACGTCCTCTAGCAAACCCATATGGCTTTCGAAGTCCGAAGAGCAAAAAAGGAGCTCGTCAAGGTACACAAAAACATTGTCCTTGAGCCTTGGCGGTATCGCCCTGTCCATAAGCCGACACATTCTCTGGGCAGCATTGCATAGTCCAAATGGCATCACTGTAAATTGATACAGTGGCCGCCCAGGAACTGTGAAGGCTGTTTTCTCCCTGGACTTCTCCTCCAACAGGATTTGCCAGAAGGCGTCCTTCAGGTCTATCCCCGTAATAAACCGAGTGTCCTGCAAGCGGCTCAACAACCCTTCTATATGGGTACGCGTCTTTTTTTGTCGCCGCGTTAACTTTGCGAGAGTCTAGGCACAGCCTGTTTTTGCCAGGTTTTCTCACCAGCACAACCGGAGAACTCCACGCACTCTGACTCTCTTCGATTACTCCCAAAGAAATCATGCGATCGAGCTCGTCGAAGAGAAGCTTCTGGAACGCCGGAGACACTGGGTAGTGCCTCTGTTTGATGGGCTCCACTTCGGCGGTCTCGATCACATGCTCCTATAGGCTTGTCTTTCCGAGGCCAAGTTTTGCGTAGGACGGGTACTTTGCCTTCACCGCCTGTAGTGCCTCCGTCTGCGCTGACGAGAGAACCCGCATCATCGGGTCTGTGTTCATCGTCGTGTCTAGAATATCAATATCCGGAGCAACTTTAAAGGTTTTCCAGAAATTCACTCCGAGATAAAGTGCTTGTTGTAGGGACGGTACAACATAAAATTCTAAATGTTCTGTTCTGTTCCTCCAAGATATTGGAATGGTCACTGTGCCTATTATATTTTGTCTCTTTCCATCCGCTTTCCGTATATTGCTGTTAATTGTTTTGATTTGAAAACTATTGTCATCGATAAATTTTATTGCCCCTTACAGACGCGCCACTGTCCAAAAGACCTAATACCATTTCGTCTAGTAATTTGACCTTCGCGTATGGTCGGTTATCGTCGTCTGTTTGTAGTATAGTGGCCTCTAGACTCCTAAACCTATTTTTTTTTCTTTAAATTTTTCGCGTAGTCTCTTAATTTTACTAAAAATTTTCGTTTTTGTTTTATCTAGTTCTGGATCTTCAAAGAAGATCCTTCTACGCGCTTCTTCATATTCTAGGATACGCCAGTAAAGACTCTTTCTGGTCGGAACTGTCTGTATGTCTATCTTTCCATTGTCGTCTAATTCTAATCTTTTTAAAATTTTTATTGCCTTAGGTTCTTGTCTTCCGGGAGAGTGAAAATTCACTGGCTTGCCGAATGCTGGCCTCGGCTGCTTTGGTCCTCAAACGAGTCGGCACCTCCAAATTCCAGATTGTAAAAAAAAATCCTTGAATTGGGATTGCCAACTCGCCCGAAGAGCAGCCGATGTCCTAATTGTTTCTGTCCTGTCCTGATATAAAGGTAGTTTTGGGATGGGAATCAAAGGGAATTAAAATGGGAATGAGAAAGATTTAAAAAAAAAAGGAATTGTAAAAGTTAATTAAAGGGAAATTATTAAAAACTAAAAAAAAGGTAAAAAAAAGTTATAAAATTTATGTAAGCTACTTTAAAAGGGATAAAAAAAAAAGAAAAAAAAATGCTACTGCCATCGTTTGTCAAAAGCCAGGAACTTCCTTTCGGTAAATCCTGTCCTTTGAGAAACGATGGCTAAAGCTAATCAAACGTTGGGCGCCATTTGTTATGGAGCGAGGTCACACTAGGGGTTCTGCCATTGGCAAGGACGTCGCGACACGCTCGCGGTTGCTCGGCTGAGCTCGTCGGACGGGTGGTCCTTGTCACTTACCAGTGACACCTCGACATGAACAAAAAAAAATTTGTGTCGACTAAAAATGGTAATCCGGTTAAGTAAGAAAAGGGTGGGAATTAATAGGGAAACTTTGTGGAGGAGGAATGGATACAAGGAGGAGTCCTTCGATTCAGATGCAAGCAGGTCATTCCTTCTTTGAAACTTATGCTAAACTATTCCTACATTAAAACTAATTTAAAAAAAAAATGTATTTTCCTTCTTTTTTTTTGTATAAAGTATTTGTACTTCACAAAAAAAGGGAATTCTTAAATCTAAACTAAAACTAAGGAAGGAATGACCTCGTTACACCTGTACCGAAGCCTCACAAAATCGTCAAAGACTAGACCGACTGAGGTCTGTCCATCTGTCTGTGTCACCAGTCAGTCAGTCAGTTACAGTCATTTTTGGCGGAACGTCGGATACTTACACGGGAATCACTGATCCCAGCCACATACCATGCTAATTTAAATTAGCCCTGCATTATTGCTAAACTTGTTTGGAGTACCAAGAAAAGACGGGCCTCCAAATGAGGTATCTTCAACCCACCGGGTGAAGACAATAAAACCTCAGCTGGTTCTCATACGTTAAAAAAGTTTATTAGAATAATAAGCTTTAAAAAAAAGATTTCAAGGAAACAATTCAAAATTTTTCAGATATTTCAACAATAATTCCTTTTCAAAGATTATTATGTAAGTATATATGATTATTAAAACCGATTTAAAAAAAATAAAGAAAACCAAAAACAATTTGTAAAAAAGACTGAATATGCAAGTATTTTCTCTACTACCCTTAGTAGCCGTTAATTAATTTAATATGTATATTTACTTATAGACATTTACCTGGTTTTCCACTCTTTTAAATGCGGGTCCTGCCAGCAGAAGTTGCTGCTAAAAGGGGAATTCCTCTATAGGGAGATAAAATTAAAAGAAAAGGGGGGCAAACTAAAGGCTCTGCCGCCACGCCTACGGCCACTAAATGTAGTTCATTTAATTTGTATGAAAATTTGGAAATTTAAAAATTTAAAAAAAAAAAATGAATATTCAAAAAAAGGGGAGGTTTTACAACCACTGCAATTAATGGTTTGAACTTCTTACAGAATGCTCTGCGATAATTAAAAGTTTTCTTTAAGAAGCTTTCAAAAGTTCTATTATAATAACAAAACTACTTTTTTTTCTGCATGCTTTTAGGCACCCATTTTCTCAGTGTTTCTGCTTGTCTGGTAAAATGAAAATCCGCTTGGTTTTACCTTTGGCAATTGGTTGATAAGATGATGCTTCCTTGTCGGATTAAAAATCTGTTTATTCCTACTTTCCTTTGGCAAAATATATGGCCTTTCCACTTGGTATGCCCTGGCACTGTTTCCGCAATTTTGAATTTTAATTTTTAACTTTGGTTAGCTTGCTTAGAATATGGCGGATCTTGTCACGACGCCTTTTAAATTCGTCTAACACACTACCATTTAAAAATGGCTGATTTTGTTAGGATGCCTTTTAAATTTAACTAACGTATTACCACTACTAATGCGAATTGCAATTCTTTTGAATTTTAATTTTTACTCTGATTTGGCTCACTTAGAATATGGCGGATTTTGTTGCTACGCCTTTTTAAATTGATATAACGCACTAACACTGCTAATGCAAATTGAAATTTTTGAATTTTAATTTAGCTTTAATTTTGGTTCGCTAAAAAAATGGTGGTTCTTTCCACGACGCTTTCAAAAAAAATTGGTTAGCGCCTCGACACTATTCACACTGATTCAAGCTCTTGAATTTTTAATTTTATTGATTTAAATCTAGTTCACTTGAAAATTGGTGATCTTTTATTTTTTTTTGTTCAGAGACGAACACTTGACTTTTTAATTCAATATATAGCCATTGACTCGAACTCGAGCTGCACTTCACTGCCTCATACAAGCGAGCATCCTGCATAATGAGTTTTTATTAAGTCATCACACACAAGTAGCACACTTTGCCATGAGAATTAAATCTCTGGAATTGTGTGATATCGTTGCAGCAAACGTTACAAAGTAATGGGACTTATCAAAACAAATGCCTCCGCGGATAAATTTAAGGAATTTGACCTCCCCGTACCGCGTACAAGATATCGGGGCCACTAAAGGTGACACAAACTCTGATCATCTGCTCAATAGCAAGGTATGCTCCAGGAATAGACGAAGATAAAAAGATCACGAAGGTTGTGGCAAGGAGCATTCCAGTTATGCACCCAACAGGTGAGTGTTGATGGTAAATGTTATTTCATGCATTTGAGGGTAGTTTCACTTTTTGTTTATTGCAACACCATACGCATCCATACCAAAGGGGAGCGGGATGTAGTTAATGCATACTAGATGTAGCGAACACACTGTATACTAAATTCCCAAAAACAACGTTTTGCAATGTGCTACACGCTCCCAGTACCGAACAATGCACTACGTGCGCGCTCATTTACCTAAAGTGATATAGAAGTCAGCATAAAATATATTATCTAATGCCAACGAACGGGAAACTCATTGCATTAATGCCGTTACATTTAATGTAGGTCAATGCAAACCGAACAATAATTTCCCTAAATCGTCATGCAATGAAGTGCATGCATCAGCATTATGACATACAAGCCCTTTGGTTGATGTCATCGAACGGGAAATTTATAAGGAATAACAAAAGGTGCACTAGCGCCGTTGCACTCAATGCTGACTAATGGAAAACTTATTACAAGGCAATGACATATGCAAATGCACTGCAATTGCACTGATACAATGTAGATAAATGCTGACTTGACTATACTGGTACGTCGGCTGGGTAAATGACTCGTGCATGGTAATATCCAATAATCGATAAGTGATGAATATGCACTATCGTAGGAAAATCGGGTGGATAATGTGTGACACTGTGTGTGTATGTATTAGTTTAATTTGAACAAAAAATAGTGCTTGAATACAAAATTAATCAGAGTTAATCAGTAAACATTCTAGTACAAGGTCGCATCCATTGCTAAAGATAGCGGGCCTCATTAAATTATTAAAATATAAAAGAGTAAATCATGTTAAGTCCACGTCCATGTCCACGTCCAACACAAAACAAAAAAAAACATATTTAACATTCAATAACCACTTACCCCACTTTTCCTGACAGTTGCCGTCGACGCCGACGCCGACGCCGCTTCCACACAATTCATACGTGTATGTTTGAAAACAAAAGGAAAAATAAAAAGCAGCAGGCGCGTCGTTATAATATTTAATTTCACTTACCTGTTGATTTGGGTGGCAGTCCTGCATGTTTCAGTTTTACTGTATATAAATCCTTTTAAATTTGGAATAATACGATGTCGGTGACTAACACTGTTCTGCCTGACAAAATACCATAATGCTTGAAAATCTTCCAAAGGACAGACTTGCTAGGGAGTACGCCTAGGAACTATTTTTACTAAATAAAGATGTTCCGGGTCGGTTGAAATTGTTTTGCCCATAATTGTATTTAAATGAATATATTTTAATATTGTATGCCTTGTAACGAAAATATATTTTAAAACAATAAAAACATCAAATAACAAGCATCAAGCAAAGATGATCACTGACAGCCTGTCAGTTGAAATGTTGACATAAATCAGCTGCTCAAAATGGACTAGAATATTTATAATGGCAAAGGTTTCCTACATGAAGCGACGAAAGTTTTGTTTCACACAGATGGTGCTGGGGAAGCATAGGGATTTTAAATAATTATCTTACTAGAAATTGGTTTGAGTGTTTGATGTGTGTATGTTAATATTTGTTTATGTGTTGTATGATCGCTATTCATGTTTAATGTTTATTAGTAATTTTGATTTTTAGTTTTAAAAAGCTTAAAAAGCTTATTTAAATAGTGACAAAAAGGAGAAAACAAAGGACAGAATAATACTTTGCACCGAGATTATTCTAGAATGTTCGATGGCAAAAAAAAACGGTCGGTCGATGAGGGAGATAGGGAGTCGAAGATTAGCAATCAGGAAGTTAAATTGTAATTTATCTTCAACGGTGATAGTTTACTAGTATTCAGGTCGTAGAGTTTTTGCTAGAAAAGTTTTTTTTAAATAAAAGGAAAACATTTTTTTAAGAAAAGACCATAAAAGAAGTTTTAAAAATTTTAAAAGTTTTATTAGTGTAAATTACACAGCAAAAATTGAAAAAGGTGATTGCGCTGAAAAGTTTGAAAATAAAAATAAAAGAAAAGGCGAACTGTTGAAAATCACCCTATTCTACTTTTAAACCAAAAATTTAAATTTTAAAAGTTTTATTTGCGGAAACAATACCTCCAAAGTTAAAAAAGTGCGAGTGCGCTAAACAGTTTTAGAAAGCGACATGTCTAACTAGGCAGAATTAAACCAAAAAAAAACAACCCATAAAAATTAAAATTTTTCATCTAAATTCTCTAATCGCAGAAATTGATATGGGAGCCCCTCAATCCTGGACCATTTTATTTTTATTGTAGGAGAAAATCATCGAAACAGACATTTGACATCAGATGTTAAAATTGAAAATGCTCAGATCATTTTATTCTGAGCACGTAGAGCACGCTCATACTCTGAGCAAATAAGAAACACGAGCAGTTATCTTGAGAACTCTTTGACTGCTCTGAACTAATTTATGAACACGCGAAATGACAGAATATTGTGAAAACTTGTTGTTCTATCTGTAAGTTGATATCGACAACAAAAAAACGACATCAATAAAAATACAATTCAGTAAATAAAAAATGTAAGTTGAATTAAGCATAAAACATTTATGTCTCGTTTCATTTGCTGGGTTCATTTGTGCGTGAGCTAAGATTTCTCTCTCTCTCTCTCCACCACCAAAACCATGCAGCGCAGCCGACTGCGCAGCACACACCGCACACAGTCCATAAAGGGCGACGAATATCTGATGCCAGTATAAATATTTAAAAAATGTATAAGAGCCTTGCGGCCGAACCCGGGACCCGATCACTACCAAATTTTCGAAAAAGTATTGATTATTGGGTATACACATGTGTGTAAAATTTGAAGAAAATCGGGTAAATTTTTTAATATTTTTGTTTGGGAGCCCCCCGACCCGCAGCCCGAGGGGCCTCAAAATTTAATAGAAAGTGTTGTCCGGAAATACACATGTGTGCAAAATTTCAATAAAATCGGGCCATGGGAAGTGGGTTAAAAATTGATCGCAAGAATCCACGACAGACGACCGACGACCGACCGACGACCCACGGGCAAGTGAAGTTAATATAGAGAATTTAAAAATGTTTTTTTAATGTTTTGCGAAAACGGGCCAGTGCGCTATTGAACCGGGCGATTTAA
Organism: Nephrocerus scutellatus; assembly: GCA_947095585.1. Lineage (NCBI taxonomy): Eukaryota > Metazoa > Arthropoda > Insecta > Diptera > Pipunculidae > Nephrocerus > Nephrocerus scutellatus. Next base: position 57,472,496 of record OX352761.1, on the reverse strand, counting down.
TTAGAGCCGTCATAGTTCCCCAAAATAATTCGTACTTGATAGTGAGACAATGCGAACGCACTTTACAATTATAATAGCCATTCATGACAAAAGCTCACTTAGCTAATAAAGCTCCATTAACGATCATCGTGCCAGCGTCGGAGTTACCCCAACGTATCAGAGACAAAAACTGAGTTTTTCTATTCTATCACTTGAATTAAAATTGAGTTCTATTCCAATCTAGAAATGAATTGGTAATTAATTTAAAATTGAGTTTTTTTTTTTACTTTTTGAGTTTTTTTAATTAAATTTAATTTAAAATTGAGTTTTTTAATTTTTTTTTAGTTTTTTTATTTAACTTACATTTAAACAGTAGTGTAAACTGCATTTATTAGTTGCCAATAAATTACTAATCAAATTTTGCAACAGGTACGTCAACGAAATCATGCCGGCAGGATATCATTGAATGCATCCAAGTAAGTTCACTTGCATATACTTTCTATATCCCCTTCTGGGCTACTAAGAGCAGTGATAAGTATTTGATTATTCGTTTTTTTTAAATTTTGATTTTTTTTAATTAAATTTAATTTTTAAATTTATTGCAACTTAGTTGCATCAACAATAAATTGGTTTATCCTTTTTTTTTTTATAATTACAAATGAATTATAAATTCTTTTGAATACATATATATAAAATTAACATTTGATTTCCAAGAACAATAAAGTTTTATATAAATTCTTTTAAATGCAAATCCAAATGAACAACCCCCAAAATTAATTAGTTTACAAAAAAAGTTTATAACGAAAAAAACAACCCATAAATTAAAATTTTGCATCTAAATTCTCTAATCGCAGAAATTGATATGGAGCCCCTCGATCCTGGGTCATTTTTTTTTGTGGGAGAAAATCATCGAAAGAGACATTTGACATCAGATGTCAAATTTGAAAATGCTCAGATCATTTTATTCTGAGCACTTAGAGCACGCTCATACTCTGAGCAAATAAGAAACACGAGCATTTTGCTTGAGAACTCTTTGGCTGCTCTTAACTAATTTATGAAAACGCCAAAAGACAGAATATTGTGAAAACTTGTTGTTCTATCTGTATGTTGATATCAATAACAAAAAACGACATCAATAAAAATAGAATTCAGTAAATAAGTAAGTATGTTGAATTAAGCATAAAACATTTATGTCTCGTTTCATTTGCTGGGTTCATTTGTGAGAGAGCTAAGATTTCTCTCTCTCTCCACCACCCAAAACCAAGCAGCGCAGCCGACTGCGCAGCACGGTACGACGGTATCTGTGGAAGTGGGTTAAAAATTGATCGCAAGATTCCACGCAGACGACCGACGACCGACATCCGTGCCTCGGGCAAGTGAAGTTAATATAGAGAATTTAATAAATAAAGAAACTTTGAGTTTTTATTGTTGCTTAACCTTTGGGTTGGAGTTATCATTTTTTTCTTACTTGCATCTGATGTGGAACATCATGAGCGAGTAGATTACGTTGGCATGGTTTGTGGCTGGGATCGATGATCCTGTGGTGGTTTTCTCCGGCTCTTTTCAGAGTATGACCTGAAGAACTTTGGACTGATAGACTGAATAAAGTCGACCATTTCCTTGATGATTCTGCGATGCCTCGGTGGAGATGCAACCAGGTCATTCCTTCTAGAATAGGTTAGGTTATAGATAAATAGATTAGTTAAAGAAATAAAATTCTTTCTTAAAAAGGAAAAAGAATAAGTTTCTTCCAATTTTAAATTTTAATATAGGTTATCATAGATTAGTATAGTTATAGGTTTAATGTTAAGAAAGTGAAGGAACGACCTGACTGCAACTAGACTGAGAGGATATCCTTCCCTTTTCCTACCTATCTTGTTTCCCCTTTTTTTACCTTTTTTTACATTTAAACAGTAGTGTAAACTGCATTTAGTAGTTGCCAATAAATTACTAATCAAATTTTGCAACAGGTACGTCAACGAAATCATGCCGGCAGGATATCATTGAATGCATCCAAGTAAGTTCACTTGCATATACTTTCTATATCCCCTTCTGGGCTACTAAGAGCAGTGATAAGTATTTGATTATTCGTTTTTTTTAAATTTTGATTTTTTTTAATTAAATTTAATTTTAAAATTTATTGCAACTTAGTTGCATCAACAATAAATTGGTTTATCCTTTTTTTTTTTTTTATAATTACAAATGAATTATAAATTCTTTTGAATACATATATATAAAATTCACATTTGATTTCCAAGAACAATAAAGTTTTATATAAATTCTTTTAAATGCAAATCCAAATGAACAACCCCCAAAATTAATTAGTTTACAAAAAAAGTTTATAACGAAAAAAACAACCCATAAATTAAAATTTTGCATTTAAATTCTCTAATCGCAGAAATTGATATGGAGCCCCTCGATCCTGGGTCATTTTTTTTTTGGTGGGAGAAAATCATCGAAAGAGACATTTGACATCAGATGTCAAATTTGAAAATGCTCAGATCATTTTATTCTGAGCACTTAGAGCACGCTCATACTCTGAGCAAATAAGAAACACGAGCATTTTGCTTGAGAACTCTTTGGCTGCTCTTAACTAATTTATGAAAACGCCAAAAGACAGAATATTGTGAAAACTGTTGTTCTATCTGTATGTTGATATCAATAACAAAAAAACAACCCATAAAAATTAAAATTTTTCATCTAAATTCTCTAATCGCAGAAATTGATATGGGAGCCCCTCGATCCTGGGCCATTTTTTTTTATTGTAGGAGAAAATCATCGAAACAAACATTTGACATCAGATGTTAAAATTGAAAAAGCTCAGATCATTTTATTCTGAGCACTTAGAGCACGCTCATACTCTGAGCAAATAAGAAACACGAACATTTATCTTGAGAACTCTTTGACTGCTCTGAACTAATTTATGAAAACGCGAAATGACAGAATATTGCGGAAACTTGTTGTTCTATCTGTAAGTTGATATCGACAACAAAAAACGACATCAATAAAAATAAAATTCAGTAAATAAAAATGTAAGTTGAAGTAAGCATAAAACATGTATGTCTCGTTTCATTTGCTGGGTTCATTTGTGCGTGCGCTAAGATTTCTCTCTCTCTCTCCACCACCACCAAAACCATGCAGCGCAGCCGACTGCGCAGCACACACCGCACACAGTCCATAAAGGGCGACGAATATCTGATGCCAGTACAGATATTTAAAAAATGTATAAGGGCCTTGCGGCCGAACCCGGGACCCGATCACTACCAAATTTTCGAAAAAGTATTGTTTATTGGGTATACACATGTGTGTAAAATTTGAAGAAAATCGGGTAAATTTTTTAAAATTTTTGTTTGGGAGCCCCCCGACCCCGCGGCCCGAGGGGCCTCAAAATTTAATAGAAAGTGTTGTCTCCGGAAATACGCAAGTGTGCAAAATTTCAATAAAATCGGGCCATGGGAAGTGGGTTAAAAATTGATCGCAAGAATCCACGACAGACGACCGACCGACGACCGACCGACGACCGACCGACGACCGACCGACGACCCACGGGCAAGTGAAGTTAATATAGAGAATTTAAAAACGACACAAAATAAAAATAGAATTCAGTAAATAAGTAAGTATGTTGAATTAAGCATAAAACATTTATGTCTCGTTTCATTTGCTGGGTTCATTTGTGCGAGAGCTAAGATTTCTCTCTCTCTCCACCACCCAAAACCAAGCAGCGCAGCCGACTGCGCAGCACGGTACGACGGTATCTGTGGAAGTGGGGTAAAAATTGATCGCAAGATTCCACGCAGACGACCGACGACCGACATCCGTGCCTCGGGCAAATGAAGTTAATATAGAGAATTTAATAAATAAAGAAACTTTGAGTTTTTATTGTTGCTTAACCTTTGGGTTGGAGTTATCATTTTTTTCTTACTTGCATCTGATGTGGAACATCATGAGCGAGTAGATTACGTTGGCATGGTTTGTGGCTGGGATCGATGATCCTGTGGTGGTTTTCTCCGGCTCTTTTTAGAGTATGACCTGAAGAACTTTGGACTGATAGACTGAATAAAGTCGACCATTTCCTTGATGATTCTGCGATGCCTCGGTGGAGATGCAACCAGGTCATTCCTTCAAGAATAGGTTAGGTTATAGATAAATAGATTAGTTAAAGAAATAAAATTCTTTCTTAAAAAGGAAAAAGAATAAGTTTCTTCCAATTTTAAATTTTAATATAGGTTATCATAGATTAGTATAGTTATAGGTTTAATGTTAAGTAAGTGAAGGAACGACCTGACTGCAACTGGACTGAGAGGATATCCTTCCCTTTTCCTACCTATCTTGTTTCCCCTTTTTTTACCTTTTTTTACGATTCGACACGATATTTTTTTAAATTCTCTATATTAACTTCACTTGCCCGTGGGTCGTCGGTCGGTCGGTCGTCGGTCGGTCGTCGGTCGGTCGTCGGTCGGTCGTCTGTCGTGGATTCTTGCGATCAATTTTTAACCCACTTCCCATGGCCCGATTTTATTGAAATTTTGCACACATGCGTATTTACGGAGACAACACTTTCTATTAAATTTTGAGGCCCCTCGGGCTGCGGGGTCGGGGGGCTCCCAAACAAAAATTTTAAAAAATTTACCCGATTTTCTTCAAATTTTACACACATGTGTATACCCAATAAACAATACTTTTTCGAAAATTTGGTAGTGATCGGGTCCCGGGTTCGGCCGCAAGGCCCTTATACATTTTTTAAATATCTGTACTGGCATCAGATATTCGTCGCCCTTTATGGACTTTGTGCGGTGTGTGCTGCGCAGTCGGCTGCGCTGCATGGTTTTGTTGGTGGTGGAGAGAGAGAGAGAGAAATCTTAGCGCACGCACAAATGAACCCAGCAAATGAAACGAGACATAAATGTTTTATGCTTACTTCAACTTACATTTTTATTATATACTGAATTGTATTTTTATTGATGTCGTTTTTTTTGTTGTCGATATCAACTTACAGATAGAACAACAAGTTTTCACAATATTCTGTCATTTGGCGTTTTCATAAATTAGTTCAGAGCAGTCAAAGAGTTCTCAAGATAAATGTTCGTGTTTCTTATTTGCTCAGAGTATGGGCGTGCTCTAAGTGCTCAGAATAAAATGATCTGAGCTTTTTCAATTTTAACATCTGATGTCAAATGTTTGTTTCGATGATTTTCTTCTACAATAAAAAAAATGGCCCAGGATCGAGGGGCTCCCATATCAATTTCTGCGATTAGAGAATTTAGATGAAAAATTTTAATTTTTATGGGTTGTTTTTTTTGTTCATGAGAAGGTGTCACTGGCAAGAGACAAGAACCGCCCGTCCGACGAGCTAGACCGAGCAACCGCGAGCGTGTCGTGATGTCCTTGCTAGTGGCAGAACCCCTAGTGGGACCCTCTACATAACAATCAATACATCATTCTAATAGAAGTTCGCGGCCATTGCTCAAGACAGCGGACCTCTATAGAATAAAAAACTAAAATTATTAAACAAAAATACTTAAATAAAATTAATACTTTGTTTGAATTGAAACTCTCTGCACAGTAACTCTTCCCTTAATACAATAAGGAAGCACGGTTACGACACGTCATTACACATTCGTATGCTGCAAAACGCTGTAAAAACTCCGTCGTCATCTCTTCTGGCCTGGATGGTAAAGGAAGTCAGAGATTATGTCCCATGTTACGAAACTTGTCAGTGCATAAAAAGTCCGAACCTTGTTTTTCGTCCACCAATGGGTAATCCCTTGGCAGCGGGCCGACTTTTTCGAAAGTATGCATAGAGCGTACCCTAGATCTAAGCGAGGAAATATAGGTCTATTAATTGTTCTCGATCATTTGACGAAGTTTCCTTTTTTAAGGCCCCTTAGGAAGTTTACCTCCTCTGTCATTTGTAATTACCTTGAGGAAGTTATTTTCCAATTCTGTGGAGTTCCTCAAACTATCTTTAAATCCAACCTGTTTGATTCATTTATTACTAAATATTGAATATCGCACATGTACACTTCCATCTATTATCCATAGGTCAATCCGTCTGAGAGAGTGAACAGATCAATTTTATCGTCCATTAGGGCCTACATAAATAATGACCACACGTCATGGGACCTAAAAGTGTACGCCATAACCTGTTCCATTAGAAAAACCATTCATAAGTCCACGGGAATTACGCCTTACTACCTCGTTTACATGGAAAACATGATTAACAATGGCTATGATTAAAAATTAATTCAGGACTTGAAATTGCTTTGTAACGGTGAGGACCCTCGTTTACTTCGACAGGATGCGTTCGGCTTAATTAGGCAAAAAGCAAAAGAAAACATGAAGATCGCACATGAACATAACGGCCAACGGTACAATTTGCGATCTAGATCTATAACTTTCGATATAGGAAAGAGTGTATTTAATCGTAACTTCGTTCAAATTAATGCAGGTAATAAGTTGAGCAGAAATCGGGTAAATATGCCTTTTCCAGCTAATGAAGCACTCATCACAGTTCGCGTTCATTATCTGTTTTGTAATAGACACGTACGATTTTTTTTAAACATTGCTGGCAGCCCTATCATCCATAAAACATTTTTTATTGTCGCCCGCCAAAAATGAGGCAATGTAAATTACCAACTCTCAATCTGCATAGTAACACGAACTCTTGTGAGGAACAAATTCGTCAAGGCGTGGGACGAATTTCTCCCACACAAAAATTACTACATTAGAAGTATTTCATAATCCACATTTAAATAAAATGCCGACGGCACCTCAATTGCAGCAAAACACACTAAACAGGTCAAGTGATCGCTGTAATCATCAACAAGAATGGTTCTTGATAAGAATCTCAAGCTGATCTGGCAAAAGAAAAAGCGATTATACAAGTCGGTCACTGATGATGTGCCAAGCAGCAACATTAAATGACAAAAACTCTCCACTCGCGTATCCACTCCCATTGCGGCGAAATGAAAACAAGCAAAGTGCACTGCGAGAAGAGTGGGGAAATAGGAGTGACGACAGATCAACCAACACCGCATAAAGCTTAATCATCGACTAGTGAAAGGGGGAGAGAGGAAATATGCAGTGCCTTAAAAACACAAGAGGACTAACTGGGTCAACGAACCAGCTGACCAGTTCAACGAACTACGCACCGTTCGCAACAAAAGAAGAGGGCTCGTCAACATTAGGTAAACTAATGCAACCATAACAACAACAACAACAACACGAGATGTTTCGCTGCCGACGCACAAGAAGATTACAAACAACAGCAAAGATTGTGCACGCAATCGAACAGCTGAAATCGCAGACAGCGATTACAACAACAACAACATGGCGAAACAATAGAAATATAGTGAACAACAGCAACCAGGAGAACCGGCCATACCAAGATTTTTGCATAGCAATAGCGGTCATAACGTGACCATGGGCCAACCGTAGGAACATAGCAAGCCACGATTTCCCACGGTTTTAGCAGTTTTAACCCGATTCGGCCACTATAAAGGAGGCAAAAATTCTGCAAATGATCTCTTCCTTCTTGACTTTTGACCAGTTCAGCAGCACATCGACAAGCGAAGTATCCTTGCCATTGCTCAGAACTAGACTAAGACTTTCTGTCACAGTGCACAAGCGGAGTACCTTTGTCACTGCTCAGGAAAACTGGACATAGACACTCTGTTATAGTGCACAAGCGAAGTATCTTTGTCACTGCTCAGAAGACTGGACTGGGACTATTCTGTCACAGTGCACAAGCGGAGTACCTTTGTCACTGCTCAGGAAAACTGGACATAGACACTCTGTTACAGTGCACAAGCAAAGTATCCTTGCCATTGCTCAGAACTAGACTTAGATTATTCTGTCACAGTGCACAAGCGGAGTACCTTTGTCACTGCTCAGGAAAATTGGACATAGACACTCTGTTACAGTGCACAAGCGAAGTATCTTTGTCACTACTCAGAAGACTGGACTGGGACTATTCTGTCACAGTGCACAAGCGGAGTACCTTTGTCACTGCTCAGGAAAACTGGACATAGACACTCTGTTACAGTGCACAAGCGAAGTATTTTTGTCACTGCTCAGAAGACTGGACTTAGACGCTCTGCCACAGTGAACAAGCGCAGTACCCTTGTCACTGTCCATCACGCTACGAAGACAGCACAGCCAGCAGACCACAATTTGTAAATTAGAATTACGCCATTGAACTAACCATTAACCCAGTATAACTGATTTTAAAGAATCACAACTTAAGAATTAGAATTAAGCCACTGAAATAACTATAAATTAATTATAACTTCTTTAAGGAAACAATAAACACCTAATCCTGGTTCCTAAAATAAATAAAAATCTTTTTATTGTAACGACCCTTTTGAAAAAAGAACCCTCGTCACGCCGAGGATACCCCGGCTGGGAAAAAACCTCGTTACACTCTTGCCTCTCTATTCTATGCTTTCCATCGTTTGCTATTGCTATATCCGTTCCACTAAGCACAATACTATGTGGGCGATATACTTTGCATGTTGCAAATATGCATATGTGTAGTTTGTATATTGGCTTTACAACCGATGTCCGGTCCTGGCCTCCTGCAAAAAATCTCCCCACCGGTCCGGATTTAGAGCCGATGTCATCCAGTTTGGCATCCCTAAACTCTGAGCACGCCTCGCTGTCGTGCTCATTAAATCCTACCGCAAAGGAATTTCCGAGCAGGATCTTCGTCGCTCATACAAGCTAGGTGTCCAGCCCACCGAATCCTACTGAGCTTAATCCTCTTCACGATGTCGAAATCGCGGTAACGCTCGTAGATCTCATCATTGTAGAGTTTCCGGAATGGTCCTTCCTCACATACGGGGCCAACAATTCTCCGTAAGACTTTTCTCTCGAACGCGGCTAAGATATCAGAATGCTTTTTGCTAAGCACCCAAGTCTCGGATCCATATGTAAGTACTTGTATGACCATTGTCTTACATTCAAACAGCTTAGATGTTATGGTTAAATTCCTGGATTTGAAGAGTCTTGACAGACTATAGTAGGCTTTGTTGGCTTTAGCAACTGTGCACGTATTTCTGGTTCTATATGTGTAGTTTGCATATTGGAAATATGCCAATGGTTAGTTTGCTTATTGGAATTATGCAAATGTGTAATTTGCATATTGGAAATATGCCGTAGGGTCGTATGATTTTTTGAGACAGAAAACAGACACTAGAGTGTGATAGGAGCTGACGCCGCCAAAAGGCTATAACAGGATAAAAACGAGTATCAATGAGTAAGGTTGTTATGATATTTTCAACTTTGAAAATTCGATATGGAGAAGAAAAATCGAGAACGACATCAGTGTAACCAAGATGTTGTCCGCCCTTGTTCATACATTTTCTTAAAAAGAGAAAAAATTATATAAACTAGAATCCACCTCACTAGCAGACAAAAGTTTTTCTCGTTGCTCAAAGAAGTCGTTTTTGGATATTCCAATAAAAGCTGTTTTTGTACCTAATGCCCTAGCTACTCTTATTGCATGGAGGAAAGTGGCATAATATTAGGTTCACGATCACTTAAGGCCAAGAATCAATACCAAAGTCGCAGCAACGTCATCAGCGTCAGATTCCAGCGGAGCAGCGGCAGCGGCGTCAACAACCAGGACTGTAAGCCTAGATCACGACAAATACGAGAAACGTTGACTTCATGTGCTCCAAATGAGTGTTTGACTGTTTTGGGCTGCAAATGCTGTTGCTGCTAATTAAAACTTCTTAATACAAAACTAGACTGAATTTAGATGAGTAGGACTTGCTTATACACATTTATGCTATAAGATATCAAAGTCAAAAAATCTCTGTACTTTGTCTTGACTGGACGGCTTTTAGTTGGCAACTGGTCTGACAAGAATTTTATTTTCAAATGTATGTACGAATGTAAATGTAAATATTTTAATTATTTATTTATTTATTGTTGGTGGGCTGAGAAGCCTTTTGCACTGTGACTTTGAGATCTATTGTGCATTCCAGATGTTTACCACAATATGTGGTGGTTTAGTTCGTTTATGAATGCCCCATATTTGTCAGGTCGATTGGTTTGACATTTTGAAATGGAATTGTGTGAGCCTTAAGGTATTGAAATCTTTTCCTAGTTAGGGCGTCAGATATCAAGAGTATGTGTTCTGGCGTTTCTTTTGCTCCGTTACAGAAGCGGCAGCGATCCATTTGGATTTTTCCCATTTTTATTAAATGGCCGTTAAATGGGCCGTGTCCTGTCATATACCAGACAAGAGATCTGAGTGCATGGCGGTTTAACTTAACTGTCTCATTCCATTTTATGATTCCCATTCTGCTTCGATTACGATATTTACCCTCTCATTTTTTTCTTGAGGTGGCTTGTAGAATAGGCAACGCTTGGTTCGGGGCCGGTGAAAATTTCTTCTGCAGAGAGATCTGCTGTCTCGTTCCCTTCGATGCCTGAATGGCCGGGAGACCCCATTAGGGTGATCTTGTTGGTTCTTGCCAATTCGTTAAGGTGGCAGTAGCAGCTCCACGTTGTTTTGGAGTTTAAAACTGGACTTTTTAATGCTAGCACTACGGCCTGGCTATCTATCATGTAGATCTCGGTTCTTCTAAGTCTTCTTTTGATGCATTAGATGGTGCAGGCTTCTATGTCTGTTGTTTCTGCCTGGAAGACGGTTGGAGATTTTCATAGGGGTATTCGTATTGTGGTTATAGGCCCGAATACTCCTGCACCCGTCCCTGTTTCTGTTTTAGATCCGTCTGTTTACCAGATAGATGCATGGTGGGGAAGGTTTTCAACTTGATTTCGTTCTGGTATTATTATTGAGAAGTTCCTTTGAAAATAAGTTATTTATATCATTGAGTCTGATCGAAGGACAATACCACTATCTATGTTGATTTTGTTAGCGATGGTAGTATGTCCTGGCTTATAAGCTTTAATTTGGTTTGTTATATTAAGTGTTGTGTGTATAAGTGAAGTGGTGGAAGTCCCAGGAGCTTTTCAGGAGCTGCCGTTGGACAAGTTCTTATCGCACCTATTGCACTTAGGCAGATTAGTCTCTGAATTGTATTTAGTTTTGAGCGTGTTGCTCTGTTTTTGGCCACCATATCAGGGCTGCGTATGAGAGCCTGGGTCTGATAATGTTTTGGTATAGCCATAGAGTTATTTGCGGGTTTATTCCCCGCGTTTTGCTGAACATACGTGGGCAAGTGAAGTAAGCTTTATTAGCTTTGTTGGTGATGTATGACACATGAGAGTTCCATGTACGTTTTTGGACTCCCAGGTATTTGACTTCTGGTATTGTTTGGAGAGTTTTGCCTTGGAATATTATTGTGGGAAGAGTTATTTTCTTCCTTTTTGTGAAGACGGTGCATACTATTTTGTCTGGGTTAACACTTAGGTCAACCTCTCAACACCATTTGCTTACTATTTCATGCGTTCTGCTATCGTACTCCCGAATTTACCACGCACGCATAGCTAATGTTTGTGATAAAAGTAGTTGGTCCATCACCAGTAGCCACAGAAATGGTGATAGGACTCCGCCTTGTGGACAGCCTCTGGTTGCCGGTACTGTGATGAGTTAGTCACCGAACGAGGCTAGAATTTTCCTATAATTTTAGCCGCCCGATAGTTATGTGGAATGATTTGCCTGATTCTGTGTTTCCGCGTTTTTATGATCTGCAGTCGTTTAAGATAAGCGTGCATAGACATCTCATCCTTTCCTCTCCCTAATTTCCTAACGCCCACGCTGTGTTAAGCATTATAAGGGTGCAAACCCCTTTAGCGTGTGTACATTATAAAAAAAAATAAAAAATTTCCTGACCCATCCTATGATAGAGGAGTATATTATCCTGGTTCTGGCTTGTATTTGAATTGCTTCGAAGTTAGTGTTGTCAAACGCGCCTTGAATGTCAATGAAGGCGCATATTAGCATTTCTTTACTTCGAAGTGTGTCTTCGATTTTCCAGTCTGATACGCATGTTGGCTGGGTTTAAGAGGGTTTCGTTGGAGTATGTTGGATCTTATGTGGTGACCTAATATTTTCTCCATGGCTTTAAGTATACATGATGTGAGTCTGATTGGCCTGTAAGACCTGGTATCCTCTGGAGATTTCCTCCCTGCTTTTGGTAAGATAATCACTCGCACTTCTCTGCAGCACCTTGGGACGTATTCTAAGCTATAGCTAGCTTTGTAGAGTCTTAAGAGTGTAGTTTCTATTATGTTTATGCCACGATGCAGAAGGATCGGGTATATCTCGTCTCCACATGGGGATTTGTATGGTCCGAAGGAGTTTACTGCCCAGCGAACTCCTACAGTGGTGAAAATCCTATTAGAGAGCTTGTAGGACTCTGCAAAGATATGATAAGGATGTGAGTTAAGGTCCTCGTTTTCTTCTTGGTTGCTTAGTATTAGACAGTTTGGGAAATTACTTTTTACTAAGCACTCAAGAGTTTCTTCGCCATTTGGTGTTCTGACTGAACTAAGTGGATTTCTGTGATCAACGAAGAGAACTTTCTATAGTCGACATGCTGCTGGCACCTTTTCAATACTTTCACAGAATTCTCTCCAGCTGTTCCTTTTGCTGTTTCTTAATGCAGCGTTGTATTTTGTTAAAGCAGTTCGGTTTTTGATCGGTATTTGATCGTTTGGCCTTGTTAAAGAGCTTCCGAGTCTTCGAGATCGTGGTTCCACCAGGGAACATCTCTTGTGCCTCTGACGTGAGCTGCATCACAGCTTGTGTAATTGCCTCGGTGAGGTCGTTAGAAGTGCTATCTAAATCTACAATCGAGCTAATAGTGGTACGAATGCCTATTAGATTGAATTCTAGTGAGTCTAGGTAGACTTGCCATTTGATGTGGTTGGGAGTTCTTATAATAAATTGAACCCAGTTGGGAGTTTCAATATTAAAATGGATGTACATATGTCGTAGAATGATGCCTCCTTCATTACATGCCAATTCTGGATCGCACTGGTCGTACTTATATCTGATAAGGTGAGGTCCAGTACCTCTCTCCGTATAGCGTTTATGAAGGTTGCATCACTTCCCACGTTATTTATTATAATGTTTTTTGATAGGCAATAATTAAGAAGTTGCTCACCTTTGAGTTGGTATTGGTGCTACCCCAGACTAGGTGGCGAGCGTTTGCATCGCATCCTATCACAAATTTTTGGTTGTGAGCTATGCTGTATTATAAAAAGCTCTGTATTAATTACGGATGTGGGTCTTCTTCCTCTCCATGGAAGTAGGCAGCGGCAAGGTTGCTACGTCTTTTTGTTTTTTGTTTTATAAAATGCATCTCTATGGAGATCAGGTTTAGGTCTCTGGAAATAAATTGGTTTAAGAAGTACATTTTGAATGAGTGGTGACATAGGATTGCTGTCCTGGGTCTCTCATTTCTTTTTCTGTAATCAACTTACCCAGTTTGTTTGGGATCCCCAACATTTTTTTCATTTTTGGTCCATGGCATGGCACATTTATCTGCATACACTTCAGCATTATGTGCGCAAGTTGGGCTTATTTGTCTATCATGAGGGCCCTGTGCTGTTGAGCTCACGGGAGGCTGTATATGCTTCTTTGCAGCCGTGCTTTTGGATTGTCTGGCCTTGTTTATTTTATTTGCCCTATCGACCCTGTATCCTGAGTTGGATTTCCGTGGTCAGTCATCGGGCTTGATTGTAGAAATGGTGGTGACTGAGTGATTTCCTTGATTGTCGGTAAGGCTGGGTTGCCCTGGTCCTGATGGCCCTTTGCTGGGTCCAGCTTCCATTGCTTCTTTACTTCCTTTTTGTTCTTTTTTGAATCTGAAGTATACAGACCCAAAGAGCCAGTTTACTCTGTAGTTGGAGCCTTTCAGGTCTCCGCTATTATTGGCGAGGCTGAGACAGTAATTTGGAGATAATCGTTTTCTCTGTGTTTGCGTGACAGTATCTTCCAATCTCCGTTCCGTAGCACTTTGTTCTGGAACACTAGGCGCCTGCTTATTTTTTTGTTTTCTATTTTGATTCATTTTTACTATGCGGCAGATAAATGTAATAATTTGGTGGCGAGGGCTTTCATCCTCCACGACGATTTTCAAATTGGCATTTTCCAATGGTTTTAGAGTTGGGATTGTCTTAGTTATCCATGTTGCCATGTCTTCATCAGCGCAGCTCACAGAAAGCCACCCATTTCTGGTACTGCAGCCCAGGAAATTAGGGCTTATACCATCTAAGGGGAGCTCGGCTACTGTGCCGTTTGTTTGACATCAGGGAAGTACTGGTCAGTAATAGCCAACCTAATAGCTTTTGTGATGTCACTGTACCTTTGCACTGTCTTTGATCCACTTGTTGCCACTTCATCGCTTGGACCAGTTTTTTCCGTGGTGCTGGATGTTTCATTTTCTATTAATATGGGGCATGCTTGCCTGTTCCTTTTCCGTGGGTTTTCGGATTGGAGTCGTTTGATTGGCTCCGTTTGATGGTTGTTGAAATAGTCCTGTCCTTGATTTTTGTTGGCACTGGGCTAGTGCCTCGTCTTGGGTGACTCCCGTTTGTTTGGGAAAGGTCAGTCTTTTCCTCGCAATATAATAATTTCGGTTTTGATTGGCACTAGTAATTCAAATCTCAGATCGCACATACATACCAAATTTCACAAATGTCATAATCCATTTGCTTTAATTTGGTGAGTACGATTTTTTTTCCCTTTATAATGATTAATTAAACTTGTTTATAATTTCTACTTTCAGACAAATGGCATAATCACCTTACCTAAGATAAGTATAATTACATTTAATATAAAATACAATAATACTTATACATGATTTTTCTTCTTTCAGACGCAATTTAATATTATGCTGTATATACAGCGAAACATACCGCTGGCCTTGAAATATCGCTTTTACTGGAACTACGCACAATTTATGAATAGGTCGCTTGTTTGTTCCGCCCGCTCTTTTGACTGTAGCTACTCGCACTTTGTTATCACTTCCCGGAGGCAGCTGAACAGCCCGCCCTATTGTCCATCTCGCCGAAGGAAAGTGCTCATCTATTATAATTACAAGTCGCCGAGCTTGAAATTTTCATGCTTTTCAGTAAATTACGTTCTCCGTTGTAAGCTAAATAAATAGCCTCGATGCCACCGGACCCAAAAATGCTGCTTCAGCTTCTTGATTAAGTCCCACCTGGCCTTCGCTGACAATTTTTTGTTTACCAGATCATCATTGGGTAACGTATGCAGAGCTCGACTTATGGCGAAGTGTGCTGGCGTTAAAATCAAGTCATCTACATCATCGGAGGATGAAACATTCGCGCATAGGTGTCGAGAGTTAAGGATACTCTCAATACCGGTCATCGGAGTGCCGAATTCCTCAAGTGACATTATAGAATCACCAGCGACTCTTTTGAGATGCGTCTTCGCTAATTTTACGGCTGCTTCCCAATGCCCATTCAAGTGAGGAGCACCTGGTGGATTAAAAAGCCAAACAATTTTTTGTCTTGAAAGAGAAGAGAATAACTTATATTAGATAGGTTTGCTTTTAAGAATTGGTTTAATTTTTTTAACAGTTTATTTAGGAGGTGACGTCACCAAAAGGCGGATGGAAACGAGTATCAAAAAGAAGAAATTAAAAAACAACCCATAAAAATTAAAAATTTTCATGTAAATTCTCTAATAGGAGATACAAATTATGTGTTTATAATTTTAAGGAAATCGGGCTAATTTTAAAAATGTACTTGGGCACCACTCGGTTCTCAGGGCCGATCACTCCAAAAATTTTGCTAAAGTTTTATCCATCGGAGATACACACACATGTGTATAAAATTTGAAGAAAATCAAGGCTGCGTATGAGAGCCTGGGTCTGATAATGCTTTGGTATAGCCATAGAGTTATTTGCGGGTTTATTCCCCGCGTTTAGCTGAACATACGTGGGCAAGTGAAGTAAGCTTTATTAGCTTTGTTGGTGATGTATTACACATGAGAGTTCCATGTACGTTTTTGGACTCCCAGGTATTTGACTTCTGGCATTGTTTGGAGAGTTTTGCCTTGGAATATTATTGTGGGAAGAGTTATTTTCTTCCTTTTTGTGAAGACGGTGCATACTATTTTGTCTGGGTTAACACTTAGGTCAACCTCTCAACACCATTTGTTTACTATTTCATGCGTTCTGCTATCGTACTCCCGAATTTACCACGCACGCATAGCTAATGTTTGTGATAAAAGTAGTTGGTCCATCACCAGTAGCCACAGAAATGGTGATAGGACTCCGCCTTGTGGACAGCCTCTGGTTGCCGGTACTGTGATGAGTTAGCCACCGAACGAGGCTAGAATTTTCCTATAATTTTAGCCGCACGATAGTTATGTGGAATGATTTGCCTGATTCTGTGTTTCCGCATTTTTATGATCTGCAGTCGTTTAAGATACGCGTGCATAGACATATCATCCTTTCCTCTCCCTAATTTCCTAACGCCCACGCTGTGCTAAGCATTATAATGGTGCAAACCCCTTTAGCGTGTGTACATTATAAAAAAAAATAAAAAATTTCCTGACCCATCCTATGATAGAATAGTATATTATCCTGGTTCTGGCTTGTATTTGAATTGCTTCGAAGTTAGTGTTGACAAACGCGCCTTGAATGTCAATGAAGGCGCATATTAGCATTTCTTTACTTCGAAGTGTGTCTTCGATTTTCCAGTCTGATACGCATGTTGGCTGGGTTTAAGAGGGTTTCGTTGGAGTATGTTGGATCTTATGTGGTGACCTAATATTTTCTCCATGGCTTTAAGTATAAATGATGTGAGTCTGATTGGCCTGTAAGACCTGGTATCCTCTGGAGATTTCTTCCCTGCTTTTGGTAAGATAATCACTCGCACTTCTCTGCAGCACCCTGGGACGTATTCTAAGCTAAAGCTAGTTTTGTAGAGTCTTAAGAGTGTAGTTTCTATTATGTTTATGCCACGATGCAGAAGGATCGGGTATATCTCGTCTCCACATGGGGATTTGTATGGTCCGAAGGAGTTTACTGCCCAGCGAACTCCTACAGTGGTGAATATCCTATTAGAGAGCTTGTAGGACTCTGCAAAGATATGATAAGGATGTGAGTTAAGGTCCTCGTTTTCTTCTTGGTTGCTTAGTATTAGACAGTTTGGGAAATTACTTTTTACTAAGCACTCAAGAGTTTCTTCGCCATTTGGTGTTCTGACTGAACTAAGTGGATTTCTGTGATCAACGGAGAGAACTTTCTATAGTCGACATGCTGCTGGCAGCTTTTCAATACTTTCACAGAACTCTCTCCAGCTGTTCCTTTTGCTGTTTCTTAATGCAGCGTTGTATTTTGTTAAAGCAGTTCGGTTTTTGATCGGTACTTGATCGTTTGGCCTTGTTAAAGAGCTTCCGAGTCTTCAAGATCGTGGTTCCACCAGGGAACATCTCTTGTGCCTCTGACGTGAGCTGCATCACAGCTTGTGTGATAGGCATTTGTAATTCCCTCGGTGAGGTCGTTAGAAGTGCTATCTAAATCTACAATCGAGCTAATAGTGGTGCGAATGCCTATTAGATTGAATTCTAGTGAGTCTAGGTAGACTTGCCATTTGATGTGGTTGGGAGTAATTATAATAAATTGAACCCAGTTGGGAGTTTCAATATTAAAATGGATGTACATATGTCGTAGAATGATGCCTCCTTCATTACATGCCAATTCTGGATCGCACTGGTCGTACTTATATCTGATAAGGTGAGGTCCAGTACCTCTCTCCGTATAGCGTTTATGAAGGTTGCATCACTTCCCACGTTATTTATTATAATGTTTTTTGATAGGCAATAATTAAGAAGTTGCTCACCTTTGAGTTGGTATTGGTGCTACCCCAGACTAGGTGGCGAGCGTTTGCATCGCATTCTATCACAAATTTTTGGTTGTGAGCTATGCTGTATTATAAAAAGCTCTGTATTAATTACGGATGTGGGTCTTCTTCCTCTCCATGGAAGTAGGCAGCGGCAAGGTTGCCACGTCCTTTTGTTTTATAAAATGCATCTCTATGGAGATCAGGGTTAGGTCTCTGGAAATAAATTGGTTTAAGAAGTACATTTTGAATGAGTGGTGACATAGGATTGCTGTACTGGGTCTCTCATTTCTTTTTCTGTAATCAACTTACCCAGTTTGTTTGGGATCCCCAAAATTTTTTTCATTTTTGGTCCATGGCATGGCACATTTATCTGCATACTCTTCAGCATTATGTGCGCAAGTTGGGCTTATTTGTCTATCATGAGGGCCCTGTGCTGTTGAGCTCACGGGAGGCTGTATATGCTTCTTTGCAGCCGTGCTTTTGGATTGTCTGGCCTTGTTTATTTTATTTGCCCTATCGACCCTGTATCCTGAGTTGGATTTCCGTGGTCAGACATCGGGCTTGATTGTAGAAATGGTGGGCTGGGTTGCCCTGGTCCTGATGGCCCTTTGCTGGGTCCAGCTTCCATTGCTTCTTTACTTCTTTTTTGTTCTTTTTTGAATCTGAAGTATACAGACCCAAAGAGCCAGTTTACTCTGTAGTTGGAGCCTTTCAGGTCTCCGCTATTATTGGCGAGGCTGAGACAGTAATTTGGAGATAATCGTTTTCTCTGTGTTTGCGTGACAGTATCTTCCAATCTCCGTTCCGTAGCACTTTGTTCTGGAACACTAGGCGCCTGCTTATTTTTTTGTTTTCTATTTTGATTCATTTTTACTATGCGGCAGATAAATGTAATAATTTGGTGGCGAGGGCTTTCATCCTCCACGACGATTTTCAAATTGGCATTTTCCAATGGTTTTAGAGTTGGGATTGTCTCAGTTATCCATGTTGCCATGTCTTCATCAGCGCAGCTCAGAGAAAGCCACCCATTTCTGGTTCTGCAGCCCAGGAAATTAGAGCTTATACCATCTAAGGGGAGCTCGGCTACTGCGTCCATTATGTGGTTCTGGATCTTTGACTTCTGTGCCGTTTGTTTGACATCAGGGAAGTACTGGTCAGTAATAGCCAACCTAATAGCTTTTGTGATGTCACTGTACCTTTGCACTGTCTTTGATCCACTTGTTGCCACTTCATCGCTTGGACCAGTTTTTTCCGTGGTGCTGGATGTTTCATTTTCTATTAATATGGGGCATGCTTGCCTGTTCCTTTTCCGTGGGTTTTCGGATTGGAGTCGTTTGATTGGCTCCGTTTGATGGTTGTTGAAATAGTCCTGTCCTTGATTTTTGTTTGGCACTGGGCTAGTGCCTCGTCTTGTGTGACTCCCGTTTGTTTGAGAAAGGTCAGTCTTTTACTCGCAATATAATAATTTCGGTTTTGATTGGCACTAGTTAGAGTTGCGCGAAACAGTTCCAATGGTGGAACGAACACGGAACGTTTCTTTTATTGAAAGGAACTAGTTCCCGGAAACATGTCCGCGGAACTATATAGTTCCATAGACATTTTTACGTGGAAAGAAAGTTTTGATAGGGATAGGTTGATGGTTGAGCAGTATCTATGAACATACCATATGCAAGAACGATTACGGTATATTTAGTTCGTGAATAGACATCATGTTTTCTTTTTTTCTCTTTAACACAATGTGTAGCAGTTGCTCTAGTACGAGTTAAAATATAACCAACTATTACTTCTGCTACTTCTACAGGAACCCATTGTGATCGATGTATAGAGTTTGCATGAGTTTTAAATTTCTACTCGTTATATTGCTACAGTGCCACAATTAGCTTCGATTCGATTATAGCGTTTGTTGGATAACGTAGTTTAAATTCAATTTAATTAGTATTATTGTTAATAGATGGCGACAATAGTGAAAAGTTAAAGCTAAAAGTAGTTCGACTTTTCAGTATGTTATGTTTTTGTTTCACTTCCTCCTTGTTCATATTGCAAACATCACGCATTATACAATTATAATAAAAGTTATTTTGTTTAATCGGTAATATATATTAATCATCGGTCTTTTTATTTATATAATCTAACAGGTTATGGGCCCAGTTGACCCAAGCAAAGAAAATTTTTAAATATATAATTTGTTAATTGTGTCTACTGCGGTGTAAAGGAAAATAAAATGTCTACCGAAATAAAATATCATTTCGATAAATTAAACAACGATAACTATTTCAATTGGAAATTACGAATGCAATTGTTAATGCAAAAAGAAAATTCGTGGACGGCGATTATATCTGATGCTCCAGAACCAATAACACCTGAATGGACAAAGGCAAACACGAATGCAGTTTCGAGTATTGGATTAAATATCGAGGACAGTCAATTTGTGCATATAAGAGACCATTTAACATCTGCTAAATCGATGTGGAACGCATTAATGGAATATCACGAAAAAAGTGCAGGTAGTAATAGCGTTCAATTAATTAAAGAAATTTGCACACGTAAACTCGATGAAGGTGGCAACATGGAGAAGCATATTCATTGGCTGACAGATATGTTTCAAAGGATAGATGCACTCGGTGAAGAGAAATTGTCTGAAAAATGGCAGATCGGTCTATTGTTTGGACAACTACCATGCAGCTATGATACTGTGGTTACAGCGCTACAAACACAAAAAGCAAGCGAGTTAAATTTAAAAATTGTGCAAGCGAAATTGATTGAAGAGTATAAACACAAATTGGATCGTGACAATCAATCTGGTGGCGCATGTGGTAATGTTCTGAAAGTCGATTCAGGCATCTTGGAATGTTTCTTTTGCAAAAAGAAAGGCCATATTAAAAGTGAATGCAGAAAATATGAAAAGTGGTCCAAAAAGAAGTTACATAAGAAGAATTCAACAGAGATGCATAAAGCGAATACAATTGACAATTCAGACAATAATCAATTGTTTATAGTGACACATAAGGAAAATGGCTCATCAAGTAACTGGATTATTGATTCAGGAGCTACGTGTCATATTAGCAATAACAAAGGAGATTTTGTTGATTTTATCTCAAATTATAATGAAAGCATTCGTGTTGCCGATAATAAAGAATACTGGTCGATAGGTAAAGGTACAGTAAATGTCCAATTCTGCGATCATAGAAATAAACCAATGTCAGCCATAATAAAAGATGTTTTATACGTTCCGGAAATTTCGTCTAACATTTTGTCAGTGAAACAATTGGCAAGAAAAGGTATAAATGTTGAATTTACCAAAAACGAAGTATTCATCAAGAGGAATAATAAAATCAATAATATTGGCGAGGTTTTTGGTAATCAATACCGTCTGAGGCAAATGCATAAGGTCGATATGGTAAACGGTGAGCGTACTCTATGTGCACATCAGTGGCATCGAATTCTCGGACATAGAGATATAAATATCATAAAGCATTTGGACAATCAGAATTTAGTGAGCGGTATGAAGGTCAGAAAATGCAATTGCAGCGATATTTGTGAATCCTGTCTAAAAGGGAAAATGTCGAGAACGCCATTTCCGAAAGTTTCAATGACGTCAACCAAGGCACCGATGGATCTGGTACACACAGACTTATGTGGTCCGATGCAGACTGCATCACACAATGGTAATCGTTACATCCTTACATTCATTGACGATTTTTCACGTTATACGAAGATTTATTTACTAAAGCATAAATCTGAATGTGTTGATAAGTTAAAGGAATATGTAGCATTATCAAAGACAAAGTTTTCGCAATATCCAAAGATCATCAGATCTGATAGAGGTACAGAGTATACCGATAAACGAGTCGTTGGCTATCTTAAAGGTATCGGAACAAGCATTCAATATACAGCTACATATTCGCCACAGCAAAACGGCGTTGCGGAACGCAAAAATAGAAGCTTGATTGAAATGGCACGTTCCATGTTAGCCAATGCAAATTTAGATCATATTTTTTGGGCCGAAGCAGTTATGACGGCAACATTTCTCCAAAATCGATTGCCATCTAAGTCGATTCCAAAAACACCATATGAGTTGTGGTGCGGCAATATGCCAAATTTGCAAAATTTATATATATTTGGACAGAAATGCTATGTACATGTACCAAAAGAGAAAAGGAGCAAATTGGATTCAAAAGCAGTGGAAGCAATTTTTATGGGTTACGATTTGGAATCTAAAGCATATAGATGTTATGATCGTTCTGCACGAAAATTATTAATAAGTCGTGACGTGCGTTTTGCCGACGATCCAATCGAATCGAATCCCAATGAAATCAAATCAAATTATGCAAATAAAGAAAACGATGATAACCATAATTCGGACAATAAAGAAAATGAACCAGATGACCAACAAAATAATGAATCAGAAGCGGATGAAAGCAACAACGAAAATTATTTAAGTATTCGTAGATCATCAAGAGTCAACAAAGGTGTTCCACCGAAGCGGTTAATCGAAAATATAAATAAAGTTAATTTAATTGTTTCTGAGCCAAAAACAATTAACGATGTCTTAAATTCTGACCATAAAGATGAATGGCTACAAGCGATGAACGACGAAATGAATGCACACAAAGTAAATGGCACCTGGGAAATTGTTAAATTACCAGCTGATCGAAAAACAGTCGGATGTAGATGGGTTTTTAAACTAAAATCGAATGCGGATGACAGCGTTGTGCGATACAAAGCTCGATTGGTTGCTCAAGGATTTTCGCAGCGATTTGGTGTTGACTACGACGAAGTATTTGCACCAGTGGCACGACAAACCACATTCCGTTTGTTATTGACGATTGCTAGTAGAGAGAAGTTATTGGTACATCACCTAGATGCAAAAACCGCATTCTTAAATAGTGAGCTCAAAGAAGAAATCTATATGAATCAGCCGCCGGGTTTTGAAGTCGAAAACAAAAATTTAGTATGTCATTTAAGGAGGAGCCTATACGGATTAAAACAATCAGCAAGAGTATGGAACTTGGCGCTCAATAAAGTTATGGTCGAAGCTGGTTTCGTGCAAAGTGACGAAGATCCATGTCTATTCACCAGACATAATAAAAATGGCAGTTGTTATATAATTATATACGTTGATGACATAATAGTAGCCAGTAAGCAAATCAACGAAATCAAAGAAGTCCAAAATAATCTCAATAAAAGTTTCCAAATTGACAGTTTAGGACAAATCAAATGTTACGTTGGAATTGAAGTGGAAATTATTGATAATATCTATCAAATAAGTCAAACATCTTACATAAATCAAATTATCAAACGATTTGGATTGGAAAATTCGAAATGTTCTAAAATGCCATTGAAGGTCGAATATCAAAAGGGTCCATCATCTCAATTATTGTTAAATAATATTGAATATCAAAGACTTATGGGATGTCTTTTGTTTGTATCAATTAATACACGTCCTGATATAGCAGCAAGTGTCGCAATATTAGCTCAAAAAACAATTAATCCAACTCAAGAAGATTGGGATGAATTAAAGCGAGTGGTAAAATATTTGAAAGGCACCATAAAATTGAAGCTGATTTTAAATGGTAGTGACAATGTAAAACTGATTGGATACGCAGATGCCAATTGGGCCGAAGATCGATCAGATAGAAAATCTAACAGTGGTTACATTTTTATGTTTTTTGGATCAGTTATCAGTTGGAGTTGCAAAAAGCAAACTTGTGTAGCTCTATCTTCAACCGAAGCAGAGTTTATAGCTTTAACAGAGGCTTGCCGTGAGGTAATTTGGTTACGTGCTCTTATGCGTAATTTTAAAATAGATGTCGTCGATCCAACTGTGATGTATGAAGATAACCAAAGCTGCTTAGCACTAATTTTTCGGGAAGGTTTCACCAACCGGTCGAAACATATTGACGTACAATGTAATTTCACTAAAGATTGCATAAAAAAGAGGATCGTTGAATGTCAATATTGTCCAACGGAAGAAATGATTGCGGACATGTGTACAAAGCCATTATCTGGAACCAAACTGGCTTATTTTCGCAATTTGTGTGGACTAAAATAAATCAAAACATTAATGTAATTAAATTTGAGGAGGAATGTTGGATAACGTAGTTTAAATTCAATTTAATTAGTATTATTGTTAATAGATGGCGACAATAGTGAAAAGTTAAAGCTAAAAGTAGTTCGACTTTTCAGTATGTTATGTTTTTGTTTCACTTCCTCCTTGTTCATATTGCAAACATCACGCATTATACAATTATAATAAAAGTTATTTTGTTTAATCGGTAATATATATTAATCATCGGTCTTTTTATTTATATAATCTAACAGCGTTTATTTCACCATGTTCATGTGTAGTTTCCGTCCAAAAAAAGAAAGACATATGTTTCTTTTCTTTCGTTTCATTCGTTTACGACGTTGATACGTTCTGTGCACTCGGAACTAACTATATGGATATGCTATGGTTCAGTTTTCGGAAAGATAGGAAACGTTTCCGACAGAGGACATAGTTCCAGGAACTATATAGGTCCGGAACGACCCAACTCTAGCACTAGTTATTCAAATCTCAGATCGCACATACATACCAAATTTCACAAATGTCAAAATCCATTTGCTTTAATTTGGTGAGTACGATTTTTTTCCCTTTATAATGATTAATTAAACTTGTTTATAATTTCTACTTTCAGACAAATGGCATAATCACCTTACCTAAGTTAAGTATAATTACATTTCATATAAAATACAATAATACTAATACATGATTTTTCTTCTTTCAGACGCAATTTAATATTATGCTGTATATACAGCGAAACATACCGCTGGCCTTGAAATATCGCTTTTACTGGAACTACGCACAACTTATGAATAGGTCGCTTGTTTGTTCCGCCCGCTGTTTTGACTGTAGCTACTCGCACTTTGTTATCACTTCCCGGAGGCAGCTAAACAGCCCGCCCGATTGTCCATCTCGCCGAAGGAAAGTGCTCATCTATTATAACTACAATGTCGCCGAGCTTGAAATTTTCATGCTTTTCAGTAAATTACGCTCTCCGTTGTAAGCTAAATAAAAAGTCTCGATGCCACCGGACCCAAAAATGCTGCTTCAGCTTCTTGATTAAGTCCCACCTGGCCTTCGCTGACAATTTTTTGTTTACCAGATCATCCTTGGGTAACGTATGCAGAGCTCGACTTATGGCGAAGTGTGCTGGCGTTAAAATCAAGTCATCTACATCATCGGAGGATGAAACATTCGCGCATAGGTGTCGAGAGTTAAGGATACTCTCAATACCGGTCATCGGAGTGCCGAATTCCTCAAGTGACATTATAAAATCACCAGCGACTCTTTTGAGATGCGTCTTCGCTAATTTTACGGCTGCTTCCCAATGCCCATTCAAGTGAGGAGCACCTGGTGGATTAAAAAGCCAAACAATTTTTTGTCTTGAAAGAGAAGAGAATAACTTATATTAGATTGGTTTGCTTTTAAGAATTGGTTTAATTTTTTTAACAGTTTATTTAGGAGGTGACGTCACCAAAAGGCGGATGGAAACGAGTATCAAATAGAAGAAATTAAAAAACAACCCATAAAAATTAAAAATTTTCATGTAAATTCTCTAATAGGAGATACAAATTATGTGTTTATAATTTTAAGGAAATCGGGCTAATTTTTATAAATGTACTTGGGCACCACTCGGGTCTCAGGGCCGATCACTCCAAAAATTTTGCTAAAGTTTTATCCATCGGAGATACACACACATGTGTATAAAATTTGAAGAAAATCAGGGCTGCGTATGAGAGCCTGGGTCTGATAATGCTTTGGTATAGCCATAGAGTTATTTGCGGGTTTATTCCCCGCGTTTAGCTGAACATACGTGGGCAAGTGAAGTAAGCTTTATTAGCTTTGTTGGTGATGTATGACACATGAGAGTTCCATGTACGTTTTTGGACTCCCAGGTATTTGACTTCTGGCATTGTTTGGAGAGTTTTGCCTTGGAATATTATTGTGGGAAGAGTTATTTTCTTCCTTTTTGTGAAGACGGTGCATACTATTTTGTCTGGGTTAACACTTAGGTCAACCTCTCAACACCATTTGTTTACTATTTCATGCGTTCTGCTATCGTACTCCCGAATTTACCACGCACGCATAGCTAATGTTTGTGATAAAAGTAGTTGGTCCATCACCAGTAGCCACAGAAATGGTGATAGGACTCCGCCTTGTGGACAGCCTCTGGTTGCCGGTACTGTGATGAGTTAGCCACCGAACGAGGCTAGAATTTTCCTATAATTTTAGCCGCACGATAGTTATGTGGAATGATTTGCCTGATTCTGTGTTTCCGCATTTTTATGATCTGCAGTCGTTTAAGATACGCGTGCATAGACATCTCATCCTTTCCTCTCCCTAATTTCCTAACGCCCACGCTGTGCTAAGCATTATAAGGGTGCACATTATAAAATTATAAAAAAAAATAAAAAATTTCCTGACCCATCCTATGATAGAATAGTATATTATCCTGGTTCTGGCTTGTATTTGAATTGCTTCGAAGTTAGTGTTGTCAAACGCGCCTTGAATGTCAATGAAGGCGCATATTAGCATTTCTCTACTTCGAAGTGTGTCTTCGATTTTCCAGTCTGATACGCATGTTGGCTGGGTTTAAGAGGGTTTCGTTGGAGTATGTTGGATCTTATGTGGTGACCTAATATTTTCTCCATGGCTTTAAGTATAAATGATGTGAGTCTGATTGGCCTGTAAGACCTGGTATCCCTGCTTTTGGTAAGATAATCACTCGCACTTCTCTGCAGCACCCTGGGACGTATTCTAAGCTATAGCTAGCTTTGTAGAGTCTTAAGAGTGTAGTTTTTATTATGTTTATGCCACGATGCAGAAGGATCGGGTATATCTCGTCTCCACATGGGGATTTGTATGGTCCGAAGGAGTTTACTGCCCAGCGAACTCCTACAGTGGTGAATATCCTATTAGAGAGCTTGTAGGACTCTGCAAAGATATGATAAGGATGTGAGTTAAGGTCCTCGTTTTCTTCTTGGTTGCTTAGTATTAGACAGTTTGGGAAATTACTTTTTACTAAGTACTCAAGAGTTTCTTCGCCATTTGGTGTTCTGACTGAACTAAGTGGATTTCTGTGATCAATAGAGAGAACTTTCTATAGTCGACATGCTGCTGGCAGCTTTTCAATACTTTCACAGAATTCTCTCCAGCTGTTCCTTTTGCTGTTTCTTAATGCAGCGTTGTATTTTGTTAAAGCAGTTCGGTTTTTGATCGGTATTTGATCGTTTGGCCTTGTTAAAGAGCTTCCGAGTCTTCGAGATCGTGGTTCCACCAGGGAACATCTCTTGTGCCTCTGACGTGAGCTGCATCACAGCTTGTGTGATAGGCATTTGTAATTCCCTCGGTGAGGTCGTTAGAAGTGCTATCTAAATCTACAATCGAGCTAATAGTGGTGCGAATGCCTATTAGATTGAATTCTAGTGAGTCTAGGTAGACTTGCCATTTGATGTGGTTGGGAGTTCTTATAATAAATTGAACCCAGTTGGGAGTTTCAATATTAAAATGGATGTACATATGTCGTAGAATGATGCCACCTTCATTACATGCCAATTCTGGATCGCACTGGTCGTACTTATATCTGATAAGGTGAGGTCCAGTACCTCTCTCCGTATAGCGTTTATGAAGGTTGCATCACTTCCCACGTTATTTATTATAATGTTTTTTGATAGGCAATAATTAAGAAGTTGCTCACCTTTGAGTTGGTATTGGTGCTACCCCAGACTAGGTGGCGAGCGTTTGCATCGCATCCTATCAAAAATTTTTGGTTGTGAGCTATGCTGTATTATAAAAAGCTCTGTATTAATTACGGATGTGGGTCTTCTTCCTCTCCATGGAAGTAGGCAGCGGCAAGGTTGCCACGTCCTTTTGTTTTATAAAATGCATCTCTATGGAGATCAGGGTTAGGTCTCTGGAAATAAATTGGTTTAAGAAGTACATTTTGAATGAGTGGTGACATAGGATTGCTGTCCTGGGTCTCTCATTTCTTTTTCTGTAATCAACTTACCCAGTTTGTTTGGGATCCCCAAAATTTTTTTCATTTTTGGTCCATGGCATGGCACATTTATCTGCATACTCTTCAGCATTATGTGCGCAAGTTGGGCTTATTTGTCTATCATGAGGGCCCTGTGCTGTTGAGCTCACGGGAGGCTGTATATGCTTCTTTGCAGCCGTGCTTTTGGATTGTCTGGCCTTGTTTATTTTATTTGCCCTATCGACCCTGTATCCTGAGTTGGATTTCCGTGGTCAGACATCGGGCTTGATTGTAGAAATGGTGGGCTGGGTTGCCCTGGTCCTGATGGCCCTTTGCTGGGTCCAGCTTCCATTGCTTCTTTACTTCTTTTTTGTTCTTTTTTGAATCTGAAGTATACAGACCCAAAGAGCCAGTTTACTCTGTAGTTGGAGCCTTTCAGGTCTCCGCTATTATTGGCGAGGCTGAGACAGTAATTTGGAGATAATCGTTTTCTCTGTGTTTGCGTGACAGTATCTTCCAATCTCCGTTCCGTAGCACTTTGTTCTGGAACACTAGGCGCCTGCTTATTTTTTTGTTTTCTATTTTGATTCATTTTTACTATGCGGCAGATAAATGTAATAATTTGGTGGCGAGGGCTTTCATCCTCCACGACGATTTTCAAATTGGCATTTTCCAATGGTTTTAGAGTTGGGATTGTCTCAGTTATCCATGTTGCCATGTCTTCATCAGCGCAGCTCACAGAAAGCCACCCATTTCTGGTTCTGCAGCGCAGGAAATTAGAGCTTATACCATCTAAGGGGAGCTCGGCTACTGCGTCCATTATGTGGTTCTGGATCTTTGACTTCTGTGCCGTTTGTTTGACATCAGGGAAGTACTGGTCAGTAATAGCCAACCTAATAGCTTTTGTGATGTCACTGTACCTTTGCACTGTCTTTGATCCACTTGTTGCCACTTCATCGCTTGGACCAGTTTTTTCCGTGGTGCTGGATGTTTCATTTTCTATTAATATGGGGCATGCTTGCCTGTTCCTTTTCCGTGGGTTTTCGGATTGGAGTCGTTTGATTGGCTCCGTTTGATGGTTGTTGAAATAGTCCTGTCCTTGATTTTTGTTGGCACTGGGCTAGTGCCTCGTCTTGGGTGACTCCCGTTTGTTTGGGAAAGGTCAGTCTTTTCCTCGCAATATAATAATTTCGGTTTTGATTGGCACTAGTAATTCAAATCTCAGATCGCACATACATACCAAATTTCACAAATGTCATAATCCATTTGCTTTAATTTGGTGAGTACGATTTTTTTTCCCTTTATAATGATTAATTAAACTTGTTTATAATTTCTACTTTCAGACAAATGGCATAATCACCTTACCTAAGATAAGTATAATTACATTTAATATAAAATACAATAATACTTATACATGATTTTTCTTCTTTCAGACGCAATTTAATATTATGCTGTATATACAGCGAAACATACCGCTGGCCTTGAAATATCGCTTTTACTGGAACTACGCACAATTTATGAATAGGTCGCTTGTTTGTTCCGCCCGCTCTTTTGACTGTAGCTACTCGCACTTTGTTATCACTTCCCGGAGGCAGCTGAACAGCCCGCCCTATTGTCCATCTCGCCGAAGGAAAGTGCTCATCTATTATAATTACAAGTCGCCGAGCTTGAAATTTTCATGCTTTTCAGTAAATTACGTTCTCCGTTGTAAGCTAAATAAATAGCCTCGATGCCACCGGACCCAAAAATGCTGCTTCAGCTTCTTGATTAAGTCCCACCTGGCCTTCGCTGACAATTTTTTGTTTACCAGATCATCATTGGGTAACGTATGCAGAGCTCGACTTATGGCGAAGTGTGCTGGCGTTAAAATCAAGTCATCTACATCATCGGAGGATGAAACATTCGCGCATAGGTGTCGAGAGTTAAGGATACTCTCAATACCGGTCATCGGAGTGCCGAATTCCTCAAGTGACATTATAGAATCACCAGCGACTCTTTTGAGATGCGTCTTCGCTAATTTTACGGCTGCTTCCCAATGCCCATTCAAGTGAGGAGCACCTGGTGGATTAAAGTGCCAAACAATTTTTTGTCTTGAAAGAGAAGAGAATAACTTATATTAGATTGGTTTGCTTTTAAGAATTGGTTTAATTTTTTTAACAGTTTATTTAGGAGGTGACGTCACCAAAAGGCGGATGGAAACGAGTATCAAAAAGAAGAAATTAAAAAACAACCCATAAAAATTTAAATTTTTCATGTAAATTCTCTAATAGGAGATACAAATTATGTTTTTAAAGTTTTATCCATCGGAGAAACACATGTGTTTAAAAATTTAAGAAAAATTGAATTTTAAAAAAATTCATGGGCACCCCCCGGGCCACAGGGCTGTTCACAACAAAAATTTTACAAAAAGTTTTGTCCATCGGAGATACACACACATGTGTATAAAATTTGAAGAAAATCGGGTTCATTTTTTTAAAAAATTAAAAAAATTTGTATGGGTCCTCACGACCCCGGGCCCGTGGGCTTTTGTCCATCGGAGATACACACACATGTGTATAAAATTTGAAGAAAATCGGGTTCATTTTTTTAAAAAATTAAAAAAATTTGTATGGGTCCTCACGACCCCGGGCCCGTGGGCCCAGCGAAGATACACATGTATATAACATTTGATGAAAATCGGGTAAATTTTGTAAAATATATATATATGTATATATATGAGGCCCGAGGGGCCCCAAAATTTAATAGGTAGTGTTGTCATCGGAGATATACATATGCACCCCTTGGGCCTCATATTCTTATATATTTCTATAATTTTAGCTTTTTTTAGTAAAAATACCTATATTTTTAGTTCATTTATGATTGCCAAAAGTTATGCTCCAGTATCAGGTTCAATGATTTTAGCAGGAATTATATTGAAATTAGCAGGATATGGTTTATTACGAATTTTTTCAATTTTTCACTCAAAAAGTTCACTCCAAAAATTTTACAAAAAATTTTGTCCATCGAATATACACATGTATATAAAATCGGGTTCATTTTTTTGGCCACGACCCCGGCCACCAAAATTTTTGCAAAATTTATCGCAAGATTCCACGACAGAAAACTGACAGACATCCGTGCCACGGGCAAGTGAAGTTGATATAGAGAATTTAAAAAGGAGAGTCGACACAAAACTTGCAACGCCTCCGGTTGTCCGGTTGGTCGATTGACCGCGTTTAATTTGTCTGGTACTTTGGTTTTTTTTTGTTCTGCATTTTGTTTTCCATGACTTTCGGACCGGTGTGCCTATTCCTGATAGTAATTGTAAGCTAATTGTATTTCACGGTGTTGCGTTACGACCAAACAATAATAGTTATTTATTTAGTGAGCGAATTTCATCATTAATGCACACATAATCCACCGTATTTCATAGGAGGAAAGACAATTTTTGATAGAAAAGAATTCATGCAAAAGAGTCGGGCACCCGTTATGATTTGTTTTCTAGAAGTGTCTACGCGGGGGCTGCATGACTTATTAATTCTCGCATTTTTTGTGTGTGCTTAAACGATGCCAATTCAAGTGCCTTTAACAAAAATTCGGGCCAGCGGAGCAGCGGCAGCGGCGTCAACAACCAGGACCATAAGCCTAAATAACGACAAATAGGAGGAACGTTGACTTCATGTGCACTAAATGAGTCGGTTCCACTGTTTTGGGCTTCGAATGCCGTTGCTGCTGCTTAAAACTTCTCAATACAAAACTAGACTGAATTTAGATGAGTAGGACTCGCTTATACACATTTATGCTGTAAGATATCAAAGTCAAAAAATCTCTGTACTTTGTCTTGACTCGACGGCTTTTAGTTGACAACTGGTCTGACAAGAATTTTAGTTTCAAATGTATGTACGATGTAAATGAAGGTCAAAACCGACGCACTTAGACCTAAACAATCAACGCCTACTCGTTGGACCACTTGGAGCTTCGTATGAAGCGAAAGAGAAGATTAATGTCAATGTGAGTTAGTTCATTGAGATCGTTGTAAACGAACGCTCCCAGATGGAGCTTCCGCCTGTTCGCGAGGGCTGGGCACGTACAAAGTGTATGGAGAGTGGTTTCCTCCTCCTCCTCCTCCTCATCCCTGCAGCTTCTGCATAAATCGTTGGAAAAGACTCCTAGTCTTTCTGTATGCTTGCCTATGAGACAGTGTCCAGTTATGACTCCTATAATGGCACTAATGTGCAGTCTGTTTTGAGGGATCAAACACTTGGAGCGTTTCGCATCTAGCTTGGGCCAGATCTGCTTCGTTGCTATGAAAGTTGTGCCGTTTGCCCATCTATAATTAGTTTTTAGAGATCGGCATGCCTAGTGAACCATATTCAGGCAATAGGGGTAGTGTGGTTCCAGGTTTGGCGAGTTCATCAGCCATACAATTACCAGGAATGTCTCTATGCCCCGGCACCCAGCGCAGGTGAATGTTGAACTGCTCAGCCATCTCCTCAAGAGACGATCGGCAATTCCGGTCTAGAATGGAATTTGTGGAAACTGATTCCATGGACTTTAGCGCAGCCTGGCTATCCGATAAAATGTGGAGACAAGGCTTCCTTAATACCCATGATTTCAGCTTGGAAAACACTAAAGTGATCAGAAAGACGAAAAGAGAGACATAGATTTAGACTCCTCCGCCAACCCCTTATATATTTCTATAATTTTAGCTTTTTTTTAGTAAAAATACCTATATTTTTAGTTCATTTATGATTGCCAAAAGTTATGCTTCAGTATCAGGTTCAATGATTTTAGCAGAAATTATATTGAAATTAGCAGGATATGGTTTATTACGAATTTTTTCAATTTTACACTCAAAAAGTTCACTCCAAAAATTTTACAAAAAATTTTGTCCATCGAATATACACATGTATATAAAATCGGGTTCATTTTCTTGGCCACGACCCCGGCCACCAAAATTTTTGCAAAATTTATCGCAAGATTCCACGACAGAAAACTGACAGACATCCGTGCCACGGGCAAGTGAAGTTGATATAGAGAATTTAAAAAGGAGAGTCGACACAAAACTTGCAACGCCTCCGGTTGTCCGGTTGGTCGATTGACCGCGTTTAATTTGTCTGGTACTTTGGTTTTTTTTGTTCTGCATTTTGTTTTCCATGACTTTCGGACCGGTGTGCCTATTCCTGATAGTAATTGTAAGCTAATTGTATTTCACGGTGTTGCGTTACGACCAAACAATAATAGTTATTTATTTAGTGATCGAATTTCATCATTAATGCACACATTATCCACCGTATTTCATAGGAGGAAAGACAATTCTTGATAGAAAAGAATTCATGCAAAAGAGTCGGGCACCCGTTATGATTTGTTTTCTAGAAGTGTCCACGCGGGGGCTGCATGACTTATTAATTCTCGCATTTTTTGTGTGTGCTTCAACGATGCCAATTCAAGTGCCTTTAACAAAAATTTGGGCCAGCGGAGCAGCGGCAGCGGCGTCAACAACCAGGACCATAAGCCTAAATAACGACAAATAGGAGGAACGTTGACTTCATGTGCACTAAATGAGTCGGTTCCACTGTGTTGGGCTTCGAATGCCCTTGCTGCTGCTTAAAACTTCTCAATACAAAACTAGACTGAATTTAGATGAGTAGGACTCGCTTATACACATTTATGCTGTAAGATATCAAAGTCAAAAAATCTCTGTGCTTTGTCTTGACTCGACGGCTTTTAGTTGACAACTGGTCTGACAAGAATTTTAATTTCAAATGTATGTACGATGTAACTGAAGGTCAAAACCGACGCACTTAGACCTAAACAATCAACGCCTACTCGTTGGACCACTTGGAGCTTCGTATGAAGCGAAAGAGAAGATTAATGTCAATGTGAGTTAGTTCATTGAGATCGTTGTAAACGAACGCTCCCAGATGGAGCTTCCGCCTGTTCGCGAGGGCTGGGCACGTACAAAGTGTATGGAGAGTGGTTTCCTCCTCCTCCTCCTCATCCCTGCAGCTTCTGCATAAATCGTTGGAAAAGACTCCTAGTCTTTCTGTATGCTTGCCTATGAGACAGTGTACAGTTATGACTCCTATAATGGCACTTATGTGCAGTCTGTTTTGAGGGATCAAACACTTGGTGCGTTTCGCATCTAGCTTGGGCCAGATCTGCTTCGTTGCTATGAAAGTTGTGCCGTTTGCCCATCTATAATTAGTTTTTAGAGATCGGCATGCCTAGTGAACCATATTCAGGCAATAGGGGTAGTGTGGTTCCAGGTTTGGCGAGTTCATCAGCCATACAATTACCAGGAATGTCTCTATGCCCCGGCACCCAGCGCAGGTGAATGTTGAACTGCTCAGCCATCAAGAGACGATCGGCAATTCCGGTCTAGAATGGAATTTGTGGAAACTGATTCCATGGACTTTAGCGCAGCCTGGCTATCCGATAAAATGTGGAGACAAGGCTTCCTTAATACCCATGATTTCAGCTTGGAAAACACTAAAGTGATCAGAAAGACGAAAAGAGAGACATAGATTTAGACTCCTCCGCCAACCCCTTCATCAGTTTTCGACCCGTCTGTGTAGAAGTGAATTCCTTTTTTTTCCAAGTAGATACCTTCCTCTCAAGAAGACCTGGAGGGGATGGTAACCTGGAAGTTTTTGTTGAAGTGGAGCCGCGGAATGGTGTAATCTAAGTTGACAAGTGGAGTCCTGACTGAATCCAGGACAGAAGAGTGGCCGAAATCATTCGCGGTCTACTGAGAGATTGCTCTGAGTCTAGTAGCCGCGCTTGCAGCCAGTTGTCTGCCGAAGATGTCGAGCAGAAGGAGTTGTACGAAGCGCTCCGCTCACACAAAGACAAGCTGATCTTTGGACTCTTCTTAGTTTGTCGCGATCGATCGCTTTATGTAATGCAGTCCACCAAACAGCCACACTGTATAGCAGCAAAGGTCTGACTACTACTGTGTACAGCCAATGAGTGATATGCGGTTGAAGACCCCATTTGCTTCCTATGGCTTTTTTGCTTGAAAAGAGTGCCACTGTGGCTTTACAGACTCTGTGTGTATATTGGGTTTCCAGCTCAGGTTTCTATCCAGGATAAGACCAAGATATTTGGTCTTATCGGAGAAAGTCTAGCTTGTGGCCATAATGGACGGAGGGTTAACGAGTGGGATATTGTTCTTCCTCGTAAAGAGGACATGTTCGGTTTTTTGGGGGTGATCTGCCCAGCTTATTAGTTTTAGAGCATTCTGCAAAAGTTCTTTCAAGGTGTGTGGTTGCTTTCCTGAGACGGCTATGGCAACGTCGTCCGCATATGCAGCAGCTCATTCACCACCAGGTTCCAAAGAAGTGGGGACCTTGCGGGGTGCTTCTGCTGACAAATCTTTTGGCAGACGACACACCAAGTCTTGAATTGATTATCCTACTTGTAAGCAAAAGATCAATCAGTTCACCCAGTGAGTCGTTCACCCCAAAAGTCGACAGCGCATCCGTGATCGCAGATGTTTTGACGTTGTTAAAAGCGCCTTCGACGTCCAGGAAAACCACCATTGAGTATTCATTGTGATAAAGGGAGTTTTCAATGGAACGTACTAGCATATGCAGAGCTGTTTCTACAGATTTTCCTTTGCAGTACGCGACGGACACAAGTCTTTTGTTAATACTAGTACGAAGGTGGATATCGAACAGTCTTTCTAATGTTTTTAAAAGGAATGACGAAAGGCTAATGGGTCTGAGGTCTTTTGGACTGTCGTGGGAACATTTACCTGCTTCTGGAATGAAGACCACTTTCACTTCTCTCCATATCACCAGATCAAGACAACTTTTGAAAATTGTCTCAAGCAAAGGATGATATCCGAAATCCTTTGCAGTTCGGCTGGGATTATGCCGTCTGGTCCTGCAGATTTATATGGTTTGAAGCTATGTAGTGCCCAAAGCAATTTGTCCTTATCAATTATATCTCGAGATATATATTTAGATCTGTGTTGTAGGTAGTATGAGAGCTATTTGGGAAATGGGTATCTAGAAGCAGATTTAGCGATTATTCGCTAGAAGTAGTCCACGAGCCATCAGCTGTTTTCAGACAGCTAGGCATTATTGGATTAGTTAAGAGGATTTTTCTGAGCCTTGATGCTTTAGAAGCCTCTTCCATTCTGTCGAAGAAGAGTCTCCAGGATGCGCGTTTGCCTCAATTCTTTTTTATACACTTTAAGGGATTCTTTGTAGGCATCCCAGTCGGTCTCTGTTCCTGTGAACTTGGCGAAGTTGAAAAGCTTTCTACAACTTTTCTAAATTGGCCCAGCTCAGAGTTCCACCAGTGTGGTGTCTTTTTACCCCTAGTTAGAATAAGAGGACAGCGCTCTATTTAAGGCCAAGGTGAGTTCCTTGATCTTATTGTCAGGCTCAAAAATGTTAGTGGGAGAATAACTAGTCTCATCGTTAAGATGATGTCTAAACGTATCTCTATACTTGAGCCAATCGGTTTTGTGATAATTTCTGAATATTGATTGGCAAGGGGGTTCATTGTCCAAACTAAACTGAATGTAACGGTGATCTGAGAAAAAGTACTCAGCCGAAACCTTCCAGTTAAGAATTTTGTGGTGAATTGAGTCGGAGACAAGGGTTATATTGGTTATGTTGGAAACAACCAGGTTAGAACTTAAAACAAAATCAAAAAGTAGCTCACCTCTGTCGTTTTTATCAGTACTGCCCCATACCGAATGGTGCGCGTTAGCGTCACATCCAATTATAAAGCTGGTTTTCTTGGATATCGCTTCCTCGATTATTCTATCCAGATTGACACCTGGTAGAGATTTCCCGCAGTCGTGCGCCAGATATGCCGATGCCATCAAATATGTACCCTTGGCAGTCTCCAGCTTCACCGCGGTGGTATCCGACAGAGTGTCAGCCATGGAGACGGAAGACTGCGACGGATTGGGCGAAGCTTGGGGAACATCGTCAACCATTATGGAGACAGAAGACTGTGACAGGGTAGCTGAAGCTTGGGGAACAACGTCATCCATCGTAGGGAAGGTGACGGATGTTCCCGGTTCAGGAACTTGAAACTCCGAGTCTGAGGGATGAGGGGTGGTTTACCTGCTTCTAACTCATCCTTCTTCTAGACCCGAAGTGTGATGTTGCTCTATCCAAACCGAATCACGCCTTTGGTCCTTGCCAGGGGAGCAAGGGGTTCCTGGTTGATCACAACTATCGCGGATCTGGAGTAGCTCCTACGCTCCTCTATTTTAGAGACCTTTAAGTATTCAATTAGCAGTGGGGGGTTCGATAGGAATCAAAGTCCGAGCTCTTGGTCGGCTAGGGATATCTTCCTTTGCAATAACCTCGAGCTTGGCACCAGGCCAAACCTCCCCGAGACTGCCAATACCCAGTTTAAAGAGATCACAATATCTCGAATCTTTGCACGCTATTAGCTTTATCCGGCCTTAATGCCAACCGCATAAAGCTCGCGAAACTGTCTGAAAGTTTGACATTGATTTGCTGCCACCGATCAGGAGAGATGGATCCGTCTGTGTCGCTACGATCAATTATCGCGACAACGATCCTGTCTTTTAGGACTTCGTTGAAGGACCTCTGAGCTGTAATGGTGGAGTGACTAGGGGAGGTTGCACTATGTGCCTTGCGTCTTTTTGAGACCGGAAGGGCCTCCTCCACCGATCTCTGTCGCTTCGACGTAGAGTCTCCGCTGGTCTTCCTGCTGTCAATATCAAGATATTCTTGGGCCCATTTGCCTCGGCATCCTGCTGGTCTCCGGAATAGTTCCGAGGGCCTTCAATGTCCGATTGGCATTACGCCGGTCCTTATAGAGAAACTTTGTTGGAGCGAACTATTACTACGAGATGCACTCCCTAGTGAAGTAGTCGGTACGACTTTACCTCCTTTGT
Organism: Nephrocerus scutellatus; assembly: GCA_947095585.1. Classification (NCBI taxonomy): domain Eukaryota; kingdom Metazoa; phylum Arthropoda; class Insecta; order Diptera; family Pipunculidae; genus Nephrocerus; species Nephrocerus scutellatus. The sequence continues at coordinate 57,434,825 of OX352761.1, read as the reverse complement.
TGTTGCATGTGGCTGGAGGGCCATGAGGTGCCACAACCCTGCCACTGCTGGTAGAATTGGTAATTGAAAATTTATCTTTAGCCTTAATAGCTGCTCTGCGCTTGTCGGCAGTGGATAAACCACCATCTACCGTTACAGGGGCACTAATGGTAGACAGCGAAGGCTAGTTTTCTCAAAACTAGCAAAAGAAAAATTTTTATTATTTGCTGCCACATGATTCTCACAAGTGGCGGAGAAAGGAGTTCCATCTCGTGGGTCCTAGGGCCTCTACTACGCCTACGCGCCATCGCGTGCGGTTCCTGGAAATGAGCTTCAGCTCTCTCCAACTCTTCCCCAATTGCCCTGACTCCTCATCAACTGTTCTGCGCCATGTATTTCTCGGACGACCAGTTCTTCTACCATCCTGAGATAACGGGTTCCATTGCATTGCGTAGTTTACTATGGAACTGTCGCCTTTTCGGAGTGGATGACCAATCCACTGCCACTTCCGTCGTTGGATGGTTGTGCCTGGATTGGTTCCTGACCCGTTCTCTGGTAAAGATGTTTGTTAGAGATACGGTTAGGCCAGAAAACCCTTAGGATGTTCCGTAGGCATCTATTTACGAACGTTTGTAATCTTTTTGTGATAGAAGCGGTCACCTTCCAAGTGCTGCACCCATAAAACAGCATAGATTCAACATTTGAGCGGAACAGTCGCAGCTTGGTGTTTAAGCTGATCGCATTACTTCGCCATATCATGGACATCATTCCAAACACCGATTTTGCTTTGCCGATTCGGTTGACAATGTCCTGTTCAGTTCCACCTTCGGTCGAGACAATACTCCCAAGATATTGGAAACTCTCTACTCTCTCTACCGGCTGTCCAGCAATGTTAACTTGAGTTACTGAGTTAGTGCCGAGGTTGATGATTTTGGTTTTGGCAGTATTAATCTTCAAACCCGCAACATTTGCCTCCCACTCCACATGTGTTGTCATTTGGTGCAGCTCCATAATTCTGTGTGAGAGTAAACAAACGTCGTCAGCGTAATCCAGATGTTTGAGTTGAGATGTAAGAGTCCAATAAAGCTGCGCGAAGTAAATCGCTAATCACCAACAAAAAAAGTATGGGCGATAGAATGCAACCTTGTCGTATCCCACTTAGGATCTCGAATTCCTCTGACAACTTTCCTCTATGCAGCACATGACATTTAGAGCCATCATAGGTTCCTTTAATAATAGCTATTAGTTTATCGGGTATACCTCTCCTGCCAAACGCGAGCCAAATAAAATGTCTGTTGACACTGTCAAACGCCTTCTCAAAATCGATGAACAGCAGGTGCATTGGTGACCGGAATTCAACGCACTGTTCAATAATGATCCGCAGGGTGTTTATGTGGTCTACATAGGAGGATCCAGTGCGGAAACCTGTTTGTTCGGCATCGAGTGTATCTTCCAGATGTTCCTTAATAAGCTCAAGTACTACTTTGGATATTACCTTTGCAACTGCAGGAAGAACGCAAATGCCTCTCCAGTTTTCGCACTCCATAAGACTACCTTTTTAGGGACACTCGTCGGGGAAACTTTCTACCACCCAAGCTCTATCTACATGAGGATAAAAAGCTCTGCTGATGTCGTTGGAGCTGCACGCAGAAGCTCTGCGGGTATACCATCTAGTCCTACCGACTTGTTGTTCTTTAGTGCGTTAATCGCGGTAGCGATCTCGTCTTTACTGGGAGTTGAGGTGCGAATTCGGGAAATTGTTTCTTCCGGCAGCTCCGTTTGATTTGGGTGCATATCGTTAGCAAATACACGGTTAAGGACCGTAGAGAAATGCTCCTTCCATCGCTTGAGCTGATCGTCACCTGAAACGAGTACGGCACCATTTAGGCCTTTCACCGGATGTTGGCTAGACAGGTGACCACCTGTCAGCTCTTTGGTGATTCTGTAAACGGTTCTGCTATCGCACCTGCTCGCTGCTTCCTCTGCTTCTGAGGCCAGGTTGTTAATATAGTTACGCTTGTCACGTCTTACACTACGCTGCACTTCTCTCATTTTTCTTCGATACATGGACTCTAACTCGATCATCGCTGCTGCTGGGATATCTACAATACGAGCTTTAAGTAGCTTACGTTCTTCAATCCAACTCCAGGTATCTTCGGTAAGCCACGTGCTGTGCCTTGCCTGGCTTCTACCAACAAAAGTGCAAAAATGCACCATTTACCATTAACGATGAATGTACTATCGGCCCGACACGCAAGATATTATTCAAAGATTTGCCGGTATTCGATTTGGCTGAGGCCTCAAGCATGACATGTAATTTAGTCGTTGTGCTAGTAGTTTTGAGAACACCGTGGTGTGGTAGATAAAACTGTTGCTGAGATAACTGATCGCTGGATAATTTTTCCATGTGACCTAATTTTTCGTACTCCCTCATAAAGTCGGCTCTCAAATGACATTTTGCTAAGTGTACTGACGATCCAATTGTGCTGGGAGACTAGGAAAATGGTAACTGCACGATACATTTTCCTTCTGAGCTTCTTGTGGTCATTGCACAAAATAACTCTTCACACCTTCGATCATCATCTTACAACGGAGGTTCCGTTGGCACTGATTTGACTTCCCAAAATGCGCGTAATGATGCGTCAATGTCGAGAGGTATGCTGAAACAAGCTGTAGTGGTTTCCTGTTGATGAACACATCTTCCTCCTGCTACCCAACCCAGTGATGTTTCCTCTTCAATTGATTATTTAGTTGTTCAAGTTCAATTGGCCCCTTCCGATTAAACTGGGGGTCGACTAATGTTAATCCTTTAATTTGCTCACAATTCAATAGATTGAAATCGCTGGATGGAATAGACGATGCTATTTTTGGTGCTTAAACCTCCAATTGCTTATAAAGATTTCTGAGTGGTAGCAACGAAAGACGCACTTTCCCTCTCAAATGCCCTAGTTTTGTGTCTCCAAGACCCTTCATTAACATTCGACCATTTCTTCAACGCAGACCTAGAGCGCATTCCTCGGTAATGAACGATTCTTGGGACGAGGAGTCCAACTGAGCTCTGCAATTTGTTTCACTTCCATCGTTGCATTTCAGTCGTAAGATCGCTGTATTTGAGGAACTTGGACTTGGATCAATGGGTGAGAATTTTACTGATGAACTATTTTTCACATCTTCTGGGCGATGCACCACTTCTTCTCTCTGTAACAAGGTATGATGCTGATGATGACATCTGGCCTTAGACCTGCACGTATCTACGCTATGATTATAGTTGAAGCTTTTAAGTTTTTATTACTTTTTCTCGCTTGGGTATTGAAAACGCTGGTGCGACATTCCTGCTGGCCGTCGGCGTCGTGGCGAAGGCATTGGATTTAACAAATCAAATAATTTAACAGCAAATCAATCCAGCGATTCGCATGAAATTCGGAATGTTGGACTAAGATGTGACTATAAGATTTCTTCCTATGGAAATTCTGGAACATGATCATTATGGTCCGGAATTTCGGTAACTAAGCAATTTCTCAAGCGACTCGTGCCTTTTAATTTAATCGTAATATTGGCACCAACGTCAAAGAATTTCACTGCAACCGTGCGTAAAGATTACACGTACTTATTTTTTTAACAGCTCCTACTTCTACCACTACTATCGACGCAACTGCATTACTGTGTTTGGGCAGTGATATGCAATATTTAATATGTACCCACCTCACCACGCATATTAATTATTTGTTCTATTGTATGTGTTGTGATTGACGATGTTGTATGTGATGAGCTACGGTGCCAGTCGTAGGACTGTCCTCCTTTTACTATTTAGTATAGAAGAAATATTTCTTTCATCATTTATATAAATAAGTGTTAATAAATCATCGTTGCGATGATTTTCATTATTCATTATTCTTCTAATCCATTCCATTCTTTATATTCCCCATTGAATGTAGGAATATTGATTTTAGGCAACTTGACGTCGGCGGTGATATTTTGGGATAGGCTTACCTATCATTATGCATGTGGTGAGGTAATACTTCTATTACGCTTTTCTTCCGAATCCACGAATTGAGACCTGAAAGAACAGTATAGTGCAAGTGTCGGTGTTTTCCCACCTTATATTTGTTATTGTTTCTGTCTCTTTCCGAAGCTCAAAATTCAGTGTCGCGATAGGACTCCCTACCTCCGCCCTTTCCGGTAGCAGCTCGAGAGTCGTACCACGTCTAGCTAACTCGTACGCCCTGCAGTTCCCGTCAACATCCGTGTGGCCCGGGACCCATAAGATCCTTATATTGAACAGCTCATTGCCACCTTAGATTTCAGTGAGACCGCCTCCAACGGTTTTATGGCCTCCTGACTGTCCACATAAATGTTAATCTTCTTTAAGGATAATACATTATGCTTCAGCCAACTCATTACCTCTTCAATCGTAATCCAATGTATTCCAAGTTCGTCAGCTCCTGCTTTAGCGAGTTCCTATGGAAATTCTCGGATAGGGCCAATAGGGTCTAGAATTTTTTGGATTAAGCAATTTCTCAGGCGATTCGTATTGAAATTCGGTATGTAGAACTAAGATGCGACTTTAAGAAATTCTAGGATAGGGCTAATAGGGAATGGAATTTTATGGACCAAGCAATTTATTAAGCTATTCGTATAAAATTCGGTATGTAGGACAACGATGCGACTATAAGACTTGTTTCTATGGAACTTCTGGGCTCTAGCCAATAGGGTCTGGAATTTTGTGGACCAAGCAATTTCTCTAGCGATTTTTATGAAATTCGGTATGTAGGACCAGGGCGCAACTATAAGAATTGTTCTTATGGAAATTCTGGGATCTGGCGAATAGGGTCTTTAATTTTGGGGACCAAGCGATTCGTATGAAATCCGGTACGTAGGACTAAGATACGACTTTAAGACTTGTTTCTATGGAACTTCTGGGCTCTAGCCAATAGGGTTTGGAATTATGGGACCAGCCAATTTCTCAAGCGAATCGTACGAAATACGGTATGTAGGACTAAGACGCGACTATAAGACTTGTTCCTTTAGAAATTCCGTGATAGGGACAATAGGGTCTGGAATTTTGTGGACCAAGCAATTTCTCTAGCGATTTTTATGAAATTCGGTACGTAGGACTAAGATACGACTATAAGACTTGTTTCTATGGAACTTCTGGGATCTAGCCTATAGGGTCTGGAATTTTATGGACCAAGCAATTTCTCTAGCGATTTTTATGAAATTCGGTATGTAGGACCAGGGTGCAACTATAAGAATTGTTCTTATGGAAATTCTGGGATCTGGCCAATAGGGTCTTTAATTTTGGGGACCAAGCGATTCGTATGAAATCCGGTACGTAGGACTAAGATACGACTATAAGACTTGTTTCTATGAAACTTCTGGGCTCTAGCCAATAGGGTCTGGAATTTTGTGGACCAAGCAATTTCTCTAGCGATTTTTATGAAATTCGGTACGTAGGACTAAGATACGACTTTAAGACTTGTTTCTATGGAACTTCTGGGCTTTAGCAAATAGGGTCTGGAATTTTGTGGACCAAGCAATTTCTCTAGCGATTTTTATGAAATTCGGTATGTAGGACAAGGGTGCAACTATAAGAATTGTTCTTATGGAAATTCTGGGATCTGGCCAATAGGGTCTTTAATTTTGGGGACCAAGCGATTCGTATGAAATCCGGTGCGTAGGACTAAGATACGACTATAAGACTTGTTTCTATGAAACTTCTGGGCTCTAGCCAATAGGGTCTGGAATTTTGGGACCAGCCAATTTCTCAAGCGAATCGTACGAAATTCGGTATATAGGACTAACATGCGGCTATAAGACTTGTTCCTATGGAAATTCTATGATAGGGCCAATAGGGAATGGAATTGTGTGGACGAAGTAATTTCTCAAGCGATTCGTATGAAATTCGGAATGTATGACTAAGATGCGACTAAAAGACTTGTTCCTATGGAAATTCTGGGATAGAGCCAATAGGGTCTGGGGTTTTGTGGACTAAGCAATTTCTCAAGCGGTTCATATTAATTGGTATGTAGGACTAAGGTGCGACTATAAGTGTTGTTCCTATGGAAATTCTGGGATCTGGCCAAAAGGGTCTGGAATTTTGGAACCAAGCAATTTTTCAAGCGATTCGTATGAAATTCGGTTTGTAGGACTAAGATGCGACTATAAGACTTGTTGCTATGGAAATTCTAGGATAGGGCTAATAGGGATTGGATTTTTGTGGACCAAGCCATTTCTCAAGCGATTCGTATTAATCGGTATGTAGGACTAAGATGCGACTATATGTCTTGTTCCTATAAGAAATTCTGGGATCTGGCCAATATGGTCAGGAATTTTTGTGACCAAGCTATTTCTCAAGCGATTTGTATGAAATTCGGTATGTAGGACTAAGTGCGACAGTGAGACTTGTTCTTATGGAAGTTCTGGGATAGGGCCGATAGGGTCTGGAATTTTGTGATCCAAGCAATTTCTCAAGCGATTGGTATGAAATTCGGTATGTAGGACTAAGATGCGCCTGCAAGACTTGTTCATATGGAAATTCTAGGATATGACCAATAGGGTCTAGAAGTTTTGGGACCAAGCAATTTTGTGTACTTAAGCGATTCGTATGAAATTTGGTATGTAGGACTAAGATGCAACTATAAGACTTGTTCCTATGGAAATTCTAGAATAGGGACAATAGGGAATTTCTCAAGCGTTTCGTATAAAATTCTGTATGTAGGACTAAAATGCGACTATAAGACTTGTTTCTATGGAAATTCTGGGATCTGGCCAATAGGGACTGGAATTTTTGGGACCAAGCAATTTCTCAAGCAATTCGTATGAAATTCGGTATGTAGAAACTAAGATGCGACTTTAAGACTTGTTCCTATGGAAATTCTGGGATCTGGCCAATAGAGTCTGGAATTTTGGAGCCCAAGCAATTTCTGAAGCTATTCGTATAAAATTCGGTATGTAGGACTAAGATGCGACTATAAGACTTGTTCCTATAGAAATTCTGTAATAAGGCCAATAGGGTCTGGAATTTTGTGGACCAATCAATTTCTCTAGCGATTTTTTTAAATTCGTTATGTAGGACTAAGGTGCAACTATAAGACTTGTTCTTATGGAAAGTCTGGGATCTGGCCAATAGGGTCTTTAATTTTGGGGACCAAGCGATTCGTATGAAATCCGGTACGTAGGACTAAGATCGACTATAAGACTTGTTCCTATGGAAATTCTAGGGAAGTGTCATTATGGTCTGAAATTTCTGGAACAGAGAAATTTTTCAAGCGATTTGTGTGAAATACGGTATGTAGGACTAAGATGCGGCTATAAGAATTGTTCCTTTGGAAATTCTGGAATATGGTCATTATGGTCTGGGATTTCGGGAACTTACATTTTCCCAAGCGAGATGTGACTACGGAAATTCCGAAATAGGGTCATTATGGTCTGGAATTTCAGGAACAACGCTATTTCTGAAGCTTTTTCTATGAAATGAAAATTGAAGGACTAAGATGCGAATATAAGACTTGCTCCTACTGCAATTCCGGAATATGGTCATTAAGGTCTGAAATTAGGGTCTAGAATTTTTGGGACCAAGCAATCTCTCAAGCGATTTCTACGAAATTCGAAATGAAGGACTAAGAAGAAGAAGATTTGTTGCTATTGAATTTCTGGGATATGTCTATAGGAACTGAATTTCGGGGTGCAAGCGATTTCTCATGCGATTCATATGAAATTCGGTGTGTAGAACTAAGAGGCGACTATAAGACTTGTTTGTAAGGAAATTCTGGGATCTGGCCAATAGGGTCTGGAATTATTGGAACCAAGCAATTTCTCAAGCGATTCGTATAAAATTTGGTATTTGTTCCTATGGAAATTTTGGGATAGGATCAATAGGGTCTGGAATTTTGTGGACAAAGCAATTTCTCAAGCGATTCGTATGAAATTAACTGTTTAGGGCTAAGATGCGACTATAACACTTGTTCCTATTGAAATTCTGGGATCTGGCCAATAGGGTCTGAATTTTTGGGACCAAGCTATTTCTCAAGCGATTTGTTTTAAATTCGGTATGTTGGACTAAAATGCAACTATAAGACTTGTTCCTATGGAAGTTCTGGAACAGGGCCAATAGGGTCTGGAATTTTATGAACCCAGTAATTTCTCAAGCGATTCGTATGAAATTCGGTATGTAGGACTAAGATGTGCCTACAAGACTTGTTCCTAAGGAAATTCTGGGATCTGGCCAATAGGGTCTGACATTTTTGGACTAAGCAATTTCCAAAGCGATTCGTATGAAACTCGGTATGTTGGACTAAGATGCGACAGTAAGACTAGTTCCTATGGAAATTCTGGGATAGAGCCAATAGGTTCTGGAATTTTGTGGACCAAGCAATTTCTCAAGAAATTCGCATGAAATTCGGTATGTAGGACTAAGATGTGACTTTAAGACTTGTTTCTATGGAAATTCTGGGATCTAGCCTATAGGGTCTGGAATTTTATGGACCAAGTAATTTCTCAAGAAATTCGCATGAAATTCGGTATGTAGGACTAAGATGTTACTTTAAGACTTGTTTCTATGGGAATTCTGAGATAGAGCCAATAGGTTCTGGAATTTTGTGGACCAAGCAATTTCTCAAGAAATTCGCATGAAATTCGGTATGTAGGACTAAGATGTGACTTTAAGACTTGTTCCTATGGAAATTCTGGGATAGAGCAATTTCCTATGGAAATTGTATGCTTATATGTATTGTTTAGCTGTGTAATACATATATATTTAAATTTCTGGAATTTTGAGGACCAAGCAATTTCCCAAGAAATTCGCATGAAATTCGGTATGTAGGACTAATATGTGACTTTAAGACTTGTTTCTATGGAAATTCTGGGATCAAGCCAAAAGGGTCTGGAATTTTGCAAACCAAGCAATTTCTCAAGCGATTCGTATGAAATTCTGTATGTAGGACTATGATGCGACTATGAGAAAAAAAATCCTATGGAAATTCCGGGATCTGGCCACTAGGTCCTGAAATTTTTTGGACTAAGCAATCTCTCAAGCGATTCGTATGAAATTCTGTATGTTGGACTAAGATGCGTCTATAAGACTTGTTCCTATGGATATTCTGGGATAGTGCCAATAGGGTGTGGAATTTTGTGAACTAAGCAATTTCTCCAGCGATTCGTATGAAAATCGGTATGTAGGACTAGGATGTGACTTTAAGACTTGTTCCTATGGAAATTCTGGGATAGAGCAATTTCCTATGGAAATTGTATGCTTATATGTATTGTTTAGCTGTGTAATACATATATATTTAAATTTCTGGAATTTTGAGGACCAAGCAATTTCCCAAGAAATTCGCATGAAATTCGGTATGTAGGACTAATATGTGACTTTAAGACTTGTTTCTATGGAAATTCTGGGATCAAGCCAAAAGGGTCTGGAATTTTGCAAACCAAGCAATTTCTCAAGCGATTCGTATGAAATTCTGTATGTAGGACTATGATGCGACTATGAGAAAAAAAATCCTATGGAAATTCCGGGATCTGGCCACTAGGTCCTGAAATTTTTTGGACTAAGCAATCTCTCAAGCGATTCGTATGAAATTCTGTATGTTGGACTAAGATGCGTCTATAAGACTTGTTCCTATGGATATTCTGGGATAGTGCCAATAGGGTGTGGAATTTTGTGAACTAAGCAATTTCTCCAGCGATTCGTATGAAAATCGGTATGTAGGACTAGGATGCGACTATAAGACTTGTTCCTATGGAAATTCTGGGATCTGGCAAATAGGGTCTGAAACTTTGTAGCCCAAGCAATTTCTCAAGCGATTCGTATGTTTTACCGCCGGAGGTAGTAACCGTGCTTCGTTATGGCTAAGGGTCTTCCCTTAGGCGGAGAGTAAATGTAAAAAACGTTTAATTTTGTTAGGTAAACAATTAAGTATTTATTTTTGTGCTTTAGTTATATATTACTAGGAAGGCCCGCTGTCTTGAGCTTGGCTGCAACCTCTACTAGATAATTAAGTAAGTTTTAGTAATTTTACAATTCTAGGGAGGCCCGCTGTCTTGAGCTTGGCTGCGACCTCTACTAGAATGTTCTTGATTAGAATTCGGATTAACTCTGACTTTTCAACTAGATTTTACTCCCCTTTTATATGCTCAAATCCAAACGATCTTTGTCCCCAAATCAAACGCAGTTCACGGAAATGCACTCATCAGCAATATTTTCCAATATCGATAAATCAAATAATTAATGCTCCAGATATAGTGCGATGCACTATTAACTGCGTAAGCAATTAAATTATTGCCCAATATTAATAATGGCCTCTATTCCGGCGACAAAATTTTATCATGTTATTATATCATATAAAATGAAAAATGCCTTTTTGGTATTCCGGTCAGTTTCAATTTTATTATTTTCTATGTTATTTTGACATAACATATAAGTCATAAATTAGGTGCTTTTATGAAGTTTTATAGACAAAAACTGATTCGAATATGTCAAATTCTGTGATAGGGACAAATTGTTTTGTAAAATTTTTTAAAATAGGCAAATAATTAAAATAAGTCCCAAAATTAGAAAATGTCATACATTCTACGATATACCAGAGAACGAAACGAAAGACGTGCCAGGTACGTAAATACATTCCTGATTTATTTAGGATTATAAAATTTTCATCATTAGAATTCAACACCGCGCCAATCTACGGATGCTCCGAGATGCAAGTGATCCTTATGGATTGCCCTCATTCCGATTTAAGAAATTGTTTGGGCTTAATAAGCGAACAGTTGGAGCTAATGTCACGGAAATCCCCGATCCCCTTCAGAATCAAATTACTGTGTGCTCTAAATTTCTATGGTCATGGGCCATATCAGGTTGCAGCTGGAAGTTGCCATATTCTAGCAGTATCGCAGCCAAGCGCATTTCGTTGTATAAAAGAAGTCACAAGTCTAATATGCACTTATTTATTAGATGATGTCATAAAGATCCCACAAGATGTTCTTCATCAAGCGGAAACAAAATTGGGCTTGTCAAGAAAATATGAAATGGACGGAGTGCTTGACGCGATTCCAATAATTGCACCACCTGAGGATGACGAATTTTTTCGTGGGAATTTATTTCGCAACAGAAAAGGATACCACAGTATAAATGTAGTTGCTTGTTGCAATTCAATGCGTATTAATTATGCAAATGCACGGTTTTCAGGTTCGGTACACGACTCGGCAATCTGGATGAAATCGCAACTACGGAAATAATTTCTCAAATATTTCTAATCAAACAAACATTCTATTAGGTGATTCCGGGTTTCCCCTGGAACCTTGGTTGCTTGTTCCCTGCAATAATCCGGTAAATGGAAGCAGGGAATTTCGATACAACGTGAAATTTATAAGGGCGAGGAACATTGTCGAAAAATGTTTTGGTCTCGTAAAATCGAGGTTCCGATGCCTACTACGGCATCGTACGCTACATTACCACCCAACGGCTGCATGTAAAATTATATATGCAGTATTTGTGCTACATAATTTATGTTTGGATTATTCGAGTCTGAACGATGAAATGGATGCAGATGAAGTCTCAGAGGATAGTGATGTACCCGAAGACGAATTAAACCCCGAAAATAATATAAGAGATATCATGGATGAGGTTGATCTGTCATCAGCAAATTCAGAAAATGGAACTTGGTATAATTTAGGTTGCAGATTACGGGAAACGTATATAAACAAATATTTTAATTAATTAATTATTTTAATTATTTTTATTTCAAATAAATAAATAATAAATATAAATAATAAGTAATTATTATCTTTGATGCTCTCGGCTATATCGTGCATTTGCTATTTTGTTAAACCCTTCCCTCATTACTTCAATTTTTTGTTTTTTTAACTCCAGATATTTCTTTTCGAAGTCTTCTATAATATTGAAAATTAAATTATTTTTAAATTAAATTAATTAAAAGTAATCATGCATGATTATTTCATACCATTATCCTTTTCCTTTTTCGGGTCACTTTCGGTGGATCCTTAGGTACAGCACAAGAAGGTGATGGTTCTGGGTCTGGGGATGGTTGTTTTTTTATGCCGCACAGCATTATGGCAGTTTTCAAAAATCTAAAAGTAAAATTTATATTTATAAGTAGTATTTATAAGTATATACTTTTCCATTGGTTTTTATTTCTTGTAGCTCCTACGGCTGCATTTAACATATTAACCAATTCATCCCATAGTTCTTGAACTGAATCATCAGAATCCTTTTTAATGCATAACTCTGCATGTGTCTCAAGATATGATACGTATATATCATATTGCTCGCGGGTTGTTTTGGGTTGGCGTGTTACTTTTTCTAAAATTTAATAAGTGTAAAATTCACAAAATTACATAAAAAAATAACAACTATAAATAACCAAAAAAGTTTTTATACCGACCTTTAATTGCTGCCATTCCGTTAAAATAAATATTTTTGAAAACTACTGCTATATGCTTTTGGCTTTACCGCCTTTCGGTGAGCACCATAACTATAAAATGACTTTAGTTTCTTAATCCTAAAATTTTTTGGATTTATTTTCGGCGTTATGCTTATGCTATTGTTGTTGTAAGCCAAGCCGGCTTTGTCAAAGCAATATAGCATACGTATAGAAACACAAGACAAAAAAAATGTACTAGATTTTTTTAATTCAATTGCACAAGATCATGTTACACTGAAAGTTAAAATAACATAACATGTTTAGAAAACCGAATTACAAAAAATTTTATGTTACTTCGTTTTTAAAAATTGTAACATAAAAAAATAACATAAAATTTTGAAATCCCGGAATACGGGCCAATATTGGGTTAAACAATTAAGTCGGTAAATTATTACACAATATTAATGCATCAGCATAAAATTCGTCAATGGCTCTGGATATAGTTCATACACTCAGCTAATGCCGTTGACGATGTCCATTCACCCTTTCTCTCTATACCTACAATTGTACTTGACTTTGGATTTCGTGTGTATCCGCCGCCGTATAGCATTGTATTCGGTATGGAACAATTGGGAAAGTGTATTGCTATTCGTTATAGCTGTAGTGTTGTATATACACAGCATTGAATGCAGAGGGATCGCATGAATTACGTTTATTGCTATTTGTTATAGCTGCAGTGTTGTATATACACAGCATTGAATGTAGAGCGATCGCATGAATTATGTGTATTGCTATTTGTTATAGCTGCAGTGTTGTATATACACAGCATTGAATGCTGAAGCGGGTATCGGTTGACGAGCTCATGAACATGAAATATTTATGTCTGACATGAAAAGTGAGCGCTGCAGCGTACTTGTCGTACTTCCGATATTGTGACGCATTTGACGTCGTCGGAAAGAAGATCATATTTAGGAGAGTTGATTTGATGAGCGACATGTAGTGCGATCACTACATCCCACCCCCCTTACAAGAAGGAAATTCCACGGTTGGAATTTTCGAGACATAGTTGTTGAAAAGCCATATTTTACCGTACACTATGTATTTACAAAATTATATATATACTGTTTTTCTTCTTTTTTTCTTGTGTACATATTCATATATTTTTTTGTTTGTTTTTGTATGGATTTGAAAAAAATATTTTCTAATCTAATTTTAGGATTTTATTCTATATTTCATAATTCTATATTTTCTAATCTAATTTTTATATTTTTTTGAATCTTTAAACATTAATAACTTCCTTAATTATTTTAACACAACGTTATAAAGTTGTTTTACACATTTCTTATCGTATATATATTTTTTTTCTTTAAATTATTTTATATTATGATGACAATGTGAATCTTGGGCTTGGGTTTGGGTTAGCGTTGTTTTTATCTTGTTCTAGTACAATTGATTGATTAACAAAAACTTCATCGATAGTTTCTTCATTGGGTTTTGGTTTGTTTTCATTCTCCGTTGGTTGCTGTCTTAACTTTGTTACAATGGTTTTCAGTTTATAATGGTACTTATAAATATACAACATGATTATGCAAGTTACTAAAGCTAGACTATATATTACTATATAATGGTGTGCATCGTGTTTATCTAAGTTTTGTAAACCTTTTCCTTCCTCTTTCTTTAACAAATCCACTTGGTAAGAAAGTTCCGCTAGATTATAGTTTTCATCGTATTTAAGCAGTTTAATAGGGGTTACGTTTATAGAAGTTGTGCTAATTTTAGATTTCAGAAGAGTTAAATTTATCATCGGAATGAAGGAATTCCTTAAGAGAGTGCTGTCTAAATTTTGAAGTTATTCCGACAAGATCTTTATGTTGTTGTTATGCAGTATTTTTAATTTATTTCCAACTTTAACTTCTGTGTTCTCATCTGATATTATGTTGGTTACCCCATGCGGTCCTTCCCATAATGCAGAGAGCTTATTCTTTCGTGTGTGGTTTTTTATAAAAACTTTATCACCTACATTAAATGTCGTAGTATGTTTTTGACTTCTCTTTTTTGTCCAGTAAAACTTGTTTGGCGATCTGATAGCCATGTTGTAAACGAGCCTTTAGCTCTGTAGCATAGTTATCATAATTATAAGAAACTTGAGGACTTCTGTTTATGGAATTGGGTATCCGTGCAGGAAATTCATAAATTAGTACAAAAGGACTAAATTTTGTGCTACTATGAGGTGTCGTGTTATATACGAACCATCCGTATGGTAACCAAGTGTCCCATGAAAGTTGGTCTTTGTTGATATAGTGCCTAAGATATTCAGCTTGCGTTCGGTGACTACGCTCTGAAGCTCCGTTCGTTTGCGGATGGTATGGAGTTGTCTGTATCTTTTTGATTTTCAAAAGCTTACAAACCTCCTTAAAAACGTTACTCAAGAAGTTAGTACCATGATCAGTTAATACCACATCGGGTGGTCCAAAACGACATATAATTTTTTTCTTCTATAAAACAACGCGCCACAGTTGAAGATTCAGCGTTTGGAAGAGGCATAGCTTCAGTGAACATTGTCAAATCGTCCTGAAAGGTAAGTATGTATTTATTATCCTCATAGCTAGTTGGAAGTGGCCCGACAATGTCCAAAGCTACACGCTCAAATGGACTTTTTTATTATTATTTTCTATGTTATTTTGACATAACATATAAGTCATAAATTAGGTGCTTTTATGAAGTTTTATAGACAAAAACTGATTCGAATATGTCAAATTCTGTGATAGGGACAAATTGTTTTGTAAAATTTTTTAAAATAGGCAAATAATTAAAATAAGTCCCAAAATTAGAAAATGTCATACATTCTACGATATACCAGAGAACGAAACGAAAGACGTGCCAGGTACGTAAATACATTCCTGATTTATTTAGGATTATAAAATTTTCATCATTAGAATTCAACACCGCGCCAATCTACGGATGCTCCGAGATGCAAGTGATCCTTATGGATTGCCCTCATTCCGATTTAAGAAATTGTTTGGGCTTAATAAGCGAACAGTGGAATTTTTAATACTAAAGTTGGAGCTAATGTCACGGAAATCCCCGATCCCCTTCAGAATTAAATTACTGTGTGCTCTAAATTTCTATGGTCATGGGTCATATCAGGTTGCAGCTGGAAGTTGCCATATTCTAACAGTATCGCAGCCAAGCGCATTTCGTTGTATAAAAGAAGTCACAAGTCTAATATGCACTTATTTATTAGATGATGTCATAAAGTTCCCACAAGATGTTCTTCATCAAGCGGAAACAAAATTGGGCTTGTCAAGAAAATATGAAATGGACGGAGTGCTTGGCGCGATTGCAATAATTGCACCACCTGAGGATTCCGAATTTTTTCGTGGGAATTTATTTCGCAACAGAAAAGGATACCACAGTATAAATGTAGTTGCTTGTTGCAATTCAATGCGTATTAATTATGCAAATGCACGGTTTCCAGGTTCGGTACACGACTCGGCAATCTGGATGAAATCGCAACTACGGAAATAATTTCTCAAATATTTCTAACCAAACAAACATTCTATTAGGTGATTCCGGGTTTCCCCTGGAACCTTGGTTGCTTGTTCCCTGCAAGAATCCGGTAAATGGAAGCAGGGAATTTCGATACAACGTGAAATTTATAAGGGCGAGGAACATTGTCGAAAAATGTTTTGGTCTCGTAAAATCGAGGTTCCGATGCCTACTACGGCATCGTACGCTACATTACCACCCAACGGCTGCATGTAAAATTATATATGCAGTATTTGTGCTACATAATTTATGTTTGGATTATTCGAGTCTGAACGATGAAATGGATGCAGATGAAGTCTCAGAGGACAGTGATGTACCCGAAGACGAATTAAACCCCGAAAATAATATAAGAGATATCATGGATGAGGTTGATCTGTCATCAGCAAATTCAGAAAATGGAACTTGGTATAATTTAGGTTGCAGATTACGGGAAACGTATATAAGCAAATATTTTAATTAATTAATTATT
Source organism: Nephrocerus scutellatus (assembly GCA_947095585.1). NCBI lineage: Eukaryota > Metazoa > Arthropoda > Insecta > Diptera > Pipunculidae > Nephrocerus > Nephrocerus scutellatus. Next base: position 57,418,451 of record OX352761.1, on the reverse strand, counting down.
TTAATTATTTTTATTTCAAATAAATAAATAATAAATATAAATAATAAGTAATTATTATTCCAATATTTCGATACAGACTTCAGTGGCGTCTTTGATGCTCTCGGCTATATCGTGCATTTGCTATTTTGTTAAACCCTTCCCTCATTACTTAAATTTTTTGTTTTTTTAACTCCAGATATTTCTTTTCGAAGTCTTCTATAATATTGAAAATTAAATTATTTTTAAATTAAATTAATTAAAAGTAATCATGCATGATTATTTCATACCATTATCCTTTTCCTTTTTCGGGTCACTTTCGGTGGATCCTTAGGTACAGCACAAGAAGGTGATGGTTCTGGGTCTGGGGATGGTTGTTGGACAACCGAAGTAGAAGCAAACCCAGCTTCCATTGTTATGGCACCTTCCACCACAATCGCCCCCCAGACACCAAGTGCACGCTCTTCTAAATTGCTCAATGGCAATTGGTTTGATTCTCCGCCACCAGTTTTATTTAAACTTGTTAAAACATTTCTTTTTTTATGCCGCACAGCATTATGCCAGTTTTCAAAAATCTAAAAGTAAAATTTATATTTATAAGTAGTATTTATAAGTATATAATTTTCCATTGGTTTTTATTTCTTGTAGCTCCTACGGCTGCATTTAACATATTCACCAATTCATCCCATAGTTCTTGAACTGAATCATCAGAATCCTTTTTAATGCATAACTCTGCATGTGTCTCAAGATATGATACGTATATATCATATTGCTCGCGGGTTGTTTTGGGTTGGCGTGTTACTTTTTCTAAAATTTAATAAGTGTAAAATTTACAAAATTACATAAAAAATAACAACTATAAATAACCAAAAAAGTTTTTATACCGACCTTTAATTGCTGCCATTCCGTTAAAATAAATATTTTTGAAAACTACTGCTATATGCTTTTGGCTTTACCGCCTTACGATGAGCACCATAACTAAAAAATGACTTTAGTTTCTTAATCCTAAAATTTTTTGGATTTATTTTCGGCTTTATACTTATGCTATTGTTGTTGTAAGCCAAGCCGGCTTTGTCAAAGCAATATAGCATACGTATAGAAACACAAGACAAAAAAAATGTACTAGATTTTTTTAATTCAATTGCACAAGATCATGTTACACTGAAAGTTAAAATAACATAACATGTTTAGAAAACCGAATTACAAAAAATTTTATGTTACCTCGTTTTTAAAAATTGTAACATAAAAAAATAACATAAAATTTTGAAATCCCGGAATACGGGCCAATATTGGGTTAAACAATTAAGTCGGTAAATTATTACACAATATTAATGCATCAGCATAAAATTCGTCAATGGCTCTGGATATAGTTCATACACCCAGCTAATGCCGTTGACGATGTCCATTCACCCTTTCTCTCTATATCTACAATTGTACTTGACTTTGGATTTCGTGTGTATCCGCCGCCGTATAGCATTGTATTCGGTATGGAACAATTGGGAAAGTGTATTGCTATTCGTTATAGCTGTAGTGTTTTATATACACAGCATTGAATGCAGAGCGATCGCATGAATTACGTTTATTGCTATTTGTTATAGCTGCAGTGTTGTATATACACAGCATTGAATGTAGAGCGATCGCATGAATTATGTGTATTGCTATTTGTTATAGCTGCAGTGTTGTATATACACAGCATTGAATGCTGAAGCGGGTATCGGTTGACGAGCTCATGAACATGAAATATTTATGTCTGACATGAAAAGTGAGCGCTGCAGCGTACTTGTCGTACTTCCGATATTGTGACGCATTTGACGTCGTCGGAAAGAAGATCATATTTAGGAGAGTTGATTTGATGAGGCGACATGTAGTGCGATCACTACATCCCACCCCCCTTACAAGAAGGAAATTCCACGGTTGGAATTTTCGAGACATAGTTGTTGAAAAGCCATATTTTACCGTACACTATGTATTTACAAAATTATATATATACTGTTTTTCTTCTTTTTTTCTTGTGTACATATTCATATATTTTTTTGTTTGTTTTTGTATGGATTTGAAAAAAATATTTTCTAATCTAATTTTAGGATTTTATTCTATATTTCATAATTCTATATTTTCTAATCTAATTTTTATATTTTTTTGAATCTTTAAACATTAATAACTTCCTTAATTATTTTAACACAACGTTATAAAGTTGTTTTACACATTTCTTATCGTATATATATTTTTTTTCTTTAAATTATTTTATATTATGATGACAATGTGAATCTTGGGCTTGGGTTTGGGTTAGCGTTGTTTTTATCTTGTTCTAGTACAATTGATTGATTAACAAAAACTTCATCGATAGTTTCTTCATTGGGATTTGGTTTGTTTTCATTCTCCGTTGGTTGCTGTCTTAACTTTGTTACAATGGTTTTCAGTTTATAATGGTACTTATAAATATACAACATGATTATGCAAGTTACTAAAGCTAGACTATATATTACTATATAATGGTGTGCATCGTGTTTATCTAAGTTTTGTAAACCTTTTCCTTCCTCTTTCTTTAACAAATCCACTTGGTAAGAAAGTTCCGCTAGATTATAGTTTTCATCGTATTTAAGCAGTTTAATAGGGGTTACGTTTATAGAAGTTGTGCTAATTTTAGATTTCAGAAGAGTTAAATTTATCATCGGAATGAAGGAATTCCTTAAGAGAGTGCTGTCTAAATTTTGAAGTTATTCCGACAAGATCTTTATGTTGTTGTTATGCAGTATTTTTAATTTATTTCCAACTTTAACTTCTGTGTTCTCATCTGATATTATGTTGGTTACCCCATGCCGTCCTTCCCATAATGCAGAGAGCTTATTCTTTCGTGTGTGGTTTTTTATAAAAACTTTATCACCTACATTAAATGTCGTAGTATGTTTTTGACTTCTCTTTTTTGTCCAGTAAAACTTGTTTGGCGATCTGATAGCCATGTTGTAAACGAGCCTTTAGCTCTGTAGCATAGTTATCATAATTATAAGAAACTTGAGGACTTCTGTTTATGGAATTGGGTATCCGTGCAGGAAATTCATAAATTAGTACAAAAGGACTAAATTTTGTACTACTATGAGGTGTCGTGTTATATACGAACCATCCGTATGGTAACCAAGTGTCCCATGAAAGTTGGTCTTTGTTGACATAGTGCCTAAGATATTCAGCTTGCGTTCGGTGACTACGCTCTGAAGCTCCGTTCGTTTGCGGATGGTATGGAGTTGTCTGTATCTTTTTGATTTTCAAAAGCTTACAAACCTCCTTAAAAACGTTACTCAAGAAGTTAGTACCATGATCAGTTAATACCCCATCGGGTGGTCCAAAACGACATATAATTTTTTTCTTCTATAAAACAACGCGCCACAGTTGAAGATTCAGCGTTTGGAAGAGGCATAGCTTCAGTGAACATTGTCAAATCGTCCTGAAAGGTAAGTATGTATTTATTATCCTCATAGCTAGTTGGAAGTGGCCCGACAATGTCCAAAGCTACACGCTCAAATGGACTTTTTTATTATTATTTTCTATGTTATTTTGACATAACATATAAGTCATAAATTAGGTGCTTTTATGAAGTTTTATAGACAAAAACTGATTCGAATATGTCAAATTCTGTGATAGGGACAAATTGTTTTGTAAAATTTTTTAAAATAGGCAAATAATTAAAATAAGTCCCAAAATTAGAAAATGTCATACATTCTACGATATACCAGAGAACGAAACGAAAGACGTGCCAGGTACGTAAATACATTCCTGATTTATTTAGGATTATAAAATTTTTATCATTAGAATTCAACACCGCGCCAATCTACGGATGCTCCGAGATGCAAGTGATCCTTATGGATTGCCCTCATTCCGATTTAAGAAATTGTTTGGGCTTAATAAGCGAACAGTGGAATTTTTAATACTAAAGTTGGAGCTAATGTCACGGAAATCCCCGATCCCCTTCAGAATTAAATTACTGTGTGCTCTAAATTTCTATGGTCATGGGTCATATCAGGTTGCAGCTGGAAGTTGCCATATTCTAACAGTATCGCAGCCAAGCGCATTTCGTTGTATAAAAGAAGTCACAAGTCTAATACGCACTTATTTATTAGATGATGTCATAAAGTTCCCACAAGATGTTCTTCATCAAGCGGAAACAAAATTGGGCTTGTCAAGAAAATATGAAATGGACGGAGTGCTTGGCGCGATTGCAATAATTGCACCACCTGAGGATTCCGAATTTTTTCGTGGGAATTTATTTCGCAACAGAAAAGGATACCACAGTATAAATGTAGTTGCTTGTTGCAATTCAATGCGTATTAATTATGCAAATGCACGGTTTCCAGGTTCGGTACACGACTCGGCAATCTGGATGAAATCGCAACTACGGAAATAATTTCTCAAATATTTCTAACCAAACAAACATTCTATTAGGTGATTCCGGGTTTCCCCTGGAACCTTGGTTGCTTGTTCCCTGCAAGAATCCGGTAAATGGAAGCAGGGAATTTCGATACAACGTGAAATTTATAAGGGCGAGGAACATTGTCGAAAAATGTTTTGGTCTCGTAAAATCGAGGTTCCGATGCCTACTACGGCATCGTACGCTACATTACCACCCAACGGCTGCATGTAAAATTATATATGCAGTATTTGTGCTACATAATTTATGTTTGGATTATTCGAGTCTGAACGATGAAATGGATGCAGATGAAGTCTCAGAGGACAGTGATGTACCCGAAGACGAATTAAACCCCGAAAATAATATAAGAGATATCATGGATGAGGTTGATCTGTCATCAGCAAATTCAGAAAATGGAACTTGGTATAATTTAGGTTGCAGATTACGGGAAACGTATATAAGCAAATATTTTAATTAATTAATTATTTTAATTATTTTTATTTCAAATAAATAAATAATAAATATAAATAATAAGTAATTATTATTCCAATATTTCGATACAGACTTCAGTGGCGTCTTTGATGCTCTCGGCTATATCGTGCATTTGCTATTTTGTTAAACCCTTCCCTCATTACTTCAATTTTTTGTTTTTTTAACTCCAGATATTTCTTTTCGAAGTCTTCTATAATATTGAAAATTAAATTATTTTTAAATTAAATTAATTAAAAGTAATCATGCATGATTATTTCATACCATTATCCTTTTCCTTTTTCGGGTCACTTTCGGTGGATCCTTAGGTACAGCACAAGAAGGTGATGGTTCTGGGTCTGGGGATGGTTGTTGGACAACCGAAGTAGAAGCAAACCCAGCTTCCATTGTTATGGCACCTTCCACCACAATCGCCCCCCAGACACCAAGTGCACGCTCTTCTAAATTGCTCAATGGCAATTGGTTTGATTCTCCGCCACCAGTTTTATTTAAACTTGTTAAAACATTTCTTTTTTTATGCCGCACAGCATTATGCCAGTTTTCAAAAATCTAAAAGTAAAATTTATATTTATAAGTAGTATTTATAAGTATATAATTTTCCATTGGTTTTTATTTCTTGTAGCTCCTACGGCTGCATTTAACATATTCACCAATTCATCCCATAGTTCTTGAACTGAATCATCAGAATCCTTTTTAATGCATAACTCTGCATGTGTCTCAAGATATGATACGTATATATCATATTGCTCGCGGGTTGTTTTGGGTTGGCGTGTTACTTTTTCTAAAATTTAATAAGTGTAAAATTTACAAAATTACATAAAAAATAACAACTATAAATAACCAAAAAAGTTTTTATACCGACCTTTAATTGCTGCCATTCCGTTAAAATAAATATTTTTGAAAACTACTGCTATATGCTTTTGGCTTTACCGCCTTACGATGAGCACCATAACTAAAAAATGACTTTAGTTTCTTAATCCTAAAATTTTTTGGATTTATTTTCGGCTTTATACTTATGCTATTGTTGTTGTAAGCCAAGCCGGCTTTGTCAAAGCAATATAGCATACGTATAGAAACACAAGACAAAAAAAATGTACTAGATTTTTTTAATTCAATTGCACAAGATCATGTAACACTGAAAGTTAAAATAACATAACATGTTTAGAAAACCGAATTACAAAAAATTTTATGTTACCTCGTTTTTAAAAATTGTAACATAAAAAAATAACATAAAATTTTGAAATCCCGGAATACGGGCCAATATTGGGTTAAACAATTAAGTCGGTAAATTATTACACAATATTAATGCATCAGCATAAAATTCGTCAATGGCTCTGGATATAGTTCATACACCCAGCTAATGCCGTTGACGATGTCCATTCACCCTTTCTCTCTATACCTACAATTGTACTTGACTTTGGATTTCGTGTGTATCCGCCGCCGTATAGCATTGTATTCGGTATGGAACAATTGGGAAAGTGTATTGCTATTCGTTATAGCTGTAGTGTTGTATATACACAGCATTGAATGCAGAGCGATCGCATGAATTACGTTTATTGCTATTTGTTATAGCTGCAGTGTTGTATATACACAGCATTGAATGTAGAGCGATCGCATGAATTATGTGTTTTGCTATTTGTTATAGCTGCAGTGTTGTATATACACAGCATTGAATGCTGAAGCGGGTATCGGTTGACGAGCTCATGAACATGAAATATTTATGTCTGACATGAAAAGTGAGCGCTGCAGCGTACTTGTCGTACTTCCGATATTGTGACGCATTTGACGTCGTGGGAAAGAAGATCATATTAGTGCGATCATATGTAGTGCGATCACTACATCCCACCCCACTTACAAGAAGGAAATTCCACGGTTGGAATTTTCGAGACAAGGTTGTTGAAAAGCCATATTTTACCGTACACTATGTATTTACAAAATTATATATATATTGTTTTTCTTCTTCTTTTCTTGTGTACATATTCATATATTTTTTTGTTTGTTTTTGTATATATATATTTCATAATTCTATATTTTCTAATCTAATTTTTATATTTTTATGAATCTTTAAACATTATTAACTTCCTTAATTATTTTAACACAACGTTATAAAGTTGTTTTACACATTTCTTATCGTATATATATTTTTTTTCTTTAAATTATTTTATATTATGATGACAATGTGAATCTTGGGCTTGGGTTTGGGTAAGCGTTGTTTTTATCTAGTTCTAGTACAATTGATTGATTAACAAAAACTTCATCGATAGTTTCTTCATTGGGTTTTGGTTTGTTTTCATTCTCCGTTGGTTGCTGTCTTAACTTTGTTACAATGGTTTTCAGTTTATAATGGTACTTATAAATATACAACATGATTATGCAAGTTACTAAAGCTAGACTATATATTACTATATAATGGTGTGCATCGTGTTTATCTAAGTTTTGTAAACCTTTTCCTTCCTCTTTCTTTAACAAATCCACTTGGTAAGAAAGTTCCGCTAGATTATAGTTTTCATCGTATTTAAGCAGTTTAATAGGGGTTACGTTTATAGAAGTTGTGCTAATTTTAGATTTCAGAAGAGTTAAATTTATCATCGGAATGAAGGAATTCCTTAAGAGAGTGCTGTCTAAATTTTGAAGTTATTCCGACAAGATCTTTATGTTGTTATGCAGTATTTTTAATTTATTTCCAACTTTAACTTCTGTGTTCTCATCTGATATTATGTTGGTTACCCCATGCGGTCCTTCCCATAATGCAGAGAGCTTATTCTTTCGTGTATGGTTTTTTATAAAAACTTTATCACCTACATTAAATGCCGTAGTATGTTTTTGACTTCTCTTTTTTGTCCAGTAAAACTTGTTTGGCGATCTGATAGCCATGTTGTAAACGAGCCTTTAGCTCTGTAGCATAGTTATCATAATTATAAGAAACTTGTGGACTTCTGTTAATGGAATTGGGTATCCGTGCAGGAAATTCATAAATTAGTACAAAAGGACTAAATTTTGTACTACTATGAGGTGTCGTGTTATATACGAACCGTATGCGTATGGTAACCAAGTGTCCCATTAAAGTTGGTCTTTGTTGACATAGTGCCTAAGATATTCAGCTTGCGTTCGGTGACTACGCTCTGAAGCTCCGTTCGTTTGCGGATGGTATGGAGTTGTCTGTATCTTTTTGATTTTCAAAAGCTTACAAACCTCCTTAAAAACGTTACTCAAGAAGTTAGTACCATGATCAGTTAATACCGCATCGGGTGGTCCAAAACGACATATAATTTTTTTCTTCTATAAAACAACGCGCCACAGTTGAAGATTCAGCGTTTGGAAGAGGCATAGCTTCAGTGAACCTTGTCAAATCGTCCTGAAAGGTAAGTATGTATTTATTATCCTCATAGCTAGTTGGAAGTGGCCCGACAATGTCCAAAGCTACACGCTCAAATGGACTTGTGCTAGTTGTCGTGACTTTCATTGGAATTCGTGGATTTTGCCTCAGCTTGTTTCTTTGGCAGGATTCGCATTTTCGAATGAATTTCTTTGTATCCTTGACCAAAGTAGGCCAATAATACCTTGTTCTGAGACGTTTAAGTGTTCTAGAGGTTCCTTGGTGACCTCCGAAAGGTGAACTATGATAGTCATGCATAATTTTATCGATCTCTTGAGGATCTGTGAGACTGATTCGGTTGTCCGAATACAGATAAATATCGAGTTTTGTTTGGGAAAATGCCTGTATTATAGTGGCTTTTAAAAAATCAAAAAATGGTTCTTGGGGAGGAAAAGATATATCGATGCTTTTAACTTTTTCTTTTTGACAAATATTTCGGATCTGAATGATGTGTTTTTCTATAGTTGCCTTTTCTGTAAGATGTACTGGCAAAGAGGTGATAATGTATGTTGACGATTTTGTTGCGTGAGGAAAAATTTTTATTCGTTAGGGTTGGGGCGAGTATTTCCCGAAATATTCCTAAATAAAGTTTCCTCTTGTCGTGTTCCATGGGGTAGAAAGAAGATCAGGTTTGGAGAATTGTTTTCGGCTAACATTATGGGCTTAAAAGTTTTGATTACAGTACATTCAGTCGGTGGAGGCTCAATTTCTTCGCTTTTTACTACTATTATTTTATCAAGGTTTTGCTGTTTAGCTTTGCTCCTAGTAGTAACTAAAACTTTTCCATTGTTTGTTTCAACTTGTGTGTCTCCAGGGATGCGACTGAGTGCATCGGCGTTGGCATTAAATTTGCCTGGCTTGTATATGATTTCATATTCATAACCCTCTAATAAAATACGCCATCGCGCCAGTCTCGATGTAGGATCTTTAAGATTTAACAGCCATTGAAGCGGCCTGTGATACGTGAGAATCGTAAATTTTCTACCGTAAACGTAAGGACGGAATTGCTTGACTGCAAATATTATTGCTAATAATTCCTTTTCGGTAGTGGTATATTTTGTCTCAGCAATATTTAAAGTACGGCTGACGTAATATATAGGCTTGTCTTGGCCTATTTTACCTTGAGATAAGACGGCTCCTATTGCAAAATCACTTGCATCGGTAGTGATAAGAAATCTTTCTTCAAAATTTGGGTAGATTAATATTGGTGAGGTGATTAATTTTTCTTTTAAAATAACAAACGCTTTTTCGCATAAAGCATCCCATTTGAAATCTACATTTTTTTTCAATAGGTTATTTAATGTTTTAGTTATCAGGGCAAACTGAGGAATAAATCTCCGATAATATCCTACAAATCCCAAAACTGCTTTAATATCTTTGGCTTTATTTGGCCTTGGATATGTTTTTACCGCCTCTATTTATCTGGGTTTGGCTTGATTCCTTCATCACTGATAATATGTCCCAGGTACATAAGCTCTCGTTTAATAAAATGGCATTTGTCTGGCTGCAGTTTTAGTTTGTTGAACCGTTGCCTTGTTAGAACATTTCGCATTTTTCGGTTATGTTCGTCCAAAGTAGGTCCATAAACTACAATGTCATCAACAAAAATAAAACATTCTATTCCAATTAGACCCATTAAAACATTATTCATCGTTCTTTGGAAAGGGGCGGGAGCGTTTTTCATACCCATAGGCATTCGGTTATACTCCCAATGACCAGTGGGAGTGCTGAACGCTGTCTTTTCCCGATCTTCTTCTTGAACTAAAATTTGATGAAAGCCGTTTGCAAGATCTAACATGCTGAAATATTTGGATTTACCTAGTTGGTCCAAAATGTCTGTTATATTGGGAAGCGGAAACGCATCCCCAACAGTTTCATCGTTTAGACGCCTGTAGTCTACAACTACTCGCCATTTTTTATTACCTTGAGCATCAGGTTTTTTAGGAACAAGTAACAGAGGAGAATTCCAAGGACTGTAACTTGGTCGGATAATGTCTTTTTCGAGCATTTCGTCTACCTGTTTGTTGATTTCAGCTCTACTTGTTTCTAGCAGTTATATGGTCTAACATATATAGGAGGTTTACCTACTTCAGTGATTATCTGATGTGTGGCTGCATTAGTACAAGTGAGCTTATCTCTAGGTAAGTAAAACAAATCATTAAACTCGCGACATATCTGAACTATAGAAGATCTTTCTTCTTTATTACAGTGGCTTATGTCCACTAACTTTTCCCGATTTTCTAGCCGTTTGTATACCGGATCGTTTTCCGGATCTGTTGAAAGAAAATTAAATTCGTCTAAGTTATCCCACTCTATACTCAGATCGTGTGCATTTATCTGCACTGGGTATTCATTAATATTCAGGAGTAAAACTTTTGCATGTCTTTTGGTGGCCTTTTGAAGATCTTTTGGGCGATCTTTTGAAGTTCTTTTGATGGTCTTTTGGGGGATCTTTTGTGGTATTTTTATTGTTATTTGGGGGTGTTTTGAGAGTGTTTTGAGGGTCCTTTGGAGTTCTTTTGAGCAATCTTTTGATGGTCTTTTGATGGTCTTTTGATGGTCTTTTGGGGGTCTTTTCGAGGTCTTCTGGTGGATCTTTTGGAAGTCTTTTGGGGATATTTTGAGAGAATTTTGGAGGACTTTTGAGAGTCTTTTTGAGATCTTTTGGGGGTCTTTTGATGGTCTTTTGGGGTCTTTTGAGGGTCTTTTGGGGGATATTTTTATGATCTTTTGGGGGTCTTTTGAGGGTCTTTTGGGAGATCTTTTGGGTGTCTTTTGATAGTCTTTTTGGGGTATTTTAAGGGACTTTTGGAGATCTTCTGGGGGATCCTTTGTGGGAATTTTGATGGTCTTTAATGGGTTTTTTGAGGGTCTTTTGGGGATCTATTGAGGGAATTTTGGAGGTCTTTTGTGGGTTTTTTGAGGGTCTTTTGGGGATCTATTGAGGGAATTTTGGAGGTCTTTTAGAAGTATTTGGGAAGTCTTTTGGGGGATCTTAGGGGTCTTTTGGAGGGGATTAAATAACTTGTTCCTATGGAAATTCTGGCCAATAAGGTCTGGAATTTTTGGGACCAAGCAATTTCTAAAGCGATTCGTATGAAATTCTGTATATAGGACTAAGATGCGACTACAAAACTTGTTCCTTTGGAAATTCAATAATAACAAGCAATTTCTCAAGCGATTCGTATGAAATTCGGTATAAACGACTAAGATGCGAATATAAGTCGTGTTCCTATGGAAATTCTAGGATAGGGCCAACAGGGAATGGATTTTTTGTACTAAGCAATTTCTCAGGCGATTCCTATGAAATTCGGTATGCTAAACTAAGATTCGACTATAAGACTTGTTCCTATGGAAATTCTGGGATAGGGCCAATAGGCTCTGGAATTTTGTGAACCAAGCCAATTCTCTAGCGATTCGTATGAAATTCGGTATCTAGCACTAAGATGCGACTATAAGACTTGTTTCTATGGAAATTCTGTTTCAACAAACTTAAAAACCTTTCTAGTTTTTCCATTCCTTCCTCGATCGAGTTAGATGGGAGTACCACGTCGTCCATGTAGCTAATTATGGTGTCCGGCTTCATTTTCTGAACTATTGCATTCATCATCTTCTGGAAAATTGATGGCGCATTTACAAGCCCGAACGGCATCGTTAGGAACTCGTAGAATCCATCTGGGGTAATGAATGCGGTGTAGCGAGTATGCTCTGCCCTAATAGGTATTTGATAGTACCTGGAAGCCAGGTCCAGTACGTTGAAATATTTGTACCCAGATAATTTATTTAATTGCTCTTCGATTAGTGGTAGCGGGAACTTTATCTTTTTGGTTAGTTTATTAAGCCGCTTATAATCCACACACATCCGGTCCTCCCCGTGTTTCTTCTTGACAAGAATAACCGGGGAAGCAAAGTCTGATTGCGATTCTTTGATGATGCCGCCTTATTGTAGTTCTGCGATTATTGATGCAAGGTTTTCTCTTTTGGCATATGGTACTTTGTACGGTTGAAACACGACGGGTCCATCCTTTTCCAGATCAATTTCCATTGTGACTAGCCCGGTACGGCCTAGATCCTTCTTATCTATAGCAATGCATTGACGATACACGCCCCCTTTCTAAGAGAGAGGCTTCTAAAGATTGTATTTATTTTCAGAAAAGTGCGTTTTTATCAGTGACGCGAAGGAGGGGGTTAATTGGTACCAAATGAAAGCTGTAAATTTTACCGACACAGCCATGCCATTTTTAGGGGCGTGGCATTTCATTTCATCAAAATGACAGTAAAGCATACAATGGGTTAGGGCTTTGGGACACATCTCTCCCGAAAGCCCCCATGGAGCAGTTCTCGAAAATTGGTATCTGGTTTAGCGGAAACTCCAAATTTAAAATTTATATAATAATATGAATATACAGTACCAAGTACTAATTAGAAAACTATAATTAAAATATAATTTGTATAAAAAGAGAACCAAGAAATTGTAATATACTAAGCTATTTCCACATTACCCTGGAGGTAAGCTTACAAATGCATTTTTTTTACATTATATCTCCAGTAGGTATAATGCATGAGTTCTGTAAATAACTTTTTCTTGCTTGTTTAATAAATTTCTGAGTCTGATAAATATTCTGACTCTGATCAATGCTCATCTCCATCCATGCAGCTCAGAAATTTTCGGCTTGGGAATTAAGGGGCTCTGTAACTTTCTCGCTAACTTCATGAATTCCACGAACAGATCCACTTTAATAGACAAAGTTAAATCCAATAAAGTTTACTTTTTAAATTCTCTATATTAACTTCACTTGCCCGTGGGTCGTCGGTCGGTCGTCGGTCGGTCGTCTGTCGTGGATTCTTGCGATCATGCGTATTTCCGGAGACAACACTTTTTATTTAATTTTGAGGCCCCTCGGGCTGCGGGGTCGGGGGGCTCCCAAACAAAAATTTTAAAAAATTTACCCGATTTTCTTCAAATTTTACACACATGTGTATACCCAATAAACAATACTTTTTCGAAAATTTGGTAGTGATCGGGTCTCGGGTTCGGCCGCAAGGCCCTTATACATTTTTTAAATATCTGTACTGGCATCAGATATTCGTCGCCCTTTATGGACTGTGTGCGGTGTGTGCTGCGCAGTCGGCTGCGCTGCATGGTTTTGGTGGTGGTGGAGAGAGAGAGAGAAATCTTAGTGCACGCACAAATGAACCCAGCAAATGAAACGAGACATACATGTTTTATGCTTACTTTAACTTACATTTTTATTATATACTGAATTGTATTTTTATTGATGTCGTTTTTTTTGTTGTCGATATCAACTTACAGATAGAACAACAAGTTTTCACAATATTCTGTCATTTGGCGTTTTCATAAATTAGTTCAGAGCAGTCAAAGAGTTCTCAAGATAAATGTTCGTGTTTCTTATTTGCTCAGAGTATGAGCGTGCTCTAAGTGCTCAGAATAAAATGATCTGAGCTTTTTCAATTTTAACATCTGATGTCAAATGTTTGTTTCGATGATTTTCTTCTACAATAAAAAAAAATGTCCCAGGATCGAGGGGCTCCAATATCAATTTCTGCGATTAGAGAATTTAGATGAAAAATTTTAATTTTTATGGGTTGTTTTTTTCTGTTTGAATACATCGGTATTTGTTATTGTAATTAATGTACTACATAATGTACATATATATGTATGTATGTACATAGGTACATATGTATGTTAATTTGTCTGTTGAGAAAAAAAATCGGTAATTTTTCTTTGAACCACAGCATTATCCTTGAACGCTGCCAACAATTTTTGAGAACAGCTATTTAACCATAACGACCATACTTCATCCAACCCATTTTCACACGAGAAGTCTTTTAACAAGTCCAAATGCGAAAATGCGTCTTTGAATGTGAGAATGTTGTGTTTGCAGGAAATAACTTTAGATCGACGTTTTTTAATCCACTTATAACATGAGAAGGAGCGTTGTCTGCAAAAACAAGAACCTTTCAGTTTTGTTTGATAATTTTTTGTCGAAAGAGGTAAGCCACTCTCGAAACAAAACAGAGTTCATCCAAGCCTTTTTATTGCTTCTCCAAGTTATGCCTAATGCTTTTTCGATATTCATCTTTTTGAAAGCTCGGGGCTTGGCGGCTTTGCTTGTTGGTAGCAAAACAAGTAAGCTAACGAATTTTTTTTTTATAAAAAACTATCTTACCGCTCTTTTTCTCCCACCGCACTGCAAATTAAAGCTACTGTCATGTAATGAAATATTAAAAACGTTATTTCATTGGGTTGCCAAGTAGTGATGTATTAATAAGTGGGCAACGTGGAGTCATGAGTCAATGTCTTTTGTTATAAGTCCATTACTATTTTTGTATGGTCGCAGGAGTGGAATGACAACCTACACAGAGAAAAGTGGATCTTGCAGGGGCTGCAACCTATCCAGTGCTGCGGATGTTATTGATATAACAAGCAGCGCTTTAACCAAAATAAATTGAGAAGAACTCCTATATCTGGTTTGAAGAATACTGATCTGTTTTATTTAGATTTCGTTCCTTTTTATACAAAATTTGTTATACAAATACTTACATACTATATGAATCTACATAATAGGGAAATAGGGTTTTTACATAAAGGGATGTTTTACTTTACTTATTCTATCAATGCATTTGACCCTTATTCTGAGTATTCAAATGCATTGGGTGCCTATCATAAAAAGTGTGATATATTGTGGCTTATCGCTGATGTTTACTTTAAATGTGTCAGCAACTGGTGCGTGTGCGTATTTCTATATTTAGTGTACATGGAAAATAGTTTTCTTATCGTTTTCTTGGCGTGGTGTGTGCTATGGTAGGTATACACTACACCCTCACCCTTTAGAAAAAATTTTTATTTTAATAAAAAAAGAAAAATTTTATATAAAAAAAAAGTGAAATTTTATATTACAATAGAATATTAATCTATATATATGAATAGTTAGCTTATACTAGGTTTGTACAGTTTCAGTTGGTTGTTGTGATATTCTTTGTTGATACCATTTATGTTTACTATGGTGTTCACACCATTTTTTTTTACAATTTCATATGGTCCTTTGTATGGACTTTGGCTTTTGTTCCTATTTTCTACTTTTATTAATACTAAATCGCCTATTTTAGCTTTAAGTTTATTTGTATAGTTATTTTTATGTTCTAGAGTTCTTTTCATTTTAACCTTATTTGTTATTTCTTTGGCTCTCTTTAGAGCTGATTTTAATCTGATTCGTAATTCATTTACGTAATTGTCGAGATCGTATATTTTCGTGTTGTTACTTTCTATGTCGCTAGGCAGGGTTGCTAGTTTTCCAAAAACTAACTCAAAAGGTGAATAACCTGTGTCAATGTGTGGTGTTGTATTGTAAGCGAATGTGTAATATGGGATCCATTTGTCCCATTCGTTATTTTCTGTAAATGCTAAAAGATATTCGTTCATTACCCTGTGGTTTCGTTCGACGGTGCCTAGTGTCTGATGGTGATAAGGTGTTGAAAAATTTTGTTTAATTTTAAGAAGTTCGCATATGTTCTTTAGTAGTTCGTTCGTGAATTCTGTACCATTGTCCGATTTTAAAATTTTGAAAAGTCCGTATTTTAATATGACTTGTTCGACTAGTGTCTTGGCTATTGTCTGTGCGTCTTTTGATGTTATAGGATGTGCAATTACGTATTTTGTTAATTCGCATTGCATGGTTAGGATGTATCTATTATCATTAGAGATTCGTAGGGGTCATACAGTGTCTATTGTTACTGTCTGAAAACTGTCGGATGGAGTGTCTGTTGTCGTTAGTGGTTCTTTTATATGTCTGGTTTGTTTGTTTCCGGCACATAGGTCGCAGTTTGTAATGAAATTCTTGACCATCTTACTCATGTTTTTCCATATATATTTTTGCTTTAGCTTTATTATTGTTTTTCTTACACCTTGGTGTCCTCCGTATGTTGAATTATGATACTCGTCTATTAACTTGTATTTAGTTATTTCATCTTCTATTCTTCTTGGGGCGGCATATATTAAAATTTTTAAATTGGGATACTTGCTATTAATTCTTACTTTTGCATATGCTTCTTTAAATTCTTCTTTTGTATATACTTTCATTATTTCATCATTATTTTTGAGCGCTAATTCTTTTATATTTTCTTTATTCATCCTGGATGCTAGCTTCTTCAGTATCGAATCTAGATTCGCTGAATTATCACTACAACCAACGTGCACGTATTTATTATCGATATTAATTTTGCAATTTTGTATATTTTTGTCGACTGTAAATTTAAGTTCCCTTATATTTTTTATATCATTGATGGACGTGCATTCCCATATTTGAAGTTGTACCGGCCGGGTTACAGGCTTCAGTTGAGAGTTGCATTTCTCCGAATTATTGTTAATTATTTTGTCTTTATTAGACATGCCCCTTGTTATTACGAGTGTTTTCTTTGCCTTTTCGTTGGCTTCTTTTGGTATCATTTCTTTTAATATGTCGGAGTTAATTTGTATCCTAGATAAAGCATCGGCGTTCGTATTGAGTTTGCCTTTTTTGTAAACTATGTCGAAATCATAGTCACAAAGGTCTAAACGTATTCTCGTCATCTTTGACGAGGGATTGCTATGAGTGAATAATGCTAGTGGTCTATGGTCCGTGACTACTGTGAACTTTCTTCCATAGAGATAGGGTTTGAAAAAATTTATACTCCAGTGTATAGCTAGGAGTTCTTTTTCTATGACTGGCTTGGGTTTTGTCTATGGTTTTGCCTGTGTGTATTATTGTTGAAATTATTGTTTGATTGTCTATGGCTATAGCCGTGTGGTATGTTTGGTTGTCTATAGCTGTTGTTGTATCTGTTCTGTGGCGAGCTATAGTTATTTTGTTGCCTTCTATAGTTGTAGGTTCCATTATTGCTCTGTTGGTTGTAATTTGTTGGTCGATTTTTATTGAAATGCATTATGCTTTTTGAATGCTCTTTCTCTATTTCTAAAGCAAGGTTAGTTGCTTCAGTGAATGTTTTTGGTTGAGCGGCAAATATTGTAGATTTGAGCTCATCCTTTAGTCCATTTTTAAGTATGTTTAGTGCGTAGGTATCGTTCATCTTTGTTATGATTGATTTTTCGTTTTCGGTTGTTGTACCGAGGTTGTCTATTTGCAATCTATTTAGGTCGGTTATCAGGTTTGTTATTCTGTCCTTGTATGCTGTGACAGAGAAATTTCTTTGTGTGGTTTGTGTAAGGGATGTGTGAATGTGTGGTATTGTTGTTACTGATTTGTATCTAGTTCTGAGTTCAGTGTTCAGAGTTTCTAGATTTGGTGGTTGTGTGTGTAAGGTTGATTTCACGTTTGGACTTAGTTTTACGTGAAAAACGAATTCTAACAAGTCTGCCTTCGCGGTTTCTGTGAGAGTTTTATTTATTAATTCTATAATTTTCAAGAAACTATCTAACTCTTTGTAGTTTCCTGTGAATATAGGGATGGCTTCCATTGCCGTGTATAAATTAAATGTAGCCATATTTTCTGTGTAATTTGTACTGTTAATTCGTTAATTCTAATTTGGTCACGCATGTAATATAATATGATATGATGCAAATAAATGTAATATATGTAATATTTTTATTAAATTTTAAAAGAGTATGTAAAAAATTTTATTGATTAAGAATTAAAATTTTTTTTTTTTTTTTTAGAAATATTTTATGTACAAGTGTATAGTTTTTGTATTGATTAATTTTCTACTATATAAAATATATCAAAAGTTGCCAGGGTTTTTGAAATTTGTATCTAGTCTTGAATTTTTTCTTATTTGAAGAGGTTGTTGTCCAGTTCTTTTGAAATTTAGTCTGCCTCATCTTGTCGCGTTTGTATTTGTTGATCTGTTCTTTGAGTTTGAAAAATAATTATGTATACTAGATCAGACTAGGTATAATAAATGCAGGTTTTGGTCCGAATTTTCGTCATGTGATATGAGGATGAACATTTTTGATTTGTGATGAACATTTGTGAAAAGTGTAAAATTTTCCTAGTGTGTAGCAGTGTGTAGCAGGACTTTTAGTTTTCAGTATTAAAAATTAATTTTAGGATTAGCGTTTCCTTTAATGTTGTCATATTAGGATCTTTTCGCAGGATCTTTTGTGAGAAAAAAATTTTAAAATTTTATTTGTTTAAAAAAAATATTAAAAAAATAGTGCGCGTGTTTGCAGGATCGCCATGTAATGAAATATTAAAAACGTTATTTCATTGGGTTGCCAAGTAGTGATGTATTAATAAGTGGGCAACGTGGAGTCATGAGTCAATGTCTTTTGTTATAAGTCCATTACTATTTTTGTATGGTCGCAGGAGTGGAATGACAACCTACACAGAGAAAAGTGGATCTTGCAGGGGCTGCAACCTATCCAGTGCTGCGGATGTTATTGATATAACAAGCAGCGCTTTAACCAAAATAAATTGAGAAGAACTCCTATATCTGGTTTGAAGAATACTGATCTGTTTTATTTAGATTTCGTTCCTTTTTATACAAAATTTGTTATACTAATACTTACATACTATATGAATCTACATAATAGGGAAATAGGGTTTTTACATAAAGGGATGTTTTACTTTAATTATTCTATCAATGCATTTGACCCTTATTCTGAGTATTCAAATGCATTGGGTGCCTATCATAAAAAGTGTGATATATTGTGGCTTATCGCTGATGTTTACTTTAAATGTGTCAGCAACTGGTGCGTGTGCGTATTTCTATATTTAGTGTACATGGAAAATAGTTTTCTTATCGTTTTCTTGGCGTGGTGTGTGCTATGGTAGGTATACACTACAGTCGGTCTTTCCTTCAAAAGTTTACCCCCGCTGCATTTTTCATTTTTAAGTTGAAGAGACTTTGTAGGTGTTGCTTTAAAAAACAACGCAGTTTCATCCAAGTTGAAAATGTTTTTAGGGTCATAACCATCACAGATAGCTTTTAAAATTTTCTTAAAATCCTGACATGTAGCAGTATCAACATCAGCGCCTTCCCCGCAAAGAATTTTAAAAACAATGTTGTGTCGCACTTTGAAGGATTCGAGCCATCCATTAGAAGCATTGAAATTGTCAATCTTAAGATTTGTTGCCTTAGCTTGCAGAATCGTACCCGATATTGGCACATTCTTTTCTCTAGCTAAGCTGAACCACTTAAATTTCGGCAAAAGATAAACAAGATTTTATGCGTTTTCGTTTAAAAACAGCAAACTTTTCAAACGCCAATTTTATTTCCTCTTTGGTACTTAAAATTCTTTGGATCTGACTTTTGCTACAACCAAATTTCTGTGCAAAACCTCTTTGAGACAAATGTTCCTCTTCGTAACACTTTAAAACTTGAAATTTGTTTTCAATGTCAAGTTCGCGGTAATTACGCTTATTCATTTTTTCTTTTTAAAATTCTGTTCACTTAAATAAAAACTGAAAATTATACCGATGCGACGCGTTCGTCTTATGCAAATTGATTCAACTGACTCCAAAAATCCTTTGACATCAAACAACTTAAAAAAGGGGAACCACCAATTAATGAAAGCGCAAACGACGAACGAAATGCTGAGTTTGACATAACATGGGGAATCCCCTAATAGGAATGTTAAAGAACGGAAAAAAATGAAATGTAGGTACATATACATATCTCTTTCTACACATAGTCCACTTAGTCAGGTAAATACATTAAGCAACGCATAGCATAGTAGTGGTCCATGGTCCGATTAGCAGGTGTCCCGATTATATAGGGAAAATTGTATTGAAAATAGCAGAGAAAGCATAAGGTGTGGTCCGATTATAGAGTGTCCCGATTGGCAGGTTTTACTGTACTCTATTATACATACTAAATTGCATTAAAAAAATCTGCGACACACAAACACATGTGTACCTCAGATTGCCATAAGCGTGAAAATTGAAAAAGCTATGAATATTCTATTGTACATACTTAATTGTTTTTGTATAAAAAAAACTCATTCATATGATATACCACTCATTCATATGAAACTGCACATAAACCAAATACAAATTGATACACCTTCCGTTAAAATTGGGCCACGATCATAAAAATAGTATGGCTGTGTAGAACTATTATTCACCTTTAGTTTAATACCAACATTTACACTTGCCTATAAACCCGACCACTATTTAACTTTTATGGAAAAGTCAGTTTTTTTTATTCTAAGTCTGCCGAATTGGGTTTGATTGGCTTCATTTTTTTTAAAGAACGATAATTTTATTACCTTTCATATGGTACCAATTAACCCCTAAATCCCCCACAAACTACTTAGAAAATTGATTTTTTTTAAAAAAATACTCAAAACTTTGGCAGCTCCTCCCTCCTAAAAGGGGTGTTTGCACCACAGCCCGCCCACTTTTTGGTGTGTGGGCGGTAGGAGGTGGGCGCGGGCGTGGCAATTGGTCAAAACACCGTACGTCAGTCCACGGTACGTCAGGTCATTATCTGAAAGACGTTGAAGAATCCACCACGGGATCGTCGACCCCAACCACACACCTTCACCAGTACTTCTACTCGCTCATAGTGTTAACACTATAAACAAGTAGCAAATCAAAGAAAAATACCTCCGACCCGCTGGGCGAAGGCAAAAAGAACTCAAGTCATGTTCTTTTCAACTTTACAATTCATGCGTTTATTTTATATTATTTCAAAAAAAAAATTAAAATGTATGATCCAATTTATATAATTCAGACAAAAAAAATTTAATGTAATTATAATGTAAAAATTGTTCAAATTTTTTTTTTTAAAACTCTCCTTTTGTAAAATTATTTCTACTGCCTTTAGTAGTGCAAAGAGGTTAAATCACCATATGAAACAAATGGTAAAAAGGGAAAAAACAAAACGAAGTTTTTTTTTCTACTCACTCGTTATGCTCTTTTGAGGAGATCCTGCTAGCAGAAGTCGATGAAGTGCTGCAAAAAAATTTTAAATCTTTCCACTACTGCTATCAGCAGTTCACAAATCCAGTAAAAAAAAAAAAATGTAAAATTAATTAGACCAATTAATTAAAAAAAAATGATATTCAAAAATAAAAATGTTAAACTGATGTTAACTTGAAAATATGTTAAATTATGAGAAAATTGTTTTATGACCAACGTAGGTCTTACTATGTTCTTGAATTAATATTCACAGATCATTGAAATAAAAGGATTGAAAAATTCATTAAACCAAAACAATGGAGTACGGAAAGTAAAATTTAAGACCAATTAATTTAAAAAAAATGATATTCAAAAATAAAAATGTTAAACTGATGTTAACTTGAAAATATGTTAAATTATGAGAAAATTGTTTTATGACCAAAGTCTTCCTCTGTTCTTGAATTTATATTCACAGATCATTGAAATAAAAGGATTGAAAAATTCATTAAACCAAAAAAAAATGGAGTACGGAAAGTAAAATTTAAAATTAAAAAAATGTTGAATGAATGTTATTAACAGCAGTGTTAAATTAACTAAAACAGTTTGGTGGTCACTGATGGTTTCACTGTATTGCTGGATTGTATTTAAAAGAAATCTTTGTTTGCTCGTTTCACCCCCGTCTGCTAGTACATCAACCAATTTATGAACTTTTTATTTTATTTTAGCTATGCTGTTCTGTGTTCCATATTGGAAACGCTTTAATTCCTTTTTTTGTTCAACTGCTTTTTGATTTTTGCACCTCTAATTCAGGTTTTGAATTAAACTGTTTGAAGTTGGTTTGCTCAAGTTTTGGGATTTTTCGTTTTATGCACCTTTTACATGATCTCTATTTTTACTTTACTTTACTTTACTTAACTCAAGATAAACTCTTTTTAACGTAGAATGACCCTCCTTCTGGTTAAATTACTTTCGTTTCACAAAAATTTATTTTTGGCACAGTTTTCGAACCCAAGATGGCAGTCGGTGACTGCAAAAATATTTTATTCGGAAATTTCGTTTTCCATTAATACAATTCTTTTTAATGACATTTTGATGCACTTTTTGTAAGTTAAAATTTATTTATAAATCAAAATTCAATTGAAAGTTTATTAAAATGTCTTTCACTAACTTTAAAATTGTTTTCAAAAGAAATTTTACAAACAAAATTATTTGATCGTTTCAAGGAAGCGCCGCGGATCTTATTCACTTGCCAATCTCCTAATTGCCAATCTTCGACTCACTATCTCCCTCATCGACCGACCACCACAACCAGTTTCCCGCCATCGAACATTCTAGAAATAATTTCGGCGCAAAATATTGTTCTGTCCTTTGTCTTCTCCTTTTTGTCACTATTTAAACAGCGCGTAAGCTATGTCCTATTTCCGTCCTTTTTTTTAAACTAAAAATCACAATTACTAATAAACATTAAACATGAATAACAATCATACAACACCTAAAAAATTATTATTACACACACATCAAACACTCAAACCAATTTCCAGTAAAATAATTATCTAAAATACACCTCTGCTTCCCCCGCATCCTCTGTCAGTAAACAGCATAACGATTAATTTCCCCCGAATGTAGCAATTTGACAATTATTTTGGGAAGTTGAGACAGCTACTCGCAAAATGTTTATTTCAAATCAAGATGTTTTCTTATCAAAGTGTTGTCAGCGTTTTTCGTTTAGTTTGTTTACATTTCGTTTGTTTCTGTTTTTCTTTGTTAGTTTTTAAATTTATTAATTAATAGATATCGCGTGTGAAAAGTTTAATTGTGTATAGTGTCGATAGGGCTGGGGGAAAATCCAACCCCGAGCCATGAAATCAATTGGATAGAGGAAATGCAATGCATTTTACATGCATCCAGAAGAAGTGGAATTTGCTGCTGTGCAAAATCAACAGGTAAGTATAAATCTATAATATAGAGGCGCGATTTCTGCCTTTTCCAACGAGGAAAATTATTTGGGAAATAGACATCGCGTCTCAGTTTTAATGTTTGTCGCAGTAGAATGCTATTTCCATTTTTTTTTACTTTCTCGGCACATGCATTCGACGTCGACGTCAGCTGACAATTATCTCATTGTGCAGGTAAGTGAAATTTATTTTTATGAATTTAAGTTGAGGCTACTGCTTTTTTTTGGTTTTTTCTCCAGATGCCATCGGTACAATGCTGCGTCGCTGCCGACGCCAACTTCGTAGGATTTACAAAGTGTCTATTATTTTACCTATTATGCTACAACAAATACGCGTTCGTAACAGGCTCGTCTCTATTTTATTAGTGGTCACAAACTAAATCAAATATAAAAATATTGCACATAATCGGTCTAGCACCTTAACATCACAGACTTTTATGGGGTAAATATAATATAAATATATAATAAATAAATAAATAATATAATATATAGTCAAATAAATAAACACATATAATATAGAATCAAATATTGTGTTGAGCATGCATATTTTTGCACATAAAATATATGAATAAATCGTCAGTTTTCTAGGTACCTAAAACTAAGAGACAAAGAGATCTTTGGCATGAAAGATACCTTCTTTTTTTTCTCTCACATTTCCTACTTCATATAGGGAATTTCCTATAGTATTAAATATGATGCATTTAATAGCTTTCGGTCCAAGTTTAGCATTATAGCCCGCTGCCTTGACACTTTGTCGAAAATTTTCTATAGAATATTTGTCCTACATCATATTTTATTTCTCGACTTCTCAAATTATATGTTTTCTTTCGGATATGAATTGTTTTCCGTTGTCAGAATGTAAATATTCTGGAACCACAAACAAATGAAATATGGCTTCCTCTAAGTACTGGACCACTGATGCAGCTGATGTTGCCTTCCTTATGGGCTTAAGAAAGACAAATTTGCTGAAGTAGTCAAGTACAACAAAAATTTGGGTATTACCATTCTTTGTTCTGGGATAGGGTCCCAGGAAGTCTATGTACAGTCTTTGGAATGGTCTCTCTCTCAGGGTTTGCACACCCATCGGTGGTCTACTCGTCCTATTCGTACTTTTATTGCACTTACATATATCACAGTTTTTAATAAAGTCGTCTGTCTTCGTACACGTAGTTGTCAGAAATGCACAAGTCTGGAAATTTATTTTCACTTTCTTTTATTGTTTTGCGTACCTTTTCATACTCATCGGAAGAGAAGTGTGCAGAGTTAAGGTCCACGTCAAGTCGCTCTGAGTCAGAAGTTATCTCCTCCATGTGAGCTCGGGAGAGAGCATCAGGCACGACATTCTGGGTACCCTTTCTATGTTCAATGGTAAAATTGAACGCCTGCAGCTTAAGGCTCCATATGGCCAGACGCCCTGAAAAGTCCTTTTGGTACATCAGCCATTTCAAGCTGGCGTGGTCGGTTATGACTGTAAAGGGAAGAAGCTCAATATAGGCTCGAAACCACTGAACAGTGAGGACAGCCACATAACACTCTAATCACACGCATCACATTCAATGTAAAAATGTTTCGTAAAGTCCGGGTTTGGCAAAATCGGCGCTGAAATCAAGAGTTGTTTGAGCTCTTCAAATGATTTATTTGCCTCGTCAGTCATTTTAAATTCTTTATCTTTTTTCAGGCATTCTGTCATTGGTGCTGTCAAGGTTGAAAAATTTGATATGAACCTGCGATACCATCCGGTCATTCCTAAATACCGCCGCGACCTTTGCCCGATCAGTCCTAAGGCACCCTCTATATTCCTCTAAGCTTGTCCTACCGAGGCCAAGTCTCGTGTAGGACGGGTACTTGTTTTTTACCGCCTGTAAAGCCTCCGTTTGTGCCGACGAGAGAACCCGCATCATTGGGTCCGTTGTCGTCGTGTCCAATATATCGACCTCGGATATAATGTTGGGGGCGATCTTAAAAGTTCTTCAAAAATTTACTCCAAGATATAGCGTTTGTTTTAAAGACGGCACAACATACAATTCTAAATTCTCAGT
Organism: Nephrocerus scutellatus; assembly: GCA_947095585.1. NCBI lineage: Eukaryota > Metazoa > Arthropoda > Insecta > Diptera > Pipunculidae > Nephrocerus > Nephrocerus scutellatus. The sequence goes on along the minus strand of OX352761.1, from coordinate 57,393,358 downwards.
CCGGTTTTTCCATGTGATTGGAATGGTCACAATGTCTATGATTTTTTGTTTATTTCCGTCCGCTGTCCTTATGTTAGAATTTATCGTCTTTAATTTTAAGTCATTGTCTTCGATGAATTTAATTAAATCTTTCCCAAGCAACTGACTCAAGCACCACTATCCAAAATGCCTAACATTGCTTCATTTACCAGTTTGACCCTCGCATATGGTCGGTTGTCGTCATCTATCTGTAGTATAGTTGCTTCTATGTCCTTAAACGTATTTCTTTTTAAAGCAAACTTTTCTCGTATTTTCCTGATCTTAACAAAATTCTTCTTCTTTTTTTCCTCTAGTTCAGGGTCTTCGGAGAAGATCCTTTTACGAGCCTTTTCGTATTCGAGAATACGCTGGTGGAGACTCTCTCTGACAGGTAATGTCTGAATAATTTTGTTTTCTTCGTTTCTTGTATATAAATTTCTTAAAATTTTTATTTTTGGATCGGCATTTCCGGGATCTTGTCCGTTGGGCGAGCACTGCCGGATGTTTCGCCCCTTACCAAGTTTTTCAGGTTAATCTTACAGGACGGACACAACAAAACAGGAACATTGGGCTGACCACACTGGAAACACACTAAGGAGTGGAAATGAGACGAACACTAGTTTTGGACATCACTACGGACTACATTCCTATCGTCAGTATTTTTACTCTTATTTTTCTGTTTATGGGGATAATTTGTCTTTGTCGTTCATTTGTCAGTTCCCCTCTGTCACTGTCAAAGTCTTCGTCTTCTGTTGTCTGTCCATGATCTCACGCATTATCTCATGGTCAGAGTCGGATGCCTTAACTGCCGCAATAATTCTTTTGAGATCATGGTAGTTTAGAAATGGATTGTTTGCGCGCTCCTCCAGGAATTTCCAATACCAACGTTCAGCTACACCAGTCAGGAGGAAGTGGAACTGGTTACACACCTGACTTTCGCTGTCGTTAAGTCTGCGCTACATCGTTTCGATGCGAAACACAAAGCTGTCGACCGACATTGTTCTTTTCGTGCCATCGAACTTGATGTTCCACCTGTGGAGATCACATTTTTGCACTCGTGGAAGTTCATCATTTAAAAAGGTCATTTGCTCGTCTGGCAGTTTGTGCTGGTCAAGGGAAGGGTTTGGTCGACGGTTACCAGACATTTGTTCCCCCTCCTCAAAGCGGCATATTGGCGTTGACCTATGAGTAGCACGCTTTCTTCCATCGCATTTCTGCATCTCAAGGGTCTCTACTTTCCAAGCTAGCATCTCTATCTGCTCTGTCAGGCTGCAACTAATTCTTTCTAGCTTCTTCGTAAATAATGACCCCAAAGCCAGTTGGTCCCTCTGAATTACCCCCGAAACCGCTTCTTGAATTTTATTAAGCGATTATCTTCCGAAAACGGATTTTGATCTACTGCCCCTTGATCACTACCCGGAACATTATTAACCCCTTCTCTGCCTATACTACAATCAAGGTTGACATCGTTGATGAGTTGGTCAAAGACATTTTCATCGCCTTTCTTTGAGTGGTTATTCCCTACCGTCACAAAACTCGACTTTGACTTCCTGCGATTTCGCTCTATATCGGAAGTACGAAGTTGTTGATCAAGGCCGAAGTCAACACACGATGTGGAGCCTTTATTTTCTTGACCTCTATTTTGGGCTTTCAAACGTTTTTTAGTTTTTTGCCTAGTTTGGATCCCAGGCCCAAAATCACGAAGAGCTTTTGGAACAGCGCCTGTTCTCCTATTGGAACTATCCGAACTATTTCCGACCCTCGCAAACCAGAAGTATGAAATAAATATATGTACTTTGAATTCTAAAATTGAAGTTAGACGCCCTGATCTGCTTGCAAAAAAATTAAGTGAACTGTCGATAGTTTCCAACTTCGAATCAACTTCAAAAAAACTTGTGAACAGCTAACCGGTTGAAACTTTATTTTTCTTTTATATAAAAAAAACTATTGGCTGGTGTGTAATTAGGGTAGACTGCCCTCGGTAGTCTCCAACGTCCAAATTCTTAACTGTCTGTTCTAGTTCGTATGTCATGTTTTAGCCGGTTTCCTCGATGTTTTTGTGAAAAGTCGACTTAAGTCAATAGAGGCTTCGTGTCATCCCGGCGGATCGCATCTCAAAGCACTAGCGAATAGCCTCTATGATGGGGCCGATCCGCCGAGGGTGAGAAGAACCTCCGCTTTTAGACAAAGGGAGCAGCGAACCCATATTTACCTGTACTAATTGTACTTGCGGTAACGGCTGCCCACTGCACCCCTGTCACGTACTTATTTATTCAATTACCAATTAACCCCTAAATCCCCCACAAACTACTTAGAAAATTGCATTTTTTTTTTAAAATACTCAAAACTTTGGCAGCCCCTCCCTCCTAAAAGGGGCGTTTGCACCACAGCCCGCTCACTTTTTTGGTGTGTGGGCGGTAGGAGGTGGGCGCGGGCGTGGCAATTGGTCTAAACACCGTTGTAAGCTATACTGTATATTTACCACCATCGAGGAAAGGTTGACCTCGTCCGGTACGTCAGTCCACGGTACGTCAAGTCATTATCTGAAAGACGTTGAAGAATCCACCACGGGATCGTCGACCCCAAACACACACCTTCACTAGTACGTCTACTCGCTCATAGTGTTAACACAATAAACAAGTAGCAAATCAAACAAAGAAAAATACCTCCGACCCGCTGGGCGAAGGCAAAAAGAACTCAAGTTATGTTCTTTTCAACTTTACAATTCATGCGTTTATTTTATATTAATTCAAAAAAAAATTTAAAATGTATGATCCAATTTATATAATTCAGACAAAAAAATATTAATGTAATTATAATGTAAAAATTGTTCAAATTTTTTTTTATATACTCTCCTTTTGTAAAATTATTTCTACTGCCTTTAGTAGTGCAAAGAGGTTAAATCACCATATAAAACAAATGGTAAAAAGGGAAAAAACAAAACGAAGTTTTTTTTTCTACTAACTCGTTATGCTCTTTCGAGGAGATCCTGCAAGCAGAAGTCGATAAAGTGCTGCAAAAAAATTTTAAATCTTTCCACTACTGCTATCAGCAGTTCACAAATCCAGTAAAAAAAATAAAAATTGTAAAATTAATTAGACCAATTAATTAAAAAAAAATGATATTCAAATATAAAAATGTTAAACTGATGTTAACTTGAAAATATGTTAAATTATGAGAAATTTGTTTTATGACCAAAGTAGGTCTTACTCTGTTCTTGAATTAATATTCACAGATCATTGAAATAAAAGGATTGAAAAATTCATTAAACCAACAAAAAATGGAGTACGGAAAGTAAAATTTAAAATTAAAAAAATTTTGAATGAATGTTATTAACAGCAGTGTTAAATTAACTAAAACAGTTTAGTGGTCACTGATGGTTTCACTGTATTGCTGGATTGTATTTAAAAGAAATCTTTGTTTGCTCGTTTCACCCCTGTCTGCTAGTACATCAACCAATTTATGAACTTTTTATATTATTTTAGCTATGCTGTTCTGTGTTCCATATTGGAAACGCTTTAATTCCTTTTTTTTGTTTAACTGCTTTTTGATTTTTGCACCTCTAATTCAGGTTTTGAATTAAACTGTTGGAAGTTGGTTTGCTCAAGTTTTGGGATTTTTCGTTTTATGCACCTTTTACATGATCTCTATTTTTAGACTCAGAATCACTTTTGGATACTTAACTCAAGATAAACTCTTTTTAAGTAGAATGACCCTCCTTCTGGTTAAATTACTTTCGACTTTCATTTCACAAAAATTTATTTTTGGCACAGTTTTCGAACCCAAGATGGCAGTCGGTGACTGCAAAAATATTTTATTCGGAAATTTCGTTTTCCATTAATACAATTCTTTTTAACTACATTTTGATGCACTTTTTGTTAGTTAAAATTTATTTATAAATCAAAATTCAATTGAAAGTTTATTTAAATGTCTTTCACTAACTTTTAAATTGTTTTTAAAAGAAATTTTACAAACAAAATTATTTGATCGTTTCAAAGAAGCGCCGCGGATCTTATTCACTTGCCAATCTCCTAATTGCCAATCTTCGACTCACTATCTCCCTCATCGACCGACCACCACAACCAGTTTCCCGCCATCGAACATTCTAGAAATAATTTCGGCGCAAAATATTGTTCTGTCCTTTGTCTTCTCCTTTTTGTCACTATTTAAATAGCGCGTAAGCTATGTCCTATTTCCGTCCTTTTTTTTTAAACTAAAAATCACAATTACTAATAAACATTAAACATGAATAAAATAACAATCATACAAAATTATTATTACACACACATCAAACACTCAAACCAATTTCCAGTAAAATAATTATCTAAAATACACCTATGCTTCCCCCGCATCCTCTGTCAGTAAACAGCATAACGATTAATTTCCCCCGAATGTAGTAATTTGACAATTATTTTGGGAAGTTGAGACAGCTACTCGCAAAATGTTTATTTCAAATCAAGATGTAGGTCAGTCGGTATTTTTCTTATCAAAGTGTTGTGAGTGTTTTTCGTTTAGTTTGCTTACATTTCGTTTGTTTCTGTTTTTCTTTGTTAGTTTTTAAATTTATTAATTAATAGATATCGCGTGTGAAAAGTTTAATTGTGTATAGTGTCGATAGGGCTGCGGGAAAATCCAAACTCTAGCCATGAAATCAATTGGATCAATTGCATCCAGAAGAAGTGGAATTTGCTGCTGTGCAAAATCAACAGGTAAGTATAAATCTATAATATAGAGGCGCGATTTCTGCCTTTTCCAACAAGGAAAATTATTTGGGAAATAGACATCGCGTCTCAGTTTTAATGTTTGTTTGCTATTTCCATTTTTTTTTTTTTACTTTCTCGGCACATGCATTCGACGTCGACGTCAGCTGACAATTATCTCATTGTTCAGGTAAGTGAAATTTATTTTCATTTATTTAAGTTGAGGCTACTGCTTTTTTTTTTGGTTTTTTCTCCAGATACCATCGGTACAAGGCTGCGTCGCTGCCGACGCCAACTTCTTAGGATTTACAAAGTGTCTATTATTTTACCTATTATGCTACAACAAATACGCGTTCGTAACAGGCTCGTCTCTATTTTATGAGTGGTCACGAGTATAAATAGAACGTAAAAAAAGGAAAGCGTATAAGGTAGGGATTTTGCAATTCTAATTCTGAAATGCAATTTTACTTAGACGTTATACATATATGTATACCTTTCAGAAGAGTCTCCGCGAGCGTGTTACCTAACGTGGGTCAAGGGCCTACTCCCTGAACTCTGCTCATGCTCTAATCTTTTCTTACACCGCTTATTCTAATGTTTGATAACCTTGTCTATATCAACACATAAATAAGTTATGCCTATAAAAACGTCCAAAATAATAAACAATAAAAGGTTAAAATAAGGCTATCATCTCTATCTGCTCTTTCAGGCTGCAACTAATTCTTTCTAGCTTCTTCGTAAATAATGACCCCAAATCCAGTTGGTCCCTCTGAATTACCCCCGAAACCGCTTCTTGAATTTTATTAAGCAGCTGATTATCTTCCGAAAACGGACTTTGATCTACAGCCCCTTGATCACTACCCGGAACATTATTAACCCCTTCTCTGGCTATACTACAATCCAGGTTGACATCGTTGATGAGTTGGTCAAAGACATTTTCATCGCCTTTTTTTGAGTGGTTATTCCCTACCGTCACAAAACTCGACTTTGACTTCCTGCGATTTCGCTCTATATCGGAAGTACGAAGTTGTTGATCAAGGCCGAAGTCAACACACGATGTGGAGCCTTTATTTTCTTGACCTCTATTTTGGGCTTTCAAACGTTTTTTAGTTTTTTGCCTAGTTTGGATCCCAGGCCCAAAATCACGAAGAGCTTTTGGAACAGCGCCTGTTCTCCTATTGGAACTATCCGAACTATTTCCGACCCTCGCAAACCAGAAGTATGAAATAAATATATGTACTTTGAATTCTAAAATTGAAGTTAGACGCCCTGATCTGCTTGAAAAAAAATTAGGTGAACTGTCGATAGTTTCCAACTTCAAATCAACTTCAAAAAAACTTGTGAACAGCTCACCGGTTGAAACTTTATTTTTCTTTTATATAAAAAAAACTATTGGCTGGTGTGTAATTAGGGTAGACTGCCCTCGGTAGTCTCCAACGTCCAAATTCTTAACTGTCTGTTCTAGTTCGTATGTCATGTTTTAGCCAGTTTCCTCGATGTTTTTGTGAAAAGTCGACTTAAGTCAATAGAGGCTTCGTGTCATCCCGGCGGATCGCATCTCAAAGCACTAGCGAATAGCATTTTTTTAAAAAATACTCAAAACTTCGGCAGCCCCTCCCTCCTAAAAGGGGCGTTTTCACCACAGCCCGCCCACTTTTTTGGTGTGTGGGCGGTAGGAGGTGGGCGCGGGCGTGGCAATTGGTCAAAACACCGTTGTAAGCTATACTGTATATTTACCACCATCGAGGAAAGGTTGACCTCGTCCGGTACGTCAGTCCACGGTACGTCAAGTCATTATCTGAAAGACGTTGAAGAATCCACCACGGGATCGTCGACCCCAACCACACACCTTCACCAGTACGTCTACTCGCTCATAGTGTTAACACTATAAACAAGTAGCAAATCAAACAAAGAAAAATACCTCCAACCCGCTGGGCGAAGGCAAAAAGAACTCAAGTTATGTTCTTTTCAACTTTACAATTCATGCGTTTATTTTATATTAATTCAAAAAAAAATTTAAAATGTGTGATCCAATTTATATAATTCAGACAAAAAAATATTAATGTAATTATAATGTAAAAATTGTTCAAATTTTTTTTTATATACTCTCCTTTTGTAAAATTATTTCTACTGCCTTTAGTAGTGCAAAGAGGTTAAATCACCATATAAAACAAATGGTAAAAAGGGAAAAAACAAAACGAAGTTTTTTTTTCTACTCACTCGTTATGCTCTTTCGAGGAGATCCTGCTAGCAGAAGTCGATGAAGTGCTGCAAAAATTTTTTAAATCTTTCCACTACTGCTATCAGCAGTTCACAAATCCAGTAAAAAAAAATAAAAATTGTAAAATTAATTAGACCAATTAATTAAAAAAAAATGATATTCAAAAATAAAAATGTTAAACTGATGTTAACTTGAAAATATGTTAAATTATGAGAAAATTGTTTTATGACCAAAGTAGGTCTTACTCTGTTCTTGAATTAATATTCACAGATCATTGAAATAAAAGGATTGAAAAATTCATTAAACCAAAAAAATGGAGTACGGAAAGTAAAATTTAAGACCAATTAATTAAAAAAAAATGATATTCAAAAATAAAAATGTTAAACTGATGTTAACTTGAAAATATGTTAAATTATGAGAAAATTGTTTTATGACCAAAGTAGGTCTTCCTCTGTTCTTGAATTTATATTCACAGATTATTGAAATAAAAGGATTGAAAAATTCATTAAACCAAAAAAAAATGGAGTACGGAAAGTAAAATTTAAAATTAAAAAAATGTTGAATGAATGTTATTAACAGCAGTGTTAAATTAACTAAAACAGTTTGGTGGTCACTGATGGTTTCACTGTATTGCTGGATTGTATTTAAAAGAAATCGACTTAAGTCAATAGAGGCTTTGTGTCATCCCGGCGGATCGCATCTCAAAGCACTAGCGAATAGCATTTTTTTAAAAAATACTCAAAACTTTGGCAGCCCCTCCCTCCTAAAAGGGGCGTTTGCACCACAGCCCGCCCACTTTTTTGGTGTGTGGGCGGTAGGAGGTGGGCGCGGGCGTGGCAATTGGTCAAAACACCGTTGTAAGCTATACTGTATATTTACCACCATCGAGGAAAGGTTGACCTCGTCCGGTACGTCAGTCCACGGTACGTCAAGTCATTATCTGAAAGACGTTGAAGAATCCACCACGGGATCGTCGACCCCAACCACACACCTTCACCAGTACGTCTACTCGCTCATAGTGTTAACACTATAAACAAGTAGCAAATCAAACAAAGAAAAATACCTCCAACCCGCTGGGTGAAGGCAAAAAGAACTCAAGTTATGTTCTTTTCAACTTTACAATTCATGCGTTTATTTTATAATAATTCAAAAAAAAATTTAAAATGTGTGATCCAATTTATATAATTCAGACAAAAAAATATTAATGTAATTATAATGTAAAAATTGTTCAAATTTTTTTTTTATATACTCTCCTTTTGTAAAATTATTTCTACTGCCTTTAGTAGTGCAAAGAGGTTAAATCACCATATAAAACAAATGGTAAAAAGGGAAAAAACAAAACGAAGTTTTTTTTTCTACTAACTCGTTATGCTCTTTCGAGGAGATCCTGCTAGCAGAAGTCGATAAAGTGCTGCAAAAAAATTTTAAATCTTTCCACTACTGCTATCAGCAGTTCACAAATCCAGTAAAAAAAATAAAAATTGTAAAATTAATTAGACCAATTAATTAAAAAAAAATGATATTCAAATATAAAAATGTTAAACTGATGTTAACTTGAAAATATGTTAAATTATGAGAAAATTGTTTTATGACCAAAGTAGGTCTTACTCTGTTCTTGAATTAATATTCACAGATCATTGAAATAAAAGGATTGAAAAATTCATTAAACCAAAAAAAAATGGAGTACGGAAAGTAAAATTTAAAATTAAAAAAATGTTGAATGAATGTTATTAACAGCAGTGTTAAATTAACTAAAACAGTTTGGTGGTCACTGATGGTTTCACTGTATTGATGGATTGTATTTAAAAGAAATCTTTGTTTGCTCGTTTCACCCCTGTCTGCTAGTACATCAACCAATTTATGAACTTTTTATATTATTTTAGCTATGCTGTTCTGTGTTCCATATTGGAAACGCTTTAATTCCTTTTTTTTGTTTAACTGCTTTTTGATTTTTGCACCTCTAATTCAGGTTTTGAATTAAACTGTTGGAAGTTGGTTTGCTCAAGTTTTGGGATTTTTCGTTTTATGCACCTTTTACATGATCTCTATTTTTAGACTCAGAATCACTTTTGGATACTTAACTCAAGATAAACTCTTTTTAAGTAGAATGACCCTCCTTCTGGTTAAATTACTTTCGACTTTCATTTCACAAAAATTTATTTTTGGCACAGTTTTCGAACCCAAGATGGCAGTCGGTGACTGCAAAAATATTTTATTCGGAAATTTCGTTTTCCATTAATACAATTCTTTTTAATTACATTTTGATGCACTTTTTGTTAGTTAAAATTTATTTATAAATCAAAATTCAATTGAAAGTTTATTTAAATGTCTTTCACTAACTTTTAAATTGTTTTTAAAAGAAATTTTACAAACAAAATTATTTGATCGTTTCAAAGAAGCGCCGCGGATCTTATTCACTTGCCAATCTCCTAATTGCCAATCTTCGACTCACTATCTCCCTCATCGACCGACCACCACAACCAGTTTCCCGCCATCGAACATTCTAGAAATAATTTCGGCGCAAAATATTGTTCTGTCCTTTGTCTTCTCCTTTTTGTCACTATTTAAATAGCGCGTAAGCTATGTCCTATTTCCGTCCTTTTTTTTTAAACTAAAAATCACAATTACTAATAAACATTAAACATGAATAAAATAACAATCATACAAAATTATTATTACACACACATCAAACACTCAAACCAATTTCCAGTAAAATAATTATCTAAAATACACCTATGCTTCCCCCGCATCCTCTGTCAGTAAACAGCATAACGATTAATTTCCCCCGAATGTAGTAATTTGACAATTATTTTGGGAAGTTGAGACAGCTACTCGCAAAATGTTTATTTCAAATCAAGATGTAGGTCAGTCGGTATTTTTCTTATCAAAGTGTTGTGAGTGTTTTTCGTTTAGTTTGCTTACATTTCGTTTGTTTCTGTTTTTCTTTGTTAGTTTTTAAATTTATTAATTAATAGATATCGCGTGTGAAAAGTTTAATTGTGTATAGTGTCGATAGGGCTGCGGGAAAATCCAAACTCTAGCCATGAAATCAATTGGATCAATTGCATCCAGAAGAAGTGGAATTTGCTGCTGTGCAAAATCAACAGGTAAGTATAAATCTATAATATAGAGGCGCGATTTCTGCCTTTTCCAACAAGGAAAATTATTTGGGAAATAGACATCGCGTCTCAGTTTTAATGTTTGTTTGCTATTTCCATTTTTTTTTTTTTACTTTCTCGGCACATGCATTCGACGTCGACGTCAGCTGACAATTATCTCATTGTTCAGGTAAGTGAAATTTATTTTCATTTATTTAAGTTGAGGCTACTGCTTTTTTTTTTGGTTTTTTCTCCAGATACCATCGGTACAAGGCTGCGTCGCTGCCGAAGCCAACTTCTTAGGATTTACAAAGTGTCTATTATTTTACCTATTATGCTACAACAAATACGCGTTCGTAACAGGCTCGTCTCTATTTTATGAGTGGTCACGAGTATAAATAGAACGTAAAAAAAGGAAAGCGTATAAGGTAGGGATTTTGCAATTCTAATTCTGAAATGCAATTTTACTTAGACGTTATACATATATGTATACCTTTCAGAAGAGTCTCCGCGAGCGTGTTACCTAACGTGGGTCAAGGGCCTACTCCCTGAACTCTGCTCATGCTCTAATCTTTTCTTACACCGCTTATTCTAATGTTTGATAACCTTGTCTATATCAACACATAAATAAGTTATGCCTATAAAAACGTCCAAAATAATAAACAATAAAAGGTTAAAATAAGGCTATCATCTCTATCTGCTCTTTCAGGCTGCAACTAATTCTTTCTAGCTTCTTCGTAAATAATGACCCCAAATCCAGTTGGTCCCTCTGAATTACCCCCGAAACCGCTTCTTGAATTTTATTAAGCAGCTGATTATCTTCCGAAAACGGACTTTGATCTACAGACCCTTGATCACTACCCGGAACATTATTAACCCCTTCTCTGGCTATACTACAATCCAGGTTGACATCGTTGATGAGTTGGTCAAAGACATTTTCATCGCCTTTTTTTGAGTGGTTATTCCCTACCGTCACAAAACTCGACTTTGACTTCCTGCGATTTCGCTCTATATCGGAAGTACGAAGTTGTTGATCAAGGCCGAAGTCAACACACGATGTGGAGCCTTTATTTTCTTGACCTCTATTTTGGGCTTTCAAACGTTTTTTAGTTTTTTGCCTAGTTTGGATCCCAGGCCCAAAATCACGAAGAGCTTTTGGAACAGCGCCTGTTCTCCTATTGGAACTATCCGAACTATTTCCGACCCTCGCAAACCAGAAGTATGAAATAAATATATGTACTTTGAATTCTAAAATTGAAGTTAGACGCCCTGATCTGCTTGAAAAAAAATTAGGTGAACTGTCGATAGTTTCCAACTTCAAATCAACTTCAAAAAAACTTGTGAACAGCTCACCGGTTGAAACTTTATTTTTCTTTTATATAAAAAAAACTATTGGCTGGTGTGTAATTAGGGTAGACTGCCCTCGGTAGTCTCCAACGTCCAAATTCTTAACTGTCTGTTCTAGTTCGTATGTCATGTTTTAGCCGGTTTCCTCGATGTTTTTGTGAAAAGTCGACTTAAGTCAATAGAGGCTTCGTGTCATCCCGGCGGATCGCATCTCAAAGCACTAGCGAATAGCATTTTTTTAAAAAATACTCAAAACTTTGGCAGCCCCTCCCTCCTAAAAGGGGCGTTTTCACCACAGCCCGCCCACTTTTTTGGTGTGTGGGCGGTAGGAGGTGGGCGCGGGCGTGGCAATTGGTCAAAACACCGTTGTAAGCTATACTGTATATTTACCACCATCGAGGAAAGGTTGACCTCGTCCGGTACGTCAGTCCACGGTACGTCAAGTCATTATCTGAAAGACGTTGAAGAATCCACCACGGGATCGTCGACCCCAACCACACACCTTCACCAGTACGTCTACTCGCTCATAGTGTTAACACTATAAACAAGTAGCAAATCAAACAAAGAAAAATACCTCCAACCCGCTGGGCGAAGGCAAAAAGAACTCAAGTTATGTTCTTTTCAACTTTACAATTCATGCGTTTATTTTATATTAATTCAAAAAAAAATTTAAAATGTGTGATCCAATTTATATAATTCAGACAAAAAAATATTAATGTAATTATAATGTAAAAATTGTTCAAATTTTTTTTATATACTCTCCTTTTGTAAAATTATTTCTACTGCCTTTAGTAGTGCAAAGAGGTTAAATCACCATATAAAACAAATGGTAAAAAGGGAAAAAACAAAACGAAGTTTTTTTTTCTACTCACTCGTTATGCTCTTTCGAGGAGATCCTGCTAGCAGAAGTCGATGAAGTGCTGCAAAAATTTTTTAAATCTTTCCACTACTGCTATCAGCAGTTCACAAATCCAGTAAAAAAAAATAAAAATTGTAAAATTAATTAGACCAATTAATTAAAAAAAAATGATATTCAAAAATAAAAATGTTAAACTGATGTTAACTTGAAAATATGTTAAATTATGAGAAAATTGTTTTATGACCAAAGTAGGTCTTACTCTGTTCTTGAATTAATATTCACAGATCATTGAAATAAAAGGATTGAAAAATTCATTAAACCAAAAAAATGGAGTACGGAAAGTAAAATTTAAGACCAATTAATTAAAAAAAAATGATATTCAAAAATAAAAATGTTAAACTGATGTTAACTTGAAAATATGTTAAATTATGAGAAAATTGTTTTATGACCAAAGTAGGTCTTCCTCTGTTCTTGAATTTATATTCACAGATTATTGAAATAAAAGGATTGAAAAATTCATTAAACCAAAAAAAAATGGAGTACGGAAAGTAAAATTTAAAATTAAAAAAATGTTGAATGAATGTTATTAACAGCAGTGTTAAATTAACTAAAACAGTTTGGTGGTCACTGATGGTTTCACTGTATTGCTGGATTGTATTTAAAAGAAATCGATTTAAGTCAATAGAGGCTTCGTGTCATCCCGGCGGATCGCATCTCAAAGCACTAGCGAATAGCATTTTTTTAAAAAATACTCAAAACTTTGGCAGCCCCTCCCTCCTAAAAGGGGCGTTTTCACCACAGCCCGCCCACTTTTTTGGTGTGTGGGCGGTAGGAGGTGGGCGCGGGCGTGGCAATTGGTCAAAACACCGTTGTAAGCTATACTGTATATTTACCACCATCGAGGAAAGGTTGACCTCGTCCGGTACGTCAGTCCACGGTACGTCAAGTCATTATCTGAAAGACGTTGAAGAATCCACCACGGGATCGTCGACCCCAACCACACACCTTCACCAGTACGTCTACTCGCTCATAGTGTTAACACTATAAACAAGTAGCAAATCAAACAAAGAAAAATACCTCCAACCCGCTGGGTGAAGGCAAAAAGAACTCAAGTTATGTTCTTTTCAACTTTACAATTCATGCGTTTATTTTATATTAATTCAAAAAAAATTTAAAATGTGTGATCCAATTTATATAATTCAGACAAAAAAATATTAATGTAATTATAATGTAAAAATTGTTCAAATTTTTTTTTTATATACTCTCCTTTTGTAAAATTATTTCTACTGCCTTTAGTAGTGCAAAGAGGTTAAATCACCATATAAAACAAATGGTAAAAAGGGAAAAAACAAAACGAAGTTTTTTTTTCTACTCACTCGTTATGCTCTTTCGAGGAGATCCTGCTAGCAGAAGTCGATGAAGTGCTGCAAAAAATTTTTAAATCTTTCCACTACTGCTATCAGCAGTTCACAAATCCAGTAAAAAAAATAAAAATTGTAAAATTAATTAGACCAATTAATTAAAAAAAATGATATTCAAAAATAAAAATGTTAAACTGATGTTAACTTGAAAATATGTTAAATTATGAGAAAATTGTTTTATGACCAAAGTAGGTCTTACTCTGTTCTTGAATTAATATTCACAGATCATTGAAATAAAAGGATTGAAAAATTCATTAAACCAAAAAAATGGAGTACGGAAAGTAAAATTTAAGACCAATTAATTAAAAAAAAATGATATTCAAAAATAAAAATGTTAAACTGATGTTAACTTGAAAATATGTTAAATTATGAGAAAATTGTTTTATGACCAAAGTAGGTCTTCCTCTGTTCTTGAATTTATATTCACAGATCATTGAAATAAAAGGATTGAAAAATTCATTAAACCAAAAAAAATGGAGTACGGAAAGTCAAATTTAAAATTAAAAAAATGTTGAATGAATGTTATTAACAGCAGTGTTAAATTAACTAAAACAGTTTGGTGGTCACTGATGGTTTCACTGTATTGCTGGATTGTATTTAAAAGAAATCTTTGTTTGCTCGTTTCACCCCCGTCTGCTAGTACATCAACCAATTTATGAACTTTTTATTTTATTTTAGCTATGCTGTTCTGTGTTCCATATTGGAAACGCTTTAATTCCTTTTTTTGTTCAACTGCTTTTTGATTTTTGCACCTCTAATTCAGGTTTTGAATTAAACTGTTTGAAGTTGGGTTGCTCAAGTTTTGGGATTTTTCGTTTTATGCACCTTTTACATGATCTCTATTTTTACTTTACTTTACTTAACTCAAGATAAACTCTTTTTAACGTAGAATGACCCTCCTTCTGGTTAAATTACTTTCGACTTTCATTTCACAAAAATTTATTTTTTGGCACAATTTTCGAAACCAAGATGGCAGTCGGTGACTGCAAAAATATTTATTCGGAAATTTCGTTTTCTATTAATACAATTCTTTTTTAATTACATTTTGATGCACTTTTTGTTAGTTAAAATTTATTCATAAATCAAAATTCAATTGAAAGTTTATTAAAATGTCTTTCACTAACTTTAAAATTGTTTTCAAAAGAAATTTTACAAACAAAATTATTTGATCGTTTCAAAGAAGCGCCGCGGATCTTATTCACTTGCCAATCTCCTAATTGCCAATCTTCGACTCACTATCTCCCTCATCGACCGACCACCACAACCAGTTTCCTGCTTCTTCGTAAATAATGACACCAAAGCCAGTTGGTCCCTCTGAATTACCCCCGGAACCGCTTCTTTAATTTTATTAAGCAGCTGATTATCTTCCGAAAACGGATTTTGATCTACTGCCCCTTGATCACTACCCGGAACATTATTAACCCCTTCTCTGCCTATACTACAATCAAGGTTGACATCGTTGATGAGTTGGTCAAAGACATTTTCATCGCCTTTCTTTGAGTGGTTATTCCCTACCGTCACAAAACTCAACTTTGACTTCCTGCGATTTCGCTCTATATCGGAAGTACGAAGTTGTTGATCAAGGCCGAAGTCAACACACGATGTGGAGCCTTTATGTTCTTGACCTCTATTTTGGGCTTTCAAACGTTTTTTAGTTTTTTACCTAGTTTGGATCCCAGGCCACCCACTTTTTTGGTGTGTGGGCGGTAGGAGGTGGGCGCGGGCGTGGCAATTGGTCAAAACACCGTTGTAAGCTATACTGTATATTTACCACCATCGAGGAAAGGTTGACCTCGTCCGGTACGTCAGTCCACGGTACGTCAAGTCATTATCTGAAAGACGTTGAAGAATCCACCACGGGATCGTCGACCCCAACCACACACCTTCACCAGTACGTCTACTCGCTCATAGTGTTAACACTATAAACAAGTAGCAAATCAAACAAAGAAAAATACCTCCAACCCGCTGGGCGAAGGCAAAAAGAACTCAAGTTATGTTCTTTTCAACTTTACAATTCATGCGTTTATTTTATATTAATTCAAAAAAAAAATTAAAATGTGTGATCCAATTTATATAATTCAGACAAAAAAATATTAATGTAATTATAATGTAAAAATTGTTCAAATTTTTTTTTTATATACTCTCCTTTTGTAAAATTATTTCTACTGCCTTTAGTAGTGCAAAGAGGTTAAATCACCATATAAAACAAATGGTAAAAAGGGAAAAAACAAAACGAAGTTTTTTTTTCTACTCACTCGTTATGCTCTTTCGAGGAGATCCTGCTAGCAGAAGTCGATGAAGTGCTGCAAAAAAATTTTAAATCTTTCCACTACTGCTATCAGCAGTTCACAAATCCAGTAAAAAAAATAAAAATTGTAAAATTAATTAGACCAATTAATTAAAAAAAAATGATATTCAAAAATAAAAATGTTAAACTGATGTTAACTTGAAAATATGTTAAATTATGAGAAAATTGTTTTATGACCAAAGTAGGTCTTACTCTGTTCTTGAATTAATATTCACAGATCATTGAAATAAAAGGATTGAAAAATTCATTAAACCAAAAAAATGGAGTACGGAAAGTAAAATTTAAGACCAATTAATTAAAAAAAAATGATATTCAAAAATAAAAATGTTATACTGATGTTAACTTGAAAATATGTTAAATTATGAGAAAATTGTTTTATGACCAAAGTAGGTCTTCCTCTGTTCTTGAATTTATATTCACAGATCATTGAAATAAAAGGATTGAAAAATTCATTAAACCAAAAAAACATGGAGTACGGAAAGTCAAATTTAAAATTAAAAAAATGTTGAATGAATGTTATTAACAGCAGTGTTAAATTAACTAAAACAGTTTGGTGGTCACTGATGGTTTCACTGTATTGCTGGATTGTATTTAAAAGAAATCTTTGTTTGCTCGTTTCACCCCCGTCTGCTAGTAAATCAACCAATTTATGAACTTTTTATTTTATTTTAGCTATGCTGTTCTGTGTTCCATATTGGAAACGCTTTAATTCCTTTTTTTGTTCAACTGCTTTTTGATTTTTGCACCTCTAATTCAGGTTTTGAATTAAACTGTTTGAAGTTGGTTTGCTCAAGTTTTGGGATTTTTCGTTTTATGCACCTTTTACATGATCTCTATTTTTACTTTACTTTACTTTACTTTACTTAACTCAAGATAAACTCTTTTTAACGTAGAATGACCCTCCTTCTGGTTAAATTACTTTCGACTTTCATTTCACAAAAATTTATTTTTGGCACAGTTTTCGAACCCAAGATGGCAGTCGGTGACTGCAAAAATATTTTATTCGGAAATTTCGTTTTCCATTAATACAATTCTTTTTAATTACATTTTGATGCACTTTTTGTTATTTAAAATTTATTTATAAATCAAAATTCAATTGAAAGTTTATTTAAATGTCTTTCACTAACTTTAAAATTGTTTTCAAAAGAAATTTTACAAACACAATTATTTGATCGTTTCAAAGAAGCGCCGCGGATCTTATTCACTTGCCAATCTCCTAATTGCCAATCTTCGACTCACTATCTCCCTCATCGACCGACCACCACAACCAGTTTCCCGCCATCGAACATTCTAGAAATAATTTCGGCGCAAAATATTGTTCTGTCCTTTGTCTTCTCCTTTTTGTCACTATTTAAATAGCGCGTAAGCTATGTCCTATTTCCGTCCTTTTTTTTAAACTAAAAATCACAATTACTAATAAACATTAAACATGAATAACAATCATACAAAATTATTATTACACACACATCAAACACTCAAACCAATTTCCAGTAAAATAATTATCTAAAATACACCTATGCTTCCCCCGCATCATCTGTCAGTAAACAGCATAACGATTAATTTCCCCCGAATGTAGCAATTTGACAATTATTTTGGGAAGTTGAGACAGCTACTCGCAAAATGTTTATTTCAAATCAAGATGTAGGTCAGTCGGTATTTTTCTTATCAAAGTGTTGTGAGTGTTTTTCGTTTAGTTTGCTTACATTTCGTTTGTTTCTGTTTTTCTTTGTTAGTTTTTAAATTTATTAATTAATAGATATCGCGTGTGAAAAGTTTAATTGTGTATAGTGTCGATAGGGCTGGGGGAAAATCCAAACTCTAGCCATGAAATCAATTGGATCAATTGCATCCAGAAGAAGTGGAATTTGCTGCTGTGCAAAATCAACAGGTAAGTATAAATCTATAATATAGAGGCGCGATTTCTGCCTTTTCCAACAAGGAAAATTATTTGGGAAATAGACATCGCGTCTCAGTTTTAATGTTTGTTTGCTATTTCCATTTTTTTTTTTACTTTCTCGGCACATGCATTCGACGTCGACGTCAGCTGACAATTATCTCATTGTTCAGGTAAGTGAAATTTATTTTTATTTATTTAAGTTGAGGCTACTGCTTTTTTTTTGGTTTTTTCTCCAGATACCATCGGTACAAGGCTGCGTCGCTGCCGACGCCAACTTCTTAGGATTTACAAAGTGTCTATTATTTTAACTTTTATGCTACAACAAATACGCGTTCGTAACAGGCTCGTCTCTATTTTATGAGTGGTCACGAGTAAAAATAGAACGTAAAAAAAGGAAAGCGTATAAGGTAGGGATTTTGCAATTCTAATTCTGAAATGCAATTTTACTAGTTTATACATATATGTATACCTTTCAGAAGAGTCTCCGCGAGCGTGTTACCTAACGTGGGTCAAGGGCCTACTCCCTGAACTCTGCTCATGCTCTAATCTTTTCTTACACCACTTATTCTAATGTTTGATAACCTTGTCTATATCAACACATAAATAAGTTATGCCTATAAAAACGTCCAAAATAATAAACAATAAAAGGTTAAAATAAGGCTATCATCTCTATCTGCTCTTTCAGGCTGCAACTAATTCTTTCTAGCTTCTTCGTAAATAATGATCCCAAAGCCAGTTGGTCCCTCTGAATTACCCCCGAAACCGCTTCTTGAATTTTATTAAGCAGCTGATTATCTTCCGAAAACGGACTTTGATCTACTGCCCCTTGATCACTACCCGGAACATTATTAACCCCTTCTCTGGCTATACTACAATCAAGGTTGACATCGTTGATGAGTTGGTCAAAGACATTTTCATCGCCTTTCTTTGAGTGGTTATTCCCTACCGTCACAAAACTCGACTTTGACATCCTGCGATTTCGCTCTATATCGGAAGTACGAAGTTGTTGATCAAGGCCGAAGTCAACACACGATGTGGAGCCTTTATTTTCTTGACCTCTATTTTGGGCTTTCAAACGTTTTTTAGTTTTTTGCCTAGTTTGGATCCCAGGCCCAAAATCACGAAGAGCTTTTGGAACAGCGCCTGTTCTCCTATTGGAACTATCCGAACTATTTCCGACCCTCGCAAAACCAGAAGTATGAAATAAATATATGTACTTTGAATTCTAAAATTGAAGTTAGACGCCCTGATCTGCTTGCAAAAAAATTAGGTGAACCGTTAGGTGAAGTTTCCAACTTCAAATCAACTTCAAAAAAACTTGTGAACAGCTCACCGGTTGAAACTTTATTTTTCTTTTATATAAAAAAAACTATTGGCTGGTGTGTAATTAGGGTAGACTGCCCTCGGTAGTCTCCAACGTCCAAATTCTTAACTGTCTGTTCTAGTTCGTGTGTCATGTTTTAGCCGGTTTCCTCGATGTTTTTGTGAAAAGTCGACTTAAGTCAATAGAGGCTTCGTGTCATCCCGGCATCTCAAAGCACTAGCGAATAGCCTCTATGATGGGGCCTATCCGCCGAGAGTGAGAAGAACCTCCGCTTTTAGACAAAGGGAGCAGCGAACCCACATTTACCTGTACTAATTGTACTTGCGGTAACGGCTGCCCACTGCACCCCAGTCACGTACTTATTTATTCAATTACCAATTAACCCCTAAATCCCCCACAAACTACTTAGAAAATTGCATTTTTTTAAAAAATACTCAAAACTTTGGCAGCCCCTCCCTCCTAAAAGGGGCGTTTGCCCACTTTTTTGGTGTGTGGGCGGTAGGAGGTGGGCGCGGGCGTGGCAATTGGTCAAAACACCGTTGTAAGCTATACTGTATATTTACCACCATCGAGGAAAGGTTGACCTCGTCCGGTACGTCAGTCCACGGTACGTCAAGTCATTATCTGAAAGACGTTGAAGAATCCACCACGGGATCGTCGACCCCAACCACACACCTTCACCAGTACGTCTACTCCCTCATAGTGTTAACACTATAAACAAGTAGCAAATCAAACAAAGAAAAATACCTCCAACCCGCTGGGCGAAGGCAAAAAGAACTCAAGTTATGTTCTTTTCAACTTTACAATTCATGCGTTTATTTTATATTAATTCAAAAAAAAAATTAAAATGTGTGATCCAATTTATATAATTCAGACAAAAAAAACAACCCATAAAAATTAAAATTTTTCATCTAAATTCTCTAATCGCAGAAATTGATATGGGAGCCCCTCGATCCTGGGCCATTTTTTTTATTGTAGAAGAAAATCATCGAAACAAACATTTGACATCAGATGTTAAAATTGAAAAAGCTCAGATCATTTTATTCTGAGCACTTAGAGCACGCTCATACTCTGAGCAAATAAGAAACACGAACATTTATCTTGAGAACTCTTTGACTGCTCTGAACTAATTTATGAAAACGCCAAATGACAGAATATTGTGAAAACTTGTTGTTCTATCTGTAAGTTGATATCGACAACAAAAAAAACGACATCAATAAAAATACAATTCAGTATATAATAAAAATGTAAGTTGAAGTAAGCATAAAACATTTATGTCTCGTTTCATTTGCTGGGTTCATTTGTGCGTGCGCTAAGATTTCTCTCTCTCTCTCCACCACCAACAAAACCATGCAGCGCAGCCGACTGCGCAGCACACACCGCACAAAGTCCATAAAGGGCGACGAATATCTGATGCCAGTACAGATATTTAAAAAATGTATAAGGGCCTTGCGGCCGAACCCGGGACCCGATCACTACCAAATTTTCGAAAAAGTATTGTTTATTCGGTATACACATGTGTGATTTGAAGAAAATCGGGTAAATTTTTTAAAATTTTTGTTTGGGAGCCCCCCGACCCCGCAGCCCGAGGGGCCTCAAAATTTAATAGAAAGTGTTGTCTCCGGAAATACGCATGTGTGCAAAATTTCAATAAAATCGGGCCATGGGAAGTGGGTTAAAAATTGATCGCAAGAATCCACGACAGACGACCGACCGACGACCGACCGACCGACGACCCACGGGCAAGTGAAGTTAATATAGAGAATTCAAAAATATTAATGTAATTATAATGTAAAAATTGTTCAAATTTTTTTTTTATATACTCTCCTTTTGTAAAATTATTTCTACTGCCTTTAGTAGTGCAAAGAGGTTAAATCACCATATAAAACAAATGGTAAAAAGGGAAAAAACAAAACGAAGTTTTTTTTTCTACTCACTCGTTATGCTCTTTCGAGGAGATCCTGCTAGCAGAAGTCGATGAAGTGCTGCAAAAAATTTTTAAATCTTTCCACTACTGCTATCAGCAGTTCACAAATCCAGTAAAAAAAATAAAAATTGTAAAATTAATTAGACCAATTAATTAAAAAAAAATTATATTCAAAAATAAAAATGTTAAACTGATGTTAACTTGAAAATATGTTAAATTATGAGAAAATTGTTTTATGACCAAAGTAGGTCTTACTCTGTTCTTGAATTAATATTCACAGATCATTGAAATAAAAGGATTGAAAAATTCATTAAACCAAAAAAATGGAGTACGGAAAGTAAAATTTAAGACCAATTAATTAAAAAAAAATGATATTCAAAAATAAAAATGTTAAACTGATGTTAACTTGAAAATATGTTAAATTATGAGAAAATTGTTTTATGACCAAAGTAGGTCTTCCTCTGTTCTTGAATTTATATTCACAGATCATTGAAATAAAAGGATTGAAAAATTCATTAAACCAAAAAAAAAATGGAGTACGGAAAGTAAAATTTAAAATTAAAAAAATGTTGAATGAATGTTATTAACAGCAGTGTTAAATTAACTAAAACAGTTTGGTGGTCACAGATGGTTTCACTGTATTGCTGGATTGTATTTAAAAGAAATCTTTGTTTGCTCGTTTCACCCCCGTCTGCTAGTAAATCAACCAATTTATGAACTTTTTATTTTATTTTAGCTATGCTGTTCTGTGTTCCATATTGGAAACGCTTTAATTCCTTTTATTGTTCAACTGCTTTTTGATTTTTGCACCTCTAATTCAGGTTTTGAATTAAACTGTTTGAAGTTGGTTTGCTCAAGTTTTGGGATTTTTCGTTTTATGCACCTTTTACATGATCTCTATTTTTACTTTACTTTACTTTACTTAACTCAAGATAAACTCTTTTTAACGTAGAATGACCCTCCTTCTGGTTAAATTACTTTCGACTTTCATTTCACAAAAATTTATTTTTTGGCACAGTTTTCGAACCCAAGATGGCAGTCGGTGACTGCAAAAATATTTATTCGGAAATTTCGTTTTCTATTAATACAATTCTTTTTTAATTACATTTTGATGCACTTTTTGTTAGTTAAAATTTATTCATAAATCAAAATTCAATTGAAAGTTTATTAAAATGTCTTTCACTAACTTTAAAATTGTTTTCAAAAGAAATTTTACAAACAAAATTATTTGATCGTTTCAAAGAAGCGCCGGGGATCTTATTCACTTGCCAATCTCCTAATTGCCAATCTTCGACTCACTATCTCCCTCATCGACCGACCACCACAACCAGTTTCCTGCTTCTTCGTAAATAATGACCCCAAAGCCAGTTGGTCCCTCCGAATTACCCCCGAAACCGCTTCTTGAATTTTATTAAGCAGCTGATTATCTTCCGAAAACGGATTTTGATCTACTGCCCCTTGATCACTACCCGGAACATTATTAACCCCTTCTCTGCCTATACAACAATCATGGTTGACATCGTTGATGAGTTGGTCAAAGACATTTTCATCGCCTTTCTTTGAGTGGTTATTCCCTACCGTCACAAAACTCGACTTTGACTTCCTGCGATTTCGCTCTATATCGGAAGTACGAAGTTGTTGATCAAGGCCGAAGTCAACACACGATGTGGAGCCTTTATTTTCTTGACCTCTATTTTGGGCTTTCAAACGTTTTTTAGTTTTTTGCCTAGTTTGGATCCCAGGCCCAAAATCACGAAGAGCTTTTGGAACAGCGCCTGTTCTCCTATTGGAACTATCCGAACTATTTCCGACCCTCGCAAACCAGAAGTATGAAATAAATATATGTACTTTGAATTCTAAAATTGAAGTTAGACGCCCTGATCTGCTTGCAAAAAAATTAAGTGAACTGTCGATAGTTTCCAACTTCGAATCAACTTCAAAAAAACTTGTGAACAGCTCACCGGTTGAAACTTTATTTTTCTTTTATATAAAAAAAACTATTGGCTGGTGTGTAATTAGGGTAGACTGCCCTCGGTAGTCTCCAACGTCCAAATTCTTAACTGTCTGTTCTAGTTCGTATGTCATGTTTTAGCCGGTTTCCTCGATGTTTTTGTGAAAAGTCGACTTAAGTCAATAGAGGCTTCGTGTCATCCCGGCGGATCGCATCTCAAAGCACTAGCGAATAGCCTCTATGATGGGGCCGATCCGCCGAGGGTGAGAAGAACCTCCGCTTTTAGACAAAGGGAGCAGCGAACCCACATTTACCTGTACTAATTGTACTTGCGGTAACGGCTGCCCACTGCACCCCAGTCACGTACTTATTTATTCAATTACCAATTAACCCCTAAATCCCCCACAAACTACTTAGAAAATTGCATTTTTTTAAAAAATACTCAAAACTTTGGCAGCCCCTCCCTCCTAAAAGGGGCGTTTGCCCACTTTTTTGGTGTGTGGGCGGTAGGAGGTGGGCGCGGGCGTGGCAATTGGTCAAAACACCGTTGTAAGCTATACTGTATATTTACCACCATCGAGGAAAGGTTGACCTCGTCCGGTACGTCAGTCCACGGTACGTCAAGTCATTATCTGAAAGACGTTGAAGAATCCACCACGGGATCGTCGACCCCAACCACACACCTTCACCAGTACGACTACTCGCTCATAGTGTTAACACTATAAACAAGTAGCAAATCAAACAAAGAAAAATACCTCCAACCCGCTGGGCGAAGGCAAAAATAACTCAAGTTATGTTCTTTTCAACTTTACAATTCATGCGTTTATTTTATATTAATTCAAAAAAAAATTTAAAATGTATGATCCAATTTATATAATTCAGACAACAAAATATTAATGTAATTATAATGTAAAAATTGTTCAAATTTTTTTTTTATATACTCTCCTTTTGTAAAATTATTTCTACTGCCTTTAGTAGTGCAAAGAGGTTAAATCACCATATAAAACAAATGGTAAAAAGGGAAAAAACAAAACGAAGTTTTTTTTTCTACTCAATCGTTATGCTCTTTCGAGGAGATCCTGCTAGCAGAAGTCGATGAAGTGCTGCAAAAAAATTTTAAATCTTTCCACTACTGCTATCAGCAGTTCACAAATCCAGTAAAAAAAAATTGTAAAATTAATTAGACCAATTAATTAAAAAAAATGATATTCAAAAATAAAAATGTTAAACTGATGTTAACTTGAAAATATGTTAAATTATGAGAAAATTGTTTTATGACCAAAGTAGGTCTTACTCTGTTCATGAATTAATATTCACAGATCATTGAAATAAAAGGATTGAAAAATTCATTAAACCAAAAAAAAAATGGAGTACGGAAAGTAAAATTTAAAATTAAAAAAATGTTGAATGAATGTTATTAACAGCAGTGTTAAATTAACTAAAACAGTTTGGTGGTCACTGATGGTTTCACTGTATTGCTGGATTGTATTTAAAAGAAATCTTTGTTTGCTCGTTTCACCCCCGTCTGCTAGTACATCAACCAATTTATGAACTTTTTATTTTATTTTAGCTATGCTGTTCTGTGTTCCATATTGGAAACGCTTTAATTCCTTTTTTTTTGTTCAACTGCTTTTTGATTTTTGCACCTCTAATTCAGGTTTTGAATTAAACTGTTTGAAGTTGGTTTGCTCAAGTTTTGGGATTTTTCGTTTTATGCACCTTTTACATGATCTCTATTTTTAGACTCAGAATCACTTTTGGATACTTAACTCAAGATAAACTCTTTTTAACGTAGAATGACCCTCCTTCTGGTTAAATTACTTTCATTTCGGTGACTGCAAAAATATTTTATTCGGAAATTTCGTTTTCCATTAATTCAATTCTTTTTAATTGCATTTTGATGCACTTTTTGTTAGTTAAAATTTATTCATAGATCAAAATTCAATTGAAAGTTTATTAAAAAGTCTTTTACTAACTTTAAAATTGTTTTCAAAAGAAATTTTAAAAACAAAATTATTTGATCGTTTCAAAGAAGCGCCGCGGATCTTATTCACTTGCCAATCTCCTAATTGCCAATCTTCGACTCACTATCTCCCTCATCGACCGACCACCACAACCAGTTTCCCGCCATCGAACATTCTAGAAATAATTTCGGCGCAAAATATTGTTCTGTCCTTTGTCTTCTCCTTTTTGTCACTATTTAAAAAGCGCGTAAGCTATGTCCTATTTCCGTCCTTTTTTTTTAAACTAAAAATCACAATTACTAATAAACATTAAACATGAATAAAATAACAATCATACAAAATTATTATTACACACACATCAAACACTCAAACTAAGTTCCAGTAAAATAATTATCTAAAATACACCTATGCTTCCCCCGCATCCTCTGTCGGTAAACAGCATAACGATTTATTTCCCCCGAATGTAGCAATTTGACAATTATTTTGGGAAGTTGAGACAGCTACTCGCAAAATGTTTATTTCAAATCAAGATGTAGGTCAGTCGGTATTTTTCTTATCAAAGTGTTGTGAGTGTTTTTCGTTTAGTTTGCTTACATTTCGTTTGTTTCTGTTTTTCTTTGTTAGTTTTTAAATTTATTAATTAATAGATATCGCGTGTGAAAAGTTTAATTGTGTATAGTGTCGATAGGGCTGGGGGAAAATCCAAACTCTAGCCATGAAATCAATTGGATCAATTGCATCCAGAAGAAGTGGAATTTGCTGCTGTGCAAAATCAACAGGTAAGTATAAATCTATAATATAGAGGCGCGATTTCTGCCTTTTCCAACAAGGAAAATTATTTGGGAAATAGACATCGCGTCTCAGTTTTAATGTTTGTTTGCTATTTCCATTTTTTTTTTTACTTTCTCGGCACATGCATTCGACGTCGACGTCAGCTGACAATTATCTCATTGTTCAGGTAAGTGAAATTTATTTTTATTTATTTAAGTTGAGGCTACTGCTTTTTTTTTGGTTTTTTCTCCAGATACCATCGGTACAAGGCTGCGTCGCTGCCGACGCCAACTTCTTAGGATTTACAAAGTGTCTATTATTTTAACTTTTATGCTACAACAAATACGCGTTCGTAACAGGCTCGTCTCTATTTTATGAGTGGTCACGAGTAAAAATAGAACGTAAAAAAAGGAAAGCGTATAAGGTAGGGATTTTGCAATTCTAATTCTGAAATGCAATTTTACTAGTTTATACATATATGTATACCTTTCAGAAGAGTCTCCGCGAGCGTGTTACCTAACGTGGGTCAAGGGCCTACTCCCTGAACTCTGCTCATGCTCTAATCTTTTCTTACACCACTTATTCTAATGTTTGATAACCTTGTCTATATCAACACATAAATAAGTTATGCCTATAAAAACGTCCAAAATAATAAACAATAAAAGGTTAAAATAAGGCTATCATCTCTATCTGCTCTTTCAGGCTGCAACTAATTCTTTCTAGCTTCTTCGTAAATAATGATCCCAAAGCCAGTTGGTCCCTCTGAATTACCCCCGAAACCGCTTCTTGAATTTTATTAAGCAGCTGATTATCTTCCGAAAACGGACTTTGATCTACTGCCCCTTGATCACTACCCGGAACATTATTAACCCCTTCTCTGGCTATACTACAATCAAGGTTGACATCGTTGATGAGTTGGTCAAAGACATTTTCATCGCCTTTCTTTGAGTGGTTATTCCCTACCGTCACAAAACTCGACTTTGACATCCTGCGATTTCGCTCTATATCGGAAGTACGAAGTTGTTGATCAAGGCCGAAGTCAACACACGATGTGGAGCCTTTATTTTCTTGACCTCTATTTTGGGCTTTCAAACGTTTTTTAGTTTTTTGCCTAGTTTGGATCCCAGGCCCAAAATCACGAAGAGCTTTTGGAACAGCGCCTGTTCTCCTATTGGAACTATCCGAACTATTTCCGACCCTCGCAAAACCAGAAGTATGAAATAAATATATGTACTTTGAATTCTAAAATTGAAGTTAGACGCCCTGATCTGCTTGCAAAAAAATTAGGTGAACCGTTAGGTGAAGTTTCCAACTTCAAATCAACTTCAAAAAAACTTGTGAACAGCTCACCGGTTGAAACTTTATTTTTCTTTTATATAAAAAAAACTATTGGCTGGTGTGTAATTAGGGTAGACTGCCCTCGGTAGTCTCCAACGTCCAAATTCTTAACTGTCTGTTCTAGTTCGTGTGTCATGTTTTAGCCGGTTTCCTCGATGTTTTTGTGAAAAGTCGACTTAAGTCAATAGAGGCTTCGTGTCATCCCGGCATCTCAAAGCACTAGCGAATAGCCTCTATGATGGGGCCTATCCGCCGAGAGTGAGAAGAACCTCCGCTTTTAGACAAAGGGAGCAGCGAACCCACATTTACCTGTACTAATTGTACTTGCGGTAACGGCTGCCCACTGCACCCCAGTCACGTACTTATTTATTCAATTACCAATTAACCCCTAAATCCCCCACAAACTACTTAGAAAATTGCATTTTTTTAAAAAATACTCAAAACTTTGGCAGCCCCTCCCTCCTAAAAGGGGCGTTTGCCCACTTTTTTGGTGTGTGGGCGGTAGGAGGTGGGCGCGGGCGTGGCAATTGGTCAAAACACCGTTGTAAGCTATACTGTATATTTACCACCATCGAGGAAAGGTTGACCTCGTCCGGTACGTCAGTCCACGGTACGTCAAGTCATTATCTGAAAGACGTTGAAGAATCCACCACGGGATCGTCGACCCCAACCACACACCTTCACCAGTACGTCTACTCCCTCATAGTGTTAACACTATAAACAAGTAGCAAATCAAACAAAGAAAAATACCTCCAACCCGCTGGGCGAAGGCAAAAAGAACTCAAGTTATGTTCTTTTCAACTTTACAATTCATGCGTTTATTTTATATTAATTCAAAAAAAAAATTAAAATGTGTGATCCAATTTATATAATTCAGACAAAAAAAACAACCCATAAAAATTAAAATTTTTCATCTAAATTCTCTAATCGCAGAAATTGATATGGGAGCCCCTCGATCCTGGGCCATTTTTTTTATTGTAGAAGAAAATCATCGAAACAAACATTTGACATCAGATGTTAAAATTGAAAAAGCTCAGATCATTTTATTCTGAGCACTTAGAGCACGCTCATACTCTGAGCAAATAAGAAACACGAACATTTATCTTGAGAACTCTTTGACTGCTCTGAACTAATTTATGAAAACGCCAAATGACAGAATATTGTGAAAACTTGTTGTTCTATCTGTAAGTTGATATCGACAACAAAAAAAACGACATCAATAAAAATACAATTCAGTATATAATAAAAATGTAAGTTGAAGTAAGCATAAAACATTTATGTCTCGTTTCATTTGCTGGGTTCATTTGTGCGTGCGCTAAGATTTCTCTCTCTCTCTCCACCACCAACAAAACCATGCAGCGCAGCCGACTGCGCAGCACACACCGCACAAAGTCCATAAAGGGCGACGAATATCTGATGCCAGTACAGATATTTAAAAAATGTATAAGGGCCTTGCGGCCGAACCCGGGACCCGATCACTACCAAATTTTCGAAAAAGTATTGTTTATTGGGTATACACATGTGTGATTTGAAGAAAATCGGGTAAATTTTTTAAAATTTTTGTTTGGGAGCCCCCCGACCCCGCAGCCCGAGGGGCCTCAAAATTTAATAGAAAGTGTTGTCTCCGGAAATACGCATGTGTGCAAAATTTCAATAAAATCGGGCCATGGGAAGTGGGTTAAAAATTGATCGCAAGAATCCACGACAGACGACCGACCGACGACCGACCGACCGACGACCCACGGGCAAGTGAAGTTAATATAGAGAATTCAAAAATATTAATGTAATTATAATGTAAAAATTGTTCAAATTTTTTTTTTATATACTCTCCTTTTGTAAAATTATTTCTACTGCCTTTAGTAGTGCAAAGAGGTTAAATCACCATATAAAACAAATGGTAAAAAGGGAAAAAACAAAACGAAGTTTTTTTTTCTACTCACTCGTTATGCTCTTTCGAGGAGATCCTGCTAGCAGAAGTCGATGAAGTGCTGCAAAAAATTTTTAAATCTTTCCACTACTGCTATCAGCAGTTCACAAATCCAGTAAAAAAAATAAAAATTGTAAAATTAATTAGACCAATTAATTAAAAAAAAATTATATTCAAAAATAAAAATGTTAAACTGATGTTAACTTGAAAATATGTTAAATTATGAGAAAATTGTTTTATGACCAAAGTAGGTCTTACTCTGTTCTTGAATTAATATTCACAGATCATTGAAATAAAAGGATTGAAAAATTCATTAAACCAAAAAAATGGAGTACGGAAAGTAAAATTTAAGACCAATTAATTAAAAAAAAATGATATTCAAAAATAAAAATGTTAAACTGATGTTAACTTGAAAATATGTTAAATTATGAGAAAATTGTTTTATGACCAAAGTAGGTCTTCCTCTGTTCTTGAATTTATATTCACAGATCATTGAAATAAAAGGATTGAAAAATTCATTAAACCAAAAAAAAAATGGAGTACGGAAAGTAAAATTTAAAATTAAAAAAATGTTGAATGAATGTTATTAACAGCAGTGTTAAATTAACTAAAACAGTTTGGTGGTCACAGATGGTTTCACTGTATTGCTGGATTGTATTTAAAAGAAATCTTTGTTTGCTCGTTTCACCCCCGTCTGCTAGTAAATCAACCAATTTATGAACTTTTTATTTTATTTTAGCTATGCTGTTCTGTGTTCCATATTGGAAACGCTTTAATTCCTTTTATTGTTCAACTGCTTTTTGATTTTTGCACCTCTAATTCAGGTTTTGAATTAAACTGTTTGAAGTTGGTTTGCTCAAGTTTTGGGATTTTTCGTTTTATGCACCTTTTACATGATCTCTATTTTTACTTTACTTTACTTTACTTAACTCAAGATAAACTCTTTTTAACGTAGAATGACCCTCCTTCTGGTTAAATTACTTTCGACTTTCATTTCACAAAAATTTATTTTTTGGCACAGTTTTCGAACCCAAGATGGCAGTCGGTGACTGCAAAAATATTTATTCGGAAATTTCGTTTTCTATTAATACAATTCTTTTTTAATTACATTTTGATGCACTTTTTGTTAGTTAAAATTTATTCATAAATCAAAATTCAATTGAAAGTTTATTAAAATGTCTTTCACTAACTTTAAAATTGTTTTCAAAAGAAATTTTACAAACAAAATTATTTGATCGTTTCAAAGAAGCGCCGGGGATCTTATTCACTTGCCAATCTCCTAATTGCCAATCTTCGACTCACTATCTCCCTCATCGACCGACCACCACAACCAGTTTCCTGCTTCTTCGTAAATAATGACCCCAAAGCCAGTTGGTCCCTCCGAATTACCCCCGAAACCGCTTCTTGAATTTTATTAAGCAGCTGATTATCTTCCGAAAACGGATTTTGATCTACTGCCCCTTGATCACTACCCGGAACATTATTAACCCCTTCTCTGCCTATACAACAATCATGGTTGACATCGTTGATGAGTTGGTCAAAGACATTTTCATCGCCTTTCTTTGAGTGGTTATTCCCTACCGTCACAAAACTCGACTTTGACTTCCTGCGATTTCGCTCTATATCGGAAGTACGAAGTTGTTGATCAAGGCCGAAGTCAACACACGATGTGGAGCCTTTATTTTCTTGACCTCTATTTTGGGCTTTCAAACGTTTTTTAGTTTTTTGCCTAGTTTGGATCCCAGGCCCAAAATCACGAAGAGCTTTTGGAACAGCGCCTGTTCTCCTATTGGAACTATCCGAACTATTTCCGACCCTCGCAAACCAGAAGTATGAAATAAATATATGTACTTTGAATTCTAAAATTGAAGTTAGACGCCCTGATCTGCTTGCAAAAAAATTAAGTGAACTGTCGATAGTTTCCAACTTCGAATCAACTTCAAAAAAACTTGTGAACAGCTCACCGGTTGAAACTTTATTTTTCTTTTATATAAAAAAAACTATTGGCTGGTGTGTAATTAGGGTAGACTGCCCTCGGTAGTCTCCAACGTCCAAATTCTTAACTGTCTGTTCTAGTTCGTATGTCATGTTTTAGCCGGTTTCCTCGATGTTTTTGTGAAAAGTCGACTTAAGTCAATAGAGGCTTCGTGTCATCCCGGCGGATCGCATCTCAAAGCACTAGCGAATAGCCTCTATGATGGGGCCGATCCGCCGAGGGTGAGAAGAACCTCCGCTTTTAGACAAAGGGAGCAGCGAACCCACATTTACCTGTACTAATTGTACTTGCGGTAACGGCTGCCCACTGCACCCCAGTCACGTACTTATTTATTCAATTACCAATTAACCCCTAAATCCCCCACAAACTACTTAGAAAATTGCATTTTTTTAAAAAATACTCAAAACTTTGGCAGCCCCTCCCTCCTAAAAGGGGCGTTTGCCCACTTTTTTGGTGTGTGGGCGGTAGGAGGTGGGCGCGGGCGTGGCAATTGGTCAAAACACCGTTGTAAGCTATACTGTATATTTACCACCATCGAGGAAAGGTTGACCTCGTCCGGTACGTCAGTCCACGGTACGTCAAGTCATTATCTGAAAGACGTTGAAGAATCCACCACGGGATCGTCGACCCCAACCACACACCTTCACCAGTACGACTACTCGCTCATAGTGTTAACACTATAAACAAGTAGCAAATCAAACAAAGAAAAATACCTCCAACCCGCTGGGCGAAGGCAAAAATAACTCAAGTTATGTTCTTTTCAACTTTACAATTCATGCGTTTATTTTATATTAATTCAAAAAAAAATTTAAAATGTATGATCCAATTTATATAATTCAGACAACAAAATATTAATGTAATTATAATGTAAAAATTGTTCAAATTTTTTTTTTATATACTCTCCTTTTGTAAAATTATTTCTACTGCCTTTAGTAGTGCAAAGAGGTTAAATCACCATATAAAACAAATGGTAAAAAGGGAAAAAACAAAACGAAGTTTTTTTTTCTACTCAATCGTTATGCTCTTTCGAGGAGATCCTGCTAGCAGAAGTCGATGAAGTGCTGCAAAAAAATTTTAAATCTTTCCACTACTGCTATCAGCAGTTCACAAATCCAGTAAAAAAAAATTGTAAAATTAATTAGACCAATTAATTAAAAAAAATGATATTCAAAAATAAAAATGTTAAACTGATGTTAACTTGAAAATATGTTAAATTATGAGAAAATTGTTTTATGACCAAAGTAGGTCTTACTCTGTTCATGAATTAATATTCACAGATCATTGAAATAAAAGGATTGAAAAATTCATTAAACCAAAAAAAAAATGGAGTACGGAAAGTAAAATTTAAAATTAAAAAAATGTTGAATGAATGTTATTAACAGCAGTGTTAAATTAACTAAAACAGTTTGGTGGTCACTGATGGTTTCACTGTATTGCTGGATTGTATTTAAAAGAAATCTTTGTTTGCTCGTTTCACCCCCGTCTGCTAGTACATCAACCAATTTATGAACTTTTTATTTTATTTTAGCTATGCTGTTCTGTGTTCCATATTGGAAACGCTTTAATTCCTTTTTTTTTGTTCAACTGCTTTTTGATTTTTGCACCTCTAATTCAGGTTTTGAATTAAACTGTTTGAAGTTGGTTTGCTCAAGTTTTGGGATTTTTCGTTTTATGCACCTTTTACATGATCTCTATTTTTAGACTCAGAATCACTTTTGGATACTTAACTCAAGATAAACTCTTTTTAACGTAGAATGACCCTCCTTCTGGTTAAATTACTTTCATTTCGGTGACTGCAAAAATATTTTATTCGGAAATTTCGTTTTCCATTAATTCAATTCTTTTTAATTGCATTTTGATGCACTTTTTGTTAGTTAAAATTTATTCATAGATCAAAATTCAATTGAAAGTTTATTAAAAAGTCTTTTACTAACTTTAAAATTGTTTTCAAAAGAAATTTTACAAACAAAATTATTTGATCGTTTCAAAGAAGCGCCGCGGATCTTATTCACTTGCCAATCTCCTAATTGCCAATCTTCGACTCACTATCTCCCTCATCGACCGACCACCACAACCAGTTTCCCGCCATCGAACATTCTAGAAATAATTTCGGCGCAAAATATTGTTCTGTCCTTTGTCTTCTCCTTTTTGTCACTATTTAAAAAGCGCGTAAGCTATGTCCTATTTCCGTCCTTTTTTTTTAAACTAAAAATCACAATTACTAATAAACATTAAACATGAATAAAATAACAATCATACAAAATTATTATTACACACACATCAAACACTCAAACTAAGTTCCAGTAAAATAATTATCTAAAATACACCTATGCTTCCCCCGCATCCTCTGTCGGTAAACAGCATAACGATTTATTTCCCCCGAATGTAGCAATTTGACAATTATTTTGGGAAGTTGAGACAGCTACTCGCAAAATGTTTATTTCAAATCAAGATGTAGGTCAGTCGGTATTTTTCTTATCAAAGTGTTGTGAGTGTTTTTCGTTTAGTTTGCTTACATTTCGTTTGTTTCTGTTTTTCTTTGTTAGTTTTTAAATTTATTAATTAATAGATATCGCGTGTGAAAAGTTTAATTGTGTATAGTGTCGATAGGGCTGGGGGAAAATCCAAACTCTAGCCATGAAATCAATTGGATCAATTGCATCCAGAAGAAGTGGAATTTGCTGCTGTGCAAAATCAACAGGTAAGTATAAATCTATAATATAGAGGCGCGATTTCTGCCTTTTCCAACAAGGAAAATTATTTGGGAAATAGACATCGCGTCTCAGTTTTAATGTTTGTTTGCTATTTCCATTTTTTTTTTTTACTTTCTCGGCACATGCATTCGACGTCGACGTCAGCTGACAATTATCTCATTGTTCAGGTAATTGAAATTTATTTTTATTTATTTAAGTTGAGGCTACTGCTTTTTTTTTTGGTTTTTTCTCCAGATACCATCGGTACAAGGCTGCGTCGCTGCCGACGCCAACTTCTTAGGATTTACAAAGTGTCTATTATTTTACCTATTATGCTACAACAAATACGCGTTCGTAACAGGCTCGTCTCTATTTTATGAGTGGTCACGAGTATAAATAGAACGTAAAAAAAGGAAAGCGTATAAGGTAGGGATTTTGCAATTCTAATTCTGAAATGCAATTTTACTTAGACGTTATACATATATGTATACCTTTCAGAAGAGTCTCCACGAGCGTGTTACCTAACGTGGGTCAAGGGCCTACTCCCTGAACTCTGCTCATGCTCTAATCTTTTCTTACACCGCTTATTCTAATGTTTGATAACCTTGTCTATATCAACACATAAATAAGTTATGCCTATAAAAACGTCCAAAATAATAAACAATAAAAGGTTAAAATAAGGCTATCATCTCTATCTGCTCTTTCAGGCTGCAACTAATTCTTTCTAGCTTCTTCGTAAATAATGACCCCAAATCCAGTTGGTCCCTCTGAATTACCCCCGAAACCGCTTCTTGAATTTTATTAAGCAGCTGATTATCTTCCGAAAACGGACTTTGATCTACAGCCCCTTGATCACTACCCGGAACATTATTAACCCCTTCTCTGGCTATACTACAATCCAGGTTGACATCGTTGATGAGTTGGTCAAAGACATTTTCATCGCCTTTTTTTGAGTGGTTATTCCCTACCGTCACAAAACTCGACTTTGACTTCCTGCGATTTCGCTCTATATCGGAAGTACGAAGTTGTTGATCAAGGTCGAAGTCAACACACGATGTGGAGCCTTTATTTTCTTGACCTCTATTTTGGGCTTTCAAACGTTTTTTAGTTTTTTGCCTAGTTTGGATCCCAGGCCCAAAATCACGAAGAGCTTTTGGAACAGCGCCTGTTCTCCTATTGGAACTATCCGAACTATTTCCGACCCTCGCAAACCAGAAGTATGAAATAAATATATGTACTTTGAATTCTAAAATTGAAGTTAGACGCCCTGATCTGCTTGAAAAAAAATTAGGTGAACTGTCGATAGTTTCCAACTTCAAATCAACTTCAAAAAAACTTGTGAACAGCTCACCGGTTGAAACTTTATTTTTCTTTTATATAAAAAAAACTATTGGCTGGTGTGTAATTAGGGTAGACTGCCCTCGGTAGTCTCCAACGTCCAAATTCTTAACTGTCTGTTCTAGTTCGTATGTCATGTTTTAGCCGGTTTCCTCGATGTTTTTGTGAAAAGTCGACTTAAGTCAATAGAGGCTTCGTGTCATCCCGGCGGATCGCATCTCAAAGCACTAGCGAATAGCCTCTATGATGGGGCCGATCCGCCGAGAGTAAGAAGAACCTCCGCTTTTAGACAAAGGGAGCAGCGAACCCACATTTACCTGTACTAATTGTACTTGCGGTAACGGCTGCCCACTGCACCCCAGTCACGTACTTATTTATTCAATTACCAATTAACCCCTAAATCCCCCACAAACTACTTAGAAAATTGCATTTTTTTAAAAAATACTCAAAACTTTGGCAGCTCCTCCCTCCTAAAAGGGGCGTTTTCACCACAGCCCGCCCACTTTTTTGGTGTGTGGGCGGTAGGAGGTGGGCGCGGGCGTGGCAATTGGTCAAAACACCGTTGTAAGCTATACTGTATATTTACCACCATCGAGGAAAGGTTGACCTCGTCCGGTACGTCAGTCCACGGTACGTCAAGTCATTATCTGAAAGACGTTGAAGAATCCACCACGGGATCGTCGACCGCAACCACACACCTTCACCAGTACGTCTACTCGCTCATAGTGTTAACACTATAAACAAGTAGCAAATCAAACAAAGAAAAATACCTCCAACCCGCTGGGCGAAGGCAAAAATAACTCAAGTTATGTTCTTTTCAACTTTACAATTCATGCGTTTATTTTATATTAATTCAAAAAAAAATTTAAAATGTATGATCCAATTTATATAATTCAGACAACAAAATATTAATGTAATTATAATGTAAAAATTGTTCAAATTTTTTTTTTATATACTCTCCTTTTGTAAAATTATTTCTACTGCCTTTAGTAGTGCAAAGAGGTTAAATCACCATATAAAACAAATGGTAAAAAAACAACCCATAAAAATTAAAATTTTTCATCTAAATTCTCTAATCGCAGAAATTGAGATCAGATCATACGGAAATACGCATGTGTGCATTTCAATAAAATCGGGCCATGGGAAGTGGGTTAAAAATTGATCGCAAGAATCCACGACAGACGACCGACCGACGACCGACCGACGACCGACCGACGACCGACCGACGACCGACCGACGACCCACGGGCAAGTGAAGTTAATATAGAGAATTTAAAAAAGGAAAGCGTATAAGGTAGGGATTTTGCAATTCTAATTCTGAAATGCAATTTTACTAAGACGTTATACATATATGTATACCTTTCAGAAGAGTCTCCGCGAGCGTGTTACCTAACGTGGGTCAAGGGCCTACTCCCTGAACTCTGCTCATGCTCTAATCTTTTCTTACACCACTTATTCTAATGTTTGATAACCTTGTCTATATCAACACATAAATAAGTTTACTAATAAACATTAAACATGAATAAAATAACAATCATACAAAATTATTATTACACACACATCAAACACTCAAACTAAGTTCCAGTAAAATAATTATCTAAAATACACCTATGCTTCCCCCGCATCCTCTGTCGGTAAACAGCATAACGATTTATTTCCCCCGAATGTAGCAATTTGACAATTATTTTGGGAAGTTGAGACAGCTACTCGCAAAATGTTTATTTCAAATCAAGATGTAGGTCAGTCGGTATTTTTCTTATCAAAGTGTTGTGAGTGTTTTTCGTTTAGTTTGCTTACATTTCGTTTGTTTCTGTTTTTCTTTGTTAGTTTTTAAATTTATTAATTAATAGATATCGCGTGTGAAAAGTTTAATTGTGTATAGTGTCGATAGGGCTGGGGGAAAATCCAAACTCTAGCCATGAAATCAATTGGATCAATTGCATCCAGAAGAAGTGGAATTTGCTGCTGTGCAAAATCAACAGGTAAGTATAAATCTATAATATAGAGGCGCGATTTCTGCCTTTTCCAACAAGGAAAATTATTTGGGAAATAGACATCGCGTCTCAGTTTTAATGTTTGTTTGCTATTTCCATTTTTTTTTTTTACTTTCTCGGCACATGCATTCGACGTCGACGTCAGCTGACAATTATCTCATTGTTCAGGTAATTGAAATTTATTTTTATTTATTTAAGTTGAGGCTACTGCTTTTTTTTTTGGTTTTTTCTCCAGATACCATCGGTACAAGGCTGCGTCGCTGCCGACGCCAACTTCTTAGGATTTACAAAGTGTCTATTATTTTACCTATTATGCTACAACAAATACGCGTTCGTAACAGGCTCGTCTCTATTTTATGAGTGGTCACGAGTATAAATAGAACGTAAAAAAAGGAAAGCGTATAAGGTAGGGATTTTGCAATTCTAATTCTGAAATGCAATTTTACTTAGACGTTATACATATATGTATACCTTTCAGAAGAGTCTCCACGAGCGTGTTACTTAACGTGGGTCAAGGGCCTACTCCCTGAACTCTGCTCATGCTCTAATCTTTTCTTACACCGCTTATTCTAATGTTTGATAACCTTGTCTATATCAACACATAAATAAGTTATGCCTATAAAAACGTCCAAAATAATAAACAATAAAAGGTTAAAATAAGGCTATCATCTCTATCTGCTCTTTCAGGCTGCAACTAATTCTTTCTAGCTTCTTCGTAAATAATGACCCCAAATCCAGTTGGTCCCTCTGAATTACCCCCGAAACCGCTTCTTGAATTTTATTAAGCAGCTGATTATCTTCCGAAAACGGACTTTGATCTACAGCCCCTTGATCACTACCCGGAACATTATTAACCCCTTCTCTGGCTATACTACAATCCAGGTTGACATCGTTGATGAGTTGGTCAAAGACATTTTCATCGCCTTTTTTTGAGTGGTTATTCCCTACCGTCACAAAACTCGACTTTGACTTCCTGCGATTTCGCTCTATATCGGAAGTACGAAGTTGTTGATCAAGGCCGAAGTCAACACACGATGTGGAGCCTTTATTTTCTTGACCTCTATTTTGGGCTTTCAAACGTTTTTTAGTTTTTTGCCTAGTTTGGATCCCAGGCCCAAAATCACGAAGAGCTTTTGGAACAGCGCCTGTTCTCCTATTGGAACTATCCGAACTATTTCCGACCCTCGCAAACCAGAAGTATGAAATAAATATATGTACTTTGAATTCTAAAATTGAAGTTAGACGCCCTGATCTGCTTGAAAAAAAATTAGGTGAACTGTCGATAGTTTCCAACTTCAAATCAACTTCAAAAAAACTTGTGAACAGCTCACCGGTTGAAACTTTATTTTTCTTTTATATAAAAAAAACTATTGGCTGGTGTGTAATTAGGGTAGACTGCCCTCGGTAGTCTCCAACGTCCAAATTCTTAACTGTCTGTTCTAGTTCGTATGTCATGTTTTAGCCGGTTTCCTCGATGTTTTTGTGAAAAGTCGACTTAAGTCAATAGAGGCTTCGTGTCATCCCGGCGGATCGCATCTCAAAGCACTAGCGAATAGCCTCTATGATGGGGCCGATCCGCCGAGAGTAAGAAGAACCTCCGCTTTTAGACAAAGGGAGCAGCGAACCCACATTTACCTGTACTAATTGTACTTGCGGTAACGGCTGCCCACTGCACCCCAGTCACGTACTTATTTATTCAATTACCAATTAACCCCTAAATCCCCCACAAACTACTTAGAAAATTGCATTTTTTTTAAAAATACTCAAAACTTTGGCAGCTCCTCCCTCCTAAAAGGGGCGTTTTCACCACAGCCCGCCCACTTTTTTGGTGTGTGGGCGGTAGGAGGTGGGCGCGGGCGTGGCAATTGGTCAAAACACCGTTGTAAGCTATACTGTATATTTACCACCATCGAGGAAAGGTTGACCTCGTCCGGTACGTCAGTCCACGGTACGTCAAGTCATTATCTGAAAGACGTTGAAGAATCCACCACGGGATCGTCGACCGCAACCACACACCTTCACCAGTACGTCTACTCGCTCATAGTGTTAACACTATAAACAAGTAGCAAATCAAACAAAGAAAAATACCTCCAACCCGCTGGGCGAAGGCAAAAATAACTCAAGTTATGTTCTTTTCAACTTTACAATTCATGCGTTTATTTTATATTAATTCAAAAAAAAATTTAAAATGTATGATCCAATTTATATAATTCAGACAACAAAATATTAATGTAATTATAATGTAAAAATTGTTCAAATTTTTTTTTATATACTCTCCTTTTGTAAAATTATTTCTACTGCCTTTAGTAGTGCAAAGAGGTTAAATCACCATATAAAACAAATGGTAAAAAAACAACCCATAAAAATTAAAATTTTTCATCTAAATTCTCTAATCGCAGAAATTGAGATCAGATCATACGGAAATACGCATGTGTGCATTTCAATAAAATCGGGCCATGGGAAGTGGGTTAAAAATTGATCGCAAGAATCCACGACAGACGACCGACCGACGACCGACCGACGACCGACCGACGACCGACCGACGACCCACGGGCAAGTGAAGTTAATATAGAGAATTTAAAAAAGGAAAGCGTATAAGGTAGGGATTTTGCAATTCTAATTCTGAAATGCAATTTTACTAAGACGTTATACATATATGTATACCTTTCAGAAGAGTCTCCGCGAGCGTGTTACCTAACGTGGGTCAAGGGCCTACTCCCTGAACTCTGCTCATGCTCTAATCTTTTCTTACACCACTTATTCTAATGTTTGATAACCTTGTCTATATCAACACATAAATAAGTTATGCCTATAAAAACGTCCAAAATAATAAACAATAAAAGGTTAAAATAAGGCTATCATCTCTATCTGCTCTTTCAGGCTGCAACTAATTCTTTCTAGCTTCTTCGTAAATAATGACCCCAAAGCCAGTTGGTCCCTCTGAATTACCCCCGAAACCGCTTCTTGAATTTTATTAAGCAGCTGATTATCTTCCGAAAACGGACTTTGATCTACTGCCCCTTGATCACTACCCGGAACATTATTAACCCCTTCTCTGGCTATACTACAATCAAGGTTGACATCGTTGATGAGTTGGTCAAAGACATTTTCATCGCCTTTCTTTGAGTGGTTATTCCCCACCGTCACAAAACTCGACTTTGACTTCCTGCGATTTCGCTCTATATCGGAAGTACGAAGTTGTTGATCAAGGCCGAAGTCAACACAC
Source organism: Nephrocerus scutellatus (assembly GCA_947095585.1). Taxonomy (NCBI): domain Eukaryota; kingdom Metazoa; phylum Arthropoda; class Insecta; order Diptera; family Pipunculidae; genus Nephrocerus; species Nephrocerus scutellatus. Next base: position 57,353,041 of record OX352761.1, on the reverse strand, counting down.
GATGTGGAGCCTTTATTTTCTTGACCTCTATTTTTGGCTTTCAAACGTTTTTTAGTTTTTTGCCTAGTTTGGATCCCAGGCCCAAAATCACGAAGAGCTTTTGGAACAGCGCCTGTTCTCCTATTGGAACTATCCGAACTATTTCCGACCCTCGCAAACCAGAAGTATGAAATAAATATATGTACTTCTATATTCTATATTCTAAAATTGAAGTTAGACGCCCTGATCTGCTTGCAAAAAAATTAGGTGAACTGTCGATAGTTTCCAACTTCAAATCAACTTCAAAAAAACTTGTGAACAGCTCACCGGTTGAAACTTTATTTTTCTTTTATATAAAAAAAACTATTGGCTGGTGTGTAATTAGGGTAAACTGCCCTCGGTAGTCTCCAACGTCCAAATTCTTAACTGTCTGTTCTAGTTCGTATGTCATGTTTTAGCCGGTTTCCTCGATGTTTTTGTGAAAAGTCGACTTAAGTCAATAGAGGCTTCGTGTCATCCCGGCGGATCGCATCTCAAAGCACTAGCGAATAGCCTCTATGATGGGGCCGATCCGCCGAGAGTAAGAAGAACCTCCGCTTTTAGACAAAGGGAGCAGCGAACCCACATTTACCTGTACTAATTGTACTTGCGGTAACGGCTGCCCACTGCACCCCAGTCACGTACTTATTTATTCAATTACCAATTAACCCCTAAATCCCCCACAAACTACTTAGAAAATTGCATTTTTTTAAAAAATACTCAAAACTTTGGCAGCCCCTCCCTCCTAAAAGGGGCGTTTGCACCACAGCACGCCCACTTTTTTGGTGTGTGGGCGGTAGGAGGTGGGCGCGGGCGTGGCAATTGGTCAAAACACCGTTGTAAGCTATACTGTATATTTACCACCATCGAGGAAAGGTTGACCTCGTCCGGTACGTCAGAACACGGTACGTCAAGTCATTATCTGAAAGACGTTGAAGAATCCACCACGGGATCGTCGACCCCAACCACACACCTTCACCAGTACGTCTACTCGCTCATAGTGTTAACACTATAAACAAGTAGCAAATCAAACAAAGAAAAATACCTCCAACCCGCTGGGCGAAGGCAAAAATAACTCAAGTTATGTTCTTTTCAACTTTACAATTCATGCGTTTATTTTATATTAATTAAAAAAAAAATTTAAAATGTGTGATCCAATTTATATAATTCAGACAAAAAAATATTAATGTAATTATAATGTAAAAATTGTTCACATTTTTTTTTATATACTCTCCTTTTGTAAAATTATTTCTACTGCCTTTAGTAGTGCAGGTTAGGTAAGAGGTTAAATCACCATATAAAACAAATGGTAAAAAGGGAAAAAACAAAACGAAGTTTTTTTTTCTACTCACTCGTTATGCTCTTTCGAGGAGATCCTGCTAGCAGAAGTCGATGAAGTGCTGCAAAAAAATTTTAAATCTTTCCACTACTGCTATCAGCAGTTCACAAATCCAGTAAAAAAAATAAAAATTGTAAAATTAATTAGACCAATTAATTAAAAAAAAATGATATTCTAAAATAAAAATGTTAAACTGATGTTAACTTGAAAATATGTTAAATTATGAGAAAATTGTTTTATGACCAAAGTAGGTCTTCCTGTGTTCTTGAATTTATATTCACAGATCATTGAAATAAAAGGATTGAAAAATTCATTAAACCAAAAAAAAATGGAGTACGGAAAGTAAAATTTAAGACCAATTAATTAAAAAAAATGATATTCAAAAATAAAAATGTTAAACTGATGTTAACTTGAAAATATGTTAAATTATGAGAAAATTGTTTTATGGCCAAAGTAGGTCTTCCTCTGTTCTTGAATTTATATTCACAGATCATTGAAATAAAAGGATTGAAAAATTCATTAAACCAAAAAAAAAATGGAGTACGGAAAGTAAAATTTAAAATTAAAAAAATGTTGAATGAATGTTATTAACAGCAGTGTTAAATTAACTAAAACAGTTTGGTGGTCACTGATGGTTTCACTGTATTGCTGGATTGTATTTAAAAGAAATCTTTGTTTGCTCATTTCACCCCCGTCTGCTAGTACATCAACCAATTTATGAACTTTTTATTTTATTTTAGCTATGCTGTTCTGTGTTCCATATTGGAAACGCTTTAATTCCTTTTTTTGTTCAACTGCTTTTTGATTTTTGCACCTCTAATTCAGGTTTTGAATTAAACTGTTTGAAGTTGGTTTGCTCAAGTTTTGGGATTTTTCGTTTTATGCACCTTTTACATGATCTCTACTTTTACTTTACTTTACTTTACTTAACTCAAGATAAACTCTTTTTAACGTAGAATGACCCTCCTTCTGGTTAAATTACTTTCGACTTTCATTTCACAAAAATTTATTTTTTGGCACAGTTTTCGAACCCAAGATGGCAGTCGGTGACTGCAAAAATATTTATTCGGAAATTTCGTTTTCTATTGATACAATTCTTTTTAATTACATTTTGATGCACTTTTTGTTAGTTAAAATTTATTCATAAATCAAAATTCAATTGAAAGTTTATTAAAATGTCTTTCACTAACTTAAAAATTGTTTTCAAAAGAAATTTTACAAACAAAATTATTTGATCGTTTCAAAGAAGCGCCGCGGATCTTATTCACTTGCCAATCTCCTAATTGCCAATCTTCGACTCACTATCTCCCTCATCGACCGACCACCACAACCAGTTTCCTGCTTCTTCGTAAATAATGACCCCAAAGCCAGTTGGTCCCTCTGAATTACCCCCGAAACCGCTTCTTGAATTTTATTAAGCAGCTGATTATCTTCCGAAAACGGATTTTGATCTACTGCCCCTTGATCACTACCCGGAACATTATTAACCCCTTCTCAGCCTATACTACAATCAAGGTTGACATCGTTGATGAGTTGGTCAAAGACATTTTCATCGCCTTTCTTTGAGTGGTTATTCCCTACCGTCACAAAACTCGACTTTGACTTCCTGCCATTTCGCTCTATATCGGAAGTACGAAGTTGTTGATCTAGGCCGAAGTCAACACACGATGTGGAGCCTTTATTTTCTTGACCTCTATTTTGGGCTTTCAAACGTTTTTTAGTTTTTTGCCTAGATTGGATCCCAGGCCCAAAATCAGGAAGAGCTTTTGGAACCGCGCCTGTTCTCCTATTGGAACTATCCGATTTATTTCCGAACCTCGCAAACCAGAAGTATGAAATAAATATATGTACTTTGAATTCTAAAATTGAAGTTAGACGCCCTGATCTGCTTGCAAAAAAATTAAGTGAACTGTCGATAGTTTCCAACTTCGAATCAACTTCAAAAAAACTTGTGAACAGCTCACCGGTTGAAAAATGGAGTACGGAAAGTAAAATTTAAAATTAAAAAAATGTTGAATGAATGTTATTAACAGCAGTGTTAAATTAACTAAAACAGTTTGGTGGTCACTGATGGTTTCACTGTATTGCTGGATTGTATTTAAAAGAAATCTTTGTTTGCTCATTTCACCCCCGTCTGCTAGTACATCAACCAATTTATGAACTTTTTATTTTATTTTAGCTATGCTGTTCTGTGTTCCATATTGGAAACGCTTTAATTCCTTTTTTTGTTCAACTGCTTTTTGATTTTTGCACCTCTAATTCAGGTTTTGAATTAAACTGTTTGAAGTTGGTTTGCTCAAGTTTTGGGATTTTTCGTTTTATGCACCTTTTACATGATCTCTACTTTTACTTTACTTTACTTTACTTAACTCAAGATAAACTCTTTTTAACGTAGAATGACCCTCCTTCTGGTTAAATTACTTTCGACTTTCATTTCACAAAAATTTATTTTTTGGCACAGTTTTCGAACCCAAGATGGCAGTCGGTGACTGCAAAAATATTTATTCGGAAATTTCGTTTTCTATTGATACAATTCTTTTTAATTACATTTTGATGCACTTTTTGTTAGTTAAAATTTATTCATAAATCAAAATTCAATTGAAAGTTTATTAAAATGTCTTTCACTAACTTAAAAATTGTTTTCAAAAGAAATTTTACAAACAAAATTATTTGATCGTTTCAAAGAAGCGCCGCGGATCTTATTCACTTGCCAATCTCCTAATTGCCAATCTTCGACTCACTATCTCCCTCATCGACCGACCACCACAACCAGTTTCCTGCTTCTTCGTAAATAATGACCCCAAAGCCAGTTGGTCCCTCTGAATTACCCCCGAAACCGCTTCTTGAATTTTGATCATCACTCGGATCACTTGATCACTACCCGGAACATTATTAACCCCTTCTCAGCCTATACTACAATCAAGGTTGACATCGTTGATGAGTTGGTCAAAGACATTTTCATCGCCTTTCTTTGAGTGGTTATTCCCTACCGTCACAAAACTCGACTTTGACTTCCTGCCATTTCGCTCTATATCGGAAGTACGAAGTTGTTGATCTAGGCCGAAGTCAACACACGATGTGGAGCCTTTATTTTCTTGACCTCTATTTTGGGCTTTCAAACGTTTTTTAGTTTTTTGCCTAGATTGGATCCCAGGCCCAAAATCAGGAAGAGCTTTTGGAACCGCGCCTGTTCTCCTATTGGAACTATCCGATTTATTTCCGACCCTCGCAAACCAGAAGTATGAAATAAATATATGTACTTTGAATTCTAAAATTGAAGTTAGACGCCCTGATCTGCTTGCAAAAAAATTAAGTGAACTGTCGATAGTTTCCAACTTCGAATCAACTTCAAAAAAACTTGTGAACAGCTCACCGGTTGAAACTTTATTTTTCTTTTATATAAAAAAAAAATTATTGGCTGGTGTGTAATTAGGGTAGACTGCCCTCAGTAATCTCCAACGTCCAAATTCTTAACTGTCTGTTCTAGTTCGTATGTTATGTTTTAGCCGGTTTCCTCGACGTTTTTGTGAAAAGTCGACTTAAGTCAATAGAGGCTTCGTGTCATCCCTGCGGATCGCATCTCAAAGCACTAGCGAATAGCCTCTATGATGGGGCCGATCCGCCGAGAGTGAGAAGAACCTCCGCTTTTAGACAAAGGGAGCAGCGAACCCACATTTACCTGTACTAATTCTAGTTGCGGTAACGGCTGCCCACTGCACCCCTGTCACGTACTTATTTATTCAATTACCAATTAACCCCTAAATCCCCCACAAACTACTTAGAAAATTGCATTTTTTTTAAAAAATACTCAAAACTTTGGCAGCCCCTCCCTCCTAAAAGGGGCGTTTGCACCACAGCCCGCCCACTTTTTTGGTGTGTGGGCGGTAGGAGGTGGGCGCGGGCGTGGCAATTGGTCAAAACACCGTTGTAAGCTATACTGTATATTTACCACCATCGAGGAAAGGTTGACCTCGTCCGGTACGTCAAGTCATTATCTGAAAGACGTTGAAGAATCCACCACGGGATCGTCGACCCCAACCACACACCTTCACCAGTACGTCTACTCGCTCATAGTGTTAACACTATAAACAAGTAGCAAATCAAACAAAGAAAAATACCTCCAACCCGCTGGGCGAAGGCAAAAAGAACTCAAGTTATGTTCTTTTCAACTTTACAATTCATGCGTTTATTTTATATTAATTCAAAAAAAAATTTAAAATGTGTGATCCAATTTATATAATTCAGACAAAAAAATATTAATGTAATTATAATGTAAAAATTGTTCAAATTTTTTTTTATATACTCTCCTTTTGTAAAATTATTTCTACTGCCTTTAGTAGTGCAAAGAGGTTAAATCACCATATAAAACAAATGGTAAAAAGGGAAAAAACAAAACGAAGTTTTTTTTTTCTACTCAATCGTTATGCTCTTTCGAGGAGATCCTGCTAGCAGAAGTCGATGAAGTGCTGCAAAAAAATTTTAAATCTTTCCACTACTGCTATCAGCAGTTCACAAATCCAGTAAAAAAAAATTGTAAAATTAATTAGACCAATTAATTAAAAAAAAATGATATTCAAAAATAAAAATGTTAAACTGATGTTAACTTGAAAATATGTTAAATTATGAGAAAATTGTTTTATGACCAAAGTAGGTCTTACTCTGTTCATGAATTAATATTCACAGATCATTGAAATAAAAGGATTGAAAAATTCATTAAACCAAAAAAAAAATGGAGTACGGAAAGTAAAATTTAAAATTAAAAAAATGTTGAATGAATGTTATTAACAGCAGTGTTAAATTAACTAAAACAGTTTGGTGGTCACTGATGGTTTCACTGTATTGCTGGATTGTATTTAAAAGAAATCTTTGTTTGCTCGTTTCACCCCCGTCTGCTAGTACATCAACCAATTTATGAACTTTTTATTTTATTTTAGCTATGCTGTTCTGTGTTCCATATTGGAAACGCTTTAATTCCTTTTTTTTTTGTTCAACTGCTTTTTGATTTTTGCACCTCTAATTCAGGTTTTGAATTAAACTGTTTGAAGTTGGTTTGCTCAAGTTTTGGGATTTTTCGTTTTATGCACCTTTTACATGATCTCTATTTTTAGACTCAGAATCACTTTTGGATACTTAACTCAAGATAAACTCTTTTTAACGTAGAATGACCCTCCTTCTGGTTAAATTACTTTCATTTCACAAAAATTTATTTTTAAATTTATTTAATATAATATAAAATTTTTTCATAAATCAAAATTCAATTGAAAGTTTATTAAAAAGTCTTTTACTAACTTTAAAATTGTTTTCAAAAGAAATTTTACAAACAAAATTATTTGATCGTTTCAAAGAAGCGCCGCGGATCTTATTCACTTGCCAATCTCCTAATTGCCAATCTTCGACTCACTATCTCCCTCATCGACCGACCACCACAACCAGTTTCCCGCCATCGAACATTCTAGAAATAATTTCGGCGCAAAATATTGTTTTGTCCTTTGTCTTCTCCTTTTTGTCACTATTTAAATAGCGCGTAAGCTATGTCCTATTTCCGTCCTTTTTTTTTAAACTAAAAATCACAATTACTAATAAACATTAAACATGAATAAAATAACAATCATACAAAATTATTATTACACACACATCAAACACTCAAACCAATTTCCAGTAAAATAATTATCTAAAATACACCTATGCTTCCCCCGCATCCTCTGTCAGTAAACAGCATAACGATTAATTTCCCCCGAATGTAGCAATTTGACAATTATTTTGGGAAGTTGAGACAGCTACTCGCAAAATGTTTATTTCAAATCAAGATGTAGGTCAGTCGGTATTTTTTTTGTCAAAGTGTTGTGTGCGTTTTTCGTTTTATTTGTTTACATTTCGTTTGTTTCTGTTATTTTTTGTTCGTTTTTAAATTTATTAATTCATAGATATCGAGTGTGCAAAGTTTTATTGTGTATAGTGTCAATAGGGCTGGGGGAAAATCCAACCCATAGCCCTGAAATCAATTGGATAGAGGAAATGCAATGCATTTTACATGCATCCAGAAGTAGTGGAATTTGCTGCTGTAATGTAAGTGTAAATCTATAATATAGAGGCGCGATTTCTGCGATTATAGGAAAATTATATATACATATACATCGCGTCTCAGTTTTAATGTTTGCCGCAGTAGAATGCTATTTCCATTTTTTGTTTTATTTTGTAAAGTTGTTTTGTTTTATGAACAACTTTGCTGTAAGAACTTAAAAGAAGATTAAGATACTAGATACTAAATCGATAGCTGACTCGTCCGGCGAATTGCCTGGTTAACGAATACCCAAAAGCCGGGGCTCCGTAGGGGGTCAGATACCGAAAATAAGAGGAATAGTCGTCGGGTTTACTGTAAGATTACGAGTGATTTTATTAAGAAAATATTCCTTCTTTTATACAAAAATATTGGATTGTTTTTGACCATATATCGACTCTTGCGTGCCTATTCATCGATATTCCTAAATAATGCTCGATCAGCATAATGTGTGTAAGTATGTAGCATATGACCGACCGCGTCATGTATTTTTGGTTCGTTCGCCTGTGCTGCTGCGTTGACATATTTATTTCCACAAGCGAACGACCTCATTATTTCATTACCATTTCCATGCGCCGTTTACTCAGCGCAATGCATGGAAAGGGTAATTAACGTTCTAAGCGGCCAGCGCTCGTTTGCCCAGGATGCTTAGTTTTCATAGTAATTTTCATAGGCGAACGACCGCTGGTCATTAATTATGCTATTGGAAATGTTTTATATTTTTTGCACCGAGTGTGCTATTAAAGAATACGTATGGGTTATTTTTGTTTGCTTTACACTTTGTGAGGCACTAGAGTCGATGTAGGGTCGAAAGCGTTGCATGTTTTATGCATGTTATTCATGTGGTCGCTGTTGCGATCCCTCACACCACCCTTCCTGGGGGAAAAAGGAGAAATCATGACATATCTTGATTTCTTCTTTTCCGCGCCACTTTACAATTAGGGATCTCAAAAAAAATTTACAATGTAGTTTTTTAATGTTTTGACACATTTTTGTTATTTCAAATGTTATGTTTGCTATGAATAATTATTAACTTGGTTTTTATTTACTATGAATAATTATTTTATTTACGATGGATAATTATAATTTTGTTGTAAGATTTTTACGTTGATTAGCCAATGTCTTAATTTTAAATAATTTCAAGTTTATTATTTAATGTTTACTACGAACAATTATTTTACATTATTTTTATTAGAAATGACAAACATTTTTTTTTAATAATGGTGTTAATGAAAGGTTTTGCTTAGTATTAATAATACTTCTTAATTACTAGGGCATTTTAAAGTAATTTGATCTTTATTATTCTCGTCTCTAATCCTAGTACTTATTCCTAACGTTATCTATTTTATTAGTTATTCTTGATATATCCTAGTACTTAAATTTTCTATATTTTGTTATTAATTCTAATACTTATTCTACACCGGTTTCTTCTAATCTGCATCTCTCTCCTTCCTTTTCTTTTTTTTTTTTTTGGGAGAGAAAAAAAAAATATTTTAGTCTAAACTGAATAAAAATTGTTTTAATATATGTATACACATAAAATTTCTTCAATCGGTCTTCGGTGGACCTTCGTTTTCTTGCCCTCGTATTTGATAACGCAGTTTACTCCTTCTTCAGATAACACATATGGCCCTATGTAAATAGGATCCAGTTTTCTTTTATTGTCGTTTCTCAACAAAACTAAACTACCTACTTCAAAACTAGTTTGTTTACTTCTAGCCTTCCCGTCGTAATCAGTTTTCCTATCGTTTTTTCTGTCTAGAAGTGTCTCTCTCGCATCTCTATGAGCGATTTGTAACTTTCCTCTTAAGTCAATTACGTAATCTTCTTGTATCTTGGTTCTTCATGTCTTGTTAAGTTTGAAGGTAATGTACATCGTCGACCGAATACTAATTCAAATGGTGTATACCCTGTTTCTGTATGTACTGTGGTGTTGTAACAAAATACGTAATACGGTAACAAAGTACACCAGTCGCTATGCTTACCGGATACATAGCTTCTGAGGTATACTCCGAGAACCTTTCGTGATGGTAAGCTGTAGATTGCAATTGTTCTATTTTTAGTAATTTGCACATATCCTTAAAAATTTTGTTTATAAAATCTGTTCCTCGATCAGAGGCTACAGTTTTTGGAACTCCATATCTAAGGATGAAACATTCTACTAGACCTTTAGCTACTGTACGTCGTGCTCGGATGGTGGTAATGATATTGATTCTGCCAATTTAAGGTTTACAGCAGTTTCGCGAGTGTTGAGAATTTTTCCTTGTATTGCCGTAGATATGGATCCAGCCATGTTCACTTTTGCACAATTCTTGAGGATAGAATATTCTGGAATCTATATGCTTTGTATTCATCCAATAAGTTGCTTCACGTCTTGGAGACACGGTTATGTTATTTAAACTATGTTGTACACATATCGGTACCGAAAGTTGTCTATTATTAATTTTGAAATTTAAATGTAAGGTTTCTAGATCGATAATCGCACCAAACTCCATTAAGGAGTTTGGTCAAATAATACCATTAACGGATCTCGGGAAGCAATCGGGTACTACATGGAATTCGTACGGAATGCTGTTCTTTCCGAAATGTAAGGTGCTAGTACAGGTGCCCTTTGAACGTAGATTCCCTGCTATACCTATAATGTTCGTACTATAGTTTTCTTCTATTGGTATAATTCCCTCAACTACGGAACTTTTTATTAAGCAAATTGATGCTCCGGTGTCTAATAAGCATCGTATGACTTTGTTATTGTTAGATTTTATTTGTACGTAAAGGCCGTTTTCTATCCCCGTCGTATATATGGTACTTGGTATATCGGGATTTATACACTCTCCTCCGAAGGGTCGGCTGTCCCCTCGGTGGGTTGTTCGTTTCCCAATGCTCTTACCCTTTGGTTGTTAGTTGGGTTACCATTGTTTGTCCTACTCGTATTATTATTATATATATATATCTCTATTCGGGGCGTAGTTTCTATTATCGTAATCCTGTCGGTAGTTGTTATTCTGGTAGCTTGCTCTATGGCGATTATCAGAATTGCTCTGTGGAATTACTCTGTTATTGTTATTCTGGAGTTTTGTCCTCTAAAAGTTTTTTCTCTAAAGTTGTGTCCTCTTAAGTTGTGTCCTCTAAAGTTCTGTCCTCAAAAGTGTGTCCTCTAAAGTTCTGTCCTCTGAAGTTCTGGTTATAGTTGAGATAGTTCACCGAGGAATTTGTTGATCCTTGGTCTATTTCCAGTAAATGCTGTGCCGCTTCTTGAAAAGTCGTGTGTCTGGTCGGTTGGATCTGGTTGTTGTTGGGTGGTTGGTGGACGGCGACCTTTTGAATTATGGGGGTGACTGGTAGGTTGTCGGTGTTGATAGGTGTTTATAGGTGTGGGTGTTTGGTTTTGGGGGGGTGTTGGGGTTTTGGTGTGGTTGGTGATTTGGAGCCTGTGGTGGCTGAGGCATGGGACCGGTTGCGGTCCGAGCGGTGGTGATCGTTCGTGAACACAGGGGTAGTAAGGGGGCGGCACTGCCCGAGGCCCGACGTACAGCCGAGGCGGTTTTCTTTTTCCACTCACCACTTCTGGTCCGTTGCTGCTGCGTAGTGGTTTTCGGTGGTGCGTTGATGCGTTCCTGGGGCCGGACCGTCGCTTTGATAAGATGTTGCTCGTCGGCCATCTCGATTGCTACTGGCGTTATTGGCGAGGTTGCTCTGCTGACTATACCTACAGCTTGTTTTTTTTTGTATATGTGGTAGGTTGGGTAATTGTTTACAATCCTTGACCGGCTGTCCCCTCGGTGGGTTGTTCGTTTCCCAATGCTCTTACCCTTTGGTTGTTAGTTGGGTTACCATTGTTTGTCCTACTCGTATTATTATTATATATATCTCTATTCGGGACGTAGTTTCTATTATCGTAATCCTGTCGGTAGTTGTTATTCTGGTAGCTTGCTCTATGGCGATTATCAGAATTGCTCTGTGGAATTACTCTGTTATTGTTATTCTGAAGTTTTGTCCTCTAAAAGTTTGTTCTCTAAAGTTGTGTCCTCTTAAGTTGTGTCCTCTAAAGTTCTGTCCTCAAAAGTGTGTCCTCTAAAGTTCTGTCCTCTGAAGTTCTGGTTATAGTTGAGATAGTTCACCGAGGAATTTGTTGATCCTTGGTCTATTTCCAGTAAATGCTGTGCCGCTTCTTGAAAAGTCGTGTGTCTGGTCGGTTGGATCTGGTTGTTGTTGGGTGGTTGGTGGACGGCGACCTTTTGAATTATGGGGGTGACTGGTAGGTTGTCGGTGTTGATAGGTGTTGATAGGTGTGGGTGTTTGGTTTTGGGGGGTGTTGGGGTTTTGGTGTGGTTGGTGATTTGGAGCCTGTGGCGGCTGAGGCATGGGACCGGTTGCGGTCCGAGCGGTGGTGATCGTTCGTGAACACAGGGGTAGTAAGGGGGCGGCACTGCCCGAGGCCCGACGTACAGCCGAGGCGGTTTTCTTTTTCCACTCACCACTTCTGGTCCGTTGCTGCTGCGTAGTGGTTTTCGGTGGTGCGTTGATGCGTTCCTGGGGCCGGACCGTCGCTTTGATAAGATGTTGCTCGTCGGCCATCTCGATTGCTACTGGCGTTATTGGCGAGGTTGCTCTGACTGATCTAAAATTAACCAGAATTTTTTCCAATTTTATACACGCTGTTATCTCCGAAGGACAAACTTTTTGTAAAAAATTTGGAGACACCGAGCCCCGGCATATTAACCCGACATATTTTTTTAAAAAAAACCCCGATTTTCTTTAAATTTTAAACATATGTGTATATCCGATAGACCGAACTTTTTGTAAAGTTTTTGATTTGAATTTTTTTCCAATACAATTTTTTCAACACATGTGTATCTCCGGTGAGAATAGTTTTTGAAAATATTTTGAACTGAAGGGGGCTCTAATATTAATTTTTCCCACATAAACCCGGTTCAAACTTTGCACACATATGTATCCCCTATTAGAGAATTTACATGAACAATTTTAATTTTTATGGGTGGTTTTTTTTCTCCTACTAGGATAAATATCACCGGTAAAATTTTTTTTGTACCCGGTACGGTAATATACCATTTCTCCTATTGCTGGTGTCCATGGGCGACGGAGATCATAACATAATTGGTGTGGTTGGTTATATTATATATATATATATGTCACTTTTCCGGTGTGCGACTGGTGCGGATATGTTACATCGTTGGCCATCAAGTCTGGTGGAAAAATTGGTCGAGTGAAATGGATTGGCATCTGGTACGGAGCGGTTATGGGTTGAGGTGCTGGCTGATTGTATTGAACTGGTGGTACAGTTGGCCGAAACGGTGGTACAGTTGGTCGAAACGGTGATGCGGTGTGTCGAAATGGTGGGACGGTAGGGCACAGTGGTGGCCTGCTCGGTGTTTGAGTAGGCCGTGATTGGTGCTGTTCTACCATTAGGCACTCAAAATCCTCGATTAAAGTGGTCAGTTCCGACAAGGTGGCGAACTCCTTTCGCTTTATGTAGTGTCGGTATTCGGGGCGCAGGTTGTCGTAAATACGACTAAGTTTCTCCTCGGCCGTCAGAGAGGTATGCCATCGCATCATAGCCTGAATCGATGTTAGGTATTCCTTGCCCATCTCTCGACTGGTCTGAGTACGACTGCGGATGCGATCAAGTAGTTGTGAGTAGAAGCGCGGAGGTAAGAAAAATTGGCGCAGTTCTTTGCTAAATGCGTCCCAGGTACCCAGCAACTCTTTGTTATTCCGGTAGAATGCGTACGTAGGTCTTCGCAAGAATTGAACCTCTATATCTCGGTGCTCAACCGTTTACGTATTTCGTCTACGGTCCCCGTTTGGTCAATACCACGACGCTCTAATTCGCTAACTACACTTAGTAGTTCAGGTTCCATGGTTGCCATAAAAAAAGAAAAAGAATATTTGCTATTTTCTGAATTTGGACACTCCCCGGTTGTTGCCAAGACTTTTGTCAGTGGTGACGCATTCACTAAAATAAGCACAAATCTTTTTAGTGCCTGTGGCCCGCTAGGTGTCTCTGTTCCACGGAATCAATAAATGGTTTTCAATACTGGTATATATATATATATATATATATATATATATATATATATATAATTTGGTGCCCGAGCTGGGACGACTATACCAGTCGCATCACCGTCTGAGCAAAATTATAAAAGTTATAAATTGGCTCGGGCACCAAATTTGTAACAGGGTTCATTCTCTGCTTCGTCGTTACAAATTGGAAAAAGGGTTTTTGTTTGTTTAATTAAAAATTATAGGTTCTAGTGTTTTAGTGTAACATAAACCGACCCCGAGGTCCGAGGGGCCCCAAAATTTTAATAGAAAGTATTGTCACTGGAAATATTCATTTAAATAAAATCGGGCTTTGGGAAGTGGGTTAAAAATTGATCAGAAAATCAGACCAGCCAGCCAGCCACAGGCACGCGAAGTTAATGTAGAGAATTTTAAAAGCAGACTATAACCGCACATATCAAGGATTGTAAACAATTACCCAACCTACCACATATACAAAAAAAAACAAGCTGTAGGTATAGTCAGCAGAGCAAAAAATTTGGAGACACCGAGCCCCGGCATATTAACCCGACATATTTTTTTAAAAAAAACCCCCGATTTTCTTTAAATTTTAAACATATGTGTATATCCGATAGACCGAACTTTTTGTAAAGTTTTTGATTTGAATTTTTTTCCAATACAATTTTTTCAACACATGTGTATCTCCGGTGAGAATAGTTTTTGAAAATATTTTGAACTGAAGGGGGCTCTAATATTAATTTTTCCCACATTAACCCGGTTCAAACTTTGCACACATATGTATCCCCTATTAGAGAATTTACATGAACAATTTTAATTTTTATGGGTGGTTTTTTTTTCTCCTACTAGGATAAATATCACCGGTAAAATTTTTTTTGTACCCGGTACGGTAATATACCATTTCTCCTATTGCTGGTGTCCATGGGCGACGGAGATCATAACATAATTGGTGTGGTTGGTTATATTATATATATATATATGTCACTTTTCCGGTGTGCGACTGGTGCGGATATGTTACATCGTTGGCCATCAAGTCTGGTGGAAAAATCGGTCGAGTGAAATGGATTGGCATCTGGTACGGAGCGGTTATGGGTTGAGGTGCTGGCTGATTGTATTGAACTGGTGGTACAGTTGGCCGAAACGGTGGTACAGTTGGTCGAAACGGTTATGCGGTGTGTCGAAATGGTGGGACGGTAGGGCACAGTGGTGGCCTGCTCGGTGTTTGAGTAGGCCGTGATTGGTGCTGTTCTACCATTAGGCACTCAAAATCCTCGATTAAAGTGGTCAGTTCCGACAAGGTGGCGAACTCCTTTCGCTTTATGTAGTGTCGGTATTCGGGGCGCAGGTTGTCGTAAATACGACTAAGTTTCTCCTCGGCCGTCAGAGAGGTATGCCATCGCATCATAGCCTGAATCGATGTTAGGTATTCCTTGCCCATCTCTCGACTGGTCTGAGTACGACTGCGGATGCGATCAAGTAGTTGTGAGTAGAAGCGCGGAGGTAAGAAAAATTGGCGCAGTTCTTTGCTAAATGCGTCCCAGGTACCCAGCAACTCTTTGTTATTCCGGTAGAATGCGTACGTAGGTCTTCGCAAGAATTGAACCTCTATATCTCGGTGCTCAACCGTTTACGTATTTCGTCTACGGTCCCCGTTTGGTCAATACCACGACGCTCTAATTCGCTAACTAAAAGAAAAAGAATATTTGCTATTTTCTGAATTTGGACACTCCCCGGTTGTTGCCAAGACTTTTGTCAGTGGTGACGCATTCACTAAAATAAGCACAAATCTTTTTAGTGCCTGTGGCCCGCTAGGTGTCTCTGTTCCACGGAATCAATAAATGGTTTTCAATACTGGTATATATATATATATATATATATATATATATATAAAGGGTGTTTTTTTGGGAGGTTTGTTTTTCCGATAGATGTCGTTTTATTTTATGACAGTTGTTTTGACAGCTCAAATGGCATTTCTACTCAGTATTGTTTGGCAAATCATTATGAAAAAAAAAAAAAAAAAAAAAAAAAAAAAAAAAAAAAAAATTACATTTGTGAAAAATAGTCGTGGTAGCCATATGCCAGAAATTGTGTTTTACTGTTAAATGCCAAAAAATTATCTACCAAATAAAAAAAAATTTTGGTCATTTCATAATTTTATATGTGTTTTATTCAAAAAAAAAATCGGCAACCTCTTAAAAAAACACGTTATATCTAACGGGTGTTTTTTTAAGAGGTTGCCGATTTTTTTTTTGAATAAAACACATATAACATTGGTAGATAATTTTTTGGCATTTAACATTTAAACACAATTTCTGGCATATGGCTACCACGACTATTTTTCACAAATGTCATTTTTTTTTTTTTTTTTTTTTTTTTTTTTTTTTTCATAATGATTTGCCAAACAATACTGAGTAGAAATGCCACTTTGAGCTGTCAAAACAACTGTCATAAAATAAAACGACATCTATCGGAAAAACAAACCTCCCAAAAAAACACCCTAATATATATATATATATATATATATATATAATTTGGTGCCCGAGCTGGGACGACTATACCAGTCGCATCACCGTCTGAGCAAAATTATAAAAGTTATAAATTGGCTCGGGCACCAAATTTGTAACAGGGTTCATTCTCTGCTTCGTCGTTACAAATTGGAAAAAGGGTTTTTGTTTGTTTAATTAAAAATTATAGGTTCTAGTGTTTTAGTGTAACATAAACCGACCCCGAGGTCCGAGGGGCCCCAAAATTTTAATAGAAAGTATTGTCACTGGAAATATTCATTTAAATAAAATCGGGCTTTGGGAAGTGGGTTAAAAATTGATCAGAAAATCAGACCAGCCAGCCAGCCACAGGCACGCGAAGTTAATGTAGAGAATTTTAAAAGCAGACTATAACCGCACATATCAAGGATTGTAAACAATTACCCAACCTACCACATATACAAAAAAAAACAAGCTGTAGGTATAGTCAGCAGAGCAACCTCGCCAATAACGCCAGTAGCAATCGAGATGGCCGACGAGCAACATCTTATCAAAGCGACGGTCCGGCCCCAGGAACGCATCAACGCACCACCGAAAACCACTACGTAGCAGCAACGGACCAGAAGTGTTGAGTGGAAAAAGAAAACCGCCTCGGCTGTACGTCGGGCCTCGGGCAGTGCCGCCCACTTACTACCCCTGTATTCACGAACGGTCACCACCGCTCGGACCGCTACCGGCCCCATGCCTCAGCCACCACAGGCTCCAAATCACCAACCACACCAAAACCCCAACACCTCCCAAAACCAAACACCCACACCTATCAACACCTATCAACACCGACAACCTACCAGTCACCCCATAATTCAAAAGGTCGCCGTCCACCAACCACCCAACAACAACCAGATCCAACCGACCAGACACACGACTTTTCAAGAACCGGCACAGCATTTACTGGAAATAGAAAATATTTGGTAGATAATTTTTTGGGATTTAACATTTAAACACAATTTCTGGCATATGGCTACCACGACTATTTTTCACAAATGTCATTTTTTTTTTTTTTTTTTCTTTTTTTTTTTTTCATAATGATTTGCCAAACAATACTGAGTAGAAATGCCACTTTGAGCTGTCAAAACAACTGTCATAAAATAAAACGACATCTATCGGAAAAACAAACCTCCCAAAAAAACACCCTAATATATATATATATATATATATATAATTTGGTGCCCGAGCTGGGACGACTATACCAGTCGCATCACCGTCTGAGCAAAATTATAAAAGTTATAAATTGGCTCGGGCACCAAATTTGTAACAGGGTTCATTCTCTGCTTCGTCGTTACAAATTGGAAAAAGGGTTTTTGTTTGTTTAATTAAAAATTATAGGTTCTAGTGTTTTAGTGTAACATAAACCGACCCCGAGGTCCGAGGGGCCCCAAAATTTTAATAGAAAGTATTGTCACTGGAAATATTCATTTAAATAAAATCGGGCTTTGGGAAGTGGGTTAAAAATTGATCAGAAAATCAGACCAGCCAGCCAGCCACAGGCACGCGAAGTTAATGTAGAGAATTTTAAAAGCAGACTATAACCGCACATATCAAGGATTGTAAACAATTACCCAACCTACCACATATACAAAAAAAAACAAGCTGTAGGTATAGTCAGCAGAGCAACCTCGCCAATAACGCCAGTAGCAATCGAGATGGCCGACGAGCAACATCTTATCAAAGCGACGGTCCGGCCCCAGGAACGCATCAACGCACCACCGAAAACCACTACGTAGCAGCAACGGACCAGAAGTGTTGAGTGGAAAAAGAAAACCGCCTCGGCTGTACGTCGGGCCTCGGGCAGTGCCGCCCCCTTACTACCCCTGTATTCACGAACGGTCACCACCGCTCGGACCGCTACCGGCCCCATGCCTCAGCCACCACAGGCTCCAAATCACCAACCACACCAAAACCCCAACACCTCCCAAAACCAAACACCCACACCTATCAACACCTATCAACACCGACAACCTACCAGTCACCCCCATAATTCAAAAGGTCGCCGTCCACCAACCACCCAACAACAACCAGATCCAACCGACCAGACACACGACTTTTCAAGAACCGGCACAGCATTTACTGGAAATAGACCAAGGATCAACAAATTCCTCGGTGAACTATCTCAACTATAACCAGAACTTCAGAGGACAGCACTTTAGAGGACACACTTTTGAGGACAGAACTTAAGAGGACACAACTTTAGAGAACAAACTTTTAGAGGACAAAACTCTAGAGGACGCAACGACAAAACATGACCAACAATTACAACTCCAACCAGAATAACAATAACAGAGTAATTCCACAGAGCAATTCTGATAATCGCCATAGAGCAAGCTACCAGAATAACAACTACCGACAGGATTACTATAATAGAAACTACGTCCCGAATAGAGATATATATAATAATAATACGAGTAGGACAAACAATGGTAACCCAACTAACAACCAAAGGGTAAGAGCATTGGGAAACGAACAACCCACCGAGGGGACAGCCGACCCTTCGGAGGAGAGTCTATAAATCCCGATATACCAAGTACCATATATACGACGGGGATAGAAAACGGCCTTTACGTACAAATAAAATCTAACAATAACAAAGTCATACGATGCTTATTAGACACCGGAGCATCAATTTGCTTAATAAAAAGTTCCGTAGTTGAGGGAATTATACCAATAGAAGAAAACTATAGTACGAACATTATAGGTATAGCAGGGAATCTACGTTCAAAAGGCACCTGTACTAGCACCTTACATTTCGGAAAGAACAGCATTCCGTACGAATTCCATGTAGTAACCGATTGCTTCCCGAGACCCGTCAATGGTATTATTGGAGCAAACTCCTTAATGGAGTTTGGTGCGGTTATCGATCTAGAAACCTTACATTCAATTTCAAAATTAATAATAGACAACTTTCGGTACCGATATGTGTACAACATAGTTTAAATAACATAACCGTGTCTCCAAGACGTGAAGCAACTTATTGGATGAATACAAAGCATATAGATTCCAGAATATTCTATCCTCAAGAATTGTGCAAAAGTGTACATGGCTGGATCTATATCTACGGCAATACAAGGAAAAATCCCCATCAAAATTCTCAACACTCGCGAAACTGCTGTAAACCTTAAATTGGCAGAATCAATATCATTACCAGCATCCGAGCATTACGTACAAAAAGGAAGACGCTGTACCAAGCACGAGAATAAAGAAGTTACTAAGCGAAATAAATTTCGATACACTGAATAATGAGGAGAAAACTGAAATCGAGTCAATATGCACAAAATTCCACGATATTTTTCACTTGGAAGGAGACAAGCTTACTTACACTCACATAGGACAAGCAGATAAAAGAGGGAGCGACACCGAAATCTACCAAACCCGATTACCGCATACACAAAAACAAACAGGATATAAAGAACGAAATAGACAACATGCTAGAAAATGATATAATAGAACCATCAGTATCCGCTTGGAAGTCTCCGATACTCGTAGTACCAAAAAAGTGAGATCCCGTTACCAATCTGCAAAAATTCTGAATGGTTATAGATTATAGGAACGTAAATGAGAGAATAGAGGACGATAAATTCCTGTTAACCAATATTAGTGACATTTACGTCATGGTAGGTGGAGCAGTATATTTTTCATGTATTGATTTAAGTCAAGGATACTACCAAATGGAACTGGAACCAAAAAGTAGACCTATGACAGCATTTTCAACGGAGGACGGTCACTATCAGCTAAAACGACTACCAATGGGACTAAAAATCTCACCAAGCAAATTCTCAAGGATGATGTCAATAGCGATGGCCGGACTTACGTACTCACTCTGTTTTGTTTACCTTTATGACGTAATAGTGTTTGGTAAGAACCTCATAGATCATAACAAAAATTTGATAGACGTGTTCAAACGACTTAGGGAAATAAACCTAAAAATTCACCCAGGAAAGTGTGCCTTCCTACGAAATGAAGTATTGTATCTAGGGCACATTATTTCCGAAAAGGGAATTCACCCAGATCCGACAAAATCAGCAGCAATGAGCAATTATCCTACCCCAACAAATGCAGAAAATCTAAGAAGATTCGTAGCATTTGCTAATTACTACCGTAAATTTATTCCAAACTTTGCCACAATAGCCATCCTAATAAATTAAAATATTTTCACTCACCAAATTACTTAGGAAAAACGTAGAATTCAATTTTAACCAAAACTGTATAAAGTCTTTTCAACTTCTTAAAACAATCCTAACTAGTCCCCAAATTTTACAATTCCCGAATTTCGACAAAGAATTCATTTTACGGACAGACGCCTCAGATTTTGCACTAGGGGCTGTATTGTCAAATTTCGATGGCAATAGTATGGGCGATAAAACACTACCGACCATATTTGTTTGGATGAAAATTCAAAATTATAACAGATCACAGACCATTTACCTTTTTCCCCTTAAAGAACCATCAAGTAGATTAACAAAATTCCAACTGCTACTAGAAGAATATAATTTTCACATTGAATATACACCCGGAAAAGATAATTGCACAGTTGACGCTTTAAATGGGATTCTGACCAACTTAAAGAACTACACGTATGTGCCATAACAAGGTCTAAAACACAAGCGGAAAAATGTATACAGAAAAATCTAACGGACAAACAGGAAACCGAAGCAGAAGAAAATAATCGTATAATTACAGAGCCACTCAAGCCACCAGAGCATGGAAATAAAATAACTGAGCTCAAAATATGTAACAGTTTCGAGGACGAGGAATATCAAATCAAAGATATGGATATAATCCAACAAAGTTTTGGCATACGTCCCAGTGAAGAATTGTATACTCCTAAGAAGGGACAAGGATGGCACTACAGCCCGATCGACATCATTTTGCGATTTTTTTTCGAGGGACGTGCATCGCATCTGCGGATCATTATCAATTAATAAATTATACATTACAAAAGTAGAAATTAAGAAACTCGAAGACGGCCGTCGAGAATACAATATTCGCGAGTTGCAAAAAATCTTAAGAGATATGTTTAAGAAAAGTAATGTAAAAGTGCACCTAATCGGTCGAGTGCAATGGATTGGCATTTGGTACGGAGCGCTTATGGGTTGAGGTGCTGGCTGATTGTATTGAACTGGTGGTACAGTTGGCCGAAAAGGTGATGCGGTGTGTCAAAATGGTGGGACGGTAGGGCACAGTGGTGGCCTGCTCGGTGTTTGAGTAGGCCGTGATTGGTGCTGTTCTACCATTAGGCACTCAAAATCCTCGATTAAAGTGGTCAGTTCCGACAAGGTGGCGAACTCCTTTCGCTTTATGTAGTGTTGGTATTCGGGGCGCAGGTTGTCGTAAATACGACTAAGTTTCTCCTCGGCCCCTTGCATGGCTGTGTTGCCATGCTGTACTCGTTTGTATGGATGTAGGGTGTTGCTATGCTGGGCTTATTTGCATGCATGCGCTTTGTAGCCCTGCTGTACTCGTTTGCAAGCATGTGTTATGTTGATATGCTGGGCTTATCTGTATGCATGTACTATGTTGCCCTGCTGTACTCGTTTGCATGCATGTGTTGTGTTGCTACGCTGGGCTTATTGGCATTATTTATTCTTCGTGCGTGCACAGTGGGTGTAAGACGAAAATTTGTTGTAAAAACTACTACCGGTGACTGTGACCTTCGCTTCTCCTTGGCGACTGAGCTGGATTTTACTCTTTTACCACCGATGGATCGCTGGAACGCCATGGACTTGCCTAGGACATGATATCTGCGTACCTGCTCCACTATGTCCTCGAGTTCCTCATCCGGTGTTCCCACTTCTCTGGTCCTCTTGTGTGTCCTGCACCCTCCGTCACCTTGTTCGCCATCCTTAGTGTTGCTAAGGTCGTGTTTGTCGCTGGGGTTGCCATCATGCGTGTTGTTGCCTTGTCCATGTCCGCTGCTGAGGTTGTTGCCAGTTGGGTTGATGCCTTTTCCATTTCCGCTGCTGAGGTTGTTGCCAGTTGGGTTGATGCTTTATCCATGTCCGCTGCTGAGGTTGTTGCCAGTTGGGTTGATGCTTTGTCCATGTCCGCTGCTGAGGTTGTTGCCAGTTGGGTTAATACTGAGGTTGTTGTCGCTTGTCGACAGGAATTGAATGAGTGACCTTATCTCCTCTCTCTGTTTAGCTATTACCTGGTGTTCGAACCAGTCACTTCGGCCATCCGTGTACTCCCGCATAGGGTCTTCCAAGAAGGATTCCACGAACTGCAAAAGGTACACACCACAATCTGTGAAATTTGGTCGTTGCGGGGTACTGACGTGAAATGTAGGTAACGTTCCTTCTCCGAACTCGACTGGTGCTGCTTCGGGGAATTTCGCCACGAACTCTCGCCTGAGGTAGCCACGAATAGTCTCGACCGCGTGGTTGCGCAGGCTGCTAGCCAATGAGTCAAAAACGAGGATAGCCGGCCGGCTTAAATTTTCACGTATGGCATCCTGGGTGGCAAATTATCATCAGGTACCAGTGTTTGTCTTCATTAACCGGCACGATCACATATGCTTTCTTGAAGATATTCTGCTTCCTCGTCCAGCGCCGCACTCTGGCATGTCGTTCGTTCTCGCACGCGTCCGTTCACCACGAGACTATCAACTAGAGTGAGTTTTAATGCTATCAACTAGAGTGAGTTTTAATGCCACGTCGCTCGTTGACTAAAGATAGTTTCGCCCTCTCTCTTTCTCCTTCTTACACATTGTGGAACTTCATTTCTGTGATCTTGGTGTGGAAATAGCGGTTCTTTCTTCTTTATTTTTGGTTGCGTGCTTTACTAACATATTGTAATCCTTTCCTTCAGGATTTATTAAACTGATAACAACCTTACCACTGGTGGGGGGATAGTTGTAAATTTTTGCTAATTAAGAAGACGGTTATTTGCTTTTGTAAACTGACCACTTTCTCATTTATTTATTCTATATTTATACATTATTTTGGCTTACTACTTAAAAAGCATTCCAACAGTAATGTTGACCTACTGATGGAAATACTTACTATTTTAAACTTTTTGCTAATATGCAATTGCTTTTCTGCTGATTGTGAAGAAATAGCAATTGCATTAATGTGGGTCACTGGTTGTTGGGTGTGTGACCAAAACCTTCTCTATAGAAAGCCCAACTGTTCCGATCGTACACAGATACATGCTAAGATTGAGACCAAACGTATTTGTATTTAGTAATCAACTAAAGAGCAAAATCCATATAAAATATTTCTGTTTCCCACTACCACATCTTACGTTTCTCGCTCTTTGCGACTTCTTATTTTTTGTACACCGTATTCACATCCCACAAACACACATGCGTTTGGTCTTGGTTTACAGCATTAGTATGCGTAGAGTTGGGCTTTCTATAGAGAAGGTTTTGTGTGTGACGCTCGGTGTAAGTGTAATTGTGCAATTACTGATGTTGCTTTTTGTAGTCTACACATTCGAATTGAATGTATTGTGCAATTGTGCAATTGCTGATGTTGCTATTTGTTGCCGATACATTGCTCGATGCATCGTGCAATTGCTTTGTTGTTGTTGATACACTCAACATTTTGCCTCCTCCGGTGTTGTTTCCCAGTTGATATCAAACCCTTGATTGATTCTTCTATGGTCTGTTAATTCTATTTTGGTAAGCCGATTATTTTTATTTCACCCATTTCCGTATTTTAATATAACTGCCAGTAGACAAATGATGATTATTGCGCCCGCAATGGTAGCACAGAAGCCAATTGTCCAATACTGGTGCCTTTTTTATGGTGTTCCAATTGTAGTCATGTAGTCGGTTGAGTACCTCGGTTGCATTCCGATCATTGACCTTTAACACCTCCATCAGACCCTTATTTAATGGGATGAATGGGTTGACAATGATGTATTTATAATAGCGATTGATTTGCTGAGATGCATCATTATTGGCGTTTCTTTGAACAATTTTGCTTCCAATCGAATGAATCTCGATTGAATGACGCAATCCGGAGTCACATAAATGATGCCTGTGTTATTTAAGATGACTTCTTTACGCTTGGATCCACAGGTTACGAATACAGTGGTTTGCTCTGGTGTAATAAACATCCATGAATTGTGAGTCCATAATTCTTTCTACATGGTGTGTGTTAATCTTAATGTTCTGGTTGAACATCGCTTAAACGACACTTTTTTATATAGTTGCTGCACAATACAATATTCACTATTTTCAATGCTGTGGAATATAAATGGCTGAGGATGAATATTTTTTGTTGAGTGTTGGTGCTCTTTTTATATCATCCAGTGGTAACTTGAAGTATCTTTCTAGGTTGTAGTTGATTCCTAGTATTGTTTGCTGTATATATACCTGCTGCTCTGTCTGCTTCTCAATAGATTGTTGTATTTTGCTTCGGTTTCCTGCATGTAGCTGAGCGCGATTAGATAGGCGTTCGTTACATGAATATTGATCTTATTTTCGTCAGTGATCTGTACCAAGACTCCATTTTGTTGATTTCACTTAGGCCGGCATTCAGTTTTTGTGTGAAGCTGTTGATTTTCTTAGAGATTCTAGTCTCGGTCTCATTGATATTAGAAATTGTAGACAGCATAATTTTTGTGTTTGTCTTAGCACTTTTAATTAGTTCCTTTTGATTTCTGTCCAGATCTTCGATGTCATGGAACACCTCATCATTGACTCCAAACAATTTATTAAGAAGTCCTCCTAGTAGTCCTCGTTTTTGCCTTCGCAGATGTGTTAATTGGAATCTGTTAAAATTGGGAACACATTTTGCCACTCTTCATCCATGTGATGACGCAATTCGTCGCATTGACTTTCTTTTGTCACTGATTTTGTCAGGATTGGTGATTTTGTACCTTGCTGATATCGGCATGGCGACTGCAATCAGCGACAGTACCACAAGCGCGGTAGACAGTGGTGATGACGGGATGATGCTTTATGCTTTTTATCTCTTGAGATTCTTCCTGGGCTGTTTGATGCTAACGATTTTGACGATTGTGTCCGTGGTTGAACTCCGTCGTCCTGAGACCTTATGAAGTTGTCCTCTATTGGTAGTAAACAGACTTTGTCTATGGGTCGCTTGAATGCTCCCTTTTCTGTCTTGACCGTTACCACCCTGGTGATATCGTCAGCTCCTTTGTGTACTTCAATCATTTTCCCCAGGGGCCATTTCGATGGTGTCAGTAGTTTATTCTTCAGTAATGCCAGTTGGCCAATCTCTATATTTTTCTCTGATCGATTCCACTTGTATCGTTGTTGAGTTTTGTTTATATACTTCTCGTACCAACGTTTGTAGACATCTTGTTTAAGTTTTTGAGATCCAATGATGAAGTGACCTGGTGTAAGTGCATCAAGATCTTCGATGTTGTTTGTTAATGGACACAGTGGTCTTGAGTTCAGACATCCTTCAATTTTGCACCAGAATAGTATTCATTTCTTCGTACGTTAGCTTCTGATCTCCTATGATCCGATTTAAGTGATACTTTACTGATTTCCGGCTTCCCAGAGTCCACCAAAGTGAGGAGCTCCAGGTAGGATTCCCTTACTGACAACCTTCATTTGTAGTGCATAAATATGGTTTTTTGCTCCAACAAAATTTTTTCCATTATCACTGTATAGGTGATGTACGGACCCCTCCTGCTGATCATTCGTTGTAATGCTGCCATAAATCCATCCGTTTTTAGATCAGAGGTGAGTTCAATGTGCACCGCCTTGGTTGACATGCAAACAAAGAGTGCTATGTAAGCCTTATGCGACCTTACACCTCAAAACTGTGAGCATCTTATGTTGATTGGGCCTGCGTAGTCTACTCCACAATGTGTAAATGGTCGCGAGAACTTGACCCTTGCTTCCGGAAGTTGTTCCATACGTTGGCTTGATTACTTGGCCTTAATTCGAAAACATTTTACGTATTGATTTGCGACGGCCTTGACGGTGTTGGCTCCTCCGATGATCCAAAATTTCCTCCAGATGTGATTCAGAGTTAGTTTTACTCCGCCGTGAAGTGTATCAATGTGAGATTTGCTAATGATTAATTTTGTTAGTGGATGCGATGATGCCAAAATGATTGGTTGTTTCTGGTCGTCTGACAAATTTGCGTGTTTTAAACGGCATCCCACTCGCAATATTCCATTGGCATCTATGAATGGGATTATATCGTGCTGATTGGTTTAAGTTCTTTATTTTGACGTAGTTTCTGCATGTCATCTTCAAATTCATTTTGTGCACCCCTTACCAGAGCTTTTTCTGCTTCCAGGAGCTCTTTTATGGTTAGCTTTTCCAGATGTAGTGGCTCATCCTTCTTTTTCTTTCGGCAATTATTCTTAAATAGAAGACAGTACGCGCTAATGCGTTGCAGTTTTGACAGTGATGAAAAGACAAGATAAATATCGTTCTTGCATGGAGGCCTGTCGTTTTGTATCATCATACATTCATGGGATTTTCGAACCTCAGGCATACCTCGCAACTCCATCATGATCTTGTCAGCTGGCCACTGTTGTTCGTCTTCTTTTAACCAAGTTGGACCGTGCCACCAAATCGAGTTTTCAGCCAGAACATCTCCAAACAATCCTCTAGACGGAATGTCAGCAGGATTCTCACTTCCGAGCACAAACCTCCATTGCCCTTTAAAATGTTGCTGCACGAAAGATACCCGATTGGCAACAAACGTGTTCCATTTCACTGTTGTTTTAACCAGCTCAGTATAATGGTAGAGTCATTTTTCATGCGTCACCAGCCTCGTTTTGAATTCGTTCCACTCGTTATGAATCCTCATTGGCACCTTTTCGTCCCATTCGATGCCCAACAGCCAAAGGCGCTGGATGATAATCTTCGCCTTGATTGTTATTGGTGATAACTAGCCAAAGGGGTCGAAAATTTTTCCAGCATCACTCAGTTTTGGTCGTTTGGTGCCCTTAGTGCTGAAAGACGAAAGATTGACCTTAAATCGGAATTCGTCTGTCTTCGGACATTTTATTCCCAAAATGCTGAATGCGGTGTCATTATTAAAGTCATGTTCTGGTTTTATTTCAATGACTCCTCTTGGCAGTGCCTTTAAGTACTCTGGACTCTGGACTGTTTGATGTCCATTTGCGTAGGCTAAATCCACCCTTGTGAAGTAGCTGCTTCAGTTCTTGCTGAATACTTAGACAATCCCTTACTGAATTTGCACCGCCGAGACAATCATCTACGTAGAATCCTTCGCCTATACATCTTCTCGATGTCAGCTGTGAACACGACGAAAAATTTTCCCCATCGAAGTAGCAGATGAAACAGATCCCCTTGAATTGTTGGTCCGATCATCATGATGGTATTCAGCGATTTTCCAGATGTTGTCTTCGCCGAGGCGTCGAATACTACTCTCAGTTTTGTAGTACTGCTCTGCTCTTTTATCACTGCGTGATGAGGAAGATAGTATATTTTTTGTGTTGTATCTTCTGATAGTTCTGGTGACTACGATCGAGATATTCTTGCATGACCTTAGAATATTCTAGCCGCAGTTCTTCTTTTTTTGAGAAATTTTGCTCCAACGTAAAGAAGCGCTTTAGTGCCATTTTTCGGGATTCGCCCAATACCATGCGATCCTTTGACAATGGTAGCTTGACAATGTAACGCCCTGTTTCATCTCGTTTCTGCGTCTGTTTTTTAGTGGTTTTCGCAAATTTTTTCTTCTGCAGACATACCCGTTGCACTAGGAACCTCTTCTAGCTCCCAAAATCTGGTCTTCACTGCAAATGCTGACACATGAGGTGATAATGTTTATTTGCGCCTGCTTCCGTGGGTTTGGGGTCATGATTGGTCCTGATAGTATCCATCCGAACATTGTGTTCTGCGCCATTGGAGTATTCACAGGACCATTGAATAATCCATGTAGTAGGAATTTTGGCAAAATGTCTGATCCAATTAGCAAATCAATTTCTTTTGGTTGCGAGTATCATGGGTCCGCCAGCTTCAAACCTTGGATGTGTGGCCAATCATTTGGTGTAAATTGTTGTCCAGGCATTTTTGATGTAATAGCAGGCATTACTAGAGCCTTTACTTTCAAGTTGACTTTTTCATAGTGAATTGATTGGATGTTAAAGTTACATACTGCGATAATAGGTGCAGCATGCCCGTTTATTCCATTGACTTTTGAATGGTATTTGGTCATCGGCACCCTTATTTGTCGAGCTAGTTTTTTTTCACGACACATGATTGAGACTCTTGGTCAATTAGAGACCCCGCCAGCTTGACTTGTCCCTTAACACATATGTTCACCATGGCCGTGGCAAGTAATACTATCCCTTCGTCATTTGTAGTAGCTGCGGTAGCAAATCCCGCCTTTGTTACCTTTGTTTGTGACTTCTTAGCCTCGGGTCTCGCTGGTATTTCTCCTTGTGTGACGTGAAGTAACGAATTATGCTGCCTTGTACATATTTTGCATCCCTTTTTCGTCAGACAATCCTTTGCATCGTCTTCATCCCTCAAGCAATTAAAACACAGCTTCGATCTTCGAACCAAATCCTTTCGGCTTTTTACGTTCATGTTCAAAAACTGTTTGCAGCTGAATAAATAATGAGATTCGCTGCAAAGTATGCACCTTGAACGTAAAACTGTCGTCAAATAGTTTTTGGAAACTGTTAACTTTTCACCTGAACCTCCTGCGCAGCAGCCATGTGCATTACCACTGAGCCACGGCGCCCACCCAGCAACACCAAAAGTATTTTTCACGGTGTCCCACCTCTCGCGAATGGGTGACAATCGTTCCGAGAGTAATACCAATACCTTGTCACGGAAAGCTTCTCAATTCGCCGTTCGGATCCGGCCTTAAATTGTAGGTCCCTTCCATTTGTGTCCAAAAATTAACATGTGCAGCACAAAAGGTCGCGAGAAGTTAGGCCTTGGACCGCAATGGTCTGTCGCGCCAAATATTATTATTATTATTATTATTATTAAGTTTTCACGGTTGAGTTCGCGACTGCCTTCCAGTCCTCTGAATCTACTTTCGATAAAATCGAAAAATTCACTTAGTTTTCGAATTTCTGTTGAATTTCCTCTTGATTGTTGATATGATTTCCTGGATTCAGGGTCAAGTTTTGGTAGCACGAACTGAATGACTAGCGGATCCCATGAGCTTACATCGATTCCCAAATTCTTAATGCCATACAGGAATTCCCTTGATGTGTCCATGATGTTTTTTAAGTCAAATGCACTATCATTTCTAACTGTTTTTAGTGTAAGCAAAGTATGAATGTAATTGTTGACTAATGCTGCTGAATTTTGGAACCGCTTCCGAAGCGTTCAACCGCCGTTGCATAGTTGGTTGACGTTGGTGACAATTGGTTCACAATTCTCGCTGCTTCTCCACGAAGAATCTCCTTTAGGTAGTGAATCCGTTCGACATCATCTAATGACTCGTTCTGGTGCACTACTCGCTCAAATAGCTCCCAAAATGGTGTACATTCCTTCCGCTGAATGTTGGTATGTCAATGGTTGGAAGTTTGATTTGATTCATTGTACCACGTAGTGATACCGGCTGTGCTTGGTGCTGAATTTCATCTGCCTACCTGATCTGAATGTATGCCTCTTGATACATTTCCTCCAACTTTATGAATTCGTTGATAGTCACGTAATCCATATCATGCTTCGAGTCGTCTAGTGATGACATGATTTCCTCGTTCATCGCAGCCAGCTTTGTCCAGCATTCCCTTAATTGATCCAACTTAAACCCAAGGTAGACTGAATTCTTTGTAAGGTCTAAGCTGTTAATTATTCGAAGTAGATTATTTTTGATAAGATTTAACCTGATAAATCTTTCCGAGCCCCTTGCAATGTGTACCGCCTCTCTCTTTTCTTCTGAAATTGCTGCACTCTGAGTCAGAATTGGCTTGGCTGCTCCTAAGATAGATGCCTGACCGCCTACATCTGTTGTTGCGGCGAAAGGCTGCAACTTCCTTCTGGTCTCCAGTTTTGCCTTGATGATGTCCTTGATATCTAAATATCTTGCCTCGAACTGGCTGAAGTATCTTTTCGTGAATTACTCATGTTGCGGATTTTCCTTCCTTTGCCCTTTTGCGCGCATAAATCGTTGGAAACTTCGAGCTGTGAATTGGGTTCTATTGTTGGTAACAACAACCTTAGGTATGCCAAATGGTGCTAGAATACGTTCCCTGAATGCCTTTTGCACTCCTTCCGCTGTGGACCAAGGTTCCTCTGGTACTTATGTCAGCATTTTTCCTGCTGGATGCTGTTGACCCGGCTTAAAGCGTTGACAGACTTGGCATTTGTTGACGCGTCGCCGGATATCGCGAAACATCCCTGGCCAATAGTACCCACCGCATACTCTCTCCGTCGTCTTCCGAACACCCACATGTCCTGTTGTTGCATCGTCATTGTTATCACGCATCACCCTGTCACGACAATGGGTCGGCACATAGAGTTTCCATGGGGCACAATCGTCGGCGCCCGCTTGTCTGTGTATGTGGCGGTACAGCTGCCCATTTTGCATTGCATAGTCCGAAAATTTCTCTGGTTTCTCTTGTGTTTCCGCTATCTTCCGCTTCGTCCAGCCACATTCCTGTGGTTCGGGCGGAGTATCGGCCACCCGGGCGAATACTTCTAGGGGTTGTCGCGACAGACCGTCAGCAATCACGTTAAGCTTACCTCTGCGGTATTGGATGTCGAAGCTGTATTGCTGCAGTTCCAATGCCCACCGTGCGAGAAATATGGTCCGTAACTACGCTGAACCTGTAACCATACGATCGCTAGGCATTCCTTCTCTGTTGGGGAGTAGTTGAGTTCGGCTTTATTCAGGTGACGGCTGACATAGGCGAACCATAGTCGCTGGCGTCTGTTTGTAGGGTGAACTTCTGGGTAAAGTCTGGGCATGCCAGTACAGGTGCCTCTGTGAGCCTCAATTTGAGTTTCTCGAAAGCCTCTTGTTCTTGTTCTGTGCACTTCCAATGTTTTCCCTTCTTGAGTAGACGTGTGAGTGGATGGACGACATTGGAAAATTCAGGTACGACACGCCTATACCACGAAGCGATTCCCAAGTAGCGACGCAGTTCACGAACATTCTTTGGTGGTTGCAGTTCCCGTATAGCGGCTACTTTCTCCGGGTCCGTGTGAATTCCTTCTTCGCTGCCGAGGTATTTAAGTTCTTTTTTAAAGAACTCACACTCAGCCGATTTGCTGAATAAAGATGTCAAATTCGTATGGGCAGATCAACACGAAAAGGCTTTCATCGACCTCAAGAACATTTTGAGCAACGAACTAAGGTTTCTACACTACAATCCTAAGAAGAAAATTGTTTTGGTAACCGACGCATCAGATTACGGTATGGGTGCAGTGGTGATGCACGAATTTGACGATGGTACTTTGCATCATGTCATGCACTATTTAGCCACACTCAACGCTGCAGAAAGAAATTATCCTCAAATACAAAAGGAAGCTCGCGCACTTGTGTTCGGTCTGAAGAAAGCACACAGCTACATTTACGGCAGAAAATTCGAGATCCAGATTGACAAGATAAAGTTTTCTGGCCATCGATAAACAAAGATATCGAGAAGAAATTCAGAACTTGCTAAGACTTAAAACCTTGGCAGATTCCAATGAACCATGGTAACAAATGACTACGCTGGACCAGTTAATGTAATCGTCCATGCCTACAGAAAATGGCCTGAAATCTTTATTCCTCTCTTTTATTTTCTATCTCTTTCTGTTATTTGCCTCTCACTGAATAAGTCTCGAGCTTCCGTCTTGATTTATATTTCATAGAGTTAAGTTCTAATAAAATATTTAGGTGAGAGTCTTGATTTATATTTCATAGTTGTAACGAGGTTAACGCCGGGGTACGCTCGCCGGCGTCCAGGGTCGTTTGCCTATCAACTAATAAGCGGTTGTTTTCGTTACAAAAATTATTTCTTTAATTAAAAATTAATCGTTAAAATTTGCTGTATATTCATATAATATTTATTATTTGATTATCTTTAATTTGGCTTTAATTTATTCTATTTCGCCTGGTTTCGCTTCGGGGTTTCTCCTTGTTGTTTTGCCGTCACGCCTGGTTCCTTGGCCCATGACCCGGGTCTCGTAACGACGGGGTACGGGCGAGAAACGTTGGACCATACTTCAGGCACCTTTACGGGGAATTGATCCCTACGGGATTTAGTCGGAAGAAGCGGGTCTTTCACCACTCGCTTCCCACTAAATGGGAACTGGGCCGTAAAAGATATCGAAACTCAGGATGGAGTCCTATAAGGCCCGCCAGAGTCCTGAGTTCGAAGGGTTTCTATCTAGCAAAGGGGAATCTCTCCCTATCGAGGTTTTCAGGGTCTCGAGATGGAGTCCTCTAAGACCCGCCAGAGTCTCGAGACCAAGAAAGGGGACTCTTAACTACTCACTGGGGAATTTGGCTAACCTGATTCTAGCGCCGACCAACGTTGGTTCTCCTGTACCCGGCCTTTAAAATTCCTCCGTCTTAGGGTAGTTTTCGTGTAAAATATGTTGTTCGGGTGTCTCGCTTGCGGTGAACACTTTTGTGCCAATATCTGGTAGTTGCCTTAGCTGCTGATATCCTCCTCAAGGCATTTTATTTTTGCACTGTTCACTTACCGTTTCTTGTGTCCCACAGTTGAAGTGAAGAGTCTCACTGATTTAGAAAAGAGAAAAATTCTTCAAGTGTTCCTCCTTTTATAATTTGCCTCTTTGTTGACTTTGCATCTTTGAAGATTTGCAGCTTTGTAGATCTCTCATCTCTCTCGTGTTGTTGGTGCTTTTCTCTTTTAATTGTTCATTACAGATCGCGTGGGTTTTTTTTATTTGGTATTTTGTCACCTCCGTTACTTCGTACATACTGCGCTCGTTGTGTTGCCTTGCTGTACTCGTTTGCATGCATGTGTTGTGTTGATATGCTGGGCTTATCTGCATGCATGCGGTATGTTGCCCTTCTGTACTCGTCTGCATGCATGTAAGTTAACACAGATTACGCTGATTAAGCGTCTCAGCGCATTCCTACTCCAACACGAGCAACGATGCAACGATTTCATCATAACACGCTCCAGCGACAGGTTGCTGACGAGTCGTCTGGAGCTCATCCGACACCGCACACATTCCACATTTCTACTCTGCACTACAGCGTGGGAAACACAGCACAACCTAGGTGACAAGTTTATGTTCTTTTAGATTATAAGTTAGTTTTAATTTGCTTGAAGAATAAAGAGGTACTGCCTCACCAAAAAAGTATTTTTTTCAAACAATTAAACTTGTTCTAATTTAATTGGCGCCCGAGCAGGGACCCGATGTGCAAATTTTTTTTTTCATATACGTGCCAGTGACCTCAAGTATTTTATGTGCAGTGTAAAAGAACCAGCGACCTCAAGAAGCTCCCGAGTTCTAGTGAAAAATTTGCATTACATACGTCGGGTTCCAAAAGATAAAGAACCAGTGACCTGAAGTAGCTCCAGTGTTCGCGAAAGCAATATCATAAGCAAGCAAAAATCAGTGAATCAGACCAATCCTATCAGATTAAAGGACGTCTATAGGAAATCCGCAGCAGCAACAGCAAGGAGTCAACAAGGGATCCCAAGTAACCACATGGACAAATAGGAACAAATCCCTCTGACCGGCGCGGTGATTTGGTGTTTGACGTAAGCACGTATATATTAAGTATAAATATTTTGTTTTTTAAAAGTGCTAATTCCAATTCATACATATGATAAATATATACATATTATTTTATAATACAATTGATAAGCATGAATGAATGAAATTTTAAATTAATTACGGTCAACTTTAAATAGAAACCTTGATTAGAGTAATACGGAATTTTAAGAACGTTCAACATTACTTAGATTAAAATCAAAAATAAAAACAATTAAAATACAATTTTGTGTAGCCTGGCCAATTTATGTCGGCAATTTACTAAATTTAAGTAAAATAATGTATATATTATAAAAATCAAACGTTTAAAAAAAAATTCTCAATAAAAATTACTACTACTACTACTACAGTTTTCGAACGTCAACACAATAAAGAAATGTCAATCGAAAAAATGTTCGGATTGTTTTCGATAAAGGAACTTTTCTCGATATGGAAATAAATGGCGGAAAGATATCGTGTTTGGTAATTCCAAATTCACGACATGTAAAAATTGTTTCGCGGCGGAAATCTTAATAGGGCCGAAGCACAATGCTCGAAACACAAGTGCAGATACTTTGCATGCAGAGAAATTAGAAATATATATATCGCGAAGCGCTGCATTCATTGTCTGCAATATTCAGTCGTACTTCACCTCGTTTGAATACAAGTCCTCTGAGCTGAGTCTAAGCGCGCTGCATCCAATTTTCGCTGCACGTGTTTGAAGTATGAGAAAACGGAGAACAAAGTACAAGGCACTAAGCGACCAAGCAACCGCAGAATATTAGCGAAGTACATTCTATATACATATACATAAATGCCGAAACCAACCAAAAAGTGTTAAGAAAAAATATTGTTTATTCGTAAATAAAAAAAATATATATAAATATAGTCTTATAGTTAGAAGCTCCTCAAGCTCTGCAACATTATAATTACAAGAAAAGGTGCAGGTGGGGACCAAAATCCAAACCAAGATCAAGGGCAAATTCTCTCGGCAAATAATGCCACAATGCCTAATCCCGCTTCTTCCCAATTAATCCCCATAGACATAGCAAGTCACTCTACGGCCATTCATCCATTCGTTCATTTCGAGTGCGTCCAACGCCGACCCTCCGCCCCAAGGGGTTAGGTCCACCCCTGAACTAGATGCCCTTGTGGCCTCAATTGTTAGTCGAGTATTAGAGCAACAGGGAAGAAGATTCGTCGAAAACGTATTAAATCCGAATGCGCAACGTTCATCTGGTACAGATCAAACAATATTTCCGCAATATCAGAACGATATAAATGGCTTAGAGAGAATTCCTGACATCGTAAGTTGTCTTCGGACCTTCTCGGGAGAGGCTTCAGAGTTCTCCTCCTGGAAGAAAAGCGTCGAACGAGTGCTAGCACTATATGACCACATAAAGGGGACTCCAAAATATTTCGGTATTCTCCACACTGTTCGTAATAAAATTATTGGCAATGCCGACGCAGCCCTAAAGGCTAATAATACCCCACTTAATTGGTGTAGTATTGTAGATTGTCTAACAACATATTACGCCGACAAGCGTGAATACTAAATGTCTGGTATGGTTCAGGAAAGTCAGACCATACAAGAATTTTATCAGGCTGTTACTTCACAGCTGACCTTGATAATCAATATTTCATGCATGGATATAGGCCCCGAGGCAATGCAATCATTGATCAAAACTTATAGGGACAAGGCCTTGGATATATTTATAAGAGGTCTGAAGGGTAATCTATCAGATTTTCTGGGCATGAATGAGCCCACAGACTTGCCTCAAGCCCTACATTTATGCCTTTGGTACGAGAACCAACATTTTAGGTCTCAGTATCTTCAGACGAACCATGGAGCAATCAAAAATAATTTCGCTCCGCAACCCATGCACCCACAAAACCCAAACTAGTTTCCGGTACGAAACTTTAACGCGGGTCCTCCCAATAGGCAATACCCAGCTCATCTATTCTATCCTACTCAACAAATACAAAAACCTTATTACTCATCGCCACCTAACCAAGGATTTAGTCGCAACCAAAATAACCCCCAGCAGAGAGCCTTTCCAAATCGTAATCAAACTAACCAACAAATGAGACCTTCTCAACAGGTCCAACCATTAAACACGAACCTTTAACTCAATGATACAGTGCGCAGGCTAGAGACATTCATTACAAAATCGGCAAAGATTCAATGGTGCTCCTTGGAGAACAGGCGCACATATGCAGCAAGGTCCTGGAATGGACATCCCCCAAGATGAACT
Source organism: Nephrocerus scutellatus (assembly GCA_947095585.1). Lineage (NCBI taxonomy): Eukaryota > Metazoa > Arthropoda > Insecta > Diptera > Pipunculidae > Nephrocerus > Nephrocerus scutellatus. The sequence continues at coordinate 57,317,208 of OX352761.1, read as the reverse complement.
TTGTTCAGACTATCAAAATCTGAGCTTGAGCAATGAAGAAGAAACTCCCAACATCAATGAATCCGAATTTGAACAACTAGATCACGTCGATATTAATTTTTTTTGGCTAAAAAAAATGCTACTTTGAATGCAAGACGAAGAGCGGAGATATGTATAAATTTCTGATAGACACGGGCTCTTCCAAAAATTACATAAAACCATCTTTAGTCGAAAAACCTATGCAAAATAAAGATTCCTTTTTCGCAAGATCTATAGCTGGGGACGTCCGTATAACACAACATACGATGATTAATCTCTTTAATACGAAGGATATTAGTCTCAAATTCTATCTTCTACCTAATTTACAAACGTATGAAGGTATCATTGGGAACAATAGTCTTAAGGCACTATCTTACATTTACATTTTAAACATTTTAAATTCTGTCCAAGTCAAAATCAAACAGTTGACTTCTCCAACAGTAAACGCCCTTAATGTTAAAACCGACGTCTTTTAAATTCAGTTGTTAATAACTTCCCAAACTTATTTTGTGAACCTAATGAGAAACTAACCTTTACTACAAAGGTCGTTGGAGAAATCCGAACTTCAACCGATTCACCTATTTATAGTAAATACTACCCAATGTCACTTAAATCCGAAGTAGAGAGACAGATTCAAGATCTGTTGGAGCATGTAATCATTAGACTCTCCAGATCCCCATATAACTCTCCGGTATGGGTCGTACCGAAGAAGCCAGACTCCACAGGTAAAAAACAATACAGAATGGTGATCGACTACAGGAAGCTTAACAGCGTTACCATAGCCGATCGCTATCCCATTCCCGAGATAAGTGAAGTCCTAGCTCAATTAGGCAAAAACAATTTTTTCACTGTCCTTGACCTTAAAAGTGGTTTTCACCAGATTCCCTTGAAGGAATTTGATATCGAAAAAACAGCTTTTTCCATAAACAATGGTAAATTCGAGTTCACTAGACTTCTATTTGGACTCAAGAATGCGCCATCAATTTTCAAAGGGCACTCAACGACATCTTGCGAGAGTATATAGGACAAACTTGCTATGTCTATATTGACGACATAGTAATATTCAGCAAGACTGAAAGTGATCATGCCCGGCACATAAAGGACATTTTTAAAACACTTTATGATGCAAATATGAAGGTGCAATTGGATAAATGCCATTTTTTCCAAAAGGAAGTCGAATTCTTGGGATTCATCATATCATCAGAGGGAATTATGACGAACCCCGCAAAGCTTGCAAAACCCCTAACCAAGACACAATCGGCTAGAAAACAAATTTTTCTCGACCCCGCAGCTATGGACGCCTTCGGCAAAATAAAAAACTTTCTTATTTCCAGAGACATAGTGCTCACTTATCCGAACTTCAGTAAACCTTTCGAACTCACCACAGACGCATTCAATTTCGCTATTGGTGCTGTTCTGTTTCAGGAAGGTAGACCAATATCATTTGTTTCACGAACGCTTAGTGCAACCGAAGAGGGTTACGCAGCTAACGAGAAAGAAATGTTAGCAATCATATAGGCATTGAATTCCCTGCGTAATTACCTTTACGGATCAGCACATGTCAAAATTTATACAGACCATCAGCCTCTTACTTATGCTCTTAGCAATAAGAGCAATAACAGTAAGATGAAACGGTGGAAGTCAATACTTGAGGAGTATCACCACGAACTGCACTATCAACCTGGTAGAACAAATATTGTGGCAGACGCACTGTCACGCCCTCCTCAAGCAAATTCGCAAGTACACTCTCTTACGCCTACAGAACATAGCGACAAAAGTTCATCGCAAGACCTTATAACAAGTGTCGAAGTTCCAATTAATGCATAAAAGAATCAGATCATCTTGCTAACAATTTTCGAATAATCTTTCCTACCTATCACAGGCATGCGGTAATAAAACCTGAATTCAACCAGGAAAATCTTAAACAAATTCATAAAAAGGTATTAAACCCTTCAGTTATAAACTGTATTAAAACGACAGAACATATAATGGGTATGATACAAGCTGTGTACGTATCCCATTTTAATAACTACAAGATAAGGTTCACCCAATTACAGGTTGAAGACGTAACCAACGAGTCAGATCAAGAAGATATCATTGTGAAGACACACAAACGAGCGCATAGAAACGAACAGGAAAATAGAAATCGGATCCTCAGACAATACTACTTTCCTGCAATGAAGAGTAAAATCAAAAGAGTTATCAATCTATGTACTGTCTGTAAAGAAAGTAAGTACGACCGTCACCCAAACAATCCAAAATTACAAGCGACCACAATTTCGAAATACCCAGGACAAATTGTCCATCTCGACATTTTCCGCACAGAAAAACAAACAGTTTTAACAGCCCTCGACAAGTTTTCTAAATACGTTCAAATCAAAATTCTTAAATCTAGGTCTGCAGAAGATATAAGACAGCCTCTAAGGGAAATTCTTATGTCATTTGGAATACCAGAAACTATAGTCATCGATAACGAGAAATCGTTTAGTTCTGCATCCATAACCTTCATGATTGAAGACGAGCTTGGAATACAAGTATTCAAGACACCACCGTACACAAGTTCAGTGAACGGACAGGTGGAACGTTTCCATTCCACAGTTATAGAAATAATGAGATGTCTTAAAACAGATGACACTCATCGATCCTTCACGGAACTTTTGGAAAAGGCCATTATAGAATATAACTATTCCATACATTCCGTAACTGGAAAAAAACCAGTCGACATGTTTTTCGGTAGAAATGTGAGCTCTGACCCACTTCAATTAGCAAAAGCTCGTCAGGAAAACACAGACAAAATTAAAGCAAAAGATTTAGACCTCCGCAACCATAATAAAAATAGACAACTGACTAACAACTATGTACCGGGAGACATCATCTATGTCAGAAGAAATAAAAGAATAGGGTCGAAGCTCGCCCCAAGGTATCGGAAGGAAATCGTGGCCGAAAGTAAAACTACTACCATTTTAACTCAGTCAGGCAGGATTGTCCATAAATCCCATATAAGAAACTAAAGCCTTATTATCTCTTTTTTAGATTTTTTATCGTGGCCGGTATCGCTGAAGTACAAATGCTAGATTATTCCGGCTCGCAACTAGTAGCTATCGACAAAGGAAATGCGAAAGTGCAAACGGGAACCTTCAAAATTATTCATGTCATTAACCTAGTGCAGTATAAAGAAATAGTCGACGAATTAGAAAAACATCAACATAGATAACCCTATCAAACCATTCCTTAAAACTGAAATATCCCAAATCCGGACACACCTAACTAGACTTATGCCTAAAACTAAAATTAAAAGGTCACTAGATTTTCTAGGCAGTGCCTGTGGAAATTTATAGCAGAAAGCCCCGATGGGCACGATTTTGATATTTTAACCGAAAAAATAAATAATGTCTTAAGTAACAATAATAACCAGATTGTTATAAATAAAATGCTTGTCAACAAAATTGAGGAAATTGTTAACATTACAAATGAAATAAAGAAGCAAATAGATGATAGCGGTAAGTTTAAGGATGAATTAATCTTAAATATAGAACTAAAACTAGGATTAGTAAAAGAAGAATTTATAAACATAGAATACGCAATACATTGGGCCAAGGCCAATATCGTTAACACATACATCCTTTCGAATATAGAAATAAATACAATTGAAGAAATTCTAATTAAAGAAAGCATGCCTTACGTTAATGTGTTAGAGGCATTAGAATTCACACAAATAAAGATTGCTTCCAATAGTTCATTGATTCTTTATATTATAAGTTTACCTACTACATCCATAGAATCTTGTAAAACCACTTTAATTAAAGCCGTAAAAGAAGGCAAAACCATTAAAAAAAAATTCCATACGAGAATATACTAGAGTGCAAAAGCAAAATGTACGGAGTCCTGTTCTCCTGTCTAACCTTTCACAGACTATCTGTATGTCCTAGAAATAGTATTATAGATATAAGCAATTCGTCGTGCATCTCACACCTACTTAAGAGTCGAGCTCCAAACTGTACGGAAGTCAACAATCAACATATCCCAACATGCCCCAGGCATCCTATTTTTGAATCAATACACCGGACCCATCGAGATAAATAATGAGACAGTGCAGTTAGATGGAACTTATATCATTCATTTCCATAATGTATCAATAAGGGTACAGAACGAAGTTTTTAAGGCAACTGAGATGTCTTCATACAAACCACTACCTGCTGTTCTACAACCTTCTTCTATTAAACAAGACGCAGAGGAAGTACTATCACTCCAGATGATAAAGGGACTACAGGCTAATAATTCACAGCACATTAACGCCCTGAAGACCCGGAATAATTACAACTTAGCCGTTTTTTTCATTTTAATCTTGCTAATCGTTTTTGTCACATTTAGACTATTCAAGCTGAAAAACAGAAACATCAAATCAGCAGCGTCGGTGGCAATACCAAACACAGAACCAATAGTTGACCTACCACATGCAGAAATAAGCCCAAAAAACTCTACGCAAATGGAAAACCCTTTACCAACACCTAGAACAATAGGGATAGAAGAAATCATACAGCACATCAGGTCGGTAGAATCAAACGTGGGCGTTCGATTTTAAAGGGTGGAGGAGTTAACATAGATTACGCTGATTAAGCGACTCAGCGCACTACAGCGTGGGCTGCACTACAGCGTGGGAAACACAGCACAGCCTAGGTGATAAGTTTATGTTCTTTTAGATTATAAGTTAGTTTTAATTTGCTTGAAGAATAAAGAGGTACTGCCTCACCAAAAAAGTATTTTTTTTAAACAATTAAACTTGTTCTAATTTAATTTGTATTCGATTAGCGCTTGCTGATTTTTCTTCGTGCGTGCGTGCCCTGCTGTACTTGTTTGCATGCATGTGTTGTGTTGCTACGCTGGGCTTATTTGCATTATTTATTCTTCGTGCGTGCAGTGGGTGTAAGACGAAAATTTGTTGTTAAAATTTTCGTCATTACATAGTTAAGTTCTAATAAAATATAATTTAGTTTAAAACTCGGTAGTAATACGAATGAATTACTACCGAGTTAAAATAGAGGTAAGCAATAATATTTTTGATTCGATTAAATCTCGCAAAGCACAATAAATGCAACGCTGGAATACTGATATCGCGTTCCTTAAACCGAAAGGCAAACAGTTGTATTCAAATTGCCCATCCGGTGTCACGAACGAGGCATATTTTTTTAGAATCTTCAGCTATTCTCACGTGGAAAAATCCACTCCGCAAATCTAGTGTTGAGAAATATCTCTTCTTTCCTAAGTATTCTAAGCACGATTCTATCAGCGGTAAAGGGAAATTGTCTCGTATAGTATGTTGTTTAATACACTCTAATCAACACACTTTCTATATTCCCCAGTTTTCTTTAAGACCATTACGACCGGAGAAGCATGGTCACTCACTGGTCTGATTACTTATTTTTCTTAAAGATTGTTAATGATATTTCGGAGAGCTGTACCTTCGCCTATTGATAATCTTCGCGGTGCAAAAGAAACATCGGAATTCAATCGAATAGTTAATTCATAATCGTAGGGTCTTACATCGACATTCGATTAAAGCAAGTTCTTCAAGACAATCTGTTTTACTCTAGTCGCATTTTTAATGTTTAGGGCTGGATTAATATCTATCTCGTCGAAATTCTGAGAATCTTCATTTTGTAATGTAACACTACATACACACAACCAAAACCCATAAACAATACAATTTACGGAAATATATTCCAATAAGTCACACACAATAAATTACACTAGTCGCCTAAGTAAACAAACTGCACGTATCCGGTAATGACGACACAAAGAATGCATAGGCGACAATAGTGAATTACATTTGTAAAGTAGGGCACTTGCATTGCGCCCTACTCAAATGGATTTTTGTTTATACTAGAAATATTTCAAGTGCATCAATGACGATGCACAATTTTAGATATTTACTTATTTACTGTAAGATTGTATATACTAAAATCTAGGTTAAGAAATAGTATAAAAAAATAGATTTTTACGAAATAAAATAAGAGTTAATTTCAAACTTGAACGGAACACGTCTTCTTAATTCTCGTTTACTCTACTTCGCATGAACATAGTCCAAAGTGTTAAGACTAACAGCATTATGCTAGTTGTCTTGCATTAAAAACAGTACACACAATAGTCTACACTGTAATACAAATATACAACACCATTATTTATTACATGGCGATCCTGCGGACCGAATCCTGTTCATCCTGCTAGCTGCATACAATTTTTAAAAAAAACTGAATAGAAAATTTAAAACAAAAAAAAATTCCTGGGATAATTCCTAACATTTTCGATCCTACTAGCTGCGCAGCATTTTTACAATTTTTTTTTTAAAAAAATTTATTTTTCCTGCAAAATACGCACTAGAAAAATTATAATATTTTTACGTTCCTGCGGACCGGAAAATGTCCAATAAAACTTAAAAATCCTATTTTAAGGATTTAGAGCCTGAAAATTTTCAAATTTTCGAAAAATTCATAAATAACATTTAATAATACAACGACATCCTGCGGACATCAATCCTGCCAACTCGCAGCAAATGACGAAACTTTTTCCTATCCAATAACTCAGACAATTGAATATTCCAACTTATATGTAAAATTTTAATAATTTCTTATAAACATCCTATTGGAACAACAAAATTGAGACAATATGAACTCACTAAAGATATTAAGACCCTTAAGTAGTAGTTCCAGCGGAATTTTCGGCGCAGACAAACTTTCATCCCCATGGAACCACATCATACCTCCACAAATCCTTTTGACGAGCCGCAGCATCAGATTACCACTACTAGAGAATACACGAGGAGGACCAAAATAAATTCTTCAATCTAAAACTACATTAAATTTTTTAAAAGAGCATCAAAATGCACAAACATAATTTTAAGTACATTTTTCCAAAAATAATAATTATAAATATAATAATTATATAAATACATACATATAAATAGCTTTTATTAAATACACTGTAAGAGAAACCAATTTTACTGAACCAAGTTTTATAAACTTATAAAATGGCATCGTTCAACTTGGAAACCGCCATGAAGGCAATCCCAATATTCTCTGGCAATTACAAAGAATTGGATTCATTTCTAAAAATTATAAAAATAATTGACAGAACACTAACTGACACCGCGAAAACAGACTTTTTAGAATTTGTTTACCACATCAAATTAAATTCAAATGTAAAAGCCACGATTCATACACAACTAACTAATTTAAGTTCTCTTAAAGAACAATTACAAAACATATACAAATCACATACTACAATACCACATATACACACTTCTCTAACATCCATGACGCAAAGAAATCTATCTGTAACAGCGTATAAAGACAAAATTCTAAATCTTATTTGTGATTTAAACAAATTTTTCCAACAACAATGTACACAGACAAAACCCAAACCAAAGATATAACAAGAACATTCGCTCAAATTTCAAGTCATCATCGAGCGCTCAACACACGCAGATCACGCATCATATCATAACGTCCAGCTACCTGCTAACGATTAAAAAAAAAAAAACCAAAACCAAAAGCGAGCATTTCGCTACCTGCTACTTTTTTATTTAATATTATTTCACTTATTAATTTTTTAATTTCAGAAATACTTTTCTTTTCCAGTTATTAGAATTTATTTTCAGAAAAGGTTTTCCTTTCAATCTGCCCTATATGTGCAATTATAAGGATTAGGTGCAATATTTTATATTAGATTTAGGAGATACTGTGATATTTTATGCTCTACGACTATTTTATAAAACTATGTATATTAGTTATTATTCTTATTTTATCTGACCCATGATGATTATTGTTATATATATATATATATGCGGTGGTTTACTAATGTTACGATCGTTTGTTGTACGTTTCCTTTTGTTACGTAATATTTTACTCGCGACCACTCATAAAATAGAGACGAGCCTATTACGTCCACGTCCAACACATCGTCACGTCCATGTCCTCGTCCAACACAAAAACAAATTTAAATACATATAGGTAACAATCAAAAATCACTTACCCAACTGTCTTGACAAGTGACGTCGACGCCAACGCAGACGTCGATTCCACTGCATTACATGTCAACGTCGAATTCACAGAACCTGAAAATAAAAAGGGAAGGAACAAGAGCAGAAGGCATGTCCTCCAAAATAATAAAGCCCACTAACCTGTTGTTTTGTGCGACAGCTCACAGAGTCCCATGATCCCAAAAATGCAAATAAACTGCATTTGTTTTCCCTAATCCTAGTTATCTTGTAGACTAGCGGCGGATCTTTCCCCCAGTCTATCCGACACAATACACTTTAATTCACACGCGACGTTATTTACGAACTAATTTTAAATAAAAATACAAATAAAACAAACAATTACAAATTACAAAAAAAAAAGTAATTTTGACAAATACATTGCAATTATGAATAAAAGAAAACACAAAAGACACCGCACCGAGATTGACCACTAGAGATATTATTGACCGATATCTGTCAATTGATATCTTGACAAATATCGGCCGCTTAAAAATGGACTAGAGTGATTGTGGTGGAAAGGTTTTTTAGATGAAATGACAACTTCTCCATTGCACACAGATGGTGGTGGGGAAGCAAAAGAGACAAAATATATGTTGGGGTAAAGTTGGTTTGAGGGTTCGCTGTAAAAATATTTAAATGTATGTACTTAACATTAATTGTAGGTGCAACTGTTCTTGAAAGCAAAGGCTGCAGATGTATATATTTACAAGAAAATAAAGTTGAAGTTTTAAGATTTTAAAATGTAAAAAAAATTGTGAAGTGGAAGATCGAACTTTGAATAAAAGTGGTAACGCCATCTTTATAGGTAATGAGCACAAATGCGCTAATCGTTCATACCTTTTTTTATAAAATTCAAAGATTTAAGACAAAATCAAAATTTCTATTAGTGGAAACTCCAATTTGTTAAAACAAAAATTAAAAAAAGTGCGAATACACAAAAATCAATTTTTAAAAGTGTCTTTCTATAATACATGTAAATATTATGAAGTACGAGGGTGCCAAACAATTATTAGAAAACGGCGAGTTAAACAAGTGGAATTAGAACCTAAAATTACCAAGTTTTAAAAAGTCTCAGCAGAGACAGAGTGTGAAAAGTGTTTCTTTTGATATTAGTTTCATTCAAAATTGATTCTATTTTGCTTTTCTGAGCTTTTTTTATTGCTTCCGCTAATTTGAAATTGAGTTTTCTCTACGTTTGAGTTTTTTTTTTTATTCAAAGTAAAATCGAATTACTTACCTTTTTTTTGAGTTTTTTTATTCAATTTAAAACTGAGTTTTTTTTTAATTTGCTAGAAATTTTTTAATTGCATTCAATTTAAATTGAATCCTTTTGAGTTTTTTATTGAATTTCCTTTTTGAAATATAGTTAGTGTAAACTGCGTTTAGTAGCAACCAAATTCTATTAACACACTTTGCCACAGGTGATTCAACGACATCGTGCCGGCAGGATCTCCTTGAACATGAAAAACACTCAAGTAAGTCTAATTACATATACTTTTTATACACCCGTTGGCTACTAAGAGCAGTATTTAATAATTGATAATTCATTTTTTTTTTTAATTTTTGAGTTTTTATTAAATTTCCTTTTTTAATTTATCGTTATTTAATTGCACAAACAATAAGTTGGTTTATCCTTCTTTTATAATTACAAATGAATTATAAATACTTTGAAAATACATAATTTTTTTTACATTTCAATTGAATTTTAAAATATATTCGTATACTCTTATTGCTAAACATATTTCCATTATATTTTAAATTCAATTGTTACATACGTCATTCTAATTTGAAGTTTTTTTTTTGAATAAAAAGTAACAAATGTATTTAAAAATTGAAAAGATAAATAGTTGAGTTCTTATTGCCGTTGCCCATTGGGTGGGAGGCAAATTTCCTTGTTGCTTTATATTCCTTTAGTGGTCCTCACCATAAGTGAGTAGATCAAGTTGGCTGTAGGTGTGTGGCTGGGATTGGTGATTCCACGGTGATTTCTCTCGGCGCTTTCTAGATGACGACGTGACGGACCATGGACGATCGGACGAAGTCGACCTTTCCTTAATGATTTTATGAGGCCTCGGTACTAGTGCAATCAGTACATTGCTTTTAAATTTAATTAGCTATTAAGTGAAAAAGAGAATTTTCTAAAAGAAATCAAATTTTCTTTTGTTAATTTTAATGTAGAATAATATAGTTATAAGTTTAAAATATAAAAGCAAAGGAATGACCTGGCTGCACCGGGACTGAGGGACGGTATCCTTAATTCCCTCCTTTATCCAGCCCCTTTTGATTTTCCCTTTTTTTTATTTTTTTTTAAAAATAAGTCGACACGGTAATTAAAATTTTTGTTCATGACGAGGTGTCACTGGTAAGTGACAAGGACCGCCCGTCCGACGAGCTAAGCCGAGCAGCCGCGAGCGTGTCGCGACGTCCTTGCCAGTGGCAGAACCCCTAGTGGGACCTCGCTCCATAACAAATGGGTAAAAAATCAAAAAGGAAGGAAAAAGTCAACGAGGTCTTATCCTTAATTAAGGAACAAGTCACCAACCATGGTGGGGATTTCCTCTTGTCGTTGTACTGAAGGCTGGATGAAGTGAACCAGCTGTGCGATTCAGCGACTTCAAAGGAGGAAACCATGAGCGTTATCGAGGAATCGGATGCTGAAGCGTCCGAAGCCAGCAGCGGCGGAGAGGATAATTTTAGCGACGAAGATAGTCGCAAGGATCGTTCATCTCCCGAAACCATGGCAAAAAGAAGAAGATTGTCTGCAAGTTCCAGACCTTCATCACCACCAACTACCACCAACTTCATCTCCGCCTTCAGTAGCCAATGATGTAAGTATTGCCCCAAAACCAATTGTTGTGGAGAAAACAATAAAACCAAAAGAGGTGCAACGTAAAACGGTGCAGTCATCACAACCAACCGCTCCAGAAAACATAACCACGCAGAGTACTGGACCAGCAACCAAACCATTTGCTATCCCACCAATAATATGTTTCAGACTGAACGTCGCTGAACTCACAAAGTTCAATAAGAGTGCCAATATTAGTTGCAGAATTCGCAACATCAATAGCAGCAAATCGGTCGTTACGGCCATGAACAAAGACGGCCACAGGCGAATTCGGTCTTTCCTACAGTCGGGAAAGACTGAATTCAACACCTATACCGCTAAGGAGGACAGGAAAGAATTGTTGGTCCTTAAAGGTATTCACCACTCCTTTGACACTGAGGATGTCAAGGAAGCGTTGACGGCAGAGGGTGTCCCTGTAGTGGAGGTCAAACCCTTCAAATCACAGAGGAACGACAGGAAATTTAACCATTTCATTGTAGAGCTTGAGAAGAACTGCGATAAGGCAGCAGTATGCTCAAAAACCCTCCTGATGAACCAGTTGGTGCATTGGGAAAAGCTTAAACCAGCAGGCGTTACCCAATGCAAAAATTGCCAAAAGTTTGGACATGTCGCAAGCAATTGCGGCATGAAATATAGATGTGTCAAATGCAAAGACGAACATTTACCTGACCAATGCCCGAGAAACGCAGACAACAAGAAAGACGACAACGTCTTCTGCACAAATTGCCAAAAAAATGGACATCCTGCAAACTATCGAGGATGTCCCAAATATAAGGAGAAGATGGCGGAAAAAGTTAAAACTGCCCAAAAGAAGGAGCAGCATAAATTCGCTCAGATGTCTGCTGCAAAAGCGATAGTGAAAGGAGTTAGCTTTGCTGCTAGCAAGCCAACTACAATCAACAAACCACCACCAACCATCCAAGAAAGCAGTAAACCAGTGAAGAAGCAGGCTTTAAAAACGGATCCATCTACTGAAAAAACTAACATCTTCGACGACACTGAAAGGTTATTCGGAGCAGACCTTTTCACAATTTTGCAGAAGGCAAGAAAAGTCGTGCCTGCTAATTATAGCAGCCTTGATGACAGGTCCAAAACAACCGTTTTGGGTCGACTTATTAGTGAATTATGTTCACAATAAGCAGGATAAGTATTTTCTCATATAATGTGAACTCCATTTATTCTTTAGCAAGGCGTATCACACATAAATTATTTATTAAAACTAATAAACCCGACATTCTTCTTTTACAGGAAACAAACCTCACAGGGAAAAACCCATTCAGTCCAGATGGATACAAAATCCACAGGGTCGACAAAAGCAGTGGACGCTCTGGGACGGCGGTCCTTATCAAGAACACTATGGCAGGCGAGAAGGTGCAAATCAGTGGGTTGCGTAGCATGGAAGCAACAGCTGTCAGCATCAAAGTCAACGAGGTTGAGACCTTGCTGGTGATATCTGTGTACAATCACTGTTACGCAACGAGGGAAGACATCCAACGGGATCTGCAAACTGTCTGCGGCATCTCCTCTAGGCACACATACTGTGTGGTTGGAGGGGATTTTAACGCTAGGCACACCCGATGGCAAGATGAAGTGTGCAATATTCAAGGAAAGGCTATTGCAGATTGGCTAGATTCAAATCCTCATCAGCATACCATGGCTGTAGTTTCACAGCCCCGGAAGACGTTCCCTCGGACACCGTCAACTCTGGATTTCTTTTTGGCAACTACAAATTTTATTAATATCCTTCCAGAATTAAGAAATTATTTCTGTTTGGCGCACGATAGCGACTCGGATCATATGGCCATAGAGCTTCGAGTGAGGTTGAATCAGCGAATTCTGAAAGACACAGCAACATCTGAACTACACATCAACTTCAAGAAAGTAAACTGGAACCGGTTTAGATCTGAAGTTGAAGCTGATTTAACAATGCCAGAGGACTGCAGAAATCTGGAGAATAACGAAATTGATGATGCTATCAGAAATTTCGAGATTGCGGTAAACACAGCCATCGATCGGCAGAAAACAATACGCACCAGCAGGGATCGCTTCCAACACCTGCCTGGGCATATACAGGCAATATATGCTCACAAGCAACGGCTGAGGAAGCGCCTGCAGAGGATTTTTAACAGGACTCTTAATACAGTCAACGACGAATACCAGTCTGTACTTTCGCAACTGCGTTGTACAGTGAACATGTTTCGTCAAGCACTGCGGAGGTACCAGGAAGATGACCTGACCAAACGACTCCAGAACATCAAACCAGGTCCTGATGCTTTTAAGAAGCTGAACTCTCTGGTCGGAAAGCGTATTTCCATTTCAGAGAGTATCACGTTTGGAGATCAAGTAGCATCCAGTCCGGTTGAAAAATCCGAAGCCTTTGCCTGCCATTTTGAAAGGAGCTTTACGGACCGACCACCAACGCATCTTCCAGATTTTTTGGTGGTGGATTTTGGTATTTGAGGTGGAAAGTCTTGTGGAAGACGCCACTTCTGCAAGTAATCCTGTAGTGCGGTTTAGTGAAGAAAACCCCGCTAGAGCGCCCGTAAACGTTGAAATGTTTACCAAAACAGCTATTGTCAGTGATTTAATAATGAGTGGAAACTCAAAAAAATCATCGGGCATTGACGGGATTTCTAACTTTTTGCTTAAAAAGTTACCGGGTATGGCAATCTTGATGTTAACCATCATTTTCAGCAATTGCCTTAACAATGGTTACTTTCCAGACAACTGGAAGGTGGCCAAAGTAGTACCAGTACCCAAGAAAACTGACCGCTCAAGCGTAACTGGTTACCGTCCAATAGCTTTACTGTGTTGTATCAGTAAAGTATTCGAGCCTTTGATCCGTAAAAAGATCAATACGTTTTGTTCGGAAAGAGGCCTTTTCCTTGCTTTCAATTCGGTTTCCGAGAGAAGCACTCTACGATGCACCCTCTGCTGAAACTTCACAGCAACGTCACTCGAGGACTGAACGTTAAAAACAGTACAGTAGCCTGTTTGCAAGACATCGAAAAAGCCTTCGATAGTGTATGGATCAACGGGCTACTGTTCAAACTTATTAGATTTGGCTTCCCCAATTATATTGTAAAAATAATTAAAAATTTTCTCTTTCACAGGGTATTTTTTGTACAGATTTTTAGCGACTCATCCACTAGAAAAAGGATTAAAGCCCGAGTTCCTCAAGGTTCCAGACTTGGCCCAGTCCTTTTCAACATCTACACGGCGGATCAACCCACCAATACAGCCGGAACAAGCAGCATGCTTTACGCGGATGACTCCATCACGTATGCTGTTTCTCTCTCTCCTGAGATAGCTGCCCGAAGAGTGGAGGAACACCTCCGAAATCTTTGGGAGCACTACCTGAAGTGGGGACTGAAGATCAACGCCAAGAAATCGGAACTCATCTGCTTCCGAGTGCCAGCAACCGAAACAAGGATAAGAAAAATCGCAAGCCGGTGCAGAGCCTTAAAAATCACCCTTCCGGATAACACGACAATAAACACCAAGTCAGAGACTAAGTACCTGGGAATCAACTTTACTGAGAGGCTCAAGTTTAACTCTCACATCGATAAAACATTGAAAAAAGCGAACTACGCTCTTCATTTGGTGCACCCGCTACTAAGAAGACGAAACGGACTGTCCAACAACACCAGGCTGCTCATCAACAAGCAGCTCATCAGGCCAGTGATAACCTATGGCTATCCCATATGGTTCACCGTCTCACCAACAACGATGAAGAAGATCTCTCTATTTGAAAGGAAGGTACTTAGGATCTGTACAGGACTCTGGAGGGTGCCAAACAGCTATAAGTTTGTGTCGACTGCAAGAATTTACGACGCGGCAGGTCTGCTGGCAATAACCGACCACTTGTTCCAAATGGCAAAGAAATTCGTTGATGGGTTAGAAACACATCCAAGTCCGGAGATGCAAGGACTGAGAATCGAGGAAATCGAGCCAAGCCACCGCTATATAAACATCAGAGGATTCACAGATGCTAGATACAACGACATCCTTAATAATCAAGACGCCTCCTTCTACGAGAAGGCCAACAATCAACATTACAGGGGCTGAAGATCGCCCTGTTTATACCCCCTTTTATATTTTTTTTCATTTTTATTTTATTTTAAAATTTATCGTTTAAAATTAAATTACTTTAAATATAAACATGTAGTAGATTAAGTAGTCAAAAATATTTTTTAATTATAAGCAATACAAAAAAAGACAATGAAAATACGTCGGGCCCCTTTGGTTGAGCCGACACTTATTAATAATAGTTATAAGTTAAGTTTTAAGTCAAAATTGTATAATATCTAAATGTTTAATAAAAAAATCTTAATCTTAAAAAAAATTCTTCGCTCAAATTTCAACCAAAGGCAAAACCATTACATACGAACGATAAACAATTAAAGAAATGCTGAATATGACTACCAGGGAAACGAGGAAGCCACGGGGCAAGTGTTTTCCCCCCAAGGCCAACAATAAATATTTTTAAAGTCTCGGATAACAATACGAATTATATAATTTTGAAGAACAAAAATGCAGACTTGAGTTTTTTAATAGATACTGGCGCCGACATTTCAATTTTAAAAATCTCGAACAAGGTCGAAAATGAACCTTACTACCCTGAGGAAAAGTGTAAATTAACGGGAATTACACAAGAGGAAACATACTCTTTAGGAACCCTTGATTTAGATTTACTCATAGGTGACGCATCCTGCACACATGAATTTCAACTGGTCAAGAAAGGCGTTTTCTTAAGCAACTCAATAGCACCCAAAATAGGAATGACGCATATTAAAATTTTAAATGCAACAGAAAACGAAGTAACACTTGAAAACATCACTTTAGATATAGAACCACTCAAAGACTATGACATACTTAAATACAATAAATACGAACATAACCATAACGACGAACGTTTTCAACAAATAAAAAATCTTTTCAATATAGACTGCAATGACGATTTTTCTAAAAATTCTTTATTAAATATACTGAAACAATACCAGGACATATTTCATCTAGAGACAGACCATTTAACTACAAATAACTTCTACACACAGAAAATTTCAACAAACGACGATACACCAGTTTACATAAAGAACTACAGACTGCCACATACGAATATGGAAATAATTACAGAACAAGTCAATAAAATGCTTACAGATGATATAATAGAACCTTCAGTTAGTCCTTATAACACACCACTTCTTCTTGCACCCAAGAAAAACACAAATGACAAAAAGAAATGGAGAGTCGTTGTCGATTTTAGAAAACTAAATGACAAAATAGTCAACGACAAATTTCCGCTAACAGGACTAGAAGATATATTAGACAAGCTAGGGAGAGCAAAATGGTTTTCCACCCTTGACATGACAAGTTCTTTCCACCAAATAGAATTAGACAAGAAATCTAGACCACTTACCACATTTTCCACACCTAATGGACACTTTCAATTTAAAATCTCATCCAACAGTTTTCAACGAATGTTAACAATAGCTCTCGCCGGATTAGAGACAGAAGCTTTCTTATACGTAGATAACATAATCATCTATGGATGCAGTTTAAATCACCACAACCACAACCTAATAAAAGTATTAGATAGGTTAAAACGGTATAATTTAAAACTAAACGCAGAGAAATGCTGTTTCTTACGACCTGAAGTTGTATACTTGGGACACTTAATAACCAGAAATGGTGTAAAAACAGACCCAGCCAAATTCAATGCTATCAAAGACTATCCAATACCCAAAAACCCTGACGACGTAAGACGATTCGTTGCATTCTGCTACTACTACAGACGATTTATTCCAAACTTTGCAGATATAACTAAAGATTTAAATTCTCTATTAAAAAGAAGTGAAATTTTCATGGACACCAGAATGTCAAAATGCCTTCGAACTATTAAAACAAAAACTCATTGGTCCACCCGTATTGCAATATCCAGACTTTAACAAACAATTTATACTAACGACTGACGCATCAAACTTTGCTTTAGGTGCAGTACTCTCACAAGGTGAAATTGGTAAAGATTTACCAATATCATATGCGAGCAAATCACTGCAAAAACACGACCTTAATAAGCCAGTCATTGAAAAAGAACTATTAGCTATTCACTGGAACATAAATTTCTTCAGACCATATTTATATGGAAGAAAATTTACAGTGGTCACAGACAATAGACCACTAGTAGCATTATTCACGCATACAAATCCTTCATCAAAAATGACCAGAATTCGTCTAGACCTTTGTGACTATGATTTCGAAATAGTCTACAAAAAGGGCAAATTAAACACGAATGCAGACGCTTTATCCAGAATACAAATTGACTCCGAAATTTTAAAAGAAATGATACCGACGGAAATAAATGAAAAGGCAAAAAGAACATAAGTAATAACAAGGGGCATGTCTAATAAAGACACACAAATGAAGAATACGGAGAACTGCAACTCTCAAGTGAAGACTGTAACCCGGCCGGTACAACTTCAAATATGGGAATGCACGTCCATCAACTATATAAAGAATATAAGGGAGCTTAAATTTAAAGTCGACAAATATATATACAATTGTAAAATTAATATTGATAATAAATACGTGCACGTTGGATGCAGCGATAATTCAGCGAATCTAGATTCGACACTGAGGAAGCTGGCAACCAGAATGAACAAAGAAAATATCAAAGACCTAGCGCTAAGGAAAAATGATGAAATATTTAATGTATACACTATAGAAGAAATAAAAGAAGCATATGCCAAATTAAGAATTAATAACAAGCAGCCCAAATTAAAATCATACTATATGCCGCCCCAAAACAAATCAAAGACGAATTAACAAAATATAAGTTAATCGATGAATATCATAACTCTACACACGGAGGTCATCAAGGAGTAAGAAAAACACTGATAAAGTTAAAACAACGATAGGTTTGGAAAAATATGAGCCAAATGGTAAAAGAATTTGTAACAAATTGCGACCTTTGTGCAAGAAATAAACAAACAAAACACACTAAAGAACCCCTAATGATAACAGACACACCGACTAACAGTTTTCAAACAATAGGTATCCATAGACACAATAGGACCACTACGTATATCTAACAATTACCGATACGTCCTAACCATGCAATGCGAATTAACCAAATTCGTCATAGCACATCCCATAGAATCAAAAGACGCAGTAACAATAGCTAAAACATTAGTAGAACAATTAATATTAAAATACGGACTATTTAAGACATTAAAATTAGACAACGGGACAGAATTCACAAATGAACTTCTTAAAAACATTTGTAAATTACTTAAAATTAAACAGACATTTTCAACACCATATCACCACGAAACATTAGGATCTCTAGAAAGAAACCACAGAGTTATGAACGAATTTCTTTTATCTTTCACCGAAAATAATGAATGGGACAAATGGATACCCTATTACCCATTTGCATATAATACTACTCCACACATTGACACAGGCTATTCACAATTTGAATTAATTTATGGTAAATTAGCAATTCTACCGAGTGATATAATAACCAATAATCAAAAATTCTATAATTACGAAAACTATACAAACGAACTTCGAACTAGACTAAAAACAGCACTACAAAAAGCCAGGGACATAACTAACAAAATAAAAATGAAAAGAATATTAAAAAGCAACAATGATTATAAAAACACTTTAAAAGCAAAACATAGGAGATTTAGTCCTATAAAAAGTAGAAAATAGAACAAAAAGTCCATATAAAGGACCATATGAAGTAATAAGTAACGAAACGGTGTAAACACCACAATAAACGTTAATGGTATAAATAAAACCATACACAACAATATGTTAAAGTTATATAAGCCATGTATAAAATAGAATAAGAACTGTCCAATATATTATATAAACCTAGAAGAATAATAATTGTACATACAACAAAATATATACACATATTATATCACTTTATTAATTTTTAATAGCATAAGAACAACTCTTTATATATTATTATATAATTACAAAATTTTTCTTTTCTTACATAAAATAAAAATTTTTTCTCTAAAGGGTGAGGGTGTAGTGTAACACTACATACACACAACCAAAACCCATAAACAATACAATTTATGGAAATATATTCCAATAAGTCACACACAATAAATTACACTAGTCGCCTAAGTAAACAAACTGCACGTGTCCGCTAATGACGACACAAATAGGCGACAATAGTGAATTACATTTGTAAAGTAGGGCACTTGCATTGAGCCCTACTCAAATGAATTTTTGTTTATACTAGAAATATTTCGAGTGCATCAATGACGATGCACAATTCTAGATATTTAGTTATTTACTGTAAGATTGTATATACTAAAATCTAGGTTAAGAAATAGTATAAAAGAATAGATTTTTACGAAATAAAATAAGAGTTAATTTCAAACTTGAACGGCTTAATTCTCGTTTACTCTACTTCGCTGGACATAGTCCAAAGTGTGAAGACTAACAGCATTATGCTAGTTGTCTTGCATTAAAAACAGTACACACAATAGTCTACAGTAATACACACACATTATTTATTACAATTTGCCATACTTCTGAAAAATTCTTAAGAGAAAGGATCTAATATTACTTCGACGTCACAACAATGCTTACAATCATTCGGTTTAGCTAATAGGAACTTCGGTTTTTCGGATTCTTCTACTAATGCAGACGGTGACAAGTCAATGGTTGCTAAAGCTTATCCTTTTGAAATGCCCGAAACGAGTGAGTAGAAACACAACTCTTTATTAAATTCTCTATATTAACTTCACTTGCCCGTGGCACGGATGTCGGTCGTCGGTTCTCGGTCTGTCGTGGAATCTTGCGATCAATTTTTAACCCACTTCCCAAAGCCCGATTTTATTGAAATTTTGCACACATTTTTTTTTTTTTATATAATTCGCGCACGCAGAAAGGGGTTCGCACCCTTATTACGTTCGGCAATATGCTTGGCACAGCGTGTACGTCTGAAGAACGAATCCCTGAACTTAACTGTACGTCCGAAGATGGGCTTAAGGGTAAACAGATGTGCATTTAGAGCGCCACGAGTGTTGCGGTTGAATACAAGGAGAGGTGGCATGTAACTGGCTATTTCTCTTGAGAACCGCTGGTGGAAGAAGCGATAAAACAGTGATAAGCAGGAGACTTTCCTGCGGTTATTAAGCGAATCAATTGATTTCGTAATGTTTTCGTCACCGATTTTTTTTCGCACAGTTTTGTATTCTATCTAGTTGATGCAAGGTGGTTTTAGGCGCACCTGACCAGATATGACAATTGTACTCTAGTATAGGGCGAATAAAGGCCTTGTAGATAGTAGCTAGGTCAGAGGGAGAAAAAATTGCACCGGGTTAGAAAACCTAAACATTTCGCAGCATTTTTGGCGACGGTAAATATATAACGAAGCTTGTCGTTGAGGCGCATACCGAGAATTGCGAGATTTCAGTTTCCTCGATGCAAGTGCCATTCATGGATAATGGCATGGGATTTGGGATTCGCTTGGACGACAGGAGACAGCATTGGGTTTAGGTTAAATTCTACTTGATGGTTTTCTCCCCATTTTATGCTGTCTAGGTCAGAATTTAACGTACATACTTAACATACGAAGTTGTTTAAGTTCCACATGAGATGTGGAGGGAAGTTCCTCAAACTTATATGAGAAGCTGAGAGTGCTGTCGTCAGCGAAAGAGTGAATTGGATTAGAAGTCACAGATAAGAGATCATTAATAAAAATGAGAAAGAGTGTCGGGGACAGAACAGAGCCCTGGGGAACGCCAGCATTTATGTGAAAAGCTTACGCAATGGTAATGCCAGCTTGGAAGAACACCTCTTCAGAACTAATGGGGAAATACCATCTGGACCAGCGGATTTGTGAATGTTGAGATCGTTTAAAACTCTAGCAACTGCACGAGTACGAATGAAGATTTGACCCAAAGAGTGTTCAATACTCGGGGGTGCAGGCGGCATCAATGCACAATCTGGAAGCGTGGAGCTAGCTGCAAAATGTGCAGCAAACAGATTGGCTTTGTCTTTAGAGTTGACAACTGGAGTGCCATTATAAATGAGCGTTAGAATGGACGACGAGGCTGTATTTTTGGTCGTAGGCGAATTTGACTCGCCTAAGATAAGGATTGCAATCATTTCTGGCTCGTTTAAAATTTGTTCGGTTTTCTTGTGTAGGGTTTGCTTTTTAAAACCGAAAGCATACCTCTCTAATCCTAGAAGCCTCTTTACAGCTCGAATCGTACCATCCATCATCCTTTGGTTTGATAGACTTATCCCTGAAGGGGATAAACTTTCTCATACCAATAAGAATGATGTTTGTGTGCATCAGCGGCGACATCCACGTTGTTATCGCGAAAAAATAGCGACCAGTTAAAACTCCCAAAGAAGTTGTTAAGGCCATCCCAATTGGCTTTATCGTATTGCCATACTGTTTTTTTGGGAGTTTTTTTCTCTAACTGCGTGGTTTATTAACGAGAAATTAGCGGATACAACACAATGGTCAGACGAGCCTAGAGGCGATAATACATTGACGGAGTAATTATCAGGACGAGAGGTAAGGAACAAGTCAAGGGTGTTTGCGGAATGATTTGCAATGTCAGGTATTCGTGTAGGCTCATTTACAAGCTGAGTAAGGTGATTTAAGTCAGCGAACAATTCAACATCACTTTCTACGGGTGTTGTCTGGCCAGAATGGCGAAGCTACCCAGAACTGTGTACATTGAAATCACCCGCAATAACGATTTCAGTGTTTTCATCTCTCAGCCATATGAAATTAAACTCCGCATTGGAACATTGGCTTAATTGAGGCAACATCACTACGGACATAAATTGCGAGCCCGCGTCTTGGGAAAAATAATGGCACTAAGCAATACCGAGGCCGATTTAAATCTGAAGTATCAGAATTCACAAATACCTTAGTGCCAGAATTGCTGGACTGTGGAAATTAACATAAGCAAATACAGCGAAAAAATTCGTTCTCAGCCCACGTATGTTGCTGAGATCCACTCGGAAACTACACATAACTATACAAAACAAACACACAAAACACAACTTACCGCTTCTTTTAACCGAATTGAGATTTGGATTATTTACACAAATTGTCGCCAGTGTTATGCCTTCACGACAAAATGAGTTAAATTACCAAAAGAAAAAAACACTCACAATCCTTTATTGTAGCTGTATTTCCGGAGACAACACTTTTTATTAAAATTTGAGAACCCTCGGGCCACGGGTTCGCAATTTGCCCGGTTTTCTTCAAATTTTAACACATACCCATCTCCTATTAGAGAATTTACATGAAAAATTTTAATTTTTTGGGTTTGTTTTTTTTTTTGTCTGAATTTATTAGATTAATTTTTTCGATAACAAAAGGAAATATATCTATTGACTTTTTCCTTATTGAACATAAAGGAATATTGAACTTAATTAAAAAACATCGCCCCAAAAGTAAGGGCACTGGTATGATATCATCTGGCATAACCAGGATGTCACCAAATGAGTGTGATCTCAAAATGTTATCTTGCAAATTATGGAACCCTTATGGAACCATATTCGATTTATCCCGAGTCCACAAAATTTGGTCTTATTTTTAACTTCACGCACGGGCAACGGGACCATGGACTTGCGTATTATATTAACCGGACTGCTAGTATCAAAGAGACAAAATAGTTGTTATTCCAATAAACTCCTCTCGCGCATTTTCAACGGCAAAACTTACCAAATTAACGCAGCTCTTGGCGGCTGCATTATGTTTTTTATCCTCAGTTTCTGCACTCGCTTCGGTTTGCCGCATGATTTCCGAGCATGCTCAGACTGCCAGAAATTAAAGCATACTACTTGTAGTCGCTCTTCGTAAGGGCATTCAGATTTCACGTGGCCCATACGGGAGCAGTTGTAACAACGAACTCCATCCTCACTTGTCTTCAACGTCAGTTGTGGCTTTGCGTCGATTGATTTCGGTTTAGTGTGACTGACATCTTCTGTAACCCCTTTCATCGACCACCTTCCCACAAACATGTTGACAGCATCCTTAAGAACTGTCAGCTTTTTCGCACCGACAATAGTATGAATTCACTAATGCAGTTCTGTAGGCCCTCTTGTATAAGAGCCACCAATTCAAGCTCACTAACGTCACTTCGTGCAGTGATTGCCTCCATCTCCTTAATATACCAGCGCACTTCTTTCGTCGTTTTTTTTCACTCTGTGACGAAATGTTTTGTATACCTCCTAGCGACTGATTGGTCGACCAAACTCGCTAATAAGGCTTGTCTTCAGTTCGTTGTATGTTAAAGCACCACGACTGAGCAACAGCCTTGCAGCACCTGTCAGCGAATTTCGCAGAGTCAAAAACTTAATCAACTATTCAGATCTCTTTTGAATGACGAAAAAAATCATACACACTATATGTACGGTCCTCTCCACTAAACTTTATGATAGCATGTTCGATGTCATAGAAATAAACACTGCGACTCGGTTGTAAGACGGTTGCCTATTGGCCATCTGTAGTTGCACTTCGTTCCATAACCTCAATTCCTTGACGAAGTCGTAGAATTTCGTGACGCCGGCGTAGATTGGAAAGGAAAGCTCAAGCTCTAACATATTAGCTTCCATCGTTTGTTTATTGTCGTAGTTTGATGTCGCATTAACGGTACAGATCGGAGCTTCGGTAGCAATTGGAATAGCGGAAGAAAAAGTCGGTGCGACGGTAGTAATTGCTTCAGCGGTGTGAGTATGTGAATTAGTACTGCGGTTGAAACTAGCTCTTTGGTGGCAATCGGTGCGTTGCTAGCTAGCAGCAACACCGGCGGGTCAGCAATGAGACCGGAGGTGGCATTTTGTGCCTATGTAGTCATCTGGGCTTCGTTGTCACTCGTAACGTCCACGACGGTGTCAGTATCTGAGGAATTGACTTTTTCCTTATTGAACATAAAGGAATATTGAACTTAATTAAAAAACATCGCCCCAAAAGTAAGGGCACTGGTATGATATCATCTGGCATAACCAGGATGTCACCAAATGAGTGTGATCTCAAAATGTTATCTTGCAAATTATGGAACCCTTATGGAACCATATTCGATTTATCCCGAGTCCACAAAATTTGGTCTTATTTTTAACTTCACGCACGGGCAACGGGACCATGGACTTGCGTATTATATTAACCGGACTGCTAGTATCAAAGAGACAAAATAGTTGTTATTCCAATAAACTCCTCTCGCGCATTTTCAACGGCAAAACTTACCAAATTAACGCAGCTCTTGGCGGCTGCATTATGTTTTTTATCCTCAGTTTCTGCACTCGCTTCGGTTTGCCGCATGATTTCCGAGCATGCTCAGACTGCCAGAAATTAAAGCATACTTCTTGTAGTCGCTCTTCGTAAGGGCATTCAGATTTCACGTGGCCCATACGGGAGCAGTTGTAACAACGAACTCCATCCTCACTTGTCTTCAACGTCAGTTGTGGCTTTGCGTCGATTGATTTCGGTTTAGTGTGACTGACATCTTCTGTAACCCCTTTCATCGACCACCTTCCCACAAACATGTTGACAGCATCCTTAAGAACTGTCAGCTTTTTCGCACCGACAATAGTATGAATTCACTAATGCAGTTCTGTAGGCCCTCTTGTATAAGAGCCACCAATTCAAGCTCACTAACGTCACTTCGTGCAGTGATTGCCTCCATCTCCTTAATATACCAGCGCACTTCTTTCGTCGTTTTTTTTTCACTCTGTGACGAAATGTTTTGTATACCTCCTAGCGACTGATTGGTCGACCAAACTCGCTAATAACGCTTGTCTTCAGTTCGTTGTATGTTAAAGCACCACGACTGAGCAGCAGCCTTGCAGCACCTGTCAGCGAATTTCGCAGAGTCAAAAACTTAATCAACTATTCAGATCTCTTTTGAATGACGAAAAAATCATACACACTATATGTACGGTCCTCTCCACTAAACTTTATGATAGCATGTTCGATGTCATAGAAATAAACACTGCGACTCGGTTGTAAGACGGTTGCCTATTGGCCAACTGTAGTTGCACTTCGTTCCATAACCTCAATTCCTTGACGAAGTCGTAGAATTTCGTGACGCCGGCGTAGATTGGAAAGCTCAAGCTCTAACATATTAGCTTCCATCGTTAGTTTATTGTCGTAGTTTGATGTCGCATTAACGGTACAGATCGGAGCTTCGGTAGCAATTGGAATAGCGGAAGAAAAAGTCGGTGCGACGGTAGTAATTGCTTCAGCGGTGTGAGTATGTGAATTAGTACTGCGGTTGAAACTAGCTCTTTGGTGG
This sequence comes from Nephrocerus scutellatus, assembly GCA_947095585.1. NCBI lineage: Eukaryota > Metazoa > Arthropoda > Insecta > Diptera > Pipunculidae > Nephrocerus > Nephrocerus scutellatus. The sequence continues at coordinate 57,292,016 of OX352761.1, read as the reverse complement.
CAATCGGTGCGTTGCTAGCTAGCAGCAACACCGGCGGGTCAGCAATGAGACCGGACCGGATTTTGTGCCTATGTAGTCATCTGGGCTTCGTTGTCACTCGTAACGTCCACGACGGTGTCAGTATCTGAGGAAAGTTGCGTGGCTGCCAGACTGGATACGACATAACCTGTGCTTCCATTGTTCGTGTGTAATAAAATGGAGAAAAGAATCGAGTAGAATTTAACGCTTACAATATCCAATGTTGTCTCCTGTCGTGAAATAACCACATATCTGGTCTAGTGTGCCTAGAACTACCTTGCATCAGCTGGATAGAATACAAAACCGTGCGATAAAACTTATCGGTGACGAAAACATTGCGAAATCAATTGATTCGCTTGAACAACGCAGGAACATTTCCTGCATGTCACTGTTTATACATCGCTTCTTCTTCACCAGCACTGCTCAAGAGAAATAGCCAGTTGCATACCACCTGTCCTTGAATTCAACCACAATACTCGTGGGTCTCTAAAAGTTCATCAGTTTCCCCTCAAGCCCATCTTCGAACGTAGTTAAGTTCAGAGATTCATTCTTCAACCTTCAGCCGAGGGATACAAGGTCATACAGGCCTATCAGCCTTACATCATTTATTCTCAAATCCATGGAAAAAATCTTAGGCCACTACATAAGATCTAATATACTCCAATCAAATCCACTTAACCCCAGCCAACACGCATATCAAGCTGGAAAATCACCAGAAACAGCACTCCACGAGCTGACAACTAAAATCAAAGACACACTCCGAAGCAAAGAGATGTTACTATGCGCCTTCATCGACATCCAAGGCGCTTTCGACAACACTAACTTCGAAGTAATTCAAGCACAAGCTAGAACAAGGAGAATAGATTCCTCTATCATAGGATGGGTCATGTGCATGCTAAGGAGTAGGAAAATTCGGGCCTCATTTGGTGACGATATCATCACAATAGCGGCAACAAGAGGCTGCCCACAAGGTGGCGTTTTATTACCACTCTTGTGGCTACTGGTGATGGATCAGTTCCTCGACAGGCTTAAGAATAATCTTATCACAAATTGACTATGCGGATGATCTAGTCCTATTAGTTCGAGGCAAATTCGAAAGCACGATAACAGAGCGCATGCAATTAGCTCTCAAAATAGTAAACGAATGGTGCCGGGAGGAGGAGGCGTTTTATCACCACTCTTGTGGCTACTGGTGATGGATCAGTTCCTCGACAGGCTTAAGAATAATCTTATCACAAATTGACTATGCGGATGATCTAGTCCTATTGGTTCGAGGCAAATTCGAAAGCACGATAACAGAGCGCATGCAATTAGCTCTCAAAATAGTAAACGAATGGTGCCGGGAGGTAGACCTAAGTGTCAACCCAGATAAAATAGTATGCACCGTTTTCACAAAAAGAAGGAGAACAACTCTTCCCGCCCTAAGATTCCAAGGCAAAATACTCCAAATAATGCCTGAAGCAAAATACTTGGGGGTAATGTTCGACCAAAAACTAACATGGAACTCCCATATATCATACATCACCAACAAAGCTAACAAAGCGTACTTGCCAACGCATGTTCAGTAAAACGTGGGGAGCAAACCCGCAAGTTACTCTATGGCTATACCAAAGCATTATCAGGCACAGGCTCACTTACGCAGCCCTGATATGGTGGCCAAAAACTCGCTCAAAACTCAGTAAAATTCAAAGATTAATATTAATAATATTAATGCAACAGGAGCCATCAAGACTTTCCCAACAGCAGCACTAGAAAAACTACTAGGACTCACACCTCTTCACTTACACATCAAAAGTGAAGCCATTTCACTCAAGGTAATCAACCAACTCAAAATCAACAGACCAGGACATACAAGCATCATCACCAAAATCAATTTGGGAAGCGAATTTGTCCTCCAATCAGACCCAATGATAAAAACAACTAATTTCCAAAGGAACTTCTCAGTTAAAGTACCGGACCGTAATCAAGTTGAAAATATCATAAATAACCTCCCCAATCATGCATCTATCTGGTACACAGATGGATCCAAAACAAACTCAGGAACAGGGGCAGGGGTATTCGGACCCAGAATCAAATTACGTATACCCCTAGGAAAATCCCCAACCGTTTTCCAGGCAGAAACAACAGCATTAGAAGCCTGCACACTAGAATGTATAAAGAGAAAATATAGAAGAACCGAGATCTATATAATCTCCGATAGTCAGGCCGCTTTACTAGCGCTCGGTTTTCAATTCAAAAACAACGTGGAGCTGCTACTGCCACCTAAACGAACTGACAAAAACCAACAAGGTCAACCTGATGTGGTCCTTAGGCCATTCAGACAAAAGCCAACAAGGTCAACTTGATGTGGTCCTTAGGCCATTCAGGCATTTATGGGAACGAGACAGCAGACCTCTGCGCAAGAGCAGGCGCGGAAGAGACCTTTACTGGCCCCGAGCCAAGCATAGCCTTCAGCAAGAGCCACCTAAAAAATAAAATAAAGCAGTGGGCAAACAACGCCATCGAGGCTGAATGGGAAGCATCAACTACGATAAACAAACCAAAAAGCTTTTCAAATACAACATTAAAAAAACCACCCATAAAAATAATTTCAATTTTTCATATAAATTCTCTAAGAGGAGATACATATATGTGTACAGTTAAAACCGGTTTAATTTGGAAACAATTAATACTAGAGCCCCTTCAAAACTTCAAAATTTTTACCAAAACTGTTGTCACCGGAGATACACAAGTGTATCACTTCAAATTTTTAATAGGAGGTGTGTTGTCGCAGTTGAAAATTTGAAGAAAATAGGGCTAATTTTATAAAAACTTATATGGGCCACAGTGACCTCACTCCAAAAATTTTACAAAAAGTTTTGCCCATCGGAGATACAGATGTATTAAAAATATAAAGAAAATCGCTCTAATTTAAAAAAAAAATTATTGGGCACGCCTCGCCCGTTCACTCCAAAAAAATTTTAGAAGGTTTTGTCCATCGGAAATACATATGTGCTTAAAATTTGAAGAAATCGGGCTAATTTTTAAAAAATTTATATGGACATCCCGCGGGCCTCAGGGCCCGTTCACTACAAGAATTTCACAAGTTTTGTCCATCGGAGATACCCATGTGTTTAAAATTTGAACAAAATCAGGCTTTTTTTTAAAGATTTATATCGGCACCCCTGGGGCCTCAGGGCCCGTTGTTGTCTATCGGAGACCTGGGGTCCAGGGTCTCCAAAATTTTTACAAAAAGTGTTGTCTCTCGGAGATATTCATGTGTATAAAATTTGAAGAAAATCGGGTTAATTTTTTTAAAAAATTTGTATAGGGCCCCACGATTGCGGTCCCGTCCGTAAAAGAAAGTCGTGTTGTGTCCACAGCTCCATTTTTTTTATTTAATAGCACACGCTCAAAAAGTTTTTGCATCATAAATGTATTGTTACGAAATACAGGCTTTCGAGTTCGTAAAGGATTTTGCAAATAAAACACAAAACAAATTTATTAATTTAAAAATAACAACTTTAATAAACAAACAGTTAAAATAATTCAAGTTCACAATTTATATTGGTGATTACTTTTCACAGTACACAAAAACACTTATATGATACTAGTACTTCACAATAATTCACTTAGGTTGTAACTTTATCACTTTTAAAGAACTTTTACAACTTGACTTCCAAATAACTAATCCACTTCTCTGCAGTGAACGCCACCTTTTATACTCATTGAAAAGCTTGTAGAAACTTCCAATCTTATAGACAGAAATATCCAGGAAAAACCAGAAAATTGTAGCCTTATTCCCTTATTTACAACTAACGATTCTAATATGTAATGAGTCATCTTCTAAATATAAACTACATGTTCAATCATGTTCTTTTACAAAAGCCGGGCAAACCGCACAAACCGGTTTGACTATATTTTTGAACAGTGCACAATGATTCAAACTTGCAGGCGGTTACATTTCAAATTTCAAATAATCTAAAGTCGTACAGCCTAAAAGTATGCTACATAAAAGTGCTTATTTTTAGTATGCAGTATTTACATTGGGATTTATTTTAGGATTTGAATTCTATAGTATGAGCTACTAACTACTATTCGTAACAGTATCAAGGAATGCAAAAGAGAACGTTGATGTGTGCATGTATTTTGACTGCATGCGGATCATAGTGATGCGGGAATACAGAGCTTGGTAAAGCATTTCACATTCGTGTTATACGACTAAAGAAAGAGTCTCTAAACTTAACAGTACGTCTAAAATAGGTTTACGGGTAAACTGATAACGTTAAGCATTCAAAGCGCTGAGTGTATTGCAGTTGAATTCATTGAGCAGCGGAATGCAACTGGCTATTTCTCTGTATCAACTTTAATAGAAAAACCGGTAAAACATTGACAAACAGGAGACATTTTTAACTTCTAGCTGTACAGTGTGTATTATGACGTATATCCCATTAAAACCTAACCGATGTCTCGGGGTTACATGTGATACGACAAACCCTTGTCAATTGACACCTAGTGGAACATCTGCTAAGCGAGTGATCGGCAGTGTATTTCAATTATCAACGAATTAAGATACTTATGTAGTGCAGTCCCCGTGTTATTTAATTTACCATGGCACGGCACTTTGTACATAAGTACAGTACAGTTGCATTGCACAGTGACTGATGTTGCGTAAGAGTAGAAATGATATTGAGGCCGGAAGAATAATTGAACCGATATCGGGTCGATACTACTGATCGATGATTGTACCGATGGATAATAAATCGATCCGATTGATTAATTATTCAAATCTAACTTAGTTTAAACCCAGAAGTTTGGGTATAATTCGAAGAAATTGAACTAAGATCTACATTCTAGACAAGTCGCAGCATAGCTGACGACAGCGGGCTTGTCTATAGTAGAAATTAAGAAGAAATTGAAATAAGATTAAGACCTAGGCTTTTCTAGAACTAAAAATTAAGTAAATTCAAATATTTTAAATAAAATATTTCTTCCCGTCGAGTTCTCTTCCCCGTCTGATAGCGGAACGTCGACTTACGACAAACAAAGTTAATATTTTTGTCACCTATAAGTTTTATCGCACGGTTCTGTATTTTGTCAAGCAGATGGAAATTGGTCTTAGGTGCACCTGACCAGACATGACGGTTATACTCGAGTTTGGAGCGAATTAATGCCTTGTACCAAGAATTACTAGTTTTTCAATTTCCTCAATGCAAGTGCCATTCATGGATAATGGCTGAAGGTTACTATTTCGCTTCAGCGAAAGATGCCCGATTGGGTTTGGGAAGCGCTAAATTCGAATTGATCGTGGTCAGAATTTAACGAACTTAACATACGCTGTTGTTCTTGTTCCACATCCGAGGAGAAAGGACTTGAACCTGTGAACATTTATAAGAGAAGTTTAGAGTACTGTCGTCAACGAAGGAATGTATAGGATTAGAAGTTGCAGACAGAAGATCGTTAATAAAAAAACAACCCATAAAAATTAAAAGTTTTCTTGTAAATTCTCTAATCGGGGATACACACACATAGACACACACTGCGTGCACGTTTTGTGGCAAAATCATCCACCAAATGACGCAGCGGCAGCGAACAGCACTGCTCACAAAACAGAGCTCAGACTTTGCCGTGATCTGATGCGATATAGCGATATTTAAAAATTGTGTATTGGGGTCCCCAAGGGGCCGATCGCTCCAAATTTTTACAAAAAGTGTTTTCCATCAAGACACACATGTGTACAAAATTTAAAGAAAATCGGGTAAATTTTGTAAAATATTTGTCTGGGAGCCACCCGACCCCGCGGCCCGAGGAGCCTCAAATTTTAATAGAAAGTGTTGTCACGGGAGATATACATGTGTGCAAAATTTCAATAAAATCGGGCTGTAGGAAGTGGGTTAAAAATTGATCACAAGATTTGGTGTGCCAGCCAGCCAGCCACCCGGCAGACTTAAAACCGTCCTACACATCTTGAATTGAACGGTTTGAAAGATAACTTTTAATCTATTAAAACAGGGTTACATGGACGACATGGACGAATTCTAGATGAACTTGGTGCCAAACTCGGTGGTCGAATGCCTTTGAAATATCAAGGGATACAACTTTGCTTTCACCAAAATTGTGAAAAGACACTTTTCGATGAGATATGACATCAGCTAACTAGTGAAACGGTGTCCACGGAAGAGTGATTTTATAACGTTAAGGAAAGTTAATCAGCGTTCCCATGATCATGAAAGAAGGGACCTTAGTGCTGTGGGTCGGTAAAAAGAGAGAAATGATGGTTCACCCTTTTTTGCTATAAATGGACAAATGCTATTTTCCAATTACTCGGAAAGAAAAAAAGGATAGGTAGAAAAGCTTACGCAATGGTAATTTCCGCGATTTCCTCTTCAGAACTAATGATGGAATACCATCAGGACCACCGGATTTGTGTACGCTGACGTCACTAAGAACTCTATCAACTCCATGAGTACGAATGTAAATTTGTCCCATTAAATGTTCGATAGTCGGAAGTACAGGTGGAAGCAACGCACGTGGGCATCAGGTAGCTTGGCTTTGTCCTTAGGGCTGACAGCTGGAATGTCAAAAAAGACACACATGTGTATAGATATCTCATCTTTTTCTCTCTCTAATTTCCTAACGCCCATGCTGTAGTTAGCATTATAAGGGTGCAAATCCCTTGAGCGTGTGTACATTATTAAAAATATGTCATTGTGAATGACCATTGACCAAAAATTTTTACTACTTTTGGGACATTGCAGTATTTTTTGTCTCATTCTTTGATCATAGACGAATTTGGCTCGCCGAATTTATACATTGCTATCATTTCTGGCACACTTGTAGTTTTGTCGATTTTCCTCTGTGCGGTTTGCTTTATACAACCGAAAACTTACCTCCCTGTACTGTATTTCGCATTCAAACGACAGGCTGCTTCACTCGCGGCACCATTTCATCTAAAAAAAAAAAAAAAAAAAAAAAGCACAAAATGTAAAATAAAACTGTCAATGAGAGAATTTTAAAGAGAAAAGATTCGTTTTCTAAGGAAATCAAATGTATTTGAAAAAAAAGTTGACAACGGTAAAACCTAAAATAAAAGCAAAATTAAAGTCCACATATATAAACATTGACCAAGAAAATATTACAAATAATGACGTAAGTAAGCCTTCAAAATTCTTGGAAACTTGGTCCTCCTGAACTTCCGGAACTACTTGACGTCTTTCTTGAAGACCAACAACTTGACAGTGAATCGTAACGGTTTCGTCTGTAGTACTAGGCCTAACGAGCTGATAGGCTTATCAAAATTCAGCTTCCAAAAACTGAAAAAACTCAGACGAAGGAACTGTTAAAACAATGGACTGAAGGAGGAGAATCGGCTCCAAAGAAGGCGATGACAGTTCCATATGTAGGCAAGGTCATGACGTCAGTTTTTTGGAATGCGCGAGATATTATTCTCAATGATTATCTTCAGAAAGAAAAAACAATCGACTCCGTGTATTATGCGAACGAAAAAAGTTTTTTTTTTCATCAACACAATGAACCAGTTAAGAGTTAAAGTTCGAATTGCTTTCTTATGCGCCCTATTCGCCAAATTTTGGCCCCTCAGACTATTTTCTGTTTTCGAACTTAAGAAAATGGCTTGGTGGTAAAATATTTGCCAACAATATAGAGGTGGAGTCTGCGGTTGATGGGTATTTTAAGGAGCTCGACGATTCTCACTATAAACAGGGTATCGAAGCTATTAAACATCACTGGGAAAAATGTACCGAACTAAAAGGAGACTATGTAGAGAAATAAAGATATTTTATCACAAATTTTTCTGAGACTTCTTCTTCTAGAACAACCCTCGTATAACAAGCGTTTATTGAATTTGAAGAACGCTAATAAAAACAACCCATAAAAATTAAAATTTTTCGTGTAAATTCTCTAATCGGGAATACACAATGTGCAGTTTGAATAAAATCGGGTAAATTTTTTAAAATTTTTGTTAGAGAGCCCCCCAACCCTGGGGGATATATTGGCATTCATAAGAGGACTATGCCACCACATAATGTGATACGACATCTGGGACGCACAATAGACCTCAAGGTCGCAGTGCACAAGGCTCTACAGCCCACCAACAATAACATAACATAACATAACATAACCTTCAGCCGTACAACGCATTATGGAATGCTTTGCCAAGCTCTATTTTTCCACTTCTCTGCGATCCACATGCGTTTAAGACAAAAGCTCAAAGACATCTCCCCTTTCCCTTAACGCACACGCTGTACCAAGCATATAGCCAAGTATTTTAAAGGTGCGAACCCCTTTATAATACGATAATACCTGCATATTAGGGTGTCGCCTAATTCGTCAAACATAATTTGGGAAATGATTCTTGGGTATATTCTAAGAAAAATATCGCTTTACAGTGAGGGTCTATCTCCAATGGTGACATGATTTATCAGGGTTTTAAGAAGCTTACTTTGGTGTACTCTGATCCATGTTAACGGAAATTTGCTCTGTTAATACTAACGGTAGAACTTCGTTTAGGACTTTATTTTTATGAGAAATATTAGCCTTTGTAACTGCGTTTAAAAAAAATGGATATCTGGAGTCTTCAAATATCCAACTTCTATGCCTGTTCCAGTTTTCTTGTCCATGCTCATTTTTGACTTTGACTTTAACTTTTTATTACTTGTTTCTTATGAACGTAATAATAATAAAAAAAAAATCACCATCAAAGTTTTGGAAACCCCCATAGATTTTATGATACTTGTGTAGAACACGAAGCTGGCACCGCAGTAGAAGTAGAAGTAGAAAACGTAGTTGGCACCGCGAGAGAGATGTCGAAGAGTGACAGCTACAATTGAAGAGAGCGTAATAGATCGGCAGAGGGGACAGTCGTCGCGGATAGTGTTACAGATAATTGAATTGTTCTTAAATAAACGTGAATTGATTGAAAATAAAAGTAATCATAATAGAAAGTGTTGTCACGGGAGATATACATGTGTGCAAAATTTCAATAAAATCGGGCTGTAGGAAGTGGGTTAAAAATTGATCACAAGATTTGGTGTGCCAGCCAGCCAGCCACCCGGCAGACTTAAAACCGTCCTACACATCTTGAATTGAACGGTTTGAAAGATAACTTTTAATCTATTAAAACAGGGTTACATGGACGACATGGACGAATTCTAGATGAACTTGGTGCCAAACTCGGTGGTCGAATGCCTTTGAAATATCAAGGGATACAACTTTGCTTTCACCAAAATTGTGAAAAGACACTTTTCGATGAGATATGACATCAGCTAACTAGTGAAACGGTGTCCACGGAAGAGTGATTTTATAACGTTAAGGAAAGTTAATCAGCGTTCCCATGATCATGAAAGAAGGGACCTTAGTGCTGTGGGTCGGTAAAAAGAGAGAAATGATGGTTCACCCTTTTTTGCTATAAATGGACAAATGCTATTTTCCAATTACTCGGAAAGAAAAAAAGGATAGGTAGAAAAGCTTACGCAATGGTAATTTCCGCGATTTCCTCTTCAGAACTAATGATGGAATACCATCAGGACCACCGGATTTGTGTACGCTGACGTCACTAAGAACTCTATCAACTCCATGAGTACGAATGTAAATTTGTCCCATTAAATGTTCGATAGTCGGAAGTACAGGTGGAAGCAACGCACGTGGGCATCAGGTAGCTTGGCTTTGTCCTTAGGGCTGACAGCTGGAATGTCAAAAAAGACACACATGTGTATAGATATCTCATCTTTTTCTCTCTCTAATTTCCTAACGCCCATGCTGTAGTTAGCATTATAAGGGTGCAAATCCCTTGAGCGTGTGTACATTATTAAAAATATGTCATTGTGAATGACCATTGACCAAAAATTTTTACTACTTTTGGGACATTGCAGTATTTTTTGTCTCATTCTTTGATCATAGACGAATTTGGCTCGCCGAATTTATACATTGCTATCATTTCTGGCACACTTGTAGTTTTGTCGATTTTCCTCTGTGAGGTTTGCTTTATACAACCGAAAACTTACCTCCCTGTACTGTATTTCGCATTCAAACGACAGGCTGCTTCACTCGCGGCACCATTTCATCTAAAAAAAAAAAAAAAAAAAAAAGCACAAAATGTAAAATAAAACTGTCAATGAGAGAATTTTAAAGAGAAAAGATTCGTTTTCTAAGGAAATCAAATGTATTTGAAAAAAAAGTTGACAACGGTAAAACCTAAAATAAAAGCAAAATTAAAGTCCACATATATAAACATTGACCAAGAAAATATTACAAATAATGACGTAAGTAAGCCTTCAAAATTCTTGGAAACTTGGTCCTCCTGAACTTCCGGAACTACTTGACGTCTTTCTTGAAGACCAACAACTTGACAGTGAATCGTAACGGTTTCGTCTGTAGTACTAGGCCTAACGAGCTGATAGGCTTATCAAAATTCAGCTTCCAAAAACTGAAAAAACTCAGACGAAGGAACTGTTAAAACAATGGACTGAAGGAGGAGAATCGGCTCCAAAGAAGGCGATGACAGTTCCATATGTAGGCAAGGTCATGACGTCAGTTTTTTGGAATGCGCGAGATATTATTCTCAATGATTATCTTCAGAAAGAAAAAACAATCGACTCCGTGTATTATGCGAACGAAAAAAGTTTTTTTTTTCATCAACACAATGAACCAGTTAAGAGTTAAAGTTCGAATTGCTTTCTTATGCGCCCTATTCGCCAAATTTTGGCCCCTCAGACTATTTTCTGTTTTCGAACTTAAGAAAATGGCTTGGTGGTAAAATATTTGCCAACAATATAGAGGTGGAGTCTGCGGTTGATGGGTATTTTAAGGAGCTCGACGATTCTCACTATAAACAGGGTATCGAAGCTATTAAACATCACTGGGAAAAATGTACCGAACTAAAAGGAGACTATGTAGAGAAATAAAGATATTTTATCACAAATTTTTCTGAGACTTCTTCTTCTAGAACAACCCTCGTATAACAAGCGTTTATTGAATTTGAAGAACGCTAATAAAAACAACCCATAAAAATTAAAATTTTTCGTGTAAATTCTCTAATCGGGAATACACAATGTGCAGTTTGAATAAAATCGGGTAAATTTTTTAAAATTTTTGTTAGAGAGCCCCCCAACCCTGGGGGATATATTGGCATTCATAAGAGGACTATGCCACCACATAATGTGATACGACATCTGGGACGCACAATAGACCTCAAGGTCGCAGTGCACAAGGCTCTACAGCCCACCAACAATAACATAACATAACATAACATAACCTTCAGCCGTACAACGCATTATGGAATGCTTTGCCAAGCTCTATTTTTCCACTTCTCTGCGATCCACATGCGTTTAAGACAAAAGCTCAAAGACATCTCCCCTTTCCCTTAACGCACACGCTGTACCAAGCATATAGCCAAGTATTTTAAAGGTGCGAACCCCTTTATAATACGATAATACCTGCATATTAGGGTGTCGCCTAATTCGTCAAACATAATTTGGGAAATGATTCTTGGGTATATTCTAAGAAAAATATCGCTTTACAGTGAGGGTCTATCTCCAATGGTGACATGATTTATCAGGGTTTTAAGAAGCTTACTTTGGTGTACTCTGATCCATGTTAACGGAAATTTGCTCTGTTAATACTAACGGTAGAACTTCGTTTAGGACTTTATTTTTATGAGAAATATTAGCCTTTGTAACTGCGTTTAAAAAAAATGGATATCTGGAGTCTTCAAATATCCAACTTCTATGCCTGTTCCAGTTTTCTTGTCCATGCTCATTTTTGACTTTGACTTTAACTTTTTATTACTTGTTTCTTATGAACGTAATAATAATAAAAAAAAAATCACCATCAAAGTTTTGGAAACCCCCATAGATTTTATGATACTTGTGTAGAACACGAAGCTGGCACCGCAGTAGAAGTAGAAGTAGAAAACGTAGTTGGCACCGCGAGAGAGATGTCGAAGAGTGACAGCTACAATTGAAGAGAGCGTAATAGATCGGCAGAGGGGACAGTCGTCGCGGATAGTGTTACAGATAATTGAATTGTTCTTAAATAAACGTGAATTGATTGAAAATAAAAGTAATCATAATAGAAAGTGTTGTCACGGGAGATATACATGTGTGCAAAATTTCAATAAAATCGGGCTGTAGGAAGTGGGTTAAAAATTGATCACAAGATTTGGTGTGCCAGCCAGCCAGCCACCCGGCAGACTTAAAACCGTCCTACACATCTTGAATTGAACGGTTTGAAAGATAACTTTTAATCTATTAAAACAGGGTTACATGGACGACATGGACGAATTCTAGATGAACTTGGTGCCAAACTCGGTGGTCGAATGCCTTTGAAATATCAAGGGATACAACTTTGCTTTCACCAAAATTGTGAAAAGACACTTTTCGATGAGATATGACATCAGCTAACTAGTGAAACGGTGTCCACGGAAGAGTGATTTTATAACGTTAAGGAAAGTTAATCAGCGTTCCCATGATCATGAAAGAAGGGACCTTAGTGCTGTGGGTCGGTAAAAAGAGAGAAATGATGGTTCACCCTTTTTTGCTATAAATGGACAAATGCTATTTTCCAATTACTCGGAAAGAAAAAAAGGATAGGTAGAAAAGCTTACGCAATGGTAATTTCCGCGATTTCCTCTTCAGAACTAATGATGGAATACCATCAGGACCACCGGATTTGTGTACGCTGACGTCACTAAGAACTCTATCAACTCCATGAGTACGAATGTAAATTTGTCCCATTAAATGTTCGATAGTCGGAAGTACAGGTGGAAGCAACGCACGTGGGCATCAGGTAGCTTGGCTTTGTCCTTAGGGCTGACAGCTGGAATGTCAAAAAAGACACACATGTGTATAGATATCTCATCTTTTTCTCTCTCTAATTTCCTAACGCCCATGCTGTAGTTAGCATTATAAGGGTGCAAATCCCTTGAGCGTGTGTACATTATTAAAAATATGTCATTGTGAATGACCATTGACCAAAAATTTTTACTACTTTTGGGACATTGCAGTATTTTTTGTCTCATTCTTTGATCATAGACGAATTTGGCTCGCCGAATTTATACATTGCTATCATTTCTGGCACACTTGTAGTTTTGTCGATTTTCCTCTGTGAGGTTTGCTTTATACAACCGAAAACTTACCTCCCTGTACTGTATTTCGCATTCAAACGACAGGCTGCTTCACTCGCGGCACCATTTCATCTAAAAAAAAAAAAAAAAAAAAAGCACAAAATGTAAAATAAAACTGTCAATGAGAGAATTTTAAAGAGAAAAGATTCGTTTTCTAAGGAAATCAAATGTATTTGAAAAAAAAGTTGACAACGGTAAAACCTAAAATAAAAGCAAAATTAAAGTCCACATATATAAACATTGACCAAGAAAATATTACAAATAATGACGTAAGTAAGCCTTCAAAATTCTTGGAAACTTGGTCCTCCTGAACTTCCGGAACTACTTGACGTCTTTCTTGAAGACCAACAACTTGACAGTGAATCGTAACGGTTTCGTCTGTAGTACTAGGCCTAACGAGCTGATAGGCTTATCAAAATTCAGCTTCCAAAAACTGAAAAAACTCAGACGAAGGAACTGTTAAAACAATGGACTGAAGGAGGAGAATCGGCTCCAAAGAAGGCGATGACAGTTCCATATGTAGGCAAGGTCATGACGTCAGTTTTTTGGAATGCGCGAGATATTATTCTCAATGATTATCTTCAGAAAGAAAAAACAATCGACTCCGTGTATTATGCGAACGAAAAAAGTTTTTTTTTTCATCAACACAATGAACCAGTTAAGAGTTAAAGTTCGAATTGCTTTCTTATGCGCCCTATTCGCCAAATTTTGGCCCCTCAGATTATTTTCTGTTTTCGAACTTAAGAAAATGGCTTGGTGGTAAAATATTTGCCAACAATATAGAGGTGGAGTCTGCGGTTGATGGGTATTTTAAGGAGCTCGACGATTCTCACTATAAACAGGGTATCGAAGCTATTAAACATCACTGGGAAAAATGTACCGAACTAAAAGGAGACTATGTAGAGAAATAAAGATATTTTATCACAAATTTTTCTGAGACTTCTTCTTCTAGAACAACCCTCGTATAACAAGCGTTTATTGAATTTGAAGAACGCTAATAAAAACAACCCATAAAAATTAAAATTTTTCGTGTAAATTCTCTAATCGGGAATACACAATGTGCAGTTTGAATAAAATCGGGTAAATTTTTTAAAATTTTTGTTAGAGAGCCCCCCAACCCTGGGGGATATATTGGCATTCATAAGAGGACTATGCCACCACATAATGTGATACGACATCTGGGACGCACAATAGACCTCAAGGTCGCAGTGCACAAGGCTCTACAGCCCACCAACAATAACATAACATAACATAACATAACCTTCAGCCGTACAACGCATTATGGAATGCTTTGCCAAGCTCTATTTTTCCACTTCTCTGCGATCCACATGCGTTTAAGACAAAAGCTCAAAGACATCTCCCCTTTCCCTTAACGCACACGCTGTACCAAGCATATAGCCAAGTATTTTAAAGGTGCGAACCCCTTTATAATACGATAATACCTGCATATTAGGGTGTCGCCTAATTCGTCAAACATAATTTGGGAAATGATTCTTGGGTATATTCTAAGAAAAATATCGCTTTACAGTGAGGGTCTATCTCCAATGGTGACATGATTTATCAGGGTTTTAAGAAGCTTACTTTGGTGTACTCTGATCCATGTTAACGGAAATTTGCTCTGTTAATACTAACGGTAGAACTTCGTTTAGGACTTTATTTTTATGAGAAATATTAGCCTTTGTAACTGCGTTTAAAAAAAATGGATATCTGGAGTCTTCAAATATCCAACTTCTATGCCTGTTCCAGTTTTCTTGTCCATGCTCATTTTTGACTTTGACTTTAACTTTTTATTACTTGTTTCTTATGAACGTAATAATAATAAAAAAAAAATCACCATCAAAGTTTTGGAAACCCCCATAGATTTTATGATACTTGTGTAGAACACGAAGCTGGCACCGCAGTAGAAGTAGAAGTAGAAAACGTAGTTGGCACCGCGAGAGAGATGTCGAAGAGTGACAGCTACAATTGAAGAGAGCGTAATAGATCGGCAGAGGGGACAGTCGTCGCGGATAGTGTTACAGATAATTGAATTGTTCTTAAATAAACGTGAATTGATTGAAAATAAAAGTAATCATAATAGAAAGTGTTGTCACGGGAGATATACATGTGTGCAAAATTTCAATAAAATCGGGCTGTAGGAAGTGGGTTAAAAATTGATCACAAGATTTGGTGTGCCAGCCAGCCAGCCACCCGGCAGACTTAAAACCGTCCTACACATCTTGAATTGAACGGTTTGAAAGATAACTTTTAATCTATTAAAACAGGGTTACATGGACGACATGGACGAATTCTAGATGAACTTGGTGCCAAACTCGGTGGTCGAATGCCTTTGAAATATCAAGGGATACAACTTTGCTTTCACCAAAATTGTGAAAAGACACTTTTCGATGAGATATGACATCAGCTAACTAGTGAAACGGTGTCCACGGAAGAGTGATTTTATAACGTTAAGGAAAGTTAATCAGCGTTCCCATGATCATGAAAGAAGGGACCTTAGTGCTGTGGGTCGGTAAAAAGAGAGAAATGATGGTTCACCCTTTTTTGCTATAAATGGACAAATGCTATTTTCCAATTACTCGGAAAGAAAAAAAGGATAGGTAGAAAAGCTTACGCAATGGTAATTTCCGCGATTTCCTCTTCAGAACTAATGATGGAATACCATCAGGACCACCGGATTTGTGTACGCTGACGTCACTAAGAACTCTATCAACTCCATGAGTACGAATGTAAATTTGTCCCATTAAATGTTCGATAGTCGGAAGTACAGGTGGAAGCAACGCACGTGGGCATCAGGTAGCTTGGCTTTGTCCTTAGGGCTGACAGCTGGAATGTCAAAAAAGACACACATGTGTATAGATATCTCATCTTTTTCTCTCTCTAATTTCCTAACGCCCATGCTGTAGTTAGCATTATAAGGGTGCAAATCCCTTGAGCGTGTGTACATTATTAAAAATATGTCATTGTGAATGACCATTGACCAAAAATTTTTACTACTTTTGGGACATTGCAGTATTTTTTGTCTCATTCTTTGATCATAGACGAATTTGGCTCGCCGAATTTATACATTGCTATCATTTCTGGCACACTTGTAGTTTTGTCGATTTTCCTCTGTGAGGTTTGCTTTATACAACCGAAAACTTACCTCCCTGTACTGTATTTCGCATTCAAACGACAGGCTGCTTCACTCGCGGCACCATTTCATCTAAAAAAAAAAAAAAAAGCACAAAATGTAAAATAAAACTGTCAATGAGAGAATTGTAAAGAGAAAAGATTCGTTTTCTAAGGAAATCAAATGTATTTGAAAAAAAAGTTGACAACGGTAAAACCTAAAATAAAAGCAAAATTAAAGTCCACATATATAAACATTGACCAAGAAAATATTACAAATAATGACGTAAGTAAGCCTTCAAAATTCTTGGAAACTTGGTCCTCCTGAACTTCCGGAACTACTTGACGTCTTTCTTGAAGACCAACAACTTGACAGTGAATCGTAACGGTTTCGTCTGTAGTACTAGGCCTAACGAGCTGATAGGCTTATCAAAATTCAGCTTCCAAAAACTGAAAAAACTCAGACGAAGGAACTGTTAAAACAATGGACTGAAGGAGGAGAATCGGCTCCAAAGAAGGCGATGACAGTTCCATATGTAGGCAAGGTCATGACGTCAGTTTTTTGGAATGCGCGAGATATTATTCTCAATGATTATCTTCAGAAAGAAAAAACAATCGACTCCGTGTATTATGCGAACGAAAAAAGTTTTTTTTTTCATCAACACAATGAACCAGTTAAGAGTTAAAGTTCGAATTGCTTTCTTATGCGCCCTATTCGCCAAATTTTGGCCCCTCAGATTATTTTCTGTTTTCGAACTTAAGAAAATGGCTTGGTGGTAAAATATTTGCCAACAATATAGAGGTGGAGTCTGCGGTTGATGGGTATTTTAAGGAGCTCGACGATTCTCACTATAAACAGGGTATCGAAGCTATTAAACATCACTGGGAAAAATGTACCGAACTAAAAGGAGACTATGTAGAGAAATAAAGATATTTTATCACAAATTTTTCTGAGACTTCTTCTTCTAGAACAACCCTCGTATAACAAGCGTTTATTGAATTTGAAGAACGCTAATAAAAACAACCCATAAAAATTAAAATTTTTCGTGTAAATTCTCTAATCGGGAATACACAATGTGCAGTTTGAATAAAATCGGGTAAATTTTTTAAAATTTTTGTTAGAGAGCCCCCCAACCCTGGGGGATATATTGGCATTCATAAGAGGACTATGCCACCACATAATGTGATACGACATCTGGGACGCACAATAGACCTCAAGGTCGCAGTGCACAAGGCTCTACAGCCCACCAACAATAACATAACATAACATAACATAACCTTCAGCCGTACAACGCATTATGGAATGCTTTGCCAAGCTCTATTTTTCCACTTCTCTGCGATCCACATGCGTTTAAGACAAAAGCTCAAAGACATCTCCCCTTTCCCTTAACGCACACGCTGTACCAAGCATATAGCCAAGTATTTTAAAGGTGCGAACCCCTTTATAATACGATAATACCTGCATATTAGGGTGTCGCCTAATTCGTCAAACATAATTTGGGAAATGATTCTTGGGTATATTCTAAGAAAAATATCGCTTTACAGTGAGGGTCTATCTCCAATGGTGACATGATTTATCAGGGTTTTAAGAAGCTTACTTTGGTGTACTCTGATCCATGTTAACGGAAATTTGCTCTGTTAATACTAACGGTAGAACTTCGTTTAGGACTTTATTTTTATGAGAAATATTAGCCTTTGTAACTGCGTTTAAAAAAATGGATATCTGGAGTCTTCAAATATCCAACTTCTATGCCTGTTCCAGTTTTCTTGTCCATGCTCATTTTTGACTTTGACTTTAACTTTTTATTACTTGTTTCTTATGAACGTAATAATAATAAAAAAAAAATCACCATCAAAGTTTTGGAAACCCCCATAGATTTTATGATACTTGTGTAGAACACGAAGCTGGCACCGCAGTAGAAGTAGAAGTAGAAAACGTAGTTGGCACCGCGAGAGAGATGTCGAAGAGTGACAGCTACAATTGAAGAGAGCGTAATAGATCGGCAGAGGGGACAGTCGTCGCGAATAGTGTTACAGATAATTGAATTGTTCTTAAATAAACGTGAATTGATTGAAAATAAAAGTAATCAGCGCCTAACGCTGCCATCCTGTTTACAATATCTTTACTTTTTATTTTCTCGCTCTCCGGCGATAAAGTGTCCATTGCCTTTACAGTTCAGAAGTGGAATAAAAATCCCATAAATACAAAAAAATCGCATTTGCACTGTCCCCTAACCAAACTTGTTGAGACGTCCGCGTGGTTACATTCTTGCTTTCTAATAAAGCAAAAGCCGGGAAAATTTTCGCGAACATAAATTAAAATTGACATTAAAAATCTGGAAAGGTGCTCGGTGTTTGAAAAAAAGAAAGAAAATTCTGAGTGGAAAATCGTGCTTTTGTAGTGCTTCGACTTCTTGACTCAGGAAAAGTGGTTTTTGTGGTTGTTGTAGCATTCAAAAAAAATCTGGAAAGGTGCTCGGTGTTTGAAAAAAAGAAAGAAAATTCTGAGTGGAAAATCGTGCTTTTGTAGTGCTTCGACTTCTTGACTCAGGAAAAGTGGTTTCTGTGGTTGTTGTAGCATTAAAAAAAAATCTGGAAAGGTGCTCGGTGTTTGGAAAAAGAACGAAAATTCTGAGTGGAAAATCGTGCTTTTGTAGTGCTTCGACTTCTTGACTCAGGAAAAGTGGTTGTTGTAGCAGCTCCAGGTCTGCTAAACCTACTGCTGAGTTGACGATTCTTGACCCAGAGTGTAAAACACGTGTCCTCCGGTCCATAGAACCGATCTTCGTAGAAAGGACAAGCAAGTGGTAGTGCTCCGTGGTGTTTCGCCGCAGCTGCATGTCAGTTAGCAATCGTGCGTCGGATGGCATAAATTTTTGTTCAAACGAAATTAAGTTGAACGGACGCCTAACAAGCTCTCATGCAATCTTCTCGATTTTAGCAAATCAACACATCATTGAAACCGTAAGTGTTTGATTTCCATATATTTTTTGCCATAATTGTGAGACATCCGGCTCATCGCTTTACAGCCGGTCCCTCGGCTAAAGGCTTTCTTGGTTTTGTTGAAAGTGACAAGTCGGACGGACACCTCGTCCATCAACCATACGTCACATATAGCACACCGATAACTGCTACGCGTGCTCGGAGACGGAGCTACTACTTAACGGAGCGGTTGTGGTGTTTGGTGGCACGAAACGTTAGTGGTGGTGGTGGCACACTGTTAGTTCTTGAAAAGAGCTGTTTCGTTAAATAATAGTTTCGTTTCATTAATAATTTTTTTTTCTTAAACAAATTTTTACCACTTACTGCTACAACATTTATTCATTATTAGACAATCGTGAAAGATATCTAAAGCCCACGGTCACCAAACACATTAATAGGTAATAGACATAAAATCGGACGTAGCCCAGGCTCATCTGGAGAACGGGACTCGGTTAGTTGTCGGTGCGGAACGCCGATTTGTGGTCGACCAATTAGCAACCTGGTTCGGAATAATGCCGACTAGGCCCACACTAATACTGCCACCAATAGACGAAATTACCGTTGCGGGCCTCAAAGATAGGCTCGAGCAGTACCAGCTAGAGACAACGGGTCGCAAGGAAGAGCTCTACGAACGACTCAAAGGTGCGACCATGCGGGAAAGTCCCGCGATAACGGCCGGCTCGGTAGTTGACGCCAAATCAGCTACGAGTACCAAGACTACAAACGAAACGGTTTCGATGCCGTCGGGTAATGATCTTCTCCAACGCGAACTTGAACTCGTCCGTCGGGAGCGCGATTTGCTGGTCCGCGAAAACCAGTTTTTGCAGCAAAGCACTTCGTCAACAGCAATCGGGCGTAGCGTGTTTAGCGTGCGGGACGTCGGGGAAATGATTCCTCAATTTGAACCACGAGATCAAGCGGGGGCGTCGTCGGAGAAGTGGCTGGCGAAAATCGACCGCTTGATGGAAACTTACCAGCTTGACGAGAGACTCGTACTCATGGCGGCCACCACAAAGTTGAAGGGTGCCGCGAAAATTTGGGCAGACGGCGCGGAGTTAGTATCGTGGTTGGACTTCAAACGGGATATTCTTTCGTATTTTCCCAACACGGTTAACCCCGCCGATGTGCACCGACATCTCGACAGCAGGGTACGGAAACCGTATGAGGACCACGTCGAATACGTGATGACTATGGAAGCAATCGGGGAGAAGGGGAACGTCAGTGAAAGTGCGGTCGTGAAATACGTTATATCCAACATCAATGACAGTGAGATGAGGCAGTCGCTCGTGTCGGGTTGTGTTCGTTCGGTTGGGGGGGTAATTGACCTTGTTCGTTGGGTGCTCAGTCTTAGGGAGCCCCGTAACACGTTAGGCTCAAGGAACCAGTCCCTGGAACCGGTAATCGAGACCGGACCCAGGTCCCATGAGGTACGATGCTTCAAGTGCCAGCAAGTAGGGCACACTCGTCAGCAATGCGGGGGTCGTGAACGAGACAATCGCCAACATGTACCAGAACCACGGCGGCAGGTGAACCTAGTGCGGTCGGGTGGGTCGAAATTCGACAAAGTCGCCTTCATTAACGGAAAGCCCATCAAAGCCTTGATTGACCAAGGTAGCGATTGCGTCACTATACGGGAAATTGACGCACTGAACGCGGAACTAGACTTCGAACCGTACTGTCTCCAGCTGCGCGGGTTCGGAGGGGGAGGCTGCGACACGATCGGACGGTTGTACGGAGCGATCGCGGTCGACAACCTATGCGAACGGTGCGAAGTGTTAGTTGTCCCAAACGAGGCCCAACAATACCCGGTAATGATCGGAAACAGTTTGTTAGACAAACCCGGGGTAATCGTGACGGCGACATACGACAGCCTTAACATCACCACCCAAACAAACGAGAGCGAGAAGAAAATCGTCACCGGTAAGACACAAAGTAAACTGAATCTATTGGATGTAAATTGCGAGGGCAGCGAAATTAACTGCCAACACCTACTCAGCACGTTAAACGAATTTCGCGGGTATTTCACGTGCGACGAATCCGAGCTTGGGCGGTGCAATAGCTATGAGTTCCAGCTGGACGTAACTACCAAGCAACCGGTTTGCCTGGCACCCTATCGAGTTCCTTTTGCAAAAAGGGAGGTGATCAACATGCAGGTAAAGCAACTGCTGAAGATGGACATAATACGCAAGTCCACTTCCAATTTTTCTTCCCCTGTAGTGTTGACCAAAAAGAAAGACGGGGGGGGACAGATTCTGCATAGACTATCGCGCTTTGAACAGAATAACGGTTCGCCAACAATTCCCAATGCCCGTTGTGGAGGAGGTGTTGAGCTCTTTGGGAAGCAATCGCTTCTTCACCGCACTCGACTTCAACTCTGGTTATCACCAAATTCCGATCGCCGACGAGTCAAAGGCATATACAGCGTTTAGCACTGCTGAGGGACTGTACGAGTTCAACCGGCTACCTTTTGGACTGGTGAATGCACCGGCCGCTTTTCAACACGTTATGAACCAGTTAGTTAGCCAACTGGAACGGGGAGACGCGATCGTGTATCTGGACGACGTCATCATCCCTAGTAGGTCTGTCGAGGAAGGCTTGGAAATGCTTCAGCGGGTCCTCGCGAAACTGACAGATATCGGAATGACCCTAAACCTAAGAAAATGTCAATTCTTGAAAACGAGTATCGACTTCTTGGGACATCAAATATCAGGGGGCCGAGTAGAACCAGGTCACCGAAAAACAGACGCGGTTAGGTCCTTTAAAACCCCAACAAACGTTCATGAGGTTAGACAGTTCTTGGGCCTCAGTGGCTACTTCCGTAAATTCGTAGAGAAGTACTCCGTCATAGCCAAGCCCCTGACTGACCTAACCAAAGCCGACGTCCCATTCACATGGACTGACCAACAACGGACCGCGTTCGAGACGCTTAAAACAAAGTTGACGGAAGGGCCGCTCTTAGCACTGTACGATGTCTCCGCAAGGCATGAGGTACACACTGACGCTAGCGCAGACGGGCTGGCAGGGGTCCTATTCCAACAAACCGGCAATGCCAAGGGGCAACCAGTTGCCTATTTTAGCCGACGGACGACTGATTCGTACGAGCTGGAAGTACTAGCGATAGTGGCCACCTTGGAGCGTTTCCGAGTTTTTCTCCTGGGAAAGGAGTTCACCGTAGTCACGGACTGCGAAGCCATCGTCGCCACCACAAACAAAGCGAAGCTGGTACCCAGGGTTGCACGCTGGTGGCTACGGTTACAGGAGTTCACGTTTACGACCAGGCACCAACAGGGAAAGGGGGCTTGCCACGTAGACGCGCTCAGTAGGGCGCCAGTAGACGCGGCGATCAGCACGGAGGAAGCTTCGTTGGGGGTGTTCCACATATCCAGTCCGCCTCCCGACATAGACACCGACCATGACTGGATAGCCGCCCTCCAACGACAAGACGAGACACTGAGCACCATCGCGGAAACCATCCGGTCCGGAGCCCGATCAGCGCTCGCAAAAAATTACTGCCTGAAGGGAGAAAGACTGTTTCGACTGGTGGGTGGACAATATAAACTTGTAGTCCCCACGCGAATACGGTGGAGAGTTCTTAACGGAGCACACGAAGACGTCGGGCATTTTGCCGAAGCAAAAACCGCAGAGCGGGTTCGCCAATATTTCTGGTTCCCACAGATGGGCAAATACGTAAAATCATACGTAAAAGCGTGCGTTGGGTGCGCCTATGGTAAGAAGAGAGGAGGGGCCGCGGAAGGCGAACTACATCCGCTGAAACGCAAACCGGTCCCGTTTCACACCATTCACCTTGATCACCTCGGACCGCTTCCTCGCGGTAAGGGGGGAACCTGCTATATCCTGGCAATTGTGGATTATTTCACTAAGTACTGCGTCTTGAGACCAGTCAAATCGACCAGTACCCAAGGGGTTCTACACGTCCTACACGAGTGCTGCGGATACTTCGGCGTCCCTAAACGGATTATCTCCGATCGAGGCACGGCCTTCACGTCGAGCGCATTCGAAGCTTACTGTTCAGAAAACGACATTCAGCACGTTAAGACGGCCGTTCGGTCGCCACGGGCCAACGGACAAGTGGAGCGCTGGAACAGGACGATCTTAGCAGCTCTCCGGTGCATGACCGCAGAAGAGCCATCGACCGACTGGACATCCCATTTACGGCGAGTACAGTGGGGTCTGAACACGATGTCGAATGCCACAACCAGACGTTGCCCGCATGAGCTCCTGTTCAATTTCGTTCCCCGGGACATCTTAGGAAACAAGCTCCTGCTCGCCCTTCAATCATCGGATGGGGAACCACTGGAGGATATGGAAGAAATACGGTTCAACCAACGGCATCGGGCCCCACAAGTTTTTCAGCCAGGTAACTTAGTGTTGGTGGAAAGAGACCCGCAGTCGACGGGGGAAAGCCGCAAGCTGGAGTCTAGGTATCGAGGACCGTATTAGGTGTCAAAGGTCTTGCCTCATGACCGATACGTAGTGGAGGACATCCCAGGCCAACGGCATAACCAACGGAAATTCAGTTCCATCTTCGCATCCGACAAGCTCAAACCATGGGGCGAATACGATGTCTTGGAGGACACCCATTCCGACAGCGGCTCAGCAGAGGAAGACGACCTCGGGACGAGTTCTGGTCAGGATGGGCGACTGTAGAACACGAAGCTGGCACCGCAGTAGAAGTAGAAGTAGAAAACGTAGTTGGCACCGCGAGAGAGATGTCGAAGAGTGACAGCTACAATTGAAGGAGAGCGTAATAGATCGTCAGAGGGGACAGTCGTCGCGAATAGTGTTACATATAATTGAATTGTTCTTAAATAAACGTGAATTGATTGATCAAATAAAAGTAATCGGCGCCTAACGCTGCCATCCTGTTTACAATATCTTTACTTTTTATTTTCTCGCTCTCCGGCGTTAGAGTGTCCATTGCCTTTACAGTTCAGAAGTGGAATAAAAATCCCATAAATACAAAAAAATCGCATTTGCACTGTCCCCTAACCAAACTTGTTGAGACGTCCGCGTGGTTACATTCTTGCTTTCTAATAAAGCAAAAGCCGGGAAAATTTTCGCGAACATAAATTAAAATTGACATTAAAAATCTGGAAAGGTGCTCGGTGTTTGAAAAAAAGAAAGAAAATTCTGAGTGGAAAATCGTGCTTTTGTAGTGCTTCGACTTCTTGACTCAGGAAAAGTGGTTTTTGTGGTTGTTGTAGCATTCAAAAAAAATCTGGAAAGGTGCTCGGTGTTTGAAAAAAAGAAAGAAAATTCTGAGTGGAAAATCGTGCTTTTGTAGTGCTTCGACTTCTTGACTCAGGAAAAGTGGTTTCTGTGGTTGTTGTAGCATTAAAAAAAAATCTGGAAAGGTGCTCGGTGTTTGGAAAAGGAACGAAAATTCTGAGTGGAAAATCGTGCTTTTGTAGTGCTTCGACTTCTTGACTCAGGAAAAGTGGTTGTTGTGGTTGTTGTAGCAGCTCCAGGTCTGCTAAACCTACTGCTGAGTTGACGATTCTTGACCCAGAGTGTAAAACACGTGTCCTCCGGTCCATAGAACCGATCTTCGTAGAAAGGACAAGCAAGTGGTAGTGCTCCGTGGTGTTTCGCCGCAGCTGCATGTCAGTTAGCAATCGTGCGTCGGATGGCATAAATTTTTGTTCAAACGAAATTAAGTTGAACGGACGCCTAACAAGCTCTCATGCAATCTTCTCGATTTTAGCAAATCAACACATCATTGAAACCGTAAGTGTTTGATTTCCATATATTTTTTTTTTGCCATAATTGTGAGACATCCGGCTCATCGCTTTACAGCCGGTCCCTCGGCTAAAGGCTTTCTTGGTTTTGTTGAAAGTGACAAGTCGGACGGACACCTCGTCCATCAACCATACGTCACATATAGCACACCGATAACTGCTACGCGTGCTCGGAGACGGAGCTACTACTTAACGGAGCGGTTGTGGTGTTTGGTGGCACGAAACGTTAGTGGTGGTGGTGGCACACTGTTAGTTCTTGAATAGAGCTGTTTCGTTAAATAATAGTTTCGTTTCATTAATAATTTTTTTTTCTTAAACAAATTTTTACCACTTACTGCTACAACATTTATTCATTATTAGACAATCGTGAAAGATATCTAAAGCCCACGGTCACCAAACACATTAATAGGTAATAGACATAAAATCGGACGTAGCCCAGGCTCATCTGGAGAACGGGACTCGGTTAGTTGTCGGTGCGGAACGCCGATTTGTGGTCGACCAATTAGCAACCTGGTTCGGAATAATGCCGACTAGGCCCACACTAATACTGCCACCAATAGACGAAATTACCGTTGCGGGCCTCAAAGATAGGCTCGAGCAGTACCAGCTAGAGACAACGGGTAGCAAGGAGGAGCTCTACGAACGACTCAAAGGTGCGACCATGCGGGAAAGTCCCGCGATAACGGCCGGCTCGGTAGTTGACGCCAAATCAGCTACGAGTACCAAGACTACAAACGAAACGGTTTCGATGCCGTCGGGTAATGATCTTCTCCAACGCGAACTTGAACTCGTCCGTCGTGAGCGCGGTTTGCTGGTCCGCGAAAACCAGTTTTTGCAGCAAAGCACTTCGTCAACAGCAATCGGGCGTAGCGTGTTTAGCGTGCGGGACGTCGGGGAAATGATTCCTCAATTTGAACCACGAGATCAAGCGGGGGCGTCGTCGGAGAAGTGGCTGGCGAAAATCGACCGCTTGATGGAAACTTACCAGCTTGACGAGAGACTCGTACTCATGGCGGCCACCACAAAGTTGAAGGGTGCCGCGAAAATTTGGGCAGACGGCGCGGAGTTAGTATCGTGGTTGGACTTCAAACGGGATTTTCTTTCGTATTTTCCCAACACGGTTAACCCCGCCGATGTTCACCGACATCTCGACAGCAGGGTACGGAAACCGTATGAGGACCACGTCGAATACGTGATGACTATGGAAGCAATCGGGGAGAAGGGGAACGTCAGTGAAAGTGCGGTCGTGAAATACGTTATATCCAACATCAATGACAGTGAGATGAGGCAGTCGCTCGTGTCGGGTTGTGTTCGATCGGTTGGGGGGGTAATTGACCTTGTTCGTTGGGTGCTCAGTCTTAGGGAGCCCCGTAACACGTTAGGCTCAAGGAACCAGTCCCTGGAACCGGTAATCGAGACCGGACCCAGGTCCCATGAGGTACGATGCTTCAAGTGCCAGCAAGTAGGGCACACTCGTCAGCAATGCGGGGGTCGTGAACGAGACAATCGCCAACATGTACCAGAACCACGGCGGCAGGTGAACCTAGTGCGGTCGGGTGGGTCGAAATTCGACAAAGTCGCCTTCATTAACGGAAAGCCCATCAAAGCCTTGATTGACCAAGGTAGCGATTGCGTCACTATACGGGAAATTGACGCACTGAACGCGGAACTAGACTTCGAACCGTACTGTCTCCAGCTGCGCGGGTTCGGAGGGGGAGGCTGCGACACGATCGGACGGTTGTACGGAGCGATCGTGGTCGACAACCTATGCGAACGGTGCGAAGTGTTAGTTGTCCCAAACGAGGCCCAACAATACCCGGTAATGATCGGAAACAGTTTGTTAGACAAACCCGGGGTAATCGTGACGGCGACATACGACAGCCTTAACATCACCACCCAAACAAACGAGAGCGAGAAGAAAATCGTCACCGGTAAGACACAAAGTAAACTGAATCTATTGGATGTAAATTGCGAGGGCAGCGAAATTAACTGCCAACACCTACTCAGCACGTTAAACGAATTTCGCGGGTATTTCACGTGCGACGAATCCGAGCTTGGGCGGTGCAATAGCTATGAGTTCCAGCTGGACGTAACTACCAAGCAACCGGTTTGCCTGGCACCCTATCGAGTTCCTTTTACAAAAAGGGAGGTGATCAACATGCAGGTAAAGCAACTGCTGAAGATGGACATAATACGCAAGTCCACTTCCCCCCTGTAGTGTTGACCAAAAAGAAAGACGGGGGGGACAGATTCTGCATAGACTATCGCGCTTTGAACAGAATAACGGTTCGCCAACAATTCCCAATGCCCGTTGTGGAGGAGGTGTTGAGCTCTTTGGGAAGCAATCGCTTCTTCACCGCACTCGACTTCAACTCTGGTTATCACCAAATTCCGATCGCCGACGAGTCAAAGGCATATACAGCGTTTAGCACTGCTGAGGGACTGTACGAGTTCAACCGGCTACCTTTTGGACTGGTGAATGCACCGGCCGCTTTTCAACACGTTATGAACCAGTTAGTTAGCCAACTGGAACGGGGAGACGCGATCGTGTATCTGGACGACGTCATCATCCCTAGTAGGTCTGTCGAGGAAGGCTTGGAAATGCTTCAGCGGGTCCTCGCGAAACTGACAGATATCGGAATGACCCTAATAAATGTCAATGTCACCTAAGAAAATGTCAATTCTTGAAAACGAGTATCGACTTCTTGGGACATCAAATATCAGGGGGCCGAGTAGAACCAGGTCACCGAAAAACAGACGCGGTTAGGTCCTTTAAAACCCCAACAAACGTTCATGGTCTTGCCTCATGACCGATACGTAGTGGAGGACATCCCTGGCCAACGGCATAACCAACGGAAATTCAGTTCCATCTTCGCATCCGACAAGCTCAAACCATGGGGCGAATACGATGTCTTGGAGGACACCCATTCCGACAGCGGCTCAGCAGAGGAAGACGACCTCGGGACGAGTTCTGGTCAGGATGGGCGACTGTAGAACACGAAGCTGGCACCGCAGTAGAAGTAGAAGTAGAAAACGTAGTTGGCACCGCGAGAGAGATGTCGAAGAGTGACAGCTACAATTGAAGGAGAGCGTAATAGATCGTCAGAGGGGACAGTCGTCGCGAATAGTGTTACATATAATTGAATTGTTCTTAAATAAACGTGAATTGATTGATCAAATAAAAGTAATCGGCGCCTAACGCTGCCATCCTGTTTACAATATCTTTACTTTTTATTTTCTCGCTCTCCGGCGTTAGAGTGTCCATTGCCTTTACAGTTCAGAAGTGGAATAAAAATCCCATAAATACAAAAAAATCGCATTTGCACTGTCCCCTAACCAAACTTGTTGAGACGTCCGCGTGGTTACATTCTTGCTTTCTAATAAAGCAAAAGCCGGGAAAATTTTCGCGAACATAAATTAAAATTGACATTAAAAATCTGGAAAGGTGCTCGGTGTTTGAAAAAAAGAAAGAAAATTCTGAGTGGAAAATCGTGCTTTTGTAGTGAAAGATATCTAAAGCCCACGGTCACCAAACACATTAATAGGTAATAGACATAAAATCGGACGTAGCCCAGGCTCATCTGGAGAACGGGACTCGGTTAGTTGTCGGTGCGGAACGCCGATTTGTGGTCGACCAATTAGCAACCTGGTTCGGAATAATGCCGACTAGGCCCACACTAATACTGCCACCAATAGACGAAATTACCGTTGCGGGCCTCAAAGATAGGCTCGAGCAGTACCAGCTAGAGACAACGGGTCGCAAGGAAGAGCTCTACGAACGACTCAAAGGTGCGACCATGCGGGAAAGTCCCGCGATAACGGCCGGCTCGGTAGTTGACGCCAAATCAGCTACGAGTACCAAGACTACAAACGAAACGGTTTCGATGCCGTCGGGTAATGATCTTCTCCAACGCGAACTTGAACTCGTCCGTCGGGAGCGCGATTTGCTGGTCCGCGAAAACCAGTTTTTGCAGCAAAGCACTTCGTCAACAGCAATCGGGCGTAGCGTGTTTAGCGTGCGGGACGTCGGGGAAATGATTCCTCAATTTGAACCACGAGATCAAGCGGGGGCGTCGTCGGAGAAGTGGCTGGCGAAAATCGACCGCTTGATGGAAACTTACCAGCTTGACGAGAGACTCGTACTCATGGCGGCCACCACAAAGTTGAAGGGTGCCGCGAAAATTTGGGCAGACGGCGCGGAGTTAGTATCGTGGTTGGACTTCAAACGGGATTTTCTTTCGTATTTTCCCAACACGGTTAACCCCGCCGATGTTCACCGACATCTCGACAGCAGGGTACGGAAACCGTATGAGGACCACGTCGAATACGTGATGACTATGGAAGCAATCGGGGAGAAGGGGAACGTCAGTGAAAGTGCGGTCGTGAAATACGTTATATCCAACATCAATGACAGTGAGATGAGGCAGTCGCTCGTGTCGGGTTGTGTTCGTTCGGTTGGGGGGGTAATTGACCTTGTTCGTTGGGTGCTCAGTCTTAGGGAGCCCCGTAACACGTTAGGCTCAAGGAACCAGTCCCTGGAACCGGTAATCGAGACCGGACCCAGGTCCCATGAGGTACGATGCTTCAAGTGCCAGCAAGTAGGGCACACTCGTCAGCAATGCGGGGGTCGTGAACGAGACAATCGCCAACATGTACCAGAACCACGGCGGCAGGTGAACCTAGTGCGGTCGGGTGGGTCGAAATTCGACAGTCGCCTTCATTAACGGAAAGCCCATCAAAGCCTTGATTGACCAAGGTAGCGATTGCGTCACTATACGGGAAATTGACGCACTGAACGCGGAACTAGACTTCGAACCGTACTGTCTCCAGCTGCGCGGGTTCGGAGGGGGAGGCTGCGACACGATCGGACGGTTGTACGGAGCGATCGCGGTCGACAACCTATGCGAACGGTGCGAAGTGTTAGTTGTCCCAAACGAGGCCCAACAATACCCGGTAATGATCGGAAACAGTTTGTTAGACAAACCCGGGGTAATCGTGACGGCGACATACGACAGCCTTAACATCACCACCCAAACAAACGAGAGCGAGAAGAAAATCGTCACCGGTAAGACACAAAGTAAACTGAATCTATTGGATGTAAATTGCGAGGGCAGCGAAATTAACTGCCAACACCTACTCAGCACGTTTAACGAATTTCGCGGGTATTTCACGTGCGACGAATCCGAGCTTGTGCGGTGCAATAGCTATGAGTTCCAGCTGGACGTAACTACCAAGCAACCGGTTTGCCTAGCACCCTATCGAGTTCCTTTTGCAAAAAGGGAGGTGATCAACATGCAGGTAAAGCAACTGCTGAAGATGGACATAATACGCAAGTCCACTTCCAATTTTTCTTCCCCTGTAGTGTTGACCAAAAAGAAAGACGGGGGGGACAGATTCTGCATAGACTATCGCGCTTTGAACAGAATAACGGTTCGCCAACAATTCCCAATGCCCGTTGTGGAGGAGGTGTTGAACTCTTTGGGAAGCAATCGCTTCTTCACCGCACTCGACTTCAACTCTGGTTATTACCAAATTCCGATCGCCGACGAGTCAAAGGCATATACAGCGTTTAGCACTGCTGAGGGACTGTACGAGTTCAACCGGCTACCTTTTGGACTGGTGAATGCACCGGCCGCTTTTCAACACGTTATGAACCATTTAGTTAACCAACTGGAACGGGGAGACGCGATCGTGTATCTGGACGACGTCATCATCCCTAGTATGTCTGTCGAGGAAGGCTTGGAAAAGCTTCAGCGGGTCCTCGCGAAACTGACAGATATCGGAATGACCCTAAACCTAAGAAAATGTCAATTCTTGAAAACGAGTATCGACTTCTTGGGACATCAAATATCAGGGAGCCGAGTAGAACCAGGTCACCGAAAAACAGACGCGGTTAGGTCCTTTAAAACCCCAACAAACGTTCATGAGGTTAGACAGTTCTTGGGCCTCAGTGGCTACTTCCGTAAATTCGTAGAGAAGTACTCCGTCATAGCCAAGCCCCTGACTGACCTAACCAAAGCCGACGTCCCATTCACATGGACTGACCAACAACGGACCGCGTTCGAGACGCTTAAAACAAAGTTGACGGAAGGGCCGCTCTTAGCACTGTACGATGTCTCCGCAAGGCATGAGGTACACACTGACGCTAGCGCAGACGGGCTGGCAGGGGTCCTATTCCAACAAACCGGCAATGCCAAGGGGCAACCAGTTGCCTATTTTAGCCGACGGACGACTGAGGCCGAGGCTAAATATCATTCGTACGAGCTGGAAGTACTTGCGATAGTGGCCACCTTGGAGCGTTTCCGAGTTTTTCTCCTGGGAAAGGAGTTCACCGTAGTCACGGACTGCGAAGCCATCGTCGCCACCACAAACAAAGCGAAGCTGGTACCCAGGGTTGCACGCTGGTGGCTACGGTTACAGGAGTTCACGTTTACGACCAGGCACCAACCGGGAAAGGGGGCTTGCCACGTAGACGCGCTCAGTAGGGCGCCAGTAGACGCGGCGATCAGCACGGAGGAAGCTTCGTTGGGGGTGTTCCACATATCCAGTCCGCCTCCCGACATAGACACCGACCATGACTGGATAGCCGCCCTCCAACGACAAGACGAGACACTGAGCACCATCGCGGAAACCATCCGGTCCGGAGCCCGATCAGCACTCGCAAAAAATTACTGCCTGAAGGGAGAAAGACTGTTTCGACTGGTGGGTGGACAATATAAACTTGTAGTCCCCACGCGAATACGGTGGAGAGTTCTTAACGGAGCACACGACGACGTCGGGCATTTTGCCGAAGCAAAAACCGCAGAGCGGGTTCGCCAATATTTCTGGTTCCCACAGATGGGCAAATACGTAAAATCATACATAAAAGCGTGCGTTGGGTGCGCCTATGGTAAGAAGAGAGGAGGGGCCGCGGAAGGCGAACTACATCCGCTGAAACGCGAACCGGTCCCGTTTCACACCATTCACCTTGATCACCTCGGACCGCTTCCTCGCGGTAAGGGGGGAACCTGCTATATCCTGGCAATTGTGGATTATTTCACTAAGTACTGCGTCTTGAGACCAGTCAAATCGACCAGTACCCAAGGGGTTCTACACGTCCTACACGAGTGCTGCGGATACTTCGGCGTCCCTAAACGGATTATCTCCGATCGAGGCACGGCCTTCACGTCGAGCGCATTCGAAGCTTACTGTTCAGAAAACGACATTCAGCACGTTAAGACGGCCGTTCGGTCGCCACGGGCCAACGGACAAGTGGAGCGCTGGAACAGGACGATCTTAGCAGCTCTCCGGTGCATGACCGCAGAAGAGCCATCGACCGACTGGACATCCCATTTACGGCGAGTACAGTGGGGTCTGAACACGATGTCGAATGCCACAACCAGACGTTGCCCGCATGAGCTCCTGTTCAATTTCGTTCCCCGGGACATCTTAGGAAACAAGCTCCTGCTCGCCCTTCAATCATCGGATGGGGAACCACTGGAGGATATGGAAGAAATACGGTTCAACCAACGGCATCGGGCCCCACAAGTTTTTCAGCCAGGTAACTTAGTGTTGGTGGAAAGAGACCCGCAGTCGACGGGGGCCAAGCCGCAAGCTGGAGTCTAGGTATCGAGGACCGTATTACGTGTCAAAGGTCTTGCCTCATGACCGATACGTAGTGGAGGACATCCCAGGCCAACGGCATAACCAACGGAAATTCAGTTCCATCTTCGCATCCGACAAGCTCAAACCATGGGGCGAATACGATGTCTTGGAGGACACCCATTCCGACAGCGGCTCAGCAGAGGAAGACGACCTCGGGACGAGTTCTGGTCAGGATGGGCGACTGTAGAACACGAAGCTGGCACCGCAGTAGAAGTAGAAGTAGAAAACGTAGTTGGCACCGCGAGAGAGATGTCGAAGAGTGACAGCTACAATTGAAGGAGAGCGTAATAGATCGTCAGAGGGGACAGTCGTCGCGAATAGTGTTACATATAATTGAATTGTTCTTAAATAAACGTGAATTGATTGATCAAATAAAAGTAATCGGCGCCTAACGCTGCCATCCTGTTTACAATATCTTTACTTTTTATTTTCTCGCTCTCCGGCGTTAGAGTGTCCATTGCCTTTACAGTTCAGAAGTGGAATAAAAATCCCATAAATACAAAAAAATCGCATTTGCACTGTCCCCTAACCAAACTTGTTGAGACGTCCGCGTGGTTACATTCTTGCTTTCTAATAAAGCAAAAGCCGGGAAAATTTTCGCGAACATAAATTAAAATTGACATTAAAAATCTGGAAAGGTGCTCGGTGTTTGAAAAAAAGAAAGAAAATTCTGAGTGGAAAATCGTGCTTTTGTAGTGCTTCGACTTCTTGACTCAGGAAAAGTGGTTTTTGTGGTTGTTGTAGCATTCAAAAAAAATCTGGAAAGGTGCTCGGTGTTTGAAAAAAAGAAAGAAAATTCTGAGTGGAAAATCGTGCTTTTGTAGTGCTTCGACTTCTTGACTCAGGAAAAGTGGTTTCTGTGGTTGTTGTAGCATTAAAAAAAAATCTGGAAAGGTGCTCGGTGTTTGGAAAAAGAACGAAAATTCTGAGTGGAAAATCGTGCTTTTGTAGTGCTTCGACTTCTTGACTCAGGAAAAGTGGTTGTTGTGGTTGTTGTAGCAGCTCCAGGTCTGCTAAACCTACTGCTGAGTTGACGATTCTTGACCCAGAGTGTAAAACACGTGTCCTCCGGTCCATAGAACCGATCTTCGTAGAAAGGACAAGCAAGTGGTAGTGCTCCGTGGTGTTTCGCCGCAGCTGCATGTCAGTTAGCAATCGTGCGTCGGATGGCATAAATTTTTGTTCAAACGAAATTAAGTTGAACGGACGCATAACAAGCTCTCATGCAATCTTCTCGATTTTAGCAAACACATCATTGAAACCGTAAGTGTTTGATTTCCATATATTTTTTTTTTGCCATAATTGTGAGACATCCGGCTCATCGCTTTACAGCCGGTCCCTCGGCTAAAGGCTTTCTTGGTTTTGTTGAAAGTGACAAGTCGGACGGACACCTCGTCCATCAACCATACGTCACATATAGCACACCGATAACTGCTACGCGTGCTCGGAGACGGAGCTACTACTTAACGGAGCGGTTGTGGTGTTTGGTGGCACGAAACGTTAGTGGTGGTGGTGGCACACTGTTAGTTCTTGAATAGAGCTGTTTCGTTAAATAATAGTTTCGTTTCATTAATAATTTTTTTTTCTTAAACAAATTTTTACCACTTACTGCTACAACATTTATTCATTATTAGACAATCGTGAAAGATATCTAAAGCCCACGGTCACCAAACACATTAATAGGTAATAGACATAAAATCGGACGTAGCCCAGGCTCATCTGGAGAACGGGACTCGGTTAGTTGTCGGTGCGGAACGCCGATTTGTGGTCGACCAATTAGCAACATGGTTCGGAATAATGCCGACTAGGCCCACACTAATACTGCCACCAATAGACGAAATTACCGTTGCGGGCCTCAAAGATAGGCTCGAGCAGTACCAGCTAGAGACAACGGGTCGCAAGGAAGAGCTCTACGAACGACTCAAAGGTGCGACCATGCGGGAAAGTCCCGCGATAACGGCCGGCTCGGTAGTTGACGCCAAATCAGCTACGAGTACCAAGACTACAAACGAAACGGTTTCGATGCCGTCGGGTAATGATCTTCTCCAACGCGAACTTGAACTCGTCCGTCGGGAGCGCGATTTGCTGGTCCGCGAAAACCAGTTTTTGCAGCAAAGCACTTCGTCAACAGCAATCGGGCGTAGCGTGTTTAGCGTGCGGGACGTCGGGGAAATGATTCCTCAATTTGAACCACGAGATCAAGCGGGGGCGTCGTCGGAGAAGTGGCTGGCGAAAATCGACCGCTTGATGGAAACTTACCAGCTTGACGAGAGACTCGTACTCATGGCGGCCACCACAAAGTTGAAGGGTGCCGCGAAAATTTGGGCAGACGGCGCGGAGTTAGTATCGTGGTTGGACTTCAAACGGGATTTTCTTTCGTATTTTCCCAACACGGTTAACCCCGCCGATGTGCACCGACATCTCGACAGCAGGGTACGGAAACCGTATGAGGACCACGTCGAATACGTGATGACTATGGAAGCAATCGGGGAGAAGGGGAACGTCAGTGAAAGTGCGGTCGTGAAATACGTTATATCCAACATCAATGACAGTGAGATGAGGCAGTCGCTCGTGTCGGGTTGTGTTCGTTCGGTTGGGGGGGTAATTGACCTTGTTCGTTGGGTGCTCAGTCTTAGGGAGCCCCGTAACACGTTAGGCTCAAGGAACCAGTCCCTGGAACCGGTAATCGAGACCGGACCCAGGTCCCTTGAGGTACGATGCTTCAAGTGCCAGCAAGTAGGGCACACTCGTCAGCAATGCGGGGGTCGTGAACGAGACAATCGCCAACATGTACCAGAACCACGGCGGCAGGTGAACCTAGTGCGGTCGGGTGGGTCGAAATTCGACAGTCGCCTTCATTAACGGAAAGCCCATCAAAGCCTTGATTGACCAAGGTAGCGATTGCGTCACTATACGGGAAATTGACGCACTGAACGCGGAACTAGACTTCGAACCGTACTGTCTCCAGCTGCGCGGGTTCGGAGGGGGAGGCTGCGACACGATCGGACGGTTGTACGGAGCGATCGCGGTCGACAACCTATGCGAACGGTGCGAAGTGTTAGTTGTCCCAAACGAGGCCCAACAATACCCGGTAATGATCGGAAACAGTTTGTTAGACAAACCCGGGGTAATCGTGACGGCGACATACGACAGCCTTAACATCACCACCCAAACAAACGAGAGCGAGAAGAAAATCGTCACCGGTAAGACACAAAGTAAACTGAATCTATTGGATGTAAATTGCGAGGGCAGCGAAATTAACTGCCAACACCTACTCAGCACGTTAAACGAATTTCGCGGGTATTTCACGTGCGACGAATCCGAGCTTGTGCGGTGCAATAGCTATGAGTTCCAGCTGGACGTAACTACCAAGCAACCGGTTTGCCTGGCACCCTATCGAGTTCCTTTTGCAAAAAGGGAGGTGATCAACATGCAGGTAAAGCAACTGCTGAAGATGGACATAATACGCAAGTCCACTTCCAATTTTTCTTCCCCTGTAGTGTTGACCAAAAAGAAAGACGGGGGGGACAGATTCTGCATAGACTATCGCGCTTTGAACAGAATAACGGTTCGCCAACAATTCCCAATGCCCGTTGTGGAGGAGGTGTTGAGCTCTTTGGTAAGCAATCGCTTCTTCACCGCACTCGACTTCAACTCTGGTTATCACCAAATTCCGATCGCCGACGAGTCAAAGGCATATACAGCGTTTAGCACTGCTGAGGGACTGTACGAGTTCAACCGGCTACCTTTTGGACTGGTGAATGCACCGGCCGCTTTTCAACACGTTATGAACCATTTAGTTAGCCAACTGGAACGGGGAGACGCGATCGTGTATCTGGACGACGTCATCATCCCTAGTATGTCTGTCGAGGAAGGCTTGGAAAAGCTTCAGCGGGTCCTCGCGAAACTGACAGATATCGGAATGACCCTAAACCTAAGAAAATGTCAATTCTTGAAAACGAGTATCGACTTCTTGGGACATCAAATATCAGGGGGCCGAGTAGAACCAGGTCACCGAAAAACAGACGCGGTTAGGTCCTTTAAAACCCCAACAAACGTTCATGAGGTTAGACAGTTCTTGGGCCTCAGTGGCTACTTCCGTAAATTCGTAGAGAAGTACTCCGTCATAGCCAAGCCCCTGACTGACCTAACCAAAGCCGACGTCCCATTCACATGGACTGACCAACAACGGACCGCGTTCGAGACGCTTAAAACAAAGTTGACGGAAGGGCCGCTCTTAGCACTGTACGATGTCTCCGCAAGGCATGAGGTACACACTGACGCTAGCGCAGACGGGCTGGCAGGGGTCCTATTCCAACAAACCGGCAATGCCAAGGGGCAACCAGTTGCCTATTTTAGCCGACGGACGACTGAGGCCGAGGCTAAATATCATTCGTACGAGCTGGAAGTACTAGCGATAGTGGCCACCTTGGAGCGTTTCCGAGTTTTTCTCCTGGGAAAGGAGTTCACCGTAGTCACGGACTGCGAAGCCATCGTCGCCACCACAAACAAAGCGAAGCTGGTACCCAGGGTTGCACGCTGGTGGCTACGGTTACAGGAGTTCACGTTTACGACCAGGCACCAACCGGGAAAGGGGGCTTGCCACGTAGACGCGCTCAGTAGGGCGCCAGTAGACGCGGCGATCAGCACGGAGGAAGCTTCGTTGGGGGTGTTCCACATATCCAGTCCGCCTCCCGACATAGACACCGACCATGACTGGATAGCCGCCCTCCAACGACAAGACGAGACACTGAGCACCATCGCGGAAACCATCCGGTCCGGAGCCCGATCAGCGCTCGCAAAAAATTACTGCCTGAAGGGAGAAAGACTGTTTCGACTGGTGGGTGGACAATATAAACTTGTAGTCCCCACGCGAATACGGTGGAGAGTTCTTAACGGAGCACACGACGACGTCGGGCATTTTGCCGAAGCAAAAACCGCAGAGCGGGTTCGCCAATATTTCTGGTTCCCACAGATGGGCAAATACGTAAAATCATACATAAAAGCGTGCGTTGGGTGCGCCTATGGTAAGAAGAGAGGAGGGGCCGCGGAAGGCGAACTACATCCGCTGAAACGCGAACCGGTCCCGTTTCACACCATTCACCTTGATCACCTCGGACCGCTTCCTCGCGGTAAGGGGGGAACCTGCTATATCCTGGCAATTGTGGATTATTTCACTAAGTACTGCGTCTTGAGACCAGTCAAATCGACCAGTACCCAAGGGGTTCTACACGTCCTACACGAGTGCTGCGGATACTTCGGCGTCCCTAAACGGATTATCTCCGATCGAGGCACGGCCTTCACGTCGAGCGCATTCGAAGCTTACTGTTCAGAAAACGACATTCAGCACGTTAAGACGGCCGTTCGGTCGCCACGGGCCAACGGACAAGTGGAGCGCTGGAACAGGACGATCTTAGCAGCTCTCCGGTGCATGACCGCAGAAGAGCCATCGACCGACTGGACATCCCATTTACGGCGAGTACAGTGGGGTCTGAACACGATGTCGAATGCCACAACCAGACGTTGCCCGCATGAGCTCCTGTTCAATTTCGTTCCCCGGGACATCTTAGGAAACAAGCTCCTGCTCGCCCTTCAATCATCGGATGGGGAACCACTGGAGGATATGGAAGAAATACGGTTCAACCAACGGCATCGGGCCCCACAAGTTTTTCAGCCAGGTAACTTAGTGTTGGTGGAAAGAGACCCGCAGTCGACGGGGGAAAGCCGCAAGCTGGAGTCTAGGTATCGAGGACCGTATTACGTGTCAAAGGTCTTGCCTCATGACCGATACGTAGTGGAGGACATCCCAGGCCAACGGCATAACCAACGGAAATTCAGTTCCATCTTCGCATCCGACAAGCTCAAACCATGGGGCGAATACGATGTCTTGGAGGACACCCATTCCGACAGCGGCTCAGCAGAGGAAGACGACCTCGGGACGAGTTCTGGTCAGGATGGGCGACTGTAGAACACGAAGCTGGCACCGCAGTAGAAGTAGAAGTAGAAAACGTAGTTGGCACTGCGAGAGAGATGTCGAAGAGTGACAGCTACAATTGAAGGAGAGCGTAATAGATCGTCAGAGGGGACAGTCGTCGCGAATAGTGTTACATATAATTGAATTGTTCTTAAATAAACGTGAATTGATTGATCAAATAAAAGTAATCGGCGCCAAACGCTGCCTTCCTGTTTACAATATCTTTACTTTTTATTTTCTCGCTCTCCGGCGTTAGAGTGTCCATTGCCTTTACAGTTCAGAAGTGGAATAAAAATCCCATAAATACAAAAAAATCGCATTTGCACTGTCCCCTAACCAAACTTGTTGAGACGTCCGCGTGGTTACATTCTTGCTTTCTAATAAAGCAAAAGCCGGGAAAATTTTCGCGAACATAAATTAAAATTGACATTAAAAATCTGGAAAGGTGCTCGGTGTTTGAAAAAAAGAAAGAAAATTCTGAGTGGAAAATCGTGCTTTTGTAGTGCTTCGACTTCTTGACTCAGGAAAAGTGGTTTTTGTGGTTGTTGTAGCATTCAAAAAAAATCTGGAAAGGTGCTCGGTGTTTGAAAAAAAGAAAGAAAATTCTGAGTGGAAAATCGTGCTTTTGTAGTGCTTCGACTTCTTGACTCAGGAAAAGTGGTTTCTGTGGTTGTTGTAGCATTAAAAAAAAATCTGGAAAGGTGCTCGGTGTTTGGAAAAAGAACGAAAATTCTGAGTGGAAAATCGTGCTTTTGTAGTGCTTCGACTTCTTGACTCAGGAAAAGTGGTTGTTGTGGTTGTTGTAGCAGCTCCAGGTCTGCTAAACCTACTGCTGAGTTGACGATTCTTGACCCAGAGTGTAAAACACGTGTCCTCCGGTCCATAGAACCGATCTTCGTAGAAAGGACAAGCAAGTGGTAGTGCTCCGTGGTGTTTCGCCGCAGCTGCATGTCAGTTAGCAATCGTGCGTCGGATGGCATAAATTTTTGTTCAAACGAAATTAAGTTGAACGGACGCCTAACAAGCTCTCATGCAATCTTCTCGATTTTAGCAAATCAACACATCATTGAAACCGTAAGTGTTTGATTTCCATATATTTTTTTTTTGCCATAATTGTGAGACATCCGGCTCATCGCTTTACAGCCGGTCCCTCGGCTAAAGGCTTTCTTGGTTTTGTTGAAAGTGACAAGTCGGACGGACACCTCGTCCATCAACCATACGTCACATATAGCACACCGATAACTGCTACGCGTGCTCGGAGACGGAGCTACTACTTAACGGAGCGGTTGTGGTGTTTGGTGGCACGAAACGTTAGTGGTGGTGGTGGCGACCAAAAAGAAAGACGGGGGGGACAGATTCTGCATAGACTATCGCGCTTTGAACAGAATAACGGTTCGCCAACAATTCCCAATGCCCGTTGTGGAGGAGGTGTTGAGCTCTTTGGTAAGCAAGCAAGAAAAGTGGTTTTTGTGGTTGTTGTAGCATTCAAAAAAAATCTGGAAAGGTGCTCGGTGTTTGAAAAAAAGAAAGAAAATTCTGAGTGGAAAATCGTGCTTTTGTAGTGCTTCGACTTCTTGACTCAGGAAAAGTGGTTTCTGTGGTTGTTGTAGCATTAAAAAAAAATCTGGAAAGGTGCTCGGTGTTTGGAAAAAGAACGAAAATTCTGAGTGGAAAATCGTGCTTTTGTAGTGCTTCGACTTCTTGACTCAGGAAAAGTGGTTGTTGTGGTTGTTGTAGCAGCTCCAGGTCTGCTAAACCTACTGCTGAGTTGACGATTCTTGACCCAGAGTGTAAAACACGTGTCCTCCGGTCCATAGAACCGATCTTCGTAGAAAGGACAAGCAAGTGGTAGTGCTCCGTGGTGTTTCGCCGCAGCTGCATGTCAGTTAGCAATCGTGCGTCGGATGGCATAAATTTTTGTTCAAACGAAATTAAGTTGAACGGACGCCTAACAAGCTCTCATGCAATCTTCTCGATTTTAGCAAATCAACACATCATTGAAACCGTAAGTGTTTGATTTCCATATATTTTTTTTTTGCCATAATTGTGAGACATCCGGCTCATCGCTTTACAGCCGGTCCCTCGGCTAAAGGCTTTCTTGGTTTTGTTGAAAGTGACAAGTCGGACGGACACCTCGTCCATCAACCATACGTCACATATAGCACACCGATAACTGCTACGCGTGCTCGGAGACGGAGCTACTACTTAACGGAGCGGTTGTGGTGTTTGGTGGCACGAAACGTTAGTGGTGGTGGTGGCACACTGTTAGTTCTTGAATAGAGCTGTTTCGTTAAATAATAGTTTCGTTTCATTAATAATTTTTTTTTCTTAAACAAATTTTTACCACTTACTGCTACAACATTTATTCATTATTAGACAATCGTGAAAGATATCTAAAGCCCACGGTCACCAAACACATTAATAGGTAATAGACATAAAATCGGACGTAGCCCAGGCTCATCTGGAGAACGGGACTCGGTTAGTTGTCGGTGCGGAACGCCGATTTGTGGTCGACCAATTAGCAACCTGGTTCGGAATAATGCCGACTAGGCCCACACTAATACTGCCACCAATAGACGAAATTACCGTTGCGGGCCTCAAAGATAGGCTCGAGCAGTACCAGCTATAGACAACGGGTCGCAAGGAAGAGCTCTACGAACGACTCAAAGGTGCGACCATGCGGGAAAGTCCCGCGATAACGGCCGGCTCGGTAGTTGACGCCAAATCAGCTACGAGTACCAAGACTACAAACGAAACGGTTTCGATGCCGTCGGGTAATGATCTTCTCCAACGCGAACTTGAACTCGTCCGTCGGGAGCGCGATTTGCTGGTCCGCGAAAACCAGTTTTTGCAGCAAAGCACTTCGTCAACAGCAATCGGGCGTAGCGTGTTTAGCGTGCGGGACGTCGGGGAAATGATTCCTCAATTTGAACCACGAGATCAAGCGGGGGCGTCGTCGGAGAAGTGGCTGGCGAAAATCGACCGCTTGATGGAAACTTACCAGCTTGACGAGAGACTCGTACTCATGGCGGCCACCACAAAGTTGAAGGGTGCCGCGAAAATTTGGGCAGACGGCGCGGAGTTAGTATCGTGGTTGGACTTCAAACGGGATTTTCTTTCGTATTTTCGCAACACGGTTAACCCCGCCGATGTGCACCGACATCTCGACAGCAGGGTACGGAAACCGTATGAGGACCACGTCGAATACGTGATGACTATGGAAGCAATCGGGGAGAAGGGGAACGTCAGTGAAAGTGCGGTCGTGAAATACGTTATATCCAACATCAATGACAGTGAGATGAGGCAGTCGCTCGTGTCGGGTTGTGTTCGTTCGGTTGGGGGGGTAATTGACCTTGTTCGTTGGGTGCTCAGTCTTAGGGAGCCCCGTAACACGTTAGGCTCAAGGAACCAGTCCCTGGAACCGGTAATCGAGACCGGACCCAGGTCCCATGAGGTACGATGCTTCAAGTGCCAGCAAGTAGGGCACACTCGTCAGCAATGCGGGGGTCGTGAACGAGACAATCGCCAACATGTACCAGAACCACGGCGGCAGGTGAACCTAGTGCGGTCGGGTGGGTCGAAATTCGACAGTCGCCTTCATTAACGGAAAGCCCATCAAAGCCTTGATTGACCAAGGTAGCGATTGCGTCACTATACGGGAAATTGACGCACTGAACGCGGAACTAGACTTCGAACCGTACTGTCTCCAGCTGCGCGGGTTCGGAGGGGGAGGCTGCGACACGATCGGACGGTTGTACGGAGCGATCGCGGTCGACAACCTATGCGAACGGTGCGAAGTGTTAGTTGTCCCAAACGAGGCCCAACAATACCCGGTAATGATCGGAAACAGTTTGTTAGACAAACCCGGGGTAATCGTGACGGCGACATACGACAGCCTTAACATCACCACCCAAACAAACGAGAGCGAGAAGAAAATCGTCACCGGTAAGACACAAAGTAAACTGAATCTATTGGATGTAAATTGCGAGGGCAGCGAAATTAACTGCCAACACCTACTCAGCACGTTAAACGAATTTCGCGGGTATTTCACGTGCGACGAATCCGAGCTTGTGCGGTGCAATAGCTATGAGTTCCAGCTGGACGTAACTACCAAGCAACCGGTTTGCCTGGCACCCTATCGAGTTCCTTTTGCAAAAAGGGAGGTGATCAACATGCAGGTAAAGCAACTGCTGAAGATGGACATAATACGCAAGTCCACTTCCAATTTTTCTTCCCCTGTAGTGTTGACCAAAAAGAAAGACGGGGGGGACAGATTCTGCATAGACTATCGCGCTTTGAACAGAATAACGGTTCGCCAACAATTCCCAATGCCCGTTGTGGAGGAGGTGTTGAGCTCTTTGGGAAGCAATCGCTTCTTCACCGCACTCGACTTCAACTCTGGTTATCACCAAATTCCGATCGCCGACGAGTCAAAGGCATATACAGCGTTTAGCACTGCTGAGGGACTGTACGAGTTCAACCGGCTACCTTTTGGACTGGTGAATGCACCGGCCGCTTTTCAACACGTTATGAACCATTTAGTTAGCCAACTGGAACGGGGAGACGCGATCGTGTATCTGGACGACGTCATCATCCCTAGTATGTCTGTCGAGGAAGGCTTGGAAAAGCTTCAGCGGGTCCTCGCGAAACTGACAGATATCGGAATGACCCTAAACCTAAGAAAATGTCAATTCTTGAAAACGAGTATCGACTTCTTGGGACATCAAATATCAGGGGGCCGAGTAGAACCAGGTCACCGAAAAACAGACGCGGTTAGGTCCTTTAAAACCCCAACAAACGTTCATGAGGTTAGACAGTTCTTGGGCCTCAGTGGCTACTTCCGTAAATTCGTAGAGAAGTACTCCGTCATAGCCAAGCCCCTGACTGACCTAACCAAAGCCGACGTCCCATTCACATGGACTGACCAACAACGGACCGCGTTCGAGACGCTTAAAACAAAGTTGACGGAAGGGCCGCTCTTAGCACTGTACGATGTCTCCGCAAGGCATGAGGTACACACTGACGCTAGCGCAGACGGGCTGGCAGGGGTCCTATTCCAACAAACCGGCAATGCCAAGGGGCAACCAGTTGCCTATTTTAGCCGACGGACGACTGAGGCCGAGGCTAAATATCATTCGTACGAGCTGGAAGTACTTGCGATAGTGGCCACCTTGGAGCGTTTCCGAGTTTTTCTCCTGGGAAAGGAGTTCACCGTAGTCACGGACTGCGAAACCATCGTCGCCACCACAAACAAAGCGAAGCTGGTACCCAGGGTTGCACGCTGGTGGCTACGGTTACAGGAGTTCACGTTTACGACCAGGCACCAACCGGGAAAGGGGGCTTGCCACGTAGACGCGCTCAGTAGGGCGCCAGTAGACGCGGCGATCAGCACGGAGGAAGCTTCGTTGGGGGTGTTCCACATATCCAGTCCGCCTCCCGACATAGACACCGACCATGACTGGATAGCCGCCCTCCAACGACAAGACGAGACACTGAGCACCATCGCGGAAACCATCCGGTCCGGAGCCCGATCAGCACTCGCAAAAAATTACTGCCTGAAGGGAGAAAGACTGTTTCGACTGGTGGGTGGACAATATAAACTTGTAGTCCCCACGCGAATACGGTGGAGAGTTCTTAACGGAGCACACGACGACGTCGGGCATTTTGCCGAAGCAAAAACCGCAGAGCGGGTTCGCCAATATTTCTGGTTCCCACCGATGGGCAAATACGTAAAATCATACATAAAAGCGTGC
Organism: Nephrocerus scutellatus; assembly: GCA_947095585.1. Taxonomy (NCBI): domain Eukaryota; kingdom Metazoa; phylum Arthropoda; class Insecta; order Diptera; family Pipunculidae; genus Nephrocerus; species Nephrocerus scutellatus. The sequence continues at coordinate 57,247,658 of OX352761.1, read as the reverse complement.
GTTGGGTGCGCCTATGGTAAGAAGAGAGGAGGGGCCGCGGAAGGCGAACTACATCCGCTGAAACGCGAACCGGTCCCGTTTCACACCATTCACCTTGATCACCTCGGACCGCTTCCTCGCGGTAAGGGGGGAACCTGCTATATCCTGGCAATTGTGGATTATTTCACTAAGTACTACGTCTTGAGACCAGTCAAATCGACCAGTACCCAAGGGGTTCTACACGTCCTACACGAGTGCTGCGGATACTTCGGCGTCCCTAAACGGATTATCTCCGATCGAGGCACGGCCTTCACGTCGAGCGCATTCGAAGCTTACTGTTCAGAAAACGACATTCAGCACGTTAAGACGGCCGTTCGGTCGCCACGGGCCAACGGACAAGTGGAGCGCTGGAACAGGACGATCTTAGCAGCTCTCCGGTGCATGACCGCAGAAGAGCCATCGACCGACTGGACATCCCATTTACGGCGAGTACAGTGGGGTCTGAACACGATGTCGAATGCCACAACCAGACGTTGCCCGCATGAGCTCCTGTTCAATTTCGTTCCCCGGGACATCTTAGGAAACAAGCTCCTGCTCGCCCTTCAATCATCGGATGGGGAACCACTGGAGGATATGGAAGAAATACGGTTCAACCAACGGCATCGGGCCCCACAAGTTTTTCAGCCAGGTAACTTAGTGTTGGTGGAAAGAGACCCGCAGTCGACGGGGGAAAGCCGCAAGCTGGAGTCTAGGTATCGAGGACCGTATTACGTGTCAAAGGTCTTGCCTCATGACCGATACGTAGTGGAGGACATCCCAGGCCAACGGCATAACCAACGGAAATTCAGTTCCATCTTCGCATCCGACAAGCTCAAACCATGGGGCGAATACGATGTCTTGGAGGACACCCATTCCGACAGCGGCTCAGCAGAGGAAGACGACCTCGGGACGAGTTCTGGTCAGGATGGGCGACTGTAGAACACGAAGCTGGCACCGCAGTAGAAGTAGAAGTAGAAAACGTAGTTGGCACCGCGAGAGAGATGTCGAAGAGTGACAGCTACAATTAAAGGAGAGCGTAATAGATCGTCAGAGGGGACAGTCGTCGCGAATAGTGTTACATATAATTGAATTGTTCTTAAATAAACGTGAATTGATTGATCAAATAAAAGTAATCGGCGCCTAACGCTGCCATCCTGTTTACAATATCTTTACTTTTTATTTTCTCGCTCTCCGGCGTTAGAGTGTCCATTGCCTTTACAGTTCAGAAGTGGAATAAAAATCCCATAAATACAAAAAAATCGCATTTGCACTGTCCCCTAACCAAACTTGTTGAGACGTCCGCGTGGTTACATTCTTGCTTTCTAATAAAGCAAAAGCCGGGAAAATTTTCGCGAACATAAATTAAAATTGACATTAAAAATCTGGAAAGGTGCTCGGTGTTTGAAAAAAAGAAAGAAAATTCTGAGTGGAAAATCGTGCTTTTGTAGTGCTTCGACTTCTTGACTCAGGAAAAGTGGTTTTTGTGGTTGTTGTAGCATTCAAAAAAAATCTGGAAAGGTGCTCGGTGTTTGAAAAAAAGAAAGAAAATTCTGAGTGGAAAATCGTGCTTTTGTAGTGCTTCGACTTCTTGACTCAGGAAAAGTGGTTTTTGTGGTTGTTGTAGCATTCAAAAAAAATCTGGAAAGGTGCTCGGTGTTTGAAAAAAAGAAAGAAAATTCTGAGTGGAAAATCGTGCTTTTGTAGTGCTTCGACTTCTTGACTCAGGAAAAGTGGTTTCTGTGGTTGTTGTAGCATTAAAAAAAAATCTGGAAAGGTGCTCGGTGTTTGGAAAAAGAACGAAAATTCTGAGTGGAAAATCGTGCTTTTGTAGTGCTTCGACTTCTTGACTCAGGAAAAGTGGTTGTTGTGGTTGTTGTAGCAGCTCCAGGTCTGCTAAACCTACTGCTGAGTTGACGATTCTTGACCCAGAGTGTAAAACACGTGTCCTCCGGTCCATAAAACCGATCTTCGTAGAAAGGACAAGCAAGTGGTAGTGCTCCGTGGTGTTTCGCCGCAGCTGCATGTCAGTTAGCAATCGTGCGTCGGATGGCATAAATTTTTGTTCAAACGAAATTAAGTTGAACGGACGCCTAACAAGCTCTCATGCAATCTTCTCGATTTTAGCAAACACATCATTGAAACCGTAAGTGTTTGATTTCCATATATTTTTTTTTGCCATAATTGTGAGACATCCGGCTCATCGCTTTACAGCCGGTCCCTCGGCTAAAGGCTTTCTTGGTTTTGTTGAAAGTGACAAGTCGGACGGACACCTCGTCCATCAACCATACGTCACATATAGCACACCGATAACTGCTACGCGTGCTCGGAGACGGAGCTACTACTTAACGGAGCGGTTGTGGTGTTTGGTGGCACGAAACGTTAGTGGTGGTGGTGGCACACTGTTAGTTCTTGAATAGAGCTGTTTCGTTAAATAATAGTTTCGTTTCATTAATAATTTTTTTTTCTTAAACAAATTTTTACCACTTACTGCTACAACATTTATTCATTATTAGACAATCGTGAAAGATATCTAAAGCCCACGGTCACCAAACACATTAATAGGTAATAGACATAAAATCGGACGTAGCCCAGGCTCATCTGGAGAACGGGACTCGGTTAGTTGTCGGTGCGGAACGCCGATTTGTGGTCGACCAATTAGCAACATGGTTCGGAATAATGCCGACTAGGCCCACACTAATACTGCCACCAATAGACGAAATTACCGTTGCGGGCCTCAAAGATAGGCTCGAGCAGTACCAGCTAGAGACAACGGGTCGCAAGGAAGAGCTCTACGAACGACTCAAAGGTGCGACCATGCGGGAAAGTCCCGCGATAACGGCCGGCTCGGTAGTTGACGCCAAATCAGCTACGAGTACCAAGAGTACCGAGTTAGTTCTTGAATAGAGCTGTTTCGTTAAATAATAGTTTCGTTTCATTAATAATTTTTTTTTCTTAAACAAATTTTTACCACTTACTGCTACAACATTTATTCATTATTAGACAATCGTGAAAGATATCTAAAGCCCACGGTCACCAAACACATTAATAGGTAATAGACATAAAATCGGACGTAGCCCAGGCTCATCTGGAGAACGGGACTCGGTTAGTTGTCGGTGCGGAACGCCGATTTGTGGTCGACCAATTAGCAACATGGTTCGGAATAATGCCGACTAGGCCCACACTAATACTGCCACCAATAGACGAAATTACCGTTGCGGGCCTCAAAGATAGGCTCGAGCAGTACCAGCTAGAGACAACGGGTCGCAAGGAAGAGCTCTACGAACGACTCAAAGGTGCGACCATGCGGGAAAGTCCCGCGATAACGGCCGGCTCGGTAGTTGACGCCAAATCAGCTACGAGTACCAAGACTACAAACGAAACGGTTTCGATGCCGTCGGGTAATGATCTTCTCCAACGCGAACTTGAACTCGTCCGTCGGGAGCGCGATTTGCTGGTCCGCGAAAACCAGTTTTTGCAGCAAAGCACTTCGTCAACAGCAATCGGGCGTAGCGTGTTTAGCGTGCGGGACGTCGGGGAAATGATTCCTCAATTTGAACCACGAGATCAAGCGGGGGCGTCGTCGGAGAAGTGGCTGGCGAAAATCGACCGCTTGATGGAAACTTACCAGCTTGACGAGAGACTCGTACTCATGGCGGCCACCACAAAGTTGAAGGGTGCCGCGAAAATTTGGGCAGACGGCGCGGAGTTAGTATCGTGGTTGGACTTCAAACGGGATTTTCTTTCGTATTTTCCCAACACGGTTAACCCCGCCGATGTGCACCGACATCTCGACAGCAGGGTACGGAAACCGTATGAGGACCACGTCGAATACGTGATGACTATGGAAGCAATCGGGGAGAAGGGGAACGTCAGTGAAAGTGCGGTCGTGAAATACGTTATATCCAACATCAATGACAGTGAGATGAGGCAGTCGCTCGTGTCGGGTTGTGTTCGTTCGGTTGGGGGGGTAATTGACCTTGTTCGTTGGGTGCTCAGTCTTAGGGAGCCCCGTAACACGTTAGGCTCAAGGAACCAGTCCCTGGAACCGGTAATCGAGACCGGACCCAGGTCCCATGAGGTACGATGCTTCAAGTGCCAGCAAGTAGGGCACACTCGTCAGCAATGCGGGGGTCGTGAACGAGACAATCGCCAACATGTACCAGAACCACGGCGGCAGGTGAACCTAGTGCGGTCGGGTGGGTCGAAATTCGACAGTCGCCTTCATTAACGGAAAGCCCATCAAAGCCTTGATTGACCAAGGTAGCGATTGCGTCACTATACGGGAAATTGACGCACTGAACGCGGAACTAGACTTCGAACCGTACTGTCTCCAGCTGCGCGGGTTCGGAGGGGGAGGCTGCGACACGATCGGACGGTTGTACGGAGCGATCGCGGTCGACAACCTATGCGAACGGTGCGAAGTGTTAGTTGTCCCAAACGAGGCCCAACAATACCCGGTAATGATCGGAAACAGTTTGTTAGACAAACCCGGGGTAATCGTGACGGCGACATACGACAGCCTTAACATCACCACCCAAACAAACGAGAGCGAGAAGAAAATCGTCACCGGTAAGACACAAAGTAAACTGAATCTATTGGATGTAAATTGCGAGGGCAGCGAAATTAACTGCCAACACCTACTCAGCACGTTAAACGAATTTCGCGGGTATTTCACGTGCGACGAATCCGAGCTTGTGCGGTGCAATAGCTATGAGTTCCAGCTGGACGTAACTACCAAGCAACCGGTTTGCCTGGCACCCTATCGAGTTCCTTTTGCAAAAAGGGAGGTGATCAACATGCAGGTAAAGCAACTGCTGAAGATGGACATAATACGCAAGTCCACTTCCAATTTTTCTTCCCCTGTAGTGTTGACCAAAAAGAAAGACGGGGGGGACAGATTCTGCATAGACTATCGCGCTTTGAACAGAATAACGGTTCGCCAACAATTCCCAATGCCCGTTGTGGAGGAGGTGTTGAGCTCTTTGGGAAGCAATCGCTTCTTCACCGCACTCGACTTCAACTCTGGTTATCACCAAATTCCGATCGCCGACGAGTCAAAGGCATATACAGCGTTTAGCACTGCTGAGGTACGTACGAGTTCAACCGGCTACCTTTTGGACTGGTGAATGCACCGGCCGCTTTTCAACACGTTATGAACCATTTAGTTAGCCAACTGGAACGGGGAGACGCGATCGTGTATCTGGACGACGTCATCATCCCTAGTATGTCTGTCGAGGAAGGCTTGGAAAAGCTTCAGCGGGTCCTCGCGAAACTGACAGATATCGGAATGACCCTAAACCTAAGAAAATGTCAATTCTTGAAAACGAGTATCGACTTCTTGGGACATCAAATATCAGGGGGCCGAGTAGAACCAGGTCACCGAAAAACAGACGCGGTTAGGTCCTTTAAAACCCCAACAAACGTTCATGAGGTTAGACAGTTCTTGGGCCTCAGTGGCTACTTCCGTAAATTCGTAGAGAAGTACTCCGTCATAGCCAAGCCCCTGACTGACCTAACCAAAGCCGACGTCCCATTCACATGGACTGACCAACAACGGACCGCGTTCGAGATGCTTAAAACAAAGTTGACGGAAGGGCCGCTCTTAGCACTGTACGATGTCTCCGCAAGGCATGAGGTACACACTGACGCTAGCGCAGACGGGCTGGCAGGGGTCCTATTCCAACAAACCGGCAATGCCAAGGGGCAACCAGTTGCCTATTTTAGCCGACGGACGACTGAGGCCGAGGCTAAATATCATTCGTACGAGCTGGAAGTACTAGCGATAGTGGCCACCTTGGAGCGTTTCCGAGTTTTTCTCCTGGGAAAGGAGTTCACCGTAGTCACGGACTGCGAAGCCATCGTCGCCACCACAAACAAAGCGAAGCTGGTACCCAGGGTTGCACGCTGGTGGCTACGGTTACAGGAGTTCACGTTTACGACCAGGCACCAACCGGGAAAGGGGGCTTGCCACGTAGACGCGCTCAGTAGGGCGCCAGTAGACGCGGCGATCAGCACGGAGGAAGCTTCGTTGGGGGTGTTCCACATATCCAGTCCGCCTCCCGACATAGACACCGACCATGACTGGATAGCCGCCCTCCAACGACAAGACGAGACACTGAGCACCATCGCGGAAACCATCCGGTCCGGAGCCCGATCAGCGCTCGCAAAAAATTACTGCCTGAAGGGAGAAAGACTGTTTCGACTGGTGGGTGGACAATATAAACTTGTAGTTCCCACGCGAATACGGTGGAGAGTTCTTAACGGAGCACACGACGACGTCGTGCATTTTGCCGAAGCAAAAACCGCAGAGCGGGTTCGCCAATATTTCTGGTTCCCACAGATGGGCAAATACGTAAAATCATACATAAAAGCGTGCGTTGGGTGCGCCTATGGTAAGAAGAGAGGAGGGGCCGCGGAAGGCGAACTACATCCGCTGAAACGCGAACCGGTCCCGTTTCACACCATTCACCTTGATCACCTCGGACCGCTTCCTCGCGGTAAGGGGGGAACCTGCTATATCCTGGCAATTGTGGATTATTTCACTAAGTACTGCGTCTTGAGACCAGTCAAATCGACCAGTACCCAAGGGGTTCTACACGTCCTACACGAGTGCTGCGGATACTTCGGCGTCCCTAAACGGATTATCTCCGATCGAGGCACGGCCTTCACGTCGAGCGCATTCGAAGCTTACTGTTCAGAAAACGACATTCAGCACGTTAAGACGGCCGTTCGGTCGCCACGGGCCAACGGACAAGTGGAGCGCTGGAACAGGACGATCTTAGCAGCTCTCCGGTGCATGACCGCAGAAGAGCCATCGACCGACTGGACATCCCATTTACGGCGAGTACAGTGGGGTCTGAACACGATGTCGAATGCCACAACCAGACGTTGCCCGCATGAGCTCCTGTTCAATTTCGTTCCCCGGGACATCTTAGGAAACAAGCTCCTGCTCGCCCTTCAATCATCGGATGGGGAACCACTGGAGGATATGGAAGAAATACGGTTCAACCAACGGCATCGGGCCCCACAAGTTTTTCAGCCAGGTAACTTAGTGTTGGTGGAAAGAGACCCGCAGTCGACGGGGGAAAGCCGCAAGCTGGAGTCTAGGTATCGAGGACCGTATTACGTGTCAAAGGTCTTGCCTCATGACCGATACGTAGTGGAGGACATCCCAGGCCAACGGCATAACCAACGGAAATTCAGTTCCATCTTCGCATCCGACAAGCTCAAACCATGGGGCGAATACGATGTCTTGGAGGACACCCATTCCGACAGCGGCTCAGCAGAGGAAGACGACCTCAGGACGAGTTCTGGTCAGGATGGGCGACTGTAGAACACGAAGCTGGCACCGCAGTAGAAGTAGAAGTAGAAAACGTAGTTGGCACCGCGAGAGAGATGTCGAAGAGTGACAGCTACAATTGAAGGAGAGCGTAATAGATCGTCAGAGGGGACAGTCGTCGCGAATAGTGTTACATATAATTGAATTGTTCTTAAATAAACGTGAATTGATTGATCAAATAAAAGTAATCGGCGCCTAACGCTGCCATCCTGTTTACAATATCTTTACTTTTTATTTTCTCGCTCTCCGGCGTTAGAGTGTCCATTGCCTTTACAGTTCAGAAGTGGAATAAAAATCCCATAAATACAAAAAAATCGCATTTGCACTGTCCCCTAACCAAACTTGTTGAGACGTCCGCGTGGTTACATTCTTGCTTTCTAATAAAGCAAAAGCCGGGAAAATTTTCGCGAACATAAATTAAAATTGACATTAAAAATCTGGAAAGGTGCTCGGTGTTTGAAAAAAAGAAAGAAAATTCTGAGTGGAAAATCGTGCTTTTGTAGTGCTTCGACTTCTTGACTCAGGAAAAGTGGTTTTTGTGGTTGTTGTAGCATTCAAAAAAAATCTGGAAAGGTGCTCGGTGTTTGAAAAAAAGAAAGAAAATTCTGAGTGGAAAATCGTGCTTTTGTAGTGCTTCGACTTCTTGACTCAGGAAAAGTGGTTTCTGTGGTTGTTGTAGCATTAAAAAAAAATCTGGAAAGGTGCTCGGTGTTTGGAAAAAGAACGAAAATTCTGAGTGGAAAATCGTGCTTTTGTAGTGCTTCGACTTCTTGACTCAGGAAAAGTGGTTGTTGTGGTTGTTGTAGCAGCTCCAGGTCTGCTAAACCTACTGCTGAGTTGACGATTCTTGACCCAGAGTGTAAAACACGTGTCCTCCGGTCCATAGAACCGATCTTCGTAGAAAGGACAAGCAAGTGGTAGTGCTCCGTGGTGTTTCGCCGCAGCTGCATGTCAGTTAGCAATCGTGCGTCGGATGGCATAAATTTTTGTTCAAACGAAATTAAGTTGAACGGACGCCTAACAAGCTCTCATGCAATCTTCTCGATTTTAGCAAATCAACACATCATTGAAATCGTAAGTGTTTGATTTCCATATATTTTTTTTTTTGCCATAATTGTGAGACATCCGGCTCATCGCTTTACAGCCGGTCCCTCGGCTAAAGGCTTTCTTGGTTTTGTTGAAAGTGACAAGTCGGACGGACACCTCGTCCATCAACCATACGTCACATATAGCACACCGATAACTGCTACGCGTGCTCGGAGACGGAGCTACTACTTAACGGAGCGGTTGTGGTGTTTGGTGGCACGAAACGTTAGTGGTGGTGGTGGCACACTGTTAGTTCTTGAATAGAGCTGTTTCGTTAAATAATAGTTTCGTTTCATTAATAATTTTTTTTTCTTAAACAAATTTTTACCACTTACTGCTACAACATTTATTCATTATTAGACAATCGTGAAAGATATCTAAAGCCCACGGTCACCAAACACATTAATAGGTAATAGACATAAAATCGGACGTAGCCCAGGCTCATCTGGAGAACGGGACTCGGTTAGTTGTCGGTGCGGAACGCCGATTTGTGGTCGACCAATTAGCAACCTGGTTCGGAATAATGCCGACTAGGCCCACACTAATACTGCCACCAATAGACGAAATTACCGTTGCGGGCCTCAAAGATAGGCTCGAGCAGTACCAGCTAGAGACAACGGGTCGCAAGGAAGAGCTCTACGAACGACTCAAAGGTGCGACCATGCGGGAAAGTCCCGCGATAACGGCCGGCTCGGTAGTTGACGCCAAATCAGCTACGAGTACCAAGACTACAAACGAAACGGTTTCGATGCCGTCGGGTAATGATCTTCTCCAACGCGAACTTGAACTCGTCCGTCGGGAGCGCGATTTGCTGGTCCGCGAAAACCAGTTTTTGCAGCAAAGCACTTCGTCAACAGCAATCGGGCGTAGCGTGTTTAGCGTGCGGGACGTCGGGGAAATGATTCCTCAATTTGAACCACGAGATCAAGCGGGGGCGTCGTCGGAGAAGTGGCTGGCGAAAATCGACCGCTTGATGGAAACTTACCAGCTTGACGAGAGACTCGTACTCATGGCGGCCACCACAAAGTTGAAGGGTGCCGCGAAAATTTGGGCAGACGGCGCGGAGTTAGTATCGTGGTTGGACTTCAAACGGGATTTTCTTTCGTATTTTCCCAACACGGTTAACCCCGCCGATGTGCACCGACATCTCGACAGCAGGGTACGGAAACCGTATGAGGACCACGTCGAATACGTGATGACTATGGAAGCAATCGGGGAGAAGGGGAACGTCAGTGAAAGTGCGGTCGTGAAATACGTTTTATCCAACATCAATGACAGTGAGATGAGGCAGTCGCTCGTGTCGGGTTGTGTTCGTTCGGTTGAGGGGGTAATTGACCTTGTTCGTTGGGTGCTCAGTCTTAGGGAGCCCCGTAACACGTTAGGCTCAAGGAACCAGTCCCTGGAACCGGTAATCGAGACCGGACCCAGGTCCCATGAGGTACGATGCTTCAAGTGCCAGCAAGTAGGGCACACTCGTCAGCAATGCGGGGGTCGTGAACGAGACAATCGCCAACATGTACCAGAACCACGGCGGCAGGTGAACCTAGTGCGGTCGGGTGGGTCGAAATTCGACAAAGTCGCCTTCATTAATGGAAAGCCCATCAAAGCCTTGATTGACCAAGGTAGCGATTGCGTCACTATACGGGAAATTGACGCACTGAACGCGGAACTAGACTTCGAACCGTACTGTCTCCAGCTGCGCGGGTTCGGAGGGGGAGGCTGCGACACGATCGGACGGTTGTACGGAGCGATCGCGGTCGACAACCTATGCGAACAATGGGAAGTGTTAGTTGTCCCAAACGAGGCCCAACAATACCCGGTAATGATCGGAAACAGTTTGTTAGACAAACCCGGGGTAATCGTGACGGCGACATACGACAGCCTTAACATCACCACCCAAACAAACGAGAGCGAGAAGAAAATCGTCACCGGTAAGACACAAAGTAAACTGAATCTATTGGATGTAAATTGCGAGGGCAGCGAAATTAACTGCCAACACCTACTCAGCACGTTAAACGAATTTCGCGGGTATATCACGTGCGACGAATCCGAGCTTGTGCGGTGCAATAGCTATGAGTTCCAGCTGGACGTAACTACCAAGCAACCGGTTTGCCTGGCACCCTATCGAGTTCCTTTTGCAAAAAGGGAGGTGATCAACATGCAGGTAAAGCAACTGCTGAAGATGGACATAATACGCAAGTCCACTTCCAATTTTTCTTCCCCTGTAGTGTTGACCAAAAAGAAAGACGGGGGGGACAGATTCTGCATAGACTATCGCGCTTTGAACAGAATAACGGTTCGCCAACAATTCCCAATGCCCGTTGTGGAGGAGGTGTTGAGCTCTTTGGGAAGCAATCGCTTCTTCACCGCACTCGACTTCAACTCTGGTTATCACCAAATTCCGATCGCCGACGAGTCAAAGGCATATACAGCGTTTAGCACTGCTGAGGGACTGTACGAGTTCAACCGGCTACCTTTTGGACTGGTGAATGCACCGGCCGCTTTTCAACACGTTATGAACCATTTAGTTAGCCAACTGGAACGGGGAGACGCGATCGTGTATCTGGACGACGTCATCATCCCTAGTATGTCTGTCGAGGAAGGCTTGGAAAAGCTTCAGCGGGTCCTCGCGAAACTGACAGATATCGGAATGACCCTAAACCTAAGAAAATGTCAATTCTTGAAAACGAGTATCGACTTCTTGGGACATCAAATATCAGGGGGCCGAGTAGAACCAGGTCACCGAAAAACAGACGCGGTTAGGTCCTTTAAAACCCCAACAAACGTTCATGAGGTTAGACAGTTCTTGGGCCTCAGTGGCTACTTCCGTAAATTCGTAGAGAAGTACTCCGTCATAGCCAAGCCCCTGACTGACCTAACCAAAGCCGACGTTCCATTCACATGGACTGACCAACAACGGACCGCGTTCGAGACGCTTAAAACAAAGTTGACGGAAGGGCCGCTCTTAGCACTGTACGATGTCTCCGCAAGGCATGAGGTACACACTGACGCTAGCGCAGACGGGCTGGCAGGGGTCCTATTCCAACAAACCGGCAATGCCAAGGGGCAACCAGTTGCCTATTTTAGCCGACGGACGACTGAGGCCGAGGCTAAATATCATTCGTACGAGCTGGAAGTACTAGCGATAGTGGCCACCTTGGAGCGTTTCCGAGTTTTTCTCCTGGGAAAGGAGTTCACCGTAGTCACGGACTGCGAAGCCATCGTCGCCACCACAAACAAAGCGAAGCTGGTACCCAGGGTTGCACGCTGGTGGCTACGGTTACAGGAGTTCACGTTTACGACCAGGCACCAACCGGGAAAGGGGGCTTGCCACGTAGACGCGCTCAGTAGGGCGCCAGTAGACGCGGCGATCAGCACGGAGGAAGCTTCGTTGGGGGTGTTCCACATATCCAGTCCGCCTCCCGACATAGACACCGACCATGACTGGATAGCCGCCCTCCAACGACAAGACGAGACACTGAGCACCATCGCGGAAACCATCCGGTCCGGAGCCCGATCAGCGCTCGCAAAAAATTACTGCCTGAAGGGAGAAAGACTGTTTCGACTGGTGGGTGGACAATATAAACTTGTAGTCCCCACGCGAATACGGTGGAGAGTTCTTAACGGAGCACACGACGACGTCGGGCATTTTGCCGAAGCAAAAACCGCAGAGCGGGTTCGCCAATATTTCTGGTTCCCACAGATGGGCAAATACGTAAAATCATACGTAAAAGCGTGCGTTGGGTGCGCCTATGGTAAGAAGAGAGGAGGGGCCGCGGAAGGCGAACTACATCCGCTGAAACGCGAACCGGTCCCGTTTCACACCATTCACCTTGATCACCTCGGACCGCTTCCTCGCGGTAAGGGGGGAACCTGCTATATCCTGGCAATTGTGGATTATTTCACTAAGTACTGCGTCTTGAGACCAGTCAAATCGACCAGTACCCAAGGGGTTCTACACGTCCTACACGAGTGCTGCGGATACTTCGGCGTCCCTAAACGGATTATCTCCGATCGAGGCACGGCCTTCACGTCGAGCGCATTCGAAGCTTACTGTTCAGAAAACGACATTCAGCACGTTAAGACGGCCGTTCGGTCGCCACGGGCCAACGGACAAGTGGAGCGCTGGAACAGGACGATCTTAGCAGCTCTCCGGTGCATGACCGCAGAAGAGCCATCGACCGACTGGACATCCCATTTACGGCGAGTACAGTGGGGTCTGAACACGATGTCGAATGCCACAACCAGACGTTGCCCGCATGAGCTCCTGTTCAATTTCGTTCCCCGGGACATCTTAGGAAACAAGCTCCTGCTCGCCCTTCAATCATCGGATGGGGAACCACTGGAGGATATGGAAGAAATACGGTTCAACCAACGGCATCGGGCCCCACAAGTTTTTCAGCCAGGTAACTTAGTGTTGGTGGAAAGAGACCCGCAGTCGACGGGGGCCAAGCCGCAAGCTGGAGTCTAGGTATCGAGGACCGTATTACGTGTCAAAGGTCTTGCCTCATGACCGATACGTAGTGGAGGACATCCCAGGCCAACGGCATAACCAACGGAAATTCAGTTCCATCTTCGCATCCGACAAGCTCAAACCATGGGGCGAATACGATGTCTTGGAGGACACCCATTCCGACAGCGGCTCAGCAGAGGAAGACGACCTCGGGACGAGTTCTGGTCAGGATGGGCGACTGTAGAACACGAAGCTGGCACCGCAGTAGAAGTAGAAGTAGAAAACGTAGTTGGCACCGCGAGAGAGATGTCGAAGAGTGACAGCTACAATTGAAGGAGAGCGTAATAGATCGTCAGAGGGGACAGTCGTCGCGAATAGTGTTACATATAATTGAATTGTTCTTAAATAAACGTGAATTGATTGATCAAATAAAAGTAATCGGCGCCTAACGCTGCCATCCTGTTTACAATATCTTTACTTTTTATTTTCTCGCTCTCCGGCGTTAGAGTGTCCATTGCCTTTACAGTTCAGAAGTGGAATAAAAATCCCATAAATACAAAAAAATCGCATTTGCACTGTCCCCTAACCAAACTTGTTGAGACGTCCGCGTGGTTACATTCTTGCTTTCTAATAAAGCAAAAGCCGGGAAAATTTTCGCGAACATAAATTAAAATTGACATTAAAAATCTGGAAAGGTGCTCGGTGTTTGAAAAAAAGAAAGAAAATTCTGAGTGGAAAATCGTGCTTTTGTAGTGCTTCGACTTCTTGACTCAGGAAAAGTGGTTTTTGTGGTTGTTGTAGCATTCAAAAAAAATCTGGAAAGGTGCTCGGTGTTTGAAAAAAAGAAAGAAAATTCTGAGTGGAAAATCGTGCTTTTGTAGTGCTTCGACTTCTTGACTCAGGAAAAGTGGTTTCTGTGGTTGTTGTAGCATTAAAAAAAAATCTGGAAAGGTGCTCGGTGTTTGGAAAAAGAACGAAAATTCTGAGTGGAAAATCGTGCTTTTGTAGTGCTTCGACTTCTTGACTCAGGAAAAGTGGTTGTTGTGGTTGTTGTAGCAGCTCCAGGTCTGCTAAACCTACTGCTGAGTTGACGATTCTTGACCCAGAGTGTAAAACACGTGTCCTCCGGTCCATAGAACCGATCTTCGTAGAAAGGACAAGCAAGTGGTAGTGCTCCGTGGTGTTTCGCCGCAGCTGCATGTCAGTTAGCAATCGTGCGTCGGATGGCATAAATTTTTGTTCAAACGAAATTAAGTTGAACGGACGCATAACAAGCTCTCATGCAATCTTCTCGATTTTAGCAAACACATCATTGAAACCGTAAGTGTTTGATTTCCATATATTTTTTTTTTGCCATAATTGTGAGACATCCGGCTCATCGCTTTACAGCCGGTCCCTCGGCTAAAGGCTTTCTTGGTTTTGTTGAAAGTGACAAGTCGGACGGACACCTCGTCCATCAACCATACGTCACATATAGCACACCGATAACTGCTACGCGTGCTCGGAGACGGAGCTACTACTTAACGGAGCGGTTGTGGTGTTTGGTGGCACGAAACGTTAGTGGTGGTGGTGGCACACTGTTAGTTCTTGAATAGAGCTGTTTCGTTAAATAATAGTTTCGTTTCATTAATAATTTTTTTTTCTTAAACAAATTTTTACCACTTACTGCTACAACATTTATTCATTATTAGACAATCGTGAAAGATATCTAAAGCCCACGGTCACCAAACACATTAATAGGTAATAGACATAAAATCGGACGTAGCCCAGGCTCATCTGGAGAACGGGACTCGGTTAGTTGTCGGTGCGGAACGCCGATTTGTGGTCGACCAATTAGCAACATGGTTCGGAATAATGCCGACTAGGCCCACACTAATACTGCCACCAATAGACGAAATTACCGTTGCGGGCCTCAAAGATAGGCTCGAGCAGTACCAGCTAGAGACAACGGGTCGCAAGGAAGAGCTCTACGAACGACTCAAAGGTGCGACCATGCGGGAAAGTCCCGCGATAACGGCCGGCTCGGTAGTTGACGCCAAATCAGCTACGAGTACCAAGACTACAAACGAAACGGTTTCGATGCCGTCGGGTAATGATCTTCTCCAACGCGAACTTGAACTCGTCCGTCGGGAGCGCGATTTGCTGGTCCGCGAAAACCAGTTTTTGCAGCAAAGCACTTCGTCAACAGCAATCGGGCGTAGCGTGTTTAGCGTGCGGGACGTCGGGGAAATGATTCCTCAATTTGAACCACGAGATCAAGCGGGGGCGTCGTCGGAGAAGTGGCTGGCGAAAATCGACCGCTTGATGGAAACTTACCAGCTTGACGAGAGACTCGTACTCATGGCGGCCACCACAAAGTTGAAGGGTGCCGCGAAAATTTGGGCAGACGGCGCGGAGTTAGTATCGTGGTTGGACTTCAAACGGGATTTTCTTTCGTATTTTCCCAACACGGTTAACCCCGCCGATGTGCACCGACATCTCGACAGCAGGGTACGGAAACCGTATGAGGACCACGTCGAATACGTGATGACTATGGAAGCAATCGGGGAGAAGGGGAACGTCAGTGAAAGTGCGGTCGTGAAATACGTTATATCCAACATCAATGACAGTGAGATGAGGCAGTCGCTCGTGTCGGGTTGTGTTCGTTCGGTTGGGGGGGTAATTGACCTTGTTCGTTGGGTGCTCAGTCTTAGGGAGCCCCGTAACACGTTAGGCTCAAGGAACCAGTCCCTGGAACCGGTAATCGAGACCGGACCCAGGTCCCTTGAGGTACGATGCTTCAAGTGCCAGCAAGTAGGGCACACTCGTCAGCAATGCGGGGGTCGTGAACGAGACAATCGCCAACATGTACCAGAACCACGGCGGCAGGTGAACCTAGTGCGGTCGGGTGGGTCGAAATTCGACAGTCGCCTTCATTAACGGAAAGCCCATCAAAGCCTTGATTGACCAAGGTAGCGATTGCGTCACTATACGGGAAATTGACGCACTGAACGCGGAACTAGACTTCGAACCGTACTGTCTCCAGCTGCGCGGGTTCGGAGGGGGAGGCTGCGACACGATCGGACGGTTGTACGGAGCGATCGCGGTCGACAACCTATGCGAACGGTGCGAAGTGTTAGTTGTCCCAAACGAGGCCCAACAATACCCGGTAATGATCGGAAACAGTTTGTTAGACAAACCCGGGGTAATCGTGACGGCGACATACGACAGCCTTAACATCACCACCCAAACAAACGAGAGCGAGAAGAAAATCGTCACCGGTAAGACACAAAGTAAACTGAATCTATTGGATGTAAATTGCGAGGGCAGCGAAATTAACTGCCAACACCTACTCAGCACGTTAAACGAATTTCGCGGGTATTTCACGTGCGACGAATCCGAGCTTGTGCGGTGCAATAGCTATGAGTTCCAGCTGGACGTAACTACCAAGCAACCGGTTTGCCTGGCACCCTATCGAGTTCCTTTTGCAAAAAGGGAGGTGATCAACATGCAGGTAAAGCAACTGCTGAAGATGGACATAATACGCAAGTCCACTTCCAATTTTTCTTCCCCTGTAGTGTTGACCAAAAAGAAAGACGGGGGGGACAGATTCTGCATAGACTATCGCGCTTTGAACAGAATAACGGTTCGCCAACAATTCCCAATGCCCGTTGTGGAGGAGGTGTTGAGCTCTTTGGTAAGCAATCGCTTCTTCACCGCACTCGACTTCAACTCTGGTTATCACCAAATTCCGATCGCCGACGAGTCAAAGGCATATACAGCGTTTAGCACTGCTGAGGGACTGTACGAGTTCAACCGGCTACCTTTTGGACTGGTGAATGCACCGGCCGCTTTTCAACACGTTATGAACCATTTAGTTAGCCAACTGGAACGGGGAGACGCGATCGTGTATCTGGACGACGTCATCATCCCTAGTATGTCTGTCGAGGAAGGCTTGGAAAAGCTTCAGCGGGTCCTCGCGAAACTGACAGATATCGGAATGACCCTAAACCTAAGAAAATGTCAATTCTTGAAAACGAGTATCGACTTCTTGGGACATCAAATATCAGGGGGCCGAGTAGAACCAGGTCACCGAAAAACAGACGCGGTTAGGTCCTTTAAAACCCCAACAAACGTTCATGAGGTTAGACAGTTCTTGGGCCTCAGTGGCTACTTCCGTAAATTCGTAGAGAAGTACTCCGTCATAGCCAAGCCCCTGACTGACCTAACCAAAGCCGACGTCCCATTCACATGGACTGACCAACAACGGACCGCGTTCGAGACGCTTAAAACAAAGTTGACGGAAGGGCCGCTCTTAGCACTGTACGATGTCTCCGCAAGGCATGAGGTACACACTGACGCTAGCGCAGACGGGCTGGCAGGGGTCCTATTCCAACAAACCGGCAATGCCAAGGGGCAACCAGTTGCCTATTTTAGCCGACGGACGACTGAGGCCGAGGCTAAATATCATTCGTACGAGCTGGAAGTACTAGCGATAGTGGCCACCTTGGAGCGTTTCCGAGTTTTTCTCCTGGGAAAGGAGTTCACCGTAGTCACGGACTGCGAAGCCATCGTCGCCACCACAAACAAAGCGAAGCTGGTACCCAGGGTTGCACGCTGGTGGCTACGGTTACAGGAGTTCACGTTTACGACCAGGCACCAACCGGGAAAGGGGGCTTGCCACGTAGACGCGCTCAGTAGGGCGCCAGTAGACGCGGCGATCAGCACGGAGGAAGCTTCGTTGGGGGTGTTCCACATATCCAGTCCGCCTCCCGACATAGACACCGACCATGACTGGATAGCCGCCCTCCAACGACAAGACGAGACACTGAGCACCATCGCGGAAACCATCCGGTCCGGAGCCCGATCAGCGCTCGCAAAAAATTACTGCCTGAAGGGAGAAAGACTGTTTCGACTGGTGGGTGGACAATATAAACTTGTAGTCCCCACGCGAATACGGTGGAGAGTTCTTAACGGAGCACACGACGACGTCGGGCATTTTGCCGAAGCAAAAACCGCAGAGCGGGTTCGCCAATATTTCTGGTTCCCACAGATGGGCAAATACGTAAAATCATACATAAAAGCGTGCGTTGGGTGCGCCTATGGTAAGAAGAGAGGAGGGGCCGCGGAAGGCGAACTACATCCGCTGAAACGCGAACCGGTCCCGTTTCACACCATTCACCTTGATCACCTCGGACCGCTTCCTCGCGGTAAGGGGGGAACCTGCTATATCCTGGCAATTGTGGATTATTTCACTAAGTACTGCGTCTTGAGACCAGTCAAATCGACCAGTACCCAAGGGGTTCTACACGTCCTACACGAGTGCTGCGGATACTTCGGCGTCCCTAAACGGATTATCTCCGATCGAGGCACGGCCTTCACGTCGAGCGCATTCGAAGCTTACTGTTCAGAAAACGACATTCAGCACGTTAAGACGGCCGTTCGGTCGCCACGGGCCAACGGACAAGTGGAGCGCTGGAACAGGACGATCTTAGCAGCTCTCCGGTGCATGACCGCAGAAGAGCCATCGACCGACTGGACATCCCATTTACGGCGAGTACAGTGGGGTCTGAACACGATGTCGAATGCCACAACCAGACGTTGCCCGCATGAGCTCCTGTTCAATTTCGTTCCCCGGGACATCTTAGGAAACAAGCTCCTGCTCGCCCTTCAATCATCGGATGGGGAACCACTGGAGGATATGGAAGAAATACGGTTCAACCAACGGCATCGGGCCCCACAAGTTTTTCAGCCAGGTAACTTAGTGTTGGTGGAAAGAGACCCGCAGTCGACGGGGGAAAGCCGCAAGCTGGAGTCTAGGTATCGAGGACCGTATTACGTGTCAAAGGTCTTGCCTCATGACCGATACGTAGTGGAGGACATCCCAGGCCAACGGCATAACCAACGGAAATTCAGTTCCATCTTCGCATCCGACAAGCTCAAACCATGGGGCGAATACGATGTCTTGGAGGACACCCATTCCGACAGCGGCTCAGCAGAGGAAGACGACCTCGGGACGAGTTCTGGTCAGGATGGGCGACTGTAGAACACGAAGCTGGCACCGCAGTAGAAGTAGAAGTAGAAAACGTAGTTGGCACTGCGAGAGAGATGTCGAAGAGTGACAGCTACAATTGAAGGAGAGCGTAATAGATCGTCAGAGGGGACAGTCGTCGCGAATAGTGTTACATATAATTGAATTGTTCTTAAATAAACGTGAATTGATTGATCAAATAAAAGTAATCGGCGCCAAACGCTGCCTTCCTGTTTACAATATCTTTACTTTTTATTTTCTCGCTCTCCGGCGTTAGAGTGTCCATTGCCTTTACAGTTCAGAAGTGGAATAAAAATCCCATAAATACAAAAAAATCGCATTTGCACTGTCCCCTAACCAAACTTGTTGAGACGTCCGCGTGGTTACATTCTTGCTTTCTAATAAAGCAAAAGCCGGGAAAATTTTCGCGAACATAAATTAAAATTGACATTAAAAATCTGGAAAGGTGCTCGGTGTTTGAAAAAAAGAAAGAAAATTCTGAGTGGAAAATCGTGCTTTTGTAGTGCTTCGACTTCTTGACTCAGGAAAAGTGGTTTTTGTGGTTGTTGTAGCATTCAAAAAAAATCTGGAAAGGTGCTCGGTGTTTGAAAAAAAGAAAGAAAATTCTGAGTGGAAAATCGTGCTTTTGTAGTGCTTCGACTTCTTGACTCAGGAAAAGTGGTTTCTGTGGTTGTTGTAGCATTAAAAAAAAATCTGGAAAGGTGCTCGGTGTTTGGAAAAAGAACGAAAATTCTGAGTGGAAAATCGTGCTTTTGTAGTGCTTCGACTTCTTGACTCAGGAAAAGTGGTTGTTGTGGTTGTTGTAGCAGCTCCAGGTCTGCTAAACCTACTGCTGAGTTGACGATTCTTGACCCAGAGTGTAAAACACGTGTCCTCCGGTCCATAGAACCGATCTTCGTAGAAAGGACAAGCAAGTGGTAGTGCTCCGTGGTGTTTCGCCGCAGCTGCATGTCAGTTAGCAATCGTGCGTCGGATGGCATAAATTTTTGTTCAAACGAAATTAAGTTGAACGGACGCCTAACAAGCTCTCATGCAATCTTCTCGATTTTAGCAAATCAACACATCATTGAAACCGTAAGTGTTTGATTTCCATATATTTTTTTTTTGCCATAATTGTGAGACATCCGGCTCATCGCTTTACAGCCGGTCCCTCGGCTAAAGGCTTTCTTGGTTTTGTTGAAAGTGACAAGTCGGACGGACACCTCGTCCATCAACCATACGTCACATATAGCACACCGATAACTGCTACGCGTGCTCGGAGACGGAGCTACTACTTAACGGAGCGGTTGTGGTGTTTGGTGGCACGAAACGTTAGTGGTGGTGGTGGCGACCAAAAAGAAAGACGGGGGGGACAGATTCTGCATAGACTATCGCGCTTTGAACAGAATAACGGTTCGCCAACAATTCCCAATGCCCGTTGTGGAGGAGGTGTTGAGCTCTTTGGTAAGCAAGCAAGAAAAGTGGTTTTTGTGGTTGTTGTAGCATTCAAAAAAAATCTGGAAAGGTGCTCGGTGTTTGAAAAAAAGAAAGAAAATTCTGAGTGGAAAATCGTGCTTTTGTAGTGCTTCGACTTCTTGACTCAGGAAAAGTGGTTTCTGTGGTTGTTGTAGCATTAAAAAAAAATCTGGAAAGGTGCTCGGTGTTTGGAAAAAGAACGAAAATTCTGAGTGGAAAATCGTGCTTTTGTAGTGCTTCGACTTCTTGACTCAGGAAAAGTGGTTGTTGTGGTTGTTGTAGCAGCTCCAGGTCTGCTAAACCTACTGCTGAGTTGACGATTCTTGACCCAGAGTGTAAAACACGTGTCCTCCGGTCCATAGAACCGATCTTCGTAGAAAGGACAAGCAAGTGGTAGTGCTCCGTGGTGTTTCGCCGCAGCTGCATGTCAGTTAGCAATCGTGCGTCGGATGGCATAAATTTTTGTTCAAACGAAATTAAGTTGAACGGACGCCTAACAAGCTCTCATGCAATCTTCTCGATTTTAGCAAATCAACACATCATTGAAACCGTAAGTGTTTGATTTCCATATATTTTTTTTTTGCCATAATTGTGAGACATCCGGCTCATCGCTTTACAGCCGGTCCCTCGGCTAAAGGCTTTCTTGGTTTTGTTGAAAGTGACAAGTCGGACGGACACCTCGTCCATCAACCATACGTCACATATAGCACACCGATAACTGCTACGCGTGCTCGGAGACGGAGCTACTACTTAACGGAGCGGTTGTGGTGTTTGGTGGCACGAAACGTTAGTGGTGGTGGTGGCACACTGTTAGTTCTTGAATAGAGCTGTTTCGTTAAATAATAGTTTCGTTTCATTAATAATTTTTTTTTCTTAAACAAATTTTTACCACTTACTGCTACAACATTTATTCATTATTAGACAATCGTGAAAGATATCTAAAGCCCACGGTCACCAAACACATTAATAGATAATAGACATAAAATCGGACGTAGCCCAGGCTCATCTGGAGAACGGGACTCGGTTAGTTGTCGGTGCGGAACGCCGATTTGTGGTCGACCAATTAGCAACCTGGTTCGGAATAATGCCGACTAGGCCCACACTAATACTGCCACCAATAGACGAAATTACCGTTGCGGGCCTCAAAGATAGGCTCGAGCAGTACCAGCTATAGACAACGGGTCGCAAGGAAGAGCTCTACGAACGACTCAAAGGTGCGACCATGCGGGAAAGTCCCGCGATAACGGCCGGCTCGGTAGTTGACGCCAAATCAGCTACGAGTACCAAGACTACAAACGAAACGGTTTCGATGCCGTCGGGTAATGATCTTCTCCAACGCGAACTTGAACTCGTCCGTCGGGAGCGCGATTTGCTGGTCCGCGAAAACCAGTTTTTGCAGCAAAGCACTTCGTCAACAGCAATCGGGCGTAGCGTGTTTAGCGTGCGGGACGTCGGGGAAATGATTCCTCAATTTGAACCACGAGATCAAGCGGGGGCGTCGTCGGAGAAGTGGCTGGCGAAAATCGACCGCTTGATGGAAACTTACCAGCTTGACGAGAGACTCGTACTCATGGCGGCCACCACAAAGTTGAAGGGTGCCGCGAAAATTTGGGCAGACGGCGCGGAGTTAGTATCGTGGTTGGACTTCAAACGGGATTTTCTTTCGTATTTTCCCAACACGGTTAACCCCGCCGATGTGCACCGACATCTCGACAGCAGGGTACGGAAACCGTATGAGGACCACGTCGAATACGTGATGACTATGGAAGCAATCGGGGAGAAGGGGAACGTCAGTGAAAGTGCGGTCGTGAAATACGTTTTATCCAACATCAATGACAGTGAGATGAGGCAGTCGCTCGTGTCGGGTTGTGTTCGTTCGGTTGAGGGGGTAATTGACCTTGTTCGTTGGGTGCTCAGTCTTAGGGAGCCCCGTAACACGTTAGGCTCAAGGAACCAGTCCCTGGAACCGGTAATCGAGACCGGACCCAGGTCCCATGAGGTACGATGCTTCAAGTGCCAGCAAGTAGGGCACACTCGTCAGCAATGCGGGGGTCGTGAACGAGACAATCGCCAACATGTACCAGAACCACGGCGGCAGGTGAACCTAGTGCGGTCGGGTGGGTCGAAATTCGACAAAGTCGCCTTCATTAACGGAAAGCCCATCAAAGCCTTGATTGACCAAGGTAGCGATTGCGTCACTATACGGGAAATTGACGCACTGAACGCGGAACTAGACTTCGAACCGTACTGTCTCCAGCTGCGCGGGTTCGGAGGGGGAGGCTGCGACACGATCGGACGGTTGTACGGAGCGATCGCGGTCGACAACCTATGCGAACAATGGGAAGTGTTAGTTGTCCCAAACGAGGCCCAACAATACCCGGTAATGATCGGAAACAGTTTGTTAGACAAACCCGGGGTAATCGTGACGGCGACATACGACAGCCTTAACATCACCACCCAAACAAACGAGAGCGAGAAGAAAATCGTCACCGGTAAGACACAAAGTAAACTGAATCTATTGGATGTAAATTGCGAGGGCAGCGAAATTAACTGCCAACACCTACTCAGCACGTTAAACGAATTTCGCGGGTATTTCACGTGCGACGAATCCGAGCTTGTGCGGTGCAATAGCTATGAGTTCCAGCTGGACGTAACTACCAAGCAACCGGTTTGCCTGGCACCCTATCGAGTTCCTTTTGCAAAAAGGGAGGTGATCAACATGCAGGTAAAGCAACTGCTGAAGATGGACATAATACGCAAGTCCACTTCCAATTTTTCTTCCCCTGTAGTGTTGACCAAAAAGAAAGACGGGGGGGACAGATTCTGCATAGACTATCGCGCTTTGAACAGAATAACGGTTCGCCAACAATTCCCAATGCCCGTTGTGGAGGAGGTGTTGAGCTCTTTGGGAAGCAATCGCTTCTTCACCGCACTCGACTTCAACTCTGGTTATCACCAAATTCCGATCGCCGACGAGTCAAAGGCATATACAGCGTTTAGCACTGCTGAGGGACTGTACGAGTTCAACCGGCTACCTTTTGGACTGGTGAATGCACCGGCCGCTTTTCAACACGTTATGAACCATTTAGTTAGCCAACTGGAACGGGGAGACGCGATCGTGTATCTGGACGACGTCATCATCCCTAGTATGTCTGTCGAGGAAGGCTTGGAAAAGCTTCAGCGGGTCCTCGCGAAACTGACAGATATCGGAATGACCCTAAACCTAAGAAAATGTCAATTCTTGAAAACGAGTATCGACTTCTTGGGACATCAAATATCAGGGGGCCGAGTAGAACCAGGTCACCGAAAAACAGACGCGGTTAGGTCCTTTAAAACCCCAACAAACGTTCATGAGGTTAGACAGTTCTTGGGCCTCAGTGGCTACTTCCGTAAATTCGTAGAGAAGTACTCCGTCATAGCCAAGCCCCTGACTGACCTAACCAAAGCCGACGTCCCATTCACATGGACTGACCAACAACGGACCGCGTTCGAGACGCTTAAAACAAAGTTGACGGAAGGGCCGCTCTTAGCACTGTACGATGTCTCCGCAAGGCATGAGGTACACACTGACGCTAGCGCAGACGGGCTGGCAGGGGTCCTATTCCAACAAACCGGCAATGCCAAGGGGCAACCAGTTGCCTATTTTAGCCGACGGACGACTGAGGCCGAGGCTAAATATCATTCGTACGAGCTGGAAGTACTAGCGATAGTGGCCACCTTGGAGCGTTTCCGAGTTTTTCTCCTGGGAAAGGAGTTCACCGTAGTCACGGACTGCGAAGCCATCGTCGCCACCACAAACAAAGCGAAGCTGGTACCCAGGGTTGCACGCTGGTGGCTACGGTTACAGGAGTTCACGTTTACGACCAGGCACCAACCGGGAAAGGGGGCTTGCCACGTAGACGCGCTCAGTAGGGCGCCAGTAGACGCGGCGATCAGCACGGAGGAAGCTTCGTTGGGGGTGTTCCACATATCCAGTCCGCCTCCCGACATAGACACCGACCATGACTGGATAGCCGCCCTCCAACGACAAGACGAGACACTGAGCACCATCGCGGAAACCATCCGGTCCGGAGCCCGATCAGCGCTCGCAAAAAATTACTGCCTGAAGGGAGAAAGACTGTTTCGACTGGTGGGTGGACAATATAAACTTGTAGTCCCCACGCGAATACGGTGGAGAGTTCTTAACGGAGCACACGACGACGTCGGGCATTTTGCCGAAGCAAAAACCGCAGAGCGGGTTCGCCAATATTTCTGGTTCCCACAGATGGGCAAATACGTAAAATCATACGTAAAAGCGTGCGTTGGGTGCGCCTATGGTAAGAAGAGAGGAGGGGCCGCGGAAGGCGAACTACATCCGCTGAAACGCGAACCGGTCCCGTTTCACACCATTCACCTTGATCACCTCGGACCGCTTCCTCGCGGTAAGGGGGGAACCTGCTATATCCTGGCAATTGTGGATTATTTCACTAAGTACTGCGTCTTGAGACCAGTCAAATCGACCAGTACCCAAGGGGTTCTACACGTCCTACACGAGTGCTGCGGATACTTCGGCGTCCCTAAACGGATTATCTCCGATCGAGGCACGGCCTTCACGTCGAGCGCATTCGAAGCTTACTGTTCAGAAAACGACATTCAGCACGTTAAGACGGCCGTTCGGTCGCCACGGGCCAACGGACAAGTGGAGCGCTGGAACAGGACGATCTTAGCAGCTCTCCGGTGCATGACCGCAGAAGAGCCATCGACCGACTGGACATCCCATTTACGGCGAGTACAGTGGGGTCTGAACACGATGTCGAATGCCACAACCAGACGTTGCCCGCATGAGCTCCTGTTCAATTTCGTTCCCCGGGACATCTTAGGAAACAAGCTCCTGCTCGCCCTTCAATCATCGGATGGGGAACCACTGGAGGATATGGAAGAAATACGGTTCAACCAACGGCATCGGGCCCCACAAGTTTTTCAGCCAGGTAACTTAGTGTTGGTGGAAAGAGACCCGCAGTCGACGGGGGAAAGCCGCAAGCTGGAGTCTAGGTATCGAGGACCGTATTACGTGTCAAAGGTCTTGCCTCATGACCGATACGTAGTGGAGGACATCCCAGGCCAACGGCATAACCAACGGAAATTCAGTTCCATCTTCGCATCCGACAAGCTCAAACCATGGGGCGAATACGATGTCTTGGAGGACACCCATTCCGACAGCGGCTCAGCAGAGGAAGACGACCTCGGGACGAGTTCTGGTCAGGATGGGCGACTGTAGAACACGAAGCTGGCACCGCAGTAGAAGTAGAAGTAGAAAACGTAGTTGGCACCGCGAGAGAGATGTCGAAGAGTGACAGCTACAATTAAAGGAGAGCGTAATAGATCGTCAGAGGGGACAGTCGTCGCGAATAGTGTTACATATAATTGAATTGTTCTTAAATAAACGTGAATTGATTGATCAAATAAAAGTAATCGGCGCCTAACGCTGCCATCCTGTTTACAATATCTTTACTTTTTATTTTCTCGCTCTCCGGCGTTAGAGTGTCCATTGCCTTTACAGTTCAGAAGTGGAATAAAAATCCCATAAATACAAAAAAATCGCATTTGCACTGTCCCCTAACCAAACTTGTTGAGACGTCCGCGTGGTTACATTCTTGCTTTCTAATAAAGCAAAAGCCGGGAAAATTTTCGCGAACATAAATTAAAATTGACATTAAAAATCTGGAAAGGTGCTCGGTGTTTGAAAAAAAGAAAGAAAATTCTGAGTGGAAAATCGTGCTTTTGTAGTGCTTCGACTTCTTGACTCAGGAAAAGTGGTTTTTGTGGTTGTTGTAGCATTCAAAAAAAATCTGGAAAGGTGCTCGGTGTTTGAAAAAAAGAAAGAAAATTCTGAGTGGAAAATCGTGCTTTTGTAGTGCTTCGACTTCTTGACTCAGGAAAAGTGGTTTCTGTGGTTGTTGTAGCATTAAAAAAAAATCTGGAAAGGTGCTCGGTGTTTGGAAAAAGAACGAAAATTCTGAGTGGAAAATCGTGCTTTTGTAGTGCTTCGACTTCTTGACTCAGGAAAAGTGGTTGTTGTGGTTGTTGTAGCAGCTCCAGGTCTGCTAAACCTACTGCTGAGTTGACGATTCTTGACCCAGAGTGTAAAACACGTGTCCTCCGGTCCATAGAACCGATCTTCGTAGAAAGGACAAGCAAGTGGTAGTGCTCCGTGGTGTTTCGCCGCAGCTGCATGTCAGTTAGCAATCGTGCGTCGGATGGCATAAATTTTTGTTCAAACGAAATTAAGTTGAACGGACGCCTAACAAGCTCTCATGCAATCTTCTCGATTTTAGCAAACACATCATTGAAACCGTAAGTGTTTGATTTCCATATATTTTTTTTTGCCATAATTGTGAGACATCCGGCTCATCGCTTTACAGCCGGTCCCTCGGCTAAAGGCTTTCTTGGTTTTGTTGAAAGTGACAAGTCGGACGGACACCTCGTCCATCAACCATACGTCACATATAGCACACCGATAACTGCTACGCGTGCTCGGAGACGGAGCTACTACTTAACGGAGCGGTTGTGGTGTTTGGTGGCACGAAACGTTAGTGGTGGTGGTGGCACACTGTTAGTTCTTGAATAGAGCTGTTTCGTTAAATAATAGTTTCGTTTCATTAATAATTTTTTTTTCTTAAACAAATTTTTACCACTTACTGCTACAACATTTATTCATTATTAGACAATCGTGAAAGATATCTAAAGCCCACGGTCACCAAACACATTAATAGGTAATAGACATAAAATCGGACGTAGCCCAGGCTCATCTGGAGAACGGGACTCGGTTAGTTGTCGGTGCGGAACGCCGATTTGTGGTCGACCAATTAGCAACATGGTTCGGAATAATGCCGACTAGGCCCACACTAATACTGCCACCAATAGACGAAATTACCGTTGCGGGCCTCAAAGATAGGCTCGAGCAGTACCAGCTAGAGACAACGGGTCGCAAGGAAGAGCTCTACGAACGACTCAAAGGTGCGACCATGCGGGAAAGTCCCGCGATAACGGCCGGCTCGGTAGTTGACGCCAAATCAGCTACGAGTACCAAGAGTACCGAGTTAGTTCTTGAATAGAGCTGTTTCGTTAAATAATAGTTTCGTTTCATTAATAATTTTTTTTTCTTAAACAAATTTTTACCACTTACTGCTACAACATTTATTCATTATTAGACAATCGTGAAAGATATCTAAAGCCCACGGTCACCAAACACATTAATAGGTAATAGACATAAAATCGGACGTAGCCCAGGCTCATCTGGAGAACGGGACTCGGTTAGTTGTCGGTGCGGAACGCCGATTTGTGGTCGACCAATTAGCAACATGGTTCGGAATAATGCCGACTAGGCCCACACTAATACTGCCACCAATAGACGAAATTACCGTTGCGGGCCTCAAAGATAGGCTCGAGCAGTACCAGCTAGAGACAACGGGTCGCAAGGAAGAGCTCTACGAACGACTCAAAGGTGCGACCATGCGGGAAAGTCCCGCGATAACGGCCGGCTCGGTAGTTGACGCCAAATCAGCTACGAGTACCAAGACTACAAACGAAACGGTTTCGATGCCGTCGGGTAATGATCTTCTCCAACGCGAACTTGAACTCGTCCGTCGGGAGCGCGATTTGCTGGTCCGCGAAAACCAGTTTTTGCAGCAAAGCACTTCGTCAACAGCAATCGGGCGTAGCGTGTTTAGCGTGCGGGACGTCGGGGAAATGATTCCTCAATTTGAACCACGAGATCAAGCGGGGGCGTCGTCGGAGAAGTGGCTGGCGAAAATCGACCGCTTGATGGAAACTTACCAGCTTGACGAGAGACTCGTACTCATGGCGGCCACCACAAAGTTGAAGGGTGCCGCGAAAATTTGGGCAGACGGCGCGGAGTTAGTATCGTGGTTGGACTTCAAACGGGATTTTCTTTCGTATTTTCCCAACACGGTTAACCCCGCCGATGTGCACCGACATCTCGACAGCAGGGTACGGAAACCGTATGAGGACCACGTCGAATACGTGATGACTATGGAAGCAATCGGGGAGAAGGGGAACGTCAGTGAAAGTGCGGTCGTGAAATACGTTATATCCAACATCAATGACAGTGAGATGAGGCAGTCGCTCGTGTCGGGTTGTGTTCGTTCGGTTGGGGGGGTAATTGACCTTGTTCGTTGGGTGCTCAGTCTTAGGGAGCCCCGTAACACGTTAGGCTCAAGGAACCAGTCCCTGGAACCGGTAATCGAGACCGGACCCAGGTCCCATGAGGTACGATGCTTCAAGTGCCAGCAAGTAGGGCACACTCGTCAGCAATGCGGGGGTCGTGAACGAGACAATCGCCAACATGTACCAGAACCACGGCGGCAGGTGAACCTAGTGCGGTCGGGTGGGTCGAAATTCGACAGTCGCCTTCATTAACGGAAAGCCCATCAAAGCCTTGATTGACCAAGGTAGCGATTGCGTCACTATACGGGAAATTGACGCACTGAACGCGGAACTAGACTTCGAACCGTACTGTCTCCAGCTGCGCGGGTTCGGAGGGGGAGGCTGCGACACGATCGGACGGTTGTACGGAGCGATCGCGGTCGACAACCTATGCGAACGGTGCGAAGTGTTAGTTGTCCCAAACGAGGCCCAACAATACCCGGTAATGATCGGAAACAGTTTGTTAGACAAACCCGGGGTAATCGTGACGGCGACATACGACAGCCTTAACATCACCACCCAAACAAACGAGAGCGAGAAGAAAATCGTCACCGGTAAGACACAAAGTAAACTGAATCTATTGGATGTAAATTGCGAGGGCAGCGAAATTAACTGCCAACACCTACTCAGCACGTTAAACGAATTTCGCGGGTATTTCACGTGCGACGAATCCGAGCTTGTGCGGTGCAATAGCTATGAGTTCCAGCTGGACGTAACTACCAAGCAACCGGTTTGCCTGGCACCCTATCGAGTTCCTTTTGCAAAAAGGGAGGTGATCAACATGCAGGTAAAGCAACTGCTGAAGATGGACATAATACGCAAGTCCACTTCCAATTTTTCTTCCCCTGTAGTGTTGACCAAAAAGAAAGACGGGGGGGACAGATTCTGCATAGACTATCGCGCTTTGAACAGAATAACGGTTCGCCAACAATTCCCAATGCCCGTTGTGGAGGAGGTGTTGAGCTCTTTGGGAAGCAATCGCTTCTTCACCGCACTCGACTTCAACTCTGGTTATCACCAAATTCCGATCGCCGACGAGTCAAAGGCATATACAGCGTTTAGCACTGCTGAGGTACGTACGAGTTCAACCGGCTACCTTTTGGACTGGTGAATGCACCGGCCGCTTTTCAACACGTTATGAACCATTTAGTTAGCCAACTGGAACGGGGAGACGCGATCGTGTATCTGGACGACGTCATCATCCCTAGTATGTCTGTCGAGGAAGGCTTGGAAAAGCTTCAGCGGGTCCTCGCGAAACTGACAGATATCGGAATGACCCTAAACCTAAGAAAATGTCAATTCTTGAAAACGAGTATCGACTTCTTGGGACATCAAATATCAGGGGGCCGAGTAGAACCAGGTCACCGAAAAACAGACGCGGTTAGGTCCTTTAAAACCCCAACAAACGTTCATGAGGTTAGACAGTTCTTGGGCCTCAGTGGCTACTTCCGTAAATTCGTAGAGAAGTACTCCGTCATAGCCAAGCCCCTGACTGACCTAACCAAAGCCGACGTCCCATTCACATGGACTGACCAACAACGGACCGCGTTCGAGATGCTTAAAACAAAGTTGACGGAAGGGCCGCTCTTAGCACTGTACGATGTCTCCGCAAGGCATGAGGTACACACTGACGCTAGCGCAGACGGGCTGGCAGGGGTCCTATTCCAACAAACCGGCAATGCCAAGGGGCAACCAGTTGCCTATTTTAGCCGACGGACGACTGAGGCCGAGGCTAAATATCATTCGTACGAGCTGGAAGTACTAGCGATAGTGGCCACCTTGGAGCGTTTCCGAGTTTTTCTCCTGGGAAAGGAGTTCACCGTAGTCACGGACTGCGAAGCCATCGTCGCCACCACAAACAAAGCGAAGCTGGTACCCAGGGTTGCACGCTGGTGGCTACGGTTACAGGAGTTCACGTTTACGACCAGGCACCAACCGGGAAAGGGGGCTTGCCACGTAGACGCGCTCAGTAGGGCGCCAGTAGACGCGGCGATCAGCACGGAGGAAGCTTCGTTGGGGGTGTTCCACATATCCAGTCCGCCTCCCGACATAGACACCGACCATGACTGGATAGCCGCCCTCCAACGACAAGACGAGACACTGAGCACCATCGCGGAAACCATCCGGTCCGGAGCCCGATCAGCGCTCGCAAAAAATTACTGCCTGAAGGGAGAAAGACTGTTTCGACTGGTGGGTGGACAATATAAACTTGTAGTTCCCACGCGAATACGGTGGAGAGTTCTTAACGGAGCACACGACGACGTCGTGCATTTTGCCGAAGCAAAAACCGCAGAGCGGGTTCGCCAATATTTCTGGTTCCCACAGATGGGCAAATACGTAAAATCATACATAAAAGCGTGCGTTGGGTGCGCCTATGGTAAGAAGAGAGGAGGGGCCGCGGAAGGCGAACTACATCCGCTGAAACGCGAACCGGTCCCGTTTCACACCATTCACCTTGATCACCTCGGACCGCTTCCTCGCGGTAAGGGGGGAACCTGCTATATCCTGGCAATTGTGGATTATTTCACTAAGTACTGCGTCTTGAGACCAGTCAAATCGACCAGTACCCAAGGGGTTCTACACGTCCTACACGAGTGCTGCGGATACTTCGGCGTCCCTAAACGGATTATCTCCGATCGAGGCACGGCCTTCACGTCGAGCGCATTCGAAGCTTACTGTTCAGAAAACGACATTCAGCACGTTAAGACGGCCGTTCGGTCGCCACGGGCCAACGGACAAGTGGAGCGCTGGAACAGGACGATCTTAGCAGCTCTCCGGTGCATGACCGCAGAAGAGCCATCGACCGACTGGACATCCCATTTACGGCGAGTACAGTGGGGTCTGAACACGATGTCGAATGCCACAACCAGACGTTGCCCGCATGAGCTCCTGTTCAATTTCGTTCCCCGGGACATCTTAGGAAACAAGCTCCTGCTCGCCCTTCAATCATCGGATGGGGAACCACTGGAGGATATGGAAGAAATACGGTTCAACCAACGGCATCGGGCCCCACAAGTTTTTCAGCCAGGTAACTTAGTGTTGGTGGAAAGAGACCCGCAGTCGACGGGGGAAAGCCGCAAGCTGGAGTCTAGGTATCGAGGACCGTATTACGTGTCAAAGGTCTTGCCTCATGACCGATACGTAGTGGAGGACATCCCAGGCCAACGGCATAACCAACGGAAATTCAGTTCCATCTTCGCATCCGACAAGCTCAAACCATGGGGCGAATACGATGTCTTGGAGGACACCCATTCCGACAGCGGCTCAGCAGAGGAAGACGACCTCAGGACGAGTTCTGGTCAGGATGGGCGACTGTAGAACACGAAGCTGGCACCGCAGTAGAAGTAGAAGTAGAAAACGTAGTTGGCACCGCGAGAGAGATGTCGAAGAGTGACAGCTACAATTGAAGGAGAGCGTAATAGATCGTCAGAGGGGACAGTCGTCGCGAATAGTGTTACATATAATTGAATTGTTCTTAAATAAACGTGAATTGATTGATCAAATAAAAGTAATCGGCGCCTAACGCTGCCATCCTGTTTACAATATCTTTACTTTTTATTTTCTCGCTCTCCGGCGTTAGAGTGTCCATTGCCTTTACAGTTCAGAAGTGGAATAAAAATCCCATAAATACAAAAAAATCGCATTTGCACTGTCCCCTAACCAAACTTGTTGAGACGTCCGCGTGGTTACATTCTTGCTTTCTAATAAAGCAAAAGCCGGGAAAATTTTCGCGAACATAAATTAAAATTGACATTAAAAATCTGGAAAGGTGCTCGGTGTTTGAAAAAAAGAAAGAAAATTCTGAGTGGAAAATCGTGCTTTTGTAGTGCTTCGACTTCTTGACTCAGGAAAAGTGGTTTTTGTGGTTGTTGTAGCATTCAAAAAAAATCTGGAAAGGTGCTCGGTGTTTGAAAAAAAGAAAGAAAATTCTGAGTGGAAAATCGTGCTTTTGTAGTGCTTCGACTTCTTGACTCAGGAAAAGTGGTTTCTGTGGTTGTTGTAGCATTAAAAAAAAATCTGGAAAGGTGCTCGGTGTTTGGAAAAAGAACGAAAATTCTGAGTGGAAAATCGTGCTTTTGTAGTGCTTCGACTTCTTGACTCAGGAAAAGTGGTTGTTGTGGTTGTTGTAGCAGCTCCAGGTCTGCTAAACCTACTGCTGAGTTGACGATTCTTGACCCAGAGTGTAAAACACGTGTCCTCCGGTCCATAGAACCGATCTTCGTAGAAAGGACAAGCAAGTGGTAGTGCTCCGTGGTGTTTCGCCGCAGCTGCATGTCAGTTAGCAATCGTGCGTCGGATGGCATAAATTTTTGTTCAAACGAAATTAAGTTGAACGGACGCCTAACAAGCTCTCATGCAATCTTCTCGATTTTAGCAAATCAACACATCATTGAAATCGTAAGTGTTTGATTTCCATATATTTTTTTTTTTGCCATAATTGTGAGACATCCGGCTCATCGCTTTACAGCCGGTCCCTCGGCTAAAGGCTTTCTTGGTTTTGTTGAAAGTGACAAGTCGGACGGACACCTCGTCCATCAACCATACGTCACATATAGCACACCGATAACTGCTACGCGTGCTCGGAGACGGAGCTACTACTTAACGGAGCGGTTGTGGTGTTTGGTGGCACGAAACGTTAGTGGTGGTGGTGGCACACTGTTAGTTCTTGAATAGAGCTGTTTCGTTAAATAATAGTTTCGTTTCATTAATAATTTTTTTTTCTTAAACAAATTTTTACCACTTACTGCTACAACATTTATTCATTATTAGACAATCGTGAAAGATATCTAAAGCCCACGGTCACCAAACACATTAATAGGTAATAGACATAAAATCGGACGTAGCCCAGGCTCATCTGGAGAACGGGACTCGGTTAGTTGTCGGTGCGGAACGCCGATTTGTGGTCGACCAATTAGCAACCTGGTTCGGAATAATGCCGACTAGGCCCACACTAATACTGCCACCAATAGACGAAATTACCGTTGCGGGCCTCAAAGATAGGCTCGAGCAGTACCAGCTAGAGACAACGGGTCGCAAGGAAGAGCTCTACGAACGACTCAAAGGTGCGACCATGCGGGAAAGTCCCGCGATAACGGCCGGCTCGGTAGTTGACGCCAAATCAGCTACGAGTACCAAGACTACAAACGAAACGGTTTCGATGCCGTCGGGTAATGATCTTCTCCAACGCGAACTTGAACTCGTCCGTCGGGAGCGCGATTTGCTGGTCCGCGAAAACCAGTTTTTGCAGCAAAGCACTTCGTCAACAGCAATCGGGCGTAGCGTGTTTAGCGTGCGGGACGTCGGGGAAATGATTCCTCAATTTGAACCACGAGATCAAGCGGGGGCGTCGTCGGAGAAGTGGCTGGCGAAAATCGACCGCTTGATGGAAACTTACCAGCTTGACGAGAGACTCGTACTCATGGCGGCCACCACAAAGTTGAAGGGTGCCGCGAAAATTTGGGCAGACGGCGCGGAGTTAGTATCGTGGTTGGACTTCAAACGGGATTTTCTTTCGTATTTTCCCAACACGGTTAACCCCGCCGATGTGCACCGACATCTCGACAGCAGGGTACGGAAACCGTATGAGGACCACGTCGAATACGTGATGACTATGGAAGCAATCGGGGAGAAGGGGAACGTCAGTGAAAGTGCGGTCGTGAAATACGTTTTATCCAACATCAATGACAGTGAGATGAGGCAGTCGCTCGTGTCGGGTTGTGTTCGTTCGGTTGAGGGGGTAATTGACCTTGTTCGTTGGGTGCTCAGTCTTAGGGAGCCCCGTAACACGTTAGGCTCAAGGAACCAGTCCCTGGAACCGGTAATCGAGACCGGACCCAGGTCCCATGAGGTACGATGCTTCAAGTGCCAGCAAGTAGGGCACACTCGTCAGCAATGCGGGGGTCGTGAACGAGACAATCGCCAACATGTACCAGAACCACGGCGGCAGGTGAACCTAGTGCGGTCGGGTGGGTCGAAATTCGACAAAGTCGCCTTCATTAACGGAAAGCCCATCAAAGCCTTGATTGACCAAGGTAGCGATTGCGTCACTATACGGGAAATTGACGCACTGAACGCGGAACTAGACTTCGAACCGTACTGTCTCCAGCTGCGCGGGTTCGGAGGGGGAGGCTGCGACACGATCGGACGGTTGTACGGAGCGATCGCGGTCGACAACCTATGCGAACAATGGGAAGTGTTAGTTGTCCCAAACGAGGCCCAACAATACCCGGTAATGATCGGAAACAGTTTGTTAGACAAACCCGGGGTAATCGTGACGGCGACATACGACAGCCTTAACATCACCACCCAAACAAACGAGAGCGAGAAGAAAATCGTCACCGGTAAGACACAAAGTAAACTGAATCTATTGGATGTAAATTGCGAGGGCAGCGAAATTAACTGCCAACACCTACTCAGCACG
Organism: Nephrocerus scutellatus; assembly: GCA_947095585.1. Lineage (NCBI taxonomy): Eukaryota > Metazoa > Arthropoda > Insecta > Diptera > Pipunculidae > Nephrocerus > Nephrocerus scutellatus. The sequence goes on along the minus strand of OX352761.1, from coordinate 57,212,650 downwards.
TTAAACGAATTTCGCGGGTATTTCACGTGCGACGAATCCGAGCTTGTGCGGTGCAATAGCTATGAGTTCCAGCTGGACGTAACTACCAAGCAACCGGTTTGCCTGGCACCCTATCGAGTTCCTTTTGCAAAAAGGGAGGTGATCAACATGCAGGTAAAGCAACTGCTGAAGATGGACATAATACGCAAGTCCACTTCCAATTTTTCTTCCCCTGTAGTGTTGACCAAAAAGAAAGACGGGGGGGACAGATTCTGCATAGACTATCGCGCTTTGAACAGAATAACGGTTCGCCAACAATTCCCAATGCCCGTTGTGGAGGAGGTGTTGAGCTCTTTGGGAAGCAATCGCTTCTTCACCGCACTCGACTTCAACTCTGGTTATCACCAAATTCCGATCGCCGACGAGTCAAAGGCATATACAGCGTTTAGCACTGCTGAGGGACTGTACGAGTTCAACCGGCTACCTTTTGGACTGGTGAATGCACCGGCCGCTTTTCAACACGTTATGAACCATTTAGTTAGCCAACTGGAACGGGGAGACGCGATCGTGTATCTGGACGACGTCATCATCCCTAGTATGTCTGTCGAGGAAGGCTTGGAAAAGCTTCAGCGGGTCCTCGCGAAACTGACAGATATCGGAATGACCCTAAACCTAAGAAAATGTCAATTCTTGAAAACGAGTATCGACTTCTTGGGACATCAAATATCAGGGGGCCGAGTAGAACCAGGTCACCGAAAAACAGACGCGGTTAGGTCCTTTAAAACCCCAACAAACGTTCATGAGGTTAGACAGTTCTTGGGCCTCAGTGGCTACTTCCGTAAATTCGTAGAGAAGTACTCCGTCATAGCCAAGCCCCTGACTGACCTAACCAAAGCCGACGTTCCATTCACATGGACTGACCAACAACGGACCGCGTTCGAGACGCTTAAAACAAAGTTGACGGAAGGGCCGCTCTTAGCACTGTACGATGTCTCCGCAAGGCATGAGGTACACACTGACGCTAGCGCAGACGGGCTGGCAGGGGTCCTATTCCAACAAACCGGCAATGCCAAGGGGCAACCAGTTGCCTATTTTAGCCGACGGACGACTGAGGCCGAGGCTAAATATCATTCGTACGAGCTGGAAGTACTAGCGATAGTGGCCACCTTGGAGCGTTTCCGAGTTTTTCTCCTGGGAAAGGAGTTCACCGTAGTCACGGACTGCGAAGCCATCGTCGCCACCACAAACAAAGCGAAGCTGGTACCCAGGGTTGCACGCTGGTGGCTACGGTTACAGGAGTTCACGTTTACGACCAGGCACCAACCGGGAAAGGGGGCTTGCCACGTAGACGCGCTCAGTAGGGCGCCAGTAGACGCGGCGATCAGCACGGAGGAAGCTTCGTTGGGGGTGTTCCACATATCCAGTCCGCCTCCCGACATAGACACCGACCATGACTGGATAGCCGCCCTCCAACGACAAGACGAGACACTGAGCACCATCGCGGAAACCATCCGGTCCGGAGCCCGATCAGCGCTCGCAAAAAATTACTGCCTGAAGGGAGAAAGACTGTTTCGACTGGTGGGTGGACAATATAAACTTGTAGTCCCCACGCGAATACGGTGGAGAGTTCTTAACGGAGCACACGACGACGTCGGGCATTTTGCCGAAGCAAAAACCGCAGAGCGGGTTCGCCAATATTTCTGGTTCCCACAGATGGGCAAATACGTAAAATCATACGTAAAAGCGTGCGTTGGGTGCGCCTATGGTAAGAAGAGAGGAGGGGCCGCGGAAGGCGAACTACATCCGCTGAAACGCGAACCGGTCCCGTTTCACACCATTCACCTTGATCACCTCGGACCGCTTCCTCGCGGTAAGGGGGGAACCTGCTATATCCTGGCAATTGTGGATTATTTCACTAAGTACTGCGTCTTGAGACCAGTCAAATCGACCAGTACCCAAGGGGTTCTACACGTCCTACACGAGTGCTGCGGATACTTCGGCGTCCCTAAACGGATTATCTCCGATCGAGGCACGGCCTTCACGTCGAGCGCATTCGAAGCTTACTGTTCAGAAAACGACATTCAGCACGTTAAGACGGCCGTTCGGTCGCCACGGGCCAACGGACAAGTGGAGCGCTGGAACAGGACGATCTTAGCAGCTCTCCGGTGCATGACCGCAGAAGAGCCATCGACCGACTGGACATCCCATTTACGGCGAGTACAGTGGGGTCTGAACACGATGTCGAATGCCACAACCAGACGTTGCCCGCACGAGCTCCTGTTCAATTTCGTTCCCCGGAACATCTTAGGAAACAAGCTCCTGCTCGCCCTTCAATCATCGGATGGGGAACCACTGGAGGATATGGAAGAAATACGACTTGAGGCGCTAAGGCGGATCGAAGAGGACCAGTCCAAACAAACCGTCCGGTTCAACCAACGGCATCGGGCCCCACAAGTTTTTCAGCCAGGTAACTTAGTGTTGGTGGAAAGAGACCCGCAGTCGACGGGGGAAAGCCGCAAGCTGGAGTCTAGGTATCGAGGACCGTATTACGTGTCAAAGGTCTTGCCTCATGACCGTTACGTAGTGGAGGACATCCCAGGCCAACGGCATAACCAACGGAAATTCAGTTCCATCTTCGCATCCGACAAGCTCAAACCATGGGGCGAATACGATGTCTTGGAGGACACCCATTCCGACAGCGGCTCAGCAGAGGAAGACGACCTCGGGACGAGTTCTGGTCAGGATGGGCGACTGTAGAACACGAAGCTGGCACCGCAGTAGAAGTAGAAAACGTAGTTGGCACCGCGAGAGAGATGTCGAAGAGTGACAGCTACAATTGAAGGAGAGCGTAATAGATCGTCAGAGGGGACAGTCGTCGCGAATAGTGTTACATATAATTGAATTGTTCTTAAATAAACGTGAATTGATTGATCAAATAAAAGTAATCGGCGTCTAACGCTGCCATCCTGTTTACAATATCTCGTCTTTTTATTTTCTCGCTCTCCGGCGTTAGAGTGTCCATTGCCTTTACACTTGTGAAAACCGGCAGCAGGTGAAATTGTTTAAAAAATGGTGTTTTCGCTTTAATCTCCAAAGGCTATAAATAAAACATGAATTTGTATGTGGTTTTAGATAATTTTTGTTTTATGTGTGTACAAAAACAGTTATAACAGGTTCTTAAAGTGTCCTCCTTGGTTTTGTATGCATGCTAGAGCCCGTTTTTAAATTCAAAAAATACGAAAATTGTAGTTTGGAACTCATAATTATACAGAAATGTAAACATTTCGTTGAAAATTACGTCCGGTTATATACAAATGCGTTCAGTCATAACTAGGCTTATTTTTTTTATTTTTTAAAAGATAATGATAAAATTTAGAGGTGTTATATTAAACACAAGATCTAACGTTTAATAAGCTTTGAAAAGACACATATTCACGGCGCTATAAAACTTCCAATTGCCTAACATACATGTAATCACAGATGGCAAAGTTTAGAGATTATAACGGTTATCTGTGAATATTGTACCCATCGCATTTTTGCTAAAATCATTTTTTTTCCTCTAATTTTTATTGTCTCCTGAATTTTTTCTTAAATAAAATTCCTTCTAAGTTTAATGTAACAACATTACTTTCTTTCTTAAATTAAAGTAGCAATAAATCAAGTTTAACATTTCTTATCTTAATACTTTTAATAATACTTTCTCTAACCCAAACAACTCAAGCTGTGTTTAATAGTGTAACTATTAGTGTAACTTCGGGGAAAGTGGCTTCTGCAAATCAATACGAGCATAAAATAACAAATATGGAGTTATGGTTATTTTTCTTGACGGAGATAATAACTCCTGGAATTCCGATTGAGTCATAGCCTTGATTTTTTCATCATCACACATATACCAGATTGGTTCTACATGCAAAGATTCAATTTGCGCATTTGATTCAGTATTTTCGTTATAGATAGTGTTTTTTGTGAAACCGTCCATAGTAGTACTCTGCGTGTTAGTATCATCTTTCTCATTGCTACCTACTCCAGTAATGTCTTTTTTTTTCATATCACTGCCGCATTCAAAGTCTACTGAAGAATATCTGTAGTTAATATTTTTGGAAGTAGTTATAAAATTGTTTCGCTTGAAAGCCGTTGCACAACATCTTGTACTACGACAAGTCGTATTCATGTTCAACTTTTCGATTCCATTCGTAATTACTTTGCTTGACACACTATTAATATTTTTTATACCTTTACTCGTATCGATACTTCCAGATACTCTACTACGACCAAACTTCATTTTCTTCATAAGTCCAGTACCCGAAGAAGAAGATGAAGAGGTTGTTCCGGAAGACTCATTATTTACAGCCGTTAAATCGGAAATATGTAAAGTATTTGCAGCATGATTTCTTCGTTTGTCTTTAGGGCAATTACTATATTCATTTTCTATGTCCAATGGACATGTGTAGGCAATATAATGACCAACAGACATTGTTGCACCGACATGTGTTATCACACTGTAAAGTTTGTAAACGTGTAAGCTGTTGCTGTCGCCCAGTTCATAGCACTTAGCGCAAAAACACTGTAATGTAAAAGGCGTTGGTATATAACTGTTTATCTTTTCCATTCCACCCGAAAACCGGCTTAGTTGAATGATCAACAGTCGAGGTAAAACATCGTATGAAATCGAACGTATTGCTTCAGTGTAGCCAGTACATTGTTCGCACCGATATTTGTTTTCACCACGAAAATATTCACGTGTAATGCAAGAATTCTAAAAAAATATTTATTATAAACTTTTTAAAATTTAATTTCGTGAGATGTCACTTACCTGAATAAAAAAATTATATTTTTCTCCATAATCGGAATTATCATACCCACTCATTGGGACTGGTACAGCAATATCGATCATGCTCTGCTTTTGTTCTGTAATTGTTTCACAGCTCAGACACTTTGTTGTAGAAACAGTTACTCCTTCGAAATCTTTACTAAAAAAATCCAACCCAAGTTTTTTTATTTTATCAGCAAGTTTTTGGTGTCCAATTTGCTCCTCGTCTGTTTCTGACTTTGGCTGAGACTTAGATAAAATACTCGGCAGAATATTTATTTTAGCGCTCCTTTTTGCACTCTCACTTAAGTCTACACTATTCAGGTAAAATAAGCTATTTGAACCTGTTTGCTGTGCCCTTTCATTAAACGAAGTTTGCACATAAATTTTTTTTGAAGTTTTTGTGTCTTCTTTTCGTTTGGATTTTCGAGAAAAGAACGATGCCTTCATAATATTGGTCGTGCCAAGACTAGATGGGTTATTTGTGATTTCATCATGACTATTATTAGAGATGCGTGCTGATAGATTAACCTTGTCTATTAGATAAGAATTAGTTGATTTAAAATGGTCCTCTGCATTTCCACATCTAAAGACAAAATTAAACTTTAAAAAATTCTAAAATATTCCTAATTTTTAAACTTACCCATTTTCTATAACATCCGGACAGTCGGAAATAGCATTAATGAGTGTCTGGCATGTTTCTCGTATACTATTTAGTACGCACATAAGAAACTCATGTGCATCCTGTTGCTGGTTTCCCTCGAAAATTGCACTAACATCCTGGATTGCGTTCAAAAAAGTATCTGCATGGAAAGGTTTAGTTGTCTCAGAGATCTCATTGCAATGTAAATTTTGATACACGTCGTGCAATTTTTCCGTCACTAATTGTTGACTTGATTTGTGTGTGTATATTTCTGAAGCAATAACAGCAGTGCCATTATAGCTTGCCAGTGAAGCCAAATCTTTATTACTCCAGCTACGAGTATTTTGCACATGCATTTCGATACAATTACGGCCGAGTGATGCGCTTTTAGAGCGATGTTTAACAAAAATTTTTTGTATACTTTCCAAATCAACAATTAGGTGATGCAGATTATGAAGAAAGTGTGGAGCAAAACGTAATGTATACACAACTGAATTTAAGTAACATGTGTTTCCAATATTGCATAGTGTCGCCATATTTGAAGCATTACACAAAGCTGCTGAGGATGGTACACGATTTTCTACAATAACTTCATTATCTACCGCCACGCTAGACGTTTCAGACGTATCTCTCGATGATATGTAATAGTCATTGCCGACTGCAGGAGTACCATCAGACTGAAAACGCCGTTCATACATTGACATGGCTCTTAACAATTATTTTTTGAAGAGAAGGCGATCTATCTTAGCATAAAAAGTAAAAGTTTTATATAGTTTTAATTTATATTCAAAATGTATACATTTATTTTGTAATATATAATTTTTAAATAAAACGTATGTTTTCCATAAAATGTATCAACTAGGTATCAGTGATGTTAGCTGGCGTACCAGCAAGACAAGCTAGCTTAGTTTAAAACGCTCAATTATATACGCTCAGAAATACACACACAGTCCAGACCATAGTATTACACTTAAATGCGTTGTTTTATATAGATTAGCTTAGCTGATATTTATTAAAGCCAAAGAACTTCTAATATTATAACATTTTTTGTCATATATGTAAAACTGTATCACGATCCCTAACATTTTTGAATATAAATAAGCAAATAAATATCTTACTATCACATTAATTATTAATATTTATTAATTTTTTATGGTTAGGGCTCGTGTGGTACTATGTATGTGCCGAATACAGTGTCGCGAAAAAGCAAATATATGTATTTCGTTTCTAAGCGAATGAAAATTAAGTGGATAAGTCAAAGTTAGCAAATTATCAATTTTTTTTGTATCAAAGTTTGCTTCTTTTCCTATAAAACGATTTGACCCAAGAACTGAAGCCGAAATAATATCAGCTGCGACATAACTGATTTTTATAGCAAAATTATCAGCAACTAGCTGTTCCCGGGCGCTTTGCTACCCGCCCACTGACGCCACGCCCACTTACACCCGCGTTTCCCAGCTGCCCCATTCCACTGACCCCCGCCCACTGACCTCCCGCCCACTGACCACCCACCCATTGACCTCATACACACTGCCCACCTACTGAACTCACACCCACTGACGCCACGCCCACTTACACCCGCGTTTCCCACTGACCCCCGCCCACTGACCTCCTTCCCACTGATGCCACGCCCACTTACACCCCAATAACTAACCAACTCATCAATCCAGAAAACTATAGAATCGACACTTATACAGGCAACAAATGTACACTTGTTCGAATATTCTATGAAGATTATATACAGGGAAAACTACATTTTCCACCCCAGCGCCACCTATCGGGTCCAAATTTTGTCAACGACTTTCTTTTTATTTAAATATTATATGGTTTGAATTTGAGCCAAATCGTTCCATAATTAAGAATTTTCGGAAAAAAAACGACACCAGCGCCACCTATCGGGTCCAAATTTTGTCAACGACTTTCTTTTTATTTAAATATTATATGGTGTAAATTTGAGCCAAAACGTTCCATAAATAAGAATTTTCGGAAAAAAAACGATACCAGCGCCACCTAGCGGGGCTTTTAAACCTTCCCGTAGCAATTACAAACAAACTCGCAGAAGGAAGTATCCAATTTGGTCCAGCCGTTCTCGAGTTTTAGTCAGTCTAACGCACAGCAATTGATTTTTATATATATAGGGTGTTTTTTTGGGAGGTTTGTTTTTCCGATAGATGTCGTTTTATTTTATGACAGTTGTTTTGACAGCTCAAAGTGGCATTTCTACTCAGTATTGTTTGGCAAATCATTATGAAAAAAAAAAAAAAAAAAAAAAAAAAAAAAAATGACATTTGTGAAAAATAGTCGTGGTAGCCATATGCCAGAAATTGTGTTTAAATGTTAAATGCCAAAAAATTATCTACCAAATAAAAAAAAATTTTGGTCATTTCATAATTTTATATGTGTTTTTTATTTGGTAGATAATTTTTTGGCATTTAACATTTAAACACAATTTCTGGCATATGGCTACCACGACTATTTTTCACAAATGTCATTTTTTTTTTTTTTTTTTTTTTTTTTTTTTTTCATAATGATTTGCCAAACAATACTGAGTAGAAATGCCACTTTGAGCTGTCAAACAACTGTCATAAAATAAAACGACATCTATCGGAAAAACAAACCTCCCAAAAAAACACCCTTTATATAGATGGGAATTATTTCTGGCTTAATTCGAAAATTTGTCTTGTTTGGTCACAAAAAGGACTGGTTGGTGCGGGTTTCATACTGGATGGGTCATTGGGCCAAACTTCTTCTTCAATAATGCTGGCAACGTAGTCACCTATTTACTGACTGTTTTTAGGTTAAATTGATCAAGTCAGAGTCTTGAGCTCTCCTCAGAGACGATTCTTGCTGAAATCTTTAACTAAAATGCCGAGTTGCATGCCAAATCATGGAAAATCGTATAAAGAAAGAAGGAAGGTGCGCTCCTCCAGCTCTTACTGACGGTAGAGCTACCACTTTGGCCAGATCAAGCTGATCCTTAAGACCACCGACAAGGTTTTAGTGTAGTGTAGCAACGTCACTGGACGTGTTAGTCCAGGCGGTTCCGGAACAATCCCCGCTAAACAGGCTGCGAGAACAGCCTTTTCGATCACCAGTGCCGTTGAGAATGCTGATCACAGCGGTTTCGGAACCAAATTTAATAAGCAGGTCCCACGACCAGCAGCGCCACTGGGCATGCTAGTCCCAGCAGTTCTGGCAGCAAGAGCTGTGGATTCTCATCCGGCAAACTGATTCTTCTAAATACAATCCAAAGTCCACGGACTGAAATCTGTATCGGGGACTTTCCCTCTCTAAATTGGATATGCTTTTTACATCTATCGAGTCCACAGGGATCTAGATGAAGCAGCATACCAATTAAACGATGTGTTGCGTAGTTCCTATCATAACAGCTGTGTTCCTTAAACTAGCCTGTGCAAACGTAAGGTTCCCTGGTTGAACGACCAGCTGGCTAAACTTAAGAAGAAAGTTAGAAAACTCTTTAACACTACTAAACGCACGAAGGGATGGGAGCAATATAGGTTTGCTCTCGCAGAGAAAAAAATAGAATTGGGACGATCTGAACAGGTTACGTGGAGGAAATGCTGCGAAGACATTATTGAAATACCAGTAGCGGCACGAATCCATAAGGCACTCGTTAAAGATCAGACAAATTGTGTAAGTTTACTAAAAAAGACCGATGGTACCTACAGGTCGGACCGGGGGATACACTTAGAATCCTGCTTCAGTTTCATTTCCCAGGTTCGTCTACTCGTGCACCAGACACGTACCCGAACGCATCTGATCAAAGGGTTCTCATTGCTAGTGGAGTACATAACTTATCCGGATGGGCAGTAGGCTCCTTCAAACCATTCAAAGCTCCCGGCGGTGATGTTATCTTTTCAGCGCTTCTACAGAAGGCAATCGATCTCATTCTGCCGGATATGAATGCTTTATTTACAGCTACAACTGCATACAGGAAAGGCGCCCTGCACTATCTTGTAAAGAAGAAAGAACGAATTTTTCGGTTCAAGTAAGTGGCCCTCTGTGTTCTTCGCGACATTGACGGCGCATTCGATAACACTGGCTAAGACTCTATTGCAAGGGCAATCAGTAGCAGAGGTATCGAAGACTCAAACAATCATTGTATAAGGGCCTTGATTGAGAGTCGAGTATTATTTACTCCTCGGGAGGAGTGTCTTTGTCTGTGACTGCAGTTAAGGAGGAGTGCTTTCTCCACTTCTGTGGTCACTAGTCATCCTCTAGTCGATATACAAAGATCAGGCTGCACCGCCATTGGTTATGCAGGTTGGCGATTTTTTTTAGTGGTAAACACTGCACGACTATCTCTAGTTTCATGCAAGGTGCTTTACAACACGTTTTAGAATGGTGCATACATCAATCCTTGCAAAACCGTTCTTGAGCCTTTAACGAATAAAAGACTGTTCGATATATGAACTATCACTATCGAAGGCACATCTTTATCTTATTCTAGTCCAGGTTAAATATCTCGGAGTTATCCTTGATAAACGACTTAGTCTCACACCAAGTCCGCCATTAAACGAGGCACTAGGACCATGTGAGCCATGTAGACACCTCTATGGCAAAACTTGGGTTCTAAATCCTAAAATGTTACACTGGATGAATACAATCATTGTGAGACCTATTATAACGTCCGCGGCCATCATTGGTATTCAAAAGTTCTTGAACGGACAAAGGTAAATTACCTTTAGAAGCTTCAAATAACTGCTTGTCTCGGTATCACGGATGCCATGCGTACCTGTCCAAAAAACGGCATTAGAAGCTGTCGTAGGGCTTTCACCCCTGCAAATCTTCATTAGAAAGATGGCCGCTAGATGCAGTATTAAGCTGCAGCTAGAATACAAATACAAACCAGGGAAATCTAAAATTCTTGACTCAATTCCTAAAAAAAGGCATATTCTGCACTATCCGCATATTCTGTACCGTTTCGATAGGTTATTTGAGGTAGCAATATTGGACCGTGCAGACTCGTCTAATGGTGTTCCGGCACTGGACGCTAGACGTCCTCCGGTCTGGGGTCAAAGATGGATCGAGGATGGAATCTGGAGTTGGAGCTTGTGTCTTTGGACCCAACACCAAAGTCTCGATGCCAATGGGAATGAATCCCACGTTATCACAGGCGGAACCCCATGCCACTGAGATCTGCGCCAAAAATTAACCCTAGTAAAGGCATTAAGGGCGCGAGAATTTATATGTTTCCAGATAGCCAGGCAGCACTTAAAGTGCTGTCGTCCAACTTAAAAGAGTTATCAGTTAAAGTCTGCTGCGATACACTGCAATCCCTTGCCAGACCCGGTTGGGTTTCTGGTCATCAAGGAATTACAGGCAACGAATCTGCAGATAAACTAGTCAGGGCTGGCTCACAATCTGCATTCACAGCACACAGCCGCCACAGCACTGATTAACAAGTGGGAGAATAAACTTCGTCCGAGAAAATGTCCGACGGTTAACGATTAATCAGACTTTCTTCCTACAAGGAAATCCTAAGACTAATTTACAACCTATGAAATATCTCATTAGGTCGCAGTCTCAGTCAAATCTGTCTAGGATTTTTTTTTAAAAAATGGGATCAATTAATCATAAATTCGTCCTGTGAAAACCGACATAGAAGAGTTCCCGTGCGCCTAAGCGGAACATTAAAAAGTAGTTATTCCAAAATAAATAAATCTAATAAATCATAAAAATATTAAATCCGCTAAAGAATCGTACTTTAATAACAAATGGCAACTTTCGGGCTCTGTGAAAGTGCATAAATGAGGAAATGACAGGAAAACGTTTGGAAAAAAAGCATGGAAGATTTGCGACATAACGGCACACTGAAGACAAAGAGCTGGCTGATCTATTGCTGAAAATTGCAATTCAGTTGGTTGTTGTTCAGTGATCTCAAATATGTCTAATGATGAAAGAATTAAAAATGTCAGACGTATAAATTCGATATTCCTCTCGCCAACAAATTCTTACGAACTAAAAATAAACATATAAAAATTAAATAAATGCGCTGCTCCGTGTATTGATGATATTACACCCAATGATAATGCGATCTCCCAATTTCAAGACCATAATATTTTCGTCTGTGTTGCTGGCAATTTTAATCTTAGTCTGGTGGAGTAATATTATTAATCATGCTGAGCGCTTATGCCCAATGTGTGTTTCACCAGAAATTGCGAATAATACATTATTTTTATTTTCTTAATTTTTTATAAAATGTCTTAAACTCTTATATTAGAATTCTTGATTAAATTTTCATATCCTTTAATATCCTTCCTTTAATCCCTTTAATAAGCAACCCCATTCATCATAATTCAATTGTTTTTAAATAAAAAGAGTATTATTTTAATAATGAATCTCATTTTCAAATTGATAAATAAACTATTAAATTTAATAGCAATAGATCTTATATATAGGCTGTCCCCTAATTCGTCAAATATAATTTGAGATATGATTCTTGGGTACATTGTGGCGAGTGGTATAGCCCTCGCCACATAATTCACAATTTATGGCATATGGCATAACCTCGCAAAACAGCATTACTGCCAACATGACAAAAAACAATCATTTCCTTTTGATGAACATGAAAGGAGAAAGAGAAGAGAGAAGAAAAGAAGAGGACGAGACCGTCTTCCTTCCGCTTTTGAATTCAAACGAACAAGTCGGGTGTTGCTTTGCTCTGGAGAACAAACAAAAGGAAAACGTGGACGCGACATTAAAAAGTTATCATTCTGCTTTCAAATTCACTTTAATAAGTTTTTTCGATTATTATATCCGTTTACCTAACTTCATTGTTACTCATTTTAACTTAAATATAAGCTACACCTTGATGGTGAGAAAGAAAACGTGCACACGACATCTTTTCTTATTGGCGATTTTTTTAGAAATTCGCATTTCGGTTTTTTTCTTATCGGTTCAGTGTAAATTGGGTAAATGGCAGTACATTTAAATCAAAAATATTAGATTTTCGATTATTAATACACCGGTTACTCATACCACTGTGCATTGTTTCGGATTTTGCAATTATTATAAGATTTTAAATTATAATATATCCTATTATAAAATACCTAATATAATTACTTGACTGTGGAGTACCTACACACAAAAGGAATTTATAAATGGGTACTAAGGAGCACCTACTACGTTTTCGTTTGGTTCGTCGGCTTCGCTAAATTCGCCTCTCTACTCGGACCCAAAAGTTACAGAGTTCGCGTTAGAGAATCGCACTATAATTTGAAGGGAAGGTGCTAAGCAAATAAGTTGTAGTTCTGACAGGAGTCCGGAAAGGAGTGAAAAATTTTTATTGCCGAAGTTTCGAAATTCCTTGTGAAATAGAATATTTGCGTTCCAATCTTAGTAAGCTCGCCAATAGCATTTGGTCTGCGATTTACATTCGGTGTGAAGAAGCGTGATTTGCAGTGTTAAATTAATTTGTCAGAATTTTCAAAAAAAAAAAATATATAGCATAAAGTCGCAATATTTTCTTTACATTTAACATGAATCCGTGGTACCTTGTCCAAAGAGTGATCCAATTTCCTGAAAAGCAGTAGGAATAAACTCGTCAATGGCCATGTTTATTTGAAGCGAAATATAGTACAGTGCAATTTTTTTTTGTGCGAACATCATCAAAGAGGAAAATGTAAACCGTATTAATTTCTCCCAAGTTAATAACCATAAAATTTCCATCTCGTCGAGGCATCTTGTTTGTGCGGCGCTATTACATTGCAACATCTTGCATCGCACCATAACCAAGCACTCAACACCAACAAGTCGTCGCTTATCGGTCAGGGGAAGTGCAAGTGCGTGTTCGATCGGCCGGTCGCCCTGCAGTGGCGTCTATCATTGGTTGGAATGCTTAGCGCAACGAGCGAAGTAGTTGCTTTCGTTTTAAAAGGACGCAACCAATATAAAAACAAGTACAAGAAAACTGTTTCGCATTTGCTTTCAATTCAATCATCATCGTCAAACCCTCGTGTCAGCATCAGCAGCATCGCCATCAATACATCATTATCATCTTCAGCAATCATCCGTCAAGACCCTCATTCAACCGTCATCATCAACAACAAATAATGTAATTTTTTTTGCTAGGTTATCACGTAATAAGGTTTTTTTTTTCTTATATTCATAAATTATATCCATATAGAGTACATTTAAGTTATGGTCAATTGACCTCATTTATAAACTTTGGGCTGGTGCACCAATAGAAAAAAAAAACCCTTGTATCTTTTCTTATATTATCCTATATATTTCTTTATCCATTTTTTTATCTCACAATAGTATGCTTAAACGTAAAATTAGATTTAAGGCTAGATATTAATTCCTTTTTTTTTTAATAAAAAAAAAATTATTTGCCGTAATTATTGTCGTAATAAGGTGGTGATGTACGTTTAGGCGGAGACCCTTGAGGATGAGTCAGGGTCAGTAGCGGGGTCGGACGACAGGCGGGCCCGGCATTTCCCTCCTCCTGCGGTTAAACCTGGCACCTTATACCCGTCAACACCCACTCCCATACCCTGACGACTAGCCGACAATGACCGCGACGGGTCCCTAATGTGCCTTTTCTGTTAACAACCACCACCCTATGATCAGTTTAGAGGGAATTGTTACAGTGGCGCCCATGTTGGTATTGGCTTCTTTGATTGTTTTGAAATTTCAAGATTTTTTTTTTGCTCATTCCGAATGCATGTCCAGCTTAGCTGTTTGACTCATGCTTGAGGGTTTCATTTTTTTGAAATTTCAAGATTTTTTTTGCTCATTCCGAATGCATGTCCAGCATAGCTGTTTGACTCATGCTTGAGGGTTTGATTGTTTTGAAATTTCAAGATTTTTTTTGCTCATTCCGAATGCATGTCCAGCTTAGCTGTTTGACTCATGCTTGAGGGTTTGATTGTTTTGAAATTTCAAGATTTTTGTTGCTCATTCCGAATGCCTGTCCAGCTCAGCTGTTTGACTCATGCTTGAGGGTTTGATTGTTTGGAAATTTCTTTTTTCAGATGGAAGACATGTCCAGCCTAGCTGTTTGACTTATGGAAGAGTGCTTGAGCACAGACCTTTTAATTGTATCCCATATCACCCTGTCCTCAACCCCACACTACGGTGCCTGCCTGTCGGCCGACGTTGTGCTCTGCCTTGGTTCATCCTCATCACCATCCATTGATTAATTCGTATTCTTTTACACGATTTTTTTGTTGCATTCGCCATTCGGATTTTTTTTCTATTCTCTCTCTCCTCCTTCTTACAGCATTCATCGGTATTGCTATAAGGTGATGGTCTTTTGTCCTTCTGCAATTTTTCGCCTGATAGTGAATTCAGTACAATTTGAATTCTCAGATTTTTTGTGTTGAAACAACATTAAAACTTTTAACTAGTGTACCCACGGGCATTGTCGAATGCCACTGAAATTTTAGCAATTTGTTTTCATTATTGGTTAATAATTAAAAAGTATGGACATCGCCACGTTAACATCGAATGAACTTGAGATCGAACTCGAGGTACGAGGAATTCAATCTACTGCCCCTGATGCTGTTGATCTACTAGTAAAACAGATAGCAGCAGAAGAGGCTGGTGCGATTGCTCGCCAGCAGAGAATGCACCAACGAGCATCCAAGCGACCAGACTCAGAGATTGAATTTGGCCAAAGCAGGTTGCTGACATTGCAGGATAATATTCTGCAACTGAAAGAAACTACTGAACAGGCACAGTCCTCGAAGGCCCAACAAATAGCTTCGCGCCTAAGGCACATATATGGCCGATTGGAACGAGCAGCCACTTCCCCTATGTACAGGGATTTTGCGGGCCAAGTACTCGGATCCTGTAGGGCGTTGTTAGCTTCAATTGAGGTGTACCTCCAAAACCCGACTAATTTAGACGAGTCCGGAGTTGTCTCGAAACCAGTCCCAGTCGACCCGACATCACACGCTATGATATGTCCACCGCCAATTGACGATGATATTCCGCAAGAGTTGTTAGGTCAGTAATTGAAGGTAACGCACCCGAATACCCGACCAGCCGGAAATGCTTCTAGCGACCAAGACCATAACGCCGATCGATCTCCGTCTTCTAACTCTGCAATGAGGCTCAACTAAGTCAATTGGTCGGTCGAGCAAATGGCAACTTTACAACAAAAGAACATTGAGTTGGAGGCCAAATTGTCTAATCTCCCGGGTGCAGTGACGAAAGGTAACGATCTACCCGTTAGTCTCGAACGTACCCGAGGTCATGTTGCTACATTACCCCCGAGGGCGAACCCTTTGTCAAATATTTAGCCTGTCTCCTTACGGTCATCAAACGGAGATGCCATCTATCGGCACATTTGTTGCAAACTCCGGTGTAAGGCCTGACTACCGGCAACCACCACCCTATAGTGACCATGAGTTGATTCAGATCCTAATTTCAAACATGAATCCCGTGCTCCAGTTTCAGTTGACGGACCGACGGTTCGACAACATCAACGATTTGATCAGTAGTTGTGTTGCCTGGGAGGAGTCCTTCAAGAGATTTCGCAGCCCTCCCATAACGTCGGCCTATCCTAGGCGACTAGTAAGCGAAATTCAGTCCGAGCGGTGCGGGGAAGCGATACCTCAACCTGTCGAAAGGTCTGATCCAACTCGACACACCGCGGCGATGCGCAATTCGGAATCTACCACTAGTCTAAAACGATCCTCGTTTCAGGAAGATAATAGGCGCCCTCCTTCGAAAATGAAACACACCATATGCTATAACTGTTCGGACATTGGCCATACCTTTATCGAGTGTCCCATCGATCCCACTGGCATATTTTGTTATTGTTGCGGACTGAAGGGAACGATAACTCCCAGATGTTCTCGTTGTGTGGGAAACGCCACGCGGAGTCACTGGAGATCTGGTGCCCATGGCCCGCCGAAACCATTCACCAGAGCAATCCGGGAGGAACCAGCCACCAAAATCGATCCGGAGTCTCGCCGAATGGATCTCCCGAATGTGGAGTCCACGATTCGATAAGACCCGTTACCATGTCGTATCAGCCATTTCGTCCGAATAATATCCTCAGTCATACCATGTGCCTTTATATAGTGCCTTCACTAGATCAATCCCTGTACCTAGGGATTGATTTTTGGAACCGGTTCGGCATCGCCGCTAAAGTTTCATCCCTAGGTATGTCCGAGAACATTCCCACATCTCCTGAAGAACCTAAATTCCATGTGCTCTCCGTTGAAGATCAGAATACGTTAAATGGTATTATCAAGAGCTTCCCATCAAGTACCAAACTCGTGCTTGGCAAAATATCGTTGATAACGCATTCCATTGATGTAGGTGACGCCAAACCAGTTAAGCAAAGATTTTACCCGGTTTCGCCTATCAAGCAAAAAATTATGTATGATGAACTCGATAGGATGCTGTCTCTGTGGGTAATCGAAGTCAGTGAAGGCTCATGGTGTTCGCCTGTCACACTGGTGCAGAAGGCAAACGGCAAAGCAAGACTCTGTCTGGATGCTCGAGAGGTGACCGTTTGAGACGCGTATCCTCTGCCCATTATCAACGGACTCTTGGGGCGTTTGGATCAGACGAGGGTCATCTCCACAATTGACCTCAAGGACGCCTTTTGGCAGATCACACTCGATCCAAAACTCGTGATAAGACGGCATTCACGGTACCTGGTCGTCCCTTGTACCACTTCCGGGTCATGACATTCGGGTTATGCAATGCCCCACAGACCTTATGCCGCCTTATGCATCGAGTAATTCCACACCAGCTGCATGACAAGGTCTTTGTCTATTTAGATGACCTACTCATCACTTCCGAAACACTGGCCGAACACTTCTCTCTATTAAAAGAAGTGGCTGGACTGTTATCACGGGCCGGTTTGTCAGTTTGTCCTCCGTGAAGTGAACTACCTCGGTTATATTGCCTTCGCACAAACCCAGAGAAGTGCAGAGCAATCATGGATTTTCCAATCCCTAAGACAACGAAACAAATCCGACGGTTCTTGGGAATGTGTGGATGGTACCGTCGATTTATAAAAAACTATGCATCGATCGCTGCCCCACTCACAGATCTAACCGGAAAGTCTTCGAGGTGTAAATGGTCAGAAGCTGCCGATACCGCATTCATGTCCCTGAAGGCCGCCTTATCGTCCGCACCTGTTCTCGCTAACCCGAAGTACGACCTACGATTCTATATACAGTGCGTGCACACGTCCAATGATGGGATCCGGGTTTGAATCATCGCGACCATTCGAAAAAATATTTGTAGATTTCCTAGGACCTTACCTTGGATCACTTTTCGAAATTCGTACTGGTAAAAGCCCTTCGTGAAGCCACCGCGGTTTCTTTATGTACCTTCTTGGAGAATTAAGTCTTTTTGATGTTCTCTGTTCCCGAATTCGTAGTTAGTGACAATGGAAAACAGTTCACTTCGAACCTATTCCAAGACCTACGACAGAAGTATAGAATATCCCATATTAGAACTCCCATATAATCGCCGCAAAGTAACGCGTCGGAGCGAGTCAACCGAACGTTGTTATCAGCCTTACGCGCTTATCTCACGGATCGTAGCCACAATGACTGGGATAAGCACCTTCCCGAAGTCTTAGCCGCCTTACGCAATGTGGTACATGATGTCACCCGATATTCCCCTCACTATCTGGTGTTGGGACAGCACATGTCGTTACCGGGTTGCGAATATGCCTTGAGAAGGCTTCTCTTTACCGCAGAACCCAATGAAGTATTCATGGTGTCCAAACCAGACCAACTCGATTTAATCAGAGACAAAATCGTGCATTATCTTAAAGTGGCTCACGACAAAACATCGAGATACTATAATCTACGCAGTCGACATCGGAGTTTCATCCCGGGTCAACCTGTCTTCGTAAGATCCTTCGCACAAAGCAACGCAGGCAGTAAATATTCCGCTAAGTTGGCCTCTAAATTCTTACCAGCCACAATCGAATCCAAGGTTGGGAATGTGGCCTATGCCGTCAAGGACCTTGGTGGAAAACCACTGGGTACTTTCCACGCGAAGGATATACGTACCTGACGAACCTCGCCTGACCTTAGCCTTACATTTGGGCCCTCTTTTTTCCGTTGGCCTAATGTCAGCGTTAGTGTCAAATTGGCCCGTCGTATCGAGATTCTATATCGGTTAGAAACTATATAGTTAAATAGTTAGATAGTTATGTAGTTATATAGTAAGATGGTTAGATAGTAGATAGTAAGATAATTAGATAGTTAGCTAGTTAAATTTATTCCATCCATTTGAATATTTTTAAAATAATTTTGTTGTACAAAATCGGAAAATTATTGTTTCGGCGTATCGAGACTCTTTCTCGGGGTGAGTCGTCCCCACGATTTGTGGCAAGTGGTATTGCCCTCGCCACATAATTCATAGCCTCGCCAAACAGCATTACTGCCAACATGACAAAAAACAATCATTTCCTTTTGATGAACATGAAAGGAGAAAGAGAAGAGAGAAGAAAAGAAGAGGACGAGACCGTCTTCCTTCCGCTTTTGAATGTCGAACGAACAAGTCGGGTGTTGCTTTGTTCTGGAGAAAAAAAAAAGGAAAACGTGGACGCGACATTAAAAAGCTATCATTCTGCTTTCAAATTCACTTTAATAAGTTTTTTCGATTATTATATCCGTTTACCTAAATTCATTGTTACTCATCACACAAGTTGTCCTGCAGTCCGAGTCAAAGGTACAAGAGACGTTCCCTGGTGGAACCATGATCTCGAGGCTAAGAGAAGAGAAGTCCAAAAAATGTTCAACAAGGCCAAACGAACAAACATTTGGAAGGCCTATCGAATTTCTCTCACAAAATACAACGCGGCATTAAGAAGCAGCAAACGCAACAGCTGGAGAGAATTCTGTGAAAGCATCGACAAACTACCAACAGCGTGTCGACTTCACAAGGCTCTATCCCTCGACCACACAAATCCACTCGGGTCTGTCAAAAAACCTAACGGTGATCTGACAACCTCAAGAAATGAAACACTCAACTGCCTGGTAAAAAGCCACTTCCCAGACTGCTTAATACTGGGTAACGATGAGGAAAACGAGGACATAAACTCACATCCTTATATCATACCAATAGAGGCCTACAGGCGCTCAAAAAACATATTTTCCATTGAAGGAGTCCGCTGGGCTGTAAATTCATTCGGCCCACTAAAATCTCCTGGGGGAGACGGGGTCTACCCAATTTTGATGCAACGTGGGCTCCATCAGATAGAATTTTTGCTCGTGAAACTCTACAGAGCCAGCTATAGCCTAGAATACGTTCCAAGGTGCTGGAGAGAAGTGCCTTCATAGACATTCAAGGCGCTTTTGACAACACTAACTTCGAAGTGATTCAATCACAAGCCAGACACAAGGGTGTAGAATCCTCAATCATAGGATGGGTTATAAGCATGCTAAGGGGTAGGAGAATTCGGGCCTCATTCGGCGACGAAGCCATCACAGTAGCGGCAACCAGAGGTTGCCCACAAGGCGGAGTCCTATCACCTCTTTTGTGGCTGCTGGTGATGGACCAGTTACTCCCAAGGCTTAAGAATGATCATATTACCAATATTGGCTATGCGGACGACCTCGTCCTTATGGTCCGTGGCAAATTCGAGAGTACGATAGCAGAACGGATGCAAATTGCTCTCAAACTAGTAAACGATTGGTGTAAAAAGGTGAACCTAAGTGTCAACCCAGACAAGATAGTGTGAACCATCTTCACAAAGAGGAGAAAAATAAATCTTCCCATTATAAATTTCCAAGGCAAGGTCCTCCAAATAATGCCGGAGGCCAAATATCTGGGAGTTATGTTCGATCAAAAACTGACATGGAACTCCCATATGACGTACATTATTAACAAAGCTAATAAAGCTTACTTCACATGCCAACGCATGTTCAACAAAACGTGGGGAATAAGCCCGCAAATGACTCTTTGGCTATACCAGAGCATTATCAGACCTAGGCTGACATACGCAGCCTTAATATGGTGGCCAAAAACAGAGCAATTTAAGACACGCTCAAAACTCAATAAGATACAAAGACTCATCTGTCTTAGTGCAACAGGTGCCATAAAGAGCTGCCCTACGGCAGCCCTCGAGAAGATTATAGGACTGACACCACTTCACATACACATTAAAAAAAAAGCTGGCTTAAGACTCTCTAATCTCAATATACACAACCAGGTTAAATCCAACAGACCAGGACATACAAACATCATCTCCAAAATTAACTCGGATCATGGTATTGTCCTACAATCAGACTCAATGATGAAAACAACTGATTTCCAAAGGAACTTCTTGGTTAGAATTCCAGAACGTCATCAAGTTGAAAATATCATCAATAACCTCCCCCATCATGCATCCATCTGGTACACAGATTGATCTAAAACAGATACAGGAACAGGAGCAGGAGTATTCGGACCCAGAACCACACTGCGAATACCCCTAGGCAACTCCCCAACCGTTTTCCAGGCAGAAACAATTGCACTTGAAGCCTGCATCTTGGAATGCACTAAAAGGAAATACAGAAGAACTGAGATTTACATGATCTCAGATAGCCTGGCCGCACTACTTGCACTAAAAGGTCCTACTTTCAACACAAGGACAACGTGGAGCTGCTACTGCCACTTAAAACAATTGGCCAAAACTAATAAAATCACCCTTATGTGGTCCCCAGGGCACTCAGGCATTGCAGGGAACGAGGCAGCAGATCTCTGCGCAAGAGAAGGCGCAGAAGGTACCTTCATTGGGCCGGAACCAAGCATTGCCTACTCCCTTAGCCACCTCAAAAACAAAATTAAAGAGTGGGCCAACAATGCCATCGAAGCTGAATGGGCATCGTCAACAGGGATGAAACATACCAAAAGGCTTCTTAAGTACAACATTGTACATATAGACAAGCCAATTAAACTGAACCGTCATGCACTCAGATCTCTAGTCTGGTACATAACGGGACACGGCCCATTCAACAGACACCTATTGAAAATGGGAAAATCCCAGACGGACAACTGCAGGTTCTGCAACAAAGCAAAAGAATCGCCAGAACATATATTGTTCGTGTGTGATGCTCTTATAAGGAAAAGACTCAAGTACCTCAAGGCTTACACAGTCCCAGGACAGAATGTCACTTCAATCGAACTGTCAGACGTAATGGCATTCATTAAGGAACTAAGCCACCACATAAAGTGGTAATCATCTGGGATCCACAATAGATCTCTAGGTCGCAGTGTACCAGGCTTTTCAGCCCACCCAACAATAATAATAATAATAATAATAATAAATACTCATTAAATATAAGCTACACCTTGATGGTGAGAAAGAAAACGTGTACGCGACATTTTTTCTTATTGGCGATTTTTTTTTAGAAATCCGCATTTCGGTTTTTTTCTTATCGGTTCAGTGTAAATTGGGTAAATGGCAGTACATTTAAACCAAAAATATTAGATTTTCGATTATTAATACACCGGTTACTCATACCACTGTGCATTGTTTCCGATTTTTGAATTATTATAAGATTTTAAATTATAATATATCCTATTATAAAATACCTAATATAATTACGTGACTGTGGAGTACCTACACACAAAAGGAATTTATAAATGGGTACTAAGGAGCACCTACTACGTTTTAGTTTGGTTCGTCGGCTTCGCTAAATTCGCCTCTCTACTCGGACCCAAAAGTTACAGAGTTCGCGTTAGAGAATCGCACTATAATTTGAAGGGAAGGTGCTAAGCAAATAAGTTGTAGTTCTGACAGGAGTCCGGAAAGGAGTGAAAAATTTTTATTTGCTGAAGTTTCGAAATTCCTTGTGAAATAGAATATTTGCGTTCCAATCTTAGTAAGCTCGCCAATAGCATTTGGTCTGCGATTTACATTCGGTGTGAAGAAGCGTGATTTGCAGTGTTAAATTAATTTGTCAGAATTTTCAAAAAAAAAAAAATATATAGCATAAAGTCGCAATATTTTCTTTACATTTAACATGAATCCGTGGTACCTTGTCCAAAGAGTGATCCAATTTCCTGAAAAGCAGTAGGAATAAACTCGTCAATGGCCATGTTTATTTGAAGCGAAATATAGTACAGTGCAATTTTTTTTTGTGCGAACATCATCAAAGAGGAAAATGTAAACCGTATTAATTTCTCCCAAGTTAATAACCATAAAATTTCCATCTCGTCGAGGCATCTTGTTTGTGCGGCGCTATTACATTGCAACATCTTGCATCGCACCATAACCAAGCACTCAACACCAACAAGTCGTCGCTTATCGGTCAGGGGAAGTGCAAGTGCGTGTTCGATCGGCCGGTCGCCCTGCTGTGGCGTCTATCATTGGTTGGAATGCTTAGCGCAACGAGCGAAGTAGTTGCTTTCGTTTTAAAAGGACGCAACCAATATAAAAACAAGTACAAGAAAACTGTTTCGCATTTGCTTTCAATTCAATCATCATCATCGTCAAACCCTCGTGTCAGCATCAGCAGCATCGCCATCAATACATCGTTATCATCTTCAGCAATCATCCGTCAAGACCCTCATTCAACCGTCATCATCAACAACAAATAATGTAATTTTTTTTGCTAGGTTATCACGTAATAAGGTTTTTTTTTTCTTATATTCATAAATTATATCCATATAGAGTACATTTAAGTTATGGTCAATTGACCTCATTTATAAACTTTGGGCTGGTGCACCAATAGAAAAAAAAACCCCTTGTATCTTTTCTTATATTATCCTATATATTTCTTTATCCATTTTTTTATCTCACAATAGTATGCTTAAACGTAAAATTAGATTTAAGGCTAGATATTAATTCCTTTTTTTTTCAATAAAAAAAAAATCAAATTCAACTTCTTATTTGTCGTAATTATTGTCGTAATAAGGTGGTGATGTACGTTTAGGCGGAGACCCTTGAGGATGAGTCAGGGTCAGTAGCGGGGTCGGACGACAGGCGGGCCCGGCATTTCCCTCCTCCTGCGGTTAAACCTGGCACCTTATACCCGTCAACACCCACTCCCATACCCTGACGACTAGCCGACAATGACCGCGACGGGTCCCTAATGTGCCTTTTCTGTTAACAACCACCACCCTATGATCAGTTTAGAGGGAATTGTTACAGTGGCGCCCATTTTTTGCTCATTCCGAATGCATGTCCAGCTTAGCTGTTTGACTCATGCTTGAGGGTTTGAGGGTTTGATTGTTTTGAAATTTCAAGATTTTTTTTGCTCATTCCGAATGCATGTCCAGCATAGCTGTTTGACTCATGCTTGAGGGTTTGATTGTTTTGAAATTTCAAGATTTTTTTTGCTCATTCCGAATGCATGTCCAGCTTAGCTGTTTGACTCATGCTTGAGGGTTTGATTGTTTGGAAATTTCTTTTTTCAGATGGAAGACATGTCCAGCCTAGCTGTTTGACTTATGGAAGAGTGCTTGAGCACAGACCTTTTAATTGTATCCCATATCACCCTGTCCTCAACCCCACACTACGGTGCCTGCCTGTCGGCCGACGTTGTGCTCTGCCTTGGTTCATCCTCATCACCATCCATTGATTAATTCGTATTCTTTTACACGATTTTTTTGTTGCATTCGCCATTCGGATTTTTTTTCTATTCTCTCTCTCCTCCTTCTTACAGCATTCATCGGTTTTGCTATAAGGTGATGGTCTTTTGTCCTTCTGCAATTTTTCGCCTGATAGTGAATTCAGTACAATTTGAATTCTCAGATTTTTTGTGTTGAAACAACATTAAAACTTTTAACTAGTGTACCCACGGGCATTGTCGAATGCCACTGAAATTTTAGCAATTTGTTTTCATTATTGGTTAATAATTAAAAAGTATGGACATCGCCACGTTAACATCGAATGAACTTGAGATCGAACTCGAGGTACGAGGAATTCAATCTACTGCCCCTGATGCTGTTGATCTACTAGTAAAACAGATAGCAGCAGAAGAGGCTGGTGCGATTGCTCGCCAGCAGAGAATGCACCAACGAGCATCCAAGCGACCAGACTCAGAGATTGAATTTGGCCAAAGCAGGTTGCTGACATTGCAGGATAATATTCTGCAACTGAAAGAAACTACTGAACAGGCACAGTCCTCGAAGGCCCAACAAATAGCTTCGCGCCTAAGGCACATATATGGCCGATTGGAACGAGCAGCCACTTCCCCTATGTACAGGGATTTTGCGGGCCAAGTACTCGGATCCTGTAGGGCGTTGTTAGCTTCAATTGAGGTGTACCTCCAAAACCCGACTAATTTAGACGAGTCCGGAGTTGTCTCGAAACCAGTCCCAGTCGACCCGACATCACACGCTATGATATGTCCACCGCCAATTGACGATGATATTCCGCAAGAGTTGTTAGGTCAGTAATTGAAGGTAACGCACCCGAATACCCGACCAGCCGGAAATGCTTCTAGCGACCAAGACCATAACGCCGATCGATCTCCGTCTTCTAACTCTGCAATGAGGCTCAACTAAGTCAATTGGTCGGTCGAGCAAATGGCAACTTTACAACAAAAGAACATTGAGTTGGAGGCCAAATTGTCTAATCTCCCGGGTGCAGTGACGAAAGGTAACGATCTACCCGTTAGTCTCGAACGTACCCGAGGTCATGTTGCTACATTACCCCCGAGGGCGAACCCTTTGTCAAATATTTAGCCTGTCTCCTTACGGTCATCAAACGGAGATGCCATCTATCGGCACATTTGTTGCAAACTCCGGTGTAAGGCCTGACTACCGGCAACCACCACCCTATAGTGACCATGAGTTGATTCAGATCCTAATTTCAAACATGAATCCCGTGCTCCAGTTTCAGTTGACGGACCGACGGTTCGACAACATCAACGATTTGATCAGTAGTTGTGTTGCCTGGGAGGAGTCCTTCAAGAGATTTCGCAGCCCTCCCATAACGTCGGCCTATCCTAGGCGACTAGTAAGCGAAATTCAGTCCGAGCGGTGCGGGGAAGCGATACCTCAACCTGTCGAAAGGTCTGATCCAACTCGACACACCGCGGCGATGCGCAATTCGGAATCTACCACTAGTATAAAACGATCCTCGTTTCAGGAAGATAATAGGCGCCCTCCTTCGAAAATGAAACACACCATATGCTATAACTGTTCGGACATTGGCCATACCTTTATCGAGTGTCCCATCGCTCCCACTGGCATATTTTGTTATTGTTGCGGACTGAGGGGAACGATAACTCCCAGATGTTCTCGTTGTGTGGGAAACGCCACGCGGAGTCACTGGAGATCTGGTGCCCATGGCCCGCCGAAACCATTCACCAGAGCAATCCGGGAGGAACCAGCCACCAAAATCGATCCGGAGTCTCGCCGAATGGATCTCCCGAATGTGGAGTCCACGATTCGATAAGACCCGTTACCATGTCGTATCAGCCATTTCGTCCGAATAATATCCTCAGTCATACCATGTGCCTTTATATAGTGCCTTCACTAGATCAATCCCTGTACCTAGGGATTGATTTTTGGAACCGGTTCGGCATCGCCGCTAAAGTTTCATCCCTAGGTATGTCCGAGAACATTCCCACATCTCCTGAAGAACCTAAATTCCATGTGCTCTCCGTTGAAGATCAGAATACGTTAAATGGTATTATCAAGAGCTTCCCATCAAGTACCAAACTCGTGCTTGGCAAAATATCGTTGATAACGCATTCCATTGATGTAGGTGACGCCAAACCAGTTAAGCAAAGATTTTACCCGGTTTCGCCTATCAAGCAAAAAATTATGTATGATGAACTCGATAGGATGCTGTCTCTGTGGGTAATCGAAGTCAGTGAAGGCTCATGGTGTTCGCCTGTCACACTGGTGCAGAAGGCAAACGGCAAAGCAAGACTCTGTCTGGATGCTCGAGAGGTGACCGTTTGAGACGCGTATCCTCTGCCCATTATCAACGGACTCTTGGGGCGTTTGGATCAGACGAGGGTCATCTCCACAATTGACCTCAAGGACGCCTTTTGGCAGATCCCACTCGATCCAAAACTCGTGATAAGATGGCATTCACGGTACCTGGTCGTCCCTTGTACCACTTCCGGGTCATGACATTCGGGTTATGCAATGCCCCACAGACCTTATGCCGCCTTATGCATCGAGTAATTCCACACCAGCTGCATGACAAGGTCTTTGTCTATTTAGATGACCTACTCATCACTTCCGAAACACTGGCCGAACACTTCTCTCTATTAAAAGAAGTGGCTGGACTGTTATCACGGGCCGGTTTGTCAGTTTGTCCTCCGTGAAGTGAACTACCTCGGTTATATTGTCGGGAACGGGTGCCTTCGCACAAACCCAGAGAAGTGCAGAGCAATCATGGATTTTCCAATCCCTAAGACAATGAAACAAGTCCGACGTTTCTTGGGAATGTGTGGATGGTACCGTCGATTTATAAAAAACTATGCATCGATCGCTGCCCCACTCACAGATCTAACCGGAAAGTCTTCGAGGTGTAAATGGTCAGAAGCTGCCGATACCGCATTCATGTCCCTGAAGGCCGCCTTATCGTCCGCACCTGTTCTCGCTAACCCGAAGTACGACCTACGCTTCTATATACAGTGCGTCGGCGTTGGCAGTGTACTGTTCCAAATTGACGCCGCTGGCGGCGAGCACCTGTTCGAATATATCTCCCACAAGCTAAACGCTGCACAACGGAACTACTCTGTTACGGAGTTAGAGTGTTACGCTGCAGTCCTAACCGTGAAGAAATTCAGGCCTTACATAGAGGGGTATCCATTTACACTGTACACTGACCACGCCAGTTTAAGATGGCTTATGTCTCAGAAGGACCTCTCAGGCCGGCTCGCTAGATGGAGTCTTAAACTCCAATCGTTTCATTTCCAAATTGGTTATCGCAAGGGTTCGGTTAATGTGGTGACGGATGCATTGTCACGAGCGTTCTGTGACGAGTTAAGTAACCTGGAGCCTACGACCAACCACCAAGGAGGGGAAACGCTGCCGAGCCTTTCTTCCTCTCCGACAAATCCAGCTTCCATGTCCTTATGCGCTGCATCAAACCATCCAACAACCGCTCCCAGTACGAACATCATTGTGGATCCTCCGTTGAACGTGGATTTGGACTCACCAGCGTTTACGCACCCCGACTATGTTGCTCAAGTAGATCGCGTCAAGGGATTATCAAAGCATGAACACAACCTGCTCGTTAAAGATGGTAAACTTTTAATTGCCCCATCGTATCGCCTACGCTACGGACACGGATATTCCGGAGTGGAAATTGGTAATCCCCCACCCTTTACAAGCCTCCCTAATAGAACGAGCGCACAATCCACCAACCTCGGCCCACATGGAGTAGCTAAGACACTGTATAGGTTAAGGCGAAAATTTTTTTGGCCGAAGATGGCACTTCAGGTGAAGCAGTTTATTGCCAACTGTCAAGATTGTAAAATGAATAAACCGGTGAACTACTCCACACGTCCAATGATGGGATCCGGGTTTGAATCATCGCGACCATTCGAAAAAATATTTGTAGATTTCCTAGGACCTTACCTTGGATCGCTTTTCGAAATTCGTACTGGTAAAAGCCCTTCGTGAAGCCACCGCGGTTTCTTTATGTACCTTCTTGGAGAATTAAGTCTTTTTGATGTTCTCTGTTCCCGAATTCGTAGTTAGTGACAATGGAAAACAGTTCACTTCGAACCTATTCCAAGACCTACTCCAGAAGTATAGAATATCCCATATTAGAACTCCCATATAATCGCCGCAAAGTAACGCGTCGGAGCGAGTCAACCGAACGTTGTTATCAGCCTTACGCGCTTATCTCACGGATCGTAGCCACAATGACTGGGATAAGCACCTTCCCGAAGTCTTAGCCGCCTTACGCAATGTGGTACATGATGTCACCCGATATTCCCCTCACTATCTGGTGTTGGGACAGCACATGTCGTTACCGGGTTGCGAATATGCCTTGAGAAGGCTTCTCTTTACCGCAGAACCCAATGAAGTATTCATGGTGTCCAAACCAGACCAACTCGATTTAATCAGAGACAAAATCGTGCATTATCTTAAAGTGGCTCACGACAAAACATCGAGATACTATAATCTACGCAGTCGACATCGGAGTTTCAACCCGGGTCAACCTGTCTTCGTAAGATCCTTCGCACAAAGCAACGCAGGCAGTAAATATTCCGCTAAGTTGGCCTCTAAATTCTTACCAGCCACAATCGAATCCAAGGTTGGGAATGTGGCCTATGCCGTCAAGGACCTTGGTGGAAAACCACTGGGTACTTTCCACGCGAAGGATATACGTACCTGACGAACCTCGCCTGACCTTAGCCTTACATTTGGGCCCTCTTTTTTCCGTTGGCCTAATGTCAGCGTTAGTGTCAAATTGGCCCGTCGTATCGAGATTCTATATCGGTTAGAAACTATATAGTTAAATAGTTAGATAGTTATGTAGTTATATAGTAAGATGGTTAGATAGTAGATAGTAAGATAATTAGATAGTTAGCTAGTTAAATTTATTCCATCCATTTGAATATTTTTAAAATAATTTTGTTGTACAAAATCGGAAAATTATTGTTTCGGCGTATCGAGACTCTTTCTCGGGGTGAGTCGTCCCCACGATTTGTGGCAAGTGGTATTGCCCTCGCCACATAATTCATAGCCTCGCCAAACAGCATTACTGCCAACATGACAAAAAACAATCATTTCCTTTTGATGAACATGAAAGGAGAAAGAGAAGAGAGAAGAAAAGAAGAGGACGAGACCGTCTTCCTTCCGCTTTTGAATGTCGAACGAACAAGTCGGGTGTTGCTTTGTTCTGGAGAAAAAAAAAAAGGAAAACGTGGACGCGACATTAAAAAGCTATCATTCTGCTTTCAAATTCACTTTAATAAGTTTTTTCGATTATTATATCCGTTTACCTAAATTCATTGTTACTCATCACACAAGTTGTCCTGCAGTCCGAGTCAAAGGTACAAGAGACGTTCCCTGGTGGAACCATGATCTCGAGGCTAAGAGAAGAGAAGTCCAAAAAATGTTCAACAAGGCCAAACGAACAAACATTTGGAAGGCCTATCGAATTTCTCTCACAAAATACAACGCGGCATTAAGAAGCAGCAAACGCAACAGCTGGAGAGAATTCTGTGAAAGCATCGACAAACTACCAACAGCGTATCGACTTCACAAGGCTCTATCCCTCGACCACACAAATCCACTCGGGTCTGTCAAAAAACCTAACGGTGATCTGACAACCTCAAGAAATGAAACACTCAACTGCCTGGTAAAAAGCCACTTCCCAGACTGCTTAATACTGGGTAACGATGAGGAAAACGAGGACATAAACTCACATCCTTATATCATACCAATAGAGGCCTACAGGCGCTCAAAAAACATATTTTCCATTGAAGGAGTCCGCTGGGCTGTAAATTCATTCGGCCCACTAAAATCTCCTGGGGGAGACGGGGTCTACCCAATTTTGATGCAACGTGGGCTCCATCAGATAGAATTTTTGCTCGTGAAACTCTACAGAGCCAGCTATAGCCTAGAATACGTTCCAAGGTGCTGGAGAGAAGTGCGAGTTATTTTCCTACCAAAGGCTGGTAAAAAATCTCCCGAAGATACAAGGTCCTACAGACCAATCAGCCTATCTTCATTTCTACTCAAATCCATGGAGAAGATTCTATGTCACCACATAAAATCTAATGCACTCCAAATTAACCCACTAAACCCCAGCCAGCATGCATATCAGACAGGGAAATCAACAGAAACTGCACTGCACGAGCTGACAGACGAAATCGAAGATACACTTCGGAACAAAGAAATGTTAATATGTGCCTTCATAGACATTCAAGGCGCTTTTGACAACACTAACTTCGAAGTGATTCAATCACAAGCCAGAAACAAGGGTGTAGAATCCTCAATCATAGGATGGGTTATAAGCATGCTAAGGGGTAGGAGAATTCGGGCCTCATTCGGCGACGAAAAGACGGGGATCTGCATTGCGATTGATCGGGAAACTACTGACTGCTCAAAACTTGGTTTGGGCCAGTAGCGTAACAATCAAGTTCGTGATGTAGTGCTTGCTCTACCTCCTCGTGGTGGTCCCCGGGCAACTATGTGTATAAATCCTTATACATGTAGGCTAAAACTGCAAGTGCGAACGGTCTAGCGTTTCTAGTCTAGGTAACGTGGGCTAGCACCCTGCGGTACCGAAAAATACCCGCTACTGAAACTGACACAACGCCTCGGATAAGTAATGATCGAATAATGACGACTTTTGGCTATTGTACCCGGACTAAGATTGGTTTCTGGAATGTGAGGACGCTCCTTGACTCTGGAAGTGAAGGACCTCATAATGCCAGATTTCTTCAACTGGAACGTGAGTTTCTTCGATATAATTTGGACATACTGGGAGTGAGTGAAGTAAGATGGTTCGACGCGGGAGAGTACCAATCCCCAACGTGTAACACTGTGCTACTCTACTCTGGCAAACCCTCCGGCAGTACTCGTGAATCTGGAGTGGGTCTGCTGCTAACGCCAACAGCACGTAGAGGCCTAATTTCCTGGCACCCGCATAGTGATAGGATCATATCGGCCAGATTTCGGACTAGAGTACGGCGCGTCACGATCATACAGTGCTACGCCCCAACGAATCCCTCGACTGAGGATGAAAAGGACAACTTCTACAATCAACTAAACGCAGTATTCAACGCAACGCCGAACGGAGATATCGTCATCGTGATGGGGGATTTGAATGCCAAGGTTGGCAACGACAATGAAGGACTCAAGCATGTGATTGGGAAGCACGGCCTCGGCGAACGAAATGACAATGGTGAAAGATTTGTTGATTTCTGCAACACCAACAACCTTGTTATAGGAGGCACCATGTTTGAGCATAAGACTTGCCACAAGGTCAGCTGGGTTTTAGGAGCTGTCTGTTAGACGTCCGAAACAGACGAGGAGCCGACATGGGTATGGTACGTGATCATCACCTTATGGTAGCTACTGTCCAGTTACGTACTGCATCAGTTCATAGAATCCGCAATATCATCCGAATGCCTAGGTATAACATCGACCGGCTAAAGATCCCCTCAGTACGCCAACAATTAAGGGATCATTTATCGCAAGGAGTGGAAGCAATCAGCAGCTCACTGCCGACAACCATCCAGGAACATTGGAAGGCTGTGAAAAATGTTTTCACATCTGGAGCGGAAAGTATTGTTGGTAGAAGCCAGGCAAGGCACAGCACGTGGCTTACCGAAGATACCTGGAGGCGGATTGAAGAACGTAAACTACTTAAAGCTCGTATTGTAGATATCCCAGCAGTAGCGAGGAGCGAGCTAGAGTCCATGTATCGAAGAAAAATGAGAGAAGTGCAGCGTAGTGTAAGACGTGACAAGCGTAACTATATTAACAACCTGGCCTCAGAAGCAGAGGAAGCAGCGAGCCGGTGCGATAGCAGAACCGTTTACAGAATCACCAAAGAGCTGACAGGTGGTCACCGCTCTAGCCAACATCCGGTGAAAGGCCTAGATGGTACCGTACTCGTTTCAGATGAGGATCAGCTCAAGCGATGGAAGGAGCATTTCTCTACGGTCCTTAACCGT
This sequence comes from Nephrocerus scutellatus, assembly GCA_947095585.1. Lineage (NCBI taxonomy): Eukaryota > Metazoa > Arthropoda > Insecta > Diptera > Pipunculidae > Nephrocerus > Nephrocerus scutellatus. The sequence goes on along the minus strand of OX352761.1, from coordinate 57,180,672 downwards.
GTATTTGCTAACGATATGCACCTAAATCAAGCGGAAATGCCGGAAGTAACAATTTCCCGAATTCGCACCTCAACTCCCAGTAAAGACGAGATCGCTACCGCGATTAACGCACTAAAGAGCAACAAGTCGGTAGGACTAGATGGTATACCCGCAGAGCTTCTGCGTGCAGCTCCAACGACATCAGCAGAGCTTTTATATTCTCTTGTAGAGAGAGCTTGGGAGGTAGAAAGTTTCCCCGAAGAGTGGAAGAAGGGAATGATTGTCAAGCTCCCTAAAAAAGGTAGTCTTATGGAGTGCGAAAACTGGAGAGGCATTTGCGTTCTCCCTGCAGTTGCAAAAGTAATAGCCAAAGTAGTACTTGAACGTATTAAGGAACATCTGGAAGATACACTCGATGCCGAACAAGCAGGTTTCCGCACTGGATCCTCCTGTGTAGACCACATAAACACCCTGCGGATCATTATTGAACAGTGCGTTGAATTCCGGTCACCACTGCACCTGCTGTTCATCGATTTTGAGAAGGCGTTTGACAGTGTCAACAGACAGTTTATCTGGCTTGCCTTGCGCAGGAGAGGTATACCCGATAAACTAATAGCTATTATTAAAGCAACCTATGATGGCTCTAAATGTCATGTGCTGCATAGAGGAAAGCTGTCAGAGGAATTCGAGATCCTAAGTGGGGTACGACAAGGTTGCATTCTATCGCCGATACTTTTTTTGTTGGTGATTAGCGATGTACTTCGCGCAGCTTTATCTACTGGAAACGGAGGAATTCGTTGGACTCTTACATCTCAACTCAAACATCTGGATTACGCTGACGACGTTTGTTTACTCTCACATAGAATTATGGAGCTGCACCAAATGACAACAAATGTGGAGAGGGAGGCAAATGTTGCGGGTTTGAAGATTAATACTGCCAAAACCAAAATCATCAACCTCGGCACTAACTCAGTTACTCATGTTAACATTGCTGGACAGCCGGTAGAGAGAGTAGAGAGTTTCCAATATCTTGGGAGTATTGTCTCGACCGAAGGTGGAACCGAACAGGACATTGCCAACCGAATCGGCAAAGCAAAATCGGTGTTTGGAATGATGTCCATGATATGGCGAAGCAATGCGATCAGCTTAAACACCAAGCTGCGACTGTTCCGCTCAAATGTTGAATCTGTGCTGTTGTATGGGTGCAGCACTTGGAAGGTGACCGCTACTATCACAAAAAGATTACAAACATTTGTAAATAGGTGCCTACGGAACATCATAAGGGTTTTCTGGCCTAACCGTATCTCTAAACGAACATCTTTACCAGAGAACGGGTCAGGAACCAATAGGCACAACCATCCAACGACGGAAGTGGCAGTGGATTGGTCATACACTCCGAAAAGGCGACAGTTCCATAGCAAACTACGCAATGCAATGGAACCCGTTATCTCAGGATGGTAGAAGAACGGGTCGTCCGGAAATACATGGCGCAGAACAGTTGAGGAGGAGGCGCGGCAATTGGGGAAGAGTTGGAGAGAGCTGAAGCTCATTGCCAGGAACCGCACGCGATGGCGCGTAGGCGTAGTAGAGGCCCTAGGACCCATAAGGGGATACAGGACATAAAGAAGAAAAAGAAGATTCGGCGACGAAGCCATCACAGTAGCGGCAACCAGAGGTTGCCCACAAGGCGGAGTCCTATCACCTCTTTTGTGGCTGCTGGTGATGGACCAGTTACTCCCAAGGCTTAAGAATGATCATATTACCAATATTGGCTATGCGGACGACCTCGTCCTTATGGTCCGTGGCAAATTCGAGAGTACGATAGCAGAACGGATGCAAATTGCTCTCAAACTAGTAAACGATTGGTGTAAAAAGGTGAACCTAAGTGTCAACCCAGACAAGATAGTGTGAACCATCTTCACAAAGAGGAGAAAAATAAATCTTCCCATTATAAATTTCCAAGGCAAGGTCCTCCAAATAATGCCGGAGGCCAAATATCTGGGAGTTATGTTCGATCAAAAACTGACATGGAACTCCCATATGACGTACATTATTAACAAAGCTAATAAAGCTTACTTCACATGCCAACGCATGTTCAACAAAACGTGGGGAATAAGCCCGCAAATGACTCTTTGGCTATACCAGAGCATTATCAGACCTAGGCTGACATACGCAGCCTTAATATGGTGGCCAAAAACAGAGCAATTTAAGACACGCTCAAAACTCAATAAGATACAAAGACTCATCTGTCTTAGTGCAACAGGTGCCATAAAGAGCTGCCCTACGGCAGCCCTCGAGAAGATTATAGGACTGACACCACTTCACATACACATTAAAAAAAAAGCTGGCTTAAGACTCTCTAATCTCAATATACACAACCAGGTTAAATCCAACAGACCAGGACATACAAACATCATCTCCAAAATTAACTCGGATCATGGTATTGTCCTACAAATGATGAAAACAACTGATTTCCAAAGGAACTTCTTGGTTAGAATTCCAGAACGTCATCAAGTTGAAAATATCATCAATAACCTCCCCCATCATGCATCCATCTGGTACACAGATTGATCTAAAACAGATACAGGAACAGGAGCAGGAGTATTCGGACCCAGAACCACACTGCGAATACCCCTAGGCAACTCCCCAACCGTTTTCCAGGCAGAAACAATTGCACTTGAAGCCTGCATCTTGGAATGCACTAAAAGGAAATACAGAAGAACTGAGATTTACATGATCTCAGATAGCCTGGCCGCACTACTTGCACTAAAAGGTCCTACTTTCAACACAAGGACAACGTGGAGCTGCTACTGCCACTTAAAACAATTGGCCAAAACTAATAAAATCACCCTTATGTGGTCCCCAGGGCACTCAGGCATTGCAGGGAACGAGGCAGCAGATCTCTGCGCAAGAGAAGGCGCAGAAGGTACCTTCATTGGGCCGGAACCAAGCATTGCCTACTCCCTTAGCCACCTCAAAAACAAAATTAAAGAGTGGGCCAACAATGCCATCGAAGCTGAATGGGCATCGTCAACAGGGATGAAACATACCAAAAGGCTTCTTAAGTACAACATTGTACATATAGACAAGCCAATTAAACTGAACCGTCATGCACTCAGATCTCTAGTCTGGTACATAACGGGACACGGCCCATTCAACAGACACCTATTGAAAATGGGAAAATCCCAGACGGACAACTGCAGGTTCTGCAACAAAGCAAAAGAATCGCCAGAACATATATTGTTCGTGTGTGATGCTCTTATAAGGAAAAGACTCAAGTACCTCAAGGCTTACACAGTCCCAGGACAGAATGTCACTTCAATCGAACTGTCAGACGTAATGGCATTCATTAAGGAACTAAGCCACCACATAAAGTGGTAATCATCTGGGATCCACAATAGATCTCTAGGTCGCAGTGTACCAGGCTTTTCAGCCCACCCAACAATAATAATAATAATAATAATAATAAATACTCATTAAATATAAGCTACACCTTGATGGTGAGAAAGAAAACGTGTACGCGACATTTTTTCTTATTGGCGATTTTTTTTTAGAAATCCGCATTTCGGTTTTTTTCTTATCGGTTCAGTGTAAATTGGGTAAATGGCAGTACATTTAAACCAAAAATATTAGATTTTCGATTATTAATACACCGGTTACTCATACCACTGTGCATTGTTTCCGATTTTTGAATTATTATAAGATTTTAAATTATAATATATCCTATTATAAAATACCTAATATAATTACGTGACTGTGGAGTACCTACACACAAAAGGAATTTATAAATGGGTACTAAGGAGCACCTATTACGTTTTCGTTTGGTTCGTCGTCTTCGCTAAATTCGCCTCTCTACTCGGACCCAAAAGTTACAGAGTTCGCGTGAGAGAATCGCACTATAATTTGAAGGGAAGGTGCTCAGCAAATCCGTAGTAGTTCTGACAGGAGTCCGGAAAGGAGTGAAAATTTTTTATTTGCCGAAGTTTCGAAATTCCTTGTGAAATAGAATATTTGCGTTCCAATCTTAGTAGGCTCGCCAATAGCATTTGGTCTGCGATTTACATTCTCTCTGCAAACTAGAAGGGTTGTGACTAACTGATTGTCTCTGTTTGCTTGATTTGCAGTGTTAAATTAATTTGTCAGAATTTTCAAAAAAAAAAAATATATACATAGCATAAAGTCGCAATATTTTGTTTACATTTAACATGAATCCGTGGTACCTTTTCCAAAGAGTGATCCAATTTCCTGAAAAGCAGTAGGAATAAACTCGTCAATGGCCATGTTTATTTGAAGCGAAATATAGTACAGTGCAATTTTTTTTTGTGCGAACATCATCAAAGAGGAAAATGTAAACCGTATTAATTTCTCCCAAGTTAATAACCATAAAATTTCCATCTCGTCGAGGCATCTTGTTTGTGCGGCGCTATTAGATTGCAACATCTTGCATCGCACCATAACCAAGCACTCAACACCAACAAGTCGTCGCTTATCGGTCAGGGGAAGTGCAAGTGCGTGTTCGATCGGCCGGTCGCCCTGCAGTGGCGTCTATCATTGGTTGGAATGCTTAGCGCAACGAGCGAAGTAGTTGCTTTCGTTTTAAAAGGACGCAACCAATATAAAAACAAGTACAAGAAAACTGTTTCGCATTTGCTTTCAATTCAATCATCATCATCGTCAAACCCTCGTGTCAGCATCAGCAGCATCGCCATCAATACATCGTTATCATCTTCAGCAATCATCCGTCAAGACCCTCATTCAACCGTCATCATCAACAACAAATAATGTAATTTTTTTTGCTAGGTTATCACGTAATAAGGTTTTTTTTTCTTATATTCATAAATTATATCCATATATAGTACATTTAAGTTGTGGTCAATTGACCTCATTTATAAACTTTGGGCTGGTGCACCAATAGAAAAAAAAAACCCCTTGTATCTTTTCTTATATTATCCTATATATTTCTTTATCCATTTTTTTATCTCACAATAGTATGCTTAAACGTAAAATTAGATTTAAGGCTAGATATTAATTCTTTTTTTTTTTCAATAAAAAAAAAATTATTTGTCGTAATTATTGTCGTAATAAGGTGGTGATGTACGTTTAGGCGGAGACCCTTGAGGATGAGTCAGGGTCAGTAGTGGGGTTGGACGACAGGCGGGCCCGGCATTTCCCTCCTCCTGCGGTTAAACCTGGCACCTTATACCCGTCAACACCCACTCCCATACCCTGACGACTAGCCGACAATGACCGCGACGGGTCCCTAATGTGCCTTTTCTGTTAACAACCACCCCCTATGATCAGTCTAGGGGGAATTGTTACAGTGGCGCCCAAGTTGGTATTGGCTTCTTTGATTGTTTTGAAATTTCAAGATTTTATTTTTCATTACGAATGCATGTCCAGCTTAGCTGTTTGACTCATACTTGAGGGTTTGATTGTTTTGAAATTTCAAGATTTTTTTTTTGCTCATTCCGAATGCATGTCCAGCTTTAATTTTTTTTGAAATTTCAAGATTTTTTTTGCTCATTCCGAATGGAAATTTCTTTTTTCACATGGAAGACATGTCCAGCCTAGCTGTTTGACTTATGGAAGAGTGCTTGAGCACAGACCTTTTAATTGTATCCCATATCACCCTCTCCTCAACCCCACACGACGGTGCCTGCCTGTCGGCCGACGTTGTGCTCTGCCTTGGTTCATCCTCATCACCATCCATTGATTAATTCGTATTCTTTTACACGGTTTTTTTTGCATTCGCCATTCGGATTTTTTTTTCTCTTCTCTCTCTCCTCCTTCTTACAGCATTCATCGACACGACACGAGGGTGTCAGCATCAGCAGCATCGCCATCAATACATCGTTATCATCTTCAGCAATCATCCGTCAAGACCCTCATTCAACCGTCATCATCAACAACAAATAATGTAATTTTTTTTGCTAGGTTATCACGTAATAAGGTATTTTTTTCTTATATTCATAAATTATATCGATATATAGTACATTTAAGTTGTGGTCAATTGACCTCATTTATAAACTTTGGGCTGGTGCACCATAAGAAAAAAAAACCCCTTGTATCTTTTCTTATATTATCCTATATATTTCTTTATATCTATATATTTTTTTATCTCACAATAGTATGCTTAAACGTAAAATCAGATTTAAGGCTAGATATTAATTCCTTTTTTTTCAATAAAAAAAAAAAAGAAAAACTTCTTATTTGTCGTAATTATTGTCGTAATAAGGTGGTGATGTACGTTTAGGCGGAGACCCTTGAGGATGAGGCAGGGTCAGTAGCGGAGTCGGACGACAGGCGGGCACGGCATTTCCCTCCTCCTGCGGTTACACCTGTACCTTATACCCGTCAACACCCAGTCCCATACCCTGACGCCTAGCGCAATGGTCCCTAATGTGCCTTTTCTGTTAACAACCACCCCCCTATGATCAGTCTAGAGGGGAATTGTTACAACATTCTAAGAAAAAAATCGTTCTACAGTAAGGGTCTATCTCCAATATTTACATCATTTATTGGGGATTTAAGAAAAAGCTTAATTTGATGTGCCCTGACCAATGCTAGCGGAAACTGATCTGTTAATACTAATGATAGAAACTTCGACTTTATTTTTGTAAGAAATACTAGCCTTGGTAAGTGCATTTAAATATTTTTATTTATTGTTGGTGGGCTGAGAAGCCTTGTGCACTGCGACCTTGAGAGATATTGTGCATCCCAGATATTTACACAACACAAATGGTCGTGAGAAGCTAGACCGCAACGGTCTGTCGCGCCGGTTATTATTATTATGCATACGATGCGTTCTGTTATATCTACGTGTTGTGACAGGCACAACTATTCAATCCCTGACCACCCACAGTCTCGCTGCACTCTACCGACATCTGTTGTCAACTCGTTTACCGAATTCACATCCACCACTAATCTGCAGAGTACGTACGGATGGCAGGTGTTTGAAATAAGAAACCGATCGAGATGCGATAAAGGAACTTTGATCCTTAATGGATCTCGAGTTTCGAGAACAGCACGCAGCTCACAAATGCCGATACGATACTAAGAAACAGTTAGTGTAAATGCAGATATTACGAAATAGTAATATTAGCAGAAGGGCAATTCTAAGGCGACCGTTAAGTGGCTCGACTGCAGAAGGGACAGAGATGTCGCAGGACGGCTGTTTACTATATGCTTGCACATTTTATTGTGTATTGAACCCCCTAGTTCATGTAAATTATAATGCTGTTGTACTATTGAATATTATATATTAATACTAAACTCTACACGTTAACGTCAAAATAAATAAACTCAACAAATGAATTTCACTGTTTTTAAATGCTCTATATTTACTTCACGTGCCCGTGGCTAGTGGACTGGCTGACTTTTTTTAATCCACTTCCCAAAGACCGATTTTATTGAATGTGTACACATGCACACATGTGTATTTCCGGTGACAACACTTTCTAATAACATTTTGGGACCCTCGAGCCGCAGGTTTGCCCATAATTTTTTTTTAAAAATTAACCCGATTTTCTCAAATTTTAAACACATGTGTATCTCCGATGGACACACTTTTCTTAACAGTTTTGAAGTGATCGGGCCCTGATGTGTATGCCCACATAAATTTTTTAAAAATTAACCCTTCAACTTTTCTTCAAATTTTAAACACATGTCCGATGGACAAAACTTTTTGTACATTTTTTGAAATATCGGAATGATCGGGCCCATATAAATTTTTTAAAAATTACCCCAATTTTGTTCGCTCTCAGAAGGTCCGAGGCTCCCATACAAATTTTTTACACATGTGTATCTCCAGTGACAACAGATTTTGTAAAAATTTTGAAGTGAAGGGGCTCTAATATTAATATTTTTTAAATTAACCCGCTTCAAACTTTGCACACATATGTATCTCCTACTAAAAAATTTAAAATAATTTAATTTTAAAATACCCTCGGACCTCAGGGCCCAGTCATTCCAAAAATTTTACAAAAAGTTTTGTCCATCGCAGATACACATGTGTATAAAATATTAAGAAAATCGGGTTAATTTTTTTAAAACATTTGTATGGGGGCTCACGAGCCTGGGGTCCCGGGTCTCCAAAATTTTTACAAAAAGTGTTGTCTCTCGGAGATACTCATGTGTATAAAATTTGAAGAAAATCGGGTTAATTTTTTTAAAAAATTTGTATAGGGTCCCACGACCCAGGGCCAGGGGTCTCCAAATTTTTTACAAAAATTGTTGTCAATCGGAGATAGACATGTGTATAAAATTTGAAATCAGGTTAATTTTTTTAGAAAATTTGAAGATTGCGGTCCCGTCTGTAAAAGAAAGTCGTGTTGTGTCCACACCTCCATTTTTTTATTTAAGAGCACACGCTCAAAAAGATTTTAATTCTCTTAGGTTGTAACTTTATCACTTTTCAAGAACTTTTACAACTTGACTTCCAAATAACTAATCCACTTCTCTGCATTCACTGCACTGAGAAGTGGATTAGGTTTGTGACCGCACAAACCGGTTTGACTACATTTTTGAACAGTACATAAAGATTCAAACTTGCTGGCGGTTACATTTGAAATAATCTAAAGTCGTACAGCCTAAAAGTATGCTACATAAAAGTGCTTATTTTTAGTATGCAGTATTTACATTGGGATTTATTTAAGGATTTGAATTCTATTGTATGAGCTACTAACTATTATTCGTAACAGTATCAAGGAATGCAAAAGAGAACGTTGATGTGTGCATGTATTTTGACTGCATGCGGATCATAGTGATGCTGGAATTCAGAGCTTGGTAAAGCATTTCACGTTTGTGTTATACGACTAAAGAAAGAGTATCTAAACTTAACAGTACGTCTAAAATAGGTTTACGGGTAAACTGATAACGTTAAGCATTCAAAGCGCTAAGTGTATTGCGGTTGAATTCATTGAGCGGCGGAATGCAACTGGCTATTTCTCTGTATCAACTTTAATAGAAAAACCGGTAAAACATTGACAAACAGGAGACATTTTTAACTTCTAGCTGTACAGTGTGTATTATGACGTATATCCCATTAAAACCTAACCGATGTCTCGGGGTTACATGTGATACGACAAACCCTTGTCAATTGACACCTAGTGGAACATCTAATAAGCGAGTGATCGGCAGTGTATTTCAATTATCAACGAATTAAGATACTTATGTAGTGCAGTCCCCGTGTTATTTACTTTACCATGGCACGGCATTTTGTACATAAGTACAGTACAATTGCATTGCACAGTGACTGATGTTGCGTAAGAGTAGAAATGATATTGAGGCCGGAAGAATAATTGAACCGATATCGGGTCGATACTACTGATCGATGATTGTACCGATGGATAATAAATCGATCCGATTGATTAATTAATCAAATCTAACTTAGTTTAAACCCAGAAGTTTGGGTATAATTCGAAGAAATTGAACTAAGATCTACACTCTAGACAAGTCGCAGCATAGATGACGACAGCGGGCTTGTCTATAGTAGAAATTAAGAAGAAATTGAAATAAGATCTAAGACTAAAGTCTAGAACTAAAAATTAAGTAAATTCAAATATTTTAATTAAAATATTTCTTCCCGTCGAATTCTCTTCTCCGCCTGATAGCGGAACGTCGACTTACGACAAACAAAGTCAATATTTTTGTCACCTATAAGTTTTATCGCCCGGTTCGATATTTTGTCAAGCAGATGGAAAGTGGTCTTAGGTGCACCTGACCAGACATGACGGTTATACTCGAGTTTGGAGCGAATGAATGCCTTGTACCAAGAATTACTAGTTTTTCAATTTCCTCAATGCTAGTGCCATTCATGGATAATGGCTGAAGGTTACTATTTCGCTTCAGCGAAAGATGCCCGATTGGGTTTGGGAAGCGCTAAATTCGAATTGATCGTGGTCTGAATTTAACGAACTTAACATACGCTGTTGTTCTAGTTCCACATCCGAGGAGAAAGGACTTGAACCTGTGAACATTAATAAGAGAAGTTTAGAGTACTGTCGTCAACGAAGGAATGTATAGGATTATAAGTTGCAGACAGAAGATCGTTAATAAAAAAACAACCCATAAAAATTAAAATTTTTCTTGTAAATTCTCTAATCGGGGATACACACACATACACACACACACTGCGTGCTCGTTTTGTGGCAAAATCATCCACCAAATGACGCAGCGGCAGGGAACAGCGCTGCTCAAAAAGCACAGAGCTCAGACTTTGCCGTGATCTGATGCGATATAGCGATATTTAAATTGTGTATTGGGGTCCCCAAGGGGCCGATCGCTCCAAATTTTTACAAAAAGTGTTTTCCATCAAGACACACATGTGTACAAAATTTAAAGAAAATCGGGTAAATTTTGTAAAATATTTGTATGGGAGCCCCCCGACCCCGCGGACCGAGGGGCCTCAAATTTTAATAGAAAGTGTTTCATGGGAGATATACATGTGTGCAAAATTTCAATAAAATCGGGCTGTAGGAAGTGGGTTAAAAATTGATCACAAGATTTGGTGTGCCAGCCAGCCAGTCAGCCACAAACAAGTGAACTTAATATAGAGAATTTAAAAATATAGCACACAAACTTTACAAACGCGGGCTCGAAGATTATTCTTTGTGTTCTCGTCTTAGAAAATAGTTTTTATTTTTATTTAGATTTCTCTTTTGCAACTATGTTAATAAATTAGAAAACAACCTTAAAGATAATCCTAAACTTTTTTGGTTCTTTCTGAATACTAAGCGCCAAAGTGTTAGATTTTCTTTAAATATGAAATATGGGAACTCCCTCTCATCTTACCCTTTAGAGATAATCGAATTTCTTGGAAGTTTCTTCGAGAACATTTATGCCCTCTTTGTGTTCCTTCTAACGTCACTCCTGATCATCATGGTATTTTTCCTATTGTCTTGAAACATTGTGCTAACTGCTTAGCAATACCCCTTTGTTTTGTCTTCAATGAATATCTGCTTTTAGGAAATTTCTCTTGCGGACTGGAAAGTTTCTACTATATCCCATTTATTTATTTATTTTTGAAGTTGGTAGAAATGATCTCAACTTAAATATGCTATTTTGGAGGTTTATACTTTAAGTAAGTATATTCTTTTAAGAGTTAAGCATTTTAAGGATCTTGGGGTAATATTTGACAAGAGGCTTTCTTTTGACCTGCATATAAATTATGTTTGTACCAAAGCTAGTTCTCTTCCAGGATTTTTAAATCTCTTGTTTTCATAGATCCATACACATTGAAAACTAAATATTGTAGTCTTGTCCGTCCTATTCTAGAATATTACAGTCATCATACGCTTGTTGGTTCCTCGCGTATTTCAAGAGAAGTTTTTTTCCGTTTTGTTCTGACATATATCACAGACAGAATAAATAAATAAATAAATAAAAATATGCAATTAGTAGCGGGTGATTCAAGAAAAAGCACTATGAGAGTAGCTGTTGCTGATCTTGTTTTTTTTTTATAATGCACACACGCTAAAGGGGTTTGCACCCTTATAATGCTTAGCACAGCGTAGGCGTTAGGAAATTAGGGAGAGGAAAAGATTTGTTGTTTTACAGTGGAAGGTTTATATAACTCTCGCCTCATGGAGCCACATCCTTACTATTATACACCTGTTCAAGGCCAAGAGGGAGATAAATCATGTGCGAAAAGTACAATTTTGTCGAAATCTTTAAACGCTGATATATAAAATGCGATTTTTTTGTATAGAATTTTGTGGACCGATGAGTCCACATTCAATAAAAAATATATAACTAATTTGCACAACTTGCATTATTGTGCGGGAAAAGGAAGGAAACCAGAAGGAAATCCAAAAATAAACCGTCAAGACGCACCAAAAGCTACTGCCCCCACCCAACTGGACATTGGAAATTCTTTAATCAGAAGAGAAGATAGTCAAATGCCTATCAAACAAGCGGATACGGCTTAAGTCGAAGCAGTGTTTGGACCTCTTTTACCTAAATTGGCACGAGCTTTTTTGTTTGAGTTTGTAGTCGTCACCGTTGATGAAACCTGGATTTCATGTGAATCTGCTCCTTATTCGATATTCGATAATTCGATAAGAAATTGAAGGAGATACGACCCCTTTTGGATCAGAAAAAAGTCCACCACGATAACGCACCAGCACATTCATCCCGCACTAGGAGAGTAGCTGTTGCTGATCTTGTTTTTTTTTTTATAATGCACACACGCTAAAGGGGTTTGCACCCTTATAATGCTTAGCACAGCGTAGGCGTTAGGAAATTAGGGAGAGGAAAAGATTTGTTGTTTTACAGTGGAAGGTTTATATAACTCTCGCCTCATGGAGCCACATCCTTACTATTATACACCTGTTCAAGGCCAAGAGGGAGATAAATCATGTGCGAAAAGTACAATTTTGTCGAAATCTTTAAACGCTGATATATAAAATGCGATTTTTTTGTATAGAATTTTGTGGACCGATGAGTCCACATTCAATAAAAAATATATAACTAATTTGCACAACTTGCATTATTGTGCGGGAAAAGGAAGGAAACCAGAAGGAAATCCAAAAATAAACCGTCAAGACGCACCAAAAGCTACTGCCCCCACCCAACTGGACATTGGAAATTCTTTAATCAGAAGAGAAGATAGTCAAATGCCTATCAAACAAGCGGATACGGCTTAAGTCGAAGCAGTGTTTGGACCTCTTTTACCTAAATTGGCACGAGCTTTTTTGTTTGAGTTTGTAGTCGTCACCGTTGATGAAACCTGGATTTCATGTGAATCTGCTCCTTATTCGATATTCGATAATTCGATAAGAAATTGAAGGAGATACGACCCCTTTTGGATCAGAAAAAAGTCCACCACGATAACGCACCAGCACATTCATCCCGAATTGTCGCGACCGATTTGCATGAACGGCGCTACGAATTACTTCCATACCCACCGCACTCGCCCGACCTAGCTGCGTGATTTATTTCTCTTCCCAACATGAAACATGACTTTGAGGAAAAAATTCAGCTAAAACGGGGATGTATCGCCGAGACAGAAGCGTATTTTGAAGAGGTCGAGAAATCGTATTTTGTGGAGGGATTAAAGAAGTGGCAGAAACGTTGGGATAAGTGTATCGACCTACTAAAAGGAGATTACGATGAGAAATAAAAAAAAAATGCGAAATACTTGCGTCTTCAATCCTAACACGGGTAGTTATTGATCTCCCCTCGTGTGATCGGAGCTTTTAAAATTTTATATAGAATGCTATTCAGGACATGTGAGCTGATTTTGGTAACAAAATTGGTAATGAGACAAAAATTACCGCAATTTAATAGTAGCAGTAAATTGTGTGCATTCGTATGGTTAGTGACGCATGCACATTTCGCTTTGCTTCTGATTAGCTCAAACGGAAGTTTGATCAAGTTGTACCTGATTCATGTGGTGATACCCATAAACCCCGTAACATCCATCAAACCACTTAGAAAAAGGCATTTTTCAAAAAAGAGCTCAAAACTTTGGAAGCCCCACTCTTTAAGGGGGCATTTCCGCTAAAAAAGATTGAGGTTTTCGAAGTCTTCTCAATAAGGGCTTTCAGAAGAGGGATGTCCGAAACCATAAAATCCTTGGCCACTAAAACACACTTTAGCCAATTTTACTTTAGTAACAGACGAAAATTAGAAATATGTGATTAAAGGACTTTGACTCCCCCCCTCACACCCCACCAAGTGGTTTGATGGATGATAGGGGGTTAATTGGTATCATATAAAAGGCAATAAAAAAACCTTCCGTCCTATAAAAAATTGGTTTTTCATATATTTTAGTGAAATATCAATGATCATACAGCCCCATTACTTTTCAGTGTGTCCATAATGTTCAAAAAACGCCTTTTAAAAGGAAAAACTCATTTCTGAATATAAACCAAATAATCGAATTATCACCTTTCAATTGATACCAATATTTAGGCTCGCCCACTTCTGCACACGCCCCCTGCTGAACTTTAATGTGAAAGTAATTTTTTGGCTCTAACTCTGTCGAGGAGGGTTGGATTGGACCAAATTTTATATGTTACCAATTAACCCCCTAACATCCATCAAACCACTTAGAAAAATTCATTTTTCAAAAAAGTGCTCAAAACTTTAACACCCCTCTCTCCTTGAGGGGGAATTTCCGAGAAACAAGATTGCGGTTTTCGAAGTCTACTCAATAAGGGCTTAAAGATGGGGGAGGGGGGGTCTGAAAGCCGTAACTCTATGCTTCTTAAAACGCACTTTAGCCTAAGTAAAAAATATATTTCTTTATCGTATCATGGATTAACTATACCCAAAATAATGTGTTTTTTTAAAGGTCGCCCGTTACACTTTACATTGGTATTTTACTACAAAACACGTTCACTAAAATTTATATTACCAATTATAAAAAATATATTTAAGTAAACTCACATTTATTTATGGCTTCAATTAGAACACATTCTTCTTCTTACATTTTTACAATACATTGAATTGTAAAGAATGTATGACACGGAATAACTTTAAAGCAAAATTTGAAGAATTATTTTTATTTTTAGTAAATTGTTTTCCACGAACCACAACCATATCCACAAATTTTTTAAGACCCAATCTTAAGCTGTATTTTATTTGCCGAGAAATAAGGAATTACAACAACAATTGCACTATCTTATTCCTTCTTTGGAATAAGAAAACCTGCTGTTTTGCTGGTTTTGACATTCTAATTCCTTATTCCTCGGCAAATAAAATACGCCTGTCGAGAATCACTCCACACTATGAAAACAGTTTCACTGAAAATTAATTGCTTTCTTTCGTGCTGTTATTCGTAGAAGCAATGAGCATAGGCATGATGAAATATGTTTTTTTACATTAAAAATCTGGTGAAGAGTGATTTTTTGACTGTCAAGTTATTCGTTTTCTCTAAAAAACCAAACTACGGTAGATCGAAATATCCCTCTAACAAATCTGTATATGGCTGCAGTCAAGAATTCAGCAGCTGCCCAGCTTGTTCTGAAAAAAGGTAAGCACGAAATTGCGGCTGCATTTTAAACCAAGTAGCAGTCTGCTTGTAGTAAAATGACAATTGCGGATTTGCATCCAATTTAAAGTGGCTGCACAAACTGTGAAGACGATTTCATGCATTTTTATCCGATACGCTGAACTGCTTTGGCTGCAAATTGAATTTTTGACAAACATGCAGCAAAAACTGCACAGCGGCTGAATTCTGGACCGCATCCTATTTTGGGTGTTTTACCCCTTTTTAAACTAACTACAACCAAACACTTTGGTATTCGATTTATCGAGAAAAAATCTAAGCTCGAGCGCAGATTTCAAAATAAATAAAAAATTTATGAAATTTTTAAATTTTTTGAAGTGAAACTACTTCGTCGGCAGTGAGGATGTGGATTGTGGAATGTGGAAACACTGTTGGACGGAATTTATTCTGGGGGTCAATTCCTGATTAATAAAATATAATTTCAGTATTCATACTTCATAGCAGTTTTTCATTTTATAACAACAGCACCATTTTGATTGCCGATCTCATTAAAATTAGCTTTGACATCATGTTCTAAAAATTACTACATACAATCATAGTCGCGTTGAGAGTCAAATGTGCAAACATTTATTACTTCACCTCCTAGTTCTATGCTTTAAACTTCTTTCTTACAAACGCTTATTCAATTCACGCGTAAGTATATGCAGAGGTGCAATACTTCCGTATAAAAAAAGTACAGTGCATATTTTACACTTCCTTATATAAAAAAATGAAACTTTTTTTGGATGTCTGTTCGCGCATAACTCGAAGACCGCTCGTCCGATATACCTGATGTGGTGTGGACGGTTGATCTGGATGTTTGAAGGAGGGAAAAGATTAGGTTTGCGTTGTTTCCATTATATGTAAAGCTACAAAAATGTTACCGTTCCTTATGTGATTTTCTATTCACCCTTAGCTTGATCTGAATCAAAAAATATGCCGGCAGATCAATGTTTATCCAGTGTTCTATTTACCAAAAAAAAATCAAGAGATTGTTTTATCTAGATCCAATTTCAGAAATCGCATTTCTTTTTAAGATTTACCCCCTCCCTTTTCTACAAAATTCACTAATACGTAGAAATGCCAATTTTTTATTATTATAAATAACAGCTACAAATCTAAATACATCAGTTTGGTTTGCGCCATTCGTTAATTTAATGTTGTATTGTGACTATTGTGAGGTTATTTTCGAGTATGAGATTATAAAACTGTGTCTTAAAATTAATTGTGTTTACCAACACAACTACAAAACCAGATCAAATGTTTTTGTGTTCTGTTAGAACAACCAAATCTAGATTTAAAAAAAAAATGAATAGAACTCGACATTAGGAGTACATCCATACATTGTTTCCACCACAAATCACAATAATTTGTTGTTTTAACCTCAAATAACAATAATGCTACAATAAAATAATTTGCTTGTGTGCATGTACACCTATACGGGCTTTAAATAACGCTACAATAATTAAGAGCCAAATTGAAAAAAATGTTGTAGGAATATTTAAAAGATTTTCAAGGTCAGCACAAATCAAATTTTATTTTGTAGAGAAGGGTCGCACTGCAAACACCGAGACGGAGGCAGACAATTTAGAACATATATATTATTAGTGGGCGCCAATTTATGAACGAAACCACACAAATTCACTACCAAATTCAATATTTAGAAAACATATTACCTTAAGAATCAGAAGCAACAAAACCAGATGTTTTCTCATATACGATTACATGAGTTCTAAATTTATTCTTTATTTTTTTGCCATGAATACATTTTAGCGTTAACTCCGATAATTTTACTCAAAACAAATTATTTTATTGTAGCATTATTGTTATATGATGTGGAAACAATGAGTAATGCTACAATAAAATAATTTAATTGTGTGTGGCCTCTAAGAAGCCAACGACATCAACAGGAGAACATATTAAAGAGATTGACATATCAAATTAAATGAGTTTTTAATGAAATAAAAAAATAAATATTAAAGTCTTCGGAACCATAAGTATTGAATCATATGGGAAAATTTGTTTCGATTTGCGTAGCAAAATAAATTTTTTAAATACTTTGCAACCAATCTACCACCTATTGTATAGGAATATACGAGGAAAAGGAAATGATTTGCGTTGTTTCGTACGTTTGCGTACACAATTTTTAGAACCATTGTAGGACGCAAATCGGGACCACGCTGTAATTCACATTCGTATATACTACGTTTCCATGAAAATGACACACTAAATTACAAGATGCAATCCAACATATATTAGAACTAGATCCAGGAACTTTACCTAACTACGAAACTGTTAGATACGTAGGGAATATACGAAGAAGCTACCATGACCAGAGGGACAGAAATCCGCGAAACAATCAAGCAGAATCTTACAACCAAACAAGAACCAACAATGGAATTAGGAACACATATGACAGAAATAGAGCGGATCGAGGCAGACACAACTATTCTAATAACTACGCCAATACGAATCATAAAAGAGTTCTAACGATTACTGCGGGAATTGTTATAAATTTAACATAGCACGCGGTGCGAATGCACTTATTGATTGGAGACCGTACACACAAACGAGCGTGTTTTTCAGCCAAACAGACTACTGGCAGGGTCCCTATCACAACAAAAAAATGGAAGGATTCCCATCAAAATCATGAATACTAGAGAAAAAGAAGTGATAAAAGTAAGATGGGTAGAACCTAACGCCGTGCCAGCAAGCGAGCATTATATTCTGAAGCACGAACAAAGCTCATAACCAAAACCCGGATGCATAAGGCAAGTACTAAAAACATTAAATCTGGACACATTGAATACAGAGGAAACCAATGGAATAGCTTCCTTATGCTCAAAATTTGAAGACATATTTCATTTAGATGGAGACCACCTTACTTATACACCCGTAGCAAAAGCCCAGATCTAACTGAAAAAGGGAACCTTACCTAGTTACATTAAGCTCTATCGTAGTTGAACCATCCATATCAGCATGGAATTCACCGATCCTGAACGTTCCAAAAAATAGAGTACGACAAGTTTCCGCTACCTAATGTTACTGACATATTCGACATTTTGGATTCAGCTAAATATTTCTCTTGGATTGATTTAAGTCAAGGATATAGATGGAAGTTGACAAGTAAAGCAGGCCTTGCACAGCTTTTTTTTTTGTAGTCGTTTGGTAACGACTTTCCTACGGAAAGAAGTATTATATTTAGGTCACCGTCACGTAGAGTTGGGAGCAGTTTTAGCAAATTCAGATGACAGTCCAGTAGCATACGCTAGTAAAACGTTAAATGCTGCAGAGAAAAATTACAGTACGATAGAAAAAGAACTGCTAGCAATAGTATGGGCAATAAAGAATTTCAGATCTTATCTTTTCGGACAATGTTTCAAAATACTTACAGACCACAGACCTTTAGTATACTTGTTTTCATTGAAGGAACCTTCAAGTAGGTTAGCGAAATGTAGGTTTCTGTTGGAAGAATACAACTTCTATGTAGAATACTCACCAGAAAAAAAAACTGCACGGCTGATGCATTTAGCCGGATAAAATTAACATCCGATGATCTAAAAATAATGTTTTTAGGTGTGTGTCACAACTCGAGCACAAAAACGTGAGCAACAATCCTCTAACAATCAACAATTAAGTAACAAGCAACAAATCAAAGAGATTATGAAACCATCAGATACCAAGTTAGCCCTAGTTTAGTTAAGGTCAGTAAATAGTTTGAAAGATGATAAAGTTTTTAGAGATTTGAAGGATCAAGACATTGTATTTGGACTAAACAAGATTTTGGCCTACATTCCTGGGAAAAATTGTTTGATATTGGCATGAGCAAAAATAGCACTACAGCTCGATCAACATCATTTGACAAAATGTTGTTGAGAGACGTGCAAGAAATCTGTGACCCAGTATGCATAAAGAAAGTGTTTGTTACAAAAAGAGAGCTAAGAAAACTCTGGGGAGGCGTCCCCCAAAGTACCACAAATGCTCAAAAATCTAAAAAAAATATTATTAGACCGGAATGCAAAGTGACTACGTATGTTAAGCATTGCAGAATATGTCAAAGAAATAAATATATAAAGCCAAATAAACAACCGATGACGATAACATCGACTGCAGAATCAAGTTCGAAAAGATCTTGGTGGATTTTAAGACGAGACAGAAAAGGCTCGCGATATGTTCTAACACTGCAAGACGAACTTACGAAATTCAAAAAAGCAGTTCCACATAAGAAAAAGGAAGCAAATACAGTAGCGAAATCACTTTTTGAGCACTTCATACATATTTATTGCAACGGACCAAGGAACAGAGTTTATAAAAGAGGTATTTAAGGAACATGCAAATTGTTAAAAATACAACAACTACACAGCATTCCACAGCATACTACCACGAAAGTATTGGAGCTTTGGAAAATACTCACAAAGTATTGGAAGCGTATTTTCGATCGTATGTTTCCAAAGAACATGCTGATAGGTTTACATGGCTTCCATACTACGTTTTCTGCTACAATACTTCCGAAAATTCCGAAAAGGAATATACCCCATTTGAGTTAGTTTATGCCTAGCAATGCAAGTTACCCTCAAACATTACTCATCAGTTATACCTTTTTACAACTACGAAGAATATGTAATTGACTTAAGACACAAATTACAGACTACCCACAAGGAAACTAGACTATCTGCTAGATAAGAAAAATAAAAGAAAATATACCATTCTTTTTAACACAATTGAATACAGTTTCGAACCAGGTAGTTTGGTTTTATTAAAAAATGAGACTCGAAAAAAGTAGACCCAGTTTAGGTGGGACTCTATGAAGTTATCTCAGAGAAAGGTGTGAATTGCGACATTAGTTGTAAAAACAAACGAGTAACAGCAAATAAAAATAGAATTAAGCCTTTCTATACAAAAACATATCTTTATCCTTATTTATATTATAAATGTGAAAGTAACTTAGTCTGTCTGGCTTGACCGATTTCACTCTTTTTTTTAAATGTTCGTATTAATCCGGGGATGATAATAAGAACCTCGAAACTTGGAAAATTCGAGAAAAAATTAGAAAATTTTGGAAAAAGTGAAAAAAATGCCGTTTTCCATGGGACTTATGTATGAACTCGGGACCATAACGCACAATTCGAATACGTTTTTTTTTTATATAGATGCCAGAGAAAAGAAGCCAAACCGAACCCGACTACAGATTCTGCGTGACTGCCCTTAGTCCTCGTCATTATCAGAAATGACTCATAAGACGTGTTCTCTTTCGTATAACAGCTGTTCTTTTATTTTCATAAATAAATAAAGAGAAACACACAAATCCTTTTATATGTTTTATTATTCAACGTAATAGGTAACTCATATTGGGTACTCCTTAGCTACTGTCATACCAGAACATACTCTAACACGACCTTCCTGACTTCTTCACCGCTCTCGATGATATTTCCATTACATACGTCTTTTGAAGATCTTAAGACTTACACAGTAATCACAAGAATTGTCCTCAGAAAATCACATCTCAAGACTTATACAGTAATCACAAGAACAGTCCTCAGAGAATCCCATCTCAAGACTTATACAGTAATCACAAGAACAGTTCTCCGTATTCCGCTTCTTCAACTTATAGCGGTCGTTTCATAAGACTCCAATAACTTTATATGGGCTACCGTAATGTACGTCGAATTTGAATTTCCTAATCTGGTTATTCCTTTACACAACCTGGGTCCCAATATTCAGTTTTTTTGGCTTACACTTTCCTCTGTCGAAACGGCTCTTCAACCTAACTACTTTCTCGCGTATACGATCTGTAACGTTTCTACACGGGTGACGCTCCCCGGGTTATTCTCCTATACGTCGGTGTTACAAATTGTTTTTGTTTTCCTTATAAATAAGAATTCGGTTTTTTGTTGGTATTTTGGTTTTTGTCTTTATTATTTGTTTTATTTCCTTTTCTTCTCTTCTTGAGATTTTAATATTAAATTACATGCTTTTCAAGTGCTTAAAATAAGAATAACTACTTATTTATACCTAACTATATATATATTCCTAAACCTACGTATAGAGGTATTTGCCTATATAGGAGATTGGCGCATCCAATACCCTATACCACAGTCGGACTTCGCAGTCGACTGAAAATAATTGGCTATAGTGGGGAAACATAGACTGACGTCACCTATTCCCCGCTATATGCCAATGACCAGTGGGCTCTAACTGAGGAAGAGGCGATTGAATCTACTTACTTCCTGTGCCGGTCAACAAGGAGTGGCGCAAGTAAGGAAAAGCGATTGAATCTACTTATCCCTTGCAAGCCCACGAGAAATTTCGGCAGAACAGACCATCAGTGACGAAAAAGCGAAGCGATACTGTTTGTCGATTTCCAGCCAGGGTGTAATATGTTAGGAAGAGAAAGCGATTGAATCTACTTATCTCTGGCTAAAATATTACAGGAGCTGCGTTGCATGTATGGGTTCAGTAGATTACTGTTCCCGTCAAAAGTTTGTTCGTGTAGAACAGTGAGAGACTCTTAACCACTTCCAGTATATATACTGAGTTAGGTTTTTTGGAGTATAGATCTCTGATTGTACTGCGTTTTCGGTCCCTATGTCTTTAATAAAAAGTAAAGGCTTGTTGAGAATTATATTTATATTCCAAACCAAAAAGGAAATTTCTAATAATTTATTAACTGATTATTGTTGAATTACTAATGCTTATATTATATAAATATACCTTTTCCTCCATTGTTTATAACAAATACAAGCCTTTTCTTTTGTTATAAAGACATAGGGCCGAATGAATATTTTATTATATATGATATTAAAATTAAAAAATATCCGAGTCAATGCCGGGGTATGAACTCGGTAACTAGAGACTTCTAGCTCATAGCTCTCCGATGGCGCTATTGACTCACTTGAGTAACACAAGAATATATCTTAATATCAACGCCTAGTAGCATGCCTGTCGAATGAGAAATATTCTGCCGCATGCTTACTACGTTGACATTCCTATATGGTTACTCAAGCAATTTATTCTAAAAGTGTATACGTATGTATTTACGTGTGTATATATTTTGATTGGTGCCATACAACTCATGTGAGCTGTGCGCATATATTACTTATATATATATTTTTGAATGTAATTTTATTAGCCGTATGGTTGTGGCGTAGTTGCTGGTAGGCAACTTCGTTACATTCCCCTCCTACTTCTTGAAGAAACGAAAATACTAGGGGGTATATAATAATGTATGTACATGTTGGATAACAGGAGTTCTCTAATATAATTGTGTTTTCGTTGTTTTTATAAACAATATTCTAGTATAACTATTTCTAAGTGTTTATTTTATGGCTTAATAATATTTTTACTCTACTTTCCTTTATCTTAATATCAACGCCTAGTAGCATGCCTGTCGAATGAGAAATATTCTGCCGCATGCTTACTACGTTGACATTCCTATATGGTTACTCAAGCAATTTATTCTAAAAGTGTATACGTATGTATTTACGTGTGTATATATTTTGATTGGTGCCATACAACTCATGTGAGCTGTGCGCACATATTACTTATATATATATTTTTGAATGTAATTTTATTAGCCGTATGGTTGTGGCGTAGTTGCTAGTAGGCAACTTCGTTACATTCCCCTCCTACTTCTTGAAGAAACGAAAATACTAGGGGGTATATAATAATGTATGTACATGTTGGATAACAGGAGTTCTCTAATATAATTCTAGTATAACTATTTCTAAGTGTTTATTTTATGGCTTAATAATATTTTTACTCTACTTTCCTCGTTCGGTGTGGTCACTCTACTTTATGGGATAACCTTTATTTGTCGTGCCAGTCACCGGAAAGAATCTATCTTTGATTATATGCTTAAGGCTAGGTTTGTTTTTTTTTCTATCCAGGAAGTGAGCCACTTTTAAATGTCAGTACTTTGGGAACTAAGCCATTTCTCAAGGGATTCGTATGAAACTCGGAATGTAGGACCAATATGTGACTATAAGACTTGTTCCTATGGAAATTCTAGGATCTGGCCAATAGGGTCTGGGATTTTTGGAAACAAGCCATTTCTCAAGGGATTTGTATGAAACTCGGAATGTAGGACTAATATGTGACTATAAGACTTGTTCCTATGGAAATTCTAGGATTTGGCCAATAGGGTCTGGGATTTTTGGAAACAAGCCATTTCTCAAGGGATTTGTATGAAACTCGGAATGTAGGACTAATATGTGACTATAAGACTTGTTCCTATGGAAATTATAGGGTCTGGGATTTTTGTAACCAAGCCATTTCTCAAGGGATTCGTATGAAACTCGGAATGTAGGACTAATATGTGACTATAAGACTTGTTCCTATGGAAATTCTGGGATCTGGCCAATAGGGTCTGGGATTTTTGGAACTAAGCCATTTCTCAAGGGATTCGTATGAAACTCGGAATGTAGGACTAATATGTGACTATAAGACTTGTTCCTATGGAAATTCTAGGATCTGGCCAATAGGGTCTGGGATTTTTGGAACCAAGCCAAGAACACGATTAATTAAAAAAATGCTATCGGATACATTTTTTTTGTTGTCAAGTGCACTATTAAAGCCTATTCAATCTCCTACAAATCTATATCAAAATATTTGTGTATTTAGTCAAAAAGTGCGGGTTGTGTTACTACTATTACGTATAGGAAGAGTTGCATGACGTCTCAGTGTTCCCGTAGCAAGAGTGCAACAAAATTACTCGTAGAACGGATGCACCCTTACCAGTTCACTCCAGTGCATAATCTGCTGCAACATACCATGCTTCGACATACCAATAAGGACCTTATTTTGAGAGTGGACACCATTTTCATGTGTTCATTTTCACCACCAATTTTATGTCTCCATTCGATGTTGTGAAATCGACTCACAAAATTAGGTCTTTCTTGGAAAGTCCTTTTGAAGCAGTCTATGCACTGGAGGGATGTGGTAAGGGTGCATCCATTTCCCGTGTAATTTTTGCTGCAGGAACACTAGGACGCCATGCAACCCTTCTTATACGTATTAGTAGTAACACAACCCGCACTATCTCGCTCCTGTTAACCGAATACACAAATATTGTATCATGTGTTTGTAGGAAATTAAATAGGCTTCAATACTGTATTTATCAAAAAAATGTATCCAAGAGCATTTCTCGAAATAATCGTGTTGGTAAATACAATTTTAAATTTCCAAAAATAAACATACAGTTTTGAATTTGACTACTTTTTTATCGGTATGGCTTAAAAAAGACCAATAGCAAGCTTGTAGCTGGAAGCGTTCAAGAGTTATAGGGTGTGATGTCAGTAAGGTCAAAAGTACGTTTGCGTTCATTTTACAAACTTTCATTTTTAACCCTGCTCCTGTTGACCGAATGCATTAATATTATAAGGTAGATTTGTAAAAAATTAATAGGCTTTAATATTGCATTTGTCAAAAAAAAAATATCCGAGAGCAATTTTCGAAATATTCGCGTTTGAAAATAAAATTTAAAAAAAGAAAATTTTTTTTTAGATTTTGACGACGTTTATATCGGTAACGGTTTCAAGAATTTAAAAAAATGTACATTATTTGATCTTAAAAATTTAATTTTGTTTCAAAAATGATAAACAGTGATCTTGTAGCTAGAAGCGTTTAAGAGTTACAGGGTGTGAAGCGATGTAAGGTCAAAAGTACGTATCTTCACATTGAAACGCTACGTACACCGCAGGGGTTGAAAATAGACCCCCCCTTTCCATACGATTTTTTTCACGAAATTAACCAAGGAATCATCCCTTTAAGTATTTGCCACCTTAACGGATACACCCTGTATAATTTTTAAAAGTCGACGAAATAAAAATTTGGTTAAATATTCTTAACCAAACATTTTTTTTTGGTTAACGCTGAACCACTTTCTGGTCTATCCAATGTGTTTGTTGTTGTAATTTTTATTTTTTTGTTGAAAGCAATATAGCAATTGCCACCAACTATAACATGATTTTGATACAGATAACGTTATTCTTTGGACTATGAATACAAGAAACATAAACAACTATTCAATGCAAAGTTGTCAATCGAAGATTTGCCCAAATTTTAATAGAGATACATCGGAGATACACATATTTGCAAAGTTTGAGTAAAATCGGCCTTTAGGAAGTGGGTTAAAAATTGAACACAAGATTTGGTTTGCCAGCCTGCGAGAAACACTCGGGCACGCGAAGTGAATATAGAGAATTTAAAAAAATTTTACACCAACAGATTAACGGGTACAGCTAGTTAAAAATGTAATTAGAAAAATGCAGATTTCAAAAAAATCCAAAAACATATATTTTTTCGATGCTTTCAACCGTGTCGAATTCTATCATAACATGTTGAAAGAAGACTCTAAACCTACGCTTGTGAAATTTTTGCTTAAGTGCAAAATACAAAGTAAAGCATTGACTGAACTTGGGTCATCAACTGAGCACCACGAAACAAGGACAGCGACCATTAAAGGACTTCACAAACAAAATAGATAATTTAACAACAAGAATGACAGAACTTGAAGTTACCGCACAAGGAGAAAACGAACGAAGAGGTGTAAGATTATTAAGAAAGGGGATAATGATAGTGAATGTCACACTAAATTACAAGATGCAATCCAACATATATTAGAACTAGATCCAGGAACTTTACCTAACTACGAAACTGTTAGATACGTAGGGAATATACGAAGATGCTACCATGACCAGAGGGACAGAAATCCGCGAAACAATCAAGCAGAATCTTACAACCAAACAAGAACCAACAATGGAATTAGGAACACATATGACAGAAATAGAGCGGATCGAGGCAGACACAACTATTCTAATAACTACGCCAATACGAATCATAAAAGAGTTCTAACGATTACTGCGGGAATTGTTATAAATTTAACATAGCACGCGGTGCGAATGCACTTATTGATTGGAGACCGTACACACAAACGAGCGTGTTTTTCAGCCAAGCAGACTACTGGCAGGGTCCCTATCACAACAAAAAAATGGAAGGATTCCCATCAAAATCATGAATACTAGAGAAAAAGAAGTGATAGTAAGTAAGATGGGTAGAACCTAACGCCGTGCCAGCAAGCGAGCATTATATTCTGAAGCACGAACAAAGCTCATAACCAAAACCCGGATGCATAAGGCAAGTACTAAAAACATTAAATCTGGACACATTGAATACAGAGGAAACCAATGGAATAGCTTCCTTATGCTCAAAATTTGAAGACATATTTCATTTAGATGGAGACCACCTTACTTAAACACCCGTAGCAAAAGCCCAGATCTAACTGAAAAAGGGAACCTTACCTAGTTACATTAAGCTCTATCGTATTACTCACGTTCAAAAGCAATATATTCAAAAAGAAGTGGAAAAAATTATGAACGACGGCCTACTTGAACCATCCATATCAGCATGGAATTCACCGATCCTGAACGTTCCAAAAAATAGAGGACGACAAGTTTCCGCTACCTAATGTTACTGACATATTCGACATGTTGGATTCAGCTAAATATTTCTCTTGGATTGATTTAAGTCAAGGATATAGATGGAAGTTGACAAGTAAAGCAGGCCTTGCACAGCTTTTTTTTGTAGTCGTTTGGTAACGACTACAAATTTCGCCTAGTGTCTTTTCGCGAATGGTGTCACTCGCGATGTCCGGTTTAACTTATTCAAGATGTTTCGTATATCTGGATGATCTTATAGTATTTGGTAATAGTATGCAACAACATAATAAGAACTTAACGAGCGCTTTCCAACGACTCAGAGAATCTAATCATAAAATTAACCCAAGTAAATGTTCTTTCCTACGGAAAGAAGTATTATATTTAGGTCACCGTCACGTAGAGTTGGGAGCAGTTTTAGCAAATTCAGATGACAGTCCAGTAGCATACGCTAGTAAAACGTTAAATGCTGCAGAGAAAAATTACAGTACGATAGAAAAAGAACTGCTAGCAATAGTATGGGCAATAAAGAATTTCAGATCTTATCTTTTCGGACAATGTTTCAAAATACTTACAGACTACAGACCTTTAGTATACTTGTTTTCATTGAAGGAACCTTCAAGTAGGTTAGCGAAATTTAGGTTTCTGTTGGAAGAATACAACTTCTATGTAGAAT
This sequence comes from Nephrocerus scutellatus, assembly GCA_947095585.1. Taxonomy (NCBI): domain Eukaryota; kingdom Metazoa; phylum Arthropoda; class Insecta; order Diptera; family Pipunculidae; genus Nephrocerus; species Nephrocerus scutellatus. The sequence continues at coordinate 57,153,593 of OX352761.1, read as the reverse complement.
ACTCACCAGGAAAAGAAAACTGCACGGCTGATGCATTTAGCCGGATAAAATTAACATCCGATGATCTAAAAATAATGTTTTTAGGTGTGTGTCACAACTCGAGCACAAAAACGTGAGCAACAATCCTCTAACAATCAACAATTAAGTAACAAGCAACAAATCAAATAGATTATGAAACCATCAGATACCAAGTTAGCCCTAGTTTAGTTAAGGTCAGTAAATAGTTTGAAAGATGATAAAGTTTTTAGAGATTTGAAGGATCAAGACATTGTATTTGGACTAAACAAGATTTTGGCCTACATTCCTGGGAAAAATTGTTTGATATTGGCATGAGCAAAAATAGCACTACAGCTCGATCAACATCATTTGACAAAATGTTGTTGAGAGACGTGCAAGAAATCTGTGACCCAGTATGCATAAAGAAAGTGTTTGTTACAAAAAGAGAGCTAAGAAAACTCTCGGGAGGCGTCCCCCAAAGTACCACAAATGCTCAAAAATCTAAAAAAAATATTATTAGACCGGAATGCAAAGTGACTACGTATGTTAAGCATTGCAGAATATGTCAAAGAAATAAATATATAAAGCCAAATAAACAACCGATGACGATAACATCGACTGCAGAATCAAGTTTCGAAAAGATCTTTTTAGATCTTGGTGGATTTTAAGACGAGACAGAAAAGGCTCGCGATATGTTCTAACACTGCAAGACGAACTTACGAAATTCAAAAAAGCAGTTCCACATAAGAAAAAGGAAGCAAATACAGTAGCGAAATCACTTTTTGAGCACTTCATACATATTTATTGCAACGGACCAAGGAACAGAGTTTATAAACGAGGTATTTAAGGAACATGCAAATTGTTAAAAATACAACAACTACACAGCATACCACAGCATACTACCACGAAAGTATTGGAGCTTTGGAAAATACTCACAAAGTATTGGAAGCGTATTTTCGATCGTATGTTTCCAAAGAACATGCTGATAGGTTTACATGGCTTCCATACTACGTTTTCTGCTACAATACTTCCGTAAATTCCGAAAAGGAATATACCCCATTTGAGTTAGTTTATGCCTAGCAATGCAAGTTACCCTCAAACATTACTCATCAGTTATACCTTTTTACAACTACGAAGAATATGTAATTGACTTAAGACACAAATTACAGACTACCCACAAGGAAACTAGACTATCTGCTAGATAAGAAAAATAAAAGAAAATATACCATTCTTTTTAACACAATTGAATACAGTTTCGAACCAGGTAGTTTGGTTTTATTAAAAAATGAGACTCGAAAAAAGTAGACCCAGTTTAGGTGGGACTCTATGAAGTTATCTCAGAGAAAGGTATGAATTGCGACATTAGTTGTAAAAACAAACGAGTAACAGCAAATAAAAATAGAATTAAGCCTTTCTATACAAAAACATATCTTTATCCTTATTTATATTATAAATGTGAAAGTAACTTAGTCTGTCTGGCTTGACCGATTTCACTCTTTTTTTTAAATGTTCGTATTAATCCGGGGATGATAATAAGAACCTCGAAACTTGGAAAATTCGAGAAAAAATTAGAAAATTTTGGAAAAAGTGAAAAAAATGCCGTTTTCCATGGGACTTATGTATGAACTCGGGACCATAACGCACGATTCGAATACGTTTTTTTTATATAGATGCCAGAGAAAAGAAGCCAAACCGAACCCGACTACAGATTCTGCGTGACTGCCCTTAGTCCTCGTCATTATCAGAAATGACTCATAAGACGTGTTCTCTTTCGTATAACAGCTGTTCTTTTATTTTCATAAATAAATAAAGAGAAACACACAAATCCTTTTATATGTTTTATTATTCAACGTAATAGGTAACTCATATTGGGTACTCCTTAGCTACTGTCATACCAGAACATACTCTAAAACGACCTTCCTGACTTCTTCACCGCTCTCGATGATATTTCCATTACATACGTCTTTTGAAGATCTTAAGACTTACACAGTAATCACAAGAACAGTCCTCAGAAAATCACATCTCAATACTTATACAGTAATCACAAGAACAGTCCTCAGAGAATCCCATCTCAAGACTTATACAGTAATCACAAGAACAGTTCTCCGTATTCCGCTTCTTCAACTTATAGCGGTCGTTTCATAAGACTCCAATAACTTTATATGGGCCACCGTAATGTACGTCCAATTTGAATTTCCTAATCTGGTTATTCCTTTACACAACCTGGGTCCCAATATTCAGTTTTTTTGGCTTACACTTTCCTCTGTCGAAACGGCTCTTCAACCTAACTACTTTCTCGCGTATACGATCTGTAATGTTTCTACACGGGTGACGCTCGCCGGGTTATTCTCCTCTACGTCGGTGTTACAAATTGTTTTTGTTTTCCTTATAAATAAGAATTCGGTTTTTTGTTGGTATTTTGGTTTTTGTCTTTATTATTTGTTTTATTTCCTTTTCTTCTCTTCTTGAGATTTTAATATTAAATTACATGCTTTTCAAGTGCTTAAAATAAGAATAACTACTTATTTATACCTAACTATATATATATTCCTAAACCTACGTATAGAGGTATTTGCCTATATAGGAGATTGGCGCATCCAATACCCTATACCACAGTCGGACTTCGCAGTCGACTGAAAATAATTGGCTATAGTGGGGAAACACAGACTGACGTCACCTATTCCCCGCTATATGCCAATGACCAGTGGGCTCTAACTGAGGAAGAGGCGATTGAATCTACTTACTTCCTGTGCCGGTCAACAAGGAGTGGCGCAAGTAAGGAAAAGCGATTGAATCTACTTATCCCTTGCAAGCCCACGAGAAATTTCGGCAGAACAGACCATCAGTGACGAAAAAGCGATTGAATCTACTTATTTCGCACTGCGGGTACTGTTTGTCGATTTCCAGCCAGGGTGTAATATGTTAGGAAGAGAAAGCGATTGAATCTACTTATCTCTGGCTAAAATATTACAGGAGCTGCGTTGCATGTATGGGTTCAGTAGATTACTGTTCCCGTCAAAAGTTTGTTCGTGTAGAACAGTGAGAGACTCTTAACCACTTCCAGTATATATACTGAGTTAGGTTTTTTGGAGTATAGATCTCTGATTGTACTGCGTTTTCGGTCCCAATGTCTTTATTAAAAAGTAAAGGCTTGTTGAGAATTATATTTATATTCCAAACCAAAAAGGAAATTTCTAATAATTTATTGACTGATTATTGTTGAATTACTAATGCTTATATTATATAAATATACCTTTTCCTCCATTGTTTATAACAAATACAAGCCTTTTCTTTTGTTATAAAGACATATGGCCGAATGAATATTTTATTATATATGATATTAAAATTAAAAAATATCCGAGTCAATGCCGGGGTATGAACTCGGTAACTAGAGACTTCTAGCTCATAGCTCTCCGCTGGCGCTATTGACTCACTTGAGTAACACAAGAATATAACTTAATATCAACGCCTAGTAGCATGCCTGTCGAATGAGAAATATTCTGCCGCATGCTTACTACGTTGACATTCCTATATGGTTACTCAAGCAATTTATTCTAAAAGTGTATACGTATGTATTTACGTGTGTATATATTTTGATTGGTGCCATACAACTCATGTGAGCTGTGAGCACATATTACTTATATATATATTTTTGAATGTAATTTTATTAGCCGTATGGTTGTGGCGTAGTTGCTGGTTGGCAACTTCGTTACATTCCCCTCCTACTTCTTGAAGAAACGAAAATACTAGGGGGGGGAAGTGAGCCACTTTTAAATGTCAGTACTTTGGGAACTAAGCCATATCTCAAGGGATTCGTATGAAACTCGGAATGTAGGACCAATATGTGGCTATAAGACTTGTTCCTATGGAAGTTCTAGGATTTGGCCAATAGGGTCTGGGATTTTTGGAAACAAGCCATTTCTCAAGGGATTTGTATGAAACTCGGAATGTAGGACTAATATGTGACTATAAGACTTGTTCCTATGGAAATTATAGGGTCTGGGATTTTTGTAACCAAGCCATTTCTCAAGGGATTCGTATCAAACTCGGAATGTAGGACTAATATGTGACTATAAGACTTGTTCCTATGGAAATTCTGGGATCTGGCCAATAGGGTCTGGGATTTTTGGAACTAAGCCATTTCTCAAGGGATTCGTATGAAACTCGGAATGTAGGACTAATATGTGACTATAAGACTTGTTCCTATGGAAATTCTAGGATCTGGCCAATAGGGTCTGGGATTTTTGGAACCAAGCCAAGAACACGATTAATTAAAAAAATGCTATCGGATACATTTTTTTTGACAAGTGCACTATTAAAGCCTATTCAATCTCCTACAAATCTATATCAAAATATTTGTGTATTTAGTCAAAAAGTGCGGGTTGTGTTACTACTATTACGTATAGGAAGAGTTGCATGACGTCTCAGTGTTCCCGTAGCAAGAGTGCAACAAAATTACTCGTAGAACGGATGCACCCTTACCAGTTCACTCCAGTGCATATTCTGCTTCAACATACCATGCTTCGACATACCAATAAGGACCTAATTTTGAGAGTGGACACCATTTTCATGTGTTCATTTTCACCACCAATTTTATGTCTCCATTCGATGTTGTGAAATCGACTCACAAAATTAGGTCTTTCTTGGCAAGTCCTTTTGAAGCAGTCTATGCACTGGAGGGATGTGGTAAGGGTGCATCCATTTCCCGTGTAATTTTTGCTGCAGGAACACTAGGACGCCATGCAACCCTTCTTATACGTATTAGTAGTAACACAACCCGCACTATCTCGCTCCTGTTAACCGAATACACAAATATTGTATCATGTGTTTGTAGGAAATTAAATAGGCTTCAATACTGTATTTATCAAAAAAAATGTATCCAAGAGCATTTCTCGAAATAATCGTGTTGGTAAATACAATTTTAAATTTCCAAAAATAAACATACAGTTTTGAATTTGACTACTTTTTTATCGGTATGGCTTAAATAATTTGAGAAAGTGTATATTGTTTGATCTTAAAAATTTAATTTTCTTTCAAAAAAGACCAATAGCAAGCTTGTAGCTGGAAGCGTTCAAGAGTTATAGGGTGTGAAGTCATGTAAGGTCAAAAGTACGTTTGCGTTCATTTTACAAACTTTCATTTTTAACCCTGCTCCTGTTGACCGAATGCATTAATATTATAAGGTAGATTTGTAAAAAATTGAATAGGCTTTAATATTGCATTTGTCAAAAAAAAATTATCCGAGAGGAATTTTCGAAATATTCGCGTTTGAAAATAAAATTTAAAAAAAGAACATTTTTTTTTAGATTTTGACGACGTTTATATCGGTAACGGTTTCAAGAATTTAAAAAAATGTACATTATTTGATCTTAAAAATTTAATTTTGTTTCAAAAATGATAAACAGTGATCTTGTAGCTAGAAGCGTTTAAGAGTTACAGGGTGTGAAGCGATGTAAGGTCAAAAGTACGTATCTTCACATTGAAACGCTACGTACACCGCATACGATTTTTTTCACGAAATTAACCAAGGAATCATCCCTTTAAGTATTTGCCACCTTAACGGATACACCCTGTATAATTTTAAAAAGTCGACGAAATAAAAATTTGGTTAAATATTCTTAACCAAACATTTTTTTTTGGTTAACGCTGAACCACTTTCTGGTCTATCCAATGTGTTTGTTGTTGTAATTTTTATTTTTTTGTTGAAAGCAATATAGCAATTGCCACCAACTATAACATGATTTTGATACAGATAACGTTATTCTTTGGACTATGAATACAAGAAACATAAACAACTATTCAATGCAAAGTTGTCAATCGAAGATTGGCCCAAATTTTAATAGAAAGTTGTCATCGGAGATACACATATTTGCAAAGTTTGAGTAAAATCGGCCTTTAGGAAGTGGGTTAAAAATTGAACACAAGATTTGGTTTGCCAGCCTGCGAGAAACACTCGGGCACGCGAAGTGAATATAGAGAATTTAAAAAAATTTTACACCAACAGATTAACGGGTACAGCTAGTTAAAAATGTAATTAGAAAAATGCAGATTTCAAAAAAATCCAAAAACATATATTTTTTCGATGCTTTCAACCGTGTCGAATTCTATGATAACATGTTGAAAGAAGACTCTAAACCTACGCTTGTGAAATTTTTGCTTAAGTGCAAAATACTGAGCACCACGAAACAAGGACAGCGACCATTAAAGGACTTCACAAACAAAATAGAAAATTTAACAACAAGAATGACAGAACTGGAAGTTACCGCACAAGGAGAAAACGAACGAAGAGGTGTAAGATTATTGAGAAAGGGGATAATGATAGTGACTGTCACACTAAATTACAAAATGCAATCCAACATATATTAGAAATAGATCCAGGAACTTTACCTAACTACGAAACTGTTAGATACGTAGGGAATATACGAAGAAGCTACCATGACCAGAGGGACAGAAATCCGCGAAACAATCAAGCAGAATCTTACAACCAAACAAGAACCAACAATGGAATTAGGAACACATATGACAGAAATAGAGCGGATCGAGGCAGACACAACTATTCTAATAACTACGCCAATACGAATCATAAAAGAGTTCTAACGGTTACTGCGGGAATTGTTATAAATTTAACATAGCACGCGGTGCGAATGCACTTATTGATTGGACGAGCGTGTTTTTCAGCCAAGCAGACTACTGGCAGGGTCCCTATCACAACAAAAAAATGGGAGGATTCCCATCAAAATCATGAATACTAGAAAAAAAGAAGTGATAGTAAGTAAGATGGGTAGAACCTAACGCCGTGCCAGCAAGCGAGCATTATATTCTGAAGCACGAACAAAGCTCATAACCAAAACCCGGATGCATAAGGCAAGTACTAAAAACATTAAATCTGGACACATTGAATACAGAGGAAACCAATGGAATAGCTTCCTTATGCTCAAAATTTGAAGACATATTTCATTTAGATGGAGACCACCTTACTTATACACCCGTAGCAAAAGCCCAGATCTAACTGAAAAAGGGAACCTTACCTAGTTACATTAAGCTCTATCGTATTACTCACGTTCAAAAGCAATATATTCAAAAAGAAGTGGAAAAAATTATGAACGACGGCCTAGTTGAACCATCCATATCAGCATGGAATTCACCGATCCTGAACGTTCCAAAAAATAGAGGACGACAAGTTTCCGCTACCTAATGTTACTGACATATTCGACATGTTGGATTCAGCTAAATATTTCTCTTGGATTGATTTAAGTCAAGGATATAGATGGAAGTTGACAAGTAAAGCAGGCCTTGCACAGCTTTTTTTTTTGTAGTCGTTTGGTAACGAGATATGTTCTAACACTGCAAGACGAACTTACGAAATTCAAAAAAGCAATTCCACATAAGAAAAAGGAAGCAAATACAGCGAAATCACTTTTTGAGCACTTCATACATATTTATTGCAACGGACCAAGGAACAGAGTTTATAAACGAGGTATTTAAGGAACATGCAAATTGCTTAAAATACAACAACTACACAGCATACCACAGCATACTACCACGAAAGTATTGGAGCTTTGGAAAATACTCACAAAGTATTGGAAGCGTATTTTAGATCGTATGTTTCCAAAGAACATGCTGATAGGTTTACATGGCTTCCATACTACGTTTTCTGCTACAATACTTCCGTAAATTCCGAAAAGGAATATACCCCATTTGAGTTAGTTTATGCCTAGCAATGCAAGTTACCCTCAAACATTACTCATCAGTTATACCTTTTTACAACTACGAAGAATATGTAATTGACTTAAGACACAAATTACAGACTACCCACAAGGAAACTAGACTATCTGCTAGATAAGAAAAATAAAAGAAAATATACCATTCTTTTTAACACAATTGAATACAGTTTCGAACCAGGTAGTTTGGTTTTATTAAAAAATGAGACTCGAAAAAAGTAGACCCAGTTTAGGTGGGACTCTATGAAGTTATCTCAGAGAAAGGTATGAATTGCGACATTAGTTGTAAAAACAAACGAGTAACAGCAAATAAAAATAGAATTAAGCCTTTCTATACAAAAACATATCTTTATCCTTATTTATATTATAAATGTGAAAGTAACTTAGTCTGTCTGGCTTGACCGATTTCACTCTTTTTTTTAAATGTTCGTATTAATCCGGGGATGATAATAAGAACCTCGAAACTTGGAAAATTCGAAAAAAAATTAGAAAATTTTGGAAAAACTGAAAAAAATGCCGTTTTCCATGGGACTTATGTATGAACTCGGGACCATAACGCACAATTCGAATACGTTTTTTTTTATATAGATGCCAGAGAAAAGAAGCCAAACCGAACCCGACTACAGATTCTGCGTGACTGCCCTTAGTCCTCGTCATTATCAGAAATGACTCATAAGACGTGTTCTCTTTCGTATAACAGCTGTTCTTTTATTTTCATAAATAAATAAAGAGAAACACACAAATCCTTTTATATGTTTGATTATTCAACGTAATAGGTAACTCATATTGGGTACTCCTTAGCTACTGTCATACCAGAACATACTCTAACACGACCTTCCTGACTTCTTCACCGCTCTCGATGATATTTCCATTACATACGTCTTTTGAAGATCTTAAGACTTACACAGTAATCACAAGAATTGTCCTCAGAAAATCACATCTCAAGACTTATACAGTAATCACAAGAACAGTCCTCAGAGAATCCCATCTCAAGACTTATACAGTAATCACAAGAACAGTTCTCCGTATTCCGCTTCTTCAACTTATAGCGGTCGTTTCATAAGACTCCAATAACTTTATATGGGCCACCGTAATGTACGTCGAATTTGAATTTCCTAAATTCAGTTTTTTTGGCTTACACTTTCCTCTGTCGAAACGGCTCTTCAACCTAACTACTTTCTCGCGTATACGATCTGTAACGTTTCTACACGGGTGACGCTCGCCGGGTTATTCTCCTCTACGTCGGTGTTACAAATTGTTTTTGTTTTCCTTATAAATAAGAATTCGGTTTTTTGTTGGTATTTTGGTTTTTGTCTTTATTATTTGTTTTATTTCCTTTTCTTCTCTTCTTGAGATTTTAATATTAAATTACATGCTTTTCAAGTGCTTAAAATAAGAATAACTACTTATTTATACCTAACTATATATATATTCCTAAACCTACGTATAGAGGTATTTGCCTATATAGGAGATTGGCGCATCCAATACCCTATACCACAGTCGGACTTCGCAGTCGACTGAAAATAATTGGCTATAGTGGGGAAACATAGACTGACGTCACCTATTCCCCGCTATATGCCAATGACCAGTGGGCTCTAACTGAGGAAGAGGCGATTGAATCTACTTACTTCCTGTGCCGGTCAACAAGGAGTGGCGCAAGTAAGGAAAAGCGATTGAATCTACTTATCCCTTGCAAGCCCACGAGAAATTTCGGCAGAACAGACCATCAGTGACGAAAAAGCGAAGCGATACTGTTTGTCGATTTCCAGCCAGGGTGTAATATGTTAGGAAGAGAAAGCGATTGAATCTACTTATCTCTGACTAAAATATTACAGGAGCTGCGTTGCATGTATGGGTTCAGTAGATTACTGTTCCCGTCAAAAGTTTGTTCGTGTAGAACAGTGAGAGACTCTTAACCACTTCCAGTATATATACTGAGTTAGGTTTTTTGGAGTATAGATCTCTGATTGTACTGCGTTTTCGGTCCCAATGTCTTTATTAAAAAGTAAAGGCTTGTTGAGAATTATATTTATATTCCAAACCAAAAAGGAAATTTCTAATAATTTATTGACTGATTATTGTTGAATTACTAATGCTTATATTATATAAATATACCTTTTCCTCCATTGTTTATAACAAATACAAGCCTTTTCTTTTGTTATAAAGACATAGGGCCGAATGAATATTTTATTATATATGATATTAAAATTAAAAAATATCCGAGTCAATGCCGGGGTATGAACTCGGTAACTAGAGACTTCTAGCTCATAGCTCTCCGCTGGCGCTATTGACTCACTTGAGTAACACAAGAATATAACTTAATATCAACGCCTAGTAGCATGCCTGTCGAATGAGAAATATTCTGCCGCATGCTTACTACGTTGACATTCCTATATGGTTACTCAAGCAATTTATTCTAAAAGTGTATACGTATGTATTTACGTGTGTATATATTTTGATTGGTGCCATACAACTCATGTGAGCTGTGAGCACATATTACTTATATATATATTTTTGAATGTAATTTTATTAGCCGTATGGTTGTGGCGTAGTTGCTGTTTGGCAACTTCGTTACATTCCCCTCCTACTTCTTGAAGAAACGAAAATACTAGGGGGGGGAAGTGAGCCACTTTTAAATGTCAGTACTTTGGGAACTAAGCCATTTCTCAAGGGATTCGTATGAAACTCGGAATGTAGGACCAATATGTGGCTATAAGACTTGTTCCTATGGAAGTTCTAGGATTTGGCCAATAGGGTCTGGGATTTTTGGAAACAAGCCATTTCTCAAGGGATTTGTATGAAACTCGGAATGTAGGACTAATATGTGACTATAAGACTTGTTCCTATGGAAATTATAGGGTCTGGGATTTTTGTAACCAAGCCATTTCTCAAGGGATTCGTATCAAACTCGGAATGTAGGACTAATATGTGACTATAAGACTTGTTCCTATGGAAATTCTGGGATCTGGCCAATAGGGTCTGGGATTTTTGGAACTAAGCCATTTCTCAAGGGATTCGTATGAAACTCGGAATGTAGGACTAATATGTGACTATAAGACTTGTTCCTATGGAAATTCTAGGATCTGGCCAAGCCAAGAACACGATTAATTAAAAAAATGCTATCGGATACATTTTTTTTGACAAGTGCACTATTAAAGCCTATTCAATCTCCTACAAATCTATATCAAAATATTTGTGTATTTAGTCAAAAAGTGCGGGTTGTGTTACTACTATTACGTATAGGAAGAGTTGCATGACGTCTCAGTGTTCCCGTAGCAAGAGTGCAACAAAATTACTTGTAGAACGGATGCACCCTTACCAGTTCACTCCAGTGCATAATCTGCTTCAACATACCATGCTTCGACATACCAATAAGGACCTAATTTTGAGAGTGGACACCATTTTCATGTGTTCATTTTCACCACCAATTTTATGTCTCCATTCGATGTTGTGAAATCGACTCACAAAATTAGGTCTTTCTTGGCAAGTCCTTTTGAAGCAGTCTATGCACTGGAGGGATGTGGTAAGGGTGCATCCATTTCCCGTGTAATTTTTGCTGCAGGAACACTAGGACGCCATGCAACCCTTCTTATACGTATTAGTAGTAACACAACCCGCACTATCTCGCTCCTGTTAACCGAATACACAAATATTGTATCATGTGTTTGTAGGAAATTAAATAGGCTTCAATACTGTATTTATCAAAAAAAATGTATCCAAGAGCATTTCTCGAAATAATCGTGTTGGTAAATACAATTTTAAATTTCCAAAAATAAACATACAGTTTTGAATTTGACTACTTTTTTATCGGTATGGCTTAAATAATTTGAGAAAGTGTATATTGTTTGATCTTAAAAATTTAATTTTCTTTCAAAAAAGACCAATAGCAAGCTTGTAGCTGGAAGCGTTCAAGAGTTATAGGGTGTGAAGTCATGTAAGGTCAAAAGTACGTTTGCGTTCATTTTACAAACTTTCATTTTTAACCCTGCTCCTGTTGACCGAATGCATTAATATTATAAGGTAGATTTGTAAAAAATTGAATAGGCTTTAATATTGCATTTGTAAAAAAAAAATTATCCGAGAGGAATTTTCGAAATATTCGCGTTTGAAAATAAAATTTAAAAAAAGAACATTTTTTTTTAGATTTTGACGACGTTTATATCGGTAACGGTTTCAAGAATTTAAAAAAATGTACATTATTTGATCTTAAAAATTTAATTTTGTTTCAAAAATGATAAACAGTGATCTTGTAGCTAGAAGCGTTTAAGAGTTACAGGGTGTGAAGCGATGTAAGGTCAAAAGTACGTATCTTCACATTGAAACGCTACGTACACCGCATACGATTTTTTTCACGAAATTAACCAAGGAATCATCCCTTTAAGTATTTGCCACCTTAACGGATACACCCTGTATAATTTTAAAAAGTCGACGAAATAAAAATTTGGTTAAATATTCTTAACCAAACATTTTTTTTTTGGTTAACGCTGAACCACTTTCTGGTCTATCCAATGTGTTTGTTGTTGTAATTTTTATTTTTTTGTTGAAAGCAATATAGCAATTGCCACCAACTATAACATGATTTTGATACAGATAACGTTATTCTTTGGACTATGAATACAAGAAACATAAACAACTATTCAATGCAAAGTTGTCAATCGAAGATTGGCCCAAATTTTAATAGAAAGTTGTCATCGGAGATACACATATTTGCAAAGTTTGAGTAAAATCGGCCTTTAGGAAGTGGGTTAAAATTTTAACACAAGATTTGGTTTGCCAGCCTGCGAGAAACACTCGGGCACGCGAAGTGAATATAGAGAATTTAAAAAAATTTTACACCAACAGATTAACGGGTACAGCTAGTTAAAAATGTAATTAGAAAAATGCAGATTTCAAAAAAATCCAAAAACATATATTTTTTCGATGCTTTCAACCGTGTCGAATTCTATCATAACATGTTGAAAGAAGACTCTAAACCTACGCTTGTGAAATTTTTGCTTAAGTGCAAAATACAAAGTAAAGCATTGACTGAACTTGGGTCATCAACTGAGCACCACGAAACAAGGACAGCGACCATTAAAGGACTTCACAAACAAAATAGAAAATTTAACAACAAGAATGACAGAACTTGAAGTTACCGCACAAGGAGAAAACGAACGAAGAGGTGTAAGATTATTGAGAAAGGGGATAATGATAGTGACTGTCACACTAAATTACAAGATGCAATCCAACATATATTAGAACTAGATCCAGGAACTTTACCTAACTACGAAACTGTTAGATACGTAGGGAATATACGAAGATGCTACCATGACCAGAGGGACAGAAATACGCGAAACAATCAAGCAGAATCTTACAACCAAACAAGAACCAACAATGGAATTAGGAACACATATGACAGAAATAGAGCGGATCGAGGCAGACACAACTATTCTAATAACTACGCCAACACGAATCATAAAAGAGTTCTAACGATTACTGCGGGAATTGTTATAAATTTAACATAGCACGCGGTGCGAATGCACTTATTGATTGGAGACCGTACACACAAACGAGCGTGTTTTTCAGCCAAGCAGACTACTGGCAGGGTCCCTATCACAACAAAAAAATGGAAGGATTCCCATCAAAATCATGAATACTAGAGAAAAAGAAGTGATAGTAAGTAAGATGGGTAGAACCTAACGCCGTGCCAGCAAGCGAGCATTATATTCTGAAGCACGAACAAAGCTCATAACCAAAACCCGGATGCATAAGGCAAGTACTAAAAACATTAAATCTGGACACATTGAATACAGAGGAAACCAATGGAATAGCTTCCTTATGCTCAAAATTTGAAGACATATTTCATTTAGATGGAGACCACCTTACTTATACACCCGTAGCAAAAGCCCAGATCTAACTGAAAAAGGGAACCTTACCTAGTTACATTAAGCTCTATCGTATTACTCACGTTCAAAAGCAATATATTCAAAAAGAAGTGGAAAAAATTATGAACGACGGCCTACTTGAACCATCCATATCAGCATGGAATTCACCGATCCTGAACGTTCCAAAAAATAGAGGACGACAAGTTTCCGCTACCTAATGTTACTGACATATTCGACATGTTGGATTCAGCTAAATATTTCTCTTGGATTGATTTAAGTCAAGGATATAGATGGAAGTTGACAAGTAAAGCAGGCCTTGCACAGCTTTTTTTTGTAGTCGTTTGGTAACGACTACAAAATTTCGCCTAGTGTCTTTTCGCGAATGGTGTCACTCGCGATGTCCGGTTTAACTTATTCAAGATGTTTCGTATATCTGGATGATCTTATAGTATTTGGTAATAGTATGCAACAACATAATAAGAACTTAACGAGCGCTTTCCAACGACTCAGAGAATCTTATCATAAAATTAACCCAAGTAAATGTTCTTTCCTACGGAAAGAAGTATTATATTTAGGTCACCGTCACGTAGAGTTGGGAGCAGTTTTAGCAAATTCAGATGACAGTCCAGTAGCATACGCTAGTAAAACGTTAAATGCTGCAGAGAAAAATTACAGTACGATAGAAAAAGAACTGCTAGCAATAGTATGGGCAATAAAGAATTTCAGATCTTATTTTTTCGGACAATGTTTCAAAATACTTACAGACTACAGACCTTTAGTATACTTGTTTTCATTGAAGGAACCTTCAAGTAGGTTAGCGAAATTTAGGTTTCTGTTGGAAGAATACAACTTCTATGTAGAATACTCACCAGGAAAAGAAAACTGCACGGCTGATGCATTTAGCCGGATAAAATTAACATCCGATGATCTAAAAATAATGTTTTTAGGTGTGTGTCACAACTCGAGCACAAAAACGTGAGCAACAATCCTCTAACAATCAACAATTAAGTAACAAGCAACAAATCAAAGAGATTATGAAACCATCAGATACCAAGTTAGCCCTAGTTTAGTTAAGGTCAGTAAATAGTTTGAAAGATGATAAAGTTTTTAGAGATTTGAAGGATCAAGACATTGTATTTGGACTAAACAAGATTTTGGCCTACATTCCTGGGAAAAATTGTTTGATATTGGCATGAGCAAAAATAGCACTACAGCTCGATCAACATCATTTGACAAAATGTTGTTGAGAGACGTGCAAGAAATCTGTGACCCAGTATGCATAAAGAAAGTGTTTGTTACAAAAAGAGAGCTAAGAAAACTCTCGGGAGGCGTCCCCCAAAGTACCACAAATGCTCAAAAATCTAAAAAAAATATTATTAGACCGGAATGCAAAGTGACTACGTATGTTAAGCATTGCAGAATATGTCAAAGAAATAAATATATAAAGCCAAATAAACAACCGATGACGATAACATCGACTGCAGAATCAAGTTTCGAAAAGATCCTTTTAGATCTTGGTGGATTTTAAGACGAGACAGAAAAGGCTCGCGATATGTTCTAACACTGCAAGACGAACTTACGAAATTCAAAAAAGCAGTTCCACATAAGAAAAAGGAAGCAAATACAGTAGCGAAATCACTTTTTGAGCACTTCATACATATTTATTGCAACGGACCAAGGAACAGAGTTTATAAACGAGGTATTTAAGGAACATGCAAATTGTTAAAAATACAACAACTACACAGCATACCACAGCATACTACCACGAAAGTATTGGAGCTTTGGAAAATACTCACAAAGTATTGGAAGCGTATTTTCGATCGTATGTTTCCAAAGAACATGCTGATAGGTTTACATGGCTTCCATACTACGTTTTCTGCTACAATACTTCCGTAAATTCCGAAAAGGAATATACCCCATTTGAGTTAGTTTATGCCTAGCAATGCAAGTTACCCTCAAACATTACTCATCAGTTATACCTTTTTACAACTACGAAGAATATGTAATTGACTTAAGACACAAATTACAGACTACCCACAAGGAAACTAGACTATCTGCTAGATAAGAAAAATAAAAGAAAATATACCATTCTTTTTAACACAATTGAATACAGTTTCGAACCAGGTAGTTTGGTTTTATTAAAAAATGAGACTCGAAAAAAGTAGACCCAGTTTAGGTGGGACTCTATGAAGTTATCTCAGAGAAAGGTATGAATTGCGACATTAGTTGTAAAAACAAACGAGTAACAGCAAATAAAAATAGAATTAAGCCTTTCTATACAAAAACATATCTTTATCCTTATTTATATTATAAATGTGAAAGTAACTTAGTCTGTCTGGCTTGACCGATTTCACTCTTTTTTTTAAATGTTCGTATTAATCCGGGGATGATAATAAGAACCTCGAAACTTGGAAAATTCGAGAAAAAATTAGAAAATTTTGGAAAAAGTGAAAAAAAATGCCGTTTTCCATGGGACTTATGTATGAACTCGGGACCATAACGCACGATTCGAATACGTTTTTTTTATATAGATGCCAGAGAAAAGAAGCCAAACCGAACCCGACTACAGATTCTGCGTGACTGCCCTTAGTCCTCGTCATTATCAGAAATGACTCATAAGACGTGTTCTCTTTCGTATAACAGCTGTTCTTTTATTTTCATAAATAAATAAAGAGAAACACACAAATCCTTTTATATGTTTTATTATTCAACGTAATAGGTAACTCATATTGGGTACTCCTTAGCTACTGTCATACCAGAACATACTCTAAAACGACCTTCCTGACTTCTTCACCGCTCTCGATGATATTTCCATTACATACGTCTTTTGAAGATCTTAAGACTTACACAGTAATCACAAGAACAGTCCTCAGAAAATCACATCTCAATACTTATACAGTAATCACAAGAACAGTCCTCAGAGAATCCCATCTCAAGACTTATACAGTAATCACAAGAACAGTTCTCCGTATTCCGCTTCTTCAACTTATAGCGGTCGTTTCATAAGACTCCAATAACTTTATATGGGCCACCGTAATGTACGTCCAATTTGAATTTCCTAATCTGGTTATTCCTTTACACAACCTGGGTCCCAATATTCAGTTTTTTTGGCTTACACTTTCCTCTGTCGAAACGGCTCTTCAACCTAACTACTTTCTCGCGTATACGATCTGTAATGTTTCTACACGGGTGACGCTCGCCGGGTTATTCTCCTCTACGGCGGTGTTACAAATTGTTTTTGTTTTCCTTATAAATAAGAATTCGGTTTTTTGTTGGTATTTTGGTTTTTGTCTTTATTATTTGTTTTATTTCCTTTTCTTCTCTTCTTGAGATTTTAATATTAAATTACATGCTTTTCAAGTGCTTAAAATAAGAATAACTACTTATTTATACCTAACTATATATATATTCCTAAACCTACGTATAGAGGTATTTGCCTATATAGGAGATTGGCGCATCCAATACCCTATACCACAGTCGGACTTCGCAGTCGACTGAAAATAATTGGCTATAGTGGGGAAACACAGACTGACGTCACCTATTCCCCGCTATATGCCAATGACCAGTGGGCTCTAACTGAGGAAGAGGCGATTGAATCTACTTACTTCCTGTGCCGGTCAACAAGGAGTGGCGCAAGTAAGGAAAAGCGATTGAATCTACTTATCCCTTGCAAGCCCACGAGAAATTTCGGCAGAACAGACCATCAGTGACGAAAAAGCGATTGAATCTACTTATTTCGCACTGCGGGTACTGTTTGTCGATTTCCAGCCAGGGTGTAATATGTTAGGAAGAGAAAGCGATTGAATCTACTTATCTCTGGCTAAAATATTACAGGAGCTGCGTTGCATGTATGGGTTCAGTAGATTACTGTTCCCGTCAAAAGTTTGTTCGTGTAGAACAGTGAGAGACTCTTAACCACTTCCAGTATATATACTGAGTTAGGTTTTTTGGAGTATAGATCTCTGATTGTACTGCGTTTTCGGTCCCAATGTCTTTATTAAAAAGTAAAGGCTTGTTGAGAATTATATTTATATTCCAAACCAAAAAGGAAATTTCTAATAATTTATTGACTGATTATTGTTGAATTACTAATGCTTATATTATATAAATATACCTTTTCCTCCATTGTTTATAACAAATACAAGCCTTTTCTTTTGTTATAAAGACATAGGGCCGAATGAATATTTTATTATATATGATATTAAAATTAAAAAATATCCGAGTCAATGCCGGGGTATGAACTCGGTAACTAGAGACTTCTAGCTCATAGCTCTCCGCTGGCGCTATTGACTCACTTGAGTAACACAAGAATATAACTTAATATCAACGCCTAGTAGCATGCCTGTCGAATGAGAAATATTCTGCCGCATGCTTACTACGTTGACATTCCTATATGGTTACTCAAGCAATTTATTCTAAAAGTGTATACGTATGTATTTACGTGTGTATATATTTTGATTGGTGCCATACAACTCATGTGAGCTGTGAGCACATATTACTTATATATATATTTTTGAATGTAATTTTATTAGCCGTATGGTTGTGGCGTAGTTGCTGGTTGGCAACTTCGTTACATTCCCCTCCTACTTCTTGAAGAAACGAAAATACTAGGGGGGGGGGGGAAGTGAGCCACTTTTAAATGTCAGTACTTTGGGAACTAAGCCATTTCTCAAGGGATTCGTATGAAACTCGGAATGTAGGACCAATATGTGGCTATAAGACTTGTTCCTATGGAAGTTCTAGGATTTGGCCAATAGGGTCTGGGATTTTTGGAAACAAGCCATTTCTCAAGGGATTTGTATGAAACTCGGAATGTAGGACTAATATGTGACTATAAGACTTGTTCCTATGGAAATTATAGGGTCTGGGATTTTTGTAACCAAGCCATTTCTCAAGGGATTCGTATCAAACTCGGAATGTAGGACTAATATGTGACTATAAGAGTTGTTCCTATGGAAATTCTGGGATCTGGCCAATAGGGTCTGGGATTTTTGGAACTAAGCCATTTCTCAAGGGATTCGTATGAAACTCGGAATGTAGGACTAATATGTGACTATAAGACTTGTTCCTATGGAAATTCTAGGATCTGGCCAATAGGGTCTGGGATTTTTGGAACCAAGCCAAGAACACGATTAATTAAAAAAATGCTATCGGATACATTTTTTTTGACAAGTGCACTATTAAAGCCTATTCAATCTCCTACAAATCTATATCAAAATATTTGTGTATTTAGTCAAAAAGTGCGGGTTGTGTTACTACTATTACGTATAGGAAGAGTTGCATGACGTCTCAGTGTTCCCGTAGCAAGAGTGCAACAAAATTACTCGTAGAACGGATGCACCCTTACCAGTTCACTCCAGTGCATAATCTGCTTCAACATACCATGCTTCGACATACCAATAAGGACCTAATTTTGAGAGTGGACACCATTTTCATGTGTTCATTTTCACCACCAATTTTATGTCTCCATTCGATGTTGTGAAATCGACTCACAAAATTAGGTCTTTCTTGGCAAGTCCTTTTGAAGCAGTCTATGCACTGGAGGGATGTGGTAAGGGTGCATCCATTTCCCGTGTAATTTTTGCTGCAGGAACACTAGGACGCCATGCAACCCTTCTTATACGTATTAGTAGTAACACAACCCGCACTATCTCGCTCCTGTTAACCGAATACACAAATATTGTATCATGTGTTTGTAGGAAATTAAATAGGCTTCAATACTGTATTTATCAAAAAAAATGTATCCAAGAGCATTTCTCGAAATAATCGTGTTGGTAAATACAATTTTAAATTTCCAAAAATAAACATACAGTTTTGAATTTGACTACTTTTTTATCGGTATGGCTTAAATAATTTGAGAAAGTGTATATTGTTTGATCTTAAAAATTTAATTTTCTTTCAAAAAAGACCAATAGCAAGCTTGTAGCTGGAAGCGTTCAAGAGTTATAGGGTGTGAAGTCATGTAAGGTCAAAAGTACGTTTGCGTTCATTTTACAAACTTTCATTTTTAACCCTGCTCCTGTTGACCGAATGCATTAATATTATAAGGTAGATTTGTAAAAAATTGAATAGGCTTTAATATTGCATTTGTAAAAAAAAAAATTATCCGAAAATTATCCGATTATTCGAAATATTCGCGTTTGAAAATAAAATTTAAAAAAAGAACATTTTTTTTTAGATTTTGACGACGTTTATATCGGTAACGGTTTCAAGAATTTAAAAAAATGTACATTATTTGATCTTAAAAATTTAATTTTGTTTCAAAAATGATAAACAGTGATCTTGTAGCTAGAAGCGTTTAAGAGTTACAGGGTGTGAAGCGATGTAAGGTCAAAAGTACGTATCTTCACATTGAAACGCTACGTACACCGCATACGATTTTTTTCACGAAATTAACCAAGGAATCATCCCTTTAAGTATTTGCCACCTTAACGGATACACCCTGTATAATTTTAAAAAGTCGACGAAATAAAAATTTGGTTAAATATTCTTAACCAAACATTTTTTTTTTGGTTAACGCTGAACCACTTTCTGGTCTATCCAATGTGTTTGTTGTTGTAATTTTTATTTTTTTGTTGAAAGCAATATAGCAATTGCCACCAACTATAACATGATTTTGATACAGATAACGTTATTCTTTGGACTATGAATACAAGAAACATAAACAACTATTCAATGCAAAGTTGTCAATCGAAGATTGGCCCAAATTTTAATAGAAAGTTGTCATCGGAGATACACATATTTGCAAAGTTTGAGTAAAATCGGCCTTTAGGAAGTGGGTTAAAATTTTAACACAAGATTTGGTTTGCCAGCCTGCGAGAAACACTCGGGCACGCGAAGTGAATATAGAGAATTTAAAAAATTTTTACACCAACAGATTAACGGGTACAGCTAGTTAAAAATGTAATTAGAAAAATGCAGATTTCAAAAAAATCCAAAAACATATATTTTTTCGATGCTTTCAACCGTGTCGAATTCTATCATAACATGTTGAAAGAAGACTCTAAACCTACGCTTGTGAAATTTTTGCTTAAGTGCAAAATACAAAGTAAAGCATTGACTGAACTTGGGTCATCAACTGAGCACCACGAAACAAGGACAGCGACCATTAAAGGACTTCACAAACAAAATAGAAAATTTAACAACAAGAATGACAGAACTTGAAGTTACCGCACAAGGAGAAAACGAACGAAGAGGTGTAAGATTATTGAGAAAGGGGATAATGATAGTGACTGTCACACTAAATTACAAGATGCAATCCAACATATATTAGAACTAGATCCAGGAACTTTACCTAACTACGAAACTGTTAGATACGTAGGGAATATACGAAGATGCTACCATGACCAGAGGGACAGAAATACGCGAAACAATCAAGCAGAATCTTACAACCAAACAAGAACCAACAATGGAATTAGGAACACATATGACAGAAATAGAGCGGATCGAGGCAGACACAACTATTCTAATAACTACGCCAATACGAATCATAAAAGAGTTCTAACGATTACTGCGGGAATTGTTATAAATTTAACATAGCACGCGGTGCGAATGCACTTATTGATTGGAGACCGTACACACAAACGAGCGTGTTTTTCAGCCAAGCAGACTACTGGCAGGGTCCCTATCACAACAAAAAAATGGAAGGATTCCCATCAAAATCATGAATACTAGAGAAAAAGAAGTGATAGTAAGTAAGATGGGTAGAACCTAACGCCGTGCCAGCAAGCGAGCATTATATTCTGAAGCACGAACAAAGCTCATAACCAAAACCCGGATGCATAAGGCAAGTACTAAAAACATTAAATCTGGACACAGTGAATACAGAGGAAACCAATGGAATAGCTTCCTTATGCTCAAAATTTGAAGACATATTTCATTTAGATGGAGACCACCTTACTTATACACCCGTAGCAAAAGCCCAGATCTAACTGAAAAAGGGAACCTTACCTAGTTACATTAAGCTCTATCGTATTACTCACGTTCAAAAGCAATATATTCAATAAGAAGTGGAAAAAATTATGAACGACGGCCTAGTTGAACCATCCATATCAGCATGGAATTCACCGATCCTGAACGTTCCAAAAAATAGAGGACGACAAGTTTCCGCTACCTAATGTTACTGACATATTCGACATGTTGGATTCAGCTAAATATTTCTCTTGGATTGATTTAAGTCAAGGATATAGATGGAAGTTGACAAGTAAAGCAGGCCTTGCACAGCTTTTTTTTTTGTAGTCGTTTGGTAACGACTACAAAATTTCGCCTAGTGTCTTTTCGCGAATGGTGTCACTCGCGATGTCCGGTTTAACTTATTCAAGATGTTTCGTATATCTGGATGATCTTATAGTATTTGGTAATAGTATGCAACAACATAATAAGAACTTAACGAGCGCTTTCCAACGACTCAGAGAATCTAATCATAAAATTAACCCAAGTAAATGTTCTTTCCTACGAAAAGAAGTATTATATTTAGGTCACCGTCACGTAGAGTTGGGAGCAGTTTTAGCAAATTCAGATGACAGTCCAGTAGCATACGCTAGTAAAACGTTAAATGCTGCAGAGAAAAATTACAGTACGATAGAAAAAGAACTGCTAGCAATAGTATGGGCAATAAAGAATTTCAGATCTTATCTTTTCGGACAATGTTTCAAAATACTTACAGACCACAGACCTTTAGTATACTTGTTTTCATTGAAGGAACCTTCAAGTAGGTTAGCGAAATTTAGGTTTCTATTCGAAGAATACAACTTCTATGTAGAATACTCACCAGGAAAAGAAAACTGCACGGCTGATGCATTGAGCCGGATAAAATTAACATCCGATGATCTAAAAATAATGTTTTTAGGTGTGTGTCACAACTCGAGCACAAAAACGTGAGCAACAATCCTCTAACAATCAACAATTAAGTAACAAGCAACAAATCAAAGAGATTATGAAACCATCAGATACCAAGTTAGCCCTAGTTTAGTTAAGGTCAGTAAATAGTTTGAAAGATGATAAAGTTTTTAGAGATTTGAAGGATCAAGACATTGTATTTGGACTAAACAAGATTTTGGCCTACATTCCTGGGAAAAATTGTTTGATATTGGCATGAGCAAAAATAGCACTACAGCTCGATCAACATCATTTGACAAAATGTTGTTGAGAGACGTGCAAGAAATCTGTGGCCCAGTATGCATAAAGAAAGTGTTTGTTACAAAAAGAGAGCTAAGAAAACTCTCGGGAGGCGTACCCCAAAGTACCACAAATGCTCAAAAATCTAAAAAAAATATTATTAGACCGGAATGCAAAGTGACTACGTATGTTAAGCATTGCAGAATATGTCAAAGAAATAAATATATAAAGCCAAATAAACAACCGATGACGATAACATCGACTGCAGAATCAAGCTTCGAAAAGATCTTTTTAGATCTTGGTGGATTTTAAGACGAGACAGAAAAGGCTCGCGATATGTTCTAACACTGCAAGACGAACTTACGAAATTCAAAAAAGCAGTTCCACATAAGAAAAAGGAAGCAAATACAGTAGCGAAATCACTTTTTGAGCACTTCATACATATTTATTGCAACGGACCAAGGAACAGAGTTTATAAACGAGGTATTTAAGGAACATGCAAATTGTTAAAAATACAACAACTACACAGCATACCACAGCATACTACCACGAAAGTATTGGAGCTTTGGAAAATACTCACAAAGTATTGGAAGCGTATTTTAGATCGTATGTTTCCAAAGAACATGCTGATAGGTTTACATGGCTTCCATACTACGTTTTCTGCTACAATACTTCCGTAAATTCCGAAAAGGAATATACCCCATTTGAGTTAGTTTATGCCTAGCAATGCAAGTTACCCTCAAACATTACTCATCAGTTAGACCTTTTTACAACTACGAAGAATATGTAATTGACTTAAGACACAAATTACAGACTACCCACAAGGAAACTAGACTATCTGCTAGATAAGAAAAATAAAAGAAAATATACCATTCTTTTTAACACAATTGAATACAGTTTCGAACCAGGTAGTTTGGTTTTATTAAAAAATGAGACTCGAAAAAAGTAGACCCAGTTTAGGTGGGACTCTATGAAGTTATTTTAGAGAAAGGGATGAATTGCGACATTAGTTGTAAAAACAAACGAGTAACAGCAAATAAAAATAGAATTAAGCCTTTCTATACAAAAACATATCTTTATCCTTATTTTTATTATAAATGTGAAAGTAGCTTAGTCTGTCTGGCTTGACCGATTTCACTCTTTTTTTTAAATGTTCGTATTAATCCGGGGATGATAATAAGAACCTCGAAACTTGGAAAATTCGAGAAAAAATTAGAACATTTTGGAAAAAGTGAAAAAAATGCCGTTTTCCATGGGACTTATGTATGAACTCGGGACCATAACGCACGATTCGAATGCGTTTTTTTTATATAGATGCCATAGAAAAGAAGCCAAACCGAACCCGACTACAGATTCTGCGTGACTGCCCTTAGTCCTCGTCATTATCAGAAATGACTCATAAGACGTGTTCTCTTTCGTATAACAGCTGTTCTTTTATTTTCATAAATAAATAAAGAGAAACACACAAATCCTTTTATATGTTTTATTTTTCAACGTAATAGGTAACTCATATTGGGTACTCCTTAGCTACTGTCATACCAGAACATACTCTAAAACGACCTTCCTGACTTCTTCACCGCTCTCGATGATATTTCCATTACATACGTCTTTTGAAGATCTTAAGACTTACACAGTAATCACGAGAACAGTCCTCAGAAAATCACATCTCAAGACTTATACAGTAATCACAAGAACAGTCCTCAGAGAATCCCATCTCAAGACTTATACAGTAATCACAAGAATAGTTCTCCGTATTCCGCTTCTTCAACTTATAGCGGTCGTTTCATAAGACTCCAATAACTTTATATGGGCCACCGTAATGTACGTCCAATTTGAATTTCCTAATCTGGTTATTCCTTTACACAACCTGGGTCCCAATATTCAGTTTTTTGGCTTACACTTTCCTCTGTCGAAACGGCTCTTCAACCTAACTACTTTCTCGCGTATACGATCGCCGGGTTATTCTCCTCTACGTCGGTGTTACAAATTGTTTTTGTTTTCCTTATAAATAAGAATTCGGTTTTTTGTTGGTATTTTGGTTTTTGTCTTTATTATTTGTTTTATTTCCTTTTCTTCTCTTCTTGAGATTTTAATATTAAATTACATGCTTTTCAAGTGCTTAAAATAAGAATAACTACTTATTTATACCTAACTATATATATATTCCTAAACCTACGTATAGAGGTATTTGCCTATATAGGAGATTGGCGCATCCAATACCCTATACCACAGTCGGACTTCGCAGTCGACTGAAAATAATTGGCTATAGTGGGGAAACATAGACTGACGTCACCTATTCCCCGCTATATGCCAATGACCAGTGGGCTCTAACTGAGGAAGAGGCGATTGAATCTACTTACTTCCTGTGCCGGTCAACAAGGAGTGGCGCAAGTAAGGAAAAGCGATTGAATCTACTTATCCCTTGCAAGCCCACGAGAAATTTCGGCAGAACAGACCATCAGTGACGAAAAAGCGATTGAATCTACTTATTTCGCACTGCGGGTACTGTTTGTCGATTTCCAGCCAGGGTGTAATATGTTAGGAAGAGAAAGCGATTTAATCTACTTATCTCTGGCTAAAATATTACAGGAGCTGCGTTGCATGTATGGGTTCAGTAGATTACTGTTCCCGTCAAAAGTTTGTTCGTGTAGAACAGTGAGAGACTCTTAACCACTTCCAGTATATATACTGAGTTAGGTTTTTTGGAGTATAGATCTCTGATTGTACTGCGTTTTCGGTCCCTATGTCTTTATTAAAAAGTAAAGGCTTGTTGAGAATTATATTTATATTCCAAACCAAAAAGGAAATTTCTAATAATTTATTGACTGATTATTGTTGAATTACTAATGCTTATATTATATAAATATACCTTTTCCTCCATTGTTTATAACAAATACAAGCCTTTTCTTTTGTTATAAAGACATAGGGCCGAATGAATATTTTATTATATATGATATTAAAATTAAAAAATATCCGAGTCAATGCCGGGGTATGAACTCGGTAACTAGAGACTTCTAGCTCATAGCTCTCCGCTGGCGCTATTGACTCACTTGAGTAACACAAGAATATAACTTAATATCAACGCCTAGTAGCATGCCTGTCGAATGAGAAATATTCTGCCGCATGCTTACTACGTTGACATTCCTATATGGTTACTCAAGCAATTTATTCTTAAAGTGTATACGTATGTATTTACGTGTGTATATATTTTGATTGGTGCCATACAACTCATGTGAGCTGTGCGCACATATTACTTATATATATATTTTTGAATGTAATTTTATTAGCCGTATGGTTGTGGCGTAGTTGCTGGTAGGCAACTTCGTTACATTCCCCTCCTACTTCTTGAAGAAACGAAAATACTAGGTGGTATATAATAATGTATGTACATGTTGGATAACAGGAGTTCTCTAATATAATTGTGTTTTCGTTGTTTTTATAAACAATATTCTAGTATAACTATATCTAAGTGTTTATTTTATGGCTTAATAATATTTTTACTCTACTTTCCTCGGTCGGTGTGGTCACTCTACTTTATGGGATAACCTTTATTTGTCGTGCCAGTCACCGGCCCGAGTTACAAAAGAAAGAATCTATCTTTGATTATATGCTTAAGGCTAGGTTTGTTTTTTTTTCTATCCAGGAAGTGAGCCACTTTTAAATGTCAGTACTTTGGGAACTAAGCCATTTCTCAAGGGATTCGTATGAAACTCGGAATGTAGGACCAATATGTGACTATAAGACTTGTTCCTATGGAAATTCTAGGATCTGGCCAATAGGGTCTGGGATTTTTGGAAACAAGCCATTTCTCAAGGGATTTGTATGAAACTCGGAATGTAGGACTAATATGTGACTATAAGACTTGTTCCTATGGAAATTCTAGGATTTGGCCAATAGGGTCTGGGATTTTTGGAAACAAGCCATTTCTCAAGGGATTTGTATGTAGGACTAATATGTGACTATAAGACTTGTTCCTATGGAAATTATAGGGTCTGGGATTTTTGTAACCAAGCCATTTCTCAAGGGATTCGTATGAAACTCGGAATGTAGGACTAATATGTGACTATAAGACTTGTTCCTATGGAAATTCTGGGATCTGGCCAATAGGGTCTGGGATTTTTGGAACTAAGCCATTTCTCAAGGGATTTGTATGAAACTCGGAATGTATGACTAATATGTGACCATAAGACTTGTTCCTATGGAAATTCTAGGATCTGGCCAATAGAGTCTGGGATTTTTGGAACCAAGCCATTTCTCAAGGGATTTGTATGAAACTCGGAATGTAGGTCTAATATGTGACTATAAGACTTGTTCCTATAGAAATTCTAGGATCTGGCCAATAGGGTCTGGGATTTTTGGAACCAAGCCATTTCTCAAGGGATTTGTATGAAACTCGGAATGTAGGACTAATATGTGACTATAAGACTTGTTCCTATGGATATTCTGGGATCTGGCCAATAGGGTCTGGGAATTTTGGAACCAAGCCATTTCTCAAGGGATTTGTATGAAACTCGGAATGTAGGACTAATATCTGACTATAAGACTTGTTCCTATGGAAATTCTAGGATCTGGCCAATAGGGTCTGGGATTTTTGGAACAAAGCCATTTCTCAAGGGATTTGTATGAAACTCGGAATGTAGGACTAATATGTGTCTATAAGACTTGTTCCTATGGAAATTCTGGGATCTGGCCAATAGGGTCTGGGATTTTTGGAACCAAGCCATTTCTCAAGGGATTCGTATGAAACTCGGAATGTGGGAATAATATGTGACTATAAGACTTCTTCCTATGGAAATTCTGGGATCTGGCCAATAGGGTCTGAGATTTTTGGAACCAAGCCATTTCTCAAGGGATTCGTGCCTTTTAATTTAATGGTAATTTTGGCCACAACGTCAAAGAATTTCACTCCAACCGCGCGTTAAGATTACATGCAAATATTTTTTTAACAGCTCTTACTTCTCCTACTACTATCGACGCAACTGCATTACTATGTTTGTGCAGTGATATGATATATTTAATATGTACCCACCTCACAATAAATTGTTATGAACATTTAAATCAGCTTATAAATTATTTATTCTGTTGTATGTGATGTGATTGATGATCATGTATGTGGTTTCAATAACATACAATCAAGCAGAGCACAACGAAACAAACATATGCAGTAGTAGGCTGCGGTCAAGAATTCAGCCGCTGCGCAGTTTATGCTGCATGTTGGTCAAAAATTCACTTTTCAGCCAATGCATTAAAGAAAAATCGACTGCGCAGTTTACGCAGCTACTTAAAATGGGATGCAAATAGCAAAATGTAAATGTCAAATTGTCGCCCTACAAGCAAACTGTAAGTCGGTTCAAAATATAGCCGCAATTTCGTGCATACCGACTGCCTGCCATTTTTTTGTGCAGCACAAGCTGCGAAGCTACTTAATTCTTTACCGCAGCCGTAGTGATAGTTTAGTCTCTGTTCATTTTCTTATCAGTGCTCTGTTCTGCTCTTTCTATCATCATTGTGAGTGAGTGCTCTCGTGTTTGGTCGTGTAACAGAAAACAATACTACTGTAAGTTACACAAATAAGAGAACAATGCAAAAGAAATTTAATGAGAAATAATTGGCCTGCATGCTTGAAAGCGACAATCTTACCATACCATTTCGAAGCATGGGCAGCACTACTCAGTACTCACTACTTTTCTCTTCTAATTTAATTTAAAACTACTCAAATTTTTTATGAGTTGAAACCAAAAGCTGCATTACTGTGTTTGGGCAGTAATATGCAATATGCAGCAACTTCACAGTTAGTGGTTATGAACATTTAAATCAACTTATAAATTATTTATTCTGTTGTATGTGATGTGATTGATGATCATGTATGTGGTTTCAATAACATACAATCAAGCAGAGCAGAACGAAACAAACATATGCAGTAGTAGGCGGCGGTCAAGAATTCTGCCGCTGCACAGTTTATGCTGCATGTTGGTCAAAAATTCACTTTTCAGCCAATGCATTAAAGAAAATCGACTGCGCAGTTTACGCAGCTACTTAAAATGGGATGCAAATAGCAAAATGTAAATGTCAAATTGTCGCCCTACAAGCAGACTGTACGTCGGTTCAAAATATAGCCGCAATTTCGTGCATACCGACTGCCTGCCATTTTTTTGTGCAGCACAAGCTGCGAAGCAACTTAATTCTTTACCGCAGCCGTAGTGATAGTATAGTCTCTGTTCATTTTCCTATCAGTGCTCTGCTCTGCTCGATACAGTGCCCTCCTGAAGTGCAGAAAAACAAAACTACCATAAGTTTCAAAAAAGATCCATGTTACAATGAAACCTGCAAGCTTCCTTGCAACTATTTCCTTTTCTTTTCGTTTATCTTATCCTTAGTCATGTTTACAGTAACTAGAGTAAATAACTCTTCGATCAATTACAGATGAGAGAGAACCATGCAAAAGAAATTTAATCACGCCTGCATGTATCAAAGCGAAATTCTTCTCTTTTCAATTTCATTTCTCTTAAATTTTATTTTAAAATTACTCAATTATTTTATAAATTGAATTACTCTTTGATCTATTACAGAATGGAGAGAACCATGCAAAAGAAATTTAATCACGCCTGCATGTTTCAAAGCGACATTCTTAGCATACCATTTCGATGCATTGGTTAGTGCTGCTCACTTCTCTTCTCTTCAAATTTAATTTAAAACAACTCAAATTTTTTTATGAGTTAAAACCAAAAGCTGATTACTCTGTTTGGGCAGTGATATGCAATATGCAGCCACTTCACAGTTAGTGGTTATGAACATTAAAATTCGCTTATAAATAATTTATATATAATGTGATGTGATGATGATGTATGTGATGAGCTACGGTGCAAGTTGTAGGACTTGTATTTAGTATAGAATTTTTTTTTAATATATACGATCTTTGTTTTCTTTTCTTCGTCCCGGACAGACGTTGTCACGCTCAAAACCTACGGCCGTGTCTTCGACACAGCCTACCCTACTTTTTTTTAAATTCTCTATATTAACTTCACTTGCCCGTGGGTCGTCGGTCGGTCGTCGGTCGGTCGTCGGTCGGTTGTCGGTCGGTCGTCGGTCGGTCGTCGGTCGGTCGTCGGTCGGTCGTCTGTCGTGGATTCTTGCGATCAATTTTTAACCCACTTCCCATGGCCCGATTTTATTGAAATTTTGCACACATGCGTATTTCCGGAGACAACACTTTCTATTAAATTTTGAGGCCCCTCGGGCTGCGGGGTCGGGGGGCTCCCAAACAAAAATTTTAAAAAATTTACCCGATTTTCTTTCTTTTCAAATTTTACACACATGTGTATACCCAATAAACAATACTTTTTCGAAAATTTGGTAGTGATCGGGTCCCGGGTTCGGCCGCAAGGCCCTTATACATTTTTTAAATATCTGTACTGGCATCAGATATTCGTCGCCCTTTATGGACTGTGTGCGGTGAGTGCTGCGCAGTCGGCTGCGCTGCATGGTTTTGGTGGTGGTGGAGAGAGAGAGAGAAATCTTAGCGCACGCACAAATGAACCCAGCAAATGAAACGAGACATACATGTTTTATGCTTACTTCAACTTACAGTTTTATTATATACTGAATTGTATTTTTATTGATGTCGTTTTTTTTGTTGTCGATATCAACTTACAGATAGAACAACAAGTTTTCACAATATTTTGTCATTTGGCGTTTTCATAAATTAGTTCAGAGCAGTCAAAGAGTTCTCAAGATAAATGTTCGTGTTTCTTATTTGCTCAGAGTATGAGCGTGCTCTAAGTGCTCAGAATAAAATGATCTGAGCTTTTTCAATTTTAACATCTGATGTCAAATGTTTGTTTCGATGATTTTCTTCTACAATAAAAAAAAATGGCCCAGGATCGAGGGGCTCCCATATCAATTTCTGCGATTAGAGAATTTAGATGAAAAATTTTAATTTTTATGGGTTGTTTTTTTTTGTTTTATTTTATATATATATATATATATATATATATATATATTTTTTTTTTTTATCTATACTTTTTCTTCCTGGTTTTCTGTTTTGGGGTTCTGTTATATATTTTTTTTTAATGTTTTTTTGCGGTTCTTATATATATATTTTTTTTTCATGAATGTTTTTTTTTCGGTTCTTATAATCTAATCATAATCTAATAATCTAATAATGTTTTGGTAGACAGGGCGGTAACGCTGGTCATCATCAGAGCGGTAGCGACTTATGAATCGGTAGTCGTCTTCGATGTTGAGCGGTGTGGTCGGTGCCGGTACTGTCCTTGGAATTTTATTTCTGGTATTGGTTTTCGGAGCGGTAGTACTTTCTTGAACGTGAATAAGATGCAGTGACGGTTTTAAAATATGCGGTATTCCCAAAACTGATTCTACGTCGTGTCGTTGGTCGGTGCGACCTAAGAGTCGATTGTTCAGCTCAAGGCAGGTACGATGGGTGTGTCCAAGCTGTCCACACGTCCTACAACTTGTCATATTTGTTGGTTTGACTGGTTGTAATGAGAAGTGAGATTGGGGACGATTCGCTGGTGATTCTGCTGGGCGTCTGGCTTCAGCGGATGTGTTGACCATTTGGACGACGGGTAATCGCCAGCTTGGAATGTCTTTGTGTTGTTCTTCGGTGCGACATGAGTGTCGATGTTTCTGATCAGGGACGGTACAGTGGTTGTGTCCAAACTGTCCACAGTCCTACAACCTGTCATTTTTGTCGGTTTGACGGGTTGTAATGGGAGGTGCGGTTGGAGACAATTCTCTGGGGATTCTGCTGGACGTCTGGCTTCAACTGGTTTGTTGACCATTTGGACGACGGGTGATCGCCAGTTTGGAATGTCTGCTTGGGCTGTTTGTTCAACTGGTCGTATGGATCGGACAGCTGGTCTAGTCGGTTTATGATGTGGATACGGCACATCACTGGCGATCAGTTAATAATAGGGATATGTTACATCGCTGCTATTCGGGATTTGATGTGGATACGGCACATCACTGCCAATCGGTAAATAATAGGGATATGTTACATCGCTGGCCACGATTGGGTATGTGACATTACTGGCATGATGCGGATATGTTACATCGTTGGCCACGATTGGGTATGTGACATTACTTGCATGATGCGGATATGTTACATCGTGTCTTTGTTGTGTTGGCGCGAAGATTTGTCGAGCTGACTGGATGGTCGTCTGGTATGGAACGGATATTGGCTGTGGTGCTGGTGGATTATAGCGTGTATGGGGTAATATTGCTGGTCGGAACGGTGGTGCTGTGTGACGAAACGGTGGTGCAGTAGGGCGTAGTGATGCTTGCCGATTCGGCATCTGCATAGGCCATGACTAATGTTGTTCAGCCATCAAGCACTCGAAGTCTTCGATGAGGGCGGTGAGTTCTGACAAATTTGCGAACTCTCTATTTTAATATAATGCCTGTATTCAGGACGCAAATTATCATAAATTCGCTGTAGCTTTTCATCGGTCATGAGGGGAGTATGCCATCTCATCAGGGCCTGAATCGCAGTGATGAACTCCTTCCCTTTTTCTTTATTCCCCTGTGTTCTATTTCGAATGCGGTCAAGTAGTTGTGAGTAGAACCGCGGAGGTAAAAAGAAACGGCGCAGTTCTTCGCTAAATGTGTCCCAACTATTTAACAATTCTTTATTGTTTCTGTACCACACTAGCGCGTTCCCTTTTAATAATTCGGGTAGCGTGCGTACAATTCGGTCAAGAGGCAACTGGTAACAATCAGCCAGTTCTTCCACGCGTTCCGAAAATTCTAATGGGTTGTTTGTACCTCCATCGTACCTTACATTCCATTTCCTAACTTTATCCATGACCTCAGAGTCAGATGGACGATAGGCTAGCGGCTGCGAATTACTTGCATCTACTGCTGGATGAATAACTATGGGAATTTCGAACATTTTTCTGTTTGTTGCTGCTATTTCCCCAGTCCGCAAGTCTTCACACGATTTGAACTTTTTTAATTCAGCTGCTAATTTCTTTCGTAGTTCATCTACGGTTCCTGTCTGGTCTAGGCCACGATGTTCCAGTTCGCTGATCAACTCTTCTTTTCGCAAAGAGTACACCCCAGACGCACTCAGTCCAGTGTCTGTGGTTGCCATTGCCAAAAAGGAGGTTTGTTGCTCGGATCTGAATTTGGACACACCCCGGTTGGTGCCCAGACTATGTCAGTGGTGACGCTTTCACCAATATCAGCAACCTTTTCCCTTTGGTAGGTGGCCCGGTAGATGTCTCTTTCGTAAATAAAATTTTCTTTGCTGCTACTATTCTAATCGTGTCTAATCGTGTTGGTTCTAATTAATTTTCTGGTGATGTGAACATTCAAGTCGTCTGCTTATATTTACGTTGGTTTTAATTTTCTGATGATGCGACTATTCTGGTTGTCGACTTATTTAAAACGGGCTCTAAATTTGTTCTATCGGTGCGACCATTCGTGTAGTTTACTAATATTTAGACTAGGCTTTACGCAATTACTGCGACCATTCTTGTCGTTTTGCTTATATTACTTATATATAATTTTTTTTTTGGTTTTGCGGGGGGGTGGCTATTTTAATATAGTCCCTACTCGGGTGACGCTCGCCGGCTTACCCAGGGTTCTTCTCCTCTACGTCGGTGTTACAAATTGTTTTTGTTTTCCTTATAAATAAGAATTCGGTTTTTTATTGGTATTTTGGTTTTTGTCTCTATTATATGTTTTATTTTCTTTTCTTCTCTTCTTGAGATTTTAATATTAAATTACATGCTTTTCAAGTGCTTAAACTAAGAATAACTACTTATTTATACCTAACTATATATATATTCCTAATCCTACGTATAGAGGTATTTGCCTATAAAGGAGATTGGCGCATCCAATACCCTATACCACAGTCGGACTTCGCAGTCGACTGAGATAATTGGCTATAGTGGGGAAACACAGACTGACGTCACCTATTCCCCGCTATATGCGATTGACCAGTGGGCTCTAACTGAGGAAGAGGCGATTGAATCTACTTACTTCCTGTGCCGGTCAACAAGGAGTGGCGCAAGTAAGGAAAAGCGATTGAATCTACTTATTTCGCACTGCGGGTTTGTCGACTTCCAGCCAGGGTGTAATATGTTAGGAAGAGAAAGCGATTGAATCTACTTATCTCTGGCTAAAATATAACAGGAGCTGCGTTGCATGTATGGGTTCAGTAGATTACTGTTCCCGTCAAAAGTTTGTTGGTGTAGAACAGTGAGAGACTCTTAACCACTTCCAGTATATATACTGAGTTAGGTTTTTTGGAGTATAGATCTCTGATTGTACTGCGTTTTCGGTCCCTATGTCTTTAATAAAAAGTAAAGGCTTGTTGAGAATTATATTTATATTCCAAATTTATTGACTGATTATTGTTCAATTACTAATGCTTATATTATATAAATATACCTTTTCCACCATTGTTTATAACAAATACAAGCCTTTTCTTTTGTTATAAAGACATAGGGCCGAATGAATATTTTATTATATATGATATTAAAATTAGGAAATATCCGAGTCAATGACGGGGTATGAACTCGGTAACTAGAGACTTCTAGCTCATAGATCTCCGCTGGCGCTATTGACTCACTTGAGTAACACAAGAATATATCTTAATATCAACGCCTAGTAGCATGCCTGTCGAATGAGAAATATTCTGCCACATGCTTACTACGTTGACATTCCTATATGGTTACTCAAGCAATTTATTCTAAAAGTGTATACGTGTGTATTTACGTGTGTATATATTTTGATTGGTGCCATACAACTCATGTGAGCTGTGCGCACATATTACTTATATATATATTTTTGAATGTACTTTTATTAGCCGCATGGTTGTGGCGTAGTTGCTGGTTGGCAACTTCGTTACATTCCCCTCCTACTTCTTGAAGAAACGAAAATACTAGGGGGTATATAATAATGTATGTACATGTTGGATAACAGGAGTTCTCTAATATAATTGTGTTTTCGTTGTTTTTATAAACAATATTCTAGTATAATTATATCTAAGTGTTTATTTTATGGCTTAATAATATTTTTACTCTACTTTCCTCGGTCGGTGTGGTCACTCTACTTTATGGGATAACCTTTATTTGTCGTGCCAGTCACCGGCCCGAGTTGCAAAAGAAAGAATCTATCTTTGATTATATGCTTAAGGCTAGGTTTGTTTTTTTTTCTATCCAGGAAGTGAGCCACTTTTAAATGTCAGTACTTTGGGAACTAAGCCATTTCTCAAGGGATTCGTATGAAACTCGGAATGTAGGACCAATATGTGACTATAAGACTTGTTCCTATGGAAATTCTAGGATCTGGCCAATAGGGTCTGGGATTTTTGGAAACAAGCCATTTCTCAAGAGATTTGTATGAAACTCGGAATGTAGGACTAATATGTGACTATAAGACTTGTTCCTATGAAAATTCTAGGATTTGGCCAATAGGGTCTGGGATTTTTGGAACCAAGCCATTTCTTAAGAGATTTGTATGAAACTCGGAATGTAGGACTAATATGTGACTATAAGACTTGTTCCTATGGAAATTCTAGGGTCTGGGATTTTTGTAACCAAGCCATTTCTCAAGGGATTCGTATGAAACTCGGAATGTAGGTCTAATATGTGACTATAAGACTTGTTCCTATGGAAATTCTAGGATCTGGCCAATAGGGTCTGGGATTTTTGGAACCAAGCCATTTCTCAAGGGATTTGTATGAAACTCGGAATGTAGGACTAATATGTGACTATAAGACTTGTTCCTATGGAAATTCTAGGATTTGGCCAATAGGGTCTGGGATTTTTGGAACTAAGCCATTTCTCGAGGGATTTGTATGAAACTCGGAATGTAGGACTAATATGTGACTATAAGACTTGTTCCTATGGAAATTCTGGGATCTGGCCAATAGGGTCTGGGATTTTTGAACCAAGCCATTTCTCAAGGAATTTGTATAAAACTCGGAATGTAGGACTAATATGTGACTATAAGACTTGTTCCTATGGAAATTCTGGGATCTGGCCAATAGGGTCTGGGATTTTTGGAACTAAGCTATTTCTCAAGGGATTCGTATGAAACTCGGAATTCAAGTCGTCTGCTTATATTTACGTTGGTTTTAATTTTCTGATGATGCGACTATTCTGGTTGTCGACTTATTTAAATCGGGCTCTAAATTTGTTCTATCGGTGTGACCATTCGTGTCGTTTACTAATATTTAGACTAGGCTTTACGCAATTACTGCGACCATTCTTGTTGTTTTGCTTATATTACTTATATATAATTTTTTTTTTGGTTTTGCGGGGGGGTGACTATTTTAATATAGTCCCTACTCGGGTGACGCTCGCCGGCTTACCTAGGGTTCTTCTCCTCTACGTCGGTGTTACAAATTGTTTTTGTTTTCCTTATAAATAAGAATTCGGTTTTTTGTTGGTATTTTGGTTTTTGTTTCTATTATTTGTTTTATTTTCTTTTCTTCTCTTCTTGAGATTTTAATATTAAATTACATGCTTTTCAAGTGCTTAAACTAAGAATAACTACTTATTTATACCTAACTATATATATATTCCTAAACCTACGTATAGAGGTATTTGCCTATAAAGAAGATTGGCGCATCCAATACCCTATACCACAGTCGGACTTCGCAGTCGACTGAAAATAATTGGCTATAGTGGGGAAACACAGAATGACGTCACCTATTCCCCGCTATATGCGATTGACCAGTGGGCTCTAACTGAGGAAGAGGCGATTGAATCTACCTACTTCCTGAGCCGGTCAACAAGGAGTGGCGCAAGTAAGGAAAAGCGATTGAATCTACTTATCCCTTGCAAGCCCACGAGAAATTTCGGCAGAACAGACCATCAGTGACGAAAAAGCGATTGAATCTACTTATTTCGCACTGCGGGTACTGTTTGTCGACTTCCAGCCAGAATGTAATATGTTAGGAAGAGAAAGCGATTGAATCTACTTATCTCTGGCTAAAATATTACGGGAGCTGCGTTGCATGTATGGGTTCAGTAGATTACTGTTCCCGTCAAAAGTTTGTTCGTGTAGAACAGTGAGAGACTCTTAACCACTTCCAGTATATATACTGAGTTAGGTTTTTTGGAGTATAGATCTCTGATTGTACTGCGTTTTCGGTCCCTATGTCTTTAATAAAAAGTAAAGGCTTGTTGAGAATTATATTTATATTCCAAACCAAAAAGGAAATTTCTAATAATTTATTGACTGATTATTGTTGAATTACTAATGCTTATATTATATAAATATACCTTTTCCTCCATTGTTTATAACAAATACAAGCCTTTTCTTTTGTTATAAAGACATAGGGCCGAATGAATATTTTATTATATATGATATTAAAATTAAAAAATATCCGAGTCAATGCCGGGGTATGAACTCGGTAACTAGAGACTTCTAGCTCATAGCTCTCCGCTGGCGCTATTGACTCACTTGAGTAACACAAGAATGTATCTTAATATCAACGCCTAGTAGCATGCCTGTCGAATGAGAAATATTCTGCCGCATGCTTACTACGTTGACATTCCTATATGGTTACTCAAGCAATTTATTCTAAAAGTGTATACGTATGTATTTACGTGTGTATATATTTTGATTGGTGCCATACAACTCATGTGAGCTTTGCGCACATATTACTTATATATATATTTTTGAATGTAATTTTATTAGCCGTATGGTTGTGGCGTAGTTGCTGGTAGGCAACTTCGTTACATTCCCCTCCTACTTCGGGAAGAAACGAAAATACTATTGGGTATATAATAATGTATGTACATGTTGGATAACAGGAGTTCTCTAATATAATTGTGTTTTCGTTGTTTTTATAAACAATATTCTAGTATAACTATTTCTAAGTGTTTATTTTATGGCTTAATAATATTTTTACTCTACTTTCCTCGGTCGGTGTGGTCACTCTACTTTATGGGCTAACCTTTATTTGTCGTGCCAGTTACAAAAGAAAGAATCTATCTTTGATTATATGCTTAAGGCTAGGTTTGTTTATCTATCCAGGAAGTGAGCCACTTTTAAATGTCAGTACTTTGGGAACTAAGCCATTTCTCAAGGGATTCGTATGAAACTCGGAATGTAGGACCAATATGTGACTATAAGACTTGTTCCTATGGAAATTCTAGGATCTGGCCAATAGGGTCTGGGATTTTTGGAAACAAGCCATTTCTCAAGGGATTTGTATGAAACTCGGAATGTAGGACTAATATGTGACTATAAGACTTGTTCCTATGAAAATTCTAGGATTTGGCCAATAGGGTCTGGGATTTTTGGAACCAAGCCATTTCTTAAGGGATTTGTATGAAACTCGGAATGTAGGACTAATATGTGACTATAAGACTTGTTCCTATGAAAATTCTAGGATTTGGCCAATAGGGTCTGGGATTTTTGGAACCAAGCCATTTCCCGAGGGATTTGTATGAAACTCGGAATGTAGGACTAATATGTGACTATAAGACTTGTTCCTATTGAAATTCTGGGATCTGGCCAATAGGGTCTGGGATTTTTGAACCAAGCCATTTCTCAAGGGATTTGTATGAAACTCGGAATGTAGGACTAATATGTGACTATACAACTTGTTCCTATGGAAATTCTGGGATCTGGCCAATAGGGTCTGGGATTTTTGAACCAAGCCATTTCTCAAGGGATTTGTATGAAACTCGGAATGTAGGACTAATATGTGACTATAAGACTTGTTCCTTTTTTTTTTTTTTTTTTATAATGTACACACACTAAAGGGGTTTGCACCCTTATAATGCGTAGCACAGCGTGGGCGTTAGGAAATTAGGGAGAGGAAAGGATGAGATGTCTATGCACACGTGTCTTAAACGACTGCAGATCATATAAAGGGTGTTTTTTTGGGAGGTTTGTTTTTCCGATAGATGTCGTTTTTTTTTATGACAGTTGTTTTGACAGCTCAAAGTGGCATTTCTACTCAGTATTGTTTGGCAAATCATTATGAAAAAAAAAAAAAAAAAAAAAAAAAAAAAAATGACATTTGTGAAAAATAGTCGTGGTAGCCATATGCCAGAAATTGTGTTTAAATGTTAAATGCCAAAAAATTATCTACCAAATAAAAAAAAATTTTGGTCATTTCATAATTTTATATACGGGTGTTTTTTTAAGAGGTTGCCGATTTTTTTTTTGAATAAAACACATATAAAATTATGAAATGACCAAAATTTTTTTTTATTTAGTAGATAATTTTTTGGCATTTAACATTTAAACACAATTTCTGGCATATGGCTACCACGACTATTTTTCACAAATGTCATTTTTTTTTTTTTTTTTTTTTCTTTTTTTTTTTCATAATGATTTGCCAAACAATACTGAGTAGAAATGCCACTTTGAGCTGTCAAAACAACTGTCATTAAATAAAACGACATCTATCGGAAAAACAAACCTCCCAAAAAAACACCCGTTATATGCGGGAACACAGAATCAGGCAATTCATTCCACATAACTATCGTGCGGCTAAAGAAGGAATCTCTGAATTGGTTAGTACGTCCAAAGATAGGCTTAATGGTGGACCCATGAGCTCGAGTTGAGGCACGGGTATTACGGATGGGTTGGAGAATGGGCGGGATGCATATGGATATTTCTTTTGAACACCGCTTGTGGAAAAAGCGATAAAACAGTGACAGGCAGGAAACATTCCTACGATGTTCAAGCGATTCGATTGTTTTCGCGATAAGTACATCACCAATAAGTTTTAACGCGCGGTTCTGAACTCTGTCTAGTAGATGCAATGTGGTCTTGGGAGCACCTGGCCAAGACAATGCAGTTGTATTCAAGTTTAGGGCGAATATACGCCTTGTAAATAGTAGCCAGATCTGAAGGAGTGAAGTACATCTTGCACCGTTTTAGGAAACCTAAGCATCTCGCAGCATTTTTGGCGATGGCAAATATGTGGTCATTCCAACGAAGATTGTTGTTGACACACATACCGAGAATTGAGAGTTTTTCAGTTTCTTTGATGCAAAATCCATTCATGGTTAAAGTTTGGGGGTTTAAATTACGCTTGGACGACAGAAGACAGCATTGGGTTTTAGAAGCGTTAAATTCAACTCTATTATGTAGGCCCCACCTTGTTATGCTGTCAAGGTCAGAATTTAACGTGCTTAACATACGTTGTTGTTCAAGTTCCACTTGTGCCGAAGAGGGGCGCGCAGAAAGCGAGAAGTTATATGAAAAGCTAAGAGTACTGTCGTCAGCAAAGGAATGGATTGGATTAGAGGTGGTGGATAGGAGATCATTAATGAAAATCAGAAAGAGTGTCGGAGATAAAACAGAGCCTTGAGGAACACCGGCGTTTATGCGGTGGACATTGGATTTGAATCCGTCCAATACGACCTGGATTGAACGGTCAGAAAGGTAGTTCATAGTCCAATCGAGCAGGGTGTTGTTAATTCCATAAGCAGTCATTTTCGACAAAAGAGCTTGATGCCAGACTCTGTCAAATGCCTTGGAAATATCGAGTGCAACGACTTTACTTTCACCAAATTTGTGAATAGACTGGTTCCACTTTTCAGTGAGATAAGCCATCAGGTCACCTGTAGAGCGCTGCCTACGAAAACCGTACTGCTGGTCACTAAGGATTTCACGTGATTCAAGGTATTGCATAAGCTTACGATTGATCAGGGTTTCCATAACCTTGGAGAGTATGGATGTTAGCGCAATGGGTCGGTATGAGGAAAGAGATGACGTTTTGCCTTTTTTAGGAACAGGCTGGATATAGGCTGTTTTCCAATTCCTTGGGACGATTCCAGAAGAATAGGAAAAATGGAAAAGTCTGCGCAGTGGCAATGCCAACGTTGAAGAACACCTCTTCAAAACTAAAGCGGGAATGCCATCAGGCCCAGCAGATTTATGAATG
Organism: Nephrocerus scutellatus; assembly: GCA_947095585.1. Lineage (NCBI taxonomy): Eukaryota > Metazoa > Arthropoda > Insecta > Diptera > Pipunculidae > Nephrocerus > Nephrocerus scutellatus. The sequence goes on along the minus strand of OX352761.1, from coordinate 57,113,007 downwards.
TTGAGATCATTTAATACTCTAGCCACTTGACGAGTACGAAAGTAAATCTGTCCCATAGAGGATTCAACTTTTTCAAGTACAGGCGGCGACAACGCGCTATCTGGCAGCGTAGAGCTAGCTGCGAAATGTGAAGCAAGCAGATTGGCCTTGTCTATAGAGCTGACAGTTGGAACGTCATTGTGAATAAGCGTTGGAATTGAAGACGAGGCAGTATTTTTAATTCGTTTCACGAATGACCAAAAATTTTTACTTCCTTTGGGACATTGAAGTAATTTTTGCCTCAGTTTTTGGTCATATTCGAATTTTGCGCGTTTAAGGTAGGCATTGCAATCATTTCTGACTCGTCTAAATTTGGTTCAGTTTTCCACAGTGGGGTTTTTTTTATATAACCGAAAGCATACCTCACGGTTCCTAGTAACCTCTTTGCAGCTTAAGTCATACCAAGCATTTTCCTTCGGTTTAATACACTTTGTCCTGGAAGGGATAAATTGTCTCATACCCTCGAGGATTATGTTAGTGATCGTATCAGAAGTGGCATCCACACCACTATTTGCGTTAAGTGGCCAGTTACAGCTTCTAAAGAAATTATTGAGGCCATCCCAGTTGGCTTTCTCGTGTAGCCATACTTTTCTTTTAGGAGTTTTTTCTTTAACTGTGTGGTTTGACAACGAGAATTTAGCTGATACTACACAATGATCTGAAGAGCCTAGAGGCGATAATACACTGACGGTGTATTTGTTAGGAAGAGAAGTAAGAAACAAGTCAAGGGTATTAGCGTTATGACTAACAATGTCTGGAATTCGAGTGGGCTCATTCACAAGCTGAGTGAGATGGTTAAAATCAGCAAATAACTCAACATCCTTTCCTTGCGGTGTTGTTAAGCCTGAATGGCGAAGCCAACTAGAATTGTGAATATTGAAATCTCCCGCAATTACGATTTCAGACAATGGATCAATTGAAAAAATTCTAGTGATAGAGTCGGACAGTGCATCTAACTCACTACAAGTTGAGACACTGTCTAAATTGGGGCTTCTGTATATGAAGCAGTAGTAAATGATATGCTTACGCACTTTGACTTTGAGCCAAATGAAGTTGAATTCCGCGTTGGAACAATGATTGAAATGTGCTTGGGTTTGGTAAGCAATATCATTACGTACATATATTGCGAGACCGCGGTGGGGAAAAAATACTGGCACTAAGTTGTAACCAGGCTAACTAAAATCCGAAACGTCGGAATCAGCATTAACCTGGGTTTCTGTTAGTGCCAGAATAGCAGGTTTGTGGTCTGCTAAATGGACGCACGTGGCCGAGAGATTCGATCTAAGCCCACGAATGTTACACATGTCAACCCTGAATCCGCACACAGTCATATTGGACACACTCCGACTGAATCAAGACGAACCGTGATGCGAAGGAACAATGAAACCACTCAAAACAAACCGCTGCTAGTGTTATGCCTTTTCAGCAGTTAAGAATTGAGCGATTGACAAAGCAATCACACACACTGCCCGCCTCTCTGCAGAGTAGTGAACCAAAACACTAGGTCATCGAGTTGTTAGATAAACAAAAACGATTCACTAGCATCTTCAGCAGGGATCGAGTAGAAAAAGGAGAGACAAAGGAAAGAAGGAAAACAGGTATACAACGCCACGCTTTTAGCACTATGAGCACCACCCCGATACTGCACTGGGTTGGTGGTTTTATGTTTTTTTTTTTGAATCGATACAAGCACACAGCACACACGGCGAACACGTTGAAACTTGAAAATTGTAGCCAGACACAGCCGTTTTATTTTTCCGAATGTTTTTCTTCACTTCCTTTTTGTTTTTTTTCCTTCTATTTTTCGACAATAACTCGATCTATGGAAATTCTAGGATCTGGCCAATAGGGACTGGGATTTTTGAAACCAAACCATTTCTCAAGGGATTCGTATGAAACTCGGAATGTAAGACTAATATGTGACTATAAGACTTGTTCCTATGGAAATTCTAGGATCTGGCCAATAGGGTCTGGGATTTTTGGAACCAAGCCATTTCTCAAGGGATTTGTATGAAACTCGGAATGTAGGACTAATATGTGACTATAAGACTTGTTCCTATGGTAATTCTAGGATCTGACCAATAGGGACTGGGATTTTTGGAACCAAGACATTTCTCAAGGGATTTGTATGAAACTCGGAATGTAGAACTAATATGTGACTATAAGACTTGTTCCTATGGATATTCTGGGATCTGGCCAATAGGGACTGGGATTTTTGGAACCAAGCCATTTCTCAAGGGATTTGTATGAAACTCGGAATGTAGGACTAATATGTGACTATAAGACTTGTTCCTTTGGATATTCTGGGATCTGGCCAATAGGGTCTGGGATTTTTAGAACCAAGTCATTTCTCAAGGGATTCGTATGAAACTCGGAATGTAGGACTAATATGTGACTATAAGACTTGTTCCTATGGAAATTCTGGGATCTGGCCAATAGGTTTTGGGATTTTTGGAACCAAGCCATTTCTCAAGGGATTTGTATGAAACTCGGAATGTAGGACTAATATGTGACTATAAGACTTGTTCCTTTGGAAATTCTGGGATCTGGCCAAAAGGTTCTGGGATTTTTGGAACCAAGCCATTTCTCAACGGATTCTTATGAAACGCGGAATGTAGGACTAATATGTGACTATAAGACTTGTTCCTATGGAAATTCTGGGATCTGGCCAATAGGTTCTGGGATTTTTGGAACCAAGCCATTTCTCAAGGGATTCGTATGAAACTCGGAATGTGGGAATAATATGTGACTATAAGACTTCTTCCTATGGAAATTCTGGGATCTGGCCAATGGGGTCTGAGATTTTTGGAACCAAGCCATTTCTCAAGGGATTCGTGCCTTTTAATTTAATGGTAATATTGGCCACAACGTCAAAGAATTTCACTCCAACCGCCCGTAAAGATTACATGCAAATATTTTTTTAACTTTTTTATTCTTTTACTTCTCCTACTACTATCGACGCAACTGCATTACTATGTTTGTGCAGTGATATGATATTTAATATGTACCCACCTTACAATAAATTGTTATGAACATTTAAATCAGCTTATAAATTATTTATTCTGTTGTATGTGATGTGATTGATGATCATGTATGTGGTTTCAATAACATACAATCAAGCAGAGCACAACGAACAAATATTTGCAGTAGTAGGCTGCGGTCAAGAATTCAGCCGCTGCGCAGTTTATGCTGCATGTTGGTCAAAAATTCACTTTTCAGCCAATGCATTAAAGAAAAATCGACTGCGCAGTTTACGCAGCTACTTAAAATGGGATGCAAATAGCAAAATGTAAATGTCAAATTGTCGCCCTACAAGCAAACTGTAAGTCGGTTCAAAATATAGCCGCAATTTCGTGCATACCGACTGCCTGCCATTTTTTTGTGCAGCACAAGCTGCGAAGCTACTTAATTCTTTACCGCAGCCGTAGTGATAGTTTAGTCTCTGTTCATTTTCTTATCAGTGCTCTGTTCTGCTCTTTCTATCAACATTGTGAGTGAGTGCTCTCGTGTTTGGTCGTGTAACAGAAAACAATACTACTGTAAGTTACAGAAATAAGAGAACAATGCAAAAGAAATTTAATGAGAAATAATTGGCCTGCATGTTTGAAAGCGACAATCTTACCATACCATTTCGAAGCATAGGCAGCACTACTCAGTACTCACTACTTTTCTCTACTAATTTAATTTAAAACTACTCAAATTTTTTATGAGTTGAACCCAAAAGCTGCATTACTGTGTTTGGGCAGTAATATGCAATATGCAGCAACTTCACAGTTAGTGGTTATGAACATTTAAATCAGCTTATAAATTATTTATTCTGTTGTATGTGATGTGATTGATGATCATGTATGTGGTTTCAATAACATACAATCAAGCAGAGCAGAACGAAACAAACATATGCAGTAGTAGGCGACGGTCAAGAATTCTGCCGCTGCGCAGTTTATGCTGCATGTTGGTCAAAAATTCACTTTTCAGCCAATGCATTAAAGAAAAATCGACTGCGCAGTTTACGCAGCTACTTAAAATGGGATGCAAATAGCAAAATGTAAATGTCAAATTGTCGCCCTACAAGCAGACTGTAAGTCGGTTCAAAATATAGCCGCAATTTCGTGCATACCGACTGCCTGCCATTTTTTTGTGCAGCACAAGCTGCGAAGCAACTTAATTCTTTACCGCAGCGTAGTGATAGTATAGTCTCTGTTCATTTTCCTATCAGTGCTCTGCTCTGCTCGATGCAGTGCCCTCCTGAAGTGCAGAAAAACAAAACTACCATAAGTTTCAAAAAAAATCCATGTTACAATGAAACCGGCAAGCTTCCTTGCAACTATTTCCTTTTCTTTTCGCTTATCTTATCCTTAGTCATGTTTACAGTAACTAGAGTAAATAACTCTTCGAACAATTACAGATGAGAGAGAACCATGCAAAAGAAATTTAATCACGCCTGCATGTATCAAAGCGAAATTCTTCTCTTTTCAATTTCATTTCTCTTAAAATTTATTTTAAAATTACTCAATTTTTTTATAAATTGAATAACTCTTTGATCTATTACAGAATGGAGAGAACCATGCAAAAGAAATTTAATCACGCCTGCATGTTTCAAAGCGACATTCTTAGCATACCATTTCGATGCATTGGTTAGTGCTGCTCACTTCTCTTCTCTTCAAATTTAATTTAAAACAACTCAAATTTTTTTATGAGTTAAAACCAAAAGCTGATTACTCTGTTTGGGCAGTGATATGCAATATGCAGCCACTTCACAGTTAGTGGTTATGAACATTAAAATTCGCTTATAAATAATTTATATATAATGTGATGTGATGATGATGTATGTGATGAGCTACGGTGCAAGTTGTAGGACTTGTATTTAGTATAGAATTTTTTTTTAATATATACGATCTTTGTTTTCTTTTCTTCGTCCCGGACAGACGTTGTCACGCTCAAAACCTACGGCCGTGTCTTCGACACAGCCTACCCTACTCTTTTTTTTGTTTTATTTTATATATATATATTTTTTTTTTATCTATACTTTTTCTTCCTGGTTTTCTGTTTTGGGGTTCTGTTATATATTTTTTTTTAATGTTTTTTTTTCGGTTCTTATATATATATTTTTTTTTCATGAATGTTTTTTTTTTCGGTTCTTATAATCTAATCATAATCTAATAATCTAATAATGTTTTGGTAGACAGGGCGGTAACGCTGGTCATCATCAGAGCGGTAGCGACTTATGAATCGGTAGTCGTCTTCGATGTTGAGCGGTGTGGTCGGTGCCGGTACTGTCCTTGGAATTTTATTTCTGGTATTGGTTTTCGGAGCGGTAGTACTTTCTCGAACGTGAATAAGATGCAGTGACGGTTTTAAAATATGCGGTATTCCCAAAACTGATTCTACGTCGTGTCGTTGGTCGGTGCGACCTAAGAGTCGATTGTTCAGCTCAAGGCAGGTACGATGGGTGTGTCCAAGCTGTCCACACGTCCTACAACTTGTCATATTTGTTGGTTTGACTGGTTGTAATGAGAAGTGAGATTGGGGACGATTCGCTGGTGATTCTGCTGGGCGTCTGGCTTCAGCGGATGTGTTGACCATTTGGACGACGGGTAATCGCTAGCTTGGAATGTCTTTGTGTTGTTCTTCGGTGCGACATGAGTGTCGATGTTTCTGATCAGGGACGGTACAGTGGTTGTGTCCAAACTGTCCACAGTCCTACAACCTGTCATTTTTGTCGGTTTGACGGGTTGTAATGGGAGGTGCGGTTGGAGACAATTCTCTGGGGATTCTGCTGGACGTCTGGCTTCAACTGGTTTGTTGACCATTTGGACGACGGGTGATCGCCAGTTTGGAATGTCTGCTTGGGCTGTTTGTTCAACTGGTCGTATGGATCGGACAGCTGGTCTAGTCGGTTTATGATGTGGATACGGCACATCACTGGCGATCAGTTAATAATAGGGATATGTTACATCGCTGCTATTCGGTATTTGATGTGGATACGGCACATCACTGCCAATCGGTAAATAATAGGGATATGTTACATCGCTGGCCACGATTGGGTATGTGACATTACTGGCATGATGCGGATATGTTACATCGTTGGCCACGATTGGGTATGTGACATTACTTGCATGATGTGCTGGTGGATTATAGCGTGTATGGGGTAATATTGCTGGTCGGAACGGTGGTGCTGTGTGACGAAACGGTGGTGCAGTAGGGCGTAGTGATGCTTGCCGATTCGGCATCTGCATAGGCCGTGACGAATGTTGTTCAGCCATCAAGCACTCGAAGTCTTCGATGAGGGCGGTGAGTTTTGACAAATTTGCGAACTCTCTACGTTTAATATAATGCCTGTATTCAGGGCGCAAATTATCATAAATTCGCTGTAGCTTTTCATCGGTCATGAGGGGAGTATGCCATCTCATCAGGGCCTGAATCGCAGTGATGAACTCCTTCCCTTTTTCTTTATTCCCCTGTGTTCTATTTCGAATGCGGTCAAGTAGTTGTGAGTAGAACCGCGGAGGTAAAAAGAAACGGCGCAGTTCTTCGCTAAATGTGTCCCAACTATTTAACAATTCTTTATTGTTTCTGTACCACACTAGCGCGTTCCCTTTTAATAATTCGGGTAGCGTGCGTACAATTCGGTCAAGAGGCAACTGGTAACAATCAGCCAGTTCTTCCACGCGTTCCGAAAATTCTAATGGGTTGTTTGTACCTCCATCGTACCTTACATTCCATTTCCTAACTTTATCCATGACCTCAGAGTCAGATGGACGATAGGCTAGCGGCTGCGAATTACTTGCATCTACTGCTGGATGAATGACTATGGGAATTTCGAACATTTTTCTGTTTGTTGCTGCTATTTCCCCAGTCCGCAAGTCTTCACACGATTTGAACTTTTTTAATTCAGCTGCTAATTTCTTTCGTAGTTCATCTACGGTTCCTGTCTGGTCTAGGCCACGACGTTCCAGTTCGCTGATCAACTCTTCTTTTCGCAAAGAGTACACCCCAGACGCACTCAGTCCAGTGTCTGTGGTTGCCATTGCCAAAAAGGAGGTTTGTTGCTCGGATCTGAATTTGGACACACACCGGTTGGTGCCCAGACTATGTCAGTGGTGACGCTTTCACCAATATCAGCAACCTTTTCCCTTTGGTAGGTGGCCCGGTAGATGTCTCTTTCGTAAATAAAATTTTCTTTGCTGCTACTATTCTAATCGTTCGCTTAAACTAGTGTTGGTTCTAATTAATTTTCTGGTGATGTGACCATTCAAGTCGTCTGCTTATATTTACGTTGGTTTTAATTTTCTGATGATGCGACTATTCTGGTTGTCGACTTATTTAAAACGGGCTCTAAATTTGTTCTATCGGTGCGACCATTCGTGTCGTTTACTAATATTTAGACTAGGCTTTACGCAATTACTGCGACCATTCTTGTCGTTTTGATTATATTACTTATATATAATTTTTTTTTTGGTTTTGCGGGGGGGGGGTGACTATTTTAATATAGTCCCTACTCGGGTGACGCTCGCCGGCTTACCCAGGGTTCTTCTCCTCTACGTCGGTGTTACAAATTGTTTTTGTTTTCCTTATAAATAAGAATTCGGTTTTTTGTTGGTATTTTGGTTTTTGTCTTTATTATTTGTTTTCTTTTCTTTTCTTCTCTTCTTGAGATTTTAATATTAAATTACATGCTTTTCAAGTGCTTAAACTAAGAATAACTACTTATTTATACCTAACTATATATATATTCCTAAACCTACGTATAGAGGTATTTGCCTATATAGGAGATTGGCGCATCCAATACCCTATACCACAGTCGGACTTCGCAGTCGACTGAAAAGAATTGGCTATAGTGGGGAAACACAGACTGACGTCACCTATTCCCCGCTATATGCGATTGACCAGTGGGCTCTAACTGAGGAAGAGGCGATTGAATCTACTTCCTTCCTGTGCCGGTCAACAAGGAGTGGCGCAAGTAAGGAAAAGCGATTGAATCTACTTATCCCTTGCAAGCCCACGAGAAATTTCGGCAGAACAGACCATCAGTGAAGAAAAAGCGATTGAATCTACTTATTTCGCACTGCGGGTACTGTTTGTCGACTTCCAGCCAGGGTGTAATATGTTAGGAAGAGAAAGCGATTGAATCTACTTATCTCTGACTAAAATATTACAGGAGCTGCGTTGTATGTATGGATTCAGTAGATTACTGTTCCCGTCAAAAGTTTGTTCGTGTAGAACAGTGAGAGACTCTTAACCACTTCCAGTATATATACTGAGTTAGGTTTTTTGGAGTATAGATCTCTGATTGTACTGCGTTTTCGGTCCCTATGTCTTTAATAAAAAGTAAAGGCTTGTTGAGAATTATATTTATATTCCAAACCAAAAAGGAAATTTCTAATAATTTATTGACTGATTATTGTTGAATTACTAATGCTTATATTATATAAATATACCTTTTCCTCCATTGTTTATAACAAATACAAGCCTTTTCTTTTGTTATAAAGACATTGGGCCGAATGAATATTTTATTATATATGATATTAAAATTAAAAAATATCCGAGTCAATGCCGGGGTATGAACTCGGTAACTAGAGACTTCTAGCTCATAGATCTCCGCTGGCGCTATTGACTCACTTGAATAACACAAGAATATATCTTAATATCAACGCCTAGTAGCATGCCTGTCGAATGAGAAATATTCTGCCGCATGCTTACTACGTTGACATTCCTATATGGTTACTCAAGCAATTTATTCTAAAAGTGTATACGTATGTATTTACGTGTGTATATATTTTGATTGGTGCCATACAACTCATGTGAGCTGTGCGCACATATTACTTATATATATATTTTTGAATGTACTTTTATTAGCCGCATGGTTGTGGCGTAGTTGCTGGTAGGCAACTTCGTTACATTCCCCTCCTACTTCTTGAAGAAACGAAAATACTAGGGGGTATATAATAATGTATGTACATGTTGGATAACAGGAGTTCTCTAATATAATTGTGTTTTCGTTGTTTTTTTAAACAATATTCTAGTATAACTATATCTAAGTGTTTATTTTATGGCTTAATAATATTTTTACTCTACTTTCCTCGGTCGGTGTGGTCACTCTACTTTATGGGCTGACCTTTATTTGTCGTGCCAGTCACCGGCCCGAGTTACAAAAGAAAGAATCTATCTTTGATTATATGCTTAAGGCTAGGTTTGTTTTTTTTTCTATCCAGGAAGTGAGCCACTTTTAAATGTCAGTACTTTGGGAACTAAGCCATTTCTCAAGGGATTCGTATGAAACTCGGAATGTAGGACCAATATGTGACTATAAGACTTGTTCCTATGGAAGTTCTAGGATCTGGCCAATAGGGTCTGGGATTTTTGGAAACAAGCCATTTCTCAAGGGATTTGTATGAAACTCGGAATGTAGGACTAATATGTGACTATAAGACTTGTTCCTATGAAAATTCTAGGATTTGGCCAATAGGGTCTGGGATTTTTGGAACCAAGCCATTTCTTAAGGGATTTGTATGAAACTCGGGATGTAGGACTAATATGTGACTATAAGACTTGTTCCTATGGAAATTCAAGGGTCTGGGATTTTTGTAACCAAGCCAATTCTCAAGGGATTCGTATGAAACTCGGAATGTAGGTCTAATATGTGACTATAAGACTTGTTCCTATGGAAATTCTAGGATCTGGCCAATAGGGTCTGGGATTTTTGGAACCAAGCCATTTCTCAAGGGATTTGTATGAAACTCGGAATGTAGGACTAATATGTGACTATAAGACTTGTTCCTATGGAAATTCTGGGATCTGGCCAATAGGGTCTGGGATTTTTGTAACCAAGCCATTTCTCAAGGGATTCGTATGAAACTCGGAATGTAGGACTAATATGTGACTATAAGACTTGTTCCTATGGAAATTCTAGGATCTGGCCAATAGGGTCTGGGATTTTTGGAACCAAGCAATTTCTCAAGGGATTTGTATGAAACTCTGAATGTAGGACTAATATGTGACTATAAGACTTGTTCCTATGGAAATTCTGGGATCTGGCCAATAGGGTCTGGGATTTTTGGAACCAAGCCATTTCTCAAGGGATTCATATGAAACTCGGAATGTAGGACTAATATGTGACTATAAGACTTGTTCCTATGGAAATTCTAGGATCTGGCCAATAGGGTCTGGGATTTTTGGAACCAAGCTATTTCTCAAGGGATTTGTATGAAACTCGGAATGTAGGACTAATATGTGACTATAAGACTAGTTCCTATGGAAATTCTAGGATCTGGCCAATAGGGTCTGGGATTTTTGGAACCAAGCCATTTCTCAAGGGATTCGTATGAAACTCGGAATGTAGGACTAATATGTGACTATAAGATTTGTTTCTATGGAAATTCTGGGATCTGGCGAATAGGGTCTGGGATTTTTGGAACTAAGTCATTTCTCAAGGGATTCGTATGAAACTCGGAATGTAGGACTAATATGTGACTATAAGACTTGTTCCTATGGAAATTCTAGGATCTGGCCAATAGGGTCTGGGATTTTTGGAACCAAGCCATTTCTCAAGGGATTTGTATGAAACTCGGAATGTAGGACTAATATGTGACTATAAGACTTGTTCCTATGGAAATTCTGGGATCTGGCCAATAGGAACTGGGATTTTTGGAACCAAGCCATTTCTCAAGGGATTTGTATGAAACTTGGAATGTAGGACTAATATGTGACTATAAGACTTGTTCCTATGGATATTCTGGGATCTGGCCAATAGGGTCTGGGATTTTTGGAACCAAGTCATTTCTCAAGGGATTCGTATCAAACTCGGAATGTAGGACTAATATGTGACTATAAGACTTGTTCCTATGGAAATTCTGGGATCTGGCCAATAGGTTCTGGGATTTTTGGAACCAATCCATTTTTCAAGGGATTCGTATGAAACTCGGAATGTAGGACTAATATGTGACTATAAGACTTGTTCCTATGGAAATTCTGGGATCTGGCCAATAGGGTCTGGGATTTTTGGAACCAAGCCATTTCTCAAGGGATTCGTATGAAACTCGGAATGTGGGAATAATATGTGACTATAAGACTTCTTCCTATGGAAATTCTGGGATCTGGCCAATATGGTCTGAGATTTTTGGAACCAAGCCATTTCTCAAGGGATTCATGCCTTTTAATTTAATGGTAATATTGGCCACAACGTCAAAGAATACGGCACATCACTGGCGATCGGTAAATAATAGGGATATGTTACATCGCTGCTATTCGGTATTTGATTCACTTTTTCACTTTTCAGCCAATGCATTAAAGAAAAATCGACTGCGCAGTTTACGCAGCTACTTAAAATGGGATGCAAATAGCAAAATGTAAATGTCAAATTGTCGCCCTACAAGCAAACTGTAAGTCCGTTCAAAATATAGCCGCAATTTCGTGCATACCGACTGCCTGCCATTTTTTTGTACAGCACAAGCTGCGAAGCTACTTAATTCTTTACCGCAGCCGTAGTGATAGTATAGTCTCTGTTCATTTTCTTATCAGTGCTATGCTCTTCTCTTTCTATCAACATTGTGAGTGAGTGCTCTCGTGTTTGGTCGTGTAACAGAAAACAATACTACTGTAAGTTACAGAAATAAGAGAACAATGCAAAATAAATTTAATGAGAAATAATTGGCCTGCATGTTTGAAAGCGACAATCTTACCATACCATTTCGAAGCATGGGCAGCACTACTCAGTACTCACTACTTTTCTCTTCGAATTTAATTTAAAACTACTCAAATTTTTTATGAGTTGAAACCAAAAGCTGCATTACTGTGTTTGGGCAGTAATATGCAATATGCAGCAACATCACAGTTAGTGGTTATGAACATTTAAATCAGCTTATAAATTATTTATTCTGTTGTATGTGATGTGATTGATGATCATGTATGTGGTTTCAATAACATACAATCAAGCAGAGCAGAACGAAACAAACATATGCAGTATTAGGCGACGGTCAAGAATTCTGCCGCTGCACAGTTTATGCTGCATGTTGGTCAAAAATTCACTTTTCAGCCAATGCATTAAAGAAAAATCGACTGCGCAGTTTACGCAGCTACTTAAAATGGGATGCAAATAGCAAAATGTAAATGTCAAATTGTCGCCCTACAAGCAGACTGTAAGTCGGTTCAAAATATAGCCGCAATTTCGTGCATACCGACTGCCTGCCATTTTTTTGTGCAGCACAAGCTGCGAAGCAACTTAATTCTTTACCGCAGCCGTAGTGATAGTATAGTCTCTGTTCATTTTCCTATCAGTGCTCTGCTCTGCTCGATACAGTGCCCTCCTGAAGTGCAGAAAAACAAAACTACCATAAGTTTCCAAAAAAATCCATGTTACAATGAAACCTGCAAGCTTCCTTGCAACTATTTCCTTTTCTTTTCGCTTATCTTATCCTTAGTCATGTTTACAGTAACTAGAGTAAATAACTCTTCGATCAATTACAGATGAGAGAGAACCATGCAAAAGAAATTTAATCACGCCTGCATGTATCAAAGCGAAATTCTTCTCTTTTCAATTTCATTTCTCTTAAATTTTATTTTAAAATTACTCAATTATTTTATAAATTGAATTACTCTTTGATCTATTACAGAATGGAGAGAACCATGCAAAAGAAATTTAATCACGCCTGCATGTTTCAAAGCGACATTCTTAGCATACCATTTCGATGCATTGGTTAGTGCTGCTCACTTCTCTTCTCTTCAAATTTAATTTAAAACAACTCAAATTTTTTTATGAGTTAAAACCAAAAGCTGATTACTCTGTTTGGGCAGTGATATGCAATATGCAGCCACTTCACAGTTAGTGGTTATGAACATTAAAATTCGCTTATAAATAATTTATATATAATGTGATGTGATGATGATGTATGTGATGAGCTACGGTGCAAGTTGTAGGACTTGTATTTAGTATAGAAATTTTTTTTAATATATACGATCTTTGTTTTCTTTTCTTCGTCCCGGACAGACGTTGTCACGCTCAAAACCTACGGCCGTGTCTTCGACACAGCCTACCCTACTCTTTTTTTTGTTTTATTTTATATATATATGTTTTTTTTTTATCTATACTTTTTCTTCCTGGTTTTCTGTTTTGGGGTTCTGTTATATATTTTTTTTTAATGTTTTTTTTTCGGTTCTTATATATATATTTTTTTTTTTCATGAATGTTTTTTTTTCGGTTCTTATAATCTAATCATAATCTAATAATCTAATAATGTTTTGGTAGACAGGGCGGTAACGCTGGTCATCATCAGAGCGGTAGCGACTTATGAATCGGTAGTCGTCTTCGATGTTGAGCGGTGTGGTCGGTGCCGGTACTGTCCTTGGAATTTTATTTCTGGTATTGGTTTTCGGAGCGGTAGTACTTTCTCGAACGTGAATAAGATGCAGTGACGGTTTTAAAATATGCGGTATTCCCAAAACTGATTCTACGTCGTGTCGTTGGTCGGTGCGACCTAAGAGTCAATTGTTCAGCTCAGGGCAGGTACGATGGGTGTGTCCAAGCTGTCCACACGTCCTTACAACTTGTCATATTTGTTGGTTTGACTGGTTGTAATGAGAAATGAGATTGGGGACGATTCGCTGGTGATTCTGCTGGGCGTCTGGCTTCAACGGATGTGTTGACCATTTGGACGACGGGTAATCGCCAGCTTGGAATGTCTTTGTATTGTTCTTCGGTGCGACATGAGTGTCGATGGTTCTGATCAGGGACGGTACAGTGGTTGTGTCCAAACTGTCCACACGTCCTACAACCTGTCATTTTTGTCGGTTTGACGGGTTGTAATGGGAGGTGCGGTTGGAGACAATTCTCTGGGGATTCTGCTGGACGTCTGGCTTCAACTGGTTTTTTGACCATTTGGACGACGGGTGATCGCCAGTTTGGAATGTCTGCTTGGGCTGTTTGTTCAACTGGTCGTATGGATCGGACAGCTGGTCTAGTCGGTTTATGATGTGGATACGGCACATCACTGGCGATCGGTAAATAATAGGTATATGTTACATCGCTGCTATTCGGTATTTGATGTGGATACGGCACATCACTGGCGATCGGTAAATAATAGGGATATGTTACATCGCTGCTATTCGGTATTTGATGTGGATACGGCACATCACTGCCAATCGGTAAATAATAGGGATATGTTACATCGCTGGCCACGATTGGGTATGTGACATTACTGGCATGATGCGGATATGTTACATCGTTGGCCACGATTGGGTATGTGACATTACTTGCATGATGCGGATATGTTACATCGTGTCTTTGTTGTGTTGGCGCGAAGATTTGTCGAGCTGACTGGATGGTCGTCTGGTATGGAACGGATATTGGCTGTGGTGCTGGTGGATTATAGCGTGTATGGGGTAATATTGCTGGTCGGAACGGTGGTGCTGTGTGACGAAACGGTGGTGCAGTAGGGCGTAGTGATGCTTGCCGATTCGGCATCTGCATAGGCCGTGACGAATGTTGTTCAGCCATCAAGCACTCGAAGTCTTCGATGAGGGCGGTGAGTTTTGACAAATTTGCGAACTCTCTACGTTTAATATAATGCCTGTATTCAGGGCGCAAATTATCATAAATTCGCTGTAGCTTTTCATCGGTCATGAGGGGAGTATGCCATCTCATCAGGGCCTGAATCGCAGTGATGAACTCCTTCCCTTTTTCTTTATTCCCCTGTGTTCTATTTCGAATGCGGTCTAGTAGTTGTGAGTAGAACCGCGGAGGTAAAAAGAAACGGCGCAGTTCTTCGCTAAATGTGTCCCAACTATTTAACAATTCTTTATTGTTTCTGTACCACACTAGCGCGTTCCCTTTTAATAATTCGGGTAGCGTGCGTACAATTCGGTCAAGAGGCAACTGGTAACAATCAGCCAGTTCTTCCACGCGTTCCGAAAATTCTAGTGGGTTGTGTGTACCTCCATCGTACCTTACATTCCATTTCCTAACTTTATCCATGACCTCAGAGTCAGATGGACGATAGGCTAGCGGCTGCGAATTACTTGCATCTACTGCTGGATGAATGACTATGGGAATTTCGAACATTTTTCTGTTTGTTGCTGCTATTTCCCCAGTCCGCAGGTCTTCACACGATTTGAACTTTTTTAATTCAGCTGCTAATTTCTTTCGTAGTTCATCTACGGTTCCTGTCTGGTCTAGGCCACGACGTTCCAGTTCGCTGATCAACTCTTCTTTTCGCAAAGAGTACACCCCAGACGCACTCAGTCCAGTGTCTATGGTTGTCATTGCCAAAAAGGAGATTTGTTGCTCGGGTCTGAATTTGGTCACACCCCGGTTGGTGCCCAGACTATGTCAGTGGTGACGCTTTCACCAATATCAGCAACCTTTTCCCTTTGGTAGGTGGCCCGGTAGATGTCTCTTTCGTAAATAAAATTTTCTTTGCTGCTACTATTCTAATCGTTCGCTTAAACTAGTGTTGGTTCTAATTAATTTTCTGGTGATGTGACCATTCAAGTCGTCTGCTTATATTTACGTTGGTTTTAATTTTCTGATGATGCGACTATTCTGGTTGTCGACTTATTTAAAACGGGCTCTAAATTTGTTCTATCGGTGCGACCATTCGTGTCGTTTACTAATATTTAGACTAGGCTTTACGCAATTACTGCGACCATTCTTGTCGTTATTCTTATATTACTTATATATAATTTTTTTTTGGTTTTGCGGGGGGGTGACTATTTTAATATAGTCCCTACTCGGGTGACGCTCGCCGGCTTACCCAGGGTTCTTTTCCTCTACGTCGGTGTTACAAATTGTTTTTGTTTTCCTTATAAATAAGAATTCGGTTTTTTGTTGGTATTTTGGTTTTTGTCTTTATTATTTGTTTTCTTTTCTTTTCTTCTCTTCTTTAGATTTTAATATTAAATTACATGCTTTTCAAGTGCTTAAACTAAGAATAACTACTTATTTATACCTAACTATATATATATGTAAAAATGATAGGGTTTAACTACCCTTATATTTTATTATTATAATCGAGTAGATTATTAATCATAGGTTTAACCAAAGATGGTTAATTAAAAAATAAATTGACAAAGTGAAAAGCTAGCACAAGAGTAACCACAAAGATGATAATGATGATGTTGAGATGATGATCCACACGACTGGCGACGATTGAACACTGCTCACGACTGATTACTGCTCACTACGCAATACTGCTGTCTGCCGATGTCTGACTACTGCCGATGACTGACTACTGCCGATGACTGACTGTTGACTACTTGTAACGACTACTTGATGACTACTGCCTACTGCTAACGACTAACTACTGCTGACCACTACTGATGACTGTGTCTATGTTACATTCGGCCATTCTGATTATTCATCGGCCTCCGATGACCAAGGTTCTTCGTTGTATACTGCATACTTCCACAATTTCATATTATCGCAACTTGTGGCCGTGTTGTTGGGTCCCTCGACGTCTGCAGCCTTGCGTACTTCATATCGCCCATTACGCTTAACTTTGGTAATCTCGTACGGCCCAAGGTATTCACTAGCCAGCTTTCTTCCATCCACAAACTGTGTTCGACGCACTGCAACTAGATCGCCAAGTTTGTACCCATATTCGCTCTTACGTTTTTTATCAAACTGTTCCTTGTAAGTGGTTTGAGCTTGTTGAATTTCTGCTTTTGCTCTTTGACGCATCTGCTGCCTTTCGTCATCGAAATTGTCATACATCTCCTTTTTAAGTAGCTGCAGAATACGATCTTCTGCCATGTTATTCATTTTGATACCAAACATCAATTCAAAAGGAGATCTCTTAGTAGAAACGTGAATGGCACTGTTTATGGCTTTTTGTACTTTCGGCACAAACTTAAACCATTTAGCTGGCTCCTCTGATGATAGCTTGGATATGATTGCCAGCACCGACCGATTGACTCTTTCGATTTGGCCATTCCCCCTTGGTACTCCTGTAGTGCTCCATACGTGTTCGATGCCATTTGTTTTTGCATACTCCCCGAACATACCTGCCGTAAATGCTGCTCCTCGATCGCTTACAATTCGAACTGCGTTGCCAAAAATTGCAGCCCATTCTGCCAGCTTTCTGAGCACCTCTTCGCAGCTTACCGTCTTTGTCGGGTATAACCATACAAACTTTGTAAATCCGTCCACCATGGCGAAGATGTACTTATACTGTTTTGCGGTGGCATCCATAGGGCCAAGGTGGTCAAAATGCAATGTGTGTAGCGGCGTGACTCCTTTTTCGACGTGATGTAAAAAGCCTTCCTTTTTGCCAAGCTTTTTGTTGTAGACAATGCACTTAACAAAGTTTCTTATGACATGCGCGACTTTGTTCTCCAAATGCGGTATCCAGTACTTCTGCTTAATAGCGTGAATGGTTTTTTGGACGGCAAAATGTCCATCATTATGAGCATCGGCGATAATTTCTCTTTCCATATGTTTTGGCACCACTAAAAGATCTGTACCGTCCACTGCTTTGAACATAAGGCCTCCTTTTAGCTTGAAGTTTTCATAAGGACGGTTGATAAGCACTTCTGAAACGGCTTTAATCATTGCATCGTTCTGTTGTGCCTTTCTGATTCGAGCTGACAGCTCTGATGAAACCAACATAATCTGCTGCGGATATCGACTAAGACAGTCTACATGTTTCAGCCGTTCGCCGGCTCGGTGCTCTACTTGGAAATCAAAATCTTGTAAGTAAACGACCCATTGCGCAACTTCCCGCGGTACGTCCTTCTTGCTCAGCGTTTGCTTGAATGCGGCGCAGTCCGTTACTAGCTTAAATGAAATGCCCAGTATATACCTACGGAACTTCTTAAACGCCAGGTAAATAGCTTTAGCCTCTTGTATATAGCTGTGCTGCCGTGCTTCCACATCGGTAGTCTTTTTACTCCAAAACTGTTCTTGATCCATTTTAAACTCAGTATCTTTCCGCAACAAGTTTGTAAGCGGCTTTGCAATCTGTGAATAGTTCCTTATAAATTTGCGGAAAAACCCAGTTAGTCCTAAAAAAGCTTGTACAGCTTTGATACTTCTTGGAACCGGAAACCTGTTGACTGCGTTTGTCTTCTCTATACCCGGCTTTATCTGACCAGATTCAACGGTATGCCCTAGGAAGTGAACTGACGACTGGAGAAAATGACATTTCTTCCATTTTATATTAAGTCCGGATGCTGCTGCTGTATTGAAAACTTTTTCCATCTTTGCGAAGCATTCATCAGCTGTTACTGCATGTATGATGATGTCATCCATGTAGAGATCAAGTACGTCATTGTTTATCAAATCTCGGAATACATAGTTAATAAAACGGATGAAAGCTGCTGGTGAGTTTCGAAATCCAAAAGGGGCTCTATTAAATTCGAAGAAACCATCCTTGACGACAAATGCTGTAAATTTCTTGCTGCTTTCCTCGATTGGAACGTGGAAAAAACCATTCTCCAAGTCCATAATAGTGAAGTACTTTGCCTTTTGAAGTTTTTCCAGCACGTCATCAATTACCGGCACTGGGAAGCAGTCCCTAAGCACCATTCTATTTAATTGACGAAAATCGACGCAAACACGGTTAGTCCCATCTTTCTTTTTGACAATGACAATACGGCTCGCGAAATTTGACGAAGAGCGCCGTATAATACCTGCGTCGAGCCACTCGTCAATCTGCTTCTTCACTGCTTCCATCTCGCCAATTGCAATGCGACTTGGTGCGTGCCGGAATGGCATCATATCGCCATCTGGAACAATTTTCAGTTTGACCGGGCCTTCAGTAGCGAACCCAATCGGTTTGTAGTTGTCGATCATTTCTTGCACCATGTCTTTGAACTGCGGAGGGGTATCAGAATCATTATTTGTCCCAACAATGTTATAGATACTTATCTGATTTGTTTCCTCAGTTTCCTCCTCTAACAGAGGAGAAAACTTATAGCCAGCCGCTGTTGACTTGAAGTTGAACTTGCTGACAAAATCATGACCAAGCAGCGCGTCAAATCCAATGGCGTCGTCCGCCACGACAAGAAATTTTTGGGCAACGTGCATGTTGTCGAGCACCACGTCTGCTATGAAATAGCCCACAGGTCGCGTTGTATTTTTGCCCAATCCTCGTAGCGTTGTCATGCTCTTCTGCAGCACTACGTCCTTGATTTTATTGACCACAGAATTCCTCAGGATTGTGACGTCTGCGCCCGTATCCACTAGCGCATTCACTTCTACGCTGTTAATTATTAGCCTTTTTAGTCGCTTGGCATCATATACAACATTAACAGCTGTTCCATTTGGGCATTCTCTTGACATATGTCCACTTTTATTGCAGCGAAAACACTTCGGATCTCCTTTGCAGTCTTTTCGCAAGTGTTCTGCTGAGCCACAGTTAAAACAATGCCGCTTCTTTTCACTTCTGCCATACGTGCTATTGTTATTGTTGGATATATGCTGCTTTTTATCTGTGTTTTGAGACGTCTTTGCCACACTCTCGTAGACCTCATATTTGTTTTTCAAATCTTTATATGATTTGCAACTATATAGGTTATATTTGAAATCAGTTTGAAGATTCAAACCACTCACGATGTATCTAATTACTGACTCTGTGTCAATAATGCCGCGTGCTGCGATTCGTTTCATATGAAGAATGTACTGGTGAAAACTTTCGTCTTTTTGTTTCCTGCGTGCATTCAGCTCTTTATGTAACTCGGCACTGCAAACGTACTCACGTTCGAACTCTTCTATTACTAACTGACGCAGTTCTTTATATTCGTATACTTTTGTTGCTTCCAAGAACAACTGGGCTGTTCGCGTCATCTTGGCACGGGCTTGTACGTATTTTTGCTTTTCGTTTAGTCCATATGCATCAGCATTAAGTTCGAAATTCGCAAACCACTGCCGCACTTGCGTATCTTCTCCGTCGAAATCAGGAATTATTTTAGCAAAATTCTCCACAACCAATTTCGAATCATTTTTGCTTACTTCATCAGCCTGAATTTTTAGCGTCAGCAATTGAACTAACTGTTGTAACATTGCATTGTTTTCGGCAATTTTATTATCTTTCTCTTCCTTTTGTTCATCTCTTCCTTGCTCGTTGTTGTTTTTTGATGTCGACTGCTGCTGCTGCTGCCCGTTTTCCAGATCCTCCTTTGAATCATACATCTTTGTATTTTTCTGTTTTGCCGACCGCGTATTGCATATACGTCTCGCTTGCACTGATGGTGAAAGCTGCTTACTTTTTGCGGTGGTTCTAAGCGACTTAATTTTTTCACTCATGAACTAACTGCGTATTTTATCTTTGTATAACGGCTTGTTGAATGCCCGTTACTAACGATTTCGTTTTTTAGCCACCAATTTCAGCGTGAATTTCACAAAAATGTTTGCATTTTGTAATTGCTTTAACGAATCACGACGGCCTTTCTGCCAATCTCCGAGAGGACAATTGAATGCGTATGAGTTGAAGCGGTTGAGCCCCCAAATGTAAAAATGATAGGGTTTAACTACCCTTATATTTTATTATTATAATCGAGTAGATTATTAATCATAGGTTTAACCAAAGATGGTTAATTAAAAAATAAATTGACAAAGTGAAAAGCTAGCACAAGAGTAACCACAAAGATGATAATGATGATGTTGAGATGATGATCCACACGACTGGCGACGATTGAACACTGCTCACGACTGATTACTGCTCACTACGCAATACTGCTGTCTGCCGATGTCTGACTACTGCCGATGACTGACTACTGCCGATGACTGACTGTTGACTACTTGTAACGACTACTTGATGACTACTGCCTACTACTAACGACTAACTACTGCTGACCACTACTGATGACTGTGTCTATGTTACATATATTCCTAAACCTACGTATAGAGGTATTTGCCTATATAGGAGATTGGTGCATCCAATACCCTATACCACAGTCGGACTTCGCAGTCGACTGAAAAGAATTGGCTATAGTGGGGAAACACAGACTGACGTCACCTATTCCCCGCTATATGCGATTGACCAGTGGGCTCTAACTGAGGAAGAGGCGATTGAATCTACTTACTTCCTGTGCCGGTCAACAAGGAGTGGCGCAAGTAAGGAAAAGCGATTGAATCTACTTGAATCCCTTGCAAGCCCACGAGAAATTTCGGCAGAACAGACCATCAGTGAAGAAAAAGCGATTGAATCTACTTATTTCGCACTGCGGGTACTGTTTGTCGACTTCCAGCCAGGGTGTAATATGTTAGGAAGAGAAATCGATTGAATCTACTTATCTCTGGCTAAAATATTACAGGAGCTGCGTTGTATGTATGGATTCAGTAGATTACTGTTCCCGTCAAAAGTTTGTTCGTGTAGAACAGTGAGAGACTCTTAACCACTTCCAGTATATATACTGAGTTAGGTTTTTTGGAGTATAGATCTCTGATTGTATCCTATGTCTTTAATAAAAAGTAAAGGCTTGTTGAGAATTATATTTATATTCCAAAACAAAAAGGAAATTTCTAATAATTTATTGACTGATTATTGTTGAATTACTAATGCTTATATTATATAAATATACCTTTTCCACCATTGTTTATAACAAATACAAGCCTTTTCTTTTGTTATAAAGACATAGGGCCGAATGAATATTTTATTATATATGATATTAAAATTAAAAAATATCCGAGTCAATGACGGGGTATGAACTCAGTAACTAGAGACTTCTAGCTCATAGATCTCCGCTGGCGCTATTTACTCACTTGAGTAACACAAGAATATATCTTAATATCAACGCCTAGTAGCATGCCTGTCGAATGAGAAATATTCTGCCACATGCTTACTACGTTGACATTCCTATATGGTTACTCAAGCAATTTGTTCTAAAAGTGTATACGTATATATGTAAGTGTATATATATTTTGATTGGTGCCATACAACTCATGTGAGCTGTGCGCACATATTACTTATATATATATATTTTTGAATGTAATTTTATTAGCCGTATGGTTGTGGCGTAGTTGCTGGTAGGCAACTTTGTTACAGATCATCTGCAAGAGTTCGAATATCGTTCACATCATCATATTCTGGTTCAATGTTTAGCTGTGACAGTATGGCAGCAATTTCAGGAGTTTGTCCCTCAATTTCAGTCAGGACTTTCAAAGCCGAAAGCCCTGTAGTCTTGTTTATGGTGGTGTTTAGTGCCAGTTGTTGATGGCCTACGTAAGTTGTCAATTCCAGATTCACGTCTATGTTTGTCCTAAGCTGGTTTGAAACTGTGTCGATTTACCTCTCGATTTGGCTATTAGCCCGACTTGCTCCAGGAGCAATGGTGTGATGTTCAATACCACACAGAATCTTCAGACGTGAAGTTGGTGCCTTCGTCGCTAATAATTCGACATGGTGAACCAAAGAGCATAACAAAGTCGTTTAAATGATGTACTGTTAAGGTTTTAATTAGTAATAGTATGACAAATTTTGTGAATGAATCAACCATAATTAATAGGTGACGATAACATTATCCCCGTTAAATGGACCCATACAGTTTACATGTATCGTGTAAAAAGGTATTGGTTTTTTGATATGATATAGGGTGTAGTTCGCACTGTTTCTTACCAGGTGGTCGTTTAGCTACCAGGCAAATAACGCAAGATTCAACAAACTTTCTTACATTCATTGAAGGCCTTCAAAAATGTTCTCGCATTTTTCTAAGTGTTTTCTCCCAACCAATATGACAATTGTCGTCGTGATAATGCCTTATCAACGACAGTCGACATTGTTGTGGAATTAATAATTTATCGCCCTCTTTAATTTTTCGATAAAGTAATTAAAAGAAGCGGTAAGTTGTGTTTTGTGTGTTTGTTTTGTGTAGTTATGTGTAGTTTCAGAGTTATGTGTAGTTTCAGCGTGGATCTCAGCAACATACGTGGGCTGAGACCGAATTTTTTCGCTGTATTTACACATATTAATATCCACAGTCCAGCAATTCTGGCACTAAGCGAAACTCAGGTATTTGTGAATTCTGATACTTCAGATTTAAATCTGCCTGAGTATTGCTTAGTGCCATTATTTTTCCCAAGACGCGGGCTCGCAGTGATGTTGCGTTTAAGCTTTTGCCTCAATTAAGCCAATGTTCCAATGCGGAATTTAATTTCATATGGCTGAGAGGCGGTCAGCCATCAGCAGAAATAGGGGGAATAACACAGAATGCTCTAGAATTGCATGTGGCCGAAACTATCTCTGACTGGTGGAAGTGCGATCAAACCTCCACGTGGTGGCCGCTGGTAATTTTCCTCCAATGCAGGAAAAGCTGAATGATCGGCTTAGACCCTTCAAATAAAGGTTGGCGCGAGGCCAATAACCTCGCCTGTAAAAAAATCATTATTACGGAACCCAAAATCAGCCTCGGATACACTGATGAACGACGACGACCACGGCAACGAAAACGGCTAAACGATTTAAGAATTTTCTCATGGAACGTACGCTCACTGTCCAAATATAATGCTGAATTAACAGCAATTCAGGAGATGCGGTGGACAGGGAATGGTGTATTACAAAAATCAGAATATGACATTTATTACAGCTGTCATGCAAGACATCATGTGCTCGGGGTGGAGTTTCTAGTCAGCAAAAGAATGAAACCCACCGTTATCGGCTTTAATGCAGTAAATGAACGGCTATGCACCCTTCGCGTGCGGGGCAAATATAAAAACATAAGCCTCATAAATGTTCACGCACCTACAGAGGATTCCCCAGATGATGAAAAAGAAGAATTCTTTGAATCAGTCGAACGGGAGCTCCATGCCTGCCCTCAGTATGATGTAAAAATCATTCTGGGGGATATGAATGCTAAAATAGCTAGGGAGCCAGTATTCAGGCAGTACATTGGCACCCATAGCTTACACGAGAACACTAATGACAATGGACAACGAGTCATAGAGATGGCAGCAAGCAATAATTTGGTCGTTGCGAGTACAAGGTTTGCGCGTAAAAATATCCACAAAGCCACCTGGGTATCTCCCGATGGAGCCGCTCGCAACCAGATATACCACGTATTGATAGACCGCCACCACAACCCGAACCTGATGACGGTACGAACGTACCGAGGTGCCAACGTCGACTCGGACCACTATCTTGTTGGTATGGTACTCCGAGTGCGGATTGCATCATCACGGAAGACTGCATCCGCGAATCAGATTCGAGTCAACACGGCTGCCCTTCACAATGAAGAGACCAGAAACAACTACGGTCAAGCGATATGACTCGCCCTAAATGCAGGGAGAGTAAGTCCTGGGGCTGAGATACCGGGCGTAGAAGAGAAATGGACACGCCTTAAGAGTACTGTCATTAGTACTGCTGACTCCATCTTAGGCAGAAGTCGTAGAGATCGCAACGACTGGTTCGATGAGGAATGCAAGCTAGCGACTGAACGTAAGAATGTTGCGTACCAAGCAATGCAACAATCTCATAGAACGCGGGCACGCGAAGATGAATATAAAGAGCTCAGAAGATATGAAAAAACAGTTCACCGGTGAAAGAAAGAAAAAAAGCCTGGGAGAAGAATCTCGTCCGTGAACTGGAACAGTACAGAGAGCAAGGACCGCACCGCACCAGGTGCGGAAGTTCTACCAAAGAGTCCGCGGTATGACGCAATATACACCGCGTTGCACATACTGCAAGGACAAAGAGGGTAATCTGATCGCTGATCTTAAAGGCATCTTAGAGCGATGGGAAGAGCACTTTCATGAGTTGCTAAATGGCCAGCTAACTGAGGAATTGGAGGCTCCACCAATGACCGAAGATCATACTATGCTGCCGCCACCAAGCATAGTCGAATTTAGCAGAGCGATAAATCGGCTCAAAAATAATAAGGCCCCGGGATCTGATGGGATCCCAGCGGAACTGAAAAAAATAGGAGGCCCCACATTACACCAAGCAATTCATGAAATAATAGTGCAAGTATGGGAAGAAGAAGTTATGCCAGAAGACTGGCGAAGAGGCATCCTGTGCCCCATACATAAGAAGGGAGATATCACAAAATGCAGCAATTATCGTGGTATAACGTTGTTGAGTACCGCGTATAAGATTTTCTCCTCTATCCTTCAAGACAGGATAGCCCCATACGCTAAAGTCATCATTGGTCCATACCAGCGTGGCTTCATCCCAGGCAAATCAACAACTGATCAGATTTACACCCTAAGGCGGGTGATGGAAAAATGTCTAGAGTTTCAAAACTCACTACACCATCTTTTTATAGACTTTAAAGCCGCCTATGATAGCATAGCCAGAGTAGAACTTTATAAAGCCATGAGAGAATTCGGCATCCCAAATAAACTGACACGACTATGTAGGTTGACCATGACCAATGTTATAAGCCAAGTAAAAATATCCGGATCACTATCAAGCCCATTCAACATCTATAACGGGCTCCGACAAGGGGATGAACTGGCCTGCGTCCTCTTCAACCTGGCGTTGGAGAAAGTGATCCGAAACTCTGACGTAACGGCGAGAGAAACAATCCTCTATAAGTCCATTCAGATACTGGCTTACGCAGACGATATTGACATCGTTGGTAGAAACCAAGATCTGTACAGGAAGCTTTCATCCAGATAGAGCAGGCGGCACGAAATCTGGGGCTGCACATAAATGAGAGCAAAACAAAGTAAATTGTGGCCACGTCTGCGAGTAGAAGATCCAACATTGGTCCCTCAATTCAGATAGTGGAGCGCGAATTTGAAGTAGTGCACTCCTTTAACTATCTCGGGTCAACTATAGCAGCCGATAACAGCATGGAACCAGAAATACGCGCAAGGTTGCTTAAAGCCAACAAAGCCTACTATAGCCTGTCAAGACTCTTCAAATCCAGGAACATAACCATAACATCCAAGCTGCTAATATATAAGACAATGGTCATACCAGTACTTACATATGGATCCGAGACTTGGAATAACACAGAATGCTCTAGAATTGCATGTGGCCGTAACTATCTCTGACTGGTGGAAATGCGATCAAACCTCCACGTGGTGGCCGCTGGTAATTTTCCTCCAATGCAGGAAAAACTGAAAGATCGGGCTAGTCCCTTCAAATTAAGGTTGGCGCGAGGCCAATAACCTCGCCTGTAAAAAAATTATTATTACGGAACCCAAAATCAGCCTCGGATACACTGATGAACGACGACGACCACGGCAACGAAAACGGCTAAACGATTTAAGAATTTTCTCATGGAACGTACGCTCACTGTATAGAGCTCGAGTTGCACAGCAGCCAGCCGATACCCTGTCCAAATATAATGCTGACTTAACAGCAGTTCAGGAGATGCGGTGGACAGGGAATGGAATTAAGGTTGGCGCGAGGCCAATAACCTCGCCTGTAAAAAAATTATTATTACGGAACCCAAAATCAGCCTCGGATACACTGATGAACGACGACGACCACGGCAACGAAAACGGCTAAACGATTTAAGAATTTTCTCATGGAACGTACGCTCACTGTATAGAGCTCGATTTGCACAGCAGCCAGCCGATACCCTGTCCAAATATGATGCTGACTTAACAGCAATTCAGGAGATGCGGTAGACAGGGAATGGTGTCTTACAAAAATCAGAATATGACATTTATTACAGCTGTCATGCAAGACATCATGTGCTCGGGGTGGGGTTTCTAGTCAGCAAAAGAATGAAACCCACCGTTATCGGCTTTAATGCAGTAAATGAACGGCTATGCACCCTTCGCGTGCGGGGCAAATATAAAAACATAAGCCTCATAAATGTTCACGCACCTACAGAGGATTCCCCAGATGATGAAGAAGAAGAATTCTTTGAATCAGTCGAACGGGAACTCCATGCCTGCCCTGAGTATGATGTAAAAATCATTCTGGGGGATATGAATGCTAAAATAGGTAGGGAGCCAGTATTCAGGCAGTACATTGGCACTCATAGCTTACACGAGAACACTAATGACAATGGACAACGAGTCATAGAGATGGCAGCAAGCAATAATTTGGTCGATGCGAGTACAAGGTTTGCGCGTAAAAATATCCACAAAGCCACCTGGGTATCTCCCGATGGAGCCACTCGCAACTAGATAGACCATCCTGTTGATAGACCACGTGTTGATAGACCGCCGCCACAACCCGAACCTGATGACGGTACGAACGTACCGAGGTGCCAACGTCGACTAGGACCACTATCTTGTTGGTATGGTACTCCGAGCGCGGATTGCATCATCACGGAAGACTGCATCCGCGAATCAGATTCGAGTCAACACGGCTGCCCCTCGCCCTAAATGCTTGACAACTACGGTCAAGCGATAGGACTCGCCCTAAATGCAGGGAGAATAAGTCCTGGGGCTGAGATACCGGGCGTAGAAGAGAAATGGACACGCCTTAAGAGTACTGTCATTAGTACTGCTGACTCCATCTTAGGCAGAAGTCGTAGAGATCGCAACGACTGGTTCGATGAGGAATGCAAGCTAGCGACTGAACGTAAGAATGTTGCGTACCGAGCAATGCAACAATCTCATAGAACGCGGGCACGCGAAGATGAATAAAAAGAGCTCAGAAGAAATGAAAAAACAGTTCACCGGTGAAAGAAAGAATGAAAGCCTGGGAGAAGAATCTCGTCCGTGAACTGGAACAGTACAGAGAGCAAGGACCGCACCAGGTGCGGAAGTTCTACCAAAGAGTCCGCGGTATGACGCAATATACACCGCGTTGCGCATACTGCAAGGACAAAGAGGGTAATCTGATCGCCGATCTTAAAGGCATCTTAGAGCGATGGGAAGAGCACTTTCATGAGTTGCTAAATGGCCAGCTAACTGAGGAATTGGAGGCTCCACCAATGACCGAAGATCATACTATGCTGCCGCCACCAAGCATAGTCGAATTTAGCAGAGCGATAAATCGGCTCAAAAATAATAAGGCCCCGGGATATGATGGGATCCCAGCGGAACTGAAAAAAATAGGAGGCCCCACATTACACCAAGCAATTCATGAAATAATAGTGCAAGTATGGGAAGAAGAAGTTATGCCAGAAGACTGGCGAAGAGGCATCCTGTGCCCCATACATAAGAAGGGAGATATCACAAAATGCAGCAATTATCGTGGTATAACGTTGTTGAGTACCGCGTATAAGATTTTCTCCTCTATCCTTCAAGACAGGATAGCCCCATACGCTAAAGTCATCATTGGTCCATACCAGCGTGGCTTCATCCCAGGCAAATCAACAACTGATCAGATTTACACCCTAAGGCGGGTGATGGAAAAATGTCTAGAGTTTCAAAACTCACTACACCATCTTTTTATAGACTTTAAAGCCGCCTATGATAGCATAGCCAGAGTAGAACTTTATAAAGCCATGAGAGAATTCGGCATCCCAAATAAACTGACACGACTATGTAGGTTGACCATGACCAATGTTATAAGCCAAGTAAAAATATCCGGATCACTATCAAGCCCATTCAACATCTATAACGGGCTCCGACAAGGGGATGAACTGGCCTCCGTCCTCTTCAACCTGGCGTTGGAGAAAGTGATCCGAGACTCTGACGTAACGGCGAGAGAAACAATCCTCTATAAGTCCATTCAGATACTGGCTTACGCAGACGATATTGACATCGTTGGTAGAAACCAAAGATCTGTACAGGAAGCTTTCATCCAGATAGAGCAGGCGGCACGAAATCTGGGGCTGCACATAAATGAGAGCAAAACAAAGTAAATTGTGGCCACGTCTGCGAGTAGAAGATCCAACATTGGTCCCTCAATTCAGATAGTGGAGCGCGAATTTGAAGTAGTGCAATCCTTTAACTATCTCGGGTCAACTATAGCAGCCGATAACAGCATGGAACCAGAAATACGCGCAAGGTTGCTTAAAGCCAACAAAGCCTACTATAGCCTGTCAAGACTCTTCAAATCCAGGAACATAACCATAACATCCAAGCTGCTAATATATAAGACAATGGTCATACCAGTACTTACATATGGATCCGAGACTTGTGTGCTTAGCAAAAAGCATTCTGACCTCTTAGCCGCGTTCGAGATAAAAGTCTTACAGAGAATTGTTGGCCCCGTATGTGAGGAAGGACGATTCCGGAGACTCTATAATGATGAGATCTACGAGCGTTACCGCGATGTCGACATAGTGAAGAAAATTAAGCTCGGTAGGCTCCGGTGGGCAGGACACCTAGCTCGCATGAGCGAAGAGGATCCTGCTCGGAAAGTCCTTTGCGGTAGGATTTATGGAACACGACAGCGATGCCGGCCAAGCCTACGCTGGAAGGATAGCGTAGACCAGGACGCCCAGAGTTTAGGGATGCCTAACTGGATGACATCGGCTCGAAATCGGGACCGGTGGAGAGACTTTTTGCGGGAGGCCAGGACCGGACCCCGGTTGTAGAGCCAAATATGATGATGATGATGGCTGAGAGTAATGGTACAGAGGCGCAACATCCACTACTGCTTTCTTTATAGAAGCCCCAACTTAGACAGAGCTTCAACTCTTCACGAGATTGACGCACTGTCTGACTCAAACTCAAAAATGCGTGCCTTTGGTGTCGATGATAAACGGCTTCATTGGATTAGAAGCTATCTTTTGAACCGCTGAATTCAAGTTGTTTTGGACGGATTCAAGTCTGAATTACACCACATAAATGCTGGCTTTCCCCAGGGCTCTGTTCTGTCCCCGACACTCTTTCTCATTTTTATTAATGATTTCCTATCTGTGACTTTGAATCCAATTCACTCTTTCGCTGACGACAGCCCTCTCAGCTTCTCATCCCTCCAGAGGAACGTCCCTCCACATCTCATGTGGAACTCAAACAACTTCGTATGTTAAGCACGCTAAATTCTGACCTAGACAGCATAATAATTTGGGGTGAAAACAATCGAGTAGAATTTAACGCTTCCAAAACCCAATGCTGTCTCCTGTCGTCCAAGCGAATCCCAAATCCCATGCCATTATCCATGAATGGCACCTGCATCGAGGAAACTGAAAATCTCGAAATTCTCGGTATGTGCGTCAACGACAAGCTTCGTTGGAATGGCCACATATTTACCGTCGCCAAAAATGCTGCGAAATGTTTAGGTTTTCTAACCCGGTGCAAGAAATTGTTCCCTCCCTCTGACCTGGCTACTATCTACAAGGCCTTTATTCGCCCTTAACTTGAGTACAATTGTCATATCTGTTCTGGTGCGCCTAAAACCACCTTGCATCAACTAGATAAAATACAAAACGGTGCGATAAAACTTATCGGTGACGAAAACACTGCGAAATCAATTGATTCGCTTAATCACCGCAGGAACGTCTCCTGCTTGTCACTGTTTTATCGCTTCTTCCACCAGCGGTGCTCAAGAGAAATAGCCAGTTGCATGCCACCTCTCCTTGTATTCAACCGCAACACTCGTGGCGCTTTAAATGCACATCAGTTTACCCTTAAGCCCTTCTTCGGACGTACAGTTAAGTTCAGGGATTCGTTCTTCAGCCGTACAACACGTATGTGGAATGCTCTGCCAAGCTCTGTCTTTCCACATCACTATGATCCACAGACATTCAAGACACAAGCTCATATACATCTCCTCTCTTCTTTTCCTTTTCCTTAACGCCCACGCTGTACCAAGCATATTGCCGAACATAATAAGGGTGCGAACCCCTTTTTGCGTGCGCGAATTATAAAAAAACAAAAAAAAAATCCACTTTTCACCTTGTTCTGAGCGCTAGCGTCGGAATCGCCCTATCTGATTTTGACAATAATATCTATAGTATGTAGGCATTTGCCTTGCCATCTAATCATCCAGTTGTTGGTTAAGCTATTTAGCTGGCTGGCAACAAATTCTGTTGGTCAGATTAAGACTTAGATAATCAGCATGCTGCATTCTTTCTTTTTCGATGTTGTGTCGTGAAGTCAAAATCCTGCAAATATATACACCATCTAGCGATTCGCTGCAAAATATCTTTCTTCTCTTTAGTTGCCTTAAGTGCATTATAATCGATTATTATAGTAAACTTAATTTCTAGGACATAAGTGCGAAAATGCTTTGCGGCAACTACAACTGCGAGTGTCTCGAGCTCGTAACTATGGTATTTCACTTCATAAGGTCTCGTAGCTTGGCTGTAGTAAGTTACCACATGCCGTTGCCCATCTATTAATTGAAATAAAATAACTCCGTATCCAATCGAGCTGGCGTTAGTATGTAGCTCTGTTACACGTTCAGGATCGAATATTATGAGAACTGGTCTTTTTGTCAGCTGACTAATAACATACTGCCTAGCCTCCTCACATTCTTTGCTCCAGTCAAAATTTGCATTTGTCTTTGTTTAGGAAGTTAGACACCCAGTTATTGCTGCAACTTTTTTGGTAAACTTCCGGAATTAATTTGACAAGCCCATAAATTGTCGAATTTCTTTAACATTGGTTGGTACTGGAGATCTTACGAGAGCGTCAACCTTTGATTTGCCCGGTCTTATTCCGTCAGCTGTAATTTCCCGTCCCAAATACTCAATGCTTTTCAGTAGGAATTGCCATTTGTTTACGTTCTGTGAAAATGCACTATCAGTCAGTACTTTTGGAGCTAAATCGAGTTTTTCGAGACCCTCTTGTACGGTCCTCGATGGAATTTACATATCATCAAGGTAAACCAGAGCAACAGTATCTTTAAGTTGCCCGAGATCATTGTTGATTGCTCGTTGAAACACTGCCGGTGCGTTAGCCAACCTGAACGGCATTCGTAAGTATTCATAGTGTCCGTCTGGTGTCACGAACGCAGTTTTCTCTACGGAATCATTTGCAATAGGGTTTTGATGGAATCCCGAGGATATCTAATGCTGTAAAGTACTTTCGAGGCAAAGCATCCTTTATGGTAAGTCGATTTAGGGCTCGATAATCAACGCAAAGGCGATTCTGACCATTCTTCTTCCGAACTAGTATGATTGGACTCCCAAGAGAGGAATAACTACCTCGTATGATTTGATGTGCTTTTTAGTCTGCCACAATCTCTTTTACAATTAGACGCTCTAAAAACGCCAACCTGTACGGCCGGTAGTAAGCGGTTGTAGCGCGCTCTAATTGAATTTGAAGTAAACCAGTTGCTGGGTAGCCTTGTACAATAAAGTCTTTCTATTTTTCTAAGAGTGTCTGTAGTTGTATGTCATTTTCCTCTAACGTCAATTTTCTCGGTTAATAATATTGGATTATTTCCAATACCTTGCACAAACAGAAAATGGACCCGTCTCTCTGCAAACAATTGATCAGCAACAGCACTTACCAACGAGCAAGCCGGTGTCTAATAAGCAATGGTAAACTTTTCCATTAATAACTACAGCTGTGGTACTATCTGTTGTCATGAAGTTATTGCACAGATTCACTGTCTGTCGGCACGCTGTTTTGCTCTACACGTTTTCTTCTCATGGCCTACCTTACCGCAGAAACTGCACTTCATATTATTGACATTCGGTTCGTCTGGTGTTTTCGAGTCTTGACTACTTGTTGATGGTCGTTTGTTCAATAATCAGTATACATACTTTCATGTGCCCTATTTTCCACAATTTCTTTCAGTATCCGAGCCACAGCGTTTAGAAGGAAACTGTAGAGTACCTACTCTTTCAGATATCTTAGACAGATCTGCATTTTTGTTCTACTGATGATCTCGATGTTGGAGTTCTCTTCGTCGCCTTGGAGATTGAAGAATTGACGACAAATGGTCGATAAGACTTTGAACTATCTGTGACATAGCAAACGTTATCGAATTTCGCAGACCAACATCAGCGATGCATCCTATTACAATTCGTATAACATACTCTGGGGAACGTCAAAAAGTTAGAGGTTGATTTGGGAAACCTTTTTCATGACGAAACATGTATAAGAATCAAAATCGCTGCTCTTAGCATTAGCCACCTGCCTGAACCAGACCAATTGAGAACGCATGACCCAAAGGCTGGCATAGATCTTTCCAGCGATAATGTTGGTACCCATACTTTTCTTCCATAACTTCGCCCTTCCTTCACACATAAATTCGTGGTATGACATCAAAATCATTTAACCGTCCCTTTCTACCCTAATGTTTATATCTGAAGTCCATTGCGTGATACTTATACGCGAATGATCCGGATTGAAACTAGGAAACCCGACATGATCTCCGGAGCTGCGCTCTTTCCGCGTTACCATATTTAAAATTGAGTTTAACGCATCCATAAAGATTATTGGATTTTCAATTTTCTGTACTTCATCAACATCGACCGACCACACAACCATATACTGCTGATTAGCGAGACAGCACCGCCACACGATAACGAACAAAGATTAACCGTTACCAAACGATCACACGTCAGAACACGATTGAAGAGAACGGCGTCTGCACTGTCGAACAGCACAACAAAAGAATAGGGTTTATATGGCAAGCAAAACTAGTTTTAATACTAATCAACTGTCCTTTACAATGCTTATGTCTGAGAGCTGTACAAGAACTCGATAGAAAAGCGAGACAGACAGCACCGCCACACGACGACAAACAAACAAAACACCGTTATCAAGTGGTAATGCGTCAAAACACAACTCAGGAAGGAGAATGTCGTCTCCACTGTCACACCGCACAACAAAAATCCATCCATAATTTATTTGTTTCTTCGTTTCAAAACGCTACGTACACCGCAGGGGGTGAATATAGACCCCCGAATACCACCGAATTTTTATTCACGAAATTAACCTTTAGGTATTTGCCACCTTAGCGGATACACCCTGTATATAACTGAACATAGAAATTATTCAAAAAAATTGTATGTAGGTATAGTACTTGAAATATTTATATGTAACTGAATGTAGAACTTATTGAAAAAAAAAATTTATATATACATGACTGACACGAAGTTTTACCAAAACAAAACGCCACAGAATTTTTATTTTTTGATATATTTTATTGCATCAAAGTAAAAAATTTCCACAAATACCAAATTTTCGAGTTAGCAGTTTTCGATTTGGCCACTCTTAGCCGCGATTATGGCCTTCAAACGGCCGACAAAGCTATTGTATGCAGCACGAAAGTGGCTCTGCGGTATTTTGGCCCATTCCCGGCGAAGCGTTTGCTTGAGATGACCGACACTTTGGTATTTTTTTGCCCCAACCTTGCTCTTCAAAATACCCCAAACCGAGCGGATTTACATGCGGTGAATTTGATGGCCGTTGGGCAGTGGAAATGAACCGCGGAACGTTGTTTCTCAGCCAATCTTGATTGACACGCGCTTTATGACTCGGCGCCGAGTCCTGTTGAAATGTCCAGGCTCTGCGGCCGAAATGTTTTTGTGCCCAAGGCTTCAACGTTCCCTACAACGCATGATCCCGATAAATTTGAGGATTTATCTTGATGCCACGGTCCAAAACAACGAGCGGTGAATGGCTTTTGGCCGTTACGGCGGCCCAAACCATCGGCGGCGCTTGGTTTCGAGTGGCAATCCGTTGGTCCAAAGTTTCAGTAGAATGGCCGGGCAAGTAAATCCAGTCGTTTTGCTGGTTCACATATTGCTCAACAACGAACGGTGACTCATCGGACAAAATCAATTTCGGCAAATCGCCACTTTCGTGCAAGCGCAACAACTCCTTTGCTCTTTCCACTCTAACTTTTTTTTTAGCATCGGTGAGACCATGCGTTTTTTGGAATTTCAAGGCCTTTAGTCCAAGATGATCTTTCAATATGTGCCGCATCCGTTCGAGCGAAATGTTCGCCGCGCAAGCCATTTTTCTGCTACGGCGCAGATTCCGAGCCAATTTGGCCTTCACCTTCCGAATGATATCCGGCGATGTTGCAGTGCGTTTCGATCCACCACCATGGCGTGTTGCAATGCTGCCAGTATCGTTATAACGATTTATGGTGCGATACACAAACATTTTATTCACATGCAGATGTTTTAACTGGTTAACAATCTGCGGCTGTGGTTTTCCAGCCAGAAATACAGCAATCACACTATTACGCTTGAGTTTTATTGCGGATATCTTTTTTCTGAATACTTCCCACTAAAATGCTTTTGTACGCTTGTAAACAATGGAATGAACTGTCATTAGTGTAAATTTGAGCGCTCTGTCATCACAAGTTTGACAGCAATGACAGTCTGAAGTTGGTAACACTTCGTGTCAGTCAACCGGTAGTACTTATTGAAAAATATATACAGGGTGTTCGGGTTTGGGGTGCTAATCCGTTAAGTGGTGGTTCCTTGATTCATTCTGAGAAAAAAATCAATTTTTGATATCCATCGAGTTGCAGGGTGTTTCTTGCATTTGCATTCGTTTGAAAACTATGATGCTTTAAAGTAAAAAAAATACGATTTTTTTATAAAATTCAAATTTTCTCAAAAATAACCGTTATAATTATTTATTTTTTTTACCTTGTTTTAATTCGCCTTGATATTCTCTACAATTCCTAGTACAAAGTTTGGCTAGAGACTCTCGATTTATTGCGATTTAAAGGTTTGAATATGTGATGAAAAAATTATCATTTTATTTTTAAATACTTTATTAGGTAAAATTACTACATGTAGTTATAAAAGAAGCTCAAAACGTCCTCCTTGTGATTGAATATAGGCTTATATTCGTTTAAGATGGCCTAAAAACCCGAGCGAAAAAAAAACAAAACAAAAAAACACCAGATAAAACCGCTGGTCACTGGCGTGATGCATCTGGCTAACGGTAAATACTCGCATTTGATATTTTGTGTGCGGTTACTGTCTCTGCTTCGGTCTCTTGTGTGGCGATTATGGTTGAGTAAGCAGTGTCTTTTGTCTTAATGATGGCAGAGTTTTCAGCTGAGGAGTACGTTGATATCCATTTTTTCACAAAACAAACATAATTTCAGCACCGCTTCAGTGTAAACGTATGGGCTGGTGTATTGGCGATAATTTATGCAAATGGAGTTGAAAGCAACAGAACATTTAACAATCGAATCATGAATCATTCAACAAAAAGTTCCTGTTGCAATGGGTAATGTAAAAAAGGTCCCTAGTGCGCAAAGGCCTTTCAGGAGCATACAAATAAAACAAGGATAAGATATCCGGGCAATCAATGGAGACTGTAAATACGTCCCTAACAAAATTTAATAAGCAAATCTCTCTTCTCGCTGAAAGTGGTTGAAGGTCGATCAATAAACATCTAGCCTTATATGAAGGATAACAATCACCGCAGTGCATTATCTTGTAAAAGATTTTTGAATTCTCTCAATTCTAATACAATACAAATTAATATTAGAGTATAACGCAACCATATTCTAGAATGGAGCGCACAGTTGCAACATATATACTTTTTAAAGTATAAGGATCTTTAAACTCAACAGCATGTCTCTTAAGAAAAGCCGAAGATGCCCATGCTTTTGCAGATATATATTTTTAATTTTGGTGGGGGCAGATCG
Organism: Nephrocerus scutellatus; assembly: GCA_947095585.1. Classification (NCBI taxonomy): domain Eukaryota; kingdom Metazoa; phylum Arthropoda; class Insecta; order Diptera; family Pipunculidae; genus Nephrocerus; species Nephrocerus scutellatus. The sequence goes on along the minus strand of OX352761.1, from coordinate 57,076,663 downwards.
CCCCTATTTATTTGGCTTATTACAAGCTAATAGCATTATCTTAAAACTAACATCATTAACTTAAAGCTAAGACACAAGATATTGTTACAAGCTAATATTCAACTTAATAACTAAGACATGTTAAAGATAGGGAGAACGGTGAAGGAGATCAAGTTTAAGGCAGGGAGTACTGCGGTTGAAATCGAAAACACTGAGGTTTAAGTTAACCTTTCGCAGCATACAGGAAATAGATTCGTTAGAGCCGTACGTGGTGCGGTGTGTCGGTAGATAGAAGAGAAGTGGGAAATGTAGATTACGGGGGTTAGTGTTTAAAAAAATAGAGTTATATAAAGACGCGCAGTCGATGGAGCCTAGGAGAAGACGATGTATGAAAAGAATGTCAGCAGGCAGTGTCTCTGCGTTCCTCAAGTGTTTTTAAGTTTGTGAGGTTTAGACGATCTTGGTAGGGGGCAGGATAAGGTGATTGCCCCGGGTTAGCCCCGAAGAGCAAATCGAAGAAAACGACGTTGGACGCTCTCGATTCTAGACACATGAATTTGATGATAGGGGGACCATGCTTGACTAGCGTACTCGAGGAGGGGACGGACAAACGTGATATAGAGGGATCTAGTCACAAAAGGGTTGGAAAATTCTTTGGACCGCCGTTTAATAAAGCCAAGTGATGAGTAAGCTTTAAGAATGATTCCATCAATATGAGAACGGAAATTTAGCTCCGAGTCGCACAGTATGCCAAGGTCATGAAAAGATTGAACGCGGGAAATGGGTTGGTCGTGGAGATGGTAATGTCTGGGAGGGGGTTTGTTGCACTTACGTGATAAGGTAATAGTTTGACATTTGGTGATATTGAGCTCTAGGTCGAAAAACGGTCTAGGTCTTGTTGAAGGAGACAAGAGTCTTGTGGAGAAGAAATTGGTTTGAAAAATTTGGTATCGTCAGCATAGAGAGAAATGGAGGAATTTTTGGTGACCCTATCGAGATCATTTATAGTAAGAATGAAGAGAAGGGGGCCCAGATGGCTGCCTTGTGGTACACCAGAGGTTGTCATGAATGTGGTTGAGATGACGGACCTGAAGCGAACATTATAAAGACGGTTTTCTAGATAGGAAGATATCCATTTTAGCAATAAAGGTTCAAAGCCGAGGGCAGACAATTTAAAAAGGATTAATTCATGAGATATCTTATCAAAAGCCTTACTGAAATCAGTTGCGACAACGTCGACTTCGTTGCCGTTCTCTAAGGCTGTAAGAGCGGAGGACACGAATTCAACGAGGTTAGTGGTGGTTGATCTACCTTTAAGAAAGCCATGTTGGCTCGGAGAGATAAGAGACTTACAATGGAAGCTTAGAGTTTCGTATAAAATACTTTCGAAAAGTTCGGGTATATGAGAAAGCTTAGCAATGGGGCGATAATTAGTTACATCATTCTTTGATCCTTTTTTGTGTATCGGGGTTATGAAAGAGGTCTTCCAAATTTGAGGAAATTCTCCTTGTGAGAGGGATAGTTGAAAGAGGTTAGAAAGGGGGAGGGAGAGACTGGAGGAACATATTTTAAGAAATTTGGCGGGAAGGCCATCTGGGCCGTGTGAGAATTCATCATTAAAGTTTTGTAATTTATTTTCGATAACAGTGGGGTCGATAGTTTGAGAGAGAAAGGGGCCATTGGAGAAGTTAAGTAAGTAATTGAAATATGAAGGGTCTGGTACGAAGGGGTTGTCAGCGAAAGATTGTTTGAAGAAGGTAACAAAAAAGTTGCCAATGGTATGTGGATCGGTTGAAGTAGTGTTTTCATATGAGAGTGATGGAGGGTAGCCATCGGACTTCCTTTTATAGTTGACGAATTGAAAAAAGGACTTATGGTCGTTAATGAGATTGTCTTGAGCTTTATTAAGATAGCGCTGGTAGAGAGAGTTATAAAGCTGGGTGAATTGCAAGTAAGTACCGAGGTAGTTGGAATAGTCGGAAAGAGAATAGGTACGAAGGTAGGTTGCCCATAACTTGTTTCTCTTGTTTCGTAAGGACCGAAGTCTTCGATTATACCAAGGAGGAGATGTAGATGAGGTTTTGAGGAATTAAGTAATTCTCTGTAAAAAATTGAGATGGCATCATTTAAAGATAAATTGTGAAACTCAAAAGAATACCTGCTAATGTAGTCATTGATTTTGCGAAAATTAGCTTTATGATAGTCGTAAAAAGAGAGAACTATGGAAGGAGGGGACTGTAGTGGAGCGTTATGAAAAAAAGAAAGAAGAAGGGGGGGGGGTGAAAATTATCAATAGTCGATAGAGTTAGAGGACTAACTGAGACAGAGGAATTAATGGGATCGGTTGTGAAAATAAGATCTAATTGCCTACCTATATAATTAAGGACGCCACTAACTTGGCTTAGGCTAGAGTCTGTAAGCCGATCTACAAAGAGACATTCCTTGGTCGAGTTGGGATACGAAGCAGTGAAAAAGGATATATCATCTGATACAGTCCAGTGCAGTTGGGGCAAATTAAAAGCGCCGAAAATAAGGATGTCGTCAAGGGAGTCAGAAATGTCGATTAATTGGTCAATGGCATCAATAATAAGTTGGTAGGATTCGATAGGTTGGGCCGGTTGAATATAACAACACATAACGTACAGGGACCTCCGGGGGAGTGTTATTTGATTGAAACGAAATCGATTTTAGAAGACGAAGAAATAGCGACAAGAGACGTGTCAAGGTCATTTTGGATGGCAAGCAGGACGCCTCGACAGGGAGAGTTTATCATAGGACGGGTGACCTCGTCATCTCGAAACACATTAAATGATGGGGGAATATGGGATCTAATAAAATTAGGGTATTTAGCTCCAGTTTTAAGATCAAACTTAGGGAAGGAATTGTTTGTATGGGCATATGTCGCTGGTAGTTGAGAGGAAACAGAGTGAGAGGCTGGAGTTAATTGAAACGAGACTCGTTTTGGTACATGTACATGATTTCGAGGCTGTTTGGGTGGAAGAGGAGCAGATTTGATGGGTTTTGGAGTTGGTTTAGGTTTATGAAGTTGGTTAGAATGTGGTAGGTTTCGAGCAACATGATGGCGAGCCTGTTTGGGTGGAATAGGAGCAGATTTGATTGGTTTAGGAGCTGGTTTGGGTTTAGGGAGGATGTTAATTTGAGGTAGGTTTTAAAATTTAACGGGGGATGCGAAATTAGGGAAGATATTGGTTTTATAAGTCCAATTTGAGTCTGTTTTTGGGATGGAGTTAGAAATGGGTCGATTTATTATTTCATTCTATTTCATCATTGTCATGTTGTCAATTTTAACTTCTTTATTAGAAGAGAATAACCAGGAGTATTTCGCGGGCAGGAAGATCTTAAAGCTCTTGGTTTTCGATTTGGCGCGAGCTAATGGCTGACATTGGATACCAGTAATGAAGAATTTCTGCTTCAAAATATTGCATACCCAGGAAGCATTAGCGTGGTAGGGGACGCCCTTAAGGAAGAAGATAGCGGTATGGTGACTAATAGGGGCCTCGTTTCTCTTTTTAGATAAATTATTTAGGTCGTTTAGTCTTTTGATACGATTGGCCCAATCAACATGAGTCCATCGTTCTCCTAATTTTTTGAGAGTAGAGTACTGGGTGGTTTGTGGTCGGTCAGGAGAGGGTGTGTTAAGATGGGTGGCTGGGTGAGGTGATACGTTAATAATTTCGTCATGAATTGACATATTATTTATTGAGTTATGATGATTTTTATTTGGAATAAAGTCAACCTTACTAGATAGTATTTTTAGTTCTTCAGTAATTTCCCCGAGGCTAGAGTGGGTTATTGAAAGCTCAGCGTTGTTAGCATTGGAATTAAGGACTAATTCATTGATGAGCTCGGATTGAAGAGTCAGGCGAAGAGATATGTCATCGATGCGTGATGATTGGGTTGATTGAGACGAGGTACTCATCGAGAGATAATCACATTGTAAATTCAATTTATTGGTAGCTTCGATTACCAATTCCAATTTGTCCACGATGTCTTGCGAGGGTGTTTGGAAGATTTGCGTTTTGCGAGATTTGATCAGATTAGCGATGGATTCTGTCGATTCTTCGTTAACATTACCTATCATTTTTAGCTGCTTCTCAATCAAGTTTATTTTTGATAGGTATAACTCAGCATTAGAATGAATGGTCGAATTAATTTCATCGAGGCTTTTCAGCATGTAATCGTATTTGGAGAGTTGGTGAAGGATCTTGGTGTGGTTTTCCATTGAAAGTGTTTTTACAGCTTCGTTGCTGCATTTAATTGCTCTGAGAATGTCTGAAAGAGAGACTTCCTTACATTCATCGCAGAAGAACCAGAAATGGTCAGCGAAGTCTTTCAAATAAAGAATTGATCTTTTACGCAGACCAACACAAAGAGCATGGTACGACTTGCCACAGATTCCCCTACATTTCACCCAATCTTGGTGATCGTCATTGGTTGTGCAAGCCTCGTTTCCACATATCATAGTTAAATTCACTTGAATTCAAAAATTCACTTCAAAGAGGATAAAGTAAAGGCGAGCACTATAAGTATAAACACTGGGGAGGTCGACGATCAGTAAATTGTTCTTTACTATTTTCAGTTCAGTGGGTCAGTTATAACGACACAATATTCTGCTGATGTAAGGGCTAAACCGTCTCAAGGTCGACGAACAGGAAAGCTATATGTAGCACACGAAATAACGTTGATGGAAAAAAGCACTATAAATGTAAGCACTGGTTAAAGAGCAGCAGATTATTGTTTACTATATCAAAAATGTAGGTCAGTTATTACGACATACAATATATTATTTAAGCAAACACAATAGCGATCAACGAAACTATATGGAGCACACGAAATAACGTCGATGACCGAAAAATTGCAAGTAAGTAAGAAAAATAACGAACTGGAAAACAAAATTGAATTGCGCTTAATTAGCAGGTCGGGAGAGACGGAAAAACACGTCCGAACAGTTTGAAAGCGTTTTGCAATGCTGCCAGTATCGTTATAACGATTTATGGTGCGATACACAAACATTTTATTCACATGCAGATGTTTTAACTAGTTAACAATCTGCGGCTGTGGTTTTCCAGTCAGAAATACAGCAATCACACTATTACGCTTGAGTTTTATTGCGGATATCTTTTTTCTGAATATTTCCCACTAAAATGCTTTTGTACGCTTGTAAACAATGGAATGAACTGTCATTAGTGCAAATTTGAGCGCTCTGTCATCACAAGTTTGACAGCAATGACAGTCTGAAGTTGGTAACACCTCGTGTCAGTCACCCGGTAGTACTTATTGAAAAATATATACAGGGTGTTCGGGTTTGGGGTGCTAATCCGTTAAGTGGTGGTTCCTTGATTCATTCTGAGAAAAAAATCATTTGGGAGGGGGAGGGGTCAATTTTTGATATCCATCGAGTTGCAGGGTGTTTCTTGCATTTGCATTCGTTTGAAAACTATGATGCTTTAAAGTAAAAAAAATATGATTTTTTTATAAAATTCAAATTTTCTCAAAAATAACCGTTATAATTATTTATTTTTTTTTACCTTGTTTTAATTCGCCTTGATATTCTCTACAATTCTACAATTCAGATATAAAGGTTTGAATTTGTGATGAAAAAATTATCATTTTATTTTTAAATACTTTATTAGGTAAAATTACTACATGTAAGTATAAAAGATGCTCACAACGTCCTCCTTGTGATTGAATATAGGCTTATATTCGTTTAAGATGGCCTGAAAACCCGAGCGAAAAAAAAAACACCAGATAAAACCGCTTCACTGGCGTGATGCATCTGGCTAACGGTAAATACTCGCATTTGATATTTTGTGTGCGGTTACTGTCTCTGCTTCGGTCTCTTGTGTGGCGATTATGGTTGAGTAAGCAGTGTCTTTTGTCTTAATGATGGCAGAATTTTCAGCTGAGGAGTACGTTGATATCCATTTCTTCACAAAACAAACATAATTTCAGCACCGCTTCAGTGTAAACGTATGGGCTGGTGTATTGGCGATAAATTATTTATTTATTTATTTATTTAGTCTAAGATATAAACAGACTTAAAAAAAACTTAAAAAATAAAATTTACATGAATTTATATTATGTAAGAAATTTATTATCTAAATAGATCATAAGAAAAAAGTAAGAAATTTATTATCTAAATAGATCATTTATAAGTTTCTTAAACGCTAATTTTGACATGGAAAAATCAATTAGATTGCAAATGGAGTTGAAAGCAACAGAACATTTAACAATCGAATCATTCAAAAAAAAGTTCCCGTTGCAATGGGTAATGTAAAAAAGGTCCCTAGTGCGCAAAGGCCTTTCAGGAACATACAAATAAAACAAGGATAAGATATCCGGGCAATCAATGGAGTCTGTAAATACGTCCCTAACAAAATTTAATAAGCAAATCTCTCTTCTCGCTGAAAGTGGTTGAAGGTCGATCAATAAACATCTAGCCTTATATGAAGGATAACAATCACCCCAGTGCATTATCTTGTAAAAGATTTTTGAATTCTCTCAATTCTAATACAATACAAATTAATATTAGAGTTCCAAATAACGCAACCATATTCTAGAATGGAGCGCACAGTTGCAACATATATACTTTTTAAAGTATAAGGATCTTTAAACTCAACAGCATGTCTCTTAAGAAAAGCCAAATATGCCCATGCTTTTGCAGATATATATTCAATGTGCTTACTGAAAGTTAAACCACAGTCCATCATTATGCCTAAGTCACAAATTTGACTCACTTTAGGAATGGAAATCGTTCCAAGACTATATGTATTTGAATGCTTGAGCAGGCCTCTATAAAATGATATTGATTTGCATTTTAAATGGTTAATACGCAAGAGATTTGTATTACACCAATCACTAAATATATCAAGATCTTCTTGTAATATGTGAGAGTCCTCCAAGCTAGAAATTTTGAAAAAATATTTAACATCATCTGCAAATAAGAGATTTTTTGATGACCTAAGATTTGTATTTATGTCATTTATAAATAAAAGAAACAAAAGAGGACCGAGATGACTACCTTGGGGTACACCTGACAAAACCTGGAAAGATTTCGAACAAAACTCGTTTACACAAACCAAGTTCCATCTATTACTTAGATAAGATTTTATCCAATCCATAATTGGGGATCGAAATCCAATAGCTTTTAGTTTTAAAATTAAAAGGTTATGATTCACGGAATCAAAAGCTTTTTCAATATCATTATAGACGCAATCGCCTTGACAGTTTTCACGAAACGCCGAGTAAATATAGTTCGAAAATATGACTAAATTCGATACAACTGACCGTTTCGGGAAAAATCCATGTTTAATTGAACCATTCATATTACCATCGACATTAAATAGTGAATGTTATTTACAATTACAATTTGCCACTCCTCCTTGATGATGTTTCTGTTTTTAGTAGATTCTTGCACACATACCAACATGATGGTGCACCTAGTCACTACGGTATAAATGTTAAGAATTGGTTAAATGAAAATTATCCAAAGATTTGTATTGGAAGAAATGGTCCAATTTATTGGCCTGCAAGATCCCCAGACTTAACAGTATTAGATTTGTACGTATGGGGGACGATGAAGTCGCTTGTATACTCCAAAAAAATTGATACAAAAGAAGAAATTATACAACGAATACACACAGCAGCTTAATAGATAAGGGAAGAATTACCAAGAATTGAAATAACCAAATGCATACTTAGACAAGGAGGACATTTTGAGCATCTTTTATAACTAGGCGCTGTGGCTCAGTGGAAATGCGCGTGGCTACTGAGCAGGAGGTTCGTGGTTCGAATACCAGTAACACCAAAAGTATTTATCACGGTGTCCAACCTCTCACGAATTGGTGACAAACGTTCCGAGAAAAATAACTTGTCACGGAAAGCTTCTCAATTCGCCGTTCGGATCCGGCCTTAAATTGTAGGTCCTTTCCATTTGTGTCAAAAAATATACATGCGCAACACAAATGTTCGCGAGAAGCTAGGCCTTGGACCGCAATGGTCTATCGCGCCGAATATTATTATTATTATTTATAACTACATGAGTTATATATGCACCAGAACTCCCACATACAACAAAGCAAGATCAGCATGATATCATATTCAACCACAGACATACAACAAAGAGAACAAAGGAATGATGACTCAAATAAACGACTTCGAAGCCAACGCGCAATTCAAGCAGACAACAAAGGAATGATGACTCAAATAAACGACTTCGAAGCCAACGCGCAATTCAAGCAGACAACAAAGGAATGATGACTCAAATAAACAACTTCGAAGCCAACGCGCAATTCAGGCAGACAACAAAGAGAACAAAGGAAAGACGTTAATGTATTATGACTAAGAAATATGTAAAACAGAATCTATATAAATAAGAACTTGAATTGTATTCAAAGCAGAACTTAAGTAGACTTGAAACACATCAGTCGTAGGTTTTCAAATAAAAATAATTTTTAAAAATACTTTTTGTATTTTCAATAATTAAATTGGCGCAGTCGGTAGGATAGTCACTATATTTGTGCTATCCAAGTAAAAAACCAACGTTCCGTTTTTAAATAGTGAATTTACTTTTTCAAACAAAAGTTTCTAAAATTAACTACAGTTTGAAGTAATAACTATAAAATTCGGTATCGCTAAAAAAACTTTAAAGTGAAATAAAAACGTACAAAAATCGACGGAAATAAAAACACTTTAAAATAAATTCAGTGAATTATCAATTCAGTGAATTAATCGAAAGGATCAATTAATAGCTCAATCCAACGCATATGGTAATGCTATAAAATTCCGTAGAGGAAAATTGATTCTTGAATGGCAAAACTGGCTACTGGTTTACCCATTACCAACGAAGAAGGAAATAAATAAATTAACATTTGAAGAACCTAAAAAAGTATCTGCTATACTTTCAACAAAATTACTAAAGAAGAAAAGACAGCTTAATGATCAAGAAATTCAGAAAGAAGAAGTTACAGGAGGCAAAGACCAGATTTACAAACGAAGAAAACAGTTCATCAGAAGAGGACCTTCAATTATACAACATTAGGAATCAGCCGATTCCTGAAGAATTACGTAAGAATAAGAACAAAGATAACATTAAAGAGTTATATATTAATAAAGAAGAATTTAATTTAGAAAATAATAATCTTAACAGTAATATTTTTAACAAGATTTTGGGTAGTAATAATTTAAGTAATAAAAGTGAAAATTGTGAACAAATTTCCAAAAATAAAACAAATAATCCTGGTAGTAATATTTTTGAAAAGATTCTGGGCAGTAATAATTTAAGTTTCAAAAGTGAAAATTGTGAACAGATTTCTAACAATAAAACAAACATGAGTCTAAACCCAGATAACATTGGTCAACTCGGTCAAGTAGACGAGACACCAAAGAAAAATTTAACGCTTGACCCATTAAAATATATTGAAAAATTGCATACATTCGATGGTCGTCCAGAAGACCTCTACACATTCTTAACAAACGTAGATGATATCATCCCTACATTGCTAGAATACAATGCACAATCGCAGAGAATGTGTATTAACATTCTCAAATCTAAATTTATCGGCAAGGCAAAACGTTGTATTGAGATTCATTCTAACCTGCAAAAATGGCAGGACATAAAGCAAATGCTAGTAAACAATTTTGGAGGATTTAAAAACTCTTTCCAGCTGTACGAAGACCTTCGTCAGACCAGCTTCAAAGGTGATGTTTTAGAATTCTATAATAATATCCAAAAAATCTTGTGTGATTTAAATCAGAAAAGCGTTCAGGAAAATAAAGAACACGAAGTAGAAAATAATAACCTCACTGCTTTAAACATTTTTAAAGAAAAGGTTCCAACTCATATGAGGACTATCGTCTATGCTTTAAAGCCAACAAGCTTACAACAAGCTCTCTACGAGCTCACACAAGCAGGATTCGTCAATTCAAGTCCTCTCGAAGAAAGGATACAAAAACCTCAAAATACCCAAAATAAAAACTTTCAACCAAGAATTTATTATCCTCAACAACAAGGTCTTAGACCAAACTTTCAAAATCAGGCACTATTTAGAAATAACTTTAATAATAATAATTTTAGACCACAACAAACGTTCAGACCCCCGTTTAACCATTATAACAACAATCAGAATAACAATAATTTCAGACCTCAAAATAATTTTAATAATAATAGGAACTATAATAACAATTATAATAATCAAAGGCCACAACCCATGGATGTAGATCCTGGAAGTAGCCAACTACGGCGAATAGCGCCTCGACAAATGAACTACACGAGAAAAAACCATAACAATGAATATTATAAAAACGAAAGGAACAATCCTGCGGGATCAAACGAAATAAAAATTAACCAAGAACATGATACAAATTTTCGGGCACAGGCCTCGGAAACAAATCAGGACTTCCCTACCTCAGGAAAAGAAAACAAAGGGGCAGACGCCCTTTCAAGAATTAAAATAGATCAAATAAATGCATTAGAAGAAGACCTAGTCTCTACTCAACATTCAGTAGAATCTGATAGTACAGATTTAATTTCTATAACTGATAAACCATTAAACATGTTTAAGAGACAAATCATAATAAAAAAGACAGACATTGATTCAGACAAAATTACATTCCCATACAAAGGAAAAAGATTAATTACTATCACTCGAAAAGACTTTACAGACAAAGACTTTGAATTCATAATATCAGAGTGTGACACAAACATTACAAATTCTATATTTTTTAATAACGATGAGATATCTCTAAAAATATACGAGACAGAAGACGAACTCTTCTTAAAATTCCAGAACTATTGGAAAAAACACCACAACGGACAAAAGCTATTTAGAACAATGACAAATTTAATAAATTTATACCCTCCAAGAACGGAAGACGAAATATTAAAAGTACACAAATCACATAATCACATAGGCATAGAAAAAACCTATTTAGAAATAATTAGAAAATTCTATACACCAAATCTGAGAGAATTAATCAATAAAATAATTAATAATTGTGAAATTTGCAACTTCAAAATTAAACGAAACCCAATCAAACTCCCATACGAAAAAACCCCCACACCTCAAGGTCCACACATACATTACCACATGGATTTATATATCGTACAAAAAAATAAAACCATTCTAACTTGTATAGACAAGTTTTCAAAATTTGTGGCAGTGGAGAAAACAGAATCCAAGAATCAATTAGATGTTCTAAATGCTATGATAAAAATCTTTAGTTATATGACCAGACCAAAACTCTTAACAATAGACAATGATACAACATTTGGTTCTCCGACGATAACCAAATATCTCACAGAAAACGAAATACTCACTCATACCACTACACCTTATCGACACACAGGAAACTCAGCCATAGAACGATTCCATAGTACTCTAAACGAGAACCTTAGACTCTTTGAAAGAGAAAAAAACAATTTAGTCGACAATTTAGCGCGATCAGTAGAAGTCTACAACCGGACAATACATCTAACTACATTAGAGAAACCCAACGATGTACATTTCGGTAAAGTGAATCCAATAAAAATTTATGAAAGAATAGAAAAAGTAAAAATCAAAAATACATTTAAAATCAATAAAGGTAGAAACAACTGTGAAATAAATCCAGAATTTACGAATTGTAATCCCATAGGAATTGACAAATTAAAGACAAAACATATAAAAGTAAAAGTGCTAAAAACAAGTGGAAATAAAATACTAATACAACCCCGGATCAACAAACAAACGCTACATAAAGACCAGTTTAGAAAAAGAAAAAAATATACGAAATTAATAAATATCCCAGGTGACAATAGCAACAATAAAAATGACACCCCTAACCCTATTAGTGACATTGACTCTATGGCAGTCAATACCGGTTAAAACTCAGGAAATACAAGTGTACGAAATAAATAAAGAATTTGTATTAATAGAATCAAGACCAGTACATCTGATTAAAGATTACACTAACATTTTACACATTATCAACCTAACTAAATATGACGAAATAGTGAACGAACTAAAAATCAGAAAAATGATATCAATGACTTAAGAATAGAATTAGAATTTAATGACCAAATAAAAGAAGTAAAACATAACATCGAACTCATTGAAGATGTAGTGCTTAACGCACGAACAGGCGTTTTAACTCATAATATCTTCACGTTGGAAGAAATTCAGGAATACAATTTAACATTTGAAACTTTAGAACATTTAAAAATGCATTTAGCCATATACAACGAAAATATTTTAATAATAATTTCTATACCACAGTTCACAAAAGAACCCTATTATAAATATTACCTACAGGATTTCCCAATAAAAAATAAAACAATAAATCTAATAACTAACGAAGTATATAGATTAAACAATAGTTTATACTATCCGAGTACAGAAACAAAGAATTTAACAGAAATAAATGATGAATGATGAATTAATAATATAATCTTAAGAAATGACCCAAACTTTTGTAAAATAAAGAATCTGAATGAAACCATTGTAAAAGAATTAGGAGAATATTTGATTCTAAAAAATGTTAAACAAATTAATCTTACACAAAATTGTAATAAAAATAATTACAGCCTAAATGGCAATTATTTAATAAAGTTTAAAGAATGTAAAATATATTTAAACAATAAATCCTTTAATAAGAAAGAATATAAAGGAGATTTAATAATTCCTACATTAAATTTTAATTATGAAAACAATAAAGATATCGAAATCGTGGATTTCAAACCTATTGAAAATATTAAAATACATAGAGGTGTCTCCTCAACAACTAACCTTTAGTATTACGACTATAATCATTGTAACTATTATAATAATAATATTATATATATATATGAAAAAGAGAAATAACAGACCAAACAACAATATAGCCATGAATCTACCATCAGTCAAATTTCACCAGATGGACGATTCAAGAGGGGGAGGAGTTATATATGCACCAGAACTCCCACATACAACAAAGCAAGATCAGCATGATATCATATTCAACCACAGACATACAACAAAGAGAACAAAGGAATGATGACTCAAATAAACGACTTCGAAGCCAACGCGCAATTCAAGCAGACAACAAAGGAATGATGACTCAAATAAACGACTTCGAAGCCAACGCGCAATTCAAGCAGACAACAAAGGAATGATGACTCAAATAAACAACTTCGAAGCCAACGCGCAATTCAGGCAGACAACAAAGAGAACAAAGGAAAGACGTTAATGTATTATGACTAAGAAATATGTAAAACAGAATCTATATAAATAAGAACTTGAATTGTATTCAAAGCAGAACTTAAGTAGACTTGAAACACATCAGTCGTAGGTTTTCAAATAAAAATAATTTTTAAAAATACTTTTTGTATTTTCAATAATTAAATTGGCGCAGTCGGTAGGATAGTCACTATATTTGTGCTATCCAAGTAAAAAACCAACGTTCCGTTTTTAAATAGTGAATTTACTTTTTCAAACAAAAGTTTCTAAAATTAACTACAGTTTGAAGTAATAACTATAAAATTCGGTATCGCTAAAAAAACTTTAAAGTGAAATAAAAACGTACAAAAATCGACGGAAATAAAAACACTTTAAAATAAATTCAGTGAATTATCAATTCAGTGAATTAATCGAAAGGGTCAATTAATAGCTCAATCCAACGCATATGGTAATGCTATAAAATTCCGTAGAGGAAAATTGATTCTTGAATGGCAAAACTGGCTACTGGTTTACCCATTACCAACGAAGAAGGAAATAAATAAATTAACATTTGAAGAACCTAAAAAAGTATCTGCTATACTTTCAACAAAATTACTAAAGAAGAAAAGACAGCTTAATGATCAAGAAATTCAGAAAGAAGAAGTTACAGGAGGCAAAGACCAGATTTACAAACGAAGAAAACAGTTCATCAGAAGAGGACCTTCAATTATACAACATTAGGAATCAGCCGATTCCTGAAGAATTACGTAAGAATAAGAACAAAGATAACATTAAAGAGTTATATATTAATAAAGAAGAATTTAATTTAGAAAATAATAATCTTAACAGTAATATTTTTAACAAGATTTTGGGTAGTAATAATTTAAGTAATAAAAGTGAAAATTGTGAACAAATTTCCAAAAATAAAACAAATAATCCTGGTAGTAATATTTTTGAAAAGATTCTGGGCAGTAATAATTTAAGTTTCAAAAGTGAAAATTGTGAACAGATTTCTAACAATAAAACAAACATGAGTCTAAACCCAGATAACATTGGTCAACTCGGTCAAGTAGACGAGACACCAAAGAAAAATTTAACGCTTGACCCATTAAAATATATTGAAAAATTGCATACATTCGATGGTCGTCCAGAAGACCTCTACACATTCTTAACAAACGTAGATGATATCATCCCTACATTGCTAGAATACAATGCACAATCGCAGAGAATGTGTATTAACATTCTCAAATCTAAATTTATCGGCAAGGCAAAACGTTGTATTGAGATTCATTCTAACCTGCAAAAATGGCAGGACATAAAGCAAATGCTAGTAAACAATTTTGGAGGATTTAAAAACTCTTTCCACTGTACGAAGACCTTCGTCAGACCAGCTTCAAAGGTGATGTTTTAGAATTCTATAATAATATCCAAAAAATCTTGTGTGATTTAAATCAGAAAAGCGTTCAGGAAAATAAAGAACACGAAGTAGAAAATAATAACCTCACTGCTTTAAACATTTTTAAAGAAAAGGTTCCAACTCATATGAGGACTATCGTCTATGCTTTAAAGCCAACAAGCTTACAACAAGCTCTCTACGAGCTCACACAAGCAGGATTCGTCAATTCAAGTCCTCTCGAAGAAAGGATACAAAAACCTCAAAATACCCAAAATAAAAACTTTCAACCAAGAATTTATTATCCTCAACAACAAGGTCTTAGACCAAACTTTCAAAATCAGGCACTATTTAGAAATAACTTTAATAATAATAATTTTAGACCACAACAAACGTTCAGACCCCCGTTTAACCATTATAACAACAATCAGAATAACAATAATTTCAGACCTCAAAATAATTTTAATAATAATAGGAACTATAATAACAATTATAATAATCAAAGGCCACAACCCATGGATGTAGATCCTGGAAGTAGCCAACTACGGCGAATAGCGCCTCGACAAATGAACTACACGAGAAAAAACCATAACAATGAATATTATAAAAACGAAAGGAACAATCCTGCGGGATCAAACGAAATAAAAATTAACCAAGAACATGATACAAATTTTCGGGCACAGGCCTCGGAAACAAATCAGGACTTCCCTACCTCAGGAAAAGAAAACAAAGGGGCAGACGCCCTTTCAAGAATTAAAATAGATCAAATAACTGCATTAGAAGAAGACCTAGTCTCTACTCAACATTCAGTAGAATCTGATAGTACAGATTTAATTTCTATAACTGATAAACCATTTAACATGTTTAAGAGACAAATCATAATAAAAAAGACAGACATTGATTCAGACAAAATTACATTCCCATACAAAGGAAAAAGATTAATTACTATCACTCGAAAAGACTTTACAGACAAAGACTTTGAATTCATAATATCAGAGTGTGACACAAACATTACAAATTCTATATTTTTTAATAACGATGAGATATCTCTAAAAATATACGAGACAGAAGACGAACTCTTCTTAAAATTCCAGAACTATTGGAAAAAACACCACAACGGACAAAAGCTATTTAGAACAATGACAAATTTAATAAATTTATACCCTCCAAGAACGGAAGACGAAATATTAAAAGTACACAAATCACATAATCACATAGGCATAGAAAAAACCTA
Organism: Nephrocerus scutellatus; assembly: GCA_947095585.1. Taxonomy (NCBI): domain Eukaryota; kingdom Metazoa; phylum Arthropoda; class Insecta; order Diptera; family Pipunculidae; genus Nephrocerus; species Nephrocerus scutellatus. The sequence goes on along the minus strand of OX352761.1, from coordinate 57,060,864 downwards.
TTTAGAAATAATTAGAAAATTCTATACACCAAATCTGAGAGAATTAATCAATAAAATAATTAATAATTGTGAAATTTGCAACTTCAAAATTAAACGAAACCCAATCAAACTCCCATACGAAAAAACCCCCACACCTCAAGGTCCACACATACATTACCACATGGATTTATATATCGTACAAAAAAATAAAACCATTCTAACTTGTATAGACAAGTTTTCAAAATTTGTGGCAGTGGAGAAAACAGAATCCAAGAATCAATTAGATGTTCTAAATGCTATGATAAAAATCTTTAGTTATATGACCAGACCAAAACTCTTAACAATAGACAATGATACAACATTTGGTTCTCCGACGATAACCAAATATCTCACAGAAAACGAAATACTCACTCATAGCACTACACCTTATCGACACACAGGAAACTCAGCCATAGAACGATTCCATAGTACTCTAAACGAGAACCTTAGACTCTTTGAAAGAGAAAAAAACAATTTAGTCGACAATTTAGCGCGATCAGTAGAAGTCTACAACCGGACAATACATCTAACTACATTAGAGAAACCCAACGATGTACATTTCGGTAAAGTGAATCCAATAAAAATTTATGAAAGAATAGAAAAAGTAAAAATCAAAAATACATTTAAAATCAATAAAGGTAGAAACAACTGTGAAATAAATCCAGAATTTACGAATTGTAATCCCATAGGAATTGACAAATTAAAGACAAAACATATAAAAGTAAAAGTGCTAAAAACAAGTGGAAATAAAATACTAATACAACCCCGGATCAACAAACAAACGCTACATAAAGACCAGTTTAGAAAAAGAAAAAAATATACGAAATTAATAAATATCCCAGGTGACAATAGCAACAATAAAAATGACACCCCTAACCCTATTAGTGACATTGACTCTATGGCAGTCAATACCGGTTAAAACTCAGGAAATACAAGTGTACGAAATAAATAAAGAATTTGTATTAATAGAATCAAGACCAGTACATCTGATTAAAGATTACACTAACATTTTACACATTATCAACCTAACTAAATATGACGAAATAGTGAACGAACTAAAAATCAGAAAAATGATATCAATGACTTAAGAATAGAATTAGAATTTAATGACCAAATAAAAGAAGTAAAACATAACATCGAACTCATTGAAGATGTAGTGCTTAACGCACGAACAGGCGTTTTAACTCATAATATCTTCACGTTGGAAGAAATTCAGGAATACAATTTAACATTTGAAACTTTAGAACATTTAAAAATGCATTTAGCCATATACAACGAAAATATTTTAATAATAATTTCTATACCACAGTTCACAAAAGAACCCTATTATAAATATTACCTACAGGATTTCCCAATAAAAAATAAAACAATAAATCTAATAACTAACGAAGTATATAGATTAAACAATAGTTTATACTATCCGAGTACAGAAACAAAGAATTTAACAGAAATAAATGATGAATGATGAATTAATAATATAATCTTAAGAAATGACCCAAACTTTTGTAAAATAAAGAATCTGAATGAAACCATTGTAAAAGAATTAGGAGAATATTTGATTCTAAAAAATGTTAAACAAATTAATCTTACACAAAATTGTAATAAAAATAATTACAGCCTAAATGGCAATTATTTAATAAAGTTTAAAGAATGTAAAATATATTTAAACAATAAATCCTTTAATAAGAAAGAATATAAAGGAGATTTAATAATTCCTACATTAAATTTTAATTATGAAAACAATAAAGATATCGAAATCGTGGATTTCAAACCCATTGAAAATATTAAAATACATAGAGGTGTCTCCTCAACAACTAACCTTTAGTATTACGACTATAATCATTGTAACTATTATAATAATAATATTATATATATATATGAAACAATATAGCCATGAATCTACCATCAGTCAAATTTCACCAGATGGACGATTCAAGAGGGGGAGGAGTTATATATGCACCAGAACTCCCACATACAACAAAGCAAGATCAGCATGATATCATATTCAACCACAGACATACAACAAAGAGAACAAAGGAATGATGACTCAAATAAACGACTTCGAAGCCAACGCGCAATTCAAGCAGACAACAAAGGAATGATGACTCAAATAAACGACTTCGAAGCCAACGCGCAATTCAAGCAGACAACAAAGGAATGATGACTCAAATAAACAACTTCGAAGCCAACGCGCAATTCAGGCAGACAACAAAGAGAACAAAGGAAAGACGTTAATGTATTATGACTAAGAAATATGTAAAACAGAATCTATATAAATAAGAACTTGAATTGTATTCAAAGCAGAACTTAAGTAGACTTGAAACACATCAGTCGTAGGTTTTCAAATAAAAATAATTTTTAAAAATACTTTTTGTATTTTCAATAATTAAATTCATGTAGTATTTTACCTAATAAAATATTTAAAAATAAAATGTTAATTCACATATTCAAACCTTTATACCGCAATAAATCGAGAGTCTTGAGCCAAACTTTGTATAAGGAGCTGTAGAGAATATCAAGGCGAATTTATAAGGTAAAAAAAAATTATAACGGTATTTTTTTGAGAAAATTTGAATTTTATAAAAAAAATCATATTTTTTTACTTCAAAGCATCATAGCTCTTAAACGGAATCATATTATTTTACTTTAAAGCATCATAGCTCTTAAACGGATGCAGATGCAAGATAAGCACTGAGATCTGAAATTAGCCTATACAATTACCAGTCATATAAAACCAAGTTGGTTGATCTCCGATAAATATTTTGGAAGTTACAGTTTAATATTTGTGTTTATTGTTTTCTGAACAACATTTTTTGAACACCCTGCATCTCAAAGGATATCAAAAATAAACCCCCCATACGATTTTTTCTCAGAATGAACCAAGGAATAACCCCTTAACGGATTAGCATCCCAAACCCAAAAATCCTGTAAAAATTTTTTTTTTTATATATAGTTCTTAATGTTGCAGTGCATTTCGATCCACCACCATGGCGTTTTGCAATGCTGCCAGTATCGTTATAACGATTTATGGTGCGATAATCACACTATTACGCTTGAATTTTATTGCGGATATCTTTTTTCTGAATATTTCCCACTAAAATGCTTTTGTACGCTTGTAAACAATGGAATGAACTGTCATTAGTGTAAATTTGAGCGCTCTGTCATCACAAGTTTGACAGCAATGACAGTCTGAAGTTGGTAACACTTCGTGTCAGTCAACCGGTAGTACTTATTGAAAAATATATACAGGGTGTTCGGGTTTGGGGTGCTAATCCGTTAAGTGGTGGTTCCTTGATTCATTCTGAGAAAAAAATCATTTGGGAGGGGGAGGGGTCAATTTTTGATATCCATCAAGATGCAGGGTGTTTCTTGCATTTGCATTCGTTTGAAAACTATGATGCTTTAAAGTAAAAAAAAAAACAGTTTTTTTATAAAATTCAAATTTTCTCAAAAATAACCGTTATAATTATTTATTTTTTTTACCTTGTTTTAATTCGCCTTGATATTCTCTACAATTCCTAATACAAAGTTTGGCTAGAGACTCTCGATTTATTGCGATATAAAGATTTGAATATGTGATGAAAAAATTATCATTTTATTTTTAAATACTTTATTAGGTAAAATTACTACATGTAGTTATAAAAGATGCTCAAAACGTCCTCCTTGTGATTGAATATAGGCTTATATTCGTTTAAGATGGCCTGAAAACCCGAGCGAAAAAAAAACAAAACAAAAAAACACCAGATAAAACCGCTGGTCACTGGCGTGATGCATCTGGCTAACGGTAAATACTCGCATTTGATATTTTGTGTGCGGTTACTGTCTCTGCTTCGGTCTCTTGTGTGGCGATTATGGTTGAGTAAGCAGTGTCTTTTGTCTTAATGATGGCAGAATTTTCAGCTGAGGAGTACGTTGATATCCATTTCTTCACAAAACAAACATAATTTCAGCACCGCTTCAGTGTAAACGTATGGGCTGGTGTATTGGCGATAAATTATTTATTTATTTATTTATTTAGTCTAAGATATAAACAGACTTAAAAAAAACTTAAAAAATAAAATTTACATGAATTTATATTATGTAAGAAATTTATTATCTAAATAGATCATAAGAAAAAAGTAAGAAATTTATTATCTAAATAGATCATTTATAAGTTTCTTAAACGCTAATTTTGACATGGAAAAATCAATTAGATTGCAAATGGAGTTGAAAGCAAAGAACATTTAACAATCGAATCATTCAACAAAAAGTTCCTGTTGCAATGGGTAATGTAAAAAAGGTCTCTAGTGCGCAAAGGCCTTTCAGGAGCATACAAATAAAACAAGGATAAGATATCCGGGCAATCAATGGAGTCTGTAAATACGTCCCTAACAAAATTTAATAAGCAAATCTCTATTCTCGCTGAAAGTGGTTGAAGGTCGATCAATAAACATCTAGCCTTATATGAAGGATAACAATCAATCCGTTCAATCGTTCCAAGACTATATGTATTTGAATGCTTGAGCAGGCCTCTATAAAATGATATTGATTTGCATTTTAAATGGTTAATACGCAAGAGATTTGTATTACACCAATCACTAAATATATCAAGATCTTCTTGTAATATGTGAGAGTCCTCCAAGCTAGAAATTTTGAAAAAATATTTAACATCATCTGCAAATAAGAGATTTTTTGATGACCTAAGATTTGTATTTATGTCATTTATAAATAAAAGAAACAAAAGAGGACCGAGATGACTACCTTGGGGTACACCTGACAAAACCTGGAAAGATTTCGAACAAAACTCGTTTACACAAACCAAGTTCCATCTATTACTTAGATAAGATTTTATCCAATCCATAATTGGGGATCGAAATCCAATAACTTTTAGTTTTAAAATTAAAAGGTTATGATTCACGGAATCAAAAGCTTTTTCAAGATCAATATAGACGCAATCCACTTGACAGTTTTCACGAAACGCCGAGTAAATATAGTTCGAAAATATGACTAAATTTGATACAACTGACCGTTTCGGGAAAAATCCATGTTTAATTGAACCATTCATATTACCATCGACATTAAATAGTGAATGTCATTTACAATTACAATTTGCCACTCCTCCTTGATGATGTTTCTGTTTTTAGTAGATTCTTGCACACATACCAACATGATGGTGCACCTAGTCACTACGGTATAAATGTTAAGAATTGGTTAAATGAAAATTATCCAAAGATTTGTATTGGAAGAAATGGTCCAATTCATTGGCCTGCAAGATCCCCAGACTTAACAGTATTAGATTTGTACGTATGGGGGACGATGAAGTCGCTTGTATACTCCAAAAAAATTGATACAAAAGAAGAAATTATACAACGAATACACACAGCAGCTTAATAGATAAGGGAAGAATTACCAAGAATTTAAATAACCAAATGCATATGAGGACATTTTGAGCATCTTTTATAACTAGGCGCTGTGGCTCAGTGGAAATGCGCGTGGCTACTGAGCAGGAGGTTCGTGGTTCGAATACCAGTTACACCAAAAGTATTTATCACGGTGTCCAACCTCTCACGAATTGGTGACAAACGTTCCGAGAAAAATAACTTGTCACGGAAAGCTTCTCAATTCGCCGTTCGGATCCGGCCTTAAATTGTAGGTCCTTTCCATTTGTGTCAAAAAATATACATGCGCAACACAAATGTTCGCGAGAAGCTAGGCCTTGGACCGCAATGGTCTATCGCGCCGAATATTATTATTATTATTTATAACTACATGTAGTATTTTACCTAATAAAATATTTAAAAATAAAATGTTAATTTACATATTCAAACCTTTATACCGCAATAAATCGAGAGTCTTGAGCCAACCTTTGTATAAGGAGCTGTAGAGAATATCAAGGCGAATTAATAAGTTAAAAAAAAAATTATAACGGTTTTTTTTTGAGAAAATTTGAATTTTATAAAATAATCATATTATTTTACTTTAAAGCATTATAGCTCTTAAACGGATGCAGATGCAAGATAAGCACTGAGATCTGGAATTAGCCTATACAATTACCAGTCAAATAAAACCAAGTTGGTTGATCTCCGATTTTGGAAGTTACAGTTTAATATTTGTGCTTATTTTTTTCTGAACAACATTTTTTGAACACCCTGCATCTCAAAGGATATCAAAAATAAACCCCCCATACGATTTTTTCTCAGAATGAACCAAGGAATAACCCCTTAACGGATTAGCATCCCAAACCCAAAAATCCTGTAAAACATTTTTTTTTTATATAGTTCTTAATAAAAAATATATATATACAACTGAATAGAACTTATGGGAACTTTTTTTTTTATAATTAAAAAAAATATTTTTACTGAAAAAAATATATATATAAATAATACTTATTAGAAAAAAAATATGTGTATATAAATGAAATATATTTTTGTTCTCTCGCATGAGGAAATGTCATGTAGCGCACAATACACAACACACTACACACACGTACCAACACACAGAACAGAACAGTACACGCAAGGGCACTCTGAAGTAGAGTGTTGGGTCTGACAACCCCACGGGCCCTAGTCCGGGGAGTTAAACCACGTCAACAAACCTTGGTTCACCTGCCCCGGGTGATAGTACCATGTGAGGGGCCCTAGCCAGGGTTACGGCGGATAAGAAGTCACTGTCAACCTCTCTTGCATGGAAAAACCTGCTCGACGAGGCTCTGACGACCGAGTAGGAGCGGTATAACTCCCAACCCGCCCGGAGGAAAAGCCGCGGCCAACGAGGGAGCGCGGCATTCAATGAATGTATTAAGACTGAGCCCAGTAAGGTCTTAATTATGGTATACTGGAAGCAATCATTTTGATTTGTCAACTCTTGGGCTGACGTCTGTGGTATTCTGTTACCTGAGTAGGCGAGAGTGAAATTTTGCTGAAATGGCTTTCAGGCTAATGCTACCGGCGCCCCCGTCCCGTTAAAACCCTGACAGGACTCAAAGTACGCTCAATGTTTCGTCGCTATTAAGTTAGTGGTGTAGGTACAGATGAAAAATTCCTGTCTAACACTGATCTGGCTCTGAACACAAGACCCCATAAGGGCTCGTGTAGAAGTAGAAGAGGTGGTCGAAGTGAACGCCTTTCAAAGGAGTTCCAGATTGGTGAGGTCACCAGCATAAAAAAGCTTTATGAGCTATCGGCTATCAGCCTTAAAGATGAGAAGGCAAAGGAGGTGATGTAAAAACACACCTCCTCACAAACTTCCCCCTGGCTAAAAGCTACGCTCGAGCCAAAACGGAAGCAGACGATAGACAGCGAGACGCCAAAAGCAAAAAGGCATCAAAATCAAAAGTCGTTACAAAAACCCATAGAAAAGGTAACAGCGACTACCGCTAAAATCCCGGAGAAAAAAACGGAAATGCACCGAAAACGGGAGAAGGCGAATGGACAAGGGTTGTCACCAAAAGAAAAAAGGTCAAAACCAACGCCATTAGCAAGGAGACTGCCACCAGGTAAACAACAAAAAAAGTCAGAAAGACAAGACCGGACGCTATTGTTATACAAGCGAAGGGGGAAATGTCCTATGCGCAGATTCTGCGCAACGTGAAAGCGGACCCAAAAATGGAGCTTATTGGAAAAGAAGTTTCCAGGATCAGGAGAACACAAAAAGGCGACCTTCTCATACAGCTTAAATATACAGGGGAAAAGACCGCCGAATTCAAGAGTGTACTCAGCGAAGCGTTAGGCGAGCAGGCAATTGTTAGGACTCTTACCCAACGGACTAGCATGGAGATCAGGGACATCGATGAAATAACTTCAAAAGAGGACATATGCGACGCGATAAAGTCTCAATTTGAGGTAGAAAACATTTCACCGGCTGACGTCCTTTCCTTGCGAAAAGCCTATGGTGGAACCCAAACAGCGACAATAAGTCTTCCTGAAGGTAAAGAAGCTCCTTGTTAAAAATAAAAAAAAATTGGCTGGGTCGTCTGTCGCATCCACGAACGGGCAGTCCTCAAAAAGTGCTTCAAATGCTTGGAATTTGGGCACTTTGCCAAACAATGCAAAAACGGAGAAGATCGCTCCAAGCGTTGCAGGACAGTTCTCCTTTACGCAGCCCCAGTTTGGGCGGAGGCACTGGTGACTAAAGAAATAAGAAGAAACTTATCGTCTATATACAGACTCAGTGCACTAAGGACGATCAGCGGGTTCCGAACGATCTCCGATGATGCGGCCCTCGTTATAGCAGGAATGGTTCCAGTAGACATCCTCGCAGATGAAATGCTTAGGATCTACAATAGAAGAGCCTTATCACAACAGGACCAACGATCAATCGAAATGATCAAAGAGGAAGAAAAGGCCAACTCAATGGCTGTATGGCAAGACCGGTTGGACATAAGTTTGAAAGGAAGATGGACCTACAAGCTGATCCCGAACATTGAGAATTGGACAGACCGATCTCACGGTAATTGCAATTACCAACTTACGCAGTTTCTGTCAGGCCATGGCGGCTATCGAAAATATCTTTATCGATTTGGACACGATAGCTCACCTTTTTGCCCAGATTGTCCGGACATGGAAGAAGACACAGAGCATGCGATTTTCCATTGCAGACGCTTCAGAGAATGGAGAAGCAACCTGCCAAGTCCACAGGTCTTTTTAGAAAAAATGCTGAGATCTGTGGATAAGTGGATAGAAATGTGTGTATTCGTAACGAATGTGCAAAACGAGCTGCGAAGAATCGAAAAGTTAAGGCGATCAGCAGCAGCAGAAGATGCAGAAGGCATAGAATAATCTGCTAACCAGCCCCGTGATGTAATACCTAACGGCAGTCCCATGGGAGAGTGGTTGAAGTGTGTAAGGAGGGTTTAGTACGTATGCGTAATTCCTGGTACGAACATTCAGGTCTACGAATCGTGCATGCCCGGGAGGGCTCTACTGGTATCTTTTAGAAGATACCCCACCTTTGGCACAGCCATAAAAAAAAAATAAAAAAACACAACAGAACAGAACAGCACACAATGCTATACTACAGCCATACGACATGACGGCACGCGCCAAACAGTCATTGCACTACGACTACACACAACCATGAAACAGTCATTACACTATGGACTATGGACGGGAGTAGCCCCGAATACCTACACCCGACGCCTCAAAGGCAATAATAATAAAATGCAAGCATTGCAATTCAAACGAATGCAATTCTTTTTGGTTACCAACCAAAAATGATAATATACAAGTTATGCATTTATTCTTGCATAAATAGACTTAGTAAACAAGTAATAAAACCAGTATCAGTCTCAACACAAAACTGCGTTATTAATCTTGGGATCCATCGGCGTTAACCGCCTACCTGCAGCAACCAAAACCAGAGCTACTAACTATCGGCATACTCTGCCTCTAGATCTGGCGTCCTGCCACCGTTAACATTACAGGTCATCCCGACACCTGTCAGTCTCGTGAGAAATAGCCGGAGCTTTTCCATGTCTTCCTGCAGCAACCAAAACCAGAGCTACTAATTTTCGGCATACCATGCCTGTAGATTTGGCGTCTTGCCACCGTTAACATTACAGGTCATCCCGACACCTGTCAGCCTCGTATCTCAAGCGTCAGTCAGAGCCGCACTAAATGATGATCGCCAAAATAACATCGTGCTTGGAGGTCGCCCCTCCCCTATACATCAAAGCGAGGAAAACCTCCCAAGACAAACCAGATCAACCCTGGCATAACTGATATCAGGATGGAGCTCTTTTCGGAGTAGCTATATACACCGCTTACGTGACAGCGTCATCGATCAAATGCCCGGACTGTAGTGCATTACCACATAACACAGGTCATTTATTCAGCTGCCCGTCCCATCGGACGTTACTCACACCGCTATTACTATGGACACAGCCTGTCGAAGCAGCCGCATTTCTGGGCCTGGACTGTTCCGAAAGCTACACAAACATTATCACCCAAAGTTTGGACTAACACGAATTAATAGTTGCTACAACCAACAACAACAAAATACAAATATATATGAATGACATTTATGTCTTCCAAAATATGGTCAACTAAATTAACACACAATTAGTTCTGGCTACACACAAATGCACTTAATCTTGTTTGTGCATAGTTATAATTTCTTTTAAATCACAAAGCATCGTTCCAATATTGATCTAAAGTTTTCATTGTTCGTAGCTTTATAAAATGGAACTAGTAAACATGAAATCTCAGTTGAGCTTTAAGAAAAAACTCTTATTGGAATTTTCAAGTTGAAATTTCAATTTGATGTTAAGTCCGAAATTCTGACTCATTAGAAGTGACAAATCTGTCTACTTTAACAAATCTATTTGCCTCAAATGAATGCATGGGCATGCAACATCTGTATATTATATTATCTGTGCTAAAACCTACCCTGAACCGAATATACTCACTTATGTGTAATATCATAACAATATTTTGTCGACAATCTTGAAAACCGTTAGAAAACATGTCATCATCTTCATATTTGGCTCTACAACCGGTGTCCAGCACTGGCATTCCGCAAAAAATCCGGTCCCGATTTCGAGCCAATTTCATCCAGTTTGGCATCCCTAAACTCGGGGCGTCCTGGTCTACGCCATCCTTCCAGCGTAGGCTTGGCCGGCCACGCTGTCGTGTTCCATAAATCCTTCCGCAAAGAACTTTCCGAGCAGGATCCTCTTCGCTCATGCGAGCTAGGTGTCCTGCCCACCGGAGCATACCGATGTCGACATCGTGCTAACGCTCGTAGACCTCATCATTATAAAGTCTCCAGAATCGTCCTTCCTCACATACGGGGCCAACAATTCTCCGTGACTTTTCTCTCGAACGTGGCTAAGAGGTCAGAATGCTTTTTGCTAAGCACCCAAGTCTCGGATCCGTATGTAAGTACTGGTATGACCATTGTCTTATATACCAGCAGCTTGGATGTTATGGTTAAATTCCTGGATTTGAAGAGTCTTGACAGACTATAGTAATATGTACATTTTTGCGATTTTATTTGAAAACGCAACGTTGACAGAGGTATGTCTGTACGTACCTTGTGATTTTGTACTTTAAAGTATGCATGGTTATTATATTCATTAAAATTTAAAAAAAAGAAACAATGAGAGCAATTTTGTATTTGTAATTAAAGATTCAATTTTAAAATTTACTTTTTATTCATGTTTTTATATAATTTAATAATTATAATGATTAAGTTCTATAGTAATAATATATTAAGTTAGATACCCCTGCGCAATTGCACACAAATACATACATTTAGAGATATTGGGAAAATTAATATAAATTTGAAAATACTAAGAAGAATCCAAACCGGGACCTTTATATTTCCAGCAAAGCTCTCTATTCACTGCGCCTCGGAATACGCAATCAAATCGTAAAAGAAGTGTCGTTTTGTGTATTTTATAAAGATGTATATGTTCGCATGTAATAATAAGACACTTTCATTTAAAGATCGCGGAAAAGCGTATCGTGTTTTTTATGTTGGCATTGCTCTTATTGATATCTCAATCTTAGACCATTAGTTTAAATTCAGTATTGGTTTGTTGTAAAGAAATTTTTGTGTTGCGGCGTTGCATTAGCAAACTTTCACTAGGTGGTGAAAGACTAAAGCCCACCTTACGACATTTCAGAGAACTATTTTTTGAAACTTCTTCAATATTGCTTATAACAATTGGTTCCATGTTTTTTACTTTTCTTGGGTTTTTATGTGAATCAATCGATGAGTTAGACAATTCACAATTATGAAATGATGAATGATTACAATTACTTCGCCAGTTTCGAATTTCTGTATTATTTTCCCGTTCAGATATATTAAATTTATAAACTCGGTTTAAATTTGGTGTACTTTGACACAAGCCGTTGACGTGTGATTCGTAAAAGCGAATTATATTTTGTTTATTCGTTCGAAAATGACTACAATTCTTTTCTGTCGTTCTACTAGTTGAGTAACGCCAATTCTCTCCTGAGTGAGTAATAACTGAATTTTGCTTGTAGTTATGAGAATAAAAATGATGGAATCTGGTTTTGTTTTGCCAAAATTGCGTATCGTACATTTTATTTTTTAAATTATTTATTTTTGAAACTGAAGGCAAAACATCCACAAGTCCTTCTTCATCATAAAAGTTAGTTTCGTCATATTTATAAAAATACGTTTTCTTTGGTACCATTTTAGATTTTTTGGAATTTTTAAAATTTATAGAGGACATCTTATTTCGTACACAGGTATTATTTCCAACAACATATATATTTTTATTAAATTCAGGTAGTTTTGCCTTTATTTCATTTATACTTTCCAATAAAGTCGGAGTTTTATGATCAGCACAATGGTCTACTTTAAAAGACACGTTGTTATTTTTAACATCATTGAAAGGTGCAATGTTGTTTAATAACGGATCAAAAGAACAAGTTAATCCAGATAGTTTATCTCTTTCAAAAAAGTTTATATATTCTGTGCATCTATTAAAATTACAATTATTTTGTTTCAAAACCTCTCCCAGTTGGCTAGTATTTTCATTTTTTTTTATAATAGATTTAATAGCGTCACTTATATTATTTCCTGAACTTGTTGCACTAAGATCTGATAAACAAACATTTCTTATTTCCTTTTTAAACTCATGTAATTGCAAAGGATCGTTAAATTTGTAACATAAATGGTTGTTGTGTATAGTTGACTTATTAGAATCTGTGTTCTTAGGAGCATTTTCAAGACTTTTAGAGTTGGATTGTATTGGCTCTTTTTCGAACTTTTTTTTACCAAAAAAACCAGTGCAAATTTTTTTCTCTGTATCTTCTTTATCAATTACATCAATTTTTTCCAAGAAATGCATTTGACTATGCAATTGATCTATTTTGAACCGATTTCTATGGTCTGCATTGACTACGGAAGGAAAAGACGTAGTCTTTGCGTCGTCATTAAAATTCTTATTGTTGCATAAAAAAGAAGAAACTTTACTAGATACAGCAAAGTGCGGTTGCGATGTCTGATAAATGTTTGGTCGTTCTTTCGTTATATATTCATAATGCATAGAAAAGTGCTGTAGAATAACTCTTTTTACAGCCATCGCAGACTCGGCAAAACGAGAAATTTCTCGAGCCGATTGGTTACTAAAGAAGTTTAGAAATTTTAATTTTTGAGTTTAAACAATTCTTAAATAATAGATATATTTACCGGCGAATATTAGCAGCTGTTTTAAGAGCTTTGCGCCTACGTTCCATTTTTAAACTATCTGAAGGTTCTTTATCGGAATACAGAACCCAGGGATGATTCAAAACTTCTTCTGCACTCAGTCGTTTAAGAGCTTTCTTAACTAATAACCCCTTTATTAAATCTTTAGCATCCACACTCACCTCGTTCCATTCCGAACTTGGAAAGCTGAAAAGACCTACGAGTAAATATTTAATAACAACAATTAATAAATAGGATTTTATATACATTTTCATTCACCTTTTTGAATAGATTCAAATAACAGCTCCTGGCACCTTCGGCAATTTTCACCTCGATTCCAACCACAGTCCTCTTCACAGTTACCAGAAAATGGTGGATATCCACATAGCAAAATATAAGCAATAACACCAAGAGACCATAAGTCACATCGTTTATCATAGTAATTCGCGTCTCCAACAAATAAATCAACTACTTCCGGGGCCATGAATTCAGCGCTACCAACCTGTATTGCATCACAACAGTTATTATTAATATATTTAAATTATGGGACTTGATTATGTTAAATTATGTTTGGCAACTTAAATTTTACTCAATAAAATTAAAAAAAGTAATTTTACTTGTTATTAGGGGGTGGGGGGTGGGTAAATCAGTTACTTACAACATATTTGTATATGTCAGTCATTTAACTTTAACTTATGTTCCAATACAAAAATTAATTTAATTGTGCAAATTAATTAATTTGATGGTACAAAAGCTAAACATTCACTACTGCTTCATCTACAGAAGACCTAATCTAGACAATGTTTCACCTCTTAATAGTTTGACGCACTGCTTGAATTAATTTTAAGTATTGTTACCCAATATCCTCACACTGTAATTGTTATTGCGGGCGGTTTCAATTCTGATTGGCTTCGACATTCTGGTCAGACGACACCCAAAGAAATGTCTGTTGAGATATCCTGATATTGCATATCACTGTCATTGACATTGTTTCCTACCTCTTATCCTGACAAATATACTATCATCTCTAGGCTCGTACGACAATTGTGTATTACCTCCATCCAGCTAGAGAAGAACCTCTTAAAAATATGGCAATACGAGAAAGCCAATAAGGACGGTAGGGACAACATTTACGGGTAGGCCGCCGTATCTTTCTTATTGCTATGAATATAACAGGAACATATTGTATCCCAAATGTACTAAACAGGCAGGAGGTCAGTGGGCGGGGGTCAGTGGGATGGGGCAGCCGGGAAACGTGGGTGTAAGTGGGCGTGGCGTCAGTGGATGGTTGGTCAGTGTGTATGAGGTCAGTGGGCGGGGGTCAGTGGGATGGGGCAGCCGGGAAACGTGGGTGTAAGTGGGCGGGAGGTCAGGTGGTGTGAGTTCAGTGGGCGGGAGGTCAGTGGGCGGGAGGTCAGTGGGCAGGAGGTCAGTGGGTGTAAGGTCAGTTGGTGTGAGTTCAGTGGGCGTTGGGTCAGTGTGTATGCGGTCAATGGGTGGGTGGTCAGTGGGCTGGAGGTCAGTGGGCGGGGGTCAGTGGGATGGGGCAGCCGGGAAACGCGGGTGTAAGTGGGCGTGGCGTCAGTGGTCGGGTAGCAAAGCGCCCGGGAACAGCTAGTTTTTAATAAAAATGTTTTCACAAAAGTAATTTTTTATTTTATTCACAACTTATGCAACTTATTTAATTGATAACTTATTGTATTTCACTATCTGACTGAATTATTTATTGTATTAATTATACACTAAATGTTGGATCTTTGTTAGCTTTTTGACTTTGATCTTGTCCTTGAATTTACGAAGTAAACATGTTGATTTCTTAGAAGACATATTGAGATAAGAAATGCGTTCATGTTAGAACATGCGCAATTGGACATCTGGCTGTCCTTGAATTTGGAAAGATGTAAACATGTTGATCTCTTAGATCGCATATTGAGATAAGAATGTCTTCATGTTAGAACATGTATAGAATATATTATTGGACTTTGGTTGTCCTTGAATTACCAAAACGTAAACATGTTTACTTCTTAAAGATATGGAATGCGTCATTTTTATATTGTCCAGTAGGACTGCGCATTTGTTATATTATGAATAATGAATAATATTATTAATATAAAGTTACTGAGTAATATTATGAATATATATATTATGATTACATAGTTATTGAAGATATATTCATATTATTTCATTTCATATTACAAACCAACAGACATACTTTTTTATATATATGTATAGAGATTACAGAACGTACAAAGCAGCGCAGAAACGGCGCAGCGAACAGCGCAGCACACAGTCATTATGATGCTGACCGTTTTTTCGTCGACTTTAGTTATTTAATTACAAAATTGGTCGCCACGAAAGGCCATTTGATTAAAACGGGATAATATATAGACTATGTTCACCAAGAAAGTCCATTCTAAATATTAGTGAAAGAATTTTTTAAATCGGTCTAGTAGTTTCGAAGATCACCTCCTACACACAAACTAACTTTAAATCTTTATAATATTAGTAAAGGAGTATAGCTATCAACATTACAATGTGAGTCGTAATCGGTTGTTGGATCTAGTAATAATAAGTAATATTTAATATATTTAATAAGTGTTATCTGTTGCTGATCTTACTTGTCTAGATCTAAAACATAATTCTTCAATTCGTATTTCGGTATTTCGCGTTGTTCGTCTATTACATTTTCAAGTAAAAGTGATATTGGATTTCTAGTTTACGCGTTTTTTGCTGCACGTTCATCTTGTGTTTGTTGTGATTGTACGTACGTATGCAATTTGTTCTTCGTATACGGGAACCAGTATGTACACATGGTCGTGCCATTTGGAATAAATTAAATATATTTTAAATATCAAATCTCACTGGTTTGAAAAATTCACATTCACGATTAGGTTTTTTTATGTGTTTAAGTGTTTTGATAAAAACTTTTTGTTTGTATAAAAACTTAATAGACATTTATACTTCATTACTTGGTTTTATTGCTAATTTTACACACACTGTTGTATTTATTGTTTTATTTGTTGTATTACTTTTATTTCGCAACAAACCGTAATATGCATTTGTTTGTGGATTCGCTTTGACATTTTTTGGCCGGGCGCATCGCGCAACCCTAAACACCAATTGAGCCCTCCCCCCCACCCAATTGCCGACGACCCACTCTACTGACATCCTCAACAAGCAAGCTATACAAAAATACTCCTCACGATCCATAGAACATATACAAAACTTTTTAGCAAAATCAGCGGGTGGAAGTTTTTTAATTTTTCGGTTACGTAAAAACACGTCTCTGTAAAAAAATTAAATGTATTTGTAAAACTTTTATGGCTTGCTGCTTTAGGTTTTTTTGCACGTATCGATCGATGTGATACTTTGTTTTTAGGGTACAAACTTTTATGCATAGATCGACACACGTCACACAGTTCTTTTATTTGTAATTTGTATTATTTGCTAATAGCCAACAGGTTATCTGTTTTTGAGTTTGGGCCTATTCCAAAGTATTTTCACGCATCACGGGATATCACGCTGCTCACGAAATTTCAGCTCTCTAGGTCGTATGAAAGGTGGTTAAAAAGGACCTCAAAGTAGTCGAAAATACATACAAACAAAAGTCAAGTTAAATAAAAGTTTTTAAAATATAACGTTTTTTATATAATTAGCGCACGTTTCAAGGGATTTGCATCTTTTTAATGCTCAGCACAGCGTGGACTTGGAAATATTTAGATAGAAGTAAGGAATACATGCTGGTGAGTGGTGTTGAGTTCAAACCTGAGCACTAACAAACTAGAATATTGTGCTCATAAACCCACATTGATGGTTCTCATCTCATCTTACTTCATACATCCACTCAACCGTACATTTGATACAGCAGTATACGGCAACTGTATGTCAAATGTATAGCGTGTTCTTGTAATCTATATGATCAGTCCAGTGAGAATATTCGTGAATTTTTTTGATGCGCCGGGAATCGAAATTAGAATTTTTAAATAATTTTGGAATGGCATCCTGTAATTGAATGGTCGTGTAGAATAGCCGAATTGTAGTCGTCGTAACGTGGTGGCCGTTTTTCCGAATTTTGCGATTTTGTGTAAGCGCATGCAGATAAAATGGTGTATGAGGATTAAATGGCCACCATTTTTATTTTATTATTAAATTTTTTAACGCCGTAAAATTACGTAAAAATACTTCTAGTTAACCAATCGAATTGAAGTTTCCCACATATCTGCAGTACTAAAATTATATTAAAATACTCTGGTTCCATTGAGCTGGTCTGATTATGTACTCTAAAGATACACTCAGTTTTTTTTGGGATCAACAAATCTTGCAACTCTATCTTCATCACTTTCCAATTGTCCAATTGAGTTTATTTTTTTTTTATAATGTACACACGCTAAAGGGATTTGCACCATTATAATGCTTAGCACAGCGTGGGTGTTTGGAAATTACGGAGAGGAAAAATTGAGATGTCTATGCACGTGTGTCTAATGACTGCAGATCATATAAGTGCGGAAACACAGAATCGGGCAATTCATTCCACATAATTATTGTGCGGCTAAAGAAGAAATCTCAGACGTACTAACCAATACGTCTGAAGATAGGCCTGATGGTAGACCCGTGGGCTCGATTTGAGGCAGGGATGCATCTAGATACTTCTTTTGAACACCGCTTATGGAAAAAGCGATAAAACAGTGACAAGCAGGAAACATTCCTACAATGTTCAAGCGATTCGATTGTTTTCGCGATATTGACGTCAATAAGTTTTATCGTGCGGTTCTGAATTCTGTCTAGTAGATGCAATGGGGTCTTGGGGCCTTCCCAGACAATACAGTTGTATTAAAGTTTGGGGCGAATATATCCTTAGAAATAGTAGCCAGATCTGAAGGAGTGAAGTTCATCTTACACCGTTTTAGGAAACCTAATTGAAATGACAAGACCCGCTCGAGGCAAGTGCAAGAAGAAAACTGACTCTTTTATTTATAATCATATTAATCACAATTCACATGAATTTCTGGCACATACAATACATTCACCATGCGTCTGCGAATCCATTGATTCGCCCCTTCCTAGAGCCTTGATCCTTTCGCCATTTCCAATCGTTATGTGTGACGATGCCTCCACAAAGTTCTCGAACCATTCACGTCGATAATACATGTGGTCACTGGCTCCCGAATCCAACACCCAAGAGTCTCTGTCTCCAGTCGATGTTGAGCCATGACACACGAATGAATCCGCCGGTGCATTTTCCTGTTGTTTTGTTGTTGTCCGAATTGTTCTTCTTTTTCTGTGCGCAGTCGCGCTTCCAGTGACCACTTTCGCCGCATGAAAAACAAAAACCCTTTTGACTTGCTGTTTCCGCCCGTCCCTTTTTGTTTGCTGCTCTGCCCCGACGAATGACCCTCTTTTGAATTAAAATTGCTTTTCTTCGAAAAATGTCGCTTGGCCATCAACGCTTCCACACTTTCAACCTGCCCCTGCGATTTCAATCGAAGCTCCTCGGCCATTAATCGCGCACGCAAATTTGCCATAGTTTGATTTTCCACACTCGTCGATTCCCACGCACTGTGAAAATGGTTATATTCTGCTGGCAAAGACATAAGAATCTTTGTCATAACCATCGTGTCAGAAATATTCTCATTTTGGTCCTTTAATTCCTGCACAACTTCCATGAGTTTTAAAATACACGTTGCAACATCATCGCCCAGCTCCTTTATGAAACTGTAGTATTTTTGTTGTAAAAACAAATTATTTTATTTCGATGCTTGCTCATATGTACATTTGAGCGTCTTCCACATCTCATTTGCCGTTTCACAATTCATAATTTGCAGCAATGGCTGCTTTGTACACGCCGTCGAAATTGCACATCTCGCCTTGGCATCATTCTTTTTCCATGGCACAATCTTTGTTGCATACTTTTCATCTGCAATTGTTGGCTTCGAATCTGTACCATTCACTGTGTCGAACAATTCACTGGCCTCTAGCATTGGCGCATTTGAAATTTCCATGTCAGCCAATTGCCACAACCTTCCAATTTTTCAATGTTCAAAATTCACCTTTCGTCGTTGCGCACCGAATTTACCGAATCGAAGATTCAATCTATGAAAATATTTGATTTATTTTCACTCGAACTCAATGTGTCTCACTTTCATACGATGACGAAATCACGACGTAATTGTTCTTTTCTCGACGCACTGCATACAACGACGCTTCTCGAAAAAAACACAAAAACGACCACCGAAAAATTTGACTTCAATGTCTCTCAGTTCACTTAAATTCGCTCGTTCAAATTTACCGTACGAATTATCGAAATTTTTTTTAGTAGTCGTGGACTGGGCCCATAACCTATTGAATGTAATCTGTTCTTTGTCCGTTCGCTGTGGAAGATAACAAATAAAATACGAATGCCGGTGTTTGATGCAATATAGTGAAAACTGAATTAAACGTGTTTATTTGTTCGCTGTTGAAAATGAAGTGACTCTGACATTTGAGTGAACCAGTCGAGTCATACTAGCACACATATACTAATGCAAAGTGTCAAACTTGAACTAAACCTCTACGCTCGTCAGACCATTGTGTAGTATCACCTAAATTCTCGTTAATAAACTGCGTAGTTAGAGGAAAAACTCACAAAAAACAGTATAGCAATACGAAAAATCTAATTGCGACGGTCTTACCAACTTCTTTGGGAGAATTAACTGGTCGTTATTGTTTCGCGAATCACAAACATCATCCTTAATGGTATGAAAGACTTTATCCTTTGCAGGAATAAGTCTGTTAAACCAAAGGAAGATAGATGGTATGACTCCAGCTGTAAAGAGGCTTTTAGGATTAAAGAGGTATGCTTTCGGTTTTACAAACCCTACTGAGGAAAACCGAAAAATTTTTAAACGAGCCAGAAATTATTGCAATGCCCATCTTCGGCGAGTCAAATTCGCCTACGACCAAAAATTGAGGTAAAAAAGACTACAATGTCCCAAAGGTAGTAAAAATGTTTGGCCATTCGTGAAAAGAATCAAAAATACAGCCTCGTTGTCGATTCCAACGCTAATTTATAATGACATTCCAGTTTTCAGCCAGTTCCACCAGTAGTGCGAACCCCTTGAAGCGTGCGCGAATTATAAAAAAAAAACTCCGTGATGTTAGTAGGTATTAGTGCACCTTTGATGGCATCTACTTTCTTTGGGCACGGCTGTACTCCATACTTGTTGATCACATGGCCTAAGTATTCCACATTTTGCTGATAGAATAAACACCTCCAATCAATCTTCATCTAAATAACAAGAAGTTCATGGTACTCCTATAAGAATTTGGTCCCTTGTGCGTTGGAAAATAGCTGGGGCCGAAGATATGCCATACGCTAAACGATTAAAACGAATCAACCCCAAATGCGTGTTGATTGTAAAAAAGGTTTTCGATTTTTCATCAATATCCAAATGCTGATAAGCTCCGGACAAATCCAATACTGTAAACCATTGGCCTCCCGCTAAACTAGCTAGAATGTCATTACATTGCTGTAACGGATACGAATCGTTATTTATCACACGATTTACCATAGTTTTGAAATAAACACAAATACGTAAACTGCCATCCTTCTTTAATGTTGTAACTATTGGACTAGGCTCACTAGTACGTACAGCAAATATTGTCCCATTTGCTTGCATTTTCTTATTTTCCTCCTCCACTTTTTTCGCAGAGAATACGCTACTGTGTATGGATTACAAAATACAGGCAACCAATTGTCTTTCAATTCAATGGATGCTTTGTGAAATTTAATTGAAGTGCTTTTTTCCGAAAACCAATTTGAAAATTTGACCTTGTACAAATCTATAAATGCTTGATGGCCATTAACGCCTTTGCTTTTCATATCCCCATGGTTCACCATGAATTGCTGTTCCCATTTGAGAAACAGTATGCTCAACCAAGTACGTCCCAATAATGCCACAAATTGTCTGTCTGTTTTTAACACAATCAACTCAAGTAAATGAGTACTATTTTGGTGGTTTACGTTTATAACTATAAACCCTTCCACAAGTATATTCTCTCCAGTAACTGTTTTTAAACTCTTATGTGGTTGCAGCGGTAATGCTCCAAAAATTTCCCGAAACATCGATGCACAAATAACCGGTTCACACGCTTCGGTATCCACTTCAAAACGCAGATCGACATCGATAAAATTATAAACACTGGCTTAATTATATCATTATTTAACTGATAAATATGCCCCAACACGTCATCGTCCGAACTTTCATTCAACTTAAACCACTAATAAAGCGATCTCGTAATGCTTCATTTAAGATTGAGTCAAATTCACAAGTGCGTCCCATTCTTTTCAATGATATTGTCGCTAATTATCTCTGACGCTTTTTGTTCCCGTTTATTAAATTTAAAGCGTTCTAAAAAAACCAATTTTTTGGATTGTAGTGATTTGTAAGTAGTACCACACATTCATCGAATGATTTCTTTGAAGGCGAATTGGGTGTACACACGTTTTTTAGGGTAATAAAAGCGTCAGCACCAATCTCGCCGCCAAAGTTGTGTATTGAAATGACAACCCGCTCAAGTCAAGTGCAAGAACAAAACTGACTCTTTTATTTATAGTCATATTAATCCATGTTACATATGCATACATAACAAGAAATTTAGTTGCATTTTTGCATAAACAGGGATTACATGATGACAATGCAACGTTATGCTACCAATGAGCTGTTTCGATGATGGGCTTGGAATTTAGAAGATTCAAAAGTTTTGCTATCTCAAATCCTGCAAGCATATTCTAACATACTTGTCGTTATACAATCGAATTAAAATGATTTCAGGTTGATTTTGATAAATTTTTATACAATTAAGTTTAAATTTTATAGCTCTGAGAACAATATAAGGTATGGTACCATGAAGTCTTGTGGAGATTAGTGATTAAGCCCCGCGCTTGCCTAGCTTTCGCCATTAAGCATACTCCTTATTTTATATCACTCAACAGGAAACCCTTATTTAATATTCCGAGTTAACCAAGTATCAGACTTATAATAACCAGACGATTAAGTAAGATACAGCGGCCCCCTCGGGGAGGTTTGCTACCAGCAAGTATGGCCGATGATGCATCAGCAAGTCCGCATAAATTATGTGCGATCTTATGATGTCAGATCTTATGATCAATTTTTAATCCACTTCCCAAAGCCGATTTTATAGTAATTATGCACACATGTGTATTTCCGGTGACAATACTTTCTATTAAAGTTTGAGAGTGATCGGGCCGCGTATTGGGGGGGCTCCCATACAAATTTTTTTCCCCGGCAACAGATCATTTCATACTATAATGACTGTGTTCTGTGTGCGCTGTGTGCTGTGGGCAGCGCTGCTTGCTTAACGATTCGGGTTGTTTTGTTGTTGGGTTGCAGTGCTTTGTATGTTTTTTTATATTTCAGCATTTATAGTGAAATTTAGTATACTTTTGGTTATTAGTGAATTTACATGAAAAATTTTAATTTTTATGGGTTGTTTTTATTGATTACTAAATGCCGCCAGCACCAGAAATCAAATCGTTGACCTGCCGGACAGACTAGTGCCAGCGAGGCATCTTTGGTGTCTATTTTTTTTGAGTTAACGGAAAACTGAGACAGCATGAGAGCACTTTATTTATTGGCATCTTAAATGCTCTTAGGATAGGTGAGCTACGTTTGAGAGATGTTGCTTTTATGTTGAGCAAAGTAAGCCAAGAAAATTTTAAATTGAAAACGCTCTACAAATTTACCCAACATGTTTCATGTATACTGTATACTGAACATGTTTCGGTCATGTTTCGTCTTACATAGACTTAGTAAAGTGTCTGGTGAACAGTGCAATTGGATATATTACTGAAATAATATGGCACTGCATGTTAGAATAGAAGGGATGGTAGTCATGAGTGACATGGCCTAAATCTGTACAAATTTTAGTATAAATTCGTTTGATGACCTTCTTATTGACGAATTTCTCGAGAATAATTAACCGGTAAGCTCTTTTAATAATGATGCTTTGCTCTAAATAAATGTGATGAGAAGTAATGGGGAAAACTAATAAATCAAAAAAATTTATATAAGACTAGCTGTTCCCGGGCGCTTTGCTACCCGCCAACTGACGCCACGCCCACTCACACCCACGTTTCCCTGCTGCCCCATCCTACTGACCACCCACCCATTGACCTCATACACACTGACCCACCGCCCACTGACCTCACACCCACTGACCTCCCGCCCACTGACCTCCTGCCCACTGAACACCCACGCATTGACCTCATACACACTGATCCACCGCCCACTGAACTCACACCCACTGACCTCCCGCCCACTGACCACCCACCCATTGACCTCATACAGACTGACCCACCACCTACTGAACTCACACCCACTCTCGCCACGCCCACTTACACCCCAATAACTAACCAACTCACCAATCCAGAAAACTATAGAATCGACACTTATACAGGCAAAAAATGTACACTTGTTCGAATATTCTTTATATGAAGATTATATACAGGAAAAACTACATTTTCCACCCCAGCGCCACCTATCGGGTCCAAATTTTGTCAACGACTTTCTTTTTATATAAATATTATATGGTGTGAATTTGAGCCAAATCGTTCCATAATTAAGAATTTTCGGATAAAAAAACGACACCAGCGCCACCTATCGGGACCAAATTTTGTCAACGACTTTCTTTTTATTTAAATACTATATGGTGTAAATTTTAGCCAAATCGTTCCATAAATAAGAATTTTCAGAAAAACCTAGCGGGGCTGAATTCACCTTTTAAACCTTTTCTGGACTTCCACAAATATTTTAAAACCAAAATTAGCCAAATCGGTTCAGCCGTTCTCGAGCAATTTATTTTTATATATATAGATTAAAATTATTATTTTATTTAAAATAGCTGCTCTGGGGTGCTTTGCTACCCGCACACATGAATACCCAGGTATCCAACGTTCGCTTGGTGCTCCGATAAGTTTAAGTTTTTTTGGACTCTGGGCGCTGGGGTCGAGACATTTACGAACATTTGTGTTTATGGTTGGATTTAATTCATATTCACACTATATTAAATTTTTTGGAGTAGTAATTATATATTCCCATTCCCCATCTGCTTGGTTCCATCGCCAAGCTCTTTAAAAAAATTCTTGCCTTCGAAATCACCAAAAAAGGCCTATGCGAAGAACAGCAAGGTTTCCGGAAAAACAGATCAACTGTTGACGCCATATTCATAGTACGACAAATATGTAAAACAACATGTGCTTCGTCAACCTAATAAAAGCTTTTGACTGTGTGTTTGAGCATATACCATATATACATATATACAACCAAACACATTATTCTATTTTTAAATATTGCCATTGTCAAGTCAATTCAACTTTCACTTTATTTATATAATGCACTTCAATTCAAATATTGGAGATACGGCATGGCTAAAGTAAACAAGAAACGTGGCATGGCCAATATAATATTAATTCGATTATAATGACGAATGTTGCCTCCCTCCATACGAAATAATGGACAAGGAATTGCTGAGTGACACAGTTCGTGCCGAAATAGAGGAATCGTACATCGTCGTTACTTCAGAATTCGATGAGAAATTGGACGAACTAAAAGAAACGAGACGTAAGAACTTGATCGGAGATGAAAAGGCTGCTGTCACAGATGCTCTTCCATCTACCATTAGTACGAAGCTCCTCATCGTGGAACTTCAAATATTTAATGGTGATTATTTAAAATGGAATAATTTCGTTGGTACATTTGATGCCCTCATACACGACAACCGATTGTTGAGTGCACGAACCAAATTTCAGTACCTGAAACTATCACTAACATTAGTTGCTGCTGATGCCGTAGCAGCCATTGAATTGTCAGATGATAATTACGAAGTCGCTCGAAAAATTCTTCAAGATCGCTTCGATAAACCAAAATTCATTTGTGAGCAGCACATTCACGAACTATTTATCTTTAAACCAATCGATCGACCAGACTCAAAGAGATTATTGAATTTACTAGATCATTTCCAATCACATATGCGGTCACTTGAATCTCTAACCACACCTGTGAAGCATTGGGATGACTTAATAGTCTATATGATGGTCTCAAAGATGGATTTGGAAACAAAATCAAAATGGCTAGATGCAGCACCACCTACTCGTCTTCTGACATTAGATGATTTGACCCAATTCCTCAGCTCTCATGCTCTTCGCCTAGAAGGTCAATTAAGAACCGCTAAATCATATGATTCCTAAAGGCCAACACCAAAAACAGTTCCTCGATCGTATCGTCAACCGACAACCTCCCTCACCGTAACAAAATCATCATATTTTTGTATGTACTGCAAGACAAATGGACATACGGTCGTTCGGTGCCACAAATTCTTGCAATTGCCAATGGATCAACGGCACAAACTCGTCACAGATGCCAAACTATGCTACATTTGCCTTCGGTCAGATCATGCCGTTGCTACATGTCCAGTCACCCATCGCTGCCGACATTGCAATTCTGCTCACCATTCACTGCTCCATAAAGCCGCCGTGGACCATCGTATGCCACACTCAACAAATTGGCAACCGCTAAAATTCCCATTGGCCGATAATTCATTATTGTCTTCCGAGGCCCACCAAGTCATCACTTCTTCATCCGAAACGTCATTATCATCAATTGATGTTACCAAGCCAAGGAAAAGTTCATCGTCTTTTGTATACTTGGCCACTGCAATAATCAAGGTCCGTGATCATTCCGGTCATTTTATTAATGGGCGAGCATTGCTGGACTCAGGTTCCCAATTGAACTTTATTACTGAGTCATTTGCATCACAATTAAAATTACCACGACGACACACTGGTACCAAGATTCAAGGCATTGGATCGCATGGTATTTCAACCTTATCAAACACAACAATAACATTAAAATCCAACATCAGTAACTATGAATCAACTTTGGACGTGCAAGTAACGCAGAAAATTACGAGCTATCAGACCATAAATTCGCTTGGCGATATTAAGTCTTGGAAAATTCCGGCAAACATCCAACTCGTTGACCCCGGCTTCTTTATGGCACATAGCATTGATTTACTGTTGGGTGCTGAAATTTATCACGAACTGCTCACTGTTGGTCAAATTAAATTAGCTGATCATTTGCCTGTTTTACAAAACACACTACTCGGTTGGATTGTTGCGGGAAAAATGTCATTTCCGTCGAACTCCATCCCATTGTGTCACCTGGCCATTGAAGATCCGGTAACGTTAAACAGCCAAATCGAAAAATTCTGGACCATCGAGAGCATTGCAAACTCTGTAAGGCCGCTGTCGTTGGAAGAAGCCGAGTGCGAAAAACACTTCCAAAAGTGTACCACGCGAGACAAGAATGGACGATTCATAGTCAAACTCCCGTTCCGGATTGACCCATCAACCCTAGGAGACTCCAAAACTCTAGCCATGCGCCGTTTCTACAACTTGGAGAAACGACTTCAAAATTCACCGGATCTGTATGCATCGTATGCTTCATTAAGGACTATGAAGATTTAGGACATATGGAACGTGCTGAATTAAAATCGATTGAGACACCGTACTTCTTCTTTTCGCACCATTGCGTAATAAAGCCAGGAGGCTCTGGCCCAAAACTACGAGTAGTTTTCGACGGCTCTGCCAAAACATCTAGTGGATACTCGCTCAACTCCATCAGGATGGTAGGTCCTGTGGTACAGACTGACCTATTTTCGATTCTGATTCGATTTCGAGCTCACGCCTATGCATTTAGCGCAGACATTACAAAAATGTGTCGGCAAATTCGCCACATGAGAAGGATCAAAGGTATCAACTCATATTATGGCGAAATTCTCCAACAGATCAGCTGTCAACGTTCCAATTGAAGACCGTGACATATGGCACATCTTCTGCGCCATTCCTTGCGACAAGATGCCTCAATCAATTGGCGCATGATCAAAAGGATACTTATCCGGTTGCTGCCGAAGCCATAGAGAAGGATGTTTATGTGGATGACATCCTAACGGGTTCACATTCTATACTTGGAGCAAAGGAACTAAAATCTCAAATCGAACAAACATTTCGGTCCGCTGGTATGGAACTAAAAAAGTGGTGTTCCAATTTACCCGAAATTATTGAAGACATTCCTGTGGACTCTATTGAAACATCGTTCAAAATCGACGACTACGAATGGGTAAAAACACTCGGAATTCTGTGGCATACAGCCACTGATACATTCAACGTGTTCGTCAACATCAACAAAGGACCAACAATTTCAAAACGAACAATATTTTCTCATATTGCGAGAATCTACGATCCTCTCGGACTCCTAGCTCCGATAGTTACAGTAGGAAAACTGCTAATAATCAATCATCATGGCAGTAAAAACTGAATTGGGATCAGTCTATTCCACAAGGCTTACACACTCATTGGCAAAGGTTTCAAGAGAGCCTCAGTCTGCTCCGCAACTTTACAATTGACCTGCATTTATTCAATTGTACCCAGCCAGTAAGCATCCAACTACATGGGTTTGTCGATGCGAGTGAACGTGCATATGGTGCTGTTTTATACGTTCGGTGTGTGTGTGAAACAACAACCGTGTTCCGGTGAAATTACTGTGTGCAAAGTCTCGCGTGGCACCACTTCAGAAGACTACGCTTCCCCGACTGGAATTGTGCGCAGCGACATTACTTGCTCAACTGGCGGCACACAGGGTATTACAGAACCTAAACTTCAAGGTAGACCAAATAATTTATTGGTCAGATTTAACCATTACTCTACACTGGATACATTCCTGCCCATTGAAATGGAAAACGTTCGTATCGCACCGCGTCTCAACTATACAAGAAGTAACACAAATTTTCGGTTACACGTGCCAACAGAATGTAACCCAGCGGATCTAATTTCACGTGGCATGACCCCTGAGCAATTTCTGCAATCCAATCTTTGGCTGCATGGACCATCTTTTTTGGTACAGGAGTCTTCATTCTGGCCAACACTTTGCAACAGATTTCCAGTACCTGAGGATATGCCAGAATCAAAGAAAATCAGTCCAGTCACCATTGTTGCAACAACCACTTATACCGACATCTTGAAGGAAATCAAATTTCATCGCGACTTTAAGAAGCTTAGACGAGTAGTTGCCTTCGTGCTACGATTTAAAAGGCATAAACACGGCAAATTCATGGGCGCTCTAAGCCTCGACGAATTGAATAGAGCTCTCAACACCATCATTCGATTGGTACAAATGGAATGCTTTCCCGGCGAGTACACCGAATTAAGGAAACATAATTCTATTGCCAAGCACTCAAAACTTCGATCATTGTCGTTGTTTTTGGATGATAACCAATTAATCAGAGTTGGTGGCCGCCTTCAACACACCACTCTTCCATATACCTCAAAACATCCCATCCTCTTGCCCAGTTCACATGAATTCACACTAACTCTATTAACTTACCATCACTCCGCCATGCTTCTGTGAGAGGGAGTAGTCTCAGAATTGATTACAAAATACCTCTGCCCACTCACTATTCACTGTTTAGACGTGTTTTGGCAGAGGACGGTGCGACCACCTCTCCGATTCTCACGACATTTGGGTCTTCGTCCCGGAATCGACCCAGGAATCTCCTGGCCAAAGAATGCCAACAATCAACTACAATTCGTTCACTCCAAACGTTTTTTTCCATAGTGGAGCAAATAACGCCGGCATCTTTGCTCCGCATACTACTTCTTCTAGCCGGCATCGAGCCGAATCCAGGTCCTCGGAGCTGGACATGCTCCGTATGCAACACAAGGATAAACAAAAACATCTCCTCAGTTATGTGCAACAACTGCGGACACTGGTGCCATTTCAGACGATGCTCAGGTCTAGCCAACATCAGAGAATGGAATCAGAGTTTCATTGCGGAATGCTGCAGAGCACGAGTTCAGACAACCAACAAACGCCACTACCTGGCACTGTTCAGTATGCCAAAGGCTCATACACGGCAATGCCTCTTCCGTCAAATGCAATGGCTGTGAGAACTGGTGTCATCTTAGAACATGCTCTGGACTTAATAACTGTCATCAATGGACCGCCAACTTCTTGGCCCCATGCTGCTACAACCAAACAGTACAGACAACCCCACAACTTCACACTCCACCAACAACATCCCCCATAACCAGTCATAATCCGACAAACAGCGTCAACTTGCTCATCAACACCACACCAACATCCACGGTCTCACCTCCACCCGCAATCTACCAACATACCACACAGGAACATCACATACCTTTCGCTGTGATGCATCTGAATTGCAACGGCTTACGAGGAAAAGTAATAGAAATCACCAACTATATGGAGCACCATGGGATCTTAATTGCTGCCATACAAGAAACAAAGCTCACTCCCTCCTGCTTATTATCCAGAAGCACCAACTATAACATAATACGCAAGGACAGAAACAGTGGAGGCGGAGGAGGTCTTGCGTTCATCGTACACAACTCGGTCAACTACAGACCCATGCCAACACCTGCACCCATTACACCTGATCCACACCTCGAAACACAAACCATTGCAGTCAAGTCCAACGACACCCTAATTGAAATAACAAATGTGTATATTCCACCAACAACATGCTGCACATCCGGCTACCTTCCTTCTCTAGAACAGCTACTTACAGACGGTAACCGCCTGATTTTCGGGGATTTCAACGCCCACCATGATTGCTGGCACTCGAATCTAGAGAATGATCGTCGCGGCACGCATATTGCTGAGCAAATCGATAATTCAAACTTTGGTACCATCAATGAAAACTCACCCACCAGGATCTGTGCCACCTGTTCCAGCTCCCCAGATATCAGCATAGTAAGCGACACTTTGTTAGCTTGTACATCATGGAGAACAGACATAGCATTAAACTCCGACCATATCCCGATCATCATCACTGTGGATAAAGCCGATAACTTTGTGTCAACGGAAAAACGCACGTTTGTCAATTATGCTAAGGCGGACTGGCCAAGTTTCACTAGATTTATCGAAAGAAAATTGGGACAGTTACCACCCCAACCAACGCAATTTCAGGTGAAAAGATCCTCCGCCGGATCATCATTAGAGCAGCTGCACGTTTCATTCCAGCCGGCAGAATACCTACAATTAGGCCTAACTTCCCAGCAGAAGCAGTCCAGCTCGCTAACGAACGTGATCATATTCGCAGCCTCAACCCCGCGAGTACCAGAATCGATCTACTAAATCACGAGATCGATCGCCTAGTCAACCAACATAGGCGAACTAAATGGCTTGAGTACCTTCAATCTTGTGACGGGGGCTCAAAGAAACTCTGGTCCACTATCAAGGAGCTCTCCAACACCACCAGTCGCAAAGACCTAACAGCCATTACATTCAACAGCACACAACAACACTGCCCCAGGAAATGTTCCTCAATGTTCTGCCGCCAGTTCATAGAACACCCAACGCACTGTAACAAGAGCAAGCGCAATACTCTCAGGAAGATGCACAGCCTTGACCACGACAACACCTCACATATTCTACTCCCCTCCGAAGTTGAATTAGCCATACGCAGTGTAAAACCTTCCAAAGCCATTGGACCGGATGGTACTCAAGCCCGGTAAACAGGCAGCTCAAGGATCCTCATATCGTCCAATTTCTCTCCTGTCTCCATCAGCGAAAATACTAGAAGCTATACTACTTCCACAGCTTCATTCCAAACTCCAGTTAGCTGAACACCAACACGGCTTTCGCACGCAGCGCAGCACAACCACAGCCCTTTCGGAGATCACAACACTCATCTCGCAAGGACTTAACCAACAGCGTCCCTGTGACCGCACTGTCCTTGTTGCCTGGACCTATCTAAGGCATTCGACACCGTTGACCTAGGCATCTTACTACAAGACATCCTAGAGTCACAACTTTCCAACACCACGAAACGTTGGCTTACCGACTACCTTAATGGTAGGAAATCCTACGTCGAATTTAGGAACAAAAATCGCCATTCAGGAAAGTCAAGCACGGTGTACCCCAAGGAGGGATCCTCTCACCAACACTCTTCAACCACTACATGGCAAAACTCCCTGCACCACCTACCGGAGTCTAATTGATATCGTACGCAGACGACTGCACTATTCTTTCCTCAGGCAAGGACATCCCTGCCATTTGCAGAAACATCAATGCCTACCTCTATACACTAGATGACTTTTTTACTAGTCGAAATCTAATCCTGTCTCCAGAAAAATCGTCCGCTACACTTTTCACCACCTGGACCAAAGAAGTCAACCTACAGCTCGACATCTCAATACACAGCAGGACAATCCCTACAATCAAACATCCAAAGATTTTGGGGGTCACATTCGACAATCTGTTGACATTTTCGACTCACTCGGGAAACATTAACAAACGAGTCATGACCAGAAATAAAGTCCTCAAATCCCTAGCGGGCAGTACATGGGGTAAGGACAAAAAAACCCTTCGTACCACATATCAAGCGATTGGCAGATCGGTACTAAATTATGCGGCACCCATTTGGACACCTCGCCTCTGCCGCACACAATGGCAGAAGCTTCAATCCTGTCAGAATGCTGCTCTTCGCATCATCACTGGCTGCCACCGCATGTCACATGAGGACCATCTCCATCAAGAAACACAAATTCTTAAAGTGAAAGAGCACAACGAGCTTCTCGCCAAACAATTCCTACTTGCATGTCACAAACCCGATCACCCGAACCGTGACCTGCTCACCCTCAACACACCACTCAGGCATATCCGATCAGATATTCGTATGTTCCGCGAAGAGACAAACCAAATCATCGCACATACACCTCTAGATCCAACAGACTATAAAGCAGCCCTAAATGCAATACACCAAGCGTCTGTCAGAGCCGCACTAGATGATCGCCAAATTAACATCGTGTCGGGAGGTCGCCCTCCCCCTATACATCTAAGCGAGGAAAACCTCCCTAGACAAACCAGATCAACCCTGGCACAACTGAGATCAGGATGGAGCTCTTTTCTGAATAGCTACATACACCGCTTACGTGAAAGCATCATCGATCAATGCCCGGACTGTGGTGCATCACCACATAACACAGCTCATCTATTCAGCTGCCCGTCCCATCCGACGTTACTCACACCGCTATCACTTTGGACACAGCCTGTCGAAGCAGCCGCATTTCTGGGCCTGGACTGTTCCGAAGGCTACACAAACACTTCAACTCAACGTTTGGACTAACACGAATCAATAGTTGCTACTACAACAACAACAACAACAACCACCTCTCCTAGCACGTATGAAGCATGCCGGTCCCAAGCCCGGGTAAGGAGGAGGGTTTGGGGTAACGGGGCAACCCTATCCTCAGTAAACAATGTAGAGGAGTATACTCGTGGGAATTATTGATTATTCTAATAAAAATTATGAGACCGATGCATCTCCAATCGCATCAACTTCGGAACCTGCGTTAGAGCGGCCCGTTGTAATGTCAGAGGCTTCTTTGCCCCTGACAGTCATCCCAGTGGTGACACCAACTTCGAAAGGTGCTTCTATGCCATCCGAAACCACGTCAGGAACCGATTCCCTTCCGACGGTCAATCAAGTGTTGACTTCAAACGCGGATCCTGCCCATAGGCAGACCGTTGTTTTGTCGGTGGGGGTCTTTCCTTTCCCGAAAACACATATCGTCCGTGGTTTCTTTCCACAAAGCCTTGAGCTCCCTTCAGAGAAAGTTCTCGCCACCATCGAGGCCCAAAATGAAGGGTTAAACGCCATATCATGGAAGATGATACAGAGAAAGAAGGAAGGTGCGCTCCTTCATCTCATAATGGCTGTTGACGACGCCTCCATGAATAGGCTTAACGCTAACAAGGGCGTGATAGGGTACCGCTTTGGTCAGATTAAGCTGATTCTTAAGAGCACCGACAAGATTCAGTATTTGACCAATGTACCTCAAATACAGACAGCTCCACTCGCAACACCACTGAGCCAGCTAGTCTGAGTGGCTCCGACCCAGCGCCCGCGGTACAAAAGGCTGCCTCTCCGGAACCAGTACAACAAAGCTGGTAATACGACCAGCTCCTTCGACCAGCAAGGCAGCAAGCCATCTGGCCCAAATCTTTCCAGAAATTGAAAAAAAACGCAACAAGAGCTGCACTTGCTCCAAAAATAAAGTCAGGCAATGGAAGACCAACGGGTCAACCGAGCCAGACTGCCTGCCGGAGGGGTAAGGGCCCCAAGAAAGCTGTTCTTATCCG
This sequence comes from Nephrocerus scutellatus, assembly GCA_947095585.1. Classification (NCBI taxonomy): domain Eukaryota; kingdom Metazoa; phylum Arthropoda; class Insecta; order Diptera; family Pipunculidae; genus Nephrocerus; species Nephrocerus scutellatus. The sequence continues at coordinate 57,027,487 of OX352761.1, read as the reverse complement.
GCAGGCCTTTTCTCAAAAGGAGGAAGGATAAGCACCATCAAAGTGTTACAGGCGAACCTGCATCATGTTAAGGGGGCGTCCGCTACACTTAGCAACAGATTCGCCGAGGATAATATAGCACTTGGCCTCATACAGGAGCCTTGGGCTATTAGCGGACAGGTGAAGGGTCTAAAGGACTGGAAAGGTAAGTTGATAGTAAAATGTGGGGAGGCAGTGCCAAGAGCGGCCTGCCTTATCAGATCTAATATTAACTTTCTTCCCATTCCAGAATTTATAAAACAGACCTTGTTGCCATACGGTTGGAGGTTCCGATCAAAAGGGGAAACATAAAATAGTATGTGGCTCAGCATACTTCCCCGGCGATGAAGAAAACATTCCGCCAAAAGAGGTGCAAGATCTGATTACGCACTGCAAAACTCGGAACATCCAATTCTTTATAGGGTGTGATGCCAATGCACACCATGAGGTTTGGGGTAGTGGCGGTATCAATCGAAGGGGTGAGTGTCTTTTAGATTATCTTATCAGCAATAATGTAGATATTGTAAACAATGGCTCTAAACCAACCTTCATAAATGCGATTCGCGAAGAGGTACTAGATCTCACACTCGCAAGTCCATTTATCTCTAATTCTATTGTTAATTGGCATGTGTCCGATGAGGCCTCGCTGTAAGACCATCAACACATCAGGTTTGACATTCCAGGCGTGATCGCACATGCCTCTTCCAGATATGATCCTAAGTCAACGGACTGGAATCTATATCGAGGACTAGTCCTCTCCAAATTAGATTTGCTTGTCTCACCTATTGACTCCATAGAGGAACTAGACGAGGCAGCTTACCAAGTAAATTATTTACTGCTTTCTTCCTATCATGGCAGTTGTGTCGTCAAAACCAACATTTGTAAATGCAAAGTTCCTTGGTGGAATGACCTACTGGCCAAGCTTAGGAGGAAGGTTAGAAGGCTCTTCAACTCTGGTAAACGCACAAAGAGTTGGGACGAATATAAGTCCGCCCTCACAGAGTATAACTCTGAGTTAAGACGATCTAAACGGGCCACGTGGAGGAAGAGTTGCGAGAACATCGCTGAAATGCCAGCAGCTGTCAGGCAATGGAAGACCAACGGGTCAACCGAGCCAGACTGCCTGCCGGAGGGGTAAGGGCCCCAAGAAAGCTGTTTTTATCCGGCAGGCCTTTTCTCAAAAGGAGGAAGGATAAGCACCATCAAAGTGTTACAGGCGAACCTGCATCATGTTAAGGGGGCGTCCGCTACACTTAGCAACAGATTCGCCGAGGATAATATAGCACTTGGCCTCATACAGGAGCCTTGGGCTATTAGCGGACAGGTGAAGGGTCTAAAGGACTGGAAAGGTAAGTTGATAGTAAAATGTGGGGAGGCAGTGCCAAGAGCGGCCTGCATTATCAGATCTAATATTAACTTTCTTCCCATTCCAGAATTTATAAAACAGACCTTGTTGCCATACGGTTGGAGGTTCCGATCAAAAGGGGAAACATAAAATAGTATGTGGCTCAGCATACTTCCCCGGCGATGAAGAAAACATTCCGCCAAAAGAGGTGCAAGATCTGATTACGCACTGCAAAACTCGGAACATCCAATTCTTTATAGGGTGTGATGCCAATGCACACCATGAGGTTTGGGGTAGTGGCGGTATCAATCGAAGGGGTGAGTGTCTTTTAGATTATCTTATCAGCAATAATGTAGATATTGTAAACAATGGCTCTAAACCAACCTTCATAAATGCGATTCGCGAAGAGGTACTAGATCTCACACTCGCAAGTCCATTTATCTCTAATTCTATTGTTAATTGGCATGTGTCCGATGAGGCCTCGCTGTAAGACCATCAACACATCAGGTTTGACATTCCAGGCGTGATCGCACATGCCTCTTCCAGATATGATCCTAAGTCAACGGACTGGAATCTATATCGAGGACTAGTCCTCTCCAAATTAGATTTGCTTGTCTCACCTATTGACTCCATAGAGGAACTAGACGAGGCAGCTTACCAAGTAAATTATTTACTGCTTTCTTCCTATCATGGCAGTTGTGTCGTCAAAACCAACATTTGTAAATGCAAAGTTCCTTGGTGGAATGACCTACTGGCCAAGCTTAGGAGGAAGGTTAGAAGGCTCTTCAACTCTGGTAAACGCACAAAGAGTTGGGACGAATATAAGTCCGCCCTCACAGAGTATAACTCTGAGTTAAGACGATCTAAACGGGCCACGTGGAGGAAGAGTTGCGAGAACATCGCTGAAATGCCAGCAGCTGCACGAATCCACAAGGCACTTGTTAGGGATCAGACAAATAGTGTGGGTCTGTTGAAAAAGACTGATGGCACCTACACGACGAACCGTGAGGATACACTGATAACAGTTCTACATGTTCACTTCCCCGGCTCGTAAAACAGTGTACCACACACAAATTCGAACACGCTTGACCGAAGGGTTAATATCGCTAGTAGAACTAATAGTTTATCTGGTAAGATCTTCACCCCAGATAAGGTTCGATGAGCTCTTCAAACCATTCAAAGCCCCTGGGGGGATGGTATCTTTCCTGCTCTTCTACAGAAGGCGATCGATGCAATCCTGCCAAGCTTAATTTTATTATTTACAGCTAGCTACAATTGGGGATACATCCCTTTTGTCTGGAGACAGGTAAATGTGATTTTTATCGCCAAACCTGGCAATAGGCCTAAATCTTACAGACCAATCAGTATAACATCTTTTGTCCTGAAAATCATGGAGAGACTCATTGATGTTCATATTAGAAGTAGACTAGAGGAATCTGCTCCTTTGCACTCAAGTCAGTTTGCATACAGAAAAGGCAAAAGCACAGAAGGTGCACTCCACTATCTGGTTAAAAAGATAGAAGGAACGTTTCGATCCAAGGAGGTTGCTTTGTGTGCATTCCTAGACATTGAAGGCGCCTTCGATAACACTGGCTATGACTCAATAAAGAAAGCTATTAGTAACAAGGGTATCGAAGCCTCGACCAATCTTTGGATTAGGGCTATGCTCGAGAGTCGAGAAATTACTTCTTCCTCAGGAGGAGTGTCAGTGTCTGTGACCGCAGTAAAGGGTTGTCCACAAGGAGGAGTCCTCTCTCCCCTTCTGTGGTCACTGGTCATAGACGATCTCTTGCACAATCTACACAGATCAGGCTACATCGCCATTGGGTATGCTGATGACGTAGCGATTATCATTAGGGGTAAACACTGCACGAGCATTTCTGCTGTCATGCAATGTGCGCTCTTACAAGTTTTAGACTGGTGAAGCAGGGAAGGATTATCCATCAATCCTTGCAAAACGGTTCTAGTGCCTTTCAATAAAAGAAGGTTGATTGGCTTAAATCCAATCACAATTAAAGGCACCACTCTAATGTACTCCAGCGAGGTCAAATACCTCGGTGTCATCCTTGATAAAAGACTCAACTGGAATGCTCACATCAAGTCTTCTATTAAACGCGCTACAAGGGCCTTACAACGGGAAACGAGCTTCAGAAGCTCCCAAGAATTGCCTGTCTAGGTAATACAGGTGCTATGCGTACCTGCCTTACGACAGCATTAGAAGCTATCGTAGGTCTTTCGCCCCTACAAATCTTCATTAGGAAGACGGCCGCTAGATGCGCTATAAAGCTGCAAGTAGAATATAAGTATAAACCAGGCGACCTTGTGGGACACCTGAGAATTCTCAACTCAATTCCCGAAAGAGACATGTTCTGCACAATACCGGACGTTATGGTCAGGGAGTACTGTTTCGGAAGGTTATTTGAGGTAGAGATATCAGACCGCGCAAGCTGGTCTAATGGTGCTCCGACACTAGACGATAATGGTCTGGTTTGGTTCACTGATGGATCAAAGATGGAATCTGGAGTTGGTGCTGGTGTCTACGGACCTAATACAAAGGTCTCGATACCAATGGGAGTTAGCCCCACGGTCTTCCAAGCTGAACTCCATGCCATCGACATCTGCGCTAGGTTAAACCTTAGTAAAGGCGTTAAAGGCGCAAGAATATATATCTATTTAGATAGCCAGGCAGCGCTCAAAGCTCTGTCGTCCAAGTCGATGGACAAATTAACATTTAAAAGCTGCAACGATGCATTGCAATCTCTGGCCAGACACAACAGGGTTAAGCTCGGTTGGGTACCAGGTCATCGAGGTATCGCAGGCAACGAAGCCGCAGATAAACTAGCTAGAGCTGGTTCGGAAACTGCATTCATAGGACCTGAACCATTTTGTAGCGTCAATTGGTGTGCCGCCACAAAGGTGTTACGCACAGGCTCCCCGTGCTTTCACGTAGAGAAGAGGGAGTGTGCGGGCGAGTTGAATGTTAAATTAAACACAAGTTTAAGTTTAATTTTATATATTCTTTTATAATTTATTTATAAATATATTGTTACTTAAAAGTTATGTGTTGTTGGTGATGTGTTTAAACTTCAACTGCCGCCCTTAGTAATCGCAGCAGTGGTCTTTTATAATATTTTGGATGGATCGACCAACCAATATGATTGGTTGGTTGCGATCCACCAATGGAACGACAGCATCGTGTGCATGAACAAGGGTTCAATACACAAATACGACTGCAAGCATAGAACACACACAGTCGACCTGCGACATCTGTTTCCCTTCTGCAGTCGACCCACTTAACGGTCGCCTTAGAATTGCCCTCCTGCTGATATTACTATTTCGTAATATCTGCATGTGCACCAACTGTTTCTTGGTATCGTATCGGAATTTATGAGCTGCGTGCTGTGCTCGAAACTCGAGATGAATAAAGGATCAAAAGTGCCTTTATCACATCTCGATCGGTTTCTTATTACAAACACCAGCCATCCGTACGTACTATACAGGTTAGTGGTGGATGTGAATTCGGAAATTCGGTATACGAGTATACTGGCAATGTGACAGGCTGTGCCGATCATAAAATAAGTAATTTATGGAAAGCAGATGTGGGTAGAGTGCAGCGAGTGTGTGGTCAGGGATCGAATAGTTGTGCCGGTCACAACATCCCTTCCCCCTACGAATAAGAAAATTCTTTACCAGGAGTAGGTAAAAATTTTCGTTAAACGGGAATGAACTTGCCGCGGTGGTTTTGTCGTTAACAGAATACCAGAAAAAACCACTGATTTGAAAACCTTGGTTGGCGTACAAATTTGTTTGTATTGTATTTGTATAAATGTGTTAAGTGCGTTTTAACTTTCACACACTTGAGATTGCGTGATTTTTTTTTTGTTTTTATATACATTGAATATTATTATTGAATATTGAAAGTTTCGAACAGATTTTTTAAAATTATAAGTATAATAGTAATATATACTCGTATGTAGTAAAATAATAGTAATAATTATAATTTTTGACGCAGCAGACTATTGCGGTCCAAGGCCTAGTAATATAGTAATATATGTAATTATGTTTAAAATAATGCAAGCTGATATAGCATAGAAAATATTTTTTTTTTTTGATAAAAGGTATATTTGTAGGGTAATGTATTATAATATAATACTATTAATAAAGGTTCAAAAAAAATACTAAGATTTATTGTGTTTTTTATTCTTTTTTTTTTTTTTTTTTTTTTTTTGATGAATTCACATATGACATAAAAAAAAATTAGAATAATTAATTATTGTAGTGAATGATATTCAAAAATAGATCATATAATTATTTTATAATTAATTATCATATAATTACGAGTGTAAAGGTTTTTTTCTCGTTAAATTTTTAAAACGAATTTAGATGTTTCGCGACCTTCATTAGTCTGATCGCTAGTTACCATTTCAGTGGTATTTGATTCTTGTGGAGGTAGTCGTTGGTTTAGTTTCAACGCTTTATACTTTTTTATTATTATTATGATTATAACGGAAATGATCATAAGGTAAATTAACCCATAATGATGAATGTTGTGTATATTGAAACTTTCAAGGTCTGTTTTTTCTGTGTTTTTTAAATCTTTTATTTGTTTGGACAGTGTGTCTAAGTCTTTTGAGTCAGAGTTTCGTATTAGTGCTACTTCAGGAAGGAGAATTTCATTCGTGTGTTTTTGTAAGAATGAATTTGAAATATTAATAGGGGGTATGTAGAAATTATTCAGTGATGATGTTTTGAAATAGGAATTTCTTATAGTCAAGTCCGTTGATTTGATATAACATTCGTCTGTTAGTTCTATGGTGCCTGTATTTATAAGGGTGTGGGGAGAGATTTTGTTTGGACAAATTTCATCTGTTTCGTATTTGTCAAGTGTTGAAAATAACCATTTGTTTTGTTGTTCCAGTTGGGTCCAAATAGTAGTCAGTTGTGTTTCTCTCAGTTCGCAAATATGTGGTAAAGTTTTGGGTTTTTGAAAAAGTAAGACAGCACAAGGCTGATTTGTTGATCTTGTAGTAAATACCGGATGTACTGCTTGGCATAAATATGTCTTTTCGTGAGTTTGTTTACATTTTTCTAGTTCATTGATTGTCATGTCATAATGGTGCTCTCTGTCATAATCTATTACTAAATGTGATATATCAGGTTTTATGAAAACTAATTTTTCGTTTACTTTTGTTGGGAGAGGGATTACTTTAAATAGTTGATATTTTGTATTATGGATTAGTGGTATACCTATTTCATAGATTACCTTTTCTTTTAATACCCGGGTTTGTAGTGTACTTATTTTATAAATAGAGAGGGTATCGTAGTTGTTTATTTGTGGGACTTGTAAATCAGAGTGTATTTGTTTTCTCATTGTCGACAAGATTGATTCCATTTGTTCTGGAGAAAGTATTGATGGGTGGGGTTTGTCAAATCTATGTCTAGTTACTAGGTCTGTTATATCGTCAATAATTCTAATGTATCGCATTAACATTATTGTTGTTAAAGATGTAAGAGCCTCCGTTTCCATTTGGGTCGTCGCGTCATGTTTCTTTTTAATAATGTTTTGTATTTGTGCTTGAATTTTATTTATTCTCTTTTAGTAAATATTTTATTTCTATAATTGTTGAGTTACATATTATCGAGAAATCGTGGTCCATTTTAAGTTCTTCACATATTATTTTTAATTTAACTGTAGTATTTTCTATAATACTTAATCCTTGATCTAATTCAGTTATGTCCTGGTATACAATTATTTTCCATTTATTAGAGTAAAGCTGTACGGTTCCTAGCTCCTCAAAATATATCCCTGGATTATCTTTTATAGGTTTTATGCTAATTGCTGTTGCCTCCAAAGTTAGGGCGCATAAAATTATTGTTACTATATTCGTAGTTGGGTTTTTCATCTTCTTTTTTTTTTTTTTTTTTGAAGGTGAAAAAAAACAAAAACAAGAAAAACATTAGTTAAGGATGCTTTGTTTACATTTGTATATTATTTAATTAAGAGAATTTGTGAATTTTTAATCGAAAAAATGCTTAAGATGGTTATTGTGTACAAGCTTTGTTTTATTTTTGATTCTGATAACACTGTTTTCGTTTGATATAATTTTTGTTACTTCGTATGGTCCTTCCCATAATGAAGACAGCTTATTTTTTCGCGTGTGGTTACATAAAAGTAAGTGAAGTGTAAAGTGATTTGTCATAATATTTTTTAGCGTTGTCTTTCCTTTTGATAATTTCTTCCCTGGCTATTTGATAACCGTGTTGAAGTCGTGCTTTTATTTCATTTGCATAGTTCTCGTAATTATAGCTAACATTAGGTCTATGTTCCAAAATAGAAGGTATTTTTGCAGGATACCCGTATAATAGTTCGTAAGGAGTGTACCCTGTGCTGCTGTGGGTTGTGGTATTGTATACAAACATGGCATAAGGAATCCATGTGTCCCAAGTTAATGGATCTTTATTAACATAATGTCTAAGAAATTCTGCTAAGGTACGGTGACTTCGTTCTAGCGCTCCGTTAGTTTGGGGGTGATAAGGGGTTGTGTTAATTTTTCTAACCTTAAGGAGTTTACATACTTCTTTAAATAAATTACTCAAAAAGTTCGTGCCTTGGTCAGTCAGAATTGTTAATGGTATACCGTGTCTACAAACCGTGTTTTCTACAAAAATTCGAGCTAAGGTGGGCGCTTCTGCATTTGGTAACGGGTATGCCTCTGAATATTTTGTTAGGTCGTCTTGAAATGTTAAGATGTATTTATTTCCGTTGTGACTTAAGGGTAGGGGTCCTACTATGTCTAGTGCTATTCTTTCAAAAGGTGTGGAGCTTGTTGTTGTAAGTTTCATTGGTATGGGTGGATTTCGTTTGCTTTTATTTAGTTGGCAAGAGGTGAACTTTTTAATATCTGAGTTCATTGTAGGCCAGTAATATTTTGATTTTATGCGTTTTAATGTTCGTTGGATGCCTTGGTGTCCTCCGAGTGGTGAGTCATGATATTGTATTAAAATCTCTAAAATGTCTTTTTCGTCATCTAAATGTATTGTGTCATCAATAAAAAGAGAAATGTCAGCACTTTGGTTGCAATATATGTCTTCTAATAAATGTTTAAACTCATTTTTGGCTTCAAATTCAAGTTTGGGAATTGAAAACTCGATTTTACGATAGTCTTTTGACATAAGAATGTCGTTAATCACCTTTAGTGTCGCTTTAGTCGTATTTTTGTCTGTGTTTGTTCGAAAGGGTATGGGTAAAGTAGTGCAAAAAAAATCGGTTTTTCCATTTGAAAAGGTTTCTATTTGTGCTACGGAAGGTTTAATAAACTTTTCATCAAGGGTTTTAAGAATAAATTCGTCAGGTGACGATACTAAAGGTAAAATTATTATCTTTGGTTCTGGATCGTTGTTGGCGAAGATCGACTTTCTTTTTTCTATTATTCTAAAATTTTGATTGTTTCTGTTTGTTTCGGAGCTATTTCCAAAATTGTTATCCTCATTAACCTTTTCCGAAAGAATTCGTTGCTTTTTAGCATGAGATCTGGTTAAAACCATCACGTTATTGCCTTCTATTTCACTTTCCCTTATACGACTAAGAGCATCCGCATTATCATTGTATTTACCAGGTTTGTATAAAATTTGATAGTCATATTCGTCTAATAGGATTCTCCAACGAGCAAGTCTTGATGTAGGATCCTTTAAGTTTAATAGCCATACTAAAGGTCGATGGTCTGTGATTATCGAAAACTTGCGGCCATATATGTAAGGTCGGAATTGTTTTACTGCGTATACTATGGCTAACAATTCCTTTTCTGTAGTGCTGTACTTTGTTTCTGCTAAATTCATTGTTCGGCTGCTAAAACAGATCGCTCGGTCTTCTCCTATTTTTCCTTGTGAAAGGACTGCTCCCATGGCAAAATCGCTTGCATCAGTTGTTATTAAGAATTCTTTACTGAAATCGGGGTAAGCTAAAACTGGTGCTTTAGTTAGTTTATTTTTGAGTGTTCGAAATGCCTCATCACAGTGTGCATCCCATTTGAAAACAGTATTCTTTTTTAATAAGTTGGTTAAAGGTTTTGTTATCTTCGCAAAGTTTGGGATAAAGCGTCTGTAATAACCAGCTAAACCTAAAAATGACTTGATATCTTTAGATTTCTTTGGTACCGGATATGTTTTGACTGATTTTATTTTATCTGTATCTGGGCTAATACCATCTTTTGAAATAACATGTCCTAAGTATAATAACTCTCTTTTAATAAAATTACATTTCTCGGGTTGCAGTTTCAGACTATTGCTTCGCAGTCTGTCAAATATTTTTAACAATTTCTCGTTGTGTTCCTTAAGATCATAACCGTAGATAACTATATCGTCCATGTATACGAAACAGTCGATACCCTGTAGTCCAATTAAAACATTATTCATTGTGCGCTGAAAAGTAGCCGGTGCATTTTTGAGACCGAAAGGCATACGGTTGTACTCGTAATGGCCAAAAGGAGTACTGAAAGCTGTTTTCTCCTGATCTCTTTCGTCCACTTTTATCTGGTGAAACCCATTGGCTAGGTCCAGTGTACTAAAGTATTTTGCTCTGCCTAATTGATCCAATATGTCGGTAATGTTTGGTAGTGGATAACTATCACCGATAGTTATGTTATTCAGTTTCCTGAAGTCAACAACCACCCTCCAACGTTTTTTACCATTGCTATCTGGTTTCTTGGGCACAAGTAGAAGTGGTGAATTCCAAGGGCTGCAACTAGGTTTTCTTTCTTTAACTTGGTGTTGTATCTCTTCCTTCTGGGATTCAGGTAATCTGTATGGCTTAATAAAAATCGGTGCTTCAGAATTCGTAATAATTCGGTGTTTAGTTCTGTCAGTATAACTTAGATGATCACCTTCCAAAAAAAATATGTCATTATATTCACGGCATATATTTTTAATTGACTTATTTTCTTCTTCATTACAGTGATCTAAATTCAGCATTGACTCTAATTTTAATAACCTTTTCTTTATTGGGTCTTTAAAGGCATCCATTTCAATAATGTCGAAAGCGTCTAATGCATTCCATTCATATTTAAGTTCATTTAAATTGATTTCAATCTCCTTTTCCGATGTGTTCATTAACAAAATGTTTACCTTTTCTTGTTCTGGTCTTACCAATGTCTCTGCCAGATAAACGTCAGGACTAACTTGCTTTTTAAATATTATAGCGTCTTCTTTGTAGGGGAATGGGATTTCTGTTAGTTGTTCACACCTAGGTTTTAGGGTCACAAATCGCTGCTCAGAAACAATTGCGTCGCATGAAGTTGTGTTACGGTTATCATTTTTCTTAAGATTTCGATTTCCAAAAGCGGTTTTTTTCTGATTTTTTAAGGTGGTAGATCGTTGCTCGTAAGCTATAGTATCGTGATGGTTGTGGCATTCGTCCACTTTTGACGTGCTTTCATACCGATTTTTACGATCACCTTTTATATCACCCGTAGGTAGTACCCTTTTATCAGGTAAGAATTTTATTTCATTATTTTGAAAATTTTTAGGTTGATTTGGACCTATATTTGCTGGAGTTTGGTTTTTTATTGTGTAAATAGCGTTATTTTTTAAATTAAAGCTTAAATTTCGTTTGGAATAATCAATTTTACACCCATATTTAGTGAAAAAATCGTTTCCTAATATACCATCGTAATGTAAATGAACATTGTTGGTTAAAACATGGAAAGTGTGCTTAAAAGAAATAAATTCTGCATCTGAATCGAATTCTATAGAACCCACAATTGTGCCAAGAGTGTCCATACGATCACCGGCAATCGTTGATATAGTGCACTTTTGTTTTTTCGGTGAGTTGTTAAGCAGATTTATAAAAGCAGCGGAATTTTTTAAAAGACTGACCTGAGCGCCTGTATCGATTAATAAATTTAGAAATCTTTTTTCTGATGGACTAAATAAAACTCTTATCACAGTTTCTTTGTATTGCGCACAAAATGAAATATCAAGTCTTACTGGTGTTTGTGTATTTCGGCAGTCGTTTTGAATTGGGAAGGAATGCTGCCTTCCTTCCCCGATTGCTCGTTTTTTGCTTGCGAGTTGCAACAATAATGTGGTTCCGTTGTCGCATATCTTAGATCGTGACTATTGTTATTGAATTTATTTTCACGGAAAGGATTAAATTGCTGTGAGTGAGATGTGCGGGGAGTTTGATCTTGAGGTCGCGGATTCCTTTGTACCTCGTTTCTTTTCCGCGTCCAGCATTCTTGATATGAGTGATTAGACTTATTGCAATAACTACAAATTAAACGTTGTACCTCCTTTTTTATATTTTTCGGGATAAAATTTGGGAAACTTTTGTTTCGAAAACACATTTCAGACGTATGACCTGCTTTCTTGCAAGTATTGCAGAATATGTGTTCATTTGACTGTGTGTAACGTCCAGTCGTCCTAACAGTTTGTCTAGCAAAATTCAAACGCAGAGATTGCTCATGGGCATAGTGCGTGGCCTGTTTCATATCCCTTATTGCTCGTGCCTTTACGAGAATTTTTAGGTCATGATTTACTAATCCATTCTCAAATGCGTTGATTAATAGTCGTTCGTTTTCAGTAACTAGGAATTTTCTTACGTTTTCATCGGTTATTTGGGAGTAGGTTGAGGAATTTAGCGCGTTGAACAGGTCAATTAGTCTTTCACCAAATTCTTGGACTGTTTCTCTGCTAGTTTGCTTAGCTTGAGAAATTTCTCCTTGGATTGAACTTCGAGAGCGGTCATCTTTAAAATGGCTCTCTAATTCTTTAACTAGTTCCGACCATGTGGTTACATTTCGATATTGAATAATATCGAATGCTTTCCCATGCAATTTCGTTTTTGCAATTTCCAGAAATAGTTGCGTTTCTACTTCAGACTTTGTATGCGCAAAAATAGTTTTACAACATGATACATATTTATTCAATTTACCTGGAGTTCCGTCGAACTCTGGTATTAAATTATATGCATCTGACATGGTAATTGTAACTTCCATTGTAGGAGTTTTAGGAGTCAGGAAGGTATAGCACTGAAAAGGTAACTCTTCGAACAGATTAACTGTCCTTAAACGATTACGCGTAAAAATTTTGAAGAATTCTTAAACTTTCGACCGTGAGCGAAACTTACGCGAACGAGAATAACCCTTTACACTTTACAAGGTACTTTATACGAGAATATAGCTTTTTTTTTTTTTAATTATATATAAAAATATTAATATATTAAAATATGAAATATAAGGAAAAAATTTTTCGATTTTGTTTTGTTTTTATTGATTGTTTTTTTTATATAATAAAAACTTTTTGTATTTACCCTGAATTAAATTTTTTTTTTACTTATGATGGATGCTGAGGCTGTTGATGCTGGTGCTAATTGTGGTGGTTCTGAAGATGCCGGTGCTGTCCGCCCCCTAGTTTGGCGGGTGCTGTTTTTTTTTCTTGATGAAAATTTTCTGCCGTTGTTGATGGTGTTGCTAATGCTGGTGCCAGGTAGGCTTCGCGCCCTAAAGTTGATATTACGACCTGGTCTTTTCTTTTTTATCACTGCCCAAACTTTGCCTCCGGCGTCCACTTGGGAGTTCGCCAGGTCTTACTATCTTGGGTCTTCTGCACTTTTTTTAGCACTTTTTTTTTTATACCCTGTTGTAGCCGGGTTTGACGCTTTATAAGGATTACACTTTCACTTTATGTTATCACTTTTTTTTTTAACTTCCCCTGTTGTGGCCGGGTTTTACGCCTTATACTTTTTTGCTGTATTTTTATTTAATTAATTTTAATTTTAATTTTTTTTTTATTTGGTGTATCCCACCGCTGCCACCAATTTTGTTACGCACAGGCTCCCCGTGCTTTCACGTAGAGAAGAGGGAGTGTGCGGGCGAGTTGAATGTTAAATTAAACACAAGTTTAAGTTTAATTTTATATATTCTTTTATAATTTATTTATAAATATATTGTTACTTAAAAGTTATGTGTTGTTGGTGATGTGTTTAAACTTCAACTGCCGCCCTTAGTAATCGCAGCAGTGGTCTTTTATAATATTTTGGATGGATCGACCAACCAATATGATTGGTTGGTTGCGATCCACCAATGGAACGACAGCATCGTGTGCATGAACAAGGGTTCAATACACAAATACGACTGCAAGCATAGAACACACACAGTCGACCTGCGACATCTGTTTCCCTTCTGCAGTCGAGCCACTTAACGGTCGCCTTAGAATTGCCCTCCTGCTGATATTACTATTTCGTAATATCTGCATGTGCACCAACTGTTTCTTGGTATCGTATCGGAATTTATGAGCTGCGTGCTGTGCTCGAAACTCGAGATGAATAAAGGATCAAAAGTGCCTTTATCACATCTCGATCGGTTTCTTATTACAAACACCAGCCATCCGTACGTACTATACAGGTTAGTGGTGGATGTGAATTCGGAAATTCGGTATACGAGTATACTGGCAAAGTGACAGGCTGTGCCGATCATAAAATAAGTAATTTATGGAAAGCAGATGTGGGTGGTCAGGGATCGAATAGTTGTGCCGGTCACAACAAAGGTTATAAACTGTTGGGAGGGAAAACTTCGCCTGGCTCATTGGGTAAATACCCCGGGGCTAAGGCAATCCAAACAACTGATCAGACTCTATTCATATAAAGAAATCCTGCATTTAGATAAAGGTAGCATTAGGAAGCTAGTGAGTTTTCTAACTGGCCACTGTGGCCTACAATATCATCTTAGCTAAATGGGCGTGGGCTCTGTGACAGAATGTAGGTTCTTTGCGGAGGAATAGGAGTCATCCGAACATGTTCTCTGCGATTGCCCAGCACTTATTTGGTTAAGAAAACGCTTATTCCATAAGGAAATATGCTCAACAGCGGAGTTGAAAAACTCTGCTACTAAGGACATCCTATATTTTATTAGGAAAGCTGTATATCTTTTAGATAATTAATGCCCTATTGATACAATAGATCTTTCAGGTCGCGGTGTCAGTCACTTGGACTAGGGCTATTCAAAAAAAAAAAAAAAAAAACGAAAAAAAAGAAAACTTATCATCACAGGAAACTATTACATGCCGGACCAAGAACCTTGTTGGCCGCTGTGCGCAGTTTTATTGGCCTCACGGCACAACACTATGCAAGAAAATTTATCGAGATTGCATAACATGTTTTCGAGCGCGACCGGTTCCAATGGCGCAAATGATGGGACATCTACCATCGGAACGAGTCAACGTATCACCACCATTCTATTCTGTAGGAATAGACTTCGCAGGACCGTTTTACATCCATTACCGCATCCGTGGTAAATCACCAACAAAGACGTATCTATGCCTATTCATATGTTTCGTCACGAAGGCTGTCCACCGTGAACTGGCTTCAGATCTCAGCACTCAATCCTTCTTGGGTTGTTTCAAGCGATTTGTTGCCACCCGCGGACTTTGCAAGCGGGTGTTTTCCGACAACGGTACCAATTTCATTGGTGCCAACTCCGAGCTACGTGAACTATATACACTCTAGCGTCTAACCAGCTGAAAGATGATCTACGATCGATATGTGAAGAAGACCAAATTGAATGGAATTTTATGCCACCTGCTACACCACATTTCGGGGGTCTTCATGAAGCTGGAGTGAAACTGGCTAAGTTTCATATCCGTCGTATGATGGGACAGTCAAAGTTTACCTATGAGCAACTACATACTCTGATCAAACTAGTGGAAGCAGTACTCAACTCAAGACCGCTTGGACCTATTACTAACAGCCCAGATGACTTCGATTGCCTTACACCAGTGCACCTATTAATCGGACGACCAAAGCTGTTCTGATGCCAAATTTAACTGATCGTTGCCCACTCGACACCTGGAAACAAATTGAGTTCAAACACCGCGTATTTTGGAATCGCTGGTCAAACGCCTGCGGTCCTTACAGCAGCGATACAAATGGGCCAACTCGACACGCAATCTGGCGGTTGGAGAACTAGTGATCCTCAAGGAAGAGAATCGACTACCACTGAAATGGAAACTCGGACGTGTGGTGGAAACTTACGGACTTGGACGGACTTGTTCGTGACGCCAGTGTAAAAACCATTAACGGTACGTACAAACGAGGAATCTCAAAAATTTGCAGGCTACCACAAGACACAGTTGAAATATCTGAGACATTTCAAGGCGGGCAGAATGTTTGAGCATATACCATATATACATATATACAACCAAACACATTATTCTATTTTTAAATATTGCCATTGTCAAGTAAATTCAAGTCAGTGTTCTCTGTCTGAGCATTCGCATTATAATCGAATTCGCATTCGTTTTCTTTGTGTCTACCCATGCGGGTTGATTTTTTTCAGCTTGACTTGCTTGATTCTGGTGTGTGTGTATTACTCCATTTTTTATTCTATAAAGTCTAAATTATTTGCATTGGCAGTTTTTAATAAATATTTAAATATAAAAAGTGGCTTTTTACTGTTTTGATAAAGTGAACATCAAATCGAATAATAAATTAAACATACCAATAACCCATTCAATTCTACTAGCACAAAAACGCTTGTGCTTCAACACCGTGTTCGACTTCATGATGTCATCACGGTTTTGAAAGCAAAGGGGATTCCACTTAATGTACTAGCTATCATTAAAGAACTGAACATTAATAACAGAACATCAATCACTGTTAACGCTAGGAGGACCGATATGATTCCTATTACCTCAGGAATCCGGCAAGGTGACAGTTTGTGCCCGAACCTCTTCAACATTATCATGGAAGCAAGGTCAAACCAGCTGCACCTGGCTATCGCATGTCAACCGGCGAATTTAAAGTGATTTGCTATGCAGATGACGCAGTTCTAATTGCTGAAAAGGAAGACAATTTGCAAAGACTGCTATATAAATTTGAAAAAGCAGCAATATCCTACAATATGGAGATATCGGTTGATAAAACCGAATCAATAATTATACCAAAAGAACGAAAAAGATGCAAATTGGCAGAAAACAAAAAACCAATAGAGCAAGTCCTAGATTCACCTACCTAGGTTCCCATATAACAAGCAGCAGAGATTTGAAAAAAGAAGCAAAAGCAAAAGCCAACAAAGCCGCTACAATCAGGCTGTCTAAGAAATACTATATGGCGAAATAGATATATGAACACAGACAGTAATTTAACCTTTATTGAAATTAACAGATTTATCCTTTATTGATTAATACTAAATTTTTATTCTGGCAAGCCGATACTGTGCCCGTTGAGTTAACATAAAGAACTAAACTACAAATCCTAACATAACTTAAAACTACCCATTCTATGATGAACACGACGATACGTCGCTGCATGAGTCGCTGCTAGCGGAAGAGTCGCCAACGCTACGTCAGCGGTTTGTCGATCGTTGATTTTTTGTGATCAGCAAGCAAACAAGAACGTAAAATTCGCTGACACAGGCCATGCGCGAATCTTACTGCGGTTGGGGATTTGGTTGTGATAATTATGCAAGCAACAATGTAAAAATCGCTGACACAGGCCATGCGCGAATCTTACTGCGGTTGGGGATTTGGTTGTGATAACTCCTCCCTCCTAAGTTAGGGAAGACCTTGCTCCTAGTTGTTTTTTTGATGATGGCTTCCACCACCTTTGCCGTTGCAGCTTCCTGTTTTCACTGTACAAGGAAAATGATGAGGAGCAGCAAAACACCGATGATTTTCATCGTTGCCAAGATCGATAATGTTGCAGTCAATCCTGTTTTAAAACCGCTGTTAAGGTCGTTTAGGGTAGGCTTATTACTTCATCGTGTCCCGTTATATTTATCTGGGTAGTCCAAGGGATCTCTGCAGCTCTTATGCGGAGTGCATTTTTGTTCATGAATATTGTTTTATTTACGCTAGCCTCGCCCAAAAAGGTAACCAGGTTAGTGCCCTTTCCGAGTGTAGTTGTTTCGTTAGCTAACGTTACCGTTGCGGTGCGGTCGTTGATGATGACTAGACCGTCATCGATCTCTTGCATCGGATCTAGCTGCCCAAATGTTGTTCTGCATTGCGCTACGGACCGGGATATCAGCTGTTGCGCACAAGTTGTGGTGCGTGATTTTTCGCAGAATTGCATACCTACCGGGTAGACGTCTTTTCCTCAGAGTGCGACGACGTTGTCTCGTAGAGATAGCATCTTGTTGTCGTGTGCTACTGGTAGAATGGTTATCTTACTACAAATAATCTTAGGTCTAGGATATTTAACTAAAAAATGAATTAAGTTATTGTCATGATAAACTTTAAACTTAGAGACTACTAACAAGTCGGCTATGGTTAAATTGTTGAGAGACTCGCTTTTCATTAGTGATTCTATTTCAATACTATCCAGAATGATCGGATTTAAAAGCCCCAACTGTGCTAAAGCAATTGATAAGATTACGTTATCCAAATCAGTAACGATGGACAAAAGAATTTCGTAGAGCTGCGCGGTATCAACTTGTTCTTTCTTTTCCACCCTGAGAATTTTGTTTACCATGTCAGTAAGGTCATTAACCTGTTCCTGTAGTTGAGAGTTTATTTCTGCCAGCTGATTATTGCTATTCCTAAGCTTATCAATTTCTATTGTAACTTTCATGAAGTCATCAAAGTCGGGCGTGCCCGCTATAACCTTGAGCGCGGATCCCAAGAAGTTCAGGCTCCGCGTGTGTCTTGGTGGGCCAGTTTATGTCTGGAAGAGTTTAGCAATCTGAGCAACGTCAGCGTTCATGAGTTTCGTCATGTGACTATGAGGATGCAGTTTCATTACGGAGTTGGTTTTGTCTATTACTTCTGCGTACGCTGTTAAGTTGGTCGTATGTCTCAAGTAGCCGAAGGAGTCCCATATGACTATGCCGCCATCTTTAATTGGTATGTAATCCGAATGCGTGTAGTCTATGATTTTACAATCTATTAGGAGCGTAGCCGTGAACAGCCCGAATGTCAACAATCTAGAAAAGGAGGAAAATAAAATTCAACTTTCTACTTTTGCCTGGCGAATTTTGTCCTTATGAACTATTCCTCCATTTATTCCAAATGTGGAACCCATGTCCTCTTGGACCACCCCTCCAGTGTACAAAGGTGTACGCTTATTTCCCAACCGCCGGTTTGACTTAATGAGCACCCTTTCGCCCACAGAAAAATTCTTGTAGTCCTATCTTTGTTGTGGTTTCTAAGGGTGATGTTTTGGGTCTGTCTAAGTTTGTCATTTGTTTGCTCAACAGTTTCTGGGCATGAGTGAAAAACGTCTAAAGGCCTCTTGTTAGTGGCGGAATGGACAGTTTTATTATGTTCGATCGTGGCCAGTAATATAAGGTCAGTCGTGTCATCAATTCCTTTCTGCAACTTCAAGCACCTGGCTATTAGGCTCATGGTGCTATGAAATCTTTCCACCTGTCCATTTGACGTACTGTGCAAAAGCGGAGCATTTACGATTTCAATGTTGAAATTATCTCTAAGACAAGACCTAATGGTATTTGAATTTAGCTAAGACAAGACCTAATGGTATTTAAATTTATCCCAAAAGATAGTTTTCGTACCCGAAAATAGGTTGACTAATTGCAGAATGCATGGTTTTATGTCAATTATAGTGCTAGAAGGTTTTGGTTGTACGACAGCGAATTTTGATAGCTTGTCAATGCAAGTCAGAATGTATGTTGCATTAGTTGAGAATATATAAATATTCAGGATTTCCCACAGAAATGTTGGTACGGGCGTTTTTTCGATAGGGTGTTTTACCGGGTGCCTGTCATATTTGGCCCTCACGCAAACTTTGCAATTCAATGCGGCTTCTTTAGCCTTTTTCTCCATTCTTGGGAAGAAATAATCATTCAGTATTTGCTTCACGTTCTCTTGGGTAGCGCGATGAGCCCTATTATGTTCTTGGTTTATTATCTCTAATTGCTCATTGGGATTATAAATATCTGTCACGAATTTTGTTGTGTGACGAAAAGTGGTGCTGGGGAACGTACTAACCAGTTGGTAATGGATCTGAGCCAGCAAGGGCAACTCACAATGAATACAGTTAACTACATCGGTTTTACTACCTCTCCCAACATTTTAAACAAGGTCTCCTTATCGGAAAAGGTAAGGATATGACGAAGTTTGTTTCCAAAAATTACGAATGTTCTTTTGGATGGGTGCTGACCCGATTCCAAAAAAAGTTGGTTTTTATAGACGTTTACAGGTTTTGAAAGGGTTTCTATTGCGTATGTTAGCGATTCCACACTGTGGATAATGGCAGCATTTGAATCGTTTTCGGAATCTAAAGCATTTATAAATTGGCGTGATATGGCATCAGCTACCAGATGGTCTTCACCTGGTTTATAGTGGAGCTTAGCATTATAACCTAAAGGCTTTCCATCTTTTTATTTTTCGGTTTGGGTTGCGGTCTGACACCGCAAAAGTCAAAGGATGATGGTCGGTGTAAATGTTCAAGTCCCTCACACCGTACAAATAATGCGTAAGACTCTTTAAAGCCCAAACAATAGCCATAAGTTCTCGCTCATTAGTGGCAAAATGCTCTTCTTTTTTGTCCAATGTCCTAGAAATCATTGTGATCGGTCTACCTCCCTGAGACAGAGCTGCTCCTAATGCGTGAGAAGAGGCATCGGTGGTGAGATCGAAAGCTTTTCGGAAATCTGGATAGGCTAACATAACGTCCTCTGAAATAAGTATCTGCATTAGTTTATTAAATGCCTCAATCTGATTTTGATCAAGCGAAATTTTAATCTTTTTTGATTGTGAAGCTGATACCTTACCAAATTCACCTGAGGATGTTGGTTTAGCAATTTTAGCGTAGTCACGGATAAAACACCTATAATATCCTGACATCCCTAAGAAGGATCTAATACCCCTTAGAGTTTTGGGTTGAGAAAAATTTTGAATTGCCTCGACCTTCTGCGGGCAAGATTTTATTTCATTTCCAGATATGATAAAGCCAAGGTATTCAAGTTCTGTTTTAAAGAATTTCGATTTCTCTATGGAAACTCTCATGTTTGCTTCTAACAGGCTTTTTAATATAGATTCGATATGATTTAAAAGTTCATCTGGGTCTTTCGAAAAAATTATAATGTCGTCAAAATAAACGAAGCAGTACTGGCCTATGTGTTTTCTTAGAACATCGTCAATGGCCCGCTGAAAGATGCTGGGCGCATTCTTTAAGGGAAGGCGGGTAAATTAATATTTACCGTTGTAAACTGAGAATGCGGTTTTCTCACGATCGCGTTTTGCGAGCTCAATTTGGTGGAAACCAGCTTTTATGTCTAAGGTTATAAAGAGCTGGGATCTTCCTAGATTCGATACGATTACACTTACGTTTGGTATGGGGTATGAATCTTCAATTGTTTAATCGTTAAACTTTCGAAAATCTATTACGAGCCTTTTCTTCTTAACTCCATGTTCATCGAATCCCTTTTTGTCAACAACCCATATAGGGTTATTGTATGGCGACCTCGAAGGTCGTATTATATCATTTTCGAAAAGGGTTTTTATTTCCGATTTCACAAAATCGGCAACACCCAGTGGATATGGATAAAATTCTGCATAGGTTGGTTCGTTGTCTCTAGTGCGAATTGTAGCTACAAAATTCGTGTTGTAACTAAGTTTTTCGTTTGGGTCTGCAAAGACTCCGGAAAGGCGCTTTATCATTCCTGAAAAATTTCCCTTATGCTCGCCGGGATTGACTCGGTCTGGAGCTGAAGATGGCTGACATCTTGACCTTAGAGAAAATTTATAACTTCTTTCCCAGAATCGTATTCTATCAAGTTTTTTTTAAGTTTATGTTAGCTTGAACCCTATTAAGTAGCTCAAGACCCACAGTTCCGTCAAAGATAGCTAGATCTGGTAAAATGAAAAATTCTGAGATTACCCCTAAAAGATGTACTTTACACTTTTTTGTAATAATAGTAACTCCATGTATGGATTTTATCTTGAAATTCTTGTCGACAGGCCTGACCCCTTTTAGACCCGCTAGAGGACTAATATAGCTTTTGGAGGCTCCTGTGTCAACAAGAAGTTTTATCTCCGGCCCACCTAGTGTTTTAGAGATCCAGAGCAGGAGGGACCTTCCCCTAAAAAATATATCTCTCCTACTTCCTGTTCTTCAACTGCTGACTCAGCCAAGTCCTCATATGACAATTCTGAGTTCTGTTTATGCTCGGGCTCTGGCGGGCCCAAATGGATTACCCTTTGAAATTTTAGTCCGGTACGACGGTCCGAGTACGCCTGATGTTTTTGGAATTGGCCATTTCTAGGATTTGTAAAATTTGTGGATTGTCTCCAGCGAGACGAATAAGGATCTTTGTCCATTTGTTCTGGACGTGACTGCACCTCCCGAATGAAGCCTTGGCGGTTCTAACCGCTTAAGTTCCCCTGACGGAAACTTTCTTTGCCCCTATCTTGTCGGAACTGACCATTTCCGCTGCTAGTTTATAGCTATATAGTTATCAGAGTTGTCCCTGTTGTTGTTGTTGTTGTGACTACCCGAGTTAACTCTGTTGTTGTTCCGTTGATTATTATTGGTTTTTCTTCGGGCGCCCTGTTCGCAAAGCTAGCAGCGAACACATAACGTTCATGATTCGCATCTACTTCTTGTGCCAGTGCTAATGCGGATGGTAAATCATTTGGTTGAAACGCAAAAAGTATGTCACATAATGGCTTCTTGAGCCCTATATTTTTTGTTGATTGCATTTGCAATGTTAATCTCATAGGACATTTACGTCTTGTTTGCAAGCAAAGATAATTTTTTCTCCACTTCGTCGTAGAACTCCAGTACGCTGGAAGAACCCTGTCTTAAAGTCGATAGTTCTTGCTCCACCAAATAAATGGCCCGCTTATCAGAAAACGTAAAATCGAGTGGAGCTATGATAGCCTCAAAATTTAATATGGTGCTAAAAGAGGAGAGGAGCGCGTCAGCGGCACCTCGAACTTTATTTCTAATAATTGTGACCGCTTGATAGTGCTTTGAGCTGCCGTCGTTGTTTTTAAATAACTCGTAGGCATTATGTGCGGCTTCGCGCCACGATACGTAAGACTCAAGCCGACCCTAAAATTCTGGCAGCGTCTTCACAACGTCAAGGGATTCTTTACATACCGGGATAATCTTTACCCTCTCATACCTAGCTAGTACGGGCCCTTCGGAGGCACTGACAATCTGTAATCCTGTAACATTTTTAATTTTTTTTCTTCAAATTCCTGCCTTTGCATCGAAAGGGCAGCAGACACTGAAGCGTTTATAACTTGCGTAAGCTGTGCTTCGTTCATTTTGATACTATTCCCTGGCTGTTATGACAAACAAATATTCTCATGACAGCCTATCAAATCGTCTAAGGACGGTTTGATTTGATTATTCATAAACTTTTAAAACAATCTTATCTACCACTTAGCACAGCTATTTATTAATTTATATATTTAAGCAAATTTAATCTAGTAGTGATAAACTTTACTTTTTAGGCAAACAAATAATAAGAGGATAACTTCATCTATCACTCAGCTCGCTTTTAAATTTTTTGCATAATCAACTGCTCTAGCACAGTTTGTTTTGAATGTTTTACTTTTATTTTAATCTTTTTAGAAAAACGAGTCGGTCAACTTACAAAATTTTCATTTTGAATAAATAATTATTTTCTACATTTAAATAAAGCTTGTTTAAAAAAAAATATTTTTCTTATTTATTTTTATCTTATACTAGCGGAAATACCCGGCGTTTCCCGGCTTCCCCATACCACTGACCCCCACCAAGTTAACACCCGCCCACTGACACTACATCCACTGACCTCCCGCCCACTGACCCCCAGCCCACGGACCTCTGACCTCAGATGACCACCCACTGAACTCTCACCAACTGACCAACCCACCAACTGACCACCTCACCAGCCCAGTTAACAAGTGAATAAGTTTTAACACGATTGGTTCATATTAACATGCAATTTGTAGAAACAATAAAAAAAATTCTTATGGAGTCTGACCACTTTCAAAATATGCCTATTATGTGTTCATTATGGTATAAAACCCCTATGCAAAGTTTGAACGCGATCGATTCATAAAAACACGCAATTTGTGAAAACAATTAAAAAAAAATCGTAGGGTGACCCCTTGACCTAGGAGTCTGACCACTTTCAAAATATGACTATTACGTGCTTATTATGGTAGAAAACCCATATGCAAAGTTAGAACGCGATACCGGACATACAGACAAACATTCATTTATTTATATATAGATGTTCTTGTTTTTTTTAAGGAAAAATGGATGAAAAACCTTAATATCAAAATATTATTTATATTACTTAAAACTACTTTAATCTACTTATGTCAAATTTAGAAGTGATTGCGAGTCAAATGGACTTTAATTTAACGTAAGTAGACGTATTTCTGCATTTATAACATATATTATGTATAAAAAAAAATTTTTAGAAAAAATATTACAAGCATCAAAAAATTTGAACGATGTCGGAGTTAGCAATGGGTTTTTTTTCATAGTTCTAAGGATATGTTAATGGAATAGGGGAACAGCTTTGCCATTAACCTAAATAGCTTAGGACCACCATTACGGGACGGAGGGGAAATTCATTTTATAGCTATATTATTTTATGTTTAGAGCGATCTCAAAAATAAAACATTATGTTTTTTTCTCAGCTAGAACAAAGCCTAAAAGTTCTCATTTTTTAGAACTTTACAAACAGTATCTGGACAAACATTCATTTATTTATGTATAGATGTTCTTGTTTTTTTTAAGGAAAAATGGATGAAAAACCTTAATATCAAAATATTATTTATATTACTTAAAACTACTTTAATCTACTTATGTCAAATTTAGAAGTGATTGCGAGTCAAATGGACTTTAATTTAACGTAAGTAGACGTATTTCTGCATTTATAACATATATTATGTATAAAAAAAAAATTTTAGAAAAAATATTACAAGCATCAAAAAATTTGAACGATGTCGGAGTTAGCAATGGGTTTTTTTTCATAGTTCTAAGGATATGTTAATGGAATAGGGGAACAGCTTTGCCATTAACCTAAATAGCTTAGGACCACCATTACGGGACGGAGGGGAAATTCATTTTATAGCTATATTATTTTATGTTTAGAGCGATCTCAAAAATAAAACATTATGTTTTTTTCTCAGCTAGAACAAAGCCTAAAAGTTCTCATTTTTTAGAACTTTACAAACAGTATCTGGTGGTTTTTTATTATTTATTTTCAATTATCGGTAGCATGAAACTGAATGCGTCGTTATAGATTCGACATACTTCTCACATTTTTTTAAATATTTGTTTATTTTTTAAATTCTCTATATTAACTTCGCGTGCCCGTGGCAGGCGGTCTGGCTGGTCAAATCTTGTGATCAATTTTTAACCCACTTCCCAAAGCTTGAGCATGCACACATGTACATTTCCGGTGACAATACTTCTATTAAAAATTGAGAGTGATCGGGCCGTGTGGTCGGGGGCTCCCCCGGCATCAGGTCATTTCATACTATAATGTGTATAATGTATAACTGTGTTCTGTGTGCGTTGTGCGCTGTGGGCAGCACTGCTTGCTTTACGATTGCGGTTGTTTTGTTGTTGGGTTGCAGTGATTTGAATGTGTTTTTATATTTCTAAATATGCTGGCTATACTTATCTGGCAGCACTAAAAATATTTTTCGTTTTTGGTCGTTTGTTATTCATTTTATTGTCACCGGAAAAACACATGTGTGCAAAATTTCAATAAAATCGGGCTTTGAGAAGTGTGTTAAAAATTGTTCACAAGATTCTGCCCACCAGTCAGCCAGCTACGGGCACGCGAAGGGGGTCTTATAGCTCTTATAGTATCAGAGTTGTCCCTGTTGTTATTGTTGTTGTTGTTGTGACTACCCAAGTTAACTCTGTTGTTGTTCCGTTGATTATTATTGGTTTTTCTTGCGTCATCGGGCGTCCTGTTCGCAAAGCTAGCAGCGAACACATAATGTTCATGATTCGCATCTACTTCTTGTGCCAGTACTAATGCGGATGGTAAATCATTTGGTTGAAACGCAAAAAGTATGCCACATAATGGCTTCTTGAGCCCTATATTTTTCGTTGATTGCATTTGCAATGTTAATCTCATAGGACATTTTCGTCTTGTTTGCAAGCGAAGATAATTTTTTCTCCACTTCGTCGTAGAACTCCAGTACGCTGGAAGAACCCTGTCTTAAAATCGATAGTCCTTGCTCCACCAAATAAATGGCCCGCTTATCAGAAAACGTAAAATCGAGTCGGGCTATGATAGCCTCAAAATTTAATATGGTGCTAAAAGAGGAGAGGAGCGCGTCAGCGGCACCTCGAAATTTATTTCTAATAATTGTGACCGCTTGATAGTGCTTTGAGCTGCCGTCGTTGTTTTAAAATGACTTGTAGGCATTATGTGCGGCTTCGCGCCACGATACGTAAGACTCAAGCTGACCCGAAAATTCTGGCAGCGTCTTCACAACGTCAAGGGATTCTTTACATACCGGGATAATCTTTACCCTCTCATACCTAGCTAGTACGGGCCCTTCGGAGGCACTGACAATCTGATCCTGTAACATTTTGATTTTTTTTTTTTCAAATTCCTGCCTTTGCATCGAAAGGGCAGCAGACACTAAAGCGTTTATAACTTGCGTAAGCTGTGCTTCGTTCATTTTGTTACTATTCCCTGGCTGTTATGACAAACAAATATTCTCATGACAGCCTATCAAATCGTCTAAGGACGGTATGATTTGATTATTCAAAAACTTTTAAAACAATCTTATCTACCACTTGGCACAGCTATTTATTAATTTATATATTTAAGCAAATTTAATCTAATAGTGATAAACTTTACTTTTTAGGCAAACAAATAATAAGAGGATAACTTCATCTATCACTCAGCTCGCTTTTAAATTTTTTGCATAATCAACTGCTCTAGCACAGTTTGTTTTGAATGTTTTACTTTTATTTTAATCTTTTTAGAAAAACGGGTCGGTCAACTTACAAAATTTTCATTTTGAATAAATGTAGTGCTCTTGTTTTTTATAGTTGAATCTTCTCCCAAATCTTCCTGATTTCCCTTTGATGTTGATGTTGCTTAATTCACTTAATTTATTTAATTAATTAATTTAAATTTCAAGTTGTCCCACGTTGGGCGCCAATTAACAAATTTAACTTTTATTGAAATTAACAGATTTATCCTTTATTGATTAATACTAAATTTTTATACTGGCAAGCCGATACTGTGCCCGTTGCTGTAGTATCATTGTTTGCTTAGGTTTGGCGTTAAGCGTGGACGTAATGTGTAAGGATATCTCTCTTGAACCATTAATGCGACGAATTTCTAGCGTTAAGCGTGTGGACGTAATGGTAAGGATATCTCTCTTGAACCATTAATGCGATGAATTACTGAGTCTAGCGTTAAGCGTGTGGACGTAATGGTAAGGTTATCTCTCTTGAACCATTATGCGAGGAATTACTGAGTCTAGCGTAAAGCGTTTGGACGTAATGGTAAGGATATCTTTCTTGAACCATTAATGCGAGGAAAGGAACTAAGCGAGTTGCTAGTACTAGGAATCACAGGGAAGGAAAGAAGACTGGTTGTCGGAATTTCCTGCCTTTTATATGTTTTGAATCGGGTGAAAAAGTCCTGTTATCCCTGAACCGTGTGACGATCGATGTTGTTGGCTCCCACGGTCGGTCCGAGATCCCGTTGTTGCTATGCCCATTGTGTTCGGTGGTCCCGTTAAATCATCCGATTTCGTGTTGTTTTGTCCAGCTCTGTAAGTGTTGTTGTTGTATTCCTGCGTTGCAGAAATCACAACATAATTTGGTTTCTGCTTTGTTTGTCAGTGTACTGTTGTTTTGCTCATCGTGTGGTTTGTTGCTGTTTCGTCTTGGTGCGAAAAATATTTTGCAATATGCAAATTCGTTTGGGTTGAGTTGCTTGGCTCAGCTCTGTGTGTTAGTTTTGTTGTTGTCCGTGGCTCAGCTCTGTGTGTTGGCTTTGTTGTTGTTGCGTCTTGGTGCGAAAATATTTTGCAATATGCAAATTCATTTGGGTTGAGTTGCTTGGCTCAGCTCTGCGTGTTGGTTTTGTTGTTGTTCGTGGCCCAGCTCCGTGTGTTGACTTTGTCGTTGTTCGTGGCTTAGCTCTGTGTATTGGCTTTGTTGTTGTTGGGCAGCGTTTCTTGTATTGTTGTAGTTGTGTTGTTCGGTATGTCGCTCTTTTGTTGTTGGTACTTTTCGGGTGTTGCAAAATAAAATAAAATAATTTATTTTGTTTGAGTAGTTTTTATAAGCAGAATTTTTATTGACTTTCTGACTCGGTAGTTGTGCGTGCCTTTTTCGTTTGTAAGGCCTAGTACTAAAGTGTGGTTAAATTTTAAGGGCCGATGTTGATTTTGAATAAAACACAAATTATTTAGGAAATTATTGTCAATTCTTTTTATTATGATAATATGGTATGGTTCAATTATGTATGGAACAAAATATCGGCCAAATGGCCGCCGCGACCTCGGCGGCACACCTACACCCGATGGTTCAAATTTTCGATGACGCTTAGGCATAATTGAGGTTCTATGCCGTTAATGTGCCGAATTATCTCATCCTTTAGCTCTTGAATTGTTGCTGGCTTATCGACGTAAACGTTTTCTTTCAAATAACCCCAAAGAAAGAAGTCTAACGGTGTCAAATCACGTGATCTTGGCGGCCAATTGACATCGCCACCACGTGAGATAACACGGCCATTGAATTTGTCGCGCAAAAGAGCCCTTGTTTTGTTAGCTGTGTGGCAAGTGGCACCGTTCTGTTGAAACCACATATCGTCAACATCAATTTCTTCCAATTCGGGCCATAAAAAGTTCGTTATCATCTCACGATAGCGAACACCATTCACAGTAACTGCCTGACCGGCCTCATTTTGGAAAAAATACGGCCCGATGATGCCGCCAGCCCATAAACCGCACCAAACAGTCACTCTTTGTGGGTGTATTGGTTTTTCGACAATCACTCTTGGATTATGATTCGCCCAAATGCGGCAATTCTGCTTATTGACGAATCCACTGATGTGAAAATGTGCCTCATCACTGAAGATGATTTTCTTCGAAAATTGATCATCCACTGTTGCCATTTCTTGCCACCATTCTGACCATTGACGACTTTTGGAATGGTCAAGAGGCTTTAGTTCTTGAGTCAATTGCACCTTATAAGCGTGTAAATGAGTGTCTTTATGCATAATGTTCATCAACGACGAGCGTGAGAGGTGAAATTGTTGGGCACGACGACGAGTTGAGGTGGACGGCTCTTCAGCCACACTATCGCGAACAGCAGCAATATTTTTTGCAGTACGAGCTGTACGAGCATGCACTGGTGTTTTAAAATCTCCTACAGACCCGGTTTGCACAAATTTTTGCACGATTTTTCCGATTGTACGCACATTTGGACGATTAAATTGACCGAAAAAATCACGAAGTGCACGATATGCATTTTGATTTGAACGCCCATTTTCATAATATGCCTGAATAACTTCAACGCGTTGCTCGATTGTGTATCTTTCCATGGTTCAAATTGAGTTAGTCTGAAATTGAGAAATGTCAAATTAAATGCAGAAAAAAAATTTACGTTTAGGTGTGGTTCACATTCAACGTCGGCCCTTAAAATTTAACCACCCGATATATACGAATCAGTTACGTGTCTCTATTGAGTGGTTGGTTTTTAGAAATTCTTCTTAGTTTTGTTGTTATTTTTAATATTTTTAATTTTTTATTTTATTATATACTAATTTTACATTTATTTTCACAATCTTACTGGGTTCGGTATTTTAACATTGTGAAATGAATTCATATATTGAAATTAATTTCACAAATATCCGAGGCATTAAAAGTAATTTCAACTCGATCATGGCACATCTTGACGCGAATAAACCTGCGGTTCTAAGTTTATGTGAAACGCAGGCCTCTTATATGGGTACCCCGAATGATTATCATTGTCCGGGGTATTCTCGTGTCGACTATTTGGTTCCACATCGTGGGGTTATTCTTTTTATTCGTAATGACATAAGTTTTAGTATACCTAATTTTATTTATCCAAACAGTAATCCCATGTTCAATACGTTATGGATTGAAATTAAAATTTCAAACCATTCGATGTTTATTTGTTCACTTTATCGTAGTCCAATTTTGTCACCTGATGACACTAAAAAAGAGTTTAATTACTTATCAGAAACTATAGACAAAATTTACCATTCCTCACGATTATCAGAATTGGTTGTTTTGGGCGATTTTAATGTCCACAATGATTCATGGTTGACCTATTCGAATGGTAGAGATAGTTCTGGTGAAACTGCAGAACTATTTTCAAATATTAATCTTCTCACCCAACTCGTTGATAAGCCAACTAGGTATCCTGATACTTCTGGTCAATCTCCTCACCTTTTAGATTTATTTCTAACTACTATGCCAGATAAATATTCAATTGATGTATCTGCTCCATTAGGACTTTCTGACCATGAATTGGTAGTAGCCAAATTTTCAATAACTCCAGCCTTTATAGAGCCTAATCATAAAAGGTTACTCTGGCACTATAAAAATGCTAACTGGGAGCATCTGAACCAATTTTATAGCTCATTTGATTGGTAAACCTGCTTTTCTAGCAATAATGCTGATGAAGCATCTCATCTTATTACGTCAACCATTTTGCTAGGAATGAAAAATTGCATCCCATCTTCATTAAAAAAAAAAAATACTCGTAAGAATAAATGGTTTAACGAAAATTGCAGGTCAGCAGTTTGCCTTAAAACTTTTTTCTTAAGAACCCAACACTTTAAATCTTCCTTTTTTCCGAGAGTCTCTTCGATGTGGAATCAATTGGTGGATCCCGTGTTTCCCGATTCTCCTCTGCAGGCCTTCAAATTAGGCGTTAACAACTTCCTGAAGGATGAAGATGAAGGTTGAAGTACTCATAAGCTTTTTATTAATATTTTTATTTTATTTTTATTATATATAATTTAAAAAAACAAAAAAAACAAAAAAATTATTTCATTATTATCAACATTATTTTTAAAATTTGTAATATTTTCTTGGTCAAGGTTTTTTGTAGTTTTCCCTGACCATGATTCATTGTCGAAAGCATTTGGACTCGCGTCGTTTTACTTTTTCGTGTTCGTTTTTCCGTATTGCTTTTTCAATGAATGAGAAAATAAATTGAAACCGGCTACAAACGTGAGAAATGTGATATATATTGTAAATCACATTTCTTCGATTTTTATTTTATTTTGAATTTAATAAAGGGCTTAGCCCAACTTATTGCCGTGACGCAAGTCATTCAGGGAGTCCTCCCTTGTCTCTATATATAAAAAAATAAATAAAAAAAAAAGGTGTTCTGTGAGGAAAAAAATTGTCCCACACAATTTTTTCCACACTATTCGTATATATACATTTTTAATTTGAATAAAAGTAAACTTGTATACCCATTACAAACAGACACCATAGTATTTTGTTTCTCATTTAACATGTTGCCCACTCTCTTTAAGTGGATTGCAACATGCTGCCCACTCTCCTTGAGTGAATTGTAAAAACACTCACCAAAAGAATACTCTCGTCTTATGGTTCAGGAAACTCCAGTTTTCTATTGTTTCCCCTTTCCTCTCTTCTCTCGTAAACTCACCACAGATAGCTAGTACGCATCATCATCAAGCGGCTGAGCGAAACAACAACAACATGATACGAGATCACACAGACTGGGAATACCCAAATCGATGACTAAGGAGTAAACGCACCCGCAATACACTCGGAAGCAACAACAACACACAGACAGTACGAGTCACCACAGACATAGAATATCCGATCGATGTCGATTCAAGAAACAACAACAAACAATATGCAATACATGGCCGCGTACAGTTCACAGCATTATCAGACAAGCAGAGAGGTACAACAACAACAAGCAAACAACACAGACTCGGAAGATCCGATCGATGTCGATTCAAGAGAACAACAACAATAAGCATGCACTACAAAACGGGGCAGACTTAGGAAGGAAACAACAACAAATAATATGCATACATGGCCGCGTACATTCCACAGTTCGCAGCATTACTAGACAAGCAGAGAGGTACAATAACAACTAACAGGCAATGCAGACTCGGAAGATCCGATCGATGACAACAACAACGAGCATGTATTATAAGACGGCACCGAATCACAAATAGAACAACAACAAACAGCACGCAATGCATGGTGACCAGGAAAATCAACAAACAACATAGGGTCGACGGAGGCAACAACAACGCCACACCACTGGTCGATCGTATGATTTAACGGATTTCCCTATCGTTGCATCAACGGGACCTGGGAACAACAAGCCATCAAGCGCAGCAATGCTAACCGGCCAACAACAAGCCATCAAGCGCAGCAATGCTAACCGGCCAACAACAAACAACAACAACAATACCAGAACAAAGGAAGCAACAACAATACACCATCGACCGATCATACGATTTAACGGACTCTTCGATCGTAGCATTTAACGGGACTCCTTTACTCGACGGAAGAGTATAAAAGGCCAGCAGTCCTAACAATCGGCCTTCTTTCCTAGTGATCCCTCCTCCCGGCAACAAGTGTACGATCGAAAGTGCAAGAGTGAAATCCTTGCCTTCCCATCCATGCTTTACGCCTGTATCATTATCCTCACGCCTGAAAGTGCAAGAGTGAAATCCTTGCCTTCACGCTAGTATCATTATCCTCACGCCTGAAAGTGCAAGAGTGAAATCCTTGCCTTCACGCTAGTATCATTATCCTCACGCTTGAAAGTGCAAGAGTGAAATCCTTGCCTTCACGCTAGTATCATTATCCTCACGCTTGAAAGTGCAAGAGTGAAATCCTTGCCTTCACGCTAGTATCATTATCCTCACGCCTGAAAGTGCAAGAGTGAAATCCTTGCCTTCACGCTAGTATCATTATCCTCACGCTTGAAAGTGCAAGAGTGAAATCCTTGCCTTCACGCTAGTATCATTATCCTCATGCTTGAAAGTGCAAGAGTGAAATCCTTGCCTTCACGCCCACGCTTCACGCTAGTATCATTATCCTCACGCTTAAAGGTGCAAGAGTGAAATCCTTGCCTTCACGCTAGTATCATTATCCTCACGCTTGAAAGTGCAAGAGTGAAATCCTTGCCTTCACGCTAGTATCATTATCCTCACGCCTGAAAGTGCAAGAGTGAAATCCTTGCCTTCACGCTAGTATCATTATCCTCACGCTTGAAAGTGCAAGAGTGAAATCCTTGCCTTCACGCTAGTATCATTATCCTTACGCTTGAAAGTGCAAGAGTGAAATCCTTGCCTTGCTTGCCTTGCTTGCAAGAGTGAAATGCTTGCCTTCACGCTAGTATCATTATCCTCACGCTTGAAAGTGCAAGAGTGAAATCCTTGCCTTCACGCTAGTATCATTATCCTCACGCCTGAAAGTGCAAGAGTGAAATCCTTGCCTTCACGCTAGTATCATTATCCTCACGCTTGAAAGTGCAAGAGTGAAATCCTTGCCTTCACGCTAGTATCATTATCCTCACGCTTGAAAGTGCAAGAGTGAAATCCTTGCCTTCACGCTAGTATCATTATCCTCACGCTTGAAAGTGCAAGAGTGAAATCCTTGCCTTCACGCTAGTATCATTATCCTCACGCTTGAAAGTGCAAGAGTGAAATCCTTACCTTCACATCCACGCTTTACGCTAGTACAACTATGCTCACGATCGAGAGTGCAAGAGTGAAATCCTTGCCTTACAAACACAATTTAATCTTATACATAGTTCTAAGCCAATAATAGTTTTAAGTTTACGTATTAAGCGAAGAAAAGGAAGTAATAAATAAAAAAAACAATTGAATTCCATTCCCTAAACAAACAAATTCTTTTTATTGTAACGACCCTAGTAGAAGAAGGAACCCTGGTCACACTGAGTTTTACCCCGGCTGGGAAAAACCTCGTTACAATTGGCGCCCGAGCAGGGACACTGGAATTTGATAGAGAAAATAAATTATACCAATAAAGACAGAACACAATTAGATAACCACGATGGTTAAGACCAGTTGGATTTATACACTGTCAAAAGAGGAGCTGAAGAGCTACATGAGCTTGTTCCGAATCGACAGCAACGGCGCAGTGGAAGAGTTAAGGAAAAGGTTTTCCAGCTATGTTTCGGGACGAGACGTTACGTCGGAGGACGAGATACGCCTAAGTGAGCTCGAGGAGAAGCATAGACGCAGCTCGTCACCAGTGCCCGTGATAACTCTAAACCCGTCTGAAGATACGGCACGCGACGAACTAAAGACAACCATCAGGGCAACATCTCCGACACCACCGGAACTGGTTCCAACGCGAAACAGGACGGGCACGACAGTTACGTCGTACGCTCAAATAATGGACCAAGTGAGGAAGTGGTCAGTGAGATACGATGGGGGTAAAGAGCCCCTTCTGTTCATCGAAAGGCTAGAAGAACTGGCGGATGCCTACTGTTTAAACAGGGACCTCCTGCCGAGAACCATGCCGGAACTGCTCCGTGACCGTGCGTTATTATGGTTCCGCAACAACATCCGAAAATGGGAGACCTGGAACGCCTTCACGACAGACTTCCTACAGTTCTTCCTGCCCTCCAGGTACTGGGAACACTTGGAAGACGAAATTCGTCAACGCCAACAAAAGCCAAAGGAGTGCTTCAAGGATTTCGTCATCGTCATGCAAAATCTCATGAGGCACGCTAACTACACCACTACACAACAGGTCGAAAGGATCTTCCGGAACTGTCGTCAGGAGTACCAGTACTATATCCGGAGGAAGGACTTTAGAGACCTCCACGAACTCATCAGCCTAGCGGAAGACTTTGAAGGCATCGCTGGAGCAGCAGAACCTATCAAACCCTCGCCTCGGCCCAGACAACCCGAAAGGAGTTTCATGGTAGCACAAAATCTGGAAGGACGAATAAATGTAAGGACAGCTTGCCTGCGATGTGGCCAGGACGGACACATGAGGCGGGACTGTCGTAACCCCCAAACCATATTCTGTTGGGACTGCGGCTTGCGAAATGTTCGGACCGTGGAATGCTGCCGGAAACGCGTCGAACGATCGGGAAACGAGCAAGGGGACCGTGGTGCGACGGAAACCCCAAGGCCGACACCCCGGACTCAGTAAACTTCCTCGCATTTGATTCCAATCGGATATTCGCCACCATCACCCTAGGAGGAACACCGGTAAAAGCTACGATTGACACAGGGGCTACTAGGAGTTTCGTAAGCGAACGTTTTGCGGAGGACAAAAGAGGAACAACAAAGGGCCTACCCGTAGATGTGACCGTGCGGATGGCCGAAGGGACAGCCAAGCTGATCCGAGAAGCCCTACAGCTAGATGTCAAGATAGGTAATAGGGAGATACAGTTTCCATTCTTGATTCTCCCCGATGCAATGGATGAAGTAATATTAGGTTTGGACTTTTTGTCACGGGTGGAGGCCCGTCTAAGCTGCGGTGGCCAGACCATAAAATTACATAACAGAACAACGCCCACCGAACACATCCGACAATGCACCACCACGCAGGAAACACCACGGAGAGAACAGGAACAGCTTTCAGCGTTTCTGCAACAAGAATTCAAGAAATTTGATCAACTACCCGCCGTCTCCAACATCGCGGAACACAGAATCGTCATGCACGATGAGCGTCCCATAAAACAACGCTACTTCCCCCGTAATCCAGCCATGCAGGATATAATAAACACAGAGATCGACGAGTTGTTGGAAAAGGGATGTATCGAGCCTTCGCATAGCCCCCACAGCGCGCCCATAGTTCTCGTGCGAAAGAAGACGGGCAAATGGAGACTCTGTATCGACTATCGAGAACTGAATGCACGATCGGTGCCCGACGCATACCCCTTACCACGAATCCAACACATCCTAGAAAAGCTTCGCGGCGCAAAATTCATCAGTAGCCTGGACCTGAGAAATGGATATTGGCAAATCCCCATGGAATAGAGGAGTAAGCAGTACACCGCCTTCACGGTACCCGGCCGTGGACTGTTTCAATGGCGCGTTATGCCTTTTGGACTGCACTCGGCCCCCGCAACCTTCCAGCGAGCGCTCGATCGAGTCATCGGACCAGAGATGGAGCCCCATGCGTTTGCATACCTGGATGACATAGTTGTCATCGGGAGGACGTTTGACGAACACATAGAAAATCTGCGCAAGGTGTTCAAGCGATTGCAAATGGCTAACTTAAAAATTAACCCGGAAAAGTCTGAATTCTGCAAAACAGAAATACGATACCTAGGACACGTGGTCAGTAACAAAGGCATACACACTGACCCCGACAAAGTGGCGGCGATCAAAGAACTCCAACCACCAAGGAATGTACGAGAAGTGCGCCGGTATCTGGGCATCGCTTCATGGTACCGACGGTTTGTCCCAGATTTTGCCGAGACCGTACGACCGATGACCAACTTACTCAAGAAAGGGAAGCACTGGAAGTGGGGAGAGGAGCAACAGGAAGCATTCGAAACACTGAAGGTTAAACTTACCGAGGCCCCAATCCTGGCATGCCCCGACTTCTCTAAGAAATTCACACTTCAGACAGATGCCAGCGATTACGGCTTGGGAGTAGTCCTCACCCAGGAGATCGACGACAGTGAACGGGTCATAGCTTACGCCAGCCGGCACCTATACCCTGCAGAGAGGAATTACTCGCCGACCGAGAAGGAATGCCTGGCTATCATATGGGGAATACGGAAGATGCGGGCGTATATCGAAGGGTATAGGTTCACGGTAGTAACAGACCACCTCTCCCTCAAATGGCTCAACTCCATATCCAGCCCCTCCGGTCGGATCGCACGATGGGCACTGGAGCTACAACAATACACATATGACATACAATACAGGCGGGGTAAACTCAACGTCGTCGCAGACGCGCTATCAAGACAACCTCAAGAAACGCTGATGACGACCTCCGAAGAACACACCGGGCAACAGAAGTGCCACTGGCTGCAGAAGAAAATCCACCAGGTCGCAGAGGTACCCGCCAAATTCCCCGACTACGTGATCGAAGGTCAACAACTGTATCGACACATAGGGCATCGAGCCGGAGACGAGGACAACGCACCATGGAAGCTGTGTGTGCCGAGTACCCTGCGAAGTCGAGTATTACAAGAGAACCACGACAGCGCGTCAGCAGGACACCTAGGAATCCGGAAGACCACGGCGAGAATATGTGGTCGCTACTATTGGCCGGGTATGTTTCGCGACATCCGACAGCACGTGAAGAGATGCGAAAGCTGCCAGTGCTACAAACCCAGTCAACAGCAAGCAGCAGGGAAGATGCTAACCCAGGTGGCCGACGAACCATGGGCCACGTTGTGCAGTGACTTCATTGGGCCACTCCCCAGATCGAAACACGGAAATACCATGCTACTAGTCTTCTTTGATCGGTTTTCAAAGTGGGTTGAACTGATCCCAATGAGGAGGGCAACGACAGAAGGAGTTCAACGGGCGTTTCGCGAACGTATACTGGCACGATACGGCGTGCCCAAAATCCTGATAACGGACATCGGGGCACAATTCAGCAGCAGAGCGTTTCGTCGATTTTTGGAGACCATGGGCATACGCCAACAGTTTACAGCACCGTACACCCCCCAGGAAAACCCTACGGAAAGAGCCAACCGCACCATCAAAACGATAATTGCACAACTATCAGGGTCACAACAACGCACTTGGGACGAAAGGCTGCCCGAAGTCATGTTGGCGATAAACTCAAGCGTTCAGGACTCAACGGGGTACAGCCCAGCCTTTCTGACACAAGGCCGAGAACCACGCCTCCCACACACACTATATGACGAGACCACTCCGGGGACAGGTACGCTAGGTAAAGACCCCGAGGACCGAGAGACCCGAATGAGAGAAATCTTCGAGATCGTGCGACAGAACCTGGAACGAGCCGCAAAGGACCAAGCCCGCCACTATAATCTCAGGCGACGTACTTGGAAGCCAGAAATCGGGAAGTTAGTACTGGTCAAACAGCACCACTTATCGAAAGCAGTAGAAGGGTTCGCCAGTAAGCTAGCGCCGCGATACGATGGACCATACTTCGTGATGGACTTCATCTCGCCAGTCATCGTAAGGCTGAGGAAACATGAACAAAGTAAGGAGCGCACAGCCCATATCAGTGAACTAAAGGACTTTCACGGAAACCCCCCACCCGAGCCAGAAAAGACAAACCGCATCGCAACAACAATGCCACCTCACGTGGAATACCCTCAGGAATCAACAGAAATACATTACAGTAGCAAACGGCAGAATAAAGGGTATAGCTACCCACATAACTTGCAAGCAAAGAGCCATGGGCAAAACGCCTGTCCATTAAAACCACGAGGCCAAAACACTCAGCAACAAACCTCAAGCAACCACACCACAGAGCACAAGCCGAAAAGAGAAGCCAGATGCATGATGAAAATGCGACAGCGATCGACAACCTCATCCACGAAATCCAGCACAACACATGAACAGCACACTTACACTTAAAATAAAAACGGCATTTGACGACCTCATCTGGAACTACTGTTAAGCTGTGACAACAACTCGAAAACATCGAAATCAACGCCACGACGCCCAAATGCTGTAACCGACCAAAACACACTGGAATAACAACGAAGTGAACTGCGCCAGAGGAGAAAACAACGGAACACAGGTCCCGCAACTTGTTTTCGTTTCAAGTGCACTCAGCAAGTAAAAATTAGTCTAAAGTGATTACTGAGTCCAGTCAGACATCAAACCCGAACAGTAAACCAAAAATTCAGAAGAAAGCAAACAGAT
This sequence comes from Nephrocerus scutellatus, assembly GCA_947095585.1. Classification (NCBI taxonomy): domain Eukaryota; kingdom Metazoa; phylum Arthropoda; class Insecta; order Diptera; family Pipunculidae; genus Nephrocerus; species Nephrocerus scutellatus. The sequence goes on along the minus strand of OX352761.1, from coordinate 56,989,354 downwards.
GAACAACCAGAGGATACTAAAGGAAGACAACGAAGCCGTACGACGTATCATCGAAAAGGGCACAGGTATTGCACCCGCATCCGAAGAAATCGATCTGGGCCAAGTGATCGGGAGTTTTCCCCCAGGGCCAGGCGGCGTCGACGTACGAATGGCCGACTACTGCCGACTGAAGAGGGGAGTCTATCTTAACGACGTCCTGGTAGAAGTCGGACTAAGGTGGCTAGGAGGAAGGATGGAGGGAGAATACAGGGACAGGATCATGGTTTGTAGCACGTTCCTCTTTTCACGCATGCAGCAGTACCGACCAGAGCAGCAACAGTAGCAGCAGCAGCAGCAGTAGTAGTAGCAACAGTAGCAGCAGCAGTAGCAGCAGCAGCAGCGAAACCGACAACAAGAGGAAAAGAGGAAATTCCACCCGTACGACCGCCCACCACCAGGAAGACCCCACCAAGCTCGTATCGGATGAACGTGACCCCTCAAACCCAGAGGCGCCCAGGCAGCATAACGACGTCCTGCCACTCACAGGAAGCGACACGGTGCACGACGGCGGGACCACGGCTGAAATCTTGCCCCAAGAACTCCAGGCCAAAATAAATGAAGCCAAGGAAAGGGTGGCAACTGGAACGATGCGGCGAATACATTTCCTCCACACACAAGGGAAAACTCGGTTTGGAGTACTAGTTACTTGGAAAGGGAAAGTCAGCATCCGCCGAAGTGAGGGGGAGGTGTGAGGAAAAAAATTGTCCCACACAATTTTTTCCACACTATTCGTATATATACATTTTTAATTTGAATAAAAGTAAACTTGTATACCCATTACAAACAGACACCATAGTATTTTGTTTCTCATTTAACATGTTGCCCACTCTCCTTAAGTGGATTGCAACATGCTGCCCACTCTCCTTGAGTGAATTGTAAAAACACTCACCAAAAGAATACTCTCGTCTTATGGTTCAGGAAACTCCAGTTTTCTATTGTTTCCCCTTTCCTCTCTTCTCTCGTAAACTCACCACAGATAGCTAGTACGCATCATCATCAAGCGGCTGAGCGAAACAACAACAACATGATACGAGATCACACAGACTGGGAATACCCAAATCGATGACTAAGGAGTAAACGCACCCGCAATACACTCGGAAGCAACAACAACACACAGGCAGTACGAGTCACCACAGACATAGAATATCCGATCGATGTCGATTCAAGAAACAACAACAAACAATATGCAATACATGGCCGCGTACAGTTCACAGCATTATCAGACAAGCAGAGAGGTACAACAACAACAAGCAAACAACACAGACTCGGAAGATCCGATCGATGTCGATTCAAGAGAACAACAACAATAAGCATGCACTACAAAACGGGGCAGACTTAGGAAGGAAACAACGACAAATAATATGCATACATGGCCGCGTACATTCCACAGTTCGCAGCATTACTAGACAAGCAGAGAGGTACAATAACAACAAACAGGCAATGCAGACTCGGAAGATCCGATCGATGACAACAACAACGAGCATGTATTATAAGACGGCACCGAATCACAAATAGAACAACAACAAACAGCACGCAATGCATGGTGACCAGGAAAATCAACAAACAACATAGGGTCGACGGAGGCAACAACAACGCCACACCACTGGTCGATCGTATGATTTAACAGATTTCCCTATTGTTGCATCAACGGGACCTGGGAACAACAAGCCATCAAGCGCAGCAATGCTAACCGGCCAACAACAAGCCATCAAGCGCAGCAATGCTAACCGGCCAACAACAAACAACAACAACAATACCAGAACAAAGGAAGCAACAACAATACACCATCGACCGATCATACGATTTAACGGACTCTTCGATCGTAGCATTTAACGGGACTCCTTTACTCGACGGAAGAGTATAAAAGGCCAGCAGTCCTAACAATCGGCCTTCTTTCCTAGTGATCCCTCCTCCCGGCAACAAGTGTACGATCGAAAGTGCAAGAGTGAAATCCTTGCCTTCCCATCCATGCTTTACGCCTGTATCATTATCCTCACGCTTGAAAGTGCAAGAGTGAAATCCTTGCCTTCACGCTAGTATCATTATCCTCACGCTTGAAAGTGCAAGAGTGAAATCCTTGCCTTCACGCTAGTATCACTATCCTCACGCCTGAAAGTGCAAGAGTGAAATCCTTGCCTTCACGCTAGTATCATTATCCTCACGCTTGAAAGTGCAAGAGTGAAATCCTTGCCTTCACGCTAGTATCATTATCCTCACGCTTGAAAGTGCAAGAGTGAAATCCTTGCCTTCACGCTAGTATCATTATCCTCACGCTTGAAAGTGCAAGAGTGAAATCCTTGCCTTCACGCTAGTATCATAATCCTCACGCTTGAAAGTGCAAGAGTGAAATCCTTGCCTTCACGCTAGTATCATTATCCTCACGCTTGAAAGTGCAAGAGTGAAATCCTTGCCTTCACGCTAGTATCATAATCCTCACGCTTGAAAGTGCAAGAGTGAAATCCTTGCCTTCACATCCACGCTTTACGCTAGTACAACTATCCTCACGATCGAGAGTGCAAGAGTGAAATCCTTGCCTTACAAACACAATTTAATCTTATACATAGTTCTAAGCCAATAATAGTTTTAAGTTTACGTATTAAGCGAAGAAAAGGAAGTAATAAATAAAAAAAGCAATTGAATTCCATTCCCTAAACAAACAAATTCTTTTTATTGCAACGACCCTAGTAGAAGAAGGAACCCTGGTCACACTGAGTTTTACCCCGGCTGGGAAAAACCTCGTTACAGTTCTCGTTCGGTTGGTGTTGCTCGGCTTCTATGATCTTGGTGTTGTTTGGCCGCGTGTTTCGGGTTGTTGTTGCTATGTTGTTCTGCGGGTTGTAATAGACAAGCTCCTTCGGTTGGTGTTGCTCGGCTTCTATGATCTTGGTGTTGTTTGGCCGCGTGTTTCGGGTTGTTGTTGCTGTTTTTCGGCGGGTTGTAATAGACAAGCTCGTTCGATTGGTGTTGCTAGGCTCGTCTATTAGTGTGCCGTTCGGTATGTCGCTCTTTTGTTGTTGGTGCTTTTTATCAGCGTTCGATCGTGATAGGCTGTCCGCATTTGCCATTGTATGTGTGGTTTGCCGACTTCTGTGATTCATTTTTGACTCCTCCTAAATGTTCTGCTCCCCCATGCGTTTGCAGAGTTGGTAGTTCGCTGTCACTCTCCCCCTTTTTATTTGTGTGACAGAATTCCTCACACCTCCCTGCCGCTCCGGCGGACGCTGACCTGTCCCTTCCGGGTCACCATAACACTGAAACGGGTGTATCCCTGGTGGTGGAAGAACTGTAGGCGGCGGAGGTTCCCCGTTCTTATTTTTGCTTTTTCCGCATCTATCTTCGCTTGCAACTCGTAGGGCCAGGATTCTATGGTAGTCTCTAGTTCGTTCGTGGTGCTTTCGCTGCTTTGGATGGTGTCGCTCCCTGTAAGCGACAGTGCGTCGCCTCGCTCGCTCTCCATGCTTGGGGTGGTGGGGTGTTCGACTCCTGGTTTCCGCCTCGGAGGAGGTGTGTATGTGCTGGCGATATCCATGCCACTGTTCTCGCTGTTAAGGGTGTCGTCTTTGTTGCTATTAGTGTTTCCACCACTGCCGCTGCCGTTGCCGTTGTTGTTGCTGTGGCGGCTGTTGCTACTGCCGTTGGTACTGCTGCTGCGGTTACTACTGCTGCTGCTGCTAGTACTGCTGCTGCGGCTACTACTGCTGCTGCTGCTACTACTGCTGCTGTTGTAACGTCGGTGGGGACTCCTATGACTGCGGCTTCTATGTTTGTGGCTGCTGCGGCGTGGCGTTCGAGTCCTACCCCTGTGGTTGGCCTCTCGGTTATTGTCCTCTCTTCTGCCGTCACCCAGGCCAATGTCATTGATGGGTCCGTGTGTTTCTTGATTACACTGGCCAGTATTACCTTTTTTCCCATGGCATTCTCCGACGACATCTTTTGTGCTGGTAATTCGGCTCTTGTTAATCCCCATGTCATGACTTTCTCCGCGGCTTCCAGGAGGAATACTCCACAGTCGGTTAGGTTGGGTTGGGACTTTTACATAGTTGCTCCGGAAGCGGTGCTGGAACTCTTGCCAGGTCCGTTGGTTCCCCTTCGTCCGGTTTTGCTGGATGGCATACCCTCGTATGATCTGCACCACTTCGTCTCGCCGTGCTGTCGCCAAGGAATCGTATACGTCGATCGTGGCGCAGTCTGGGATTACCGGGTTGCACTGGTATCTCGTGGCGGTCACACACGGTCACTAGGGCTAGATCGATCTGGATGAATTTGAAGTGGCGGTCACACCTGTTTACTAGCGCACTCCGCCTCCTGGCCACGGTCTCTTCGTCCTCTTTTGGCGTTGGCTGATATTGCTGCATTTTTGAGACTAGAAAAGTGCTGCAAATTTGGATCCTGCGTTGTTCGTCTTCGGCCAATTTTCCCAGCAGCTTTGTCCGACTTCTACCAGTACGTCGTTTAGAAAAACTCCTGGCCTGAGTCAACAATAGTCCTCTAGCCGGACGTCGATGCTCCTGGGTCCGAGTGGGTACCTGCAGATTATTTGCTCCATCTTGACTTCATCGGCTGCCGTCTTGATGGCCCAGCTGCCTGCCTTCTTTACCAGTACGATGCGGTGTACGACCTCGTCGGTTGGTTTTGGTGCCTCCTGAGTGTTTCCGTGATGGACATCGTTGGTAAAATTGCTTTCTTTGCCTTCTCTACTTTAGGTGCCTGGAGATGATCGATGATCACTTGTGACTATTTTACTTGATTAATTTTTACTCAGCACGAAAACAAGTTGCGGGACCTGTGTTCCGTAGATTTTCCTCATACTCAAGTCTCTGATGTGGTGGTTCTGTCCGGTGTCCCTCCCTGTCTGTTCTGGACCATTGTTGTTGTCCTGTGTTGTTTGTACGTCTTCATGGTATTCGGGAACTAGTGTTGAACTAGCATCACGTGTTCCAACGGTTTTGTTACTCTGGGTGTAGTGCTTGATTTGACGCTGATGTCGTCAAACGCCGTTTGCCTCGTGGGAGAATCGGGACAATCTCGACGTGTTGCTTGGGCCTTAGGGATAATGTTGCGGGTGCAGTCGTGTATTTGGTATGTATGTGGTCTCTCCCACATAGCCACTTGAGTGAGAGGTGGTCTGTTACCACCGTAAACCGATAACCTTCGACATACGCACGCATCTTCCTAATTCCACATATGATGGCCAGACACTACTTTTCGGTCGGAGAGTAGTTTTTCTCTGCGGGGTTCAGGTGCCGGCTGGCATACGCTATGACCCGTTCGTTGCCATCGATTTCTTGGGTGAGGACTGCCCCCAACCCTTAGTCACTTGCATCGGTTTGGAGAGAAAATTTCTGGGAGAAGTCGGGGCATGCTAGGATCGGAGCCTCGGTAAGTTTTTCCTTGAGAGTTTCGAATGCCTTCTGTTGTTCTTCTCCCCACTTCCAGTGCTTCCCTTTCTTTAGCAAATTTGTCATTGGTCGTACGGTCTCGGCGAAGTCTGGGACAAAACGTCGGTATAACGAAGCGATGCCCAAATACCGACGCACTTCTCGAACACTTCGGGGCGGTTGGAGCTCCTTGATAGCCGCAACTTTGTCTGGATCAGTGTGTATACCTTTGCTGCTGACTACATGTCCCAGGTATCGTATCTCCGTTTTGCAGAACTCGCATTTGTCGGAAATGATCTTTAAGTTGGCCATCTGCAGCCGCCTGAATACCTTGCGCAGGTTCTCCATGTGCTCTTCGAATGTCCTCCCGAAAACGACTATGTCGTCGAGGTATGCAAACGCGTGGGGCTCCATTTCCGGTCCGATGACTCGATAGAGCGTTCGCTGGAATGTCGCGGGGGCCAAGTGCAGTCCGAACGGCATTACGCGCCACTGGAACAGGCCACGACCGGGCACTGTGAAGGCAGTGTACTGTTTGCTCCTCTTCTCTATGGGTATCTGCCAGTATCCATTTCGTAGATCTAGGCTACTGATGAACTTGGCACTGCGCAGCTTTTCCAAAATGTGTTGTATCCGTGGCAGAGGGTATGCATCTGGCACCGACCCATTGAGCTCCCGATAGTCAATACAGAGCCTCCACTTTTTCCGTACGAGAACTATGGGTGCGCTGTGGGGGCTATGTGAGGGTTCGATGCACCCCTTTTCCAATAGCTCGTCAATTTCTTTGTTGATTATTTCCTGCATCGCTGGGTTTCGGGGGAAGTAACGTTGCTTTATTGGACGTTCGTCCTGCATGATAATTCGGTGTTCGGTGATGTTGGAAACTGCGGGTAGCTGGTCGAACCTTTTGAACTCCTGGTGTAGGAAAGCTGCCAGCTTTTCCTGGTCTGTCCGTGGTGTTGCCTGAGCGATGGTGCATTGGCGGATGTGTTCTGTGGGTTCTGTTCTGCAGCTTAGACGGGCCTCCGCCCGTGACAAAAAGTCCAAGCCCAGGATCACTTCGTCCATCGCATCTGGAAGGACCAGAAACGGAAACTGGATCTCTCTATTCCCTATCCTGACATCTAGCTGTAGGGCCTTTCGAATTAGTTTTGGCGTTCCTTCGGCTATTCGCACGGTCACATCGACGGGTAAACTTTGGGTTGTGCCCCTTCGCTCTCCGCAAAACGTTTGCTTACAAAGCTCCTGGTGGCCCCGGTGTCGATTGTGGCTTTTACAAGCGTTCCGCCAAGGGTGATGGTAGCGAATATCCGATTGGAATCGAATGCGAGAAAATTTACTGGGTATGAGGTGTCGGTGTTGGGGATTCCGTGGCACCTCGGTTCCGGCGGTCCCCTCGTTCGTTTCCCGACCGTTCGACACGTTTCCGGCAGCATTCTACGGTCCGAATGTTTCGCAGGCCGCAGTCCCAACAGAAGAGGACTTGGGGGTTGCGACAGTCCCGTCCATGTGTCCGTCCTGGCCACATCGCAGGCAGGCCGTCCTGACGTTTATCCGTGCTTCCGAGTTCTGCGCCACCATCTGGGTCGAGGTGGAGGTCTAATGGGTTCCGTTGTTCCGGCGATGCCTTCGAAGGCCGATGAGCTCGTGTAGGTCTCTGAAGTCCTTCCTCCGGATGTAATACTGGTATTCTTGCCGACAACTCCGAAAAATCCTCTCGACCTGCTGTGCACTAGTGTAATACGCGTGCCTCATTAGGTTTTGCATCACGATTACGAAGTCTTTAAAACGTTCCTTCGGTTTTTGCTGGCGTTGGCGAATTTCGTCGTCCAAGTGTTCCCAGAACCTGGTGGGCAGGAAGAACTGTAGAAAGTCCGCTGTAAACGCTTTCCAATTGTCCCATTTTTGGTTATTGTTGCGGAACCACAACAAAGCAAGGTCACGGAGTAGTTCAGGCAAAGTTCTGGGTAGGAGGTCCTTGTTTACGCAGTAGGCGTCGGCGAGTTCTTCCAGCATTTCGATGAACTGAAGGGGTTCTTTCCCTCCATCGTACCTTACCGACCAATTCCTGACTTGGTCCATTATCTGGGCGTATGATATAGCCGCCGTATCGGTCGTTTCGTGTTGGAGCCTTCGGGTGGTATCGGCGACGTTGCTCTGATGGCTGCCTTTGCTCGTCGCGTCCTCCAGCTTCCGATGGGTCCAACGTGAATAGTGAAAATAGCGATGGGCTGCGTCTGTTTCTCCTCCAATTCGCTTAGACGTGTTTCTTCCTCAGCCGTGACGTCTCATCCTGAGACGTAATTGGAAAATCTTTTCCTCAACTCTTCTAGTGCGCCGCTGTTGTCTTGTCTGAACTCGCTCATGTAGTTCTTCAGCTCCTCTTTCGACAACGTATATATCCAGCTGGTCTTAACCATTTTGGTTTTGTGCTGCTATTATTGAATGATTGAAATGTTAGTTTATTAAATTCTCTATATTAACTTAACTTGCCCGTGGCACGGATGTCGGTCGTCGGTTGTCGGTCGTCGTGGAGTCTTGCGATCAATTTTTAACCCACTTCCCAAGGTCCGATTTTATTGAAATTTTGCACACATGCGTATTTCCGGACACAACACATTCTATTAAATACAAATATTTTACAAATTTTTACTCGATTTTTTTCAAATTTTATACACATGTCTATCTCTGATAGACAACAATTTTAGTAAAAATTTTGGAGATCCCGGTCCCCGGGTTCGTGAGACCCCATACAATTTTTTTTAAAAAATAACCCGAATTTCTTCAAATTTTATATACGCATGTATCTTCGATAGACAACACTTTTTGTAAAAATTTTGGAGACCCCGGGCCCCGGGTTCGTCGGGCCCCATACAATTTTTTTAAAAAAAATTAACTACATTTTCTTGAAATTTTATATACGCGTGTATCTCCGATAGGCAAAACTTTTTGTAAAAATTTTGGTGACCCCAGGCTCCGGGTTCGTGGGGCCCCAAAATTTAAAAAAAATTAACCCGATTTTCTTCAAGTTTTATATACGTATGTATCTCCGATGAAAAACACTTTTTGTAAAATTTTTGGAGACCCCGGGCCCCAGGGTCATTGGGTCCCAAATTTTTTTTTAAAAAAAATTAACCCGATTTTTTTTAAATTTTATATACGTATCTCCGATGGACAGCACTTTTTGCAAAAATTTTGATGGCCGGGGTCGTGGGCCCCATAAAAAATTTTCCAAAAAATTAACCCGATTTTCTTCAAATTTTATACACCTCTGTATCTCCGATGGACAACATTTTTTGTAAAGTTTTTGGAGTGAAGTGAGGCCCAAGGGGTGCTCATATAAATTTTTTAAAAATTAGCTCGATTTTCTTCAAATTTTTAACAAATGTGTATCACTGATGGACATAACTTTTTGTAAATTTGTTGGAGTGATAGGGCCATGAGACCCGTGGTGTCCATGTAAATTTTTTAAAAATCAATCAATTTGAAATTCCGGATTTGATTTTCTTCAAATTTTAACACATAGGTGCACCCATCTCCTATTAGAGAATTTACATGAAAAATTTTAATTTTTATGGGTTATTTTTTATTTTTTTACTAAATTCCAGGGTCCCTGCTCGGGCGCCAATTGTAACGAGGTTTTCCCAGCCGGGGTAAAACTCAGTGTGACCAGGGGTGGAATCGGCTAAGGCGATAGTTGATTGTTGATCATCAAAATAAATGCTTTTGCACCACGTAAGGTGATTATCAAATTGACTATCACTTTTTTGCTATGGTTTGTGGGTGACAGCTATTTAGGTGTCACTTTCATACATTTTATTCAATTATTTTGAGGAAGATAACTTGTGTCAGCTTCATATCCACTATAAATCGAAAGATGGGTCCAACGTGAATAGTGAAAATAGCGATGGGCTGCGTCTGTTTCTCCTCCAATTCGCTTAGACGTGTTTCTTCCTCAGACGTGACGTCTCATCCTGAGACGTAATTGGAAAATCTTTTCCTCAACTCTTCTAGTGCGCCGCTGTTGTCTTGTCTGAACTCGCTCATGTAGTTCTTCAGCTCCTCTTTCGACAACGTATATATCCAGCTGGTCTTAACCATTTTGGTTTTGTGCTGCTATTATTGAATGATTGAAATGTTAGTTTATTAAATTCTCTATATTAACTTAACTTGCCCGTGGCACGGATGTCGGTCGTCGGTTGTCGGTCGTCGTGGAGTCTTGCGATCAATTTTTAACCCACTTCCCAAGGTCCGATTTTATTGAAATTTTGCACACATGCGTATTTCCGGACACAACACATTCTATTAAATACAAATATTTTACAAATTTTTACTCGATTTTTTTCAAATTTTATACACATGTCTATCTCTGATAGACAACAATTTTAGTAAAAATTTTGGAGATCCCGGTCCCCGGGTTCGTGAGACCCCATACAATTTTTTTTAAAAAATAACCCGAATTTCTTCAAATTTTATATACGCATGTATCTTCGATAGACAACACTTTTTGTAAAAATTTTGGAGACCCCGGGCCCCGGGTTCGTCGGGCCCCATACAATTTTTTTAAAAAAAATTAACTACATTTTCTTGAAATTTTATATACGCGTGTATCTCCGATAGGCAAAACTTTTTGTAAAAATTTTGGTGACCCCAGGCTCCGGGTTCGTGGGGCCCCAAAATTTAAAAAAAATTAACCCGATTTTCTTCAAGTTTTATATACGTATGTATCTCCGATGAAAAACACTTTTTGTAAAATTTTTGGAGACCCCGGGCCCCAGGGTCATTGGGTCCCAAATTTTTTTTTTAAAAAAATTAACCCGATTTTTTTTAAATTTTATATACGTATCTCCGATGGACAGCACTTTTTGCAAAAATTTTGATGGCCGGGGTCGTGGGCCCCATAAAAAATTTTCCAAAAAATTAACCCGATTTTCTTCAAATTTTATACACCTCTGTATCTCCGATGGACAACATTTTTTGTAAAGTTTTTGGAGTGAAGTGAGGCCCAAGGGGTGCTCATATAAATTTTTTAAAAATTAGCTCGATTTTCTTCAAATTTTTAACAAATGTGTATCACTGATGGACATAACTTTTTGTAAATTTGTTGGAGTGATAGGGCCATGAGACCCGTGGTGTCCATGTAAATTTTTTAAAAATCAATCAATTTGAAATTCCGGATTTGATTTTCTTCAAATTTTAACACATAGGTGCACCCATCTCCTATTAGAGAATTTACATGAAAAATTTTAATTTTTATGGGTTATTTTTTATTTTTTTACTAAATTCCAGGGTCCCTGCTCGGGCGCCAATTGTAACGAGGTTTTCCCAGCCGGGGTAAAACTCAGTGTGACCAGGGGTGGAATCGGCTAAGGCGATAGTTGATTGTTGATCATCAAAATAAATGCTTTTGCACCACGTAAGGTGATTATCAAATTGACTATCACTTTTTTGCTATGGTTTGTGGGTGACAGCTATTTAGGTGTCACTTTCATACATTTTATTCAATTATTTTGAGGAAGATAACTTGTGTCAGCTTCATATCCACTATAAATCGAAAGATTAGTGAAAAAAAATGAAAAGAAAAAATAAGTGAACATTAATGCAAATTTTCTATGCGGCGAACAGAACGAGAAATGAGGAAAAAGACTACAAAAAAGTTCAATTGCTCTTAATTGCTTACTTAAGGAATAAAGCAAATATTCTGGAACTTCCTAACCCAATGTACCTATAAGACTCAATGGATATTCATTAATCAGTTATATTCAACATATAAATTATATATTTCAGATTTCAGATAAACAAAGAAACGTTTGTGTATGTTTTGCGGTTGCTCGATTTACCATCAGGAATAAGATCAACACATATTCCACCTATTCTTCAACTGGCTGCAACTTTAAATGTTCTTGGAGGTGTTCGTTGTCGTTGGTAACAAGTTGGGGCTGATTCGACTGCACCGATGGGACAAAGTACTGTGGCTGAAATAAGCGTTGCAGTTATTAAGAGACCATAAACAACACAATCATTTTCAAAATAAAACACAACAGCTGATCGAAATGACAATATAAAATGTGAGTGCTGCCAAGCACTCCAACTTTTTTAGCGATCACTTTACGCAGAACAAAGAAAAGTTGATAATCAGAATTGACAATGAAAACAGTGACAGTCAACTATCGCCTTAGCCGATTCCACCTCAGGGTTCTTCGTTTATAAGGTCGTTACAATAAAAAGAATTTATTTGTTTGGGGAATCGAATTTGATCTTTTATTTTCTTCTTTCAGTTAACAATTATTTATTTGTGTAAATTCAAGTGTAATGCTAATGATATCCGGTCGTATCCTCTGCGGCGGTGTATATATGCTGGCGAAGTGTAGTACCGGGGCGTTGGTGTTGACTATGTGGATGGCGAGCGCGGTGTCGTTGTACTAGCGGTGAGGCCTTTGTACCCCTTTGGCTGTAGTATCAATGTTTGATTGAATGATCTCCCTTGAACCATATCTCTCTTGAACCATTAATGCGAGGAATTACTGAGTCTAGCGTGAAGCGTTTGGACGTAATGGTAAGGATATCTCTCTTGGACCATTAATGCGAGGAATTACTAAGTCTAGCGTGAAGCGTTTGGACGTAATGGTAACGATATCTCTCTTGAACCATTAATGCGAGGGATTACTGAGTCTATCGTGAAGCGTTTGGACGTAATGGTAAGGATATCTCTCTTGAACCATAATTGCGAGGAATTACTAAGTCTATCGTGAAGCGTTTGGACGTAATGGTAAGGATATCTCTCTTGAACCATTAGTGCGAGGAATTACTAAGCGAGTTGCTAGTACTAGGAATCACAGGGAAGGAAAGAAGACTGGTTGTCGGAATTTCCTGCCTTTTATATGTTTTGAATCGGGTGAAAAAGTCCTGTTATCCCTGAACCGTGTGACGATCGATGTTGTTTGGCTCCCACGGTCGGTCCGAGATCCCGTTGTTGCTATGCCGATTGTGTTCGGTGGTCCCGTTAAATCATCCGATTTCGTGTTGTTTTGTCCAGTTCTGTAAGTGTTGTTGTTGTATTCCTGCGTTGCAGAAATCACAACATAATTTGGTTTCTGCTTTGTTTGTCAGTGTACTGTTGTTTTGCTCATCGTGTGGTTTGTTGTTGTTGCGTCTTGGTGCTTGGCTCAGCTCTGTTTGTTAGTTTGGTGTTGTCCGTGGCTCAGCTCTGTGTGTTGGCTTTGTTGTTGTTGCGCCTTGGTGCGAAAATATTTTGCAATATGCAAATTCATTTGGGTTGAGTGACTTGGCTCAGCTCTGTGTGTTGGTTTTGTTGTTGTTCGTGGCCCAGCTCCGTGTGTTGACTTTGTCGTTGTTCGTGGCTTAGCTCTGTGTATTGGCTTTGTTGTTGTTCGGCAGCGTTTCTTGTATTGTTGTTGTTGTGTTGTTCGGTATGTCGCTCTTTTGTTGATGGTACTTTTCGGGTGTTGCAATAGGTGTTCTCGTTCGGTTGGTGTTGCTCGGCTTCTATGATCTTGGTGTTGTTTGGCCGCGTGTTTCGGGTTGTTGTTGCTATGTTGTTCGGCGGGTTGTAACAGACAAGCTCGTTCGGTTGGTGTTGCTCGGCTTGTCTATTAGTGTGCCGTTCGGTATGTCGCTCTTTTGTTGTTGGTGCTTTTTATCAGCGTTCGATCGTGATAGGCTGTCCGCATTTGCCATTGTATGTATGGTTTGCCGACTTCTGTGATTCAGTTTTGACTCCTCCTAAATGTTCTGCTCCCCCATGCGTGTTGGTAGTTCTCCGTCTTTCTCCCCCTTTTTAATAGAGGTTTCATATATTAAGAGTTTTGCGTGGTTGGGATGTTTGGGTTGCTCTCGTACTATTTGTGAGAGTTGGGTGACTAGGGGAAATGAAATTCTATTTGTATGAAATTTTCTCTTAAATTTTATTGTAAATTAATTTCATGGTGGTAACAAAGAAAAGAAAAGAGATGTAACTCCTAGTCGTGTGGGAAAATTTGTGTGACAGAATTTTTCCTCACAATGGTAAATCATTTGGTTGAGACGCAAAAAGTATGTCACATAATGGCTTCTTGAGCCCTATATTTTTCGTTGATTGCATTTGCAATGTTAACCTCATAGGACATTTTCGTCTTGTTTGCAAGCGAAGATAATTTTTTCTCCACTTCGTCGTAGAACTCCAGTACGCTGGAAGAACCCTGTCTTAAAGTCGATAGTTCTTGCTCCACCAAATAAATGGCCCGCTTATCAGAAAACGTAAAATCGAGTCGGGCTATGATAGCCTCAAAATTTAATATGGTGTTAAAAGAGGACAGGAGCGCGTCAGCGGCAGCTCGAACTTTATTTCTAATAATTGTGACCTCTTGATAGCTGCCGTCGTGGTTTTTTAATAACTCGTAGGCATTATGTGCGGCTTCGCGCCACGATACGTAAGACTCAAGCTGACCCGAAAATTCTGGCAGCGTCTTCACAACGTCAAGGGATTCTTTACATACCGGGATAATCTTTACCCTCTCATACCTAGCTACTACGGGCCCTTCGGAGGCACTGACGATCTGATCCTGTAACATTTTTAATTTTTTTTTTAAATTCCTGCCTTTGCATCGAAAGGGCAGCGACCACTGAAGCGTTTATAACTTGCATAAGCTGTGCTTCGTTCATTTTGTTACTATTCCCTGGCTGTTATGACAAATATTCTCATGACAGCCTATCAAATCGTCTAAGGACGGTTTGATTTGATTATTCATAAACTTTTAAAACAATCTTATCTACCACTTAGCACAGCTATTTATTAATTTATATATTTAAGCAAATTTAATCTAATAGTGATAAAATTTACTTTTTAGGCAAACAAAAAATAAGAGGATAACTTCATCTATCACTCAGCTCGCTTTTACATTTTTTGCATAATCAACTGCTCTAGCACAGTTTGTTTTGAATGTTTTATGAATGTTTTACTTTTATTTTAATTTTAATTTTATTTAACGGGTCGGTCAACTTACAAAATTTTCATTTTGAATAAATTTAGTGCTCTTGTTTTTTATAGTTGAATCTTCTCCCAAATCTTCCTGATTTCCTTTTTGCGGCTGATGTTGCTTAATTCACTTAATTTATTTAATTAATTAATTAAAATTTCAAGTTGCCTCACGTTGGGCGCCAATTAACAAATTTAACTTTTATTGAAATTAACAGATTTATCCTTTATTGATTAATACTAAATTTTTATTCTGGCAAGCCGATACTGTGCCCGCTGAGTTAACATAAAAAGCTAAACTAAAAATCCTAACATAACTTAAAACTACTCATTCTATGGTGAACGTGACGATACTTCGCTGCATGAGTCGCTGCTAGCGGAAGAGTCGCAGACGCTACGTCAGCGGTTTGTTGATCGTTGATTTTGTGTGATCAGCAAGCAAACAAGAAAATTCACTGACACAGGCATTGCGCGAATCTTACTCGGTTGGGGATTTGGTTGTGAAAATTAAGCAAGCAACAATAAAAAATTCGCTGACACAGGCCATGCACGAATCTATATGCGGTTGGGGATTTGGTTGTGATAACTTATATACAAAACTTGCATAATACCATGCAGAAGAAACTCGTGCAGACACCGGCACAGCTCAACACATGTCAACCACAGTTGAGATGAACACCTTAAGATCTATTGCTGGATACACACGCCTAGATAGAAAAACGAGCACCGAAATACGAAAAAATCTGCAAAGCAGACCATACCACGCAATGGAAGAGAACCAGAAAAGAATGTGGAGAAACCACGTCCAAAGGATGCCTTAAAATAGCTTGGCAAAAATTGCTTTAGATAGCACAATAAACAACCCGCGGCCACAAGAACGTCCACCGAAAAGATGGCACGAATGCTGAACATAAGGCTCGACCGACCAACAATGAGCAACGCTACTCGTTCATTATCTTTATTTAGCACATGCTACATTTCCATTAAAATACGTTGTTAAAGAACAGGAAGAACAGAAGAAAAAGAAGAAGAAGACATATATTGGGACTCAAGGGAAAAAATTAATTCCGTCATTTTTGACGGGTACTCACAGGTATTAAAATAAAACTATTACATTTTGTAATAAATTAATAGAATGTACATTTTGTAATAAATGTAATAAATGTAATAGAATTATTTTAGTATATCTCGCGACAAGTTTTTAGAGTTAATCAGCATTGATAAAATGATCTGATTTGTATAGTTCGATAAATTTTAACTTATCTTTGTTAATATTACCTATTCGTACTGAGTTCACATAGCTGACTACGTCAATTTTTCGCAATTTAATCACGTAATACAATTATTTTCTACATTTAAATAAAAGCTTGTTTAAAAAAAAATATTTTTCTTATTTATTTTTATCTTATACTAGCGGAAATACCCGGCGTTTCCCGGCTGCCAACTCCCACTGACCCCCACCCATGTTAACACCCGCCAACTGACACTACATCCACTGACCCCCCGCCCACTGACCTACCGCCATCTGACACCCAGCCCACGGACCTCTGACCTCAGATGACCACCCACTGAACTCTCACCAACAGACAAACCCACTGAACCCTCACCAACAGACCAACCCACTAACTGACCACCTCACCAGCACAGAAAACTATAGAATAAGTTTTAACACGATTTGTTCATACAAACATGCAATTTGTAGAAACAATAAAAAAAAATCTTATGGAGACCCTTTGAATCAGGAGTCTGATCACTTTCAAAATATGCCTATTATGTGTTCATTATGGTATAAAACCCATATGCAAGTGTTGATTTTTAATAATTTTTATAGCAAAGATGAACCACATTTTATTTAATGTAATTGTTGTAAATAACAATATTTAATGATTATAAATAAAGAAGAAGTATTAATAATTTTTATACACAGCAAAACGTATAAATAGCAAAACAAAGAGCAATTTAATTTAAAATTCAACCGAAAAAGGGATCCGTCCCGTATGAAGATTGTTAACGAACTCAGTCCGTTTAGAACTCATTGCCAGTATATAACTTCAAAAGGCACCAAAGAAATCCCAGATATGCAAAGTGCTGAGTAGTCGATACCACAGCATTGCTTTACATAGAAAGTTAATGGTTGAGATTTTTTACGATCATTTTATTTTTAGATTTGTGAACTGGGTTTTTTATAGGCAAACAAATGCGCCAAAGGAAAAATGATCCATCTACTTTGGTGCAATGAGCTCTCAACGAGTATTTGTTTACAGACGTTAAAATTTGATATTAAAATGCGCTGACTTGTTTAAAAATATAAAATTGATACATTGTGCAAGTCAATGCTGCGACATAGAATATATCAAAGTGATATTTTATGTGCATATATTGTTGCATGATTAATGCATATGAGCAAAGAATATGAGCAAAGAATGTGCTCAGTGAGCAAAATAAATTTCAAAATAATTATATATTTTTGTGCGCCGACTTGCAAGTAAACTTAACAAAGCCGGCCACCTTGAAAAGACTACTTTTCAATGCTACTATCTAGGTTAGTGTTGATTGGCAATATACTGATCTTAATGATTGCTCGTTTGTATGTTGCTTTGCTGGTCCGGATGGATACCACTCTGACCTTTCCGTCACTGCCATGAAAGATGTCATCGATGCGTTCCAGAGGCCATTTAAGAGGAGATAAGTTTTCATCATGGAGAAGAACTAAATCGCCTGTTCGCACGTTCTCTGAAGGCATCAACCATTTCTGACGAAGTTGATAGTTGTGTAAGACTTCCCTTTGTCATCGTTTCCAAAAATTTTGCTGCAGATGCACAATCCTTTGGTATCTATCAAGGCGATAAGGATTGATGTCCATAAGCGATGGTTCGTTGATAGATGTGAGGGGTGCTCCAATAATGAAGTGGCCAGGAGTGAGAGCTTCCAAGTCGTTTGGATCTGTAGACATTGGTGAGAGAGGCCTAGAGTTCATTATAGCTTCAATGTTGCAGAGTAGTGTAGTCATTTCTTCGTAATTTAACGAAGCGTTGTGCATCATCTTCATAAGGTGATACTTTCTCTCTTAACTGCAGCTTCAAACAGGCCACCTAAGTGTGGTGAGCGTGGAGGAGAAAAAGTCCATTCGATGTTGTCCTTAAGACATTCAGGTTGGGTCTTCGAGATGTGTTGATCAGATATGAATAATTCGTAAAGATCACGTAGCTCGGACTTAGCACCTGCAAAATTTGTGGCATTGAATGAATAGATTTTTTTCCGTATAATATCCAAAAACGCTGACGAATGATGTTGAGCAGAGTCTGACAGGCGGCGTGCAGATGTTGAACGTAATGATACTAAATGAGTGACTTGGTAAAGGCATGATCATGTGGCAGCAGGATTGGGTGTTTGGCATCAAATTCCAGTTCTGCATTGATGAGACGACCCCCAACGTTTCTTACTATCGCCTTCAATGAATGATCCAACTCTTCAGGTGATATGGGTGTGCCTTTAGAGCTGCGCTTATTGTGGATGAAGCGGCGAACGTAAGCAAACACTAGAAGAAGACGAAAGTAAGAATTCGCAAATTTGTTATTAGTAATAAGATCTGTATTTTTTGAAAAGGTTGCAAGCGAGAACGTTTGTATTTTTCCTTCTAGTAGATCAATATCTTTAAAAGAATTGAAATTCGAAGGCCAGAATTTAATGGGCTGTTTAAAAAAGGCAGGGCCATTGAACCATAACGTTGATTGGGATAAATCCTTTGCAGATGATCCACGAGACACTAAGTCTGCAGGATTTTCCTTAGTAGGCACGTGCATCCAGGTATAATTTGCAGTGAGATCATGAATTTTTTAAATTCTGTTGGCTATAAATGTTTTCCAATTATGTGATTGCGAACGTATCCAACCCAAGGTGATAGTTGAATCTGTCCAACAAAAGATAGAATTGATTGATATTTGTATGAGTGGAATTGTAAGCTGTAACAATTCCGCCAGCAAAAGAGCTCCGCATAGCTCTAAGCGGGGTAGTGATACTATTTTAACTGGAGCTACTCTAGATTTAGAGCATAAAAGATCAACACATGAATTGCCAGAATTATCCGTTGCCCGAAGGTAAATGGCAGCGCCATAAGCCCTTTCAGAGGCATCGCTGAATCCATGTATTTGGTAATCATCATGATTTATATTTTCAATGACATACCTGGGAATTTTTATCGAGCTAAGATGCAACATTTCATCTATGAATGTGTTCAACATTGAGTGAAGTTCTTGCGGCAGGCTCTCGTCCCAATTGATCTTCAATTTAGGTAAATCCTCCTAATTGAAGTAGTTTCTCTGTTTGAGCTTTAGTAGTGTTAAGCTCTTGAATACTGTCTGAGCCAGTCATGAGATTGTCAACATAGAAGTTATTTAAAACTGCCCTTGCTCCTAGTGGAAATTTTGATCCTTCATCTAGTGCCAGTTGAACCATAGATCGGACAGCCAAAAATTCAGCTGGCCCAGTCCCATATGTTACTGTTAATAGTCGTAGGTGTTTTACATCTTCAGATGTATTGTTTCGCCATAGAATGTATTGAAAGTTGGCATCATCCTTGTCGACAAGAATTTGTCTGTACATCTTTACTATATCTGCACATAGAACGTAGCGATGTAGATGAAATCGAAATAACTGTGAGAATATGTCATCTTGTATGGTCGGGCCGACTATAAGAATGTCATTAAGAGATTTTCCGCTAGTCGATTTAGCAGAACCATCGAAAACTACTCGTAGCTTGGTGGTGGAACTGTCTTCTTTCAGGACGGCGTGGTGTGGCAGATAGAAATTATAGGGTGCCTTGTTAACAAGCGACTGATGAACTTCTTCCAGATGACCATGCGCTTCATATTCTTTAATGAATTTAGAGTATTCTGCATGGAGTTGTGGGTTTTTATTGAGCTTTCGTTCTAAGCTGTGAAAACGTTGCAAAGCGATGTCGTGTGAATTTCCTAAAGCAGTTGCCGGTTCTTGAAAAGGAAGTTTTACTATGTAACGTCCTTCTGAACTTCTTGTAACGTTAAAAACAAAGTGTTTTTCACATTGCTCATCTTCAATGGAACGGGGCTTTTCTGGAGGGATAACTCCTTCAATTTCCCAGAATGCCTTTAGAGAATTATGAAGTGATTCATCACCGTTGTTATTGGCTTCTGAGGATGCATGTAGCACGAAATTGTGGATTGGAAGATTACCAGCGATGATCCACCCGAGCTGAGTTTTTTTAAGTAGTGGAGAGTTGTCATCTTGCTGAAACTTGGTTTGACCAACGCCTAATAACGAGAAAAAATGAGATGAGATAAGCATGTCTATTTTCTGCGAGCGATAAAATGCTGGATCAGCTAGAGAAATGTTTTTTGGAATATTAAATTCATTTGGATTGAAACTTATGGCAGGCTGAAAGGAAGTGATTGATGGTACTACAACGACTTCCATGTCCGCTGACCAGCTAGTACATAATGAGCTGATTGAAATGTGTCCCTATTTGGTGGAGCATGTACCACGAAATTCCATCGATGATTTTGTAACGGAAAGACCCAACTCATGCATTATTTTTTCAGTTATGAAATTCAACTGCGATCCTCCATCCAACATAGCTCTACATGGCAAATATGAGCCACTTTTGGATTTGATGCTGACAATTGCGGTAGCTAAAAGTACTACCTTTGATGTTTGGGTGGATGCATGAGATGCCCATTGAATTGATGAACTTGAAGTGGGCGTAAATTCCGGGCTAACGAATGAAGTGGAGTTAAGCGATGGCTGAAGTGAAACTCGTTGCGACGCTTAATTAGCTGAAGTAGACGATTAAACCATTGAGGAAGGTAATGCGCTTGAAAAATGTAGCAGGGTGTGGTGATTCTTTCCACAAGTTTGACAATGTCTGGATGGGCAGGCTTTTGTGGAATGCCCAGATCGAATGCAATTAACACACAAGCTCAGGAGCTTGACCTCGCTGTATCTGTCTTGTAGTTTCATAGAAGTGAATTTGGCACATTTGAAAATAGTGTGCTGTCCTGAACAGATGCTGCAGGATGGTGAAGTAACGGCTTTAAGTGATGTCTTCCAAGATTTATTCGGATAGACCGGCTTGGAAGAGATTTTATGTTGCGATGATGATGACGGCTTGCAAGATTCCTCAAGCTGTTCTAGCGTTTGGCATCGATCCTCAAGGTATTCAGTGAATTCATTCCAAACAGGAATGTGAAGTTTGGACTCATTTAATCCAAGAAGAGACATATTATGATTCAATGATTGACGCCTTTTGATTTCATCTTCCCAAAAGGTTTGGGTGGTGCTATCAACCTTTGAGAACATAATATGAATAAGGAGGCCATCTGCTATTTGCTCATTTGTGGCAATAGTGAGCAATGAATTCATGTGTGCATTTAAACTATCTGACAATTCATGCAAATGATCAACAGTTCCCTTGGAGGAACTTTGCAATTGAAATATCTGATTAATGTGAGCTTGAAAGATATAACCTTTGTTGTAGTAACGACTCATAAGTCGATAAACTGCCTTTTCATAATTTTCGAGCAACAATTCCAATGACTGAAGAATTTTTGAAGCGTTGCCAATGAGGCAATGAGCTTGTCAATTTCCTTGATTCTGTCATTATCATGAACTGCTGACTTAAATGAACCCCAGAAGTCAAGCCACTTCGTGAGGTCGCCAGAAAAAGTGGTCAGTTTTAAAGGGGGTAAATTTGTTGTTGGTGTTTGAGAAGATAGAAAACTTTGATGGCGCCACGTTGCTGTTTAAGACCGGTTGCCATGATTATTATTTTGCAAGAAACTCTAAGACAAGTATCGCAAAGGTAAACGATAAACGAATAGTTCATAAAAGAATGATGCGCACTGGCTCTGAAGCAATGATAGATAAAGTCCAGACGAAACCGAGTACTTTACTTGCGAACAAAATAATATGTGACGAGAAATTTAACCGTTTTAAGCGAATGATGAGCACTGGCTCTGGAACAATGTTAGACAAATGCAAGACGAAACCGAGTACTGTAGCGATTTAAACGAATGATGCGTACTGGCTCTGAAACAATGATCTACAAAGTCCAGACGAAACCGAGTACTGTGGCGTATTAAACGAATGATGCGTACTGGCTCTGAAACAATGATAGACAAAGTCCAGACGAAACCGAGTACTGTGGCGTATTAAACGAATGATGCGTACTGGCTCTGAAACAATGATAGACAAAGTCCAGACGAAACCGAGTACTGTGGCGTATTAAACGAATGATGCGTACTGGCTCTGAAACAATGATAGACAAAGTCCAGACGAAACCGAGTACTGTACCGTATTAAACGAATGATGCGTACTGGCTCTGAAACAATGATAGACAAAGTCCAGACGAAAGCGAGTACTGTGGCGTATTAAACGAATGATGCGTACTGGCTCTGAAACAATGATAGACAAAGTCCAGACGAAATCGAGTACTGTAGATTGCGAATAAAAAAATTATGATAAAATTGCCGCACAGAACTTTGCGAAAATATACGTGATCACTATCGAAATTAGTAATATAACTGCTAATACGCACTGGTCGAAGCACACGCACAGGAGAAAATATAAGAACGAAATCATATCGCGATGTAACCAAAAGTCCAAATGAGTCGCAGTTAGATTCGCGCTGCCCTTATGGTTGAAATTTTTTACAATCGTTTTATTTTTAGATTTGTGAACTGGGTTTTTTATAGGCAAAGCAAATGCGCCAATGTGCTCAGTAAGCAAAATAAATTTCAAAAAAATTATATTAATATTTTTGTGCGCTGACTTGCAAGTAAACTTAACAGTGACCCCTTGACCAAGGAGTCTGACCACTTTCAAAATATGCCTATTACGTGCCTATTATGGTAGAAAACCCATATGCAAAGTTAGAACGCGATCGGTTGAAGGGTTTGGCAGTCCATACCGGACATACAGACAAACATTCATTTTTATATATACATATAGATGTTCTTGTTTTTTTTTAAAGGAAAAATGGATGAAAAACAATATCAAAATATTTTTTTTATTACTTAAAACTACTTTTAACTAGTTACGTCAAATTTAGAAGTGATTGCGAGTTAAATTGACTTTAATTTAATGTAAGTAGACGTATTTGTGCATTTATAACATATATTATGTATAATAATTTTTTTTAGAAAAAATATTACAAACATCAAAAAATTTGAACGATGTCGGATTTAGCAAAGGGTTTTTTTCATAGTTCTAAGGAAAAGTTTATGGAATAGGGGAACAGCTTTGCCATTAACCTAAATAGCTTAGGACCACCATCACGGGACGGAGGGGAAATTCATTTTATAGCTATATTATTTTATGTTTAGAGCGATCTCAAAAATAAAACATTATGTTTTTTTCTCAGCTAGAACAAAGCCTAAAAGTTCTCATTTTTTAGAACTTTACAAACAGTATCTGGTGGTTTTTTATTATTTATTTTCAATTATCGGTAGCGTGAAACTGAATGCGTCGTTATAGATTCGACATACTTCTCACATTTTTTTAAATATTTGTTTATTTTTTAAATTCTCTACATTAACTTCGCGTGCCCGTGGCAGGCGGACTGGCTGGTCAAATCTTGTGATCAATTTTTAACCCACTTCCCAAAGCTTGAGCATGCACTCATGTACATTTCCGGTGACAATACTTCTATTAAAAATTGAGAGTGATCGGGCCGTGTGGTCGGGGGCTCCCCCGGCATCAGATCATTTCATACTATAATGACTGTGTATCTTGTGTGCGTTGTGCGCTGTGGGCAGCACTGCGTGCTTTACGATTGCGGTTGTTTTGTTGTTGGGTTGCAGTGAGTTGAATGTGTTTTTATATTTCTAAATGCTGGCTATACTTATCTGGAAGCACTAAAAATATTTTTCTTTACAATTGACGTAATATCTATGGTTATGCAGTCGTTTTTGGTCGTTTGTTATTTATTTTATTGTCACCGGGAAAATACATGTGTGCAAAATTTCAATAAAATCGGGCTTTGAGAAGTGTGTTAAAAATTGATCACAAGATTCTGCCCACCAGCCAGCCAGCTACGGGCACGCGAAGTTAATATAGAGAATTTAAAAATCACGTATCACGATGTTCGTACACGCTAATCTCCGGAAACGCCCAAACGATTTCAATGAAATAAAACAAGGCTGCTTTTTCTTCATGGATGCACCAGGCGGAACTGGCAAGACGTTTTTAATATAACTAATCCTTGCAAAGATACGTTCACAGCAAATTGCTTCGGCAATTTCGTCGTCAGGCGTTACTGCCACTTTGTTAGATGGTGGACGAATGGCACATTCAGCACTCAAACTGTCATTATACGTTCATAACAAACCGAACGCTGAACAATTGCTGGATATTAGCAACGGTAATTTCGAGCTGCATTCAAATACACAATGCATCAAATTGCCAATCTCTGCACTGTCGTTAATTCAAAACATGAATTAATTGAGATTGTCTTCCCGGACATTCAGCACTCAAACTGTCATTAGACGTTCATAACAAACCGAACGCTGAACAATTGATGGATATTGGCAACGCTAATGTCGAGCTGCATCCAAATACAGAATGCATCAAATTGCGAAACTCTGCACTATCGTTAATTCAAAACATGAATTAATTGAGATTGCCTTCCCGGACATACTGAATAAATACTGAATAATTATCGGAAACGTCTATGGAAATTAAGATAGCGACATTATCGGTAATGCATTTATTCTACCTTAAAGTTACACCGGCAATTTACGAGAGATGCAGGAATCGTTCGCGCCGTTGATCCTTGGTTCAACAAACTTGCGTTGCGCGGCATTGACTTCGCTGACTTAATTGATTTGAAGGCCTGCTTCTTTTGTTGGTTCTCTCGACCTATTGCTTTATACAATCTTTATAACTTTGACAGTGACTTGCTTTATGATTCAAGCTCTGTCATTTTTTCGCAATTTTCGCTTTTTAAGGACAATTAAACACTCTGTGCTGATCACCGCACGCTGGACAGATTCGAGCTTTCTTTTGAAAAGGGCTAGTTCTGCCAGATGATGCTTTCTTTTTCTGCTGGACCGCTTTTTTCGCGTTATAGGCAAACGATTCTACCTGCTTCGTTAACCAGTTTTTTTAACACTTCGATTTGCTGAGGATCGGTGAGAGCTTCGAGTTGTGCATACTTCGCGTCGACTTTGGCGAGTAGCTTTTCAAGGATCAACGAGTCGTTTTTGTACTTCAGTCCACTGATGAACAACAAAACTTTCAAGCCATCTGGTGTGCAGTTTTTCATGTCAAACTTTTCAGAGTGCTTGTTGATTCGTGTTGCGTAGACTAAATATGTTTCTTCCTCTGCCTTTTTTAACTCGAAGAATTTGTGTCGGAGTGTAAATCTTGTTTCGCGGTATCCGAATAGTCGCTTTAGTTTTGAAATAAATTCGTCGAAATCCAGCTCCGTAGGCTTTTTCGGTAGTGCGTGATCAGCAAAGGTTTGATAGTTTTCTTGTGAAAACTTGCTGAGCTGGATCTTCATTTTTGGCGTTAGTTCAGCTGGCAAGTACTTTTCGTGTCTATTGAAGCCCGTCTCGAATTAATTAATGATTAATTCCGGAGCTTCATTGATCTTGCGTTGATTCGAATCGATTACAGCTTCTTATTGCACTCCGCTAGCTTGGCCTAAACGTTGACATGCGAGAAGTTGTATTATTTGAGACATTTGAGCTTGTTGCTGGGCTTTAGCTTCAGCTTGTTGCTGCAATTGTTGCTGCATAAGCTTCATACATTTCTCCATGTCAGGTCATGATATCACTGAACGTGTATTCAAGCAAAAAATAAAATCATTAATGGATTTGATCGTAAAATATTCGATTTTCGGTAACACACGTTGCTGGATGTATTTGGTTTATTGGCAAAAGCGAGGTTTGCCTCATGCTCATATTTTAATTTGGCTTGATGTTAAAATCCGCCCAAAAGTAGTTGATCAAATATTTTCAGCAGAAATTCCAGATCGATCAATTGACCTAGAATTGTTTGATATTGTTAACACAAACATGATTCATGGTCCGAGCGGTGCTTTTATCGACGCAGAAACGCTGAGAATTTGGCCACACATTCACAATGCGAAACAAAAATTAATTTGAAATTTATAATCAGTGGATGGTACCATACTCACCATTGCTTTAAAAAACGTACAAGGATCATATTAATATTTTGCAGTTCTGTACAGTATGTCAAGTATATTTGCAAATACGTTAATAAAGGCAGTGATTTTGCACTATTTGAAGTATAAAATATAAATGAAAACGACAAAATATCACGATACCAAATGGGCAGATACATCAGCATCAACGAAGTTGTCTGGTGTATTCTTAGTTTTCCCATACACGAAACGCAAGTGTCGAGCACATTGCGGTACATCTTGAAAACGGTCAACATATACATTTCACTGAAGGAAATGCTCTCCAATGAGCACTCGGGCCACCAAAAACGACACTAAGCAAAATTTTTAAACTGTGCCAAAAACCTGATGTTTTCGGACGATTCGCACCGGACCAGACCGACGCCCCCGCTATTTTACCCACGTAGATAAGGCGAAACACATCCAACAATCGCAGGCGTATTCAAAGCAAAGACATTGGGACGACTTTATACAGTACATCCAAAACAACGTGAATGTTTCTTTTTGCGTTTGTTGTTGGTAAATGTTCCGGGACCAACGTTTTTTAAATTTTCAATGTCAATAGATTAATACATATCAAGATTCATGTCGAAAGTTCCAATTGCTGGAAGACGAAAATCATTGGGATCTGACATTTGCAGATGCAGCAATTGCATCCATGCATGTTTCCCAACACAATCAACGGCTTTGTGGGAAAAATACAAGAACTACATGACTGAAGACATACTGCACCAAATTAAGTACGAAAACCATGATATAAACATTGATTAGACGCCAGAAATGTACAATGAAGCCTTGGTGTTGATCGAGGATTTGTGTACATATTCTAATTTCAAATTGGCCGATTTATCATTATGGTATGCCATCGCCCGATCGTCCGGTGGCCGACTTAGTCAACAGTGACGTGCAGCAAGAAGAAGAGAAGTTATAACAATGCATCAAATGCATGCATGCATGAATGCAAATGCATCCAGACAATATTTGCACTATCGTTTATTCAAAACATGAATTAATGTCTTCCCGGACATACTGATGAATGATGTGAATGAAATTAACTTTCAGATACAAGAGTCGGTGCAAGGCGAACTTTGATGTCTCCCAAATCAATAATAAACACTGTCATTAATGAAAATAATGCCAGGAATGCCACCACACAATCTTAGATTGAAGATTGGTTAACCGAGAATTCTGCTTCATAATTTAAACCCACCCAGATTATGCAACGGCACACTTTTGGTCATCAAGCGGACCACCGGAAATGTTAATGAAGCAACAATTTTGAACGGAAAGTTTGTTGCCGCGTATCCCAATGATACCCTCGGAAACGACAATTCTATTTAAACGGCTTCAATATATGATCGTTCGACATTCGCAATGACAAGGGCAGACCGATTCTCACGAGAATCTCACGAATGTCAACAATCAACTACTATTCGTTCACTCCAAACGCTTTTTCCATAGTGGAGAAAATTACGCCGGCATCCTTGCTCCGCATACTACTCCTACTAGCCGGCATCGAGCCGAATCCAGGTCCTCGGATCTGGACATGCTCTGAGTGCAACACAAGGATAAATAGAAAAATATCCTCAGTTAAGTGCAACAACTGCGGACACTGGTGCCATTTCCGACGATGCTCAGGTCTAGCCAACATTAGAGACTGGAATCGGAGTTTTATTGCGGAATGCTGCAGGGGACGAGTTCAGACAACCAACAACGCGACTACATCACACTGCTCAGTGTGCCAAAGCCGCATACATGGCAATGCCTGTTCCGTCAAATGAAATGGCTGTGAGAACTGGTGTCATCTTATAACATGCTCTGGACTTAATAACTGTCATCAATGGACCACCAATTTTCTGGCCCCATGATGCTCAAACCAAACACCGCACTAGATGATCGCCAAAATAACATTTTTTTTTTTTTTATAATGTACACACGCTAAAGGGGTTTGCACCCTTATAATGCTTAGCACAGCGTGGGCGTTAGGAAATTAGGGAGAGGAAAGGATGAGATGTCTATGCACGCGTGTCTTAAACGACTGCAGATCATATAAGTACGTCCGAAGATAGGCTTAATGGTGGATTTCACGGTGGCTCGAGTTGAGGCATGGGTATTGCGGATGGGTTGGAGAATGGGCGGGATGCATCTGGATATTTCTTTCGATTGTTTACGCGATATGTACGTCACCAATAAGTTTAAACGCGCGGTTCTGAACTCTGTCTAGTAGATGCAATGTGGTCTTGGGAGCACCTGCCCAGACAATGCAGTTGTATTCAAGTTAAGGGCGAATATACGCCTTGTAAATAGTAGCCAGATCTGAAGGAGTGAAGTACATCTTGCACCGTTTTAGGAAACCTAAGCATCTCGCAGCATTTTTGGCGATGGCAAATATGTGGTCATTCCAACGAAGCTTGTTGACACACATACCGAGAATTGAGAGTTTTTCAGTTTCTTTGATGCAAGATCCATTCATGGATAAAGGTTGGGGGTTTAAATTACGCTTAGACGACAGAAGACAGCATTGGGTTTTAGAAGCGTTAAATTCAACTCTATTATGTAGACCCCACCTTGTTATGCTGTCAAGGCCAGAATTTAACGTGCTTAACATACGTTGTTGTTCAAGTTCCACTTGTGCCGAAGAGGGGCGCGCAGAAAGCGAGAAGTCATACGAAAAGCTAAGAGTACTGTCGTCAGCAAAGGAATGGATTGGAAAGAGTGGCGGAGATAAAACAGAGCCTTGAGGAACACCGGCGTTTATGCGGTGGACATTGGATTTGAATCCGTCCAATACGACCTGGATTGAACGGTCAGAAAGGTAGTTCCTAGTCCAATCGAGCAGGGTGTTATTAATTCCATAAGCATTCATTTTCGACAAAAGAGCTTGATGCCAGACTCTATCAAATGCCTTGGAAATATTGAGTACAACGATGGCTTTGAGATAAGCCATCAGGTCACCTGTAGACCGCTGCCTACGAAAACCGTACTGCTGGTCACTAAGGATTTCACGTGATTCAAGGTATTACATTAGCTTACGATTGATCAGGGTTTCCATAACCTTGGAGAGTATGGATGTTAGCGCAATGGGTCGGTATGAGGAAAGATATGACGTTTCGCATTTTTTAGGAACAGGCTGGATAAAGGCTGTTTTCCAATTCCTTGGGACGACTCCAGAAGAATAAGAAAAATGGAAAAGTCTGCGCAGTGGTAATGCCAACGTTGAAGAACACCTCTTTAAAACTATAGTTGTCCACTGCAATCCGTGGAGAGCAGTAGTCTTTTTTCGTGTTCGTGCTTTGTGTGTGAAAAGAGAAGGAATAAAAAAAAACCGAAAATATCAACTGTCTGGCTTCAGCAGTTTATCACATCGCGCTCGTCTTGTGTTCTCACCTAATATAATAAAAAAGGGAAAAATTAAAAAAAATACCACACCCAGTGCAGTGTAGTGCAGTGTCTGGGTTGATTCTACCTATAGTGTTGAATAGCATAGCGTGTGTGTGCCAGTTTTCCTTTTAATTTCCTTTTACTCCCATTTCCTCAGTAAACACGAATTAGCTGGTGAATTGTTTTTGGCTACACATAAATTCGATGAACCAGTGCGTTTAATTCTGTCTGTGATTGCTGTGACGGTCGCTCAATTCTAGTTGTAAAGGCATAACACTTGCAACGGTTGGTTGAGTGTCGTCATTGTTCTTTCTCACCACGGTTTGTCTCTATTGTATCGGTGTGTGTCCTATTCGTCTAATGTGCGAATTCAGGGTCGATGTGTGTAACATTCGTGGGCTTAGATCGAATCTCTCGGCCACGTGCGTCCATTTAGCAGACCACAAACCTGCTATTCTGGCACTAACAGAAACTCAGGTTAATGCTGATTCCGACGTTTCGGATTTTAGTTGGCCTGGTTACAACTAGTGCCAGTATTATTTCCCCACCGCGGTCTCGCAATATATGTACGTAGTGATATTGCTTACCAGTCCCAAGCACATTTCAATCATTGTTCCAACGCGGAATTCAACTTCATTTGGCTTAAAGTCAAAGTGCGTAAGCATGCCATTTACTACTGCTTCATATACAGAAGCCCCAATTTAAACAGTGTCTCAACTTGTAGTGAGCTAGATGCACTGTCCGACTCTATCACTAGAATTTTATCACTTGATGAATTCTCTGAAATCGTAATTGCGGGAGATTTCAACATACACAATTCTAGTTGGCTGCGCCATTCAGGCTTCACAACACAGCAAGGAAAGGATGTTGAGTTATTTACTGATTTTAACCATCTCACTCAGCTTGTGAATGAGCCCACTCGAATTCCAGACATTGTAAGTCATAACGCTAATACCCTTGACTTGTTTCTTACTTCTCTTCCTAACAAATACACCGTCAGTGTATTATCGCCTCTAGGCTCTTCAGACCATTGTGTAGTATCTCCTAATTTCTCGTTGTCAAACCACACAGTTAAAGAGAAAACTCCTAAAAGAAAAGTATGGCTACACGAGAAAGCCAACTGGGATGGCCTCAATAATTTCTTTAAAAGCTATAAAGCTTAAGACTAACTTTATTCAAATTCATATATGACTTACAAGCTATTAACATTTGGCTTACTTACTAATACTAACTAATACTTATACGAATTGCTCTCTTAATCTACACTCTATAATACTTATATTAGGTACACTACACTCTTCCCAACTTAAATAAAACTCAACTATTGCTGTCATCTTTATAATATATAATTTTTATATTTTATATTTTTATAATTAATAAGTTTTTGATAATTGTATATTAATGTAGTCTAATAATTTACTAATATTTAAGTATAATATTAATTCTAATTATATTACTAATAAGGATATCTAAGAAAGTTTTTTCTTGTTCTTTTCGATCTTCTTAATAAATCTATGTCATCTTGACTATGGATAATCCTTCTCTTTCTATTATCATGTTTCTCTTCTTGGTTATTAACTATTTTATTTTTAACAAAACTACTTAAAGGACTAAATGTAACTTTTTTAAATTTTGAACGTTTTAGTTGTGTAATATGAGCTTGTTTTTCTTTTCCATCAATATTTATTGCATAAACTACGTTTCCAACTTTTCTTAAAATTTCAGCTGGAACCCATTTATATTCAATTCCAATATTTGATTTTTGTTTATAAAGAACCAAATCACCTTTTTTAAGTTCAATTTGTTTTTCATAAACGCTTTTAACTTTATATTCATTTTTAGAAAATTTTCTATTTTCAAGTAATTTATTATTATTTGAATATTTTTTATTTTTTATATGTAAATTTCTATTTGGATTAATCTTATCTAATAAAGTTTTAGTTTTAGTCTTAAATATTTTCTCATTTGGTGACACTCCTGTAGGCGTTGTTGGTGTATTTCGATATTTTGCTAAAAAATTACACAATATTTTACCGATTGGTTGAGTAGCTTTATCCGAATCTTTAAACAACTTCTTTAAACCCTGCTTTACTGTTTAAACTGCTCGTTCCGCTAAACCGTTAGATAGAGGTTGATATGGTGGACTTTTAAGTACTTTTATTTCATTCAATACACCATGACAAAAATTCCTCTGAACTAAACGGCGGACCATTGCCCGAAACCAACGTATCTGGTAAACCAAAATAAGCAAAAATACCCCTAAGAGCTAAAATAACACTACCTGCGGTAGTACTGCTTGGCATAATTACTACGTCAATCCACCTTGAAAAAGCGTCTACAACAATCAAATAATTTTTCTGTTTAAAATAAAAAAAATCAATGTGACCCCGTTCTAAAAATGATTTTGCGTCTGGCCAAGGACTTCGCAACGTTGAGCAAACCTTATTACCTTATTGAGAACATACATCACAAAAATTGACATCATTTTCAACATCATTGTCTAATCCAGGCCACCAGAAATACGATCGAGCCAACATTTTCATGCGGACAATTCCTATGTGAGAGTCATGTAACAATGACAAACATAAAGGCTGAAGGCTTTGAGGTATAATTAACCGAAATCCATAAAATAAACAACCTTGATCGATGTCCAAACTCATCTTTTTGTGAGCGTAAATATAAAAAGGTGCACTTACATTTGATGGCCAACCTTCTGTAACAAATTTTAGTACTTGCTTAAGTACTGGATAAGTTTTTGTTTCCTCTCGTATTTTTTCCAAACAAATATTATCAGAAATGTAATCGTCTTTTATCATATTCAAATTTTCGTGACTTACCTCAGTAGGCTGAGGTAAGGGTAGTCTAGAAAGACCATCAACGTTACCCATTTGTGAACCCTTCCGGTAATGTATTTTGTAATTATACATGCTTAAAAAAATACCCCAACGTTGTAATCGAGCATCCGCCACTCGCCACTGGTGGTGTGCTCTTCCTTTCGTTAAAAATCTCACGCAATGGCTGATGAACACTATAAATTGTGAATTCATGGCAAGAGCTTCGCGCTGAAGTTGAGAATAATTCTTTTCTGCTGCGCTCAGCGTGCCTGACTGAACAGAATAGTACTGGGCGTTCGATCGATATGCTGCATCACAGCATATAACAATTGGTTTCTTTGGGTCGTAATGAACAAGTAAATTGTTATTTAACAAAAGCTGTTTGCTTTTTTCAAAAGCCTGTTGTTGTTCAGAATTCCACATAAAATGAACATCCTTACGTGTTAACTTATAAAGTTGGTGTAATTCTGCAAATTTTGAATAAAAATTTAAAATTCCTAGGTATGCTTTCAACTGTTTCAAATTTTCTGGAATAGGAGCGTTTTTTATTGCCTCTAACTTTAAACTGCTAGGTTTTATACCTTCCCCTGAAATTTTGTGACCTAAATAGTCTATTTCTTGTTTAAAAAGGGAACACTTTTTTACACTTACTTTTATGTTATGTTGTTCTAATCGATCTAAGACTCTATACAAATTTGATTCACATTCGTTTTTAATGCTTCCTCCAATTAGAATGTCGTCCAAATAACAACTGACTTTGGGTAATTCTTTTAATATTTCATCCATAACATGTTGAAAAATTGCAGGAGCACTTTTAATTCAAAAACTAAACGACGATACCTAAATAAGCCTTTATGGGTATTAATCGTTAAAAACTCTTGGCAAGATTCATTTACCTCTAGTTGTTGATAGGCGGCTTCTAAATCTAATACGCAAAACCAATTGCAACCAACCAACTTAACAAAAATGTCATCTGCTCTTGGCAGAGGATAATGATCGGCTTTAACGTACCTATTAATGGTTACTTTGCAATCAACGCATATTCTTAGACTACCATCTGTCTTTTTTACTATTACGATCGGAGATGCCCAATCACTATGTCTTACTGGATAAATAATACCAGCCTGTACCATATTATCTAACTCTAACTCTACTGCCTCTCTTAACCCATGAGGTACTTCATATGGTCTGAAAAAAATTGGTGTACTATTTTTATCAATAACGATTTGGGCTTTATAATTTTTAATAGGAACTTTTTTATTTCTATCGAAAACCGTTGGATATTTCTTTACCACATCCTCTAAATAAATTCTGTCATCATGTAAATCGCTTATTGTATTTATAAAAAAACAAGGGAACAAAATCCTTTATTGTAGCTACCACTATTAACTTTAATGAATAACTTTCGGAAGAATTTTGGTAACGAAACACTTACGTCGAAATACCCCAAAATTTTTGCCTTATCACCCGTAATTAGTTTAAAATTTTTATAGCTTGGGACAAGTTTTATATTGCCAAAAACCAGATCAAACGTATTTTTTGAAATAACTGACTGTCTAGTTCCATCTGCAGTTGAATACCATTACAATTTACAGTGATATACAATGGATCAGTACCAAAATTCAAATTATTAATATACATTTTAAACGAATCCTCTGATTCAATTTTATTTATATTATTTAAAAATACAACACTGTTTCCTTCATCACTACTTGCCGAATTCACGTTATTTATTCTATTTTGTTGTTGAATGTATTTGTTGCCTCGTTGGTACATTTTCTTTTTCTGGTAACAATTTTTTTGTATGTGACCTAACTTACGGCAGTAGTGACATCTCACATAACGAAGATGTTGTTGTTGTTGTTGGTTGTGAGCCGAATTACTTCGATACCGTGATGGTGATGAACAGCGAAAATCTCTTTTAGCAGACATTTCTTTTGGTCGATAACTCCTTCTAACGGCTGATCTCCCTCTTGTAACTTTGTTGATATGTTGTTGTGAACTTAAGCTAGCTGGAACCACCGTCGATATGTTTATTAGTTCTTGCTTCAGCATTTCCATGTTTAAAGCAGTTTCACAGGCTTTTTCGAATGTAAAATCTGAAGACTCTCCCGCATCAATCAACTTCTCTTGTATTTTCCCGTTGTTGATTCCCATCAGTAAACGATCTTTCAATGCTTCATGTATATACTCTTTGTAGCTACATGTTGCTGACAATTCCTTTAATGCAACAATGTAGTCACTTATTGATTCTTCGGGTAGCTGATTACGATTGAGAAATTTAACCGTTCAGCGGTGATATTCTTTTCAGGTGAAAAATGTTTTCCAATTTTTTCAGCAGATCATTAAAGGTAAATTTTTCCAATTTGTCCGGATGGACCACATTTTTTGCTACCTTAAATAGGTCAGCTCCACATAAGCCCACAAAATAAGAGATTTTGTCCTCTTCCGATTCAATTTTATTCAGTTTAAGTAAATGCCGAAAACGTTCAGCATATGACTCAAATCATCCCCGATGTTAAAATATTCCATACGCCCTACGAAAGACATTTTTTTTTTTTAATTTCGATCTTGATTGGCGCACAATTTCTTTAATTCACATTCGTACCGTTTTCAAGATTTATATACGACTTGGCGAACATTTACATTACATTCGTACCGTTTTCAATATATGTATATATACGAATTGGTGCAGAATTTCTTTATTTTACATTCGTACCGTTTTCCAAATATATGTATATACGACTTGGCGCACATTCACGCACATTCACGATGCGATGGCGATATACGTTCACTTTCTTTAAAATAATTTCTTAATTAATTCTTCCTTTATTATTACTTCTTTATTTTTCACTACTTTTACCAATAACTTTTATCTCGTACTAACTTTTTTATCAATAACTTTTATCCTCGTCGCCAGTTTTATATCGCGGAAAGTAAGTAGTCGAGTCAATGCGCTTTGGCTTAAGACTAACTTTATTCAAATTCATATATGACTTACAAGCTATTAACATTTGGCTTACTTACTAATACTAACTAATACTTATACGAATTGCTCTATTAATCTACACTCTATAATACTTATATTAGGTACACTACAGGTATGAGACAATTTATCCCTTCCAGGACAAAGTGTATCAAACCGAAGGAAAATGCTTGGTATGTTTAAGCTGCAAAGAGGCTACTAGGAACCGTGAGGTATGCTTTCGGTTATATAAAAAAAAACCTACTGTGGAAAACCGAAGCAAATTTAGACGAGTCAGAAATGATTGCAATGCCTTCTTAAACGCGCCAAATTCGACTATGACCAAAAACTGAGACAAAAAATACTTCAATGACCCAAGGAAGTAAAAATTTTTGGTCATTCGTGAAACGAATTAAAAATACTGCCTCGTCTTCAATTCCAACGCTCATTCACAATGACATTCTAACTGTCAGCTCAAAAGACAAGGCCAATCTGCTTGCTTCACATTTCGCAGCTAGCTCTACGCTGTCAGATAGCACGTTGTCGCCGCCTGTACTTGTAAGAGTTGAATCCTCTATGGGACAGATTTACTTCCGTACTCGTCAAGTGGCAAGAGTATTAAATGATCTCAACATTCATAAATCTGCTGGGCCTGATGGCATTCCCGCTAAAGTTTCGAAGTGTTGTTCTTCAACGTTGGCATTACCACTTCGCAGACTTTTCCATTTCTCTTATTCTTCTGGAGTCGTCCCAAGGAATTGGAAAACAGGCTTTATCCAGCCTTTCTTTCCTCGTACCGACCCATTTCACTAACATCTATACTCTCCAAGGTCATGGAAACCCTAATCAATCGTAAGCTTATGCAATACCTTGAATCACGTGAAATCCTTAGTGACCAGCAGTATGGTTTTCGTAGTCAACGTTCTACAGGTGACCTGATGGCTTATCTCACTGAAAAGTGGAACCAGTCTATTCACAATTTGGTGAAAGTAAAGTTGTTGCACTCGATATTTCCAAGGCATTGGAAAGAGTCTGGCATCAAGCTCTTTTGTCGAAAATGAATGCTTATGGAATTAATAACACCCTGCTCAATTGGACTAGTAACTACCTTTCTGACCGGTTAATCCAGGTCGTATTGGACGGTTTCAAATACAATGTTCACCGCATAAACGCCGGTGTTCCTCAAGGCTCTGTTTTATCTCCGACACTCTTTCTAATTTTCATTAATGATCTCCTATCCACCACCTCTAATCCAATCCATTCTTTCGCTGATGACAGTACTCTTAGCTTTTCATATGACTTCACGATTTCTGCACGACCCTCTTCGTTACAAGTGGAACTTGAACAACAACGTATGTTAAGCACGTTAAATTCTGACCTTGACAGCATAACAAGGTGGGGACTACATAATAGAGTTGAATTTAACGCTTCTAAAACCCAATGCTGTCTTCTGTCGTCTAAACGTAATTTAAACCCCCAACCTTTATCCATGAATGGTTCTTGCATCAAAGAAACTGAAAAGCTCTCAATTCTCGTTATGTGCGTCAACAACAAGCTTCGTTGGAACGACCACATATTTGCCATCGCCAAAAATGCTACGAGAGGTAGGTTAGGTTTAGGTTTCCTAAAATGGTGCAAGATGTACTTCACTCCTTCAGATCTGGCTACTATTTACAAGGCGTATATTCGCCCTAACCTCGAAAAAGTTGTAACCAGGCCAACTAAAATCGGAATTAGCATTAACCTGGGTTTCTGTTAGTGCCAGAATAGCAGAGGTTTGTGGTCTGCTAAATGGACGCACGTGGCCGAGAGATTCGATCTAAGCCCACGAATGTTACACACGTCAACCCTGAATCCGCACACAGTCATATTGGACACACTCCGACTTAATCGAGACGAACCGTGATGCAAAGGGACAATGAACCCACTCAAAACAAACTGCTGCTAGTGTGATGCCTTTTCAGCAGTTAAGAAGATTGACAAAGCAATCACACACTGCCCGCCTCTCTACAGAGTAGTGAACCAAACACACTAGGTCATCGAGTTGTTAGATGAACAAAAACGATTCACTAGCATCTTCAGCAGGGATCGAGTAAAAAAAGGAGAGACATCGTTTAGGGAGGTCGCCCCATATATAACAAAGCGAGAAAAACCTCCCCAGACAAACCTGATCAACCCTAGCACAACTGAGATCAGGATGGAGCTCTTTCCTGAATAGCTATATACACCGCTTACGTGACAGCGTCATCGATCAATGCCCGGACTGTGCGTCACCACATAACACAGCTCATCCCCCCCCCCCGCAACATTCTATCGCCACCACCACCCCTGTGCACTACCAATGCACCGATCCACAAATTCAACACGGCCAGCACACAGGCCATTCAGTTAATTCTTTTAAGATCCTCCAATGGAACTGTAATGGCCTGCGAAACATTACATGGATTGAGAATTATTTATGGAACCGTAAAATAAAAGTTGTATTAAATGGTATATCTTCAGATTCACATGGGATCAATGCTGGCGTGCCTCAAGGATCATCCTTGTCTCCCACGCTCTTCTTGATATATATCAACGACCTGTTGTCTTCTACAACCTGTGATATACATTCATTTGCTGATGATACAACACTATCGGCATCCATTGAGTTTGTCAATCAAAAAGAATGCAATTTTCGCTTGAATGGTTCGCGTGAATTAATGAATTTGACTATTCTGTCTAATATTCAAATTATTCTTGATTGGGGCATTTCTAACAGAGTAGAATTTAACCCAAATAAATTCCAGTCTTGCCTTTTTTCTCAGAAGACAACTCAACAATATGTTCCTCCTGTTATTAATGGTACCTCTATTGCGAGATCTGATTCACTTAAGTTGTTAGGTTTAAAAGTATCAAGTGATCTTTCCCGGAAAGAACATATTTATGAAATTTCAAAAAGAGCTAGCCAATGTTTAGGCTTCATAAGACGTTGTAACTTCTACTTCACTCCCTCTGAAGTGTTAAGAATAAATCTTATGTTAGACCAATTTTAGAATTTAATTCATATGTGTGGGGTGGTGCTCCAAGATCGCATTTGGTTCATCTTGATGGTGTTCAGAATAGAGTTATCCGTTTGATAAACGATGTAACCATTACTTCGTGTCTTGACACTTTGGAGCACAGACAAAATGTAGGAGCTTTATCTGTTTTCTATAAATTTTACAACGGTAAATGTTCTTTAGAAACCCGTTCTCTAGTTTCTGGGCCTTTTCTCAGTAACGTAAACACTCGTTTAAGGTGCAATCAGCATAGATTTGCCTTAAAACTTTTTTCATGTAGAACCCAACACTTTAAATCCTCCTTTTTTCCGAGAGTCTCTTCGATGTGGAATCAATTGGTCGAACACGTGTTTCCAGAATCTTATAATCTGCAGGCGTTCAAATTAGTCGTTAACAACTTCTTGAAGGATGATGGTTAAAGTATTCATGAGTTGTTTCTTAATATATAAAATAATATAAAAAAAAAAAAAAAAAAAAAACAAAGAGATAAACCACTATATGTTTCGCAATAACATCTTAATTGCTGCCGTGCAGGAGACCAAAATTCCCAACTCATGCTCATTGACATCCTTTGACGGTTATCAAATCATTCGACACAACAGCTCCGACAGAGGCGGGGGACTCGCTTTTATTCTTCTGCAGAATGTATCCTACAAATACATCTGCCAGCAACCCTCCCCCGATCATCATCTTGAGGCAATGAGTATTTCAGTAAATACTGGAGACTTCGAGTTATTACTCATTAATGTTTACATACCACCCGTAAACATCACAGCAAATGGTTATCAACCATCCCTACTGCACCTTAAATGCATGTGATGGGGGACTTCAATGCCCATCACCCCCTTTGGTTCTCCGCACTCTCTAAGGACAACCGTGGAAACTGCATTGTGGACATACTAGAAGATACTGACTTTGTCACCCTGAATGAAGATTTTCCCACCAGGATCACCGCCACGTGCTCTAGCTCGCCTGATATTACAATAGCCAGCACCTCGCTATTAGGTCCCCTATCATGGCGGGCAGCACTACCGCTTAGCTCTGATCACATCCCCATTATGATCACAGCAACCTACATAAACCACAACAAAGCCAATTGGCAAGGTTTCGCTGAATTCGTCGATACGGAATTGCACCAGTTGCCCTATCCACTGAACGCCATATCAGGTGAGAAGACCTTCCGTGACATTGTAGTTCGTGCCGCCAAAAGATTCATTCCTGCCGGAAGAATCAAAAAGGTCATTCCATCCTTTCCGCCGGAAGAACTCCGGCTTGCTGAGCGTCGTGACCTACTAAGAGTTACGGATCCTGCTGACCCTCGAGTTACTCAGCTTACCAAGGACATACAAAAACTGGTTGCCGATCACCGGCGATCCAAGTGGCTGAGTCATCTTGAGAACTGCACGCTAGGATCCAAAAAACTCTGGTCTACGGTCAAAGGTCTTTCTGGGAAATCCCAATCTCAGGGCCTAACCTCTATCTTATTTAATGACCACCAATACGACATCAGTAAAAAATGCACCATTCGTCCATATTACGCAAACTAAAAGCGTTAAAATGCGACCCAAACCACCCCACCTTCACCGCCCTTGAGCTGCAAGAAGCCATCAGGAAGGCTAAACTTTCCAAGGCACTTGGGCCGGACGGGATTTCCATGTTTATGTTGAAGAAGCTACATAACTCCAGCCTAAATCTTCAAAAATCTTCAGCCTAACCATGGAAAACCTCACCATACTAAAAGTATGGAAAATTTCCAGGATAGTTCAAGTTTTAAAGCCTGGCAAACCCGCCCACGAAGGATCGTCTTATAGACCAATTTCGCTGCTCTCTCCTATAGCCAAAACTTTAGAGACACTCCTCCTCCCCAGTCTTCATCAACACTTGAGTCTCGCCTCCCATTAACATGGCTTTAGGAAACATCGCATCACTGCTACCGCCTTAACGGAGCTGACGTCCCACATTGCGGACGGTTTTAACCACCGTCGCCCGCACTGGCGCACTGCTGTCGTGGCACGCTACTTGTCCAACGATTTGACACGGTTGACCTCCCTGCTCCCCTACAGGACATACTGAATTCCACTTTCCCCGACTCCATCATAAGTTTCCTGTCAGCTTACATAAATGGCAGGAGCGCATATGTGGAATTCAGAAATTCCCGCTCAAAGCATCGGAAACTTAAGATGGACACGCCTTAAGAATACTGTCATTAGTACAGCTGACTTCATCTTAGGCAGTAGTCGTAGAGATCGGAACGCCTGGTTCGATGACGAATGTAAGCTAGTGACTGAACGTAAGAATGTTGCGTACCGAGCAATGCAACAATCTCATAGAACGCAGTCCCCCGAAGATGAATATAAAAAGATCAGAAGATATGAAAAAAAACAGTTCACCGGCGGAAGAAAGCAGCCTGGGAGATCTCGTCCGTGAACTAGAACAGCACAGAGAGCAAGGACCGCAACAGGCGCGAAAGTTCTACTAAAGAGTCCGCGGTATGACCATAGCCAGAGTAGAACTTTATAAAGCCATGAGAGAATACAGCATCCCAAATAAACTGACAAGCCTATGTTGGTTGACCATGACCAATGTTATAAGCAAAGGAAAAATATTCGGATCACTATCAAGCCCATTCAACAACTATAACGGGCTCCGACAGATGGACTGGCCTGCGTTTCCTCAACCTGGCGTTGGAGAAAGTGATCCAAGACTCTGACGTTACGGCGATATGAAAAATCCTCTATAAGTCGATTCAAATACTGGCTTAGGCAGACGATATTGACATCGGTGGTAGAAACCCAAGAGCTGTACCGGAAGCTTTCATCTAGATCGAGCAGGCGGCACGAAATCTGAGGCTGCACATAAATGAGAGCAAAACAAAGTACGTACATGGTGGCCACGTTTGCTAGTAAAAGATCCAACATTGGTCCCTCAATTAAAATAGTGGAGCGCGACTTTGAAGTAGTGCAATCCTTTAATTATCTCTGGTCAACTATAGCAGTCGATAACAGCATGGAGCCAGAAATACGCGCACGGTTGCTTAAAGCCAACAAAGTATATAAAGACTCTTCAAATCCAGGAATTTAACCATAAAATTTAAGCTGCTGGTATATAAGACAATGGTCATACCAGTACTTACATCTGGATCCGAGACTTGGGTGCTTAGCAAAAAGGATTCTGACATCTTAGCCGCGTTCGAGAAAAAAGTCTTACGAAGAATTTTTTGCGCCCGTATGTGATGTGATGAGACTCTATAATGATGAGATCTACGAGCGTTACCGCGATGTCGCCATCGTGAAGAAATTTAAGCTGGTAGGCTCCGGTGGGCAGGACACCTACCTCGCATGAGCGAAGAATATCCTGCTCGGAAAGTCCTT
The DNA here is from genome assembly GCA_947095585.1 of Nephrocerus scutellatus. NCBI lineage: Eukaryota > Metazoa > Arthropoda > Insecta > Diptera > Pipunculidae > Nephrocerus > Nephrocerus scutellatus. The sequence goes on along the minus strand of OX352761.1, from coordinate 56,948,192 downwards.
TGCGGTAGGATTTATGGAACACGACAGCGAGGCCGGCCAAGCCTACGCTGGAAGGATGGCGTAGACCAGGACGCCAGACCAGACCAGGTTCGGTAGCATTGTCCTCGAATCAGACTTTATAATATTCTTTGCTCGGTGTCTCAAATAACTGTTCCGGAATCGTTACTCCAGTAGGGTTTAATCATTTCTCAGGAGGGATCTGTATCTCAATAGTTAACTGCTGCCTATCAGACGGGAATTGACTTCGTATTCTATTGATTTGTGTGACAATAAAACTCTTGTGGCTCTGTAGCGTCCGACTTTCGCGGTTTAGATAACACACCGTAGAATTTTTGCGTATAATTTTCGGGACTGTCGAATTAATACTCGGTAAAATCACCGAGTTCAGCTTTTCGATGCAGAAATCACAGATTCCTATTGTTAGGTACTTCAGAAGAGGAAATGCTATTTCTGCATTCTATTGTGGCCCGTTTTTCTTGATGCCTTGATCCCCTCAATCATTGCATCACTCACAAGCGCCATCTGTGCCGCCATGAACCGTTCATAGTGCGCCTCTATCGAACGCTGTTCTTGTTCGATCTGGACATCTAAGATCGTCACGTCCAAGTTGGTGATGCAGTCATGCATTCGTTTGATGGGTGTCCACGACGCGGTGCATCGATTGAAATCAGCTATGTCTTATCACAAATCACTCACGACACCGGACAGAGGGAGGGGCAGTTGAAATCGGTTCACAGAAACCCGCACAGAAGACCAAGGGCCAGGGACATGGACGCGAATGCGATGAGCGTTGCCAAGCAAAACACAGCACACACACAAAATAGACAACCGTATCCACACGCGCAAATATAACACACTGTTCTCATTTCAATCCTCACAGGAGGCACGAAAAAGTCAGGGATTTAAACTTCCGAACGCCAGGGGATGGTCAATTAAAATCTTAACATAAATTACCCAAGATTAATAAAAATATGCACTTTGCGTACATCTTTTCAAAACATTTATTATAACGGTATTAAATTCTTAATGCGAATAACAGTAACTGTCTAAAACTTATCTTATAACTCTTCGTGCTGACGTGCCAAGAGCGCTGAATGTCGTGCCGATGCGCGGCCAAGAGCGAGCTGAAATTCACACTTCAAATCAAGAAAACTGACTCAATCACTTATCCATCAGTAGCAATTAATAATTGCAATACTTATAAAAACTTAACGGATACCACGATCCGACAAAATCAAAATTATCAGAACTTAATGTTTGACCCATTAATGTCAAGTCCATGTGTCATAATTTACAATTGTCATATTCAACTGAACGGATACCCGGCCCGACAGAATAAACAAAAACGATCAGAACTTTATGTCTAATCTATAATCACGTTAAAGATATTTATGATCCTTAAGTAATTAAATCCAAAGAATACAAAGTAGATTGTTTAAGCTCCATATATGTATGGATCTGTAAAGCTCATCACTAGATGATGTACGTACATAAGAAATGTATTGTGATGTGTTCCACAAAAACAGTTAGTTCAATTTATGATTTTAAACAATAAAGACGCTCTCCTGACAGAACAAAACTCTACGTTCTTTCATTTAACAAATACAAAACTCGTGTGATGCGTATAAGTTTTTTTCGACTTCTTTAAGGTCCTCTTTAACCAACTTTTATACGACGTAGAGAGCTTAAATTTTGTGAGCAGCTTACCCATTTCTGAGATCCGGCATGTCACGTATGTCGCCAGTCGCGTTTGGCGCGTGTAACTAATGTCGCGTGTGACGCGTTTAAAATTGGTTTTTTCAACTTTTTGAGGTCCTTTTTAACCAAGTTTCACACATCCTAGAAAGCTGAGCAGCTAAGTCCCGTTGTGCATTTCTGATATCCTGCGTGAAAGATTTGTTAACTTCTTAATGTCCGAACAATTAATTATCTAACTCAAACCTATTGTTCTAGTTTCGAGAATTTATTGTCGTACATGTCGTTACATACGACAAAAAGTTTTTAGATAGTTGGCTTCAACTATCAAAAATAATAATATCCGCCCGAAACTCTACAACATAACTAATCTATTGATTGCTTATTTTATTTTTTGAGAAATAAGTGCGATTTATCAATAAAAATTAGAAAAAAAAAATGGAGGTGTGGGCACAACACGACTTTCTTTTACGGACGGGTCCAGAATCTTCAGTAAATGTATATTAAATTTTTTTTTCCATTTATTTTTTATTTTTATTTTTTTTTGCATTTTCTCATAGTAGTTAACTACTACGACTACCACTTCCGTTTGACCGATTTCCGTCAAAATCAACTGGGCCCTCCCAATTTATGTAAAAAGCTTAAATATGAATTTTCGTCTCAATCAATTCAGCCGTCTGGGCTGCAGAGTGGACACAGAGCCACAGACACAAAGACACAGACACACAGACACACAGCCAGAGACTTTTTTTTTGCTTTTTCTGACTCAGGAGATACGGTAATGGGTAAATCTGCAAAAATCCCGAGTTCGAAAATTTTCATGTTTACTATACTTACTTTTACTACTAGTAAAAGAAAGTCAAACGGGCCATATAAATTCTCTAATAAAACCAAAATATACAGAATTCCACTGAAACACATAATCGTAAGGCAGCGCTGCACACAGCGCAGACAGCGCACACAGTCATTACAGTATGGCGTGTTCTGATGCCGCTATACCGCACGATTGTTAAAATTTTTGTATAGGAGCCCCCGACCACGGAGACTAATCACTACCAATTTTTAATAGAAAGTGTTGTAGCGGAAATAGGCATGTGTGCAAAGTTTCAATAAAATCGGGCTTTAAGAAGTGGATTAAAAATTGATCGCAAGATTTTACCACCGAACGACAGACAGACCATGCCGGAGCAAAGGTAATATAGAAAATTTAATAATTATATATAAGACTAATGAAGATAATTAGGAAAACTATTATATTTCGAAGAAATGTAAAACGTATAACTAGGCCGTTTAATAACGAGAAATTAGCTAATGGTGGGATGAGCTTTAAGGCGATAATACTTTAGCGATGTCTAGTGTATTGGCAGAATGATTTGCAATGTCTCGAATTTTTCTAGGCTTTTTTTTATAACAGCGAATATTTCAACACACCTTCTTTCGGGTGTTTTCCGGCCAGAATGGCGGTAACAATTTTTGAAATTGAATCATAGAGTGCTTCAAACTCGTTTGAGTTGAATTACTCTCTAAATTGAGACTTCTCTAAATGCAGCAGTGTATGAGTTGAATTACGGTTAATTGAGGCTTCTGTAAATAAAGCAGTAGTTTATGTTTTTGTTTTCATGTTAGAATTGAAAAGCAACATCACTACGGAAATAAATTATGAGTCCGCGTCATAACTGGGCGTACACAGCACATGTTACTTAGATCCACCTGAAATTACACATCACAACAACACAACTTACCGCTTCTTAAAGCCGAACTGGGAAGTGGATGAAAAAATAAAAATGTTCATGTAAATTCTCTAATTGGGGATACATATAAAATCGGGTCAGTATTGAAAAAATAATTTTGTGCCCTGGGCACACATTCATTCATTAGTTTTTATATCTGATTTATTTTCTAAGTTTGAAGAATAAAGATGAGAAATACAAAATAATAAACTTTTAAATTTAAATAACTAGCTAATAAAAAAACAACCCATAAAAATTAAAATTTTTCTTGTAAATTCTCTATTCGGGGATACACACACACACACACACACACACACACACACACTGCGTTTCTGTCAGGCCATGGCGGCTATCGAAGATATCTTTATCGATTTGGACACGATAGCTCACCTTTTTGCCCAGATTGTCCGGAACTGGAAGAAGATACGGAGCATGCGATTTTCCAATGCGGACGCTTCAGAGAATGGAGAAGCAGCCTGCCAAGTCCACAAGTTCTGTTAGAAGAAATGCTGAGATCTGAGGATAAGTGGACAGAAGTGTGTGTATTCATAACGAATGTGCAAAACGAGCTGCGAAGAATCGAAAAGATAAGGCGATCAGCAGCAGCAGAAGATGCAGAAGGCATAGAGTAATCTGCTAACCAGCCCCGTGATGTAATACCTAACGGCAGTCCCGCGGGGAGAGTGGTTGAAGTGTGTAAGGAGGGTTTAGTACGTAGGCGTAATTCCTGGTACGAACATTCAGGTTTACGAATCGTGCATGCTAGTACCCCTGGAGGGCTCTACTGGTATCTTTTAGAAGATTCCCCACCTTTGGCACAGCCATAAAAAAAAAAAAAACACTGCGTGCTCGTTTTGTGGCAAAATCATCCACCAAATGACGCAGCGGCAGCGAACAGCGAGCGCTGCACACAAAGCACAGAGCTCAGACTTTGCCGTGATCTGATGCGATATTTGTAAAATATTTGTATGGGAGCCCCCCGAACCCGACGTCCAAGGGGCCTCGAATTTTAATAGAAAGTATTGTCACCGGAAATATACATGTGTGCAATTGACCACTTGGCTTGGGGTTAAGTGACGCGGGTCACGGTGACGTGACGCGTTTAGATTTGTAATATTTTGCTATACCTTTTTATTCTCTGATTTTTATACAATAGAATGCGCTGCTTTGGCTGCAAAACCGAATATTTAAACGACTTTCTACATAAACCCCACAGCGGGTGCGTTCCTGACCTCATCCACAGTTCAGTAATGTCGTTTTTATTTTATTTCTAAAAATAAATCATATTTTTTAAAGAAACCTAGAAATTTCAATAAAGTCGGGCTTTGGGAAGTTGGTTAAAAATTGATCAGAAAATCTGACCAGCCAGCCAGCCACGTGCACGCGAAGTTAATATAGAGAATTTAAAAACATTTTTAATTTAAAATGTTTAAAACGAGTATTGTGCTTAGTAGTTTGCATTGATCTGAAACAAATTGCAAACTCGCGTTGAATTAATTTTTTTGTGATTTGTTGTCTTTTTTTTGTGATTTGTCAATGTTCATCCAGGTCTGAGCTATGTTTCAAGTCTCTAGCTCAATGGGAAGTTAGTTAAAAATCAATTACAAAATTCCGCCCACACAGACAGACATACACGAAAGCGAGCTAATAAAAACGTTTTAAAAACAAATTATTTAAGACTATATTTGACGTTATTACTTTATGCACTTGCTAAATCGATTTACTCCCGTAAAAATTTTAATATTAAAAACAATTATTCTAAAACCATTCTACTCACGTTTTATGTCGTTACCTGAAAGTTACGTTCATTTAAATTTATATGTTATATACCTTTCCATCACATTAATTGCTGCATTTTTTTCTAAGTATATGTCTTGGTTTTTCGGGTATTTCCATACTTGTCACTCGTTCTGTGTTGAATTATTATCCGCTTAATACCTCTTGTTGTTGCTTGCATTTTTAAGTTGATGATTGGAGGATTCTAGTTGGTGGTTCTTTCTTTTCTTTTTTTTCAGATGCAGTTGGTTGATGACAGTAACTACCGGGCTCCAACTCTGTATCTTTAAAGTGCCAGATTTTGGTTGAATTTGTAAGTTATAGGTGCAGTTTGTTGATGTTACGGTATACACCAAGCTGAGTTGTTAGATGGCACGGTATATTCTAGGCTTCAGTTGGTAAGTGACTCCGGGTTAGTTTCGAAGGATTAAATTGTTCCATCTCGGAATAATAGCCTGTAGACTACTACGTTCCGCTTACTGTAGGTCGGGGCTTGTTGTTGTTGCAGCAATTATGTAGTTTCGTATTTGTCCAACATTGGGTTGTGATGTTTAGGTTGCTGTCGGAACAATCCAGGCCCAGAAATGCGGCTGCTTCGACGGGGTGTGTCCACAGGGATAGCGGTGTGAGTGACGTCGACGGGACGGGCAGCTGAATAGATGAGCGGTGTTATGTGCACCAGTCTTGGCATTGATTGATGATGCTGTCCCGTAAGCGGTGTATGTAGTTTGTGACTATTTAGAAAGGAGCCCCATCCTGATCTCAGTTGTGATAAAGTTGATCTGATTCGAATGGGGAGACTTTCCTCGGTTTGATGTATATGAAGAGGGTTACCACCCAGAATGATATTATTTTGGAGACAATCTAGTGCGGTTATAACTGAAATTTGATGAATCGCGTCCACTTTATAGTCCGCTGGGTCTTGAGTTGTATGAACAATAAACTGGTTTACTTTTTTCGGTGTACATTCGGATATTAGATCGGATTTGCCTGGGAGGTGTGTTGAGGGTAAGCAGGTCGCGGTTCGGGTGATCGGGTCGGTGGCAGTCCATTAGAAATTGTTTGGCGAGAAGATCATTGAGCTCTTTCATTTTTAGCATTAGGGTTTCAAGATGTCGACCTGTATGTTGACTTTTTTTGCCCAGGTGGTGAAGTGAAGTGAAGCGGACGATTTTTCTAGAGACAAGATTAGATTTCGACTAGTAAAGAAAACTTCTAGTACATCGAGGTAAGCGTTGATGTTTCTGCAGATGGTGGGGATATCCTTGCCCGAGGCATTAATGGTGCAGTCTTCGGCTTACGATGTCAATTTGACTCCGGGAGGTGGTGCCTGGAATTTCGCCATGTGGTGGTGTTGGTGGTTGAAGAGGGTCGGTAAGAGGACCCCTCCTTGGGGTACACCTTAACTTTCCTGTGTTGCGATTTGTTGTTCCGAAATTCGACGTAGGACTTCCTGCCATTAAGGTAGTTGGCAAGCCATCGTTTCGTGGTGTTGGAGAGGTGTGAATCTAGGATGTCTTGGAGTGAGAGCCTGCTAGTCGTACGTAGTGGTGAAATTAGTTGAGTTGTTGACGGTGATTGTTTATTTAAATAAATTTGAGGTTTATATTCATATTTTGTACTAATGCTTAAATAATAACTGCTTACCTTATCATTTATAACAAAACGTGTAAAAATATACACGCTAGCATTTACGGGTAAATATGCTACATTACATATTGGCATATTTAGTGTCAAAAACAAAGTGTTGTAACTGAACGATATGTATTACCGTTGTCTTGACTAAGGTCAGTTTAGCCTATTTTTTGATGTATTTGGAATTCAATATGTTCCATACTGTATAAATTTTAAATTTGTATCTTAAATTTTAATATAAACTTAAAATCTATTGAATTTAATTTATTTATTTTTGAAGTGAAACTTTTTTACGGAGGGGGCTAAAATACTCAAGCGTTACACTGATATTGCACTGTTGTTCGCTGTTGTTACACTGTTGTTCACTCTTGTTGCATATATAGATATATATATACTACGGCCACAGCTGCTGCAACATTACTGTGTTATGGCAGTGATAGGCAATATGAACCCACCTTGCAATAAGTGGTTGTGAACATTTAAATACGCTTATTAATTTTAATTGTAAGTAAAACTACTTTATAAATTCTGGAATCCGGCCAATAGGGTCTGGAATTATGGGAACTAAGCAAAACCTTCTCTATAGAAAGCCCAACTGTTCCGATCGTACACAAATACTATCCAAAACGTATTTGTATTAGTAATCAACTATAGAGCAAAATCCATATAAAATTTGTCTGTTTCCCACTACCACATCTTACGTTTCTCGCTCTTTGCGACTACTTATTTTTTGTACACTGTATTCACATTCCAAAATACAGACGCGTTTTGGATTGGTTTACAGCATTAGTATGCATTGAGTTGGGCTTTCTATAGAGAAGGTTTTGGAAATTTGGCCAACAATTCGAAATTCTGGGACCTGGCCAACAGGGAGGAACTAAGCAATTTTTCAGGCGATTCATATTAAATTCCGTATGTAGGACTAAGATGCGACTGTACGACTTGTTCCTTTGGATATTCTGAGATCTGGCCAATAGAGTACGGATTTTTAGAAACTAAGCCATTTCTTAAGCGATTCATATTAAATACGGTATGTAGGATTAATATGCGTCTATCAGACTTGCTCTTATGGAAATTCTGGGATCAGGCCAACAGGTTCTACAATTTTGAGAACTAAGCCACTTCTCAAGTGATTCGTATGAAATTCGGTATGTAGAACTTAGATGCTTGTTCCTATGGCAACTCTGGGCTCTGGCCAATATAGGGTCCGGAATTTTGGAAGTAAGCCATTTCTTAAGCGATTCGTATGAAATTCGGTATGTAGGACAAGATGCGGCTATAAGACTTGTTCCTATGGAAATTCTGGGATTTGGCAAATAGGGTCTACAATTTTGATAACTAAACCATTTCTCAAGTGATTCGAATGAAATTCGGTATGTAGAACTTAGATGCTTGTTCCTATGGCAACTCTAGGCTCTGGCCAATATAGGGTCCGGAATTTTGGAAGTAAGGCCTTTCTGAAGCGATTCGTATGAAATTCGGTATGTAGGACAAGATGCGGCTATAAGACTTGTTCCTATGGAAATTCTGGGATTTGGCAAATATGGTCTAGAATTTTGGGAACTAAGCCATTTCTGAAGCGAGTCGTATGAAATTCGGTATGTAGGACTAAGATGCGACTATAAGACAATGGAAATTCTGGGATCTGGCCAATACGGTCTGGAATTTTGGGAATTAAGCGATTCGTATGAAATTCGGTATGTAGGACTAAGGTGCGACTATTGAAATTGTTCCTATGGAAATTCTGGGATCTGGCCAATTTTTTTTTTTTTTTTTTTTTATAATGAACACACGCTAAAGGGGTTTGCACCCTTATAATGCTGAGCACAGCGTGGGCGTTACGAAATTAGGGAGAGGAAAAGATGAGATATCTATGCACGCGTGTTTTAAACGACTGCAGATCATATAAATCATATAATAGATCTTAAATTTTGGGAACTAAGCCATTTCTTAAGCGATTCGTATGAACTCGGTATGCAGGACTAAGATGCCACTACAAGACTTGTTCCTATGTCAATTCTGGGATCTGGCCAATAGGGTCTGTATTTTTGGGAACTAAGCAATTTCTCAAACAATTCGTATGAAGTTCGGTAATTAGGACTAAGATGCGACTGTATGACTTGTTCCTATGGAAATTCTGTGATCTGGCCAATAGGGTCTGGAATTTTGGGAACTAAGCCATTTCTCAAGCGATTCGTATTATATTCGGTTTGTAGGACTATTTTTGCCTTTTAATTTAATAACAATATAGGACACAACATCAAAGAAGTTTCACTTCAACCGCGCGTAAACGTTACATCTTCAAAGATTCATCCTTTTTTAATTTTATATATATATATGCTTACTGGTGTTAAAAGCTGGGGCGTAGCTGCTGGCGATGAAATATCGGTAGTAAATTTAATTCCTGATCCTAAGTCGAAGTCACATATTTTAATGGGATATAACTTTTCCGGGTGTACACATAAGATATTTTCTGGTTTAAGATCACGATGTGCAATACCTTTTTTGTGCAAGAAGTCCAGCCCAGATGCTATTTCCTTTATTATTTGAGCAGCTTCGTGCTCAGAGAAACAAATATGTTCTTGTATACGAGTTAAAAGCGGACCTCCATTAATCTATTTAGTTATAAAAAAATATGTAAATTAAGATATTAACATTATCATAACTTACTTTTTCAAATACTAAAAAGAACTTCTCATCATCTTCAAAAAATTCTATTAGTTGCAAAATACCAGGATGTCCTTGGCAATGGTGGAAAGTTTCTACTTCACGAAAAACCCTAGCTCGCGCATGCCCAGGAATTTTTTCAATAACTTTTACTGCATATTCTAAATCCGTGTATATATTTACACATGTCTGAACGGAAGCATATGCCCCTTCACCAAGGATTTCTCCCGTCAATTTATACAGCTCTAAGAAAAATTACATGAAAGCAAAATAAAGAATTAGTCAATTTGTTAATATTAAATAAATAACTGACAGAATTTGCTACATACCAAAAACATTATGATTAAAAAAGCATACCTTGAAACGTGGAAGAATGCAAGGAAGAAGAGCTCGTTCTTTTCTTTTTTTTACGTTGTTTTTTCATTTCCTCTTTGTGACGATTAAAATCTGCTTGTCTTTCGCTTTCAGTCATATTTCGTAATTCGCTGGACTCATTCCCTGAAATATCCTCACTACTGTATCGATTTAAGTCATTCTGTCGTTCTAAAAAAATTTTGTAAAATTATAACGATACGCTACAGCTTCTTCTTTACGTTAAATTTCTAATTTTCTTACTCGTTCTAAAACATTAAAGGGGACCTCGTGCGCAACTAGAAATTCAGATTCGAGCATAGCGCTCCTAGCAGTTGAAAGTATACAAATCAGTTTTTATATTATTTTTTTTGCACTCGACAGATTTCTCATAAGTGCTAAACTTTTTGAGATATTTGCAAAAACTCGAAAAACTGTCCAAGTAAGCTGCCACTTCCGGTTGGCCGATTTCAGCAAAACTGGGACCTCTTAATTTATGAAAAATGCCTAATTATGAATTTTCATTCCCATCAATTATGTACCAAAGCATTCTGACCTCTTAGCCTCATTCGACAGAAAAGTCTTACGGAGAATTGTTGGCTCCGTATGAGAGGAAGGACGATTCCGGAGACTCTATAATGATGAGATCTACGAGCGTGACCGCTCGGTAGGCGCAGGTGGGCAGTACACCTAGCTCGCATGAGCGAAGAGGATTCTGCTCGGCAAGTCCTTTGCGGTAGGATTTATGGAACACGACTGCGAAGCCGTCCAAGCCTACGCGTAGACCACGACGCCCAGAGTTTAGGGATGCAAAACTATATGACATCGGCCCATAATCCGGACCGGTGGAGACTTTTTGCGGGAGGCCGGGACCGGACGCCGGTTGTAGAGCCAAATATGATGATGATGAAAAATTTTCATGTCAATAAATAAATATAACACAAAAATCTAATAAATAAATCAATATTGTTTTAGGGTTTTATGACCTTTTTTAAAAAATTTATTAATATGATTAAAATCTCGATATTCTATAAAAATTTCATTGTTTACTATAGGGAACAATTATTTTTATAGTAAGAAATCCAATGAAAAAATTGTTTTATGTTCATAGCTAAACTTAAAGGTTCAAAAGTAAAATAATTTTTTCGGAAGTCCTGTGAGTACTTTATAGCATTCCCGGTGATAACCACTGTAGGTATATTCATCAGTCAAAATAATGTCTATATTTGAGGTTATGTTTTTTTCTGGCTTTCAGAAAAGTTTGACTTTTTTTTAATGTTTAATATAATAATATTATTTTTACAAAAAACACAAAATACGTCTCTAATAATAACAATTTATTAAAACTGAATCAAATTTATTTCACAAACGTCACAAATAAATAATAAAACGTATACTGTACGTAGTGCTACCATCCGTCCTCTTTTTAGAGGACATGTCCTCTTTTTTTTCGGTTCGAACTTTTGTTCCCTTTTTCTTTTTTATCTTTTTTGTCCTCTTTTGACTATCGTCAAACTTTTGTCCTCTTTTATCACTTTACGCGTTTTTAACTTTTGCATACATTTTTTTATTATTCAGAAAAGAAAGTTTTATTATTAAAGAAAAGTTCTAAAATTTGACCAACAATTTTTAAAATAAATATTTGGCAATGGCAATACTATATAAAATTATAAATAAAATATGCAACCCTGTACAAAATGTGTGCTTTAAAGTATGTGTGTGTGAAAAATTGAAAATTACCTAAATATTATATGACAATATAATGCGGAAGAACAATTCGGGTTTCGATCTGGGAAATCAACTGAAGATGCAATCTAAAAAGTGTGTTGTCATATGTACAAAGAACTCAACAAAAGTCCGTCGACAGCGGCATTAATTATGGATATGACTAAAGCATTCGATATGGTTGATCATGAGCTACTTTTACAAAAGTTATATCGTGCCGGTTTTAGGGGCCAAATGTATGACTGGCTAGTGTCTTACTTAAAAGGTATGGAACAAAAAGTTAAAATAAATGGGTTGTTCAGTAGTTCTCAGCAGTTGAAGAATGGTGTACCACAAGGCTCTGTGTTGGGCCCTCTATTATTCTTAATTTATATTAATTCTTTACCAAAACTTCAAAGGTAGCCTCACAGCTTTTGCAGATGATATTGCTTTTGCTTATCATGGATTTTCCACATTCGAATGCATTAGGGAATTAAAGGCAGATCTCATTAATTAAGACACTGGTTTGCACATCGCAAAATATTAATAAGTGATAAAACTAAAGCTATGATCTGATCTTTAAGATATCCGGAAGTGTAGTCTCTGATCATGACATTATTTTTCACTCTCACAACTGCCGAAAGGCTTGCTTACCTCTACATACTTGTGGTAAAAATAATTTTATGGCGAGCAATTCATGCTCTAATACCTGCCTCAAAATAGAATTTGTCGAGTCTTTTAAATAACTTGGAGTTATTATTGACTTAACTTGCACTGGAAAGCTCACATACAATCATTAAAATCTTATATGACTCTGTTAGGCGGAAAATGTACCATTTGAAACAATATTGTTCCAAAAAATTGTTGACTATGATTTATTATGGCTTAGCTAATTTGAAACTTCAGTACGGCATTTCAGTCTGGGGCGGAGCATATCTTAACACATTAAAACCGCTGTTATTAACCCAGAAGCTTATCGTGCGTATCATATGTTCTAAAAGCCTCTGTCAAAACTTGCAAATCGATTTTCATCATCTACTCGTGGTCCAATTGGGTTGAAATTTTGCACAATCATAAAGTCCCGATGACAATCCAATGTAATGGTACCAAAAAAATGTTGCGATTTTTGTCTGTATCAAATCTAAAGTTTTTTGATGCACTTACCGTCATCTAATCGAATTTAAATTTAGCATGACAATATAATATGATACCACAGAGCTGGTCCAATGATGGACTTGGACGATATTGATTTAAAATGTTTGCTAGCTGCTGGTCCAATGATGGACTTGGACGATATTGATTTAAAATGTTTGCTAGCTGCAAATCTTGCAAGACAATTTTTATCAACTTCCCGTTGTCCAATTGAGTTTAAATTTTGCACAAGCATGTAGTCTCGGTGATAATGCAATGTTATGATAAAAATAAACTCTTTCCATGATGGACTTGAAATGTAAAAGTTTTACAAGTTTTTCAGTCTAAAATTTTGTAAGCCTATTTTGACATACTCGTTATCCAATCTAGTTTAAATTTCGCACACATGAGCAGTATTAATTATATTACCATACTTTGGTTCCATTGAAGTGGTCTGATTATGGAATCGAAATATACAAACAGTTCTTTGAGTTCGCTTGTTTCATCATCATATTTGGCTCTACAACCGGGGTCCGGTCCTGGCCTCCCACAAAAAGTCTCTCCACCGGTCCCGATTTCGAGCCGATGTCATCCAGTTTAGCATCCCTAAACTCTGGGCGTCCTGGTCTACGCCATACTTCCATCTTAGGCTTGGCCGGCCTCGCTGTCGTGTTCCATAAATCCTACCGCAAAGGACTTTCCGAGCAGGTGTCCTGCCCACCGGGGCCTACCAGCTTAAATTTCTTCACGATGTCGACATCGTGGTAACGCTCGTAGATCTCATCATTATAGTCTCCGGAATCGTCCTTCTTCATATACGTGGCCAAAAATTCTCCGTAAGACTTTTATCTCAAACGCAGCTAAGAGGTCGGAATGCTTTTTGCTAAGCACCCAAGTCTCGGATTCATAGGTATGACCATTGTTTTATATATCAGCAGCTTGGATGTTATGGTTAAGTTCCTGGATTTGAAGTCTTGACAGATTATAGTAGATTTTGTTGACTTTAAGCAACCTTGCGCGTATTTCTGGTTCCATGATGTTATCGACTGCTACAGTTGGCAACCCCAGGTTGAAGAGGACGCAGACCATTCCATCTCCTTGTCGGAGCCCGTTATAGATGTTGAATGGGCTTGATAGTGATATTTTTACTTGGCTTATAACATTGGTGATGGTCAACCTTCATAGTCGTGTCAGTTTATTTGGGATGCCGAATTCTCTCATTGCTTTATAAAGTTCTACTCTGGCTATGCTATCATAGGCGGCTTTAAAGTCTATAAAAAGATGGTGTAGTGAGTTTTGAAACTCTAGACATTTTTCCATCACCTGCCTTAGGGTGTAAATCTGATCAGTTGTTGATTTGCCTGGGATGAAGCCACACTGGTATGGACCAATGATGACTTTAGCGTATGGGGCTATCCTGTCTTGAAGGATAGAGGAAAAAATCTTATACGCGGTACTCAACAACGTTATACCTTTGCATTTTGTGATATCTCCCTTCTTATGTATGGGGCACAGGATGCCTCTTCGCCAGTCTTCTGGCATAACTTCTTCTTCCCATACTTGCACTATTATTTCATGAATTGCTTGGTGTAATGTGGGGCCTCCTATTTTTATCAGTTCCGCTGGGATCCCATCAGATCCCGGGGCCTTTTTATTTTTGAGCCGATTTATCGCTCTGCTAACTTCGACTATGCTTGGTGGCGGCAGCATAGTATGATCTTCGGTCATTGGTGGAGCCTCCAATTCCTCAGTTAGCTGGCCATTTAGCAACTCATGAAAGTGCTCTTCCCATCGCTCTAAGATGCCTTTAAGATCGGCGATCAGATTACCCTCTTTGTCCTTGCAGTATGTGCAACGCGGTGTTTATTGCGTCATACCGCGAACCCTTTGGTAGAACTTCCGCGACTGGTGCGGTCTTTGCTCTCTGTACTGTTCCAGTTCACGGACGAGATTCTTCTCCCAGGCTGCTTTCTTTCACCGGTGAACTGTTTTTTCATATCTTCTGAGCTCTTTATATTCATCTTCGCGTGCCCGCGTTCTATGAGATTGTTGCATTGCTCGGTACGCTGCTTTCTTACGTTTAGTCGCTAGCTTACATTCGTCGTCAAACCAGTCATTCCGAACTCTACGACTACTGCCTAAGATGGAGTCAGCAGTACTAATGACAGTATTTTTAAGGCGTCTCCATTTCTCTTCTACGCCTACGCCGCTCGGAGCACCATACAAACAAGATAGTGGTCCGAGTCGACGTTGGCACCTCGGTACGTTCGTACCGTCAGCAGGTTCGGGTTGTGGCGGCAGTCTATCAACACGTGGTCTATCTGGTTGCGAGTGACTCCATCAGGAGATACCCAGGTGGCTTTGTGGATATTTTTACACGCAAACCTTGTACTCGCAACGACCAAATTATTGCTTACTGCCATCTCTATGACTCGTTGTCCATTGGCATTAGTGTTCTCGTGTAAGCTAGGGGTGCCAATGTACTGCCTGAATACTGGCTCCCTACCTATTTTAGCATTCATATTCCCCAGAATGATTTTTACATCATACTGAGGGCAGGCATAGAGTTCCCGTTCGACTGATTCAAAGAATTCTTCTTTTTCATCATCGGGGGAATCCTCTGTATTTGCGTGAACGTTTATGCGGCTTATGTTTTTAAAGTTGTCCCGCACGCGAAGGGTGCATAGCCATTCATTTATTGATTTTAAGCCGATAACGGTGGGTTTCATTCTTTTGCTGACTAGAAACCCCACCCCGAGCACATGATGTCTTCCATGACAGCTGTAATATATGTCATATTCTGATTTTTGTAAGACACCATTCCCTGTCCACTGCATCTCCTGGATTGCTGTTATGTCAGCCTTACATTTAGACAGGGTATCGGCCAGCTGCTGTGCAGCTCGAGCTCTATACAGTGAGCGTACGTTCCATGAGAAAATTCTTAAATCGTTTCGACGTTTTCGTTGCCATGGTCGTCGTCGTTCATCAGTGTATCCGAGGCTGATTTTGGGTTCCGTAATAATAATTTTTTACAGGCTAGGTTATTGGCCTCGCGCCAACCCTACTTTGAAGGGACTAGCCCGATCATTCAGCTTTTCCTGCATTGGAGGAAAATTACCGGCGGCCACCACGTGGAGGTTTTATCGCACTTCCACCAGTCAGAGATAGTTACGGCCACCTGCAATTTTAGAGCATTCTGTGTTATTCCCCCTATTCTGCTATAACGGGTTCCATTGCATTGCGTAGTTTGCTATGGAACTGTCGCCGGAGTGTATGACCAATCCACTGCCACTTCCTTCGTTGGATGGTTGTGCCTATTGGTTCCTGACCCGTTATATGGTAATGATGTTCGTTAGAGATACGGTTAGGCCAGAAAACCCTTAATATTTAGGCACCTATTTACGAACGTTTGTAATCTTTTTGTGATAGTAGCGGTCACCTTCCAAGTGCTCCACCCATACAACAGCACAGATTCAACATTTGAGCGGAACAGTTTCAGCTTGGTGTTTAAGCTGATCGCATTGCTTCGCCATATTTGTAGTCATTTGGTGCAGCTCCATAATTCTGTGTGAGAGTAAACAAACGTCGTCAGCGTAGTCCAGATGTTTGAGTTGAGATGTAAGAGTCCAACGAATTCCTCCGTTTCCAGTAGATAAAGCTGCGCGAAGTACATCGCTAATCACCAACAAAAAAAGTATCGGCGATAGAATGCAACCTTGTCGTACCCCACTTAGGATATCGAATTCCTCTGACAGCTTTCCTCTTTGCAGCACATGACATTTAGAGCCATCATAGGTTGCTTTAATAATAGCTATTAGTTTATCGGGTATACCTCTCCTGCGCAAGGCGAACCAGATAAACTGTCTGTTGAAATTGTCAAACGCCTTCTCAAAATCGATGAACAGCAGGTGCAGTGGTGACCGGAATTTAACGCACTGTTCAATAATGATCCGCAGGGTGTTTATGTGGTCTAAACAGGAGGATCCAGTGCGGAAACTAGCTTGTTCGCCATCGAGTGTATCTTCCAGATGTTCCTTAATTCGTTCAAGTACTACTTTGGCTATTACCTTTGCAGCTGCAGGAATAACGCAAATGTCTCTCCAGTTTTCGCATTCCATAAGACTACCTTTTTTAGGCAGCTAGACAATCATTACCTTCTTCCACTCATCGGGGAAACTTTCTGCCTCCCAAGCTCTCTCTAGAAGAGGATATAAAAGCTCTGCTGATTTCATTGGAGCTGCACGCAGAAGCTCTGCGGGTATACCATCTAGTCCTACAGACTTGTTGTTCTTTAGTGCGTTGATCGCGGTAGCAATCTCATCTTTACTGGGAGTTGAGGTGCGAATTCGGGATATTGTTACTTCCGGCAGCTCCGTTTGATTTGGGTGCATATCGTTAGCAAATACACGGTTAAGGACCGTAGAGAAATGCTCCTTCCATAGCTTGAGCTGATCCTCATCTGAAACGAGTACGGCACTATCTAGGCCTTTCACAGGATGTTGGCTAGAGCGGTGACCACCTGTCAGCTCTTTGGTGATTCTGTAAACGGTTCTGCTATCGCACCTGCTCGCTGCTTCCTCTGCTTCTGAGGCCAGGTTGTTAATATAGTTATGCTTGTCACGTCTTACACTACGCTGCACTTCTCTCATTTTTCTTCGATACATGGACTCTAGCTCGATCCTCGCTGCTGCTGGGATATCTACAATACGAGATTTAAGTAGCTTACGTTCTTCAATCCACCTCCAGGTATCTTCGGTAAGCCACGTGCTGTGCCTTGCCTGGCTTCTACCAACAATTCTTTCCGCTTTAGATGTGAAAACATTTTTCACAGCCTTCCAATGTTCCTGGATTGTTGTCGGCAGTGAGCTGCTGATTGCCTCCACTCCTTGCGATAAATGATCCCTTAATTGTTGGCGTACTGTGGGGATCTCTAGCCGGTCGATGTTATACCTAGGCATTCGGATGATATTGCGGATTCTTTGAACTGATGCAGTACGTAACTGGACAGTAGCCACCATAAGGTGATGATCCCGTACCATACCCATGTTAGGAGCTGTTTCGGACGTCTAAAAGACAGCTCCTAAAACGTCGGCTGATCGCCACATGGTCGATTTGGTTGTATGATGATTGCCTGTCAGTTGACATCCAGCTGACCTTGTGGCAAGTCTTATGCTCAAACATGGTGCCTCTTATGACAAGGTTGTTGGTGTTGCAGAAATCAACAAATCTTTCACCATTGTCATTTCGTTCGCCGAGGCCGTGTTTCCCAATCACATGCTTGAGTCCTTCATTGTCGTTGCCAACCTTGGCATTCAAGTCCCCCATCACGATGACGATATCTCCGTTCGGCGTTGCGTTGAATACAGCGCTTAGTTGATTGTAGAAGTTGTCCTTTTCATCCTCAGTCGAAGGATTCGTTGGGGCGTAGCACTGTGTGAGCGTGACGCGCCGTACTCTAGTCCGAAATCTGGCCGATAAGATCCTATCACTATGCGGGTGCCAGGAAATTAGGCCTCTACGTGCTGTTGGCGTTAGCAGCAGACCCACTCCAGATTCACGCGGACTACCGGAGGGTTTGCCGGAGTAGAGCAACACAGTGTTACACGTTGGTGATTAGTACTCTCCCGCGTCGAACCATCTTACTTCACTCACTCCCAGTATGTCCAAATTATATCGAAGAAACTCACGTTCCAGTTGAAGAAATCTGGCATTGTGAGGTCCTTCACTCGCTGAGTCAAGGAGCGTCCTCACATTCCAGAAACCAATCTTAGTCCGGGAACAATAGCCAAAAGTCGTCATTATTCGATCATTACTTATCCGAGGCGTTGTGTCTCAGTAGCGGGTATTTTTCGGTACCGCATGGTGCTAACCCACGTTACCTAGACTAGAAACGCTAGACCGTTCGCACTTGCAATTTTAGCCTACATATATAGGGATTTATACACATAGTTGCCCGGGGACCACCACTAGGAGGTAATGCAAGCACTACATCACGAACTTGATTGTTGCGCTACTGGCCCAAACCAAGTTTTGAGCAGTCAGTAGTTTCCCGATCAATCGCAATGCAGATCCCCAAAATCTGGCAAATCTGGCAACTCGATTTTCATAAACTTCTCATTGTCCAATTGATTTGAACAAACGTGTATTCTCGGTGACAATCCAGTGTTATGATACCAATAAACTTTTCTGATGGTGGACTTGGAATGTAGAAGCATCACAATATTTTCTGTCTCAAATATTTGGCACACGAAAAGTGGAAAATGTTCTTTAACAAAGTACCAAATAAAGAACAAAGTTCTGAAATTTTGAAAATCCCACCGTTGAGCGAATTTTTAGCATGATAGAGAAACAATGGACTGACGAACGAAATTGGTTAATGCTTAGGACTATATTTGATATTTGAATATTTGATTCGTAATATTTAATACCAAACTAACTTATATAGAAATTTATGATTTTATTATAGAAAATAAAGCTGCACTTAAAACTGTGCGCTCATCGCAAAAGTACAAGGAACCCTGTGATATGTTACAGTATACAATAATCGAATGATTAATTAAATAATAATTAAGTAATTAGGTTAATTTCATTTTGTATGAAAATTAGTGTATTTTTACACATGAATAAAATTATTTATGTTATTTTGAAATGAATTAATAAAACCTATTTTTAATTCTAGGTCCGTACGTGCTCCAAAAAAATAATGCGATATTTTTTATAGAAGTTCAATTATATTGTAAAATTTTCGCCACTTTTTTCCAAGTCCAATTTTTTCAGACAACTTGTTTGTTAAAGAACATTTTCCACTTTTCGTGTGCCAAATATTTGAGACAGAAAATATCGTGCTGCTTCTACATTCCAAGTCCACCATTAGAAAAGTTTATTGGTATCATAACACTGCATTGTCACCGAGAATACACGTTTGTGCAAACTCAATTGGACAATGAGAAGTTTATGAAAATCGAGTTGCCAGATTTGATAGATTTTGGGGATCTGCATTGCGATTGATCGGGAAACAACTGACTGCTCAAAACTTGGTTTGGGCCAGTAGCGCAACAATCAAGTTCGTGATGTAGTGCTTGCATTACCTCCTAGTGGTGGTCCCCGGGCAACTATGTGTATAAATCCTTATATATGTAGACTAGGTAACGTGGGTTAGCACCATGCGGTACCGAAAAATACCCGCTACTGAGAGACAACGCCTCGGATAAGTAATGATCGAATAATGACGACTTTTGGCTATTGTTCCCGGACTAAGATTGGTTTCTGGAATGTGAGGACGCTCCTTGACTCAGCGAGTGAAGGACCTCACAATGCCAGATTTCTTCAACTGGAACGTGAGTTTCTTCGATATAATTTGGACATACTGGGAGTGAGTGAAGTAAGATGGTTCGACGCGGGAGAGTACTAATCCCCAACGTGTAACACTGTGCTGCTCTACTCCGGCAAACCCTCCGGTAGTCTGCGTGAATCTGGAGTGGGTCTGCTGCTAACGCCAACAGCACGTAGAGGCCTAATTTCCTGGCACCCGCATAGTGATAGGATCTTATCGGCCAGATTTCGGACTAGAGTACGGCGCGTCACGCTCACACAGTGCTACGCCCCAACGAATCCTTCGACTGAGGATGAAAAGGACAACTTCTACAATCAACTAAGCGCTGTATTCAACGCAACGCCGAACGGAGATATCGTCATCGTGATGGGGGACTTGAATGCCAAGGTTGGCAACGACAATGAAGGACTCAAGCATGTGATTGGGAAGCACGGCCTCGGCGAACGAAATGACAATGGTGAAAGATTTGTTGATTTCTGCAACACCAACAACCTTGTCATAAGAGGCACCATGTTTGAGCATAAGACTTGCCACAAGGTCAGCTGGGTGTCAACTGACAGGCAATCATCATCCAACCAAATCGACCATGTGGCGATCAGCCGACGTTTTAGCTGTCTTTTAGACGTCCGAAACAGACTAGGAGCTGACATGGATATGGTACGGGATCATCACCTTATGGTAGCTACTGTCCAGTTACGTATTGCATCAGTTCAAAGAATCCGCAATATCATCCGATTGCCTAGGTATAACATCGACCGGCTAAAGATCCCCACAGTACGCCAACAATTAAGGGATCATTTATCGCAAGGAGTGGAGGCAATCAGCAGCTCACTGCCGACAACAATCCAGGAACATTGGAAGGCTGTGAAAAATGTTTTCACATCTGGAGCGGAAAGTATTGTTGGTAGGAGCCAGGCAAGGCACAGCACGTGGCTTACCGAAGATACCTGGAGGTGGATTGAAGAACGTAAGCTACTTAAAGCTCGTATTGTAGATATCCCAGCAGCAGCGAGGATCGAGCTAGAGTCCATGTATCGAAGAAAAATGAGAGAAGTGCAGCGTAGTGTAAGACGTGACAAGCATAACTATATTAACAACCTGGCCTCAGAAGCAGAGGAAGCAGCGAGCAGGTGCGATAGCAGAACCGTTTACAGAATCACCAAAGAGCTGACAGGTGGTCACCGCTCTAGCCAACATCCGGTGAAAGGCCTAGATGGTGCCGTACTCGTTTCAGATGAGGATCAGCTCAAGCTATGAAATGAGCATTTCTCTACGGTCCTTAACCGTGATTTGCTAACGATATGCACCCAAATCAAACGGAGCTGCCGTAAGTAACAATATCCCGAATTCTCACCTCAACTCCCACTAAAGATGAGATTGCTACCGCGATCAACGCACTAAAGAACAACAAGTCTGTAGGACTAGATGGTTTTGCGTTCTTCCTGCAGCTGCAAAGGTAATAGCCAAAGTAGTACTTGAACGAATTAAGGAACATCTGGAAGATACACTCGATGTGCAAGTTAAATTGTGCAAGTTAAATTGTTCCCCAGTGGAATTGTGCCAAGTTGAATTGTGCCAAGTTGAATTGTGCCAGTGGAATTGTGTCCAGTTGAATTGTGTCTAGTGGAATCGGCCGGTTACCGTTTATATTTAAGATAAATAAATTTTAAACGATAAATTTTAAAATAAAATAAAAATGAAAAGAAATATTAAAGGGGGTATAAACAGGGCGATCTTTAGCCTCTGTTGTGTTGATTGCTGGCCTTCTCGTAGAAGGAGGCGTCTTGATTATTTAGGATGTCGTTGTATCTAGCATCTATGAATCCTCTGATGTTTATATAGCGGTGGCTTGGCTCGATTTCCTCGATTCTCAGTCCTTGCATCTCTGGACTTGGATGTGTTTCCAACCCATCAACGAATTTCTTTGCCATTTCGAACAAGTGGTCGGTTATTGGCAGCAGACCTGCCGCGTCGTAAAGCCTATTGCTCGAGACAAATTTGTTACTATTTGGCACCCTCCAGAGTCCTGTACATACTCTCAGTACCTTTCTTTCGAATAGGGAGATCGTCCTATTTTTTCAGTTGGATGGTCCCATATTTATACTTCTGGGTTATGTATCTCGTTTCCATGGTGGGTTAAACCTGGGTTGAACCTGGGTTAGCTTCAAAATAGCGATTGTTATTATTTTGCATGTAGTCGTCGGATTTTGTATTCTATGGTCAAAATTTCAAATCAGTTTTCATGATTAAATGGAAACGCGTGACGCCATTTTGCATTTGACCACCCAACCCAACTCAAACCAGGTAATGGTAATGGTAAGAGGGGTAAATCTCCCAAAATATCAAGATCTGTTTGAGGGAAATCCGATCTACCGTAGATTGGTTTTTTTGGATTTAACGAACAACTTGCCAGCCAAAAAATCAATCTACGCCAGATTAAAAAAAAAAACACGACATAAGTTTATAAACTTAAGATTTACCAACATAACGAGCAGAAATTGTTTTTTGTCAAAACCATACATTTCTGTAACTCTTAAGTTTTTCATTGTGAGAGCGCCATAACACTAAAGCCGAACTATAATGCAATTTCGTCTCTTTATGCTAGTGTCAAAACCCGACGATGAAATTAGCGAATACAAAGAAAATGTTTCGTTTCGTTGACTTTGGCAATCGATAACATGTGCGCTGGCGAGCGCATTTTCTTAAGAAAACTTGACAGTTGTCATATGTTATTTCATTGTCATTATCATTTGAAAATGAAATGCGACAAGTTTTTGACTCAATTAATTGAGTCTATGCGCAGCAGGAGAATTCTATATGATAAGAGACATCCGTTTAATCGTATAGAAAAGGAGAAGGCATGGGGACAAATAAGCACCGAGAATAACAAAACAGGTAACATCATATTTTCTCTTAAAACTATGAGCTCTGAGTTTGTTTATTTTTATTTTAGTTAATGAGTGCAAGGAAAAATGGAATGTTTTGCGGTAGAGATGTACGAGAGTTCAAAAAGATGAACCAGCCGTCCGGTAGTGGTCTTATCTGCGAGAAAAATTGGGACCTCTTTGAAGATATGAGTTTTTTAAATGACTCAATGAAAGCACGAAGGTAAAACAGTGTTTCGAAATAATAAAATTTGTATTTTTTCAGAACAATATGTAACGAAAATATATATAACCGCCAACGTGAAAACATCAAAAACACCAGCACAATCTCGACAAATTAAAAAAAAACAAGTAAGGAGTGAGGCTTTTGGCGACGTTTGCCTTCGTTTTGGAAATGCAATTGCAAAATTTGAAGAACAGTTAGCAATTCCAGCTAGGTCAGCTGTTTTTGAGGATGGCGATGGAATTACTAGAAGATCTGCCAAGAGCCGTTTCTGATAAATTTAAGACAGAAATGCTCGCAAAATCGTAGAACTGCGGAACATACATTTAGAATAGCCTTCCATTTCTCCTTGCACTCATTAACAAAAATTAAAATAAATAAATAAATTAAAGTACATACTAAAAAAAATGATTTCAAATGACAGATTGTCAAGGTGACAAAATTACATTATGGTCGAATGAGAAACTTTAGAAACTTTGAAAAGCATTTCGTCGGATTTTGACTTTAACGTAAGGGGGCGAAATTACATTATAGTTGAGCCTTAACTGTACGTATAATAGACAGATGATGCGCAGTGAAAGATCGCAATATTTCACACGCACCCACTTGCATATATATTCCACGCGCTCGCACCTGCGGCAGACTTTCTATGTGTCTCACAAGATGAAAGAACTATCAAAACTGTCTTACTTCTAAGGAAACATCTTTTGATAGTTCCCCAAGTAACATATTAGATACATTAAATTCAGCTTTTGACGTGACAACGTCTCACTACAAGGTATAATGGGGTGCTTTTTCAAAAAGTCAAATGTTAAGTGAGACACTGTTATGTCCAAATGTTGTGATCAACAGAAGTGAGACACTATTAAATGTCAGTACTTTGCGAACTGAGCCATTTCCCAAGCGATTCGCATGAAATTCGGAATGTAGGACTAAGATGCGACTATAAGACTTCTTCCTATAGAAATTCTGGAATATGATCAGTATTATCTGGAATTTCTGGAACAAAGCAATTTTTCAAGCTATTCGCATGAAATTTGGAATGTAGGACTAAGATGTGACTATAAGATTTCTTCCTATGGAACTTCTGGAATATGATCATTATTGTCTGGAATTTCTGGAACAAAGCAATTTTTCAAGCGATTCGCATGAAATTTGGAATGTAGGACTAAGATAAGATAATAAGGACTAAGATGTGACTATAAGATTTCTTCCTATGGAGATTCTGGAATATAATCATTATTGTCTGGAATTTCGGGAACAAAGCAATTTTTTAAGCGATTCGCATGAAATTTGAAATGTAGGACTAACATGTGACTAAGATTTCTTCCTATGGAGATTCTGGAATATGATCATTATTGTCTGGAATTTCGGGAACAAAGCAATTTTTTAAGCGATTCGCATGAACATCGGAATGTAGGACTAAGATGCGACTATAAGATTTCTTCCTATGTAACTTCTGGAATATGATCATTATTGTCTGGAAAATCTGGAACAAAGCCATTTCTCAAGCGATTCGCATGAAATTCGGAATGTAGGACTAAGATGTGACTATAAGATTTCTTCCTATGGAACTTCTGGAATATGATCATTATTGTCTGGAATTTTCTGCGACTATAAGATTCGCATGAAATTCGAAATGTAGGACTAACATGTGACTATAAGATTTCTTCCTATGGAGATTCTGGAATATGATCATTATTGTCTGGAATTTCGGGAACAAAGCAATTTTTTAAGCGATTCGCATGAAAATCGGAATGTAGGACTAAGATGCGACTATAAGATTTCTTCCTATGGAACTTCTGGAATATGATCATTATTGTCTGGAAAATCTGGAACAAAGCCATTTTTTAAGCGATTCGCATGAAATTCGAAATGTAGGACTAACATGTGACTAAAAGATTTCTTCCTATGGAGATTCTGGAATATGATCATTATTGTCTGGAATTTCGGGAACAAAGCAATTTTTTAAGCGATTCGCATGAAATTCGAAATGTAGGACTAACATGTGACTATAAGATTTCTTCCTATGGAGATTCTGGAATATGATCATTAATGTCTGGAATTTCGGGAACAAAGCAATTTTTTAAGCGATTCGCATGAAAATCGGAATGTAGGACTAAGATGCGACTATAAGATTTCTTCCTATGGAACTTCTGGAATATGATCATTATTGTCTGGAAAATCTGGAACAAAGCCATTTTTTAAGCGATTCGCATGAAATTCGAAATGTAGGACTAACATGTGACTATAAGATTTCTTCCTATGAAGATTCTGGAATATGATCATTATTGTCTGGAATTTCGGGAACAAAGCAATTTTTTAAGCGATTCGCATGAAATTCGAAATGTAGGACTAACATGTGACTATAAGATTTCTTCCTATGGAGATTCTGGAATATGATCATTATTGTCTGGAATTTCGGGAACAAAGCAATTTTTTAAGCGATTCGCATGAAAATCGGAATGTAGGACTAAGATGCGACTATAAGATTTCTTCCTATGGAACTTCTGGAATATGATCATTATTGTCTGGAAAATCTGGAACAAAGCCATTTTTTAAGCGATTCGCATGAAATTCGAAATGTAGGACTAACATGTGACTAAAAGATTTCTTCCTATGGAGATTCTGGAATATGATCATTATTGTCTGGAATTTCGGGAACAAAGCAATTTTTTAAGCGATTCGCATGAAATTCGAAATGTAGGACTAACATGTGACTATAAGATTTCTTCCTATGGAGATTCTTGAATATGATCATTAATGTCTGGAATTTCGGGAACAAAGCAATTTTTTAAGCGATTCGCATGAAAATCGGAATGTAGGACTAAGATGCGACTATAAGATTTCTTCCTATGGAACTTCTGGAATATGATCATTATTGTCTGGAAAATCTGGAACAAAGCCATTTTTTAAGCGATTCGCATGAAATTCGAAATGTAGGACTAACATGTGACTATAAGATTTCTTCCTATGAAGATTCTGGAATATGATCATTATTGTCTGGAATTTCGGGAACAAAGCAATTTTTTAAGCGATTCGCATGAAATTCAAAATGTAGGACTAACATGTGACTATAAGATTTCTTCCTATGGAGATTCTGGAATATGATCATTATTGTCTGGAATTTCTGGAACAAAGCAATTTTTCAAGCGATTCGCATGAAATTTGGAATGTAGGACTAAGATGCGACTATAAGATATCTTCCTATGGAACTTCTGGAATATGATCATTATTGTCTGGAAAATCTGGAACAAAGCAATTTCTCAAGGGATTCGCATGAAATTCGGAATGTAGGACTAAGATGTGACTATAAGATTTCTTCCTATGGAGATTCTGGAATATGATCATTATTGTCTGGAATTTCTGGAACAAAGCCATTTTTCAAGCGATTCGCATGAAATTTGGAATGTAGGACGAAGATGTGACTATAAGATTTCTTCCTATGGAGATTCTGGAATATGATCATTATTGTCTGGAATTTCGGGAACAAAGCAATTTTTTAAGCGAATCGCATGAAATTCGAAATGTAGGACTAACATGTGACTATAAGATTTCTTCCTAAGGAGATTCTGGAATATGATCATTATTGTCTGGAATTTCGGGAACAAAGCAATTTTTTAAGCGATTCGCAAGAAATTCGGAATGATGGACTAAGATGCGACTATAAGATTTCTTCCCATGGAACTTCTGGAATATGATCATTATTGTCTGGAAAATCTGGAACAAAGCAATTTCTAAAGCGATTCGCATGAAACTTGGAATATAGGACTAAGATGTGACTATAAGATTTCTTCCTATGGAACTTCTGGAATATGATCATTATTGTCTGGAATTTCTGGAGCAAATCAATTTTTCAAGCGATTCGCATGAAATTCGGAATGTAGGACTAAGATGTGACTAACATTTCTTCCTATGGAACTTCGGGAATATGATCAGTATTGTCTGGAATTTCTCAAGCGATTCGCATGAAATTCGGAATGTAGGACTAAGATGCGATTATAAGACTTCTTCCTATGGAAATTCTGGAATATGATAATTATGGTCTGGAATTTCGGGAACTAAGCAATTTCTCAAGCGACTCGTGCCTTTTAATTTAATCGTAATATTGGCCACAACGTCAAAGAATTTCACTCCAACATATTTTTTTAACAGCTCTTAATTCTCCTACGCAACTGCATTACTATGTTTGTGCAGTGATATGCAATATTTAATATGTACCCACCCCACAATAAATTGTTATGAACATTTAAATCAGCTTATAAATTATTTATTCTGTTGTATGTGATGTGATTGATGATCATGTATGTGGTTTCAATAACATACAATCAAGTTCATAGCTTGAGCAGAACGAAACAAACATATGCAGTAGTAGGCTGCGGTCAAGAATTCAGTCGCTGCGCAGTATATGCTGCATGTTGGTCAAAAATTCACTTTTCAGCCAATGCAGTAAAGAAAAATCGACTGCGCAGTTTACGCAGCCACTTTAAATTGAATGCAAATAGCAAAATGTAAATGTCAAATTGTCGCCCTACAAGCAGACTGTAAGTCGGTTTAAAATGTAGCCGCAATTTCGTGCATACCGACTGCCTGCCAATTTTTTTGTGCAGCACAAGCTGCGTAACTCCTTAATTCTTTACCGCAGCCGTAGTGATAGTATAGTCTCTGTTCATTTTCTATCAGTGCTCTGCTCTGCTCGTTCTATCAACATTGCATAAAATGATACAGTCCTCTCGTGTTTGGTCGATTAACAGAAAAAAAATACTACTGCAAGCTTCCTTGCAACTATTTTCATTTCTTTTCGCTTATATATGTTTTTCTTTAATCACTCCAACTTTACTAAGAGTTAATAACTCTATCATAATATTACAAAATAAAAAGAGAACCAGATAAAACGAAATTAATGGCGAATATTGCGTCTGTGTGTTTCAAAGCGAAAAACATTTTGATGCATACTTCTATTTCCATGCCATACCACTTCCCCAAAAACTCAATCACCCTCTCTCTCTCTACCTGTAAAGAAGATTATGAGTGACAGTATAGTTTCTTTTGGTTCATTGTCTGCTTGTCCCCTTTCGGCTTTTTTTAACACTCTGTTCTAAATAACTGGTGGTAGTGAAAAGAAAAAGAGCGAGAAACGAAACGAGAAAGAAACAGAAATTTTTTATATGGATTTAGCTCTCTTGTTCTCTTTTAAGCATGTATTCTTAAACAGTTGGGCATTCTGTAGAGAAGGTTATGACTAACAGTTTCTGTTACTTTATTGCCTGCTTGTTCCCTTTCGGCTTTTTTTAACATTCTGTTCGTCTTCTATCTTTATATAACAGACGGTTCGCCATTCACTTCTTATTAAATTAACTATGCTTATAATTGTACTGACTGTACACTAATACAAAATCAAACAATAATCTTTAATGTACGGGTTATTTCTCATTGTTTATAGAATAATGACTCTGAAATATCCTTTCAGTACCTTAGGGTACTTTTCCACATATACACTTTTGTATATAATGATTATATGATGACAACACTTTCTGGAAGTGATATGGCCTCAGGTTAAAGAATTTACATGGAAGATTCTAACCATTATAAGTTAGTTTTTTTAACAAAATTAAAGCCTGCGTCTCGTAAAACCGTATGATGCTTTTGCATTGCGTAAAAAAAAAAACGTTCGACACAGCCTACCCTGCTCTTTTATACTATAACGAAATAATAATTACAATTTATTATAATTTAAGGGTGTCTGACGGGGGGTCGAAACCATACTAAGTGTCTGATAATGGCCGATGTGATTTCTAATATCATTCCAAATAAAATATATAAAAACTGAGCTTTAACGAATTTAAGGTGCAATTTTATAAACCTTGGCTACCTGTTACATACGAAAGCCACCATGATCCAACCAACTTCATAGCCGGGGATCGTTCTTACCGTTATTGGGGACATACACAGAGAAACTTCAGCTTTTTTTTTATTTTTTTTTATAATAACGAAGGTCTGATCGTCGCGGACTCTTGCTCTACTACAAACACTGCAAACTTGCTTTCTTTAGGAGGGGTACTCACTTTTGCAACCAAACCAAAAAGTACTTAACCCTAGAAAGATAATCTACGTCTGCCAGACGTATGGCGCGCAAAAAAATTTAATATACTTTTAACTGAAAAACCGGATAGGGTTGGCTGTCTAAATATGCTCAGTCGGTGGTCGTAGCTTGCAACTGACGGTCGTGGTGTAACGGTAAGTACCTGTGGTGACAAGTTATAGCTATGCCATACGTCTGGGAGACGTATGATTATCTTTTATGTAACTTTTGTGAGATATCTGAAAAAATTGTTTATTATTATTTACGAGGATTATTTATGAGGATGATTCGGGCAGTTCTGGTGAAGAACAATCAGCTTCAGGAAGTAATTTAACTTCATCTTCAGATGCCCGCATTATTATTCCACATAAGCGCAAACTAAGAGGTCGTAACAAGCACTGCTGGACAACTATCAAGGCTAAAAGTCACGGAAAGATCCCTGTTATAAATATTGTTCGAACAAATAGAGGACCAACCAGATCTTCCAAGAACATCTTCGACCCCTTGCTGTGTTTTAACTTATTTATAACAGATGTAATAGTTAGTGAAATAATGAAATGGACAAACATAGAAATATCTGTCAAACGTATGGAAAAAGAAGATAAGGACAAAGAAAATGGAAATGAAACTACGAAGTTTAGTGCTACATTTAGAGACACCAATGAAGCTGAAATCCGTGCGTTTATTGGGATCCTTACATTATCCGCTGCTATGAAAGATAATCACCTTTCAACGGAAGAACTTTTTGACAGCTCTTTTTCGGGAACTCGTTATATAGCAGTAATGAGTCGTGACAGATTCGACTTTCTTGTCAGATGTATGCGCATGGATGATAAATCACTACGCCCATCACTCAGAGATACGGATCCATTTATACCTATTAGAAAAGTTTGGGACATATTTATAAATCAGTGTTGGATCAATTACACACCGGGATCACATCTAACCATTGACGAGCAGCTATTGGGATTCCGGGGAAGATGTCCTTTTAGGATGTACATTCCGAACAAACCCAATAGATATGGAATAAAAATTCCGATGATGTGTGACAGCGGCACAAAGTACATGATAAATGCCATTCCTTACATCGGACGGGCAACCAATACCAATGGCATTCCTCAAGGTGAGTACTTTATCAAAGAACTGTCAAAGCCGATGCATGGCACCAATCGTAACATCACCTGCGACAATTGGTTTACTTCTGTACCCTTGGCGAAATCCTTACTGCAGGAACCTTTTAAGCTTACACTGGTGGGCACCATACGTTCCAACAAACGAGAGATTCCAGAAGTAATGAAAAATACGCGTTCTCGTCCTGTAGGCAGTTCAATGTTCTGCTACGACGGTCCTTTGACACTGGTTTCATATAAGCCAAAGCCATCTAAAATGGTATATTTGCTTTCATCTTGCGATGAAAAAGGTACAATAAACCAAACAAATGGAAAACCTGAAATGATTATGTACTACAATCAGACGAAGGGCGGCGTCGACACATTCGACCAAATGTGCTCGTATATGTCATGCTCCAGGAAAACCAACAGGTGGCCAATGGCAGTACTTTATGGCATTTTTAACATGGCTTTCATTAACGCATATGTCATTTACTGTCACAATATGCAGTCAAGGAATGAAAAACCTCTCAGCCGAAAAAATTTCATGAAAAAACTATATACAGAACTCACATCACCTCATATGGAAAAAAGGCTAGATGCTCCAACTTTGAAGAGGACTCTCCGCCAAAATATTTCGGATTTGCTACCTAATACTAGTGGAAATAGTGTTCAGGCAAATGACGAAGAACCTACTACAAAAAAGAAGAGATATTGTTCGTATTGTCCATCAAAACTTCGCAGAATGTCAAAAATATCATGTGTGGTATGCAAAAAGGCGGTTTGCGGCGTACATAAAAATGACGTGTGTCATTCTTGTATATAATTTAATCGCATCCGATTCAAAATTACTAAAACTTATTAGTACACTTATTTTTAACCAAAAAATGCTAATTAGGCAATTATTAAGACTTAAATTCAATTTTAATGTTCCTTTAAAAAATATGTTTTTTTTTTGTTAATTTGTAATGGAGTTTAAGTTTTTTGTTTTTATTGATTAAATTAAAATTTTTTTTACTGAATCATTTCTTCATTTCTCTTAATATGAACTACATTAATAAATAAAACATTAATATTTTATAAAAAGTTCATGGGTTTTATTTATTACACTAACAAAGTGCCATACGTCTCAGAGACGTATGATTATCTTTTACGTCATAAAAAATATGATTATCTTTCCAGGGTTAAACGAATTTGAAACCCGACGTTCATACGCATGACGCAGAGGATCACAGAAATAATCTATGAGACTGAGAACGCACAGATGGATACGACGTGTGAAAGTTGGTTAAAAAGGACCACAAAGTAGTTGAAACAAACAAGAAAACAAGTTTCATGTCAAGTAAAAGTGATTCAGTCACTAATTTGTTCTATAGGTGTCCTAAATCGAAAGTAAATCCAAGAACCAAGCGAGTTTTTCTCTTTAGCCACCTTATTTATATTTGGATTTTGGAAGCAAGACCTATATCCTAAATGAAGAACTTCAAAAAGACTAGCTGCATAAATTTTAATGTTTTGATCGTTCTATACACATATGTATAAACAAAATATTATTGTAATACGTTTGTACACATATATGTAATACAAATATCTATTGAGAAACACAAGCTTACCAGATTGTAGTGAAAAGAAAAAGAGCGAGAAACGAAACGAGAAAGAAACAGAAAATTTTTATATGGATTTAGCTCTCTTGTTCTCTTTTAAGCATGTATTCTTAAACAGTTGGGCATTCTGTAGAGAAGGTTATGACTAACAGTTTCTGTTACTTTATTGCCTGCTTGTTCCCTTTCGGCTTTTTTTAACATTCTGTTCGTCTTCTATCTTTATATAACAGACGGTTCGCCATTCACTTCTTATTAAATTAACTATGCTTATAATTGTACTGACTGTACACTAATACAAAATCAAACAATAATCTTTAATGTACGGGTTATTTCTCATTGTTTATAGAATAATGACTCTGAAATATCCTTTCAGTACCTTAGGGTACTTTTCCACATATACACTTTTGTATATAATGATTATATGATGACAACACTTTCTGGAAGTGATATGGCCTCAGGTTAAAGAATTTACATGGAAGATTCTAACCATTATAAGTTAGTTTTTTTTAACAAAATTAAAGCCTGCGTCTCGTAAAACCGTATGATGCTTTTGCATTGCGTAAAAAAAACGTTCGACACAGCCTACCCTGCTCTTTTATACTATAACGAAATAATAATTACAATTTATTATAATTTAAGGGTGTCTGACGGGGGGTCGAAACCATACTAAGTGTCTGATAATGGCCGATGTGATTTCTAATATCATTCCAAATAAAATATATAAAAACTGAGCTTTAACGAATTTAAGGTGCAATTTTATAAACCTTGGCTACCTGTTACATACGAAAGCCACCATGATCCAACCAACTTCATAGCCGGGGATCGTTCTTACCGTTATTGGGGACATACACAGAGAAACTTCAGCTTTTTTTTTATTTTTTTTTATAATAACGAAGGTCTGATCGTCGCGGACTCTTGCTCTACTACAAACACTGCAAACTTGCTTTCTTTAGGAGGGGTACTCACTTTTGCAACCAAACCAAAAAGTACTTAAACGAATTTGAAACCCGACGTTCATACGCATGACGCAGAGGATCACAGAAATAATCTATGAGACTGAGAACGCACAGATGGATACGACGTGTGAAAGTTGGTTAAAAAGGACCACAAAGTAGTTGAAACAAACAAGAAAACAAGTTTCATGTCAAGTAAAAGTGATTCAGTCACTAATTTGTTCTATAGGTGTCCTAAATCGAAAGTAAATCCAAGAACCAAGCGAGTTTTTCTCTTTAGCCACCTTATTTATATTTGGATTTTGGAAGCAAGACCTATATCCTAAATGAAGAACTTCAAAAAGACTAGCTGCATAAATTTTAATGTTTTGATCGTTCTATACACATATGTATAAACAAAATATTATTGTAATACGTTTGTACACATATATGTAATACAAATATCTATTGAGAAACACAAGCTTACCAGATTTTATACAAATCGAATTTTCTTCCACAATACGATCGACCATGATAATCACTCAAACCAAAACAAAATTATCAGTCGTTTCCTCTATGAAAACAGGGCTATGTAGTGGTATTTGTAAATATATATAAATTCAAATGTAAGCCATTCAAAATTACGGATCCTCTGTTGAACACAAATATATTTATTAAAATAAAATAATATTAAGTTAAAATAACATCCCGACAAAACCCAAATGTAAAAAGAAACAAGGTAGAAGGGAGGGTTGGTAGTTCTACTTTATAAAATCAAGAACACTTATGTTGAATTCGAATAGACCACACATTTCAATCGCTTTCCACAGAAATTCTTATTTGATTTGAATGTTCGAATTGCCTAAATATCTAATTTATGGAGCCAAATATACGATCGGCGATTTGATCTCACAGATTTTTAAATCACAAGCGCTTTTCTTTTCTTTTTTATCAGACAACTATGAATGGCAACTGGCATTTTATCATTGCCAGTTGACAATTATCAAAATATAACTACGCAATGATAAAACACATGTTGCTTTCAGTAGGCACAAGCCGATTGAAATGGCGTTCAACTAAATCGAGAAACTACAATCAATTTTCATGTTCGATTTGACCGATTTTAATCCGAAACCATCATCAGGGAATGGGATTTTGCCAAAACCTTCTCTATAGAAAGCCCAATTGTTTCGCTGATACACAGTACATGCTTAAAAAAATCCCAAATGTTTATGTATTAGTAATCAAAAAAGAGCAAAAACCATATAAAAGTTTTCTGTTTCCCATTCCCACTACTACATCTTACGTTTCTCGCTCTTTGACTGGGATTACCAAAACCTTCTTTATAGAAAGACCAACTGTTCCGATCGTACACAGATCCATGCTTAGATTTATCCCAATCAATATAAAATATTTTTATTAGTAATCAATAAAGAGCAAAATCCATATATAATTTTTCTGTTTCCCACTACCTCATCTTACGTTTCTCGCTCTTTGCGACTGCTTATTTTTTGTACACTGTATTCACATCCCACAAACAAAGACGCGTTTGGTAATGTTCATTGCATTAGTGTGCATACAGTTGAGCATACAGCTTTGGTTTGGATTTTGCACACAGCGAGTCGGCTTTTTGTGCGACTTTTGACGAAAACGAGAAAAAGCGATTTTGCACTACGGGAGTTAATACTCACTCTTGCTTTTATTTTCGACCTTTCATAGCACATGTTGAGAAATTGAATATTGAGTATTACAAAGGAATGAAACCCGATTTTATGATTTCGTCATCATTAATAATGTGCCAATTTGTTCCCGATGGTCTGCCATATTCGTAAAAATTAACTTAAAAAATAAACCCGATTTTATTCAGGCCACACACGCCTGTGTAAATCCGATTAGGAAATGAACATGAACAGTAAGTAAGTCAGGCACTGTTAAATGAGACACTGTTAAATGAGACACTGTTAAGTGAGACGTTGATATGAGACACTGCTAAGTGAGACACTGCTATTAGACTCTATTAAGAGAGACACTGTGAAATGTCACTATTTTGGGAACTAAGCCAATTCTCAAGCGATTTGTATGAAATTCGGAATGTACGAATAAGATGCGACTATAAGACTTCTTCCTATGGAAATTCTGGAATATGATCAGTATTGTCTGGAATTTCTGGAACAAAGCAATTTTTTAAGCGATTCGCATGAAAAAGACGGAATGTAGGACTCAGATGCGAATATAAGACGTGTTCATATGGAAATTCTGGAGTATGATCATTATGGTCTGGAATTTCTGGAACAAAGCAATTTTTCAAGCTATTCGCATGAAATTTGGAATGTAGGACTAAGATGTGACTATAAGATTTCTTCCTATGGAGATTCTGGAATATGATCATTATTGTCTGGAATTTCTGGAACAAAGCAATTTTTCAAGCGATTCGCATGAAATTTGGAATGTAGGACGAAGATGTGACTATAAGATTTCTTCATATGGAGATTCAGGAATATGATCATTATTGTCTGGAATTTCGGGAACAAAGCAATTTTTTAAGCGATTCGCATGAAATTCGAAATGTAGGACTAACATGTGACTATAAGATTTCTTCCTATGGAGATTCTGGAATATGATCATTATTGTCTGGAATTTTGGGAACAAAGCAATTTTTTAAGCGATTCGCATGAAATTCGGAATGATGGACTAAGATGCGACTATAAGATTTCTTCCCATGGAACTTCTGGAATATGATCATTATTGTCTGGAATTTCGGGAACAAAGCAATTTTTTAAGCGATTCGCATGAAATTCGAAATGTAGGACTAACATGTGACTATAAGATTTCTTCCTATGGAGATTCTGGAATATGATCATTATTGTCTGGAATTTCGGGAACAAAGCAATTTTTTAAGAGATTCGCATGAAATTCGAAATGTAGGACTAACATGTGACTATAAGATTTCTTCCTATGGAAATTCTGGAATATGATCATTATGGTCAGGAATTTCGAGAACAAAGCTATTCGCAAGAAATTCGCTATGTACGACTTGTTGAAACTCGGTAGTAATACGAATGAGGTACAAGTTAAATGATATTTTATAAGCATTTACTCTATAAAATATAAATCAAGACTCTTACCTAAATGATATTTTAATAGGACTTAACTCTATGAAATATAAGTCAAGACTAAAGGTCGAGACTTATTTGGTGAGAGGCAAATAAAAGAAAAAGAGATAGAGATAGAATAAAAGGAGAGGAATATAGATCTGTTTCTCCAAACTTTTCCCCCTATAAAATCTGACGAAGTCATCCAAATATCGTGGTGGAATGCTAGCATTAGCTCGTTCGGTTCGTTTCGGAGCTGGTCCCTCTCTGGATGTTTCATTCCTAAGTTATATGTTGGTGTTTGACGATAGTTGAACAGGAACTTTCCAGCTTCTGGTCGACGTTTAATTTTTCCTTCTTTATACCTGTTTTTACTAGATTAACGAATCGCTCGGCAAGACCATTCGACTTAGGATTGTAAGGAGCGGTTCTGATGTGATCAGTTCTGTTTGACTCGCAGAAATCTTTGAATTCTTGTGACGTGAATTGTGCCCCATTGTCCGATAGTCTTGTTTTGCAGTCACCTTAGCGGGAGAAAGCATCGTTTAGCAATTCTATGGTTTTTGCTGAGGTTGTTGATTTGGTTCTGAAGACTTCAGGCCATTTGTTGTAGGCATCGCCGATTACAAGGAAGAATTCTACATTTAATGGTCCATCTAGTCAATGTGAATTCGTGACCATGGTTCATTCGGTATATCCCAAGGTTTTAATTTATATTTAATCGGTGATTTTCTGGAAACAGCACAAGCTT
Organism: Nephrocerus scutellatus; assembly: GCA_947095585.1. Taxonomy (NCBI): domain Eukaryota; kingdom Metazoa; phylum Arthropoda; class Insecta; order Diptera; family Pipunculidae; genus Nephrocerus; species Nephrocerus scutellatus. Next base: position 56,911,492 of record OX352761.1, on the reverse strand, counting down.
TGCAAGTTCTGACTTTCTTCTCGATATCTTTGTTAATCGATGGCCAGAAAAATTCATCTTGAGCGAGGAGTTTCATGCGACCTTCATCTGGATGGCCTTCGTGGAGCTCTTCCAGAATTTTCTCGCGTAAATTTGATGGAGCCGTAGAAAATGCCACCTCTGATTGTGTTTATAGGTTTTGCTTGAGTTGGCCAAGAATTTGTGCTATCGAGGAATCCTCGTAGCTCTTTCCTTTGATGAATTTTCCGTAGTCATTGACTGATCCTAGGAGCGATCGGAGCTGTGATACGTCTTTTGAAGTCGGAAGTTCTTTGATGGCTGTCAGCTTGTCCGGATGTGTTTTATTTCACTCTAATCGATGATGTGACCACAAAACTCACACTCTTCTTACCGAACTCGCATTTTTCCAACTGTAGCTTGAATCCGTATTCTCTGATGCGCTCCATGGCTTTGAAGATTTGCTGCTCGTGATCTTGTTCGTCGACTCCAGCAATAATAATGTCGTCGATGAAACCGTTAACTGTGATGCCAGCGAGCATTGTGTTCACATTTTCTGGAAAATGCCAGGAGCTGTCTTCTTGTTGCAGTCGGCTGACGTTGATAAGGCTGATATGAGTATTGTGAGTACATAGCACTCAGCGTACTCTTCAACTCCATTCGGCACATGGAAAACTTCCAAGCAGCAGAACTTCATCTCCAAATGCGCTGCCTGCTAGTTTTGAGATACTCTGGCGGGTTGGTTTTCCAAGGCGGCTCCAGTTTATTTTCGAGATGATCGTTATGTCTGAAGCTGTATCGACTTCACGCTCGCGCCGTTGATCTTTGGTTCAACAAACTTGCGTTGCGTGGCATTGTTGACTTCACTTACTTGGTTGACTTGAAGGCTTGCTTCTTGAGATTTTTGTTGGCTCTTTCGACCTTTATAAAATCTTTAAAACTTTGACAGTGACCAGCTTTTTAATTTAAGCTCTTGCATTTTCCGCAGGTCTCTGCTTTGAAAGGACAATTGAATACTCGGTGCTGATCACCGCACGCTGGACAGGTTCGAGCTTTCTTTTGAAAAGTGCTAGTTCTGCCAGATGATGCTTTCTTTTTCTGCTGGACTGCTTTGACTTCGCACGATCAAGGTGTTTCGGCAATTAAAATCTTTATTGCGCGACCAGCAGTGGACTGTATATTGCGATTTTTAATAAGAACAACAGTAATCAAAAATTTAGAGTGCGAAAACACTTTTATTTCAATTTTTAATTTTGCAACAACTGGAGGACGAACTTAAGCGTACAATATTTATTATAGAAGAGAACAAAGCAAGATGCCGGAAGTCATTTTTTATACATAAAAGAAAAATGTTGTACAAGATTTATTATAATAACGAAATACGTAGTAGATGTTTATTTTTGACATTATAAATATTTCAATGACACAAATGTTTACAAATGAACATTTACAATTTAAAATTCCGGCCATCTTGAAATATTTTTTTTTTTTTAGAAACTATTTTAAAATTAATAATTAACATATAATAAAATAACAATCTCTTTATTTTCAGCGACAGTATTATTATTTTTGAATAAGAAAGAAAAGGAAAAAGAAAAGCATTTATACAACGAAAGTGAATTATATGATTTTGGTTAAATTGGCTTGAATAGACACTTCTTCTATTGGAAGAACAGATATTTTCGTAATTGCTCTCTTAAAATCTTTATTAATGGTTTTTACAGTCACAGCATGCACAAAATTATCTTTTCCCGGATAAGTCTGTATAATTCGACCTATGATCCACTTCAGAGGTGGAACAATATCCTCATTAAGAAGGACCAGGGTACCGACATGAACATTTGAAGTGGCCTGTGGCCATTTTTGACGAGGTTGTAGTTCTGAAAGATACTCCGTTGACCATCGCTCCCAGAATTTTTGAAAATTGTATTGGAGCCGTTGGTATCTTGCCAAACGATTACAATCCAAATGTTGCAAAGATGGTTCGGGAAGTAAATTGAGGGGTCTTCTAATAAGGAAGTGGCCTGGAGTCAGTGCAGATAAATCTGATGGATCGTTCGCGATAACGCTCGTAGATCTCATCATTATAGAGTCTCCGGAATCGTCCTTCCTCACATACGGGGCCAACAATTCTCCGTAAGACTTTTCTTTCGAATGCGGCTAAGAGGTCAGAATGCTTTTTGCTAAGCACCCAAGTCTCGGATCCGTATGTAAGTACTGGTATGACCATTGTCTTATATATCAGCAGCTTGGATGTTATGGTTAAGTTCCTGGATTTAAAGAGTCTTGACAGGCTATAGTAGGCTTTGTTGACTTTAAGCAACCGTGCGCGTATTTCTGGTTCGATGCTGTTATAGGCTGCTATGGTTGACCCGAGATAGTTAAAGGATTGCACTACTTCAAATTCGCGCTCCACTATCTGAATTGAGGGACCAATGTTGGATCTTCTACTCGCAGACGTGGCCACCATGTACTTTGTTTTGCTCTCATTTATGTGCAGCCCCAGATTTCGTGCCGCCTGCTCTATCTGGATGAAAGCTTCCTGTACAGCTCTTTGGTTTCTACCAACGATGTCAATATCGTCAATATGGACTTATAGGGGATTGTTCCTCTCGCCGTTACGTCAGAGTCTCGGATCACTTTCTCCAACGCCAGGTTGAAGAGGACGCAGACCAGTCCAGCCCGTTATAGATTTTGAATGGGCTTGATAGTGATCCCGATATTTTTACTTGGCTTGTAACATTGGTCATGGTCAACCTACATAGTCGTGTCAGTTTATTTGGGATGCCGAATTCTCTCATGGCTTTATAAAGTTCTACTCTGGCTATGCTATCATAGGCGGCTTTAAAGTCTACAAAAATATGGTGTAGTGAGTTTTGAAACTCTAGACATTTTTCTATCACCTGCCTTGGGGTGTAAATCTGATCAGTTGTTGATTTTCCTGGGATGAAGCCACACTGGTATGGACCATTGATGATTTTAGCTTATGGGGCTATCCTGTCTTGAAGGATAGAGGAGAAAATCTTATACGCGGTACTCAACAACGTTATACCACGGTAATTGCTACATTTTGTGATATCTCCCTTCTTATGTATGGGGCACAGGATGCCTCTTCACCAGTCTTCTTCCCATACTTGCACTATTATTTCATGAATTTCTTGGTGTAATGTGGGGCCTCCTATTTTTATCAGTTCCGCTGGGATCCCATCAGATCCCGGGGCCTTATTATTTTTGAGCCGATTTATCGCTCTGTTAACTTCGACTATGCTTTGTGGCGGCAGTATAGTATGATCTTCGATCATTGGTGGAGCCTCCAATTCCTCCGTTAGTTGGCCATTTAACAACTCATGAAAGTGCTCTTCCCATCGCTCTAAGATGCCTTTAAGATCGGCGATCAGATTACCCTCTTTGTCCTTGCAGTATGTGCAACCCGGTGTGTATTGCGTAATACCGCGGACCCTTTGGTATAACTTCCGCGCCTGTGGCGGTCCTTGCTCTCTGTACTGTTCCAGTTCACGGACGAGATTCTTCTCCCAGGCTGCTTTCTTTCACCGGTGAACTGTTTTTTCATATCTTCTGAGCTCTTTATATTCATCCTCGCGTGCCCGCGTTCTATGAGATTGTTGCATTGCTCGGTACGCAACATTCTTACGTTCAGTCGCTAGCTTACATTCGTCATCGAACCAGTCGTTTCGATCTCTACGACTACTGCCTAAGATGGAGTCAGCAGTACTAATGACAGTATTTTTAAGGCGTGTCCATTTCTCTTTTCTTTTTTTTTTATAATGTACACATGCTAAAGGGGTTTGCACCCTTATAATGCTTAGCACAGCGTGAGTGTTAGAAAATTAGGGAGAGGAAAAGATGAGATGTCTATGCACGCGTGTCTTAAACGACTGCAGATCATAAAAATGCGGAAACACAGAATCAGGCAAATCATTCCATATAACTATCGTGCGGCTAAAGAAGGAATCTCTGAATTGGTTAGTACTTCCGAAGTTAGGCTTAATGGTAGACCCGTGAGCTCGAGTTGAGGCACGGGTATTACGGATGGGTTGGAGAATAGGCGGGATGCATCTGGATATTTCTTTTGAACACCGCTTGTGGAAAAAGCGATAAAACAGTGACAGGCAGGAAACATTCCTAAGATGTTCAAGCGATTCGATTTTTTTTCGCGATATGGACTTCACCAATAAGTTTTAACGCGCATTTCTGAACTCTGTCTAGTAGATGCAATGTGGTCTTGGGGGCACCTGCCCAGACAATACAATTGTATTCGAGTTTAGGGCAAATATACGCCTTGTAAATAGTAGCCAGATCTGAAGGAGTGAAGTACATCTTGCACCGTTTTAGGAAACCTAAACATCTCGCACATTTTTGGCGAGGTCCACCGCATCTCCTGAAATGCTGTTAAGTCAGCATTATATATGTACATGGTATCGGCTAGCTGCTGTGCAGCTCGAGCTCTATACAGTGAGCGTACGTTCCATGAGAAAATTCTTAAATCGTTTAGCCGTTTTCGTTGCCGTGGTCGTCGTCGTTCATCAGTGTATCCGAGGCTGATTTTGGGTTCCGTAATAATAATTTTTTACAGGCGAGGTTATTGGCCTCGCGCCAACCTTACTTTGAAGGGACAAACCCGATCATTCAGCTTTTCCTGCATTGGAGGAAAATTACCAGCGGCCACCACGTGGAGGTTTGATCGCTTTTCCACCAGTCAGAGATAGTTACGGCCACATGCAATTCTAGAACATTCTGTGTTATTCCCCCTATTTCTGCTGATGGCTGACCGCCAATTAAGTAGCATACGTTTCAGTAAATTTTTGGCGCTTTTTACAGCGGCTTCCCACAAACCACCGAAATGTGGGGATCGGAGAGGAATTGTACGCCAACGGATGCCTTCTTCAGTGCAATACTTTAATACCTCATATTTATGAAGTTGTGAATCAAAAAGTTGTTGCAATTCTCATAAATTTCCTTGAGCACCCACAAAATTTGTAGCATTATCACTAAAAATATTAGAACATCGTCCTCTTCGAGAAACAAATCGCCTGAGAGCTTGTAAATAAGAATTAGTCGGCAGATCTTGAACAACTTCTAAGTGAGTCGCCTTTGTAGAATAAATAAAAACAGCAATATATGCTTTTGTAACAACGCTAGAACGAATTTTGTGAATGTTAAACGGACCACAATAGTCAATGCCAACATTGTCAAAAGCACAAGATGGTTGAACACGTTCGGAAGGTAATTCACCCATTAGTTGGTAAATTTACGTCGGTTTTGTTCGAAAACATAGAATGCAATCGTGGACTATTTTCCTACATAGTCGTCTACCGCCGATTATCCAAAACCGTTGTCGTAACGAGGATAGCAAAGCTTGAGGTCCAGCGTCCTGATATGTTCATTACGAGCTAATACGTTGTAAACATATGGTTGGACCGAAGAAGAATTGGACGTTTTTGATTATACATCAAGGAAGAATTTTTTAGCCGGCCACCAGCGCGTAATGTGCCGGTGTCGTCGATAAATGGTTTTAGTTTTAAGATTGAACTTTGCTTATTAAGTAATTTATTAGCGTTAAGCACTTTGAGTTCTTTACTATATAGATTTTACTAACCCGTTAAGAACATTTTCAGTTTCCTGAGGTGATATATCATCATAGTTGCGATTTTCAGCTTTTAGTTTTGTATTTTGGCAAAATCGTGAACATAAGGCGGAAATGCGAAGCAATTTATTTAGATCCGAATAACGCTGTATAAGATAGGTTTGCGGTTCATTTATTTCTAATAATGTTTTAGATTTGGAATATTCATTATCATCTGAATACGCTAGCGTTTTCTTCGCCCTGTAATAAAAATGGAGGACCATTCCACCATAGCGATGATGCTTTTAATTGTGAAGGCATCAATCCACGCGATACCAAATCTGCAGGATTCAAATTGGTTGGAGTGTATGCCCATAACTCAGGAGGAGCAATGTCTTGTATTTGAGACAACCTGTTGGCTACGAAAGTTGCATAACTTGATGGCGACGAATTAATTCTGTGTATAGTTATTTCGGAGTCTGACCATAATTTGACTTTGTTAAACTTAATTTGCATGGACTCCTTAATGAAAGGGTTAAGGAGTCCATGCAAATTAAGTTAACAATTGAGTTAATAATAATGACGCACAAAGTTCCATTCGTGGTATGGTTTGGGTTTTAATAGGAGCACAAAGCAAATTACAGTTATTAGTACCATTGCTTTTTAACGTCCGAATATATATACAGCACCAAAATCCTAATTCGGATGCATCGCCGAAGCCATGTAACTCTATGTATTTAATATCATTTGGATTAACAATACACCTAGGTACCTGGATCGTTTGCATATTGTTTAACTGCTTGGAAAAATCGATCCATTCTGATTGAGTCAGTTGCGGAAGGTCATCATCCCATTTTAAGTTCGGAATCGACCACAAATTTTGCGTACATTTTTTTGCAATAAAAATTACTGGGCACAAAGGCCTAGTGGGTCAAATAGTTGAGAAATTTGTGACAATACAGTTCGTTTATTGAAAGACGATTGAGTTTGTATTTTTCCTAATGACAATGGAATTGCATCATTTTCGATATTCCAACTCATTCCCAAAACGCTAACGATTTTTTCATTGTTAAGTTCGCGATCAGGAATAACTTCAGTATTATTGCAAACCCATTTTGTTAACTCAACAACTCCCTTTGCTAATAATGAAGTTAATTTAACTATGATAGATTTGGCCTCGTTTACGGTATTTGCGCCCGTGCACAGGTCATCTACATAAAAATCGTCAAGAAGTATATGTGATTCGTCAGGAAAGTTATGGTTTTCGTCTATAGCTAGTTGCTTTAAAGTTCTGATAGCCAGAAATGGAGCACTTGCAGTACCATATGTTACGGTGTTTAGTTTATAAACAGATAATGGCTCATCTGGGCTACTGCGCCACCAGATTTTTTGTAGAGCACGATCCGATTCTTGAACGTTTACTTGGCGGTACATTTTAACAACGTTAAAGCAATTGTAAATTTTCGGAATCGTAAGAGGATTGAAAAAAGTTACTGTTGAATTAAAGGACCTGTCAATAGGGTGTCATTTAATGACAAACCCGAAGCGGATTTTGATGAATTAAACACTTCTCTTATTTTTGATTTAGTTTCATGTTTTTTAAAAACTCCATTATGCGGAAGAAAATAAGATATTGAATCAGATTCTGATGCTATCTGCATATGGTTTAATGCAATGTATTCATCAATAAATTGACAATTGCTAAATTGCTTTCAACAAAATGAGTTAGGTATTTTTTGTGGTTAACGGCTGATTAAAGCAACAGCAAAAACTAACCAAATTTTGGTAAATTTTTTGTTTCATGTGTTTGCCAACTTATCCATACATAATTTTTAAAATTCGACTCTGGTGGTGAGCATTATAAATAAAAATTTGGTTAAATATTTCTTAACCAAAAAATTTTTTTTAATTCTGGTTTACACTAAGCTTTTTTTCTAAATATAAAAATTGTTTTAACGCATTTTGTTTATTGTCACATAAATTTAATAGGTTTGTTCTGGTAGGAAATGCTACACTATATCTACCATGAATATCTCTTTGTATATTTTTTGCGCAATGGACTTCGCGTTCGCATGCTTTTTCTTCAATTGAAAAATTATTTTTTGTTTTCACATCTTCTATTTGATAAAAGCGTTGAACTTCTTTGCGTAGAACATCAACATCACAACATAACAATGAAACTGATGATGTTTGAGTAGAAGTTTTGTCTTTTCCACAGACAATATATCCGAAAACAGATTTTTTAAACGAAGGAAGTTCTTTGCAAATTTTTAATTTGTTGCAAAAATAAATTTCATAATAGAGTTCCGCGCCAATTAAAAGATCAATATGATTTGGAACAAAGAATTTAGAATCGGCCAGTTGAAGATGCTTTGGAAATTTTGTTACATCAAATTGAACAAGATGTAACGGTAAGTCCCCGGTTATGTTGGGAACAACTGAAAAATCCAAATTTCTTTTATAAGAATTCAAACGGGATTGTATGGAGAGACTTACTTGATGACTTATCTCAGTCATATTTTTATTTAAACCTGATACAGAAGAAAAAATAGATTTCCTTTTTGGATTTAATTTTTGGCACATACTTTCTGTAATGAAGTTGGAGTGAGAAGCATTGTCCAGCACTGCACGACACGGAAACCATATGCCACTAGCATTTCCTATCCATACCACGGCAGTCCCTAATAATATTTGAGATTTTCTTGAAATTAAACATGTATTTTGAGTGGTAAGAGAGCTTGCGCCAGGATTATCACCATTAGCAATTAAAGCTAAAGAAGTCGTTGAACCAGGATTTGCTATGTTTGACTTAGAATTCGAAGCTTCTGAGCTTTGAATATTTGCTGCGGTTTGACTGATGATTTTTGGTGTTTGACCTATTATTAGGTCAATTTTGACTTGTAAAATGCATTAATGTGTGATGTTTATTTTTGCATTTAAAACAAGAACCTTTGGAATTGCATCTTGAAATATGATGAGATCCCAAACAATTGTGACATAAATTATTGTCTTTGACCCACTTATTTTTGCCATTCCACTGTAGTGCTATGAATGAATTGCATTTAAATATTGAATTATTCGATTTGCAATATACGCAGCTTATTTCACCTTTGGTTTCAGTTGTAACCAACGAATGTTTAAAATTTTGTTGTTTACTTGTTTGCTCAATGCTTGGTGTTTTGGAAAACATTGGAGACATAGCTTCAAGCACTCGGGCTCTTAGACTTAAATTGTCCATAATTTCTTTTATTGTAGGGTCTCTGTCAATTGGTTTCCTAGTTTCTATTTGATGACGTGAAGTTTTATCGACTAATTGAGAAACATGAAATACCAAATATAAATCCCAGGTTTCAATTGGAATTTTCAGAGATTTAAGAGAATTGTACTGTTTCCAGAACTGTTCGATAAATGTATATAAATCTTATGCTTTGTTTTCTCTCCGCACAGGTTTAAGGTTATACAAGGATTGCATATACATTGTCCTTATGCGTGGCTCATTTTCGTAATGCTTAAATAGAGCACCCCACACTTTTATATAGTTCTCTTTCGAGTTTGGAACTGATTGAATAAAGTGAAAAGCGATGCCTCCTTTTAAATAATCCTGCAACATTGTGAATTTCAAAGTTTCGTTTAGTCTAACTTCATTGTGTACGCGAATTAAAAACGTTTGACGAAATTCCAACCAAGATAAAAATGACCCATCGAATTTTGGTAAAGTAATTTCTGGGATTGCTAAATTCAGAAACTTTCCATTGATTTCAAAATTTTCGATCGCTGATGGCTGAATATTTTGAACCTGAAAAGATTGTTGCTGAATTTAATCCAATCCATTTCTAATTCCAGATTCTACTAGTTGACAATTAGTTTCAAAGTCATCACGAGCACGAGAACCTTCCTCATCTGGATCTGCTAGCTCTAGATTCAACTGTGCTTCGTCGAACTTACTCTATGACTCTAGTTCACCTTTAGTTGATTTGGAAAGATTTTTATCTAATTGATTTTTATAGTAAGTGACTCGACCTTTCAAACCACGAATGCAGTTTCTACATTTAGTTACTTCTATTGCTTCCATAATTGAAGATAATTAAATATAATATAATTCAGTCTAATTATAAAAATCACTATCAACTTAAAATATTCCTTTTGTTAGAAAACGATATTGACACTGAAAATATACTGTCACTGAATTAAAGAGAATTTCTGTCAACATCAAAATTAATTGTTTTATAGATACAAAAAAATTATAATTATTACTCATATTATTATTTTAATATTGAATTTAATTTTTTTTTACAATTTGTGATGAACTTGATTGACATAGAAAAATATTTTCTGTATCGTTTGACAGATGGCCACAAAAATCTGCTAACCGATGACCTCGCCAATTTGTTGTAATGCGTCTGGTAGTTCAAGTTAAAATAATTTGATACCAAATTGATGGCGTCTGATGACGATTAGATTATTGCGATGGTTTGACTTTTTTATTCATCAAACTTTAGTTATCTTGATATGCTCCTGATAGAAATATAAATATGGCTTGAAAAAAGCGGCCTTGAAGAATTTCCTTCTTTCCAAAAATAATGCGTTGTTTTAAGAATATTTCATTGAACTTTAAGCATAAATTTTCCTTTGGAAAATGCGGATTTCGAATCACTACCGAAATACAACAGTGGTAACGGGGATTTTAAGGAATTTTTAAAAAAAATGTTTTCGAGATTCACACGTGCATAACCTAAAAATGTCCGACATGGAGAAATTTATGAAGCAACAAGCAGAAGAAGCCAAGGCCGCAAGCGAAATTCAAGCCTAGAAACAAGCTCATGGCTTAAATACGCAACTTTTCGCAGATTAACGTTTAGGCCAATCTGGCGAAGTACAACAAGAAGCTGTAATCGATTCAAATCAACGCAAGTTCAATGAAGCTGCGAAATTAATCACACAATCACAGTTCGAGACGTGGTTCAATAGATACGAAACGTACTTGCCAGCTGAACTAACGCCACAAATGAAGATCTAGCTTGTGTTCAGCAAGTTTTCACAAGAAAACTATCAAACCTTCTGTTAAATTGTAAATGTTCATTTGTAAACATTTGTGTCATTGAAATATTTATAAGGTCAAAAATTAACATCTACTATGTATTTCGTTATTATAATAAATCTAGTACAACATTCTTCTTTTATGTATAAAAAATGACTTCCGGCATCTTGCTTTGTTCTCTTCTATAATAAATATTGTACGCTTAAGTTCGTCCTCCAATTGTTGCAAAATTAAAAATTGAAATAAAAGTGTTTTCGCACTCTAAATTTTGGATTACTGTTGTTCTTATTAAAAATCGCAAAGTACAGTCCACTGCTTGTCGCGCAATAGAGATTTTAATTGCCGAAACATTTTGATCATTTCGAGACCGGATTCTTAAAAGTGAAATGTTTAGTGGAGCAACAGCCATGTTTAATTGCGTTTTCGTCGTGTGGTCGTCGAAATATTTTCAAAATCCGCATTTTCCAAGGAAAATTTATATTTGCAGTTCAACAAAGTGTTTTCAAAATCCGCATTTTCCAAAGGAAAATTTATATTTGCAGTTCGTCGAAATATTTTCAAAATCCGCATTTTCCAAAGGAAAATTTATATTTGCAGTTCGTCGAAATACTTTCAAAATCCGCATTTTTCAAAGGAAAATTTATATTTGCAGTTCAACAAAGTGTTTTTCAAAATCCGCAGGGAAGGAAAATTTATATTTGCAGTTCGTCGAAATATTTTCAAAATCCGCATCTTCCTATGGCAATTCTAGAATATGGTCATTATGCTCTGGAATTTTGGGAAATATGCCGTACTGAGAGTTTCAGGTGTCCGTTCGTGTATCCGTCCCAAAGACAAGAAGATCTTTGTTTTCTTTTCTTTCGTCCCGCGCAGAGGTTGTTGTCACGCTAGAATCCCGCAGCCGTGTATTCGACAAAGCCTACCCTTTTTTAAGTGTTGGTTTTTAAATTAATGATAAATATAATAATAATATTCGGCGCGACACATCATTGCGGTCCAAGGCCTAGCATTGGAAGTTATCAGTGTTTTGATTAAAATAAAACACAACAAAGAAATATACTTTAATATGCCTTAATAAGAAAAACGTTGTTGCACCGTCAGTGGTGTGCTTAAGACTGACAAAACAAAAGAACACATTGAGTGTGCATGACATATAAAGAATGACAAGGGCGGGAATAATTCAAATCCATCACTCCCACTAATTATTTCGTGTCTTCGATTCCCAACATCTCTATATTCTTGGTAAACTTTTGAATTGGCAATGGCTTCGTCAACACGTCTCCAAGCTGGTCCTCACTGCATACGTAATCGATGAGAATTACCTTTGATTCATACAGCTGCCGGATAAAATGTAGCCGAACAGCGATGTGTTTGGTCCGCTGATGCAATTCAGATTTCTTGATCAACTTAATCCTGTCGACGATCCAGAATACTCGAATCCTCTTTCGGCCGTTTTATTCAAATATCGAAGAATGCGCTTAACAGCCGAAACATGCGATTGCTCAGGATTGTCCATAAATCTGCTGACTTCTCCCACTGCATACGATACGATAGCGGCAAACATAAGAGATCCAATTGCTTGCCTATACGGGAAGTCGACGCTGTCATCTTCGCACAATTAGGTCAACATGACATTGCTGTCAGCTGGAGTCGAAATGTGCTTCAAATCCTGCATGTTGAACTTTTCGACGACTTTCTTAATGTATGCTTTCTAATTGATGAAAATCGTCTTCTTCTGTCTGTTTCGATGTATCTCCATGCCATAATTACCTACGCTGCCTCGTGTCATCTCGAAATTATCTGACAGATAATTCATCACTGACTCAATCGTGTTTCTGCATTTCGATAGAACCAATCCGTCGTCCACGTACAATAATAACACGACTTTCATACCGTTGATATGGCCGCTGAACACACATGAATCTGCCTTCGACTGCACCAAGTTGAAATCACTGAGGAACTTCGTGAATTTCTTGTTCCACACTCTGCATGCTTGCTTCAACCCATATAAACTTGTCTTAAGTCGGAAAACCATGTTCTCTTCCTCCATATCTAGTCCTTTCGGTGCCTCCATAAAAATCTCTTCGTCTAGGTCACCGTTCAAAAACGCAGTCTTTATATCAAACTGCTCCATCTCCAGATCTTCTGCTGCGGCGATCGTTAGGATAGTCCGAATGGAATCGTATCGGACCACTGGTGAACACGTTTCACCATAATCAACTCCTTCTCGTTGCGAAAAAACTTTTGCGACTAGACGAGCTTTGAAAATTGGTCCAGATGGATTTGACTTCAATTTATAAACCCATCGACATCCGACGAAGTTGCGGTTCTTCGGACGTTTCACCAACTCCCATGTCGAATTCTTCTTCAGTGATTGCAGCTCATCCTTCATCGCAACTCGCCATTTAGCAGCTTCCTCGGAATTTATTGCTTCTTCATACGTGTTGGGCTCCAACACGACAGCTGAATATCCAATTACTATCAATCGATCTGGTTCGTTAACTTTCTTAGGCAAATTATAACTCATATTTTTGCGTACGTTCTCGATCTCATCCTCATCGTCATCTGCTGTCAACGTGATATCGTTTGTATCGAAGAACTCATTATCAGACATGGATGCTGTATCAAATCCATTGTCATTCGTGCCGATACACTGCGGATGCTCTTCCACGACTAGTGGCTTCTCGTTCGTTGCTCTGCCGACGATTTCTGGATCGACACTTGCTCAGTCGACAGTTGCTTCTTGACATCATCGCCATCACCGATGATATGACCCAAATGAACTCGATTCACATCTTTCTCATTTAGTTTTTTAAATTTTATTAAATATTCGCCTTTTGCAGCCTCTCGTTCTTGCGCTGGTTTGTGCGAAGCACGGTGCATTTTTCCGACATTACAGCCATTTGCGATTTGGACAAACCGCTCGACATCACACTTCTTATAATCAACGAACCATTGGATGCGAGAAGACATGTGTTATGTGGCACCTGAATTCTCAAGATTCACACAAAATATAGCATCGCAACCGCCCTTCTTACTTTCAGACGATTTGTCACCACGCTTCGGACATTCTCTTTTCCAACGACCAACTTCATGACATTTGTTGCATTTTGTTTTCTTTTTTAGCTCATCAATCGACGTTGATTGCTTCTTTCTTGTTTGCTGCTGCTTTGACTTAAATTTTGCACGGAAAGCAGCTTCCGATGGAACGTCGTCCATTTTATTCAGTTGGTCTTCTTCCAGTTGCAATCGTGCAAGTAAACTGTCAAACGTTCTAGTCTCTTTGATATTGTACCAGACAGTCTTGAAATTACGATATTTCGGCTTCAAACTGCTAATGATGCGCACCATTTTTATGTTCTCTGATCATTTTTCACCTTGGTCTACGATTTCATGTGCCATTCGGCTCGCTTTTGACACAAACTGACTGATTCGTCATGTCATTCGAGCATGTATATTTTTCACATAAATAGAGGGGACCTACAATTTACTGCCGGATCCGAACGGCGAATTGAGAAGCTTTATGTGCCAAGTTATTACTCTCGGATGTGTGTCAGACTTTCGCAAGAGGTGGGACACCGTTAAAAATACATTTGGTGCTACTGGAATTCGAACCACGAACCTCTTGCTCAGAAGCCATGCTCTTATCCACTGAGCCTTGGCGACGCTGAGAAATATGAAATTTCAATAGTTAATTAATTGAATTTCTATATATATATATATATATAAGGTCATCTAAAGGGATTAAACCATATCAAATCGATTTCTTTGAATCCGGATATCATTTCTTTGATCATTTTACAATATATTAATACAATTACTAAATTATCTATTTATATATTTTTACTAAAGAGGAAACTAAGCAAATTTTTTTTCTCAGTTTTCTCTCCTTTTATTTTGTCGATTTGGGCATAATCGCTTTTAAATCGTCACACAAAAGCAAAAGGCGAAAAATTTAAGAAAAAGTAGCTTCTCGCCTTTTTTGCAAAATCCCTGTTCAGGACTTATTAATGACGAAATCATAAAATCCTGTTCCACATCATTTCTTAACCTCATTATTTATTACTTCGCGTATACTCATTATTATGTCGTTGTAAATAAAATATTCAAATATAGTGACCGTCTAATTTGCCTTAAGCCAAGGAAAAATATTTCTCACAATGTGCTATGCAATAATAACTACATTTCTGACCGTTCAATTCGGGTCATATTGGACGGTTTCAAATCCAGTATTTACCGCATAAAAGCCGGTGTTCCCCAAGGCACTGTCAGTGACCGCGAGTGCAAAATATTAAAATCGAGTGAATGCCTGTAATTAAATGGTTTTGGGGTTTTCCTGTTTTCATTCATAAGTTTACTATTTTCAGAATATCATTAAAAAGTTCATCCAAATCTTTTTTCATTTATAAAGTGACATTTGATTGCAATTACGAAATTTCGGGACTTACCTGTTTTCACTATATCACTAAAAAGGTCATCCAGGCAGTCATTTAGACGCCTTTTTTACTGTCCTTAATTAGTTTTTTAATAATAGCCGCAGTCGGTAATTTGTTAATGAAAAAATAAACAAAACAGGCAAAACCGTCTGCAGAGGATCTATCCCTTACCATTTTCAGCAAATGTTTAATACACCAAACACATACACCAAATCCTAAGAATTTATGATTCTGCTTAAAACACTTACAGCCAAAACTAAAAATCCGATCGAAATAAAAATTACGCAGATATTTAAAGTGGGCTATAATCAAAACCATCTTTATAGAAAGCCCAACTGTTCCGATCGTACACAGATCCATGTTTAGATTTATCCCAAACGTATTTGTATTAGTAATCAACTAAAGAGCAAAATCCATATATAATTTTTCTGTTTTCCTCTGCCTCATCTTACGTTTCTCGCTCTTTGCGACTGCTTATTTTTTGTACACTGTATTCACATCCCACAAACAAAGACGCGTTTGGTAATGTTCATTGCATTAGTGTGCATACAGTTGAGCATACAGCTTTGGTTTGGATTTTGCACACAGCGAGTCGGCTTTTTGTGCGACTTTTGACGAAAACGAGAAAAAGCGATTTTGCACTACGGGAGTTAATACTCACTCTTGCTTTTATTTTCGACCTTTCATAGCACATGGTGAGAAATTGAATATTGAGTATTACAAAGGAATGAAACCCGATTTTATGATTTCGTCATCATTAATAATGTGCCAATTTGTTCCCGATGGTCTGCCATATTCGTAAAAATTAACTTAAAAAATAAACCCGATTTTATTCAGGCCATACACGCCTGTGTAAATCCGATTAGGAAATTAACATGAACAGTTTTAATTTTAGGCGTGACAACTTCTCACTAAAAGGTACATGTTCAAAAAGTAAAATGTTATGAGAGACACTGTTATGAGACACTGGTAAGTCAGGCACTGTTAAATGAGACACTGTTAAGTGAGACGTTGATATGAGACACTGCTAAGTGAGACACTGCTATTAGACTCTATTAAGAGAGACACTGTGAAATGTCACTATTTTGGGAACTAAGCCAATTCTCAAGCGATTTGTATGAAATTCGGAATGTACGACTAAGATGCGACTATAAGACTTCTTCCTATGGAAATTCTGGAATATGATCAGTATTGTCTGGAATTTCTGGAACAAAGCAATTTTTTAAGCGAATATAAGACGTGTTCATATGGAAATTCTGGATTATGATCATTATGGTCTGGAATTTCTGAAACAAAGCAATTTTCAAGCTATTCGCATGAAATTTGGAATGTAGGACTAAGATGTGACTATAAGATTTCTTCCTATGGAGATTCTGGAATATGATCATTATTGTCTGGAATTTCTGGAACAAAGCCATTTTTCAAGCGATTCGCATGAAATTTGGAATGTAGGACGAAGATGTGACTATAAGATTTCTTCATATGGAGATTCAGGAATATGATCATTATTGTCTGGAATTTCGGGAACAAAGCAATTTTTTAAGCGATTCGCATGAAATTCGAAATGTAGGACTAACATGTGACTATAAGATTTCTTCCTATGGAGATTCTGGAATATGATCATTATTGTCTGGAATTTCGGGAACAAAGCAATTTTTTAAGCGATTCGCATGAAATTCGGAATGATGGACTGAGATGCGACTATAAGATTTCTTCCCATGGAACTTCTGGAATATGATCATTATTGTCTGGAATTTCGGGAACAAAGCAATTTTTTAAGCGATTCGCATGAAATTCGAAATGTAGGACTAACATGTGACTATAAGATTTCTTCTTATGGAGATTCTGGAATATGATCATTATTGTCTGGAATTTCGGGAACAAAGCAATTTTTTAAGCGATTCGCATGAAATTCGAAATGTAGAACTAACATGTGACTATAAGATTTCTTCCTATGGAGATTCTGGAATATGATCATTATGGTCAGGAATTTCGAGAACAAAGCTATTCGCAAGAAATTCGCTATGTACGACTTGTTGAAACTCGGTAGTAATACGAATGAGGTACAAGTTAAATGATATTTTATTAGCATTAACTCTATAAAATATAAATCAAGACTCTTACCTAAATGATATTTTAATAGGACTTAACTCTATGAAATATAAGTCAAGACTAAAGGTCGAGACTTATTTGGTGAGAATAAAAGAAAAAGAGATAGAGATAGAATAAAAGGAGAGGAATATAGATCTGTTTCTCCAAACTTTTCCCCCTATAAAATCTGACGAAGTCATCCAAATATCGTGGTGGAATGCTAGCATTAGCTCGTTCGGTTCGTTTCGGAGCTGGTCCCTCTCTGGATGTTTCATTCCTAAGTTATATGTTGGTGTTTGACGATAGTTGAACAGGAACTTTCCAGCTTCTGGTCGACGTTTAATTTTTCCTTCTTTATACCTGTTTTTACTAGATTAACGAATCGCTCGGCAAGACCATTCGACTTAGGATTGTAAGGAGCGGTTCTGATGTGATCAGTTCTATTTGACTCGAAGAAATCTTTGAATTCTTGTGAGTTGAATTGTGCCCCATTGTCCGATCTATTGTTTTGCAGTCACCTTAGCGGGAGAAAGCATCGTTTAGCAATTCTATGGTTTTTGCTGAGGTTGTTGATTTGGTTCTGAAGACTTCAGGCCATTTGCTGTAGGCATCGCCGATTACAAAGAAGAATTCTACATTTAATGGTCCATCTAGTCAATGTGAATTCGTGACCATGGTTCATTCGGTATATCCCAAGGTTTTAATTTATATTTAATCGGTGATTTTCTGGAAACAGCACAAGCTTTGCAAGTTCTGACTTTCTTCTCGATATCTTTGTTAATCGAGGGCCAGAAAAATTCATCTTGAGCGAGGAGTTTCATGCGACCTTCGTCTGGATGGCCTTCGTGGAGCTCTTCCAGAATTTTCTCGCGTAAATTTGATGGAGCCGTAGAAAATGCAACCTCTGATTGTGTTTATAGGTTTTGCTTGAGTTGGCCAAGAATTTGTGCTATCGAGGAATCCTCGTAGCTCTTTCCTGTGATGAATTTTCCGTAGTCATTGACTGATCCTAGGAGCGATCGGAGCTGTGATACGTCTTTTGGAGTCGGAAGTTCTTTGATGGCTGTCAGCTTGTCCGGATGTGTTTTATTTCACTCTAATCGATGATGTGACCACAAAACTCACACTCTTCTTACCGAACTCGCATTTTTCCAACCGTATTCTCTGATGCGCTCCATGGCTTTGAATATTTGCTGCTCGTGATCTTGTTCGTCGACTCCAGCAATAATAATGTCGTCGATGAAACCGTTAACTGTGATGCCAGCGAGCATTGTGTTCACATTTTCTGGAAAATGCCAGGAGCTGTCTTCTTGTTGCAGTCGGTTGACGTTGATAAGGCCGATGTGAGTATTGTGAGTACATAGCACTCAGCGTACTCTTCAACTCCATTCGGCACATGGAAAACTTCCAAGCAGCAGAACTTCATCTCCAAATGCGCTGCCTGCTAGTTTTGAGATACTCTGGCGGGTTGGTTTTCCAAGGCGGCTCCAGTTTACTTTCGAGATGATCGTTATGTCGAAGCTGTATCGACTTCACGCTCGCGCCGTTGATCTTTGGTTCAACAAACTTGCGTTGCGTGGCATTGTTGACTTCACTTACTTGATTGACTTGAAGGCTTGCTTCTTGAGATTTTTGTTGGCTCTTTCGACCTGTTGCTTTATATAATCTTTAAAACTTTGACAGTGACCAGCTTTTTAATTTAAGCTCTTGCATTTTCCGCAGGTCTCTGCTTTGAAAGGACAATTGAATACTCGGTGCTGATCACCGCACGCTGGACAGGTTCGAGCTTTCTTTTGAAAAGTGCTAGTTCTGCCAGATGATGCTTTCTTTTTCTGCTGGACTGCTTTGACTTCGCACGATCAAGGTGTTTCGGCAATTAAAATCTTTATTGCGCGACCAGCAGTGGGCTGTATATTGCGATTTTTAATAAGAACAACAGTAATCAAAAATTTAGAGTGCGAAAACACTTTTATTTCAATTTTTAATTTTGCAACAACTGGAGGACGAACTTAAGCGTACAATATTTATTATAGAAGAGAACAAAGCAAGATGCCGGAAGTCATTTTTTATACATAAAAGAAAAATGTTGTACAAGATTTATTATAATAACGAAATACGTAGTAGATGTTTATTTTTGACATTATAAATATTTCAATAACACAAATGTTTACAAATGAACATTTACAATTTAAAATTCCGGCCATCATGAAATTTTTTTTTTTTTTAGAAACTATTTTAAAATTAATAATTAACATATAATAAAATAACAATCTCTTTATTTTCAGCGACAGTATTATTATTTTTGAATAAGAAAGAAAAGGAAAAAGAAAAGCATTTATACAACGAAAGTGAATTATATGATTTTGGTTAAATTGGCTTGAATAGACACTTCTTCTATTGGAAGAACAGATATTTTCGTAATTGCTCTCTTAAAATCTTTATTAATGGTTTTTACAGTCACAGCATGCACAAAATTATCTTTTCCCGGATAAGTCTGTATAATTCGACCTATGATCCACTTCAGAGGTGGAACAATATCCTCATTAAGAAGGACCAGGGTACCGACATGAACATTTGAAGTGGCCTGTGGCCATTTTTGACGAGGTTGTAGTTCTGAAAGATACTCCGTTGACCATCGCTCCCAGAATTTTTGAAAATTGTATTGGAGCCGTTGGTATCTTGCCAAACGATTAAAATCCAAATGTTGCAAAGATGGTTCGGGAAGTAAATTGAGGGGTCTTCTAATAAGGAAGTGGCCTGGAGTCAGTGCAGATAAATCTGATGGATCGTTCGCGGTAACGCTCGTAGATCTCATCATTATAGAGTATCCGGAATCGTCCTTCCTCAAATACGGGGCCAACAATTCTCCGTAAGACTTTTCTTTCGAACGCGGCTAAGAGGTCAGAATGCTTTTTGCTAAGCACCCAAGTCTCGGATCCATATGTAAGTACTGGTATGACCATTGTCTTATATATCAGCAGCTTGGATGTTATGGTTAAGTTCCTGGGTTTAAAGAGTCTTTACAGGCTATAGTAGGCTTTGTTGGCTTTAAGCAACCGTGCGCGTATTTCTGGTTACATGCTGTTATAGGCTGCTATGGTTGACCCGAGATAGTTAAAGGATTGCACTACTTCAAATTCGCGCTCCACTATCTGAATTGAGGGACCAATGTTGGATCTTCTACTCGCAGACGTGGCCACCATGCACTTTGTTTTGCTCTCATTTATGTGCAGCCCCAGATTTCGTGCCGCCTGCTCTATCTGGATGAAAGCTTCCTGTACAGCTCTTTGGTTTCTACCAACGATGTCAATATCGTCAATATGGACTTATAGGGGATTGTTCCTCTCGCCGTTACGTCAGAGTCTCGGATCACTTTCTCCAACGCCAGGTTGAAGAGGACGCAGACCAGTCCGAATTCTCTCATGGCTTTATAAAGTTCTACTCTGGCTATGCTATCATAGGCGGCTTTAAAGTCTACAAAAATATGGTGTAGTGAGTTTTGAAAATCTATACATTTTTCTATCACCTGCCTTGGGGTGTAAATCTGATCAGTTGTTGATTTCCCTGGGATGAAGCCACACTGGTATGGACCATTGATGACTTTAGCGTATGGGGCTATCCTGTCTTGAAGGATGGAGGAGAAAATCTTATACGCGGTACTCAACAACGTTATACCACGGTAATTGCTACATTTTGTGATATCTCCCTTCTTATGTATGGGGCACAGGATGCCTCTTCACCAGTCTTCTTCCCATACTTTCACTATTATTTCATGAATTTCTTGGTGTAATGTGGGGCCTCCTATTTTTATCAGTTCCGCTGGGATCCCATCAGATCCCGGGGCCTTATTATTTTTGAGCCGATTTATCGCTCTGCTAACTTCGACTATGCTTGGTGGCGGCAGTATAGTATGATCTTCGATCATTGGTGGAGCCTCCAATTCCTCAGTTAGCTGGCCATTTAGCAAATCATGACAGTGCTCTTCCCATCGCTCTAAGATGCCTTTAAGATCAGCGATCAGATTACCCTCTTTGTCCTTGCAGTATGTGCAACGCGGTGTATATTGCGTAATACTGCGGACCCTTTGGTAAAACTTCCGCGCCTGGTACGGTCCTTGCTCTATGTACTGTTCCAGTTCACGGACGAGATTCTTCTCCCAGGCTGCTTTCTTTCACCGGTGAACTGTTTTTTCATATCTTCTGAGCTCTTTATATTCATCGTCGCGTGCCCGCGTTCTATGAGATTGTTGCATTGCTCGGTACGCAACATTCTTACGTTCAGTCGCTAGCTTACATTCGTCATCGAACCAGTCGTTTCGATCTCTACGACTACTGCCTAAGATGGAGTCAGCAGTACTAATGACAGTATTTTTAAGGCGTGTCCATTTCTCTTTTTTTTTTTATAATGTACACATGCTAAAGGGGTTTGCACCCTTATAATGCTTAGCACAGCGTGAGCGTTAGAAAATTAGGGAGAGGAAAAGATGAGATGTCTATGCACGCGTGTCTTAACGACTGCAGATCATAAAAATGCGGAAACACAGAATCAGGCAAATCATTCCATATAACTATCGTGCGGCTAAAGAAGGAATCTCTGAATTGGTTAGTACTTCCGAAGATAGGCTTAATGGTAGACCCGTGAGCTCGAGTTGAGGCACGGGTATTACGGATGGGTTGGAGAATAGGCGGGATGCATCTGGATATCTCTTTTGAACACCGCTTGTGGAAAAAGCGATAAAACAGTGACAGGCAGGAAACATTCCTACGATGTTCAAGCGATTCGATTTTTTTCGCGATATGGACTTCACCAATAAGTTTTAACGCGCATTTCTGAACTCTGTCTAGTAGATGCAATGTGGTCTTGGGGGCACCTGCCCAGACAATACAATTGTATTCGAGTTTAGGGCAAATATACGCCTTGTAAATAGTAGCCAGATCTGAAGGAGTGAAGTACATCTTGCACCGTTTTAGGAAACCTAAACATCTCGCACATTTTTGGCGAGGTCCACCGCATCTCCTGAAATGCTGTTAAGTCAGCATTATATATGTACATGGTATCGGCTAGCTGCTGTGCAGCTCGAGCTCTATACAGTGAGCGTACGTTCCATGAGAAAATTCTTAAATCGTTTAGCCGTTTTCGTTGCCGTGGTCGTCGTCGTTCATCAGTGTATCCGAGGCTGATTTTGGGTTCCGTAATAATAATTTTTTACAGGCGAGGTTATTGGCCTCGCGCCAACCTTACTTTTAAGGGACAAACCCGACCATTCAGCTTTTCCTGCATTGGAGGAAAATTACCAGCGGCCACCACGTGGAGGTTTGATCGCACTTCCACCAGTCAGGGATAGTTACGGCCACATGCAATTCTAGAACATTCTGTGTTATTCCCCCTATTTCTGCTGATGGCTGACCGCCAATTAAGTAGCATACGTTTCAGTAAATTTTTGGCGCTTTTTACAGCGGCTTCCCACAAACCACCGAAATGTGGGGATCGGAGAGGAATTGTACGCCAACGGATGCCTTCTTCAGTGCAATACTTTAATACCTCATATTTATGAAGTTGTGAATCAAAAAGTTGTTGCAATTCTCGTAAATTTCCTTGAGCACCCACAAAATTTGTAGCATTATCACTAAAAATATTAGAACATCGTCCTCTTCGAGAAACAAATTGCCTGAGAGCTTGTAAACAAGAATTAGTCGGCAGATCTTGAACAACTTCTAAGTGAGTCGCCTTTGTAGAATAAATAAAAACAGCAATATATGCTTTTGTAACAACGCTAGAACGAGTTTGTGAATGTTAAACGGACCACAATAGTCAATGCCAACATTGTCAAAAGCACAAGATGGTTGAACACGTTCGGAAGGTAATTCACCCATTAGTTGGTAAATTGACGTCGGTTTTGTTCGAAAACATAGAATGCAATCGTGGACTATTTTCCTACATAATCGTCTACCGCCGATTATCCAAAACCGTTGTCGTAACGAGGATAGCAAAGCTTGAGGTCCAGCGTCCTGATATGTTCATTACGAGCTAATAACGTTGTAAACATATGGTTGGACGGAAGAAGAATTGGACGTTTTTGATTATACATCAAGGAAGAATTTTTTAGCCGGCCACCAACGCGTAATGTGCCGGTGTCGTCGATAAATGGTTTTAGTTTTAAGATTGAACTTTGCTTATTAAGTAATTTATTAGCGTTAAGCACTTTGAGTTCTTTACTATATACTGTAGACTGAATAGATTTTACTAACCCGTTAAGAACATTTTCAGTTTCCTGAGGTGATATATCATCATAGTTGCGATTTTCAGCTTTTAGTTTTGTATTTTGGCAAAATCGTGAACATAAGGCGGAAATGCGAAGCAATTTATTTAGATCCGAATAACGCTGTATAAGATAGGTTTGCGGTTCATTTATTTCTAATAATGTTTTAGATTTGGAATATTCATTATCATCTGAAAACGCTAGTTCTTCGCCCTGTAATAAAAATGGACCATTCTCTTTTCCAACTACCAACTTCATGACATTTGTTGCATTTTGTTTTCTTTTTTAGCTCATCAATCGACGTTGATTGCTTCTTTCTTCCATGCAGCAGAACTTCATCTCCAAATGCGCTGCCTGCTAGTTTTGAGATACTCTGGCGGGTTGGTTTTCCAAGGCGGCTCCAGTTTACTTTCGAGATGATCGTTATGTCGAAGCTGTATCGACTTCACGCTCGCGCCGTTGATCTTTGGTTCAACAAACTTGCGTTGCGTGGCATTGTTGACTTCACTTACTTGATTGACTTGAAGGCTTGCTTCTTGAGATTTTTGTTGGCTCTTTCGACCTGTTGCTTTATATAATCTTTAAAACTTTGACAGTGACCAGCTTTTTAATTTAAGCTCTTGCATTTTCCGCAGGTCTCTGCTTTGAAAGGACAATTGAATACTCGGTGCTGATCACCGCACGCTGGACAGGTTCGAGCTTTCTTTTGAAAAGTGCTAGTTCTGCCAGATGATGCTTTCTTTTTCTGCTGGACTGCTTTGACTTCGCACGATCAAGGTGTTTCGGCAATTAAAATCTTTATTGCGCGACCAGCAGTGGGCTGTTATTGCGATTTTTAATAAGAACAACAGTAATCAAAAATTTAGAGTGCGAAAACACTTTTATTTCAATTTTTAATTTTGCAACAACTGGAGGACGAACTTAAGCGTACAATATTTATTATAGAAGAGAACAAAGCAAGATGCCGGAAGTCAATACGTAGTAGATGTTTATTTTTGGCATTATAAATATTTCAATAACACAAATGTTTACAAATGAACATTTACAATTTAAAATTCCGGCCATCATGAAATTTTTTTTTTTTTTTAGAAACTATTTTAAAATTAATAATTAACATATAATAAAATAACAATCTCTTTATTTTCAGCGACAGTATTATTATTTTTGAATAAGAAAGAAAAGGAAAAAGAAAAGCATTTATACAACGAAAATGAATTATATGATTTTTTTTTTTTTTTTTTTTTTTATATAGAGACTTATTGCCAAGGGATGACTCCCTGAAGGACTTACGTCACGGCAATAAGTTGGGCTAAGCCCTTTATTAAATTCAAAATAAAATAAAAATCGAAAGAATGTGATTTACAATATATCACATTCCTCACGTTTGTAGCCGGTTTCAATTTATTTTCTCAGAATTCTCCTTGATTCATTGGAAAAGCAATACGAAAAACGAACACGAATTTAGAACGACGCGAGTCCAAATACTTTTATCAATGAATCATGGTCAGGGAAAACTACAAAAAACCTTGACCAAGAAAATATTACAAATTATAAAAATAATTTAAAAAATACTGATAAACAATTTTTTTTTTTTTTTTTTTTTTTTTTTTTTTTTTTTATATATTAAGAAACAACTTATGAATACTTTAACCATCATCCTTCAAGAACTTGTTAACGGCTAATTTGAATGCCTGCAGATTATAAGATTAAGATTTAAGATTTTGGTTAAATTGGCTTGAATAGACACTTCTTCTATTGGAAGAACAGATATTTTCGTAATTGCTCTCTTAAAATCTTTATTAATGGTTTTTACAGTCACAGCATGCACAAAATTATCTTTTCCCGGATAAGTCTGTATAATTCGACCTATGATCCACTTCAGAGGTGGAACAATATCCTCATTAAGAAGGACCAGGGTACCGACATGAACATTTGAAGTGGCCTGTGGCCATTTTTGACGAGGTTGTAGTTCTGAAAGATACTCCGTTGACCATCGCTCCCAGAATTTTTGAAAATTGTATTGGAGCCGTTGGTATCTTGCCAAACGATTAAAATCCAAATGTTGCAAAGATGGTTCGGGAAGTAAATTGAGGGGTCTTCTAATAAGGAAGTGGCCTGGAGTCAGTGCAGATAAATCTGATGGATCGTTCGCGGTAACGCTCGTAGATCTCATCATTATAGAGTATCCGGAATCGTCCTTCCTCAAATACGGGGCCAACAATTCTCCGTAAGACTTTTCTTTCGAACGCGGCTAAGAGGTCAGAATGCTTTTTGCTAAGCACCCAAGTCTCGGATCCATATGTAAGTACTGGTATGACCATTGTCTTATATATCAGCAGCTTGGATGTTATGGTTAAGTTCCTGGGTTTAAAGAGTCTTTACAGGCTATAGTAGGCTTTGTTGGCTTTAAGCAACCGTGCGCGTATTTCTGGTTACATGCTGTTATAGGCTGCTATGGTTGACCCGAGATAGTTAAAGGATTGCACTACTTCAAATTCGCGCTCCACTATCTGAATTGAGGGACCAATGTTGGATCTTCTACTCGCAGACGTGGCCACCATGCACTTTGTTTTGCTCTCATTTATGTGCAGCCCCAGATTTCGTGCCGCCTGCTCTATCTGGATGAAAGCTTCCTGTACAGCTCTTTGGTTTCTACCAACGATGTCAATATCGTCAATATGGACTTATAGGGGATTGTTCCTCTCGCCGTTACGTCAGAGTCTCGGATCACTTTCTCCAACGCCAGGTTGAAGAGGACGCAGACCAGTCCGAATTCTCTCATGGCTTTATAAAGTTCTACTCTGGCTATGCTATCATAGGCGGCTTTAAAGTCTACAAAAATATGGTGTAGTGAGTTTTGAAAATCTATACATTTTTCTATCACCTGCCTTGGGGTGTAAATCTGATCAGTTGTTGATTTCCCTGGGATGAAGCCACACTGGTATGGACCATTGATGACTTTAGCGTATGGGGCTATCCTGTCTTGAAGGATGGAGGAGAAAATCTTATACGCGGTACTCAACAACGTTATACCACGGTAATTGCTACATTTTGTGATATCTCCCTTCTTATGTATGGGGCACAGGATGCCTCTTCACCAGTCTTCTTCCCATACTTTCACTATTATTTCATGAATTTCTTGGTGTAATGTGGGGCCTCCTATTTTTATCAGTTACGCTGGGATCCCATCAGATCCCGAGGCCTTATTATTTTTAAGCCGATTTATCGCTCTGCTAACTTCGACTATGCTTTGTGGCGGCAGTATAGTATGATCTTCGATCATTGGTGGAGCCTCCAATTCCTCAGTTAGCTGGCCATTTAGCAAATCATGACAGTGCTCTTCCCATCGCTCTAAGATGCCTTTAAGATCAGCGATCAGATTACCCTCTTTGTCCTTGCAGTATGTGCAACGCGGTGTATATTGCGTAATACTGCGGACCCTTTGGTAAAACTTCCGCGCCTGGTACGGTCCTTGCTCTATGTACTGTTCCAGTTCACGGACGAGATTCTTCTCCCAGGCTGCTTTCTTTCGCCGGTGAACTGTCTTTTGGCATAACTTCTTCTTCCCATACTTGCACTATTATTTCATGAATTGCTTGTGGTATTGTGGGGCCTACTATTTTTACCAGTTCCGCTGCGATTCCATCAGATCCCGGGGCCTTATTATTTTTGAGCCGATTTATCGCTCTGCTAACTTCGACTATGCTTGGTGGCGGCAGTATAGTATGATCTTCGATCATTGGTAGAGCCTCCAATTCCTCAGTTAGCTGGCCATTTAACAACTCATGAAAGTGCTCTTCCCATCGCTCTAAGATGCCTTTAAGATCGGCGATCAGATTACCCTCTTTGTCCTTGCAGTATGTGCAACCCGGTGTGTATTGCGTCATACCGCGGACCCTTTGGTATAACTTCCGCGCCTGTGGCGGTCCTTGCTCTCTGTACTGTTCCAGTTCACGGACGAGATTCCTCTCCCAGGCTGCTTTCTTTCACCGGTGAACTGTTTTTTCATATCTTCTGAGCTCTTTATTTTCATCCTCGCGTGCCCGCGTTCTATGAGATTGTTGCATTACTCGGTACGCAACATTCTTACGTTCAGTCGCTAGCTTACATTCGTCATCGAACCAGTCGTTTCGATCTCTACGACTACTGCCTAAGATGGAGTCAGCAGTACTAATGACAGTATTTTTAAGGCGTGTCCATTTCTCTTTTTTTTTTATAATGTACACATGCTAAAGGGGTTTGCACCCTTATAATGCTTAGCACAGCGTGAGCGTTAGAAAATTAGGGAGAGGAAAAGATGAGATGTCTATGCACGCGTGTCTTAAACGACTGCAGATCATAAAAATGCGGAAACACAGAATCAGGCAAATCATTCCATATAACTATCGTGCGGCTAAAGAAGGAATCTCTGAATTGGTTAGTACTTCCGAAGATAGGCTTAATGGTAGACCCGTGAGCTCGAGTTGAGGCACGGGTATTACGGATGGGTTGGAGAATAGGCGGGATGCATCTGGATATTTCTTTTGAACACCGCTTGTGGAAAAAGCGATAAAACAGTGACAGGCAGGAAACATTCCTACGATGTTCAAGCGATTCGATTTTTTTCGCGATATGGACTTCACCAATAAGTTTTAACGCGCATTTCTGAACTCTGTCTAGTAGATGCAATGTGGTCTTGGGGGCACCTGCCCAGACAATACAATTGTATTCGAGTTTAGGGCAAATATACGCCTTGTAAATAGTAGCCAGATCTGAAGGAGTGAAGTACATCTTGCACCGTTTTAGGAAACCTAAACATCTCGCACATTTTTGGCGAGGTCCACCGCATCTCCTGAAATGCCGTTAAGTCAGCATTATATATGTACATGGTATCGGCTAGCTGCTGTGCAGCTCGAGCTCTATACAGTGAGCGTACGTTCCATGAGAAAATTCTTAAATCGTTTAGCCGTTTTCGTTGCCGTGGTCGTCGTCGTTCATCAGTGTATCCGAGGCTGATTTTGGGTTCCGTAATAATAATTTTTTACAGGCGAGGTTATTGGCCTCGCGCCAACCTTACTTTGAAGGGACAAACCCGATCATTCAGCTTTTCCTGCATTGGAGGAAAATTACCAGCGGCCACCACGTGGAGGTTTGATCGCACTTCCACCAGTCAGGGATAGTTACGGCCACATGCAATTCTAGAACATTCTGTGTTATTCCCCCTATTTCTGCTGATGGCTGACCGCCAATTAAGTAGCATACGTTTCAGTAAATTTTTGGCGCTTTTTACAGCGGCTTCCCACAAACCACCGAAATGTGGGGATCGGAGAGGAATTGTACGCCAACGGATGCCTTCTTCAGTGCAATACTTTAATACCTCATATTTATGAAGTTGTGAATCAAAAAGTTGTTGCAATTCTCGTAAATTTCCTTGAGCACCCACAAAATTTGTAGCATTATCACTAAAAATATTAGAACATCGTCCTCTTCGAGAAACAAATCGCCTGAGAGCTTGTAAACAAGAATAAGTCGGCAGATCTTGAACAACTTCTAAGTGAGTCGCCTTTGTAGAATAAATAAAAACAGCAATATATGCTTTTGTAACAACGCTAGAACGAATTTGTGAATGTTAAACGGACCACAATAGTCAATGCCAACATTGTCAAAAGCACAAGATGGTTGAACACGTTCGGAAGGTAATTCACCCATTAGTTGGTAAATTGACGTCGGTTTTGTTCGAAAACATAGAATGCAATCGTGGACTATTTTCCTACATAATCGTCTACCGCCGATTATCCAAAACCGTTGTCGTAACGAGGATAGCAAAGCTTGAGGTCCAGCGTCCTGATATGTTCATTACGAGCTAATAACGTTGTAAACATATGGTTGGACGGAAGAAGAATTGGACGTTTTTGATTATACATCAAGGAAGAATTTTTTAGCCGGCCACCAACGCGTAATGTGCCGGTGTCGTCGATAAATGGTTTTAGTTTTAAGATTGAACTTTGCTTATTAAGTAATTTATTAGCGTTAAGCACTTTGAGTTCTTTACTATATACTGTAGACTGAATAAATTTTACTAACCCGTTAAGAACATTTTCAGTTTCCTGAGGTGATATATCATCATAGTTGCGATTTTCAGCTTTTAGTTTTGTATTTTGGCAAAATCGTGAACATAAGGCGGAAATGCGAAGCAATTTATTTAGATCCGAATAACGCTGTATAAGATAGGTTTGCGGTTCATTTATTTCTAATAATGTTTTAGATTTGGAATATTCATTATCATCTGAATACGCTAGCGTTTTCTTCGCCCTGTAATAAAAATGGAGGACCATTCTCTTTTCAAACTACCAACTTCATGACATTTGTTGCATTTTGTTTTCTTTTTTAGCTCATCAATCGACGTTGATTGCTTCTTTCTTCCATGCAGCAGAACTTCATCTCCAAATGCGCTGCCTGCTAGTTTTGAGATACTCTGGCGGGTTGGTTTTCCAAGGCGGCTCCAGTTTACTTTCGAGATGATCGTTATGTCGAAGCTGTATCGACTTCACGCTCGCGCCGTTGATCTTTGGTTCAACAAACTTGCGTTGCGTGGCATTGTTGACTTCACTTACTTGATTGACTTGAAGGCTTGCTTCTTGAGATTTTTGTTGGCTCTTTCGACCTGTTGCTTTATATAATCTTTAAAACTTTGACAGTGACCAGCTTTTTAATTTAAGCTCTTGCATTTTCCGCAGGTCTCTGCTTTGAAAGGACAATTGAATACTCGGTGCTGATCACCGCACGCTGGACAGGTTCGAGCTTTCTTTTGAAAAGTGCTAGTTCTGCCAGATGATGCTTTCTTTTTCTGCTGGACTGCTTTGACTTCGCACGATCAAGGTGTTTCGGCAATTAAAATCTTTATTGCGCGACCAGCAGTGGGCTGTTATTGCGATTTTTAATAAGAACAACAGTAATCAAAAATTTAGAGTGCGAAAACACTTTTATTTCAATTTTTAATTTTGCAACAACTGGAGGACGAACTTAAGCGTACAATATTTATTATAGAAGAGAACAAAGCAAGATGCCGGAAGTCATTTTTTATACATAAAAGAAAAATGTTGTACAAGATTTATTATAATAACGAAATACGTAGTAGATGTTTATTTTTGACATTATAAATATTTCAATAACACAAATGTTTACAAATGAACATTTACAATTTAAAATTCCGGCCATCATGAATTTTTTTTTTTTTTTTAGAAACTATTTTAAAATTAATAATTAACATATAATAAAATAACAATCTCTTTATTTTCAGCGACAGTATTATTATTTTTTAATAAGAAAGAAAAGGAAAAAGAAAAGCATTTATACAACGAAAGTGAATTATATGATTTTGGTTAAATTGGCTTGAATAGACACTTCTTCTATTGGAAGAACAGATATTTTCGTAATTGATCTCTTAAAATCTTTATTAATGGTTTTTACAGTCACAGCATGCACAAAATTATCTTTTCCCGGATAAGTCTGTATAATTCGACCTATGATCCACTTCAGAGGTGGAACAATATCCTCATTAAGAAGGACCAAGGTACCGACATGAACATTTGAAGTGGCCTGTGGCCATTTTTGACGAGGTTGTAGTTCTGAAAGATACTCCGTTGACCATCGCTCCCAGAATTTTTGAAAATTGTATTGGAGCCGTTGGTATCTTGCCAAACGATTAAAATCCAAATGTTGCAAAGATGGTTCGGGAAGTAAATTGAGGGGTCTTCTAATAAGGAAGTGGCCTGGAGTCAGTGCAGATAAATCTGATGGATCGTTCGCGGTAACGCTCGTAGATCTCATCATTATAGAGTCTCCGGAATCGTCCTTCCTCACATACGGGGCCAACAATTCTCCGTAAGACTTTTCTTTCGAACGCGGCTAAGAGGTCAGAATGCTTTTTGCTAAGCACCCAAGTCTCGGATCCATATGTAAGTACTGGTATGACCATTGTCTTATATATCAGCAGCTTGGATGTTATGGTTAATTTCCTGGGTTTAAAGAGTCTTTACAGGCTATAGTAGGCTTTGTTGGCTTTAAGCAACCGTGCGCGTATTTCTGGTTACATGCTGTTATAGGCTGCTATGGTTGACCCGAGATAGTTAAAGGATTGCACTACTTCAAATTCGCGCTCCACTATCTGAATTGAGGGACCAATGTTGGATCTTCTACTCGCAGACGTGGCCACCATGCACTTTGTTTTGCTCTCATTTATGTGCAGCCCCAGATTTCGTGCCGCCTGCTCTATCCGGATGAAAGCTTCCTGTACAGCTCTTTGGTTTCTACCAACGATGTCAATATCGTCAATATGGACTTATAGGGGATTGTTCCTCTCGCCGTTACGTCAGAGTCTCGGATCACTTTCTCCAACGCCAGGTTGAAGAGGACGCAGACCAGTCCATCCCCTTGTTGGAGCCCGTTATAGATGTTGAATGGGCTTGATAGTGATCCCGATATTTTTACTTGGCTTATAACATTGGTCATGGTCAACCTACATAGTCGTGTCAGTTTATTTGGGATGCCGAATTCTCTCATGGCTTTATAAAGTTCTACTCTGGCTATGCTATCATAGGCGGCTTTAAAGTCTACAAAAATATGGTGTAGTGAGTTTTGAAAATCTAGACATTTTTCTATCACCTGCCTTGGGGTGTAAATCTGATCAGTTGTTGATTTCCCTGGGATGAAGCCACACTGGTATGGACCATTGATGACTTTAGCGTATGGGGCTATCCTGTATTGAAGGATGGAGGAGAAAATCTTATACGCGGTACTCAACAACGTTATACCACGGTAATTGCTACATTTTGGGAGATCCCTTCTTATGTATGGGGCACAGGATGCTTCTTCACCAGTCTTCTTCCCATACTTTCACTATTATTTCATGAATTTCTTGGTGTAATGTGGGGCCTCCTATTTTTATCAGTTCCGCTGGGATCCCATCAGATCCCGGGGCCTTATTATTTTTAAGCCGATTTATCGCTCTGCTAACTTCGACTATGCTTTGTGGCGGCAGTATAGTATGATCTTCGATCATTGGTGGAGCCTCCAATTCCTCAGTTAGCTGGCCATTTAGCAACTCATGACAGTGCTCTTCCCATCGCTCTAAGATGCCTTTAAGATCAGCGATCAGATTACCCTCTTTGTCCTTGCAGTTTGTGCAACGCGGTGTATATTGCGTCATACTGCGGACCCTTTGGTAAAACTTCCGCGCCTGGTACGGTCCTTGCTCTATGTACTGTTCCAGTTCACGGACGAGATTCTTCTCCCAGGCTGCTTTCTTTCGCCGGTGAACTGTCTTTTGGCATAACTTCTTCTTCCCATACTTGCACTATTATTTCATGAATTGCTTGGGGTATTGTGGGGCCTACTATTTTTATCAGTTCCGCTGGGATTCCATCAGATCCCGGGGCCTTATTATTTTTGAGCCGATTTATCGCTCTGCTAACTTCGACTATGCTTGGTGGCGGCAGTATAGTATGATGTTCGATCATTGGTGGAGCCTCCAATTCCTCAGTTAGCTGGCCATTTAACAACTCATGAAAGTGCTCTTCCCATCGCTCTAAGATGCCTTTAAGATCGGCGATCAGATTACCCTCTTTGTCCTTGCAGTATGTGCAACCCGGTGTGTATTGCGTCATACCGCGGACCCTTTGGTAGAACTTCCGCGCCTGTGGCGGTCCTTGCTCTCTGTACTGTTCCAGTTCACGGACGAGATTCTTCTCCCAGGCTGCTTTCTTTCACCGGTGAACTGTTTTTTCATATCTTCTGAGCTCTTTATATTCATCCTCGCGTGCCCGCGTTCTATGAGATTGTTGCATTGCTCGGTACGCAACATTCTTACGTTCAGTCGCTAGCTTACATTCGTCATCGAACCAGTCGTCTCGATCTCTACGACTACTGCCTAAGATGGAGTCAGCAGTACTAATGACGGTATTTTTAAGGCGTGTCCATTTCTCTTTTTTTTTTTTTATAATGTACACATGCTAAAGGGGTTTGCACCCTTATAATGCTTAGCACAGCGTGAGCGTTAGAAAATTAGGGAGAGGAAAAGATGAGATGTCTATGCACGCGTGTCTTAAACGACTGCAGATCATAAAAATGCGGAAACACAGAATCAGGCAAATCATTCCATATAACTATCGTGCGGCTAAAGAAGGAATCTCTGAATTGGTTAGTACTTCCGAAGATAGGCTTAATGGTGGACCCGTGAGCTCGAGTTGAGGCACGGGTATTACGGATGGGTTGGAGAATAGGCGGGATGCATCTTGATATTTCTTTTGAACACCGCTTGTGGAAAAAGCGATAAAACAGTGACAGGCAGGAAACATTCCTACGATGTTCAAGCGATTCGATTTTTTTCGCGATATGGACTTCACCAATAAGTTTTAACGCGCATTTCTGAACTCTGTCTAGTAGATGCAATGTGGTCTTGGGGGCACCTGCCCAGACAATACAATTGTATTCGAGTTTAGGGCAAATATACGCCTTGTAAATAGTAGCCAGATCTGAAGGAGTGAAGTACATCTTGCACCGTTTTAGGAAACCTAAACATCTCGCACATTTTTGGCGAGGTCCACCGCATCTCCTGAAATGCTGTTAAGTCAGCATTATATATGTACATGGTATCGGCTAGCTGCTGTGCAGCTCGAGCTCTATACAGTGAGCGTACGTTCCATGAGAAAATTCTTAAATCGTTTAGCCGTTTTCGTTGCCGTGGTCGTCGTCGTTCATCAGTGTATCCGAGGCTGATTTTGGGTTCCGTAATAATAATTTTTTACAGGCGAGGTTATTGGCCTCGCGCCAACCTTACTTTGAAGGGACAAACCCGATCATTCAGCTTTTCCTGCATTGGAGGAAAATTACCAGCGGCCACCACGTGGAGGTTTGATCGCACTTCCACCAGTCAGGGATAGTTACGGCCACATGCAATTCTAGAACATTCTGTGTTATTCCCCCTATTTCTGCTGATGGCTGACCGCCAATTAAGTAGCATACGTTTTAGTAAATTTTTGGCGCTTTTTACAGCGGCTTCCCACAAACCACCGAAATGTGGGGATCGGAGAGGAATTGTACGCCAACGGATGCCTTCTTCAGTGCAATACTTTAATACCTCATATTTATGAAGTTGTGAATCAAAAAGTTGTTGCAATTCTCGTAAATTTCCTTGAGCACCCACAAAATTTGTAGCATTATCACTAAAAATATTAGAACATCGTCCTCTTCGAGAAACAAATCGCCTGAGAGCTTGTAAACAAGAATTAGTCGGCAGATCTTGAACAACTTCTAAGTGAGTCGCCTTTGTAGAATAAATAAAAACAGCAATATATGCTTTTGTAACAACGCTAGAACGAATTTGTGAATGTTAAACGGACCACAATAGTCAATGCCAACATTGTCAAAAGCACAAGATGGTTGAACACGTTCGGAAGGTAATTCACCCATTAGTTGGTAAATTGACGTCGGTTTTGTTCGAAAACATAGAATGCAATCGTGGACTATTTTCCTACATAATCGTCTACCGCCGATTATCCAAAACCGTTGTCGTAACGAGGATAGCAAAGCTTGAGGTCCAGCGTCCTGATATGTTCATTACGAGCTTATAACGTTGTAAACATATGGTTGGACGGAAGAAGAATTGGACGTTTTTGATTATACATCAAGGAAGAATTTTTTAGCCGGCCACCAACGCGTAATGTGCCGGTGTCGTCTATAAATGGTTTTAGTTTTAAGATTGAACTTTGCTTATTAAGTAATTTATTAGCGTTAAGCACTTTGAGTTCTTTACTATATACTGTAGACTGAATAGATTTTACTAACCCGTTAAGAACATTTTCAGTTTCCTGAGGTGATATATCATCATAGTTGCGATTTTCAGCTTTTAGTTTTGTATTTTGGCAAAATCGTGAACATAAGGCGGAAATGCGAAGCAATTTATTTAGATCCGAATAACGCTGTATAAGATAGGTTTGCGGTTCATTTATTTCTAATAATGTTTTAGATTTGGAATATTCATTATCATCTGAATACGCTAGCGTTTTCTTCGCCCTGTAATAAAAATGGAGGACCATTCTCTTTTCCAACTACCAACTTCATGACATTTGTTGCATTTTGTTTTCTTTTTTAGCTCATCAATCGACGTTGATTGCTTCTTTCTTGTTTGCTGCTGCTTTGACTTAAATTTTGCACTGAAAGCAGCATCCGATGGAACGTCGTCCATTTTATTCAGTTGGTCTTCTTCCAGTTGCAATCGTGCAAGTAAACTGTCCAACTTTCTAGTCTCTTTGATATTGTACCAGACAGTCTTGAAATTACGATATTTCGGCTTCAAACTGCTAATGATGCGCACCATTTTTATGTTCTCTGATCATTTTTCACCTTGGTCTACGATTTCATGTGCCATTCGGCTCGCTTTTGACACAAACTGACTGATTCGTCATCAGCCATTTTCAATGAAAAATAATCCTCATATAGGGTTATAATGCGAACCTCACTGCGTTTTTCATGAATGCTGGCCAATTTGTCTGCAATTTCCTTCGCTGTTTTGCTCATCAGAATGTGATTCGCTTGCTCACTGTCTACTGATGAAACTAAAATCGCCATCGCCTTGCCATCGTTTCTGTCGTATTGATTTTTTGCTTTGTTGGTCGCACTCGCTACGGGAACATTGCCGGCCATAACGTCCGTAAGAGCTCTGGATTTCATCACGGCATCAATCTGGAACTTCCACAATTTATAGTTTGAGCCATTCAATTTGTGGTGAATGACAGAACCACCGCTGCTCGATTTATCATCCAACAAATCCATTTTTCTTCAGTGAATTGCCACGGTACGACGACACGACTTTTATTCAACTGAGTTCGCTTGTGCAACGTTAGCACAATATGATGAAATTCGCTCGAACCTTCTAGAATTTCCAACACGTGTGGTTGTGTATTGGTTGCTCGATGCACACCCGCATACACACACATCACTTCGATGAAATAAAAAAAACGTTCACTACGTTTGCGTACGGCACGCCGGCTCGTCTTCATTAGTAGAATTACTCTTGTTTTTATTACAAATGAATTAGATTCAATTCTTAATCTTTTACTCAAATAAAAAGGCACTGTGCCCATATTGGAAGTTATCAGTGTTTTGAGTAAAATAAAACAAAACAAAGAAATATACTTTAATATGCTTTAATAAGAAAAACGTTGTTGCACCGTCAGTGGTGTGCTTAAGACTGACAAAACAAAAGAACACATTGAGTGTGCATGACTTATAAAGAATGACAAGGACGGGAATAATTTAAATCCAACACCTAGCTTCTCGCAACCATTTGTGTTGAGCATGTATATTTTTCACATAAATAGAGGGGACCTACAATTTACTGCCGGATCCGAACGGCGAATTGAGAAGCTTTATGTGCCAAGTTATTACTCTCGGATGTGTGTCAGACTTTCGCAAGAGGTGGGACACCGTTAAAAATACATTTGGTGTTACTGGAATTCGAAACACGAACCTCTTGCTCAGAAGCCATGCTCTTATCCACTGAGCCTTGGCGACGCTGAGAAATATGAAATTTCAATAGTTAATTAATTGAATTTCTATATATATATATAAGGACATCTAAAGGGATTAAACCATATCAAATCGATTTCTTTGAATCCGGATATAATTTCTTTGATCATTTTACAATATATTAATACAATTACTTAATTATCTATTTATATATTTTTACTAAAGAGGAAACTAAGCAAATTTTTTTTCTCAGTTTTCTCTCCTTTTATTTTGTCGATGTGGGCATAATCGCTTTTAAATCGTCACACAAAAGCAAAAGGCGAAAAATTTAAGAAAAAGTAGCTTCTCGCCTTTTTTGCAAAATCCCTGTTCAGGACTTATTAATGACGAAATCATAAAATCCTGTTCCACATCATTTATTAACCTCATTATTTATTACTTCGCGTATACTCATTATTATGTCATTGTAAATAAAATATTCAAATATAGTGACCGTCTAATTTGCCTTAAGCCAAGGAAAAATATTTCTCACAATGTGCTATGCAATAATAACTACGTTTCTGACCGTTCAATTCGGGTCATATTGGACGGTTTCAAATCCAGTATTTACCGCATAAACGCCGGTGTTCCCCAAGGCACTGTCAGTGACCGCGAGTGGGGTTTTCCTGTTTTCATTCATAAGTTTACTATTTTCAGAATATCATTAAAAAGTTCGTCCAAATCTTTTTTCATTTATAAAGTGACATTTGATTGCAATTACGAAATTTCGGGACTTACCTGTTTTCACTATATGACTAAAAAGGTCATCCAGGCAGTCATTTAGACGCCTTTTTTACTGTCCTTAATTAGTTTTTTAATAATAGCCGCAGTCGGTAATTTGTTAATGAAAAAATGAACAAAACAGGCAAAACCGTCTGCAGAGGATCTATCCCTTACCATTTTCAGCAAATGTTTAATACACCAAACACATAAAACGATTAATTTGCAATAAATTATAAATTCAAGTTTGGTTGCAGTATTTGCTTTGAACACCTAAACATACAAAAGACAAGGATTGCAAAAATATTTTTTTCGCCCGAGATCCTAAGAATTTATGATTCAGCTTAAAACACATACAGCCAAAACTAAAAATCCGATCGAAATAAAAATTACGCAGATATTTAAAGTGGGCTATAATCAAAACCATCTTTATAGAAAGCCCAACTGTTCCGATCGTACACAGATCCATGTTTAGATTTATCCCAAACGTATTTGTATTAGTAATCAACTAAAGAGCAAAATCCATATATAATTTTTCTGTTTTCCACTGCCTCATCTTACGTTTCTCGCTCTTTGCGACTGCTTATTTTTTGTACACTGTATTCACATCCCACAAACAAAGACGCGTTTGGTAATGTTCATTGCATTAGTGTGCATACAGTTGAGCATACAGCTTTGGTTTGGATTTTGCACACAGCGAGTCGGCTTTTTGTGTGACTTTTGGCAAAAACGAGAAAAAGCGATTTTGCACTACGGGAGTTAATACTCACTCTTGCTTTTATTTTCGACCTTTCATAGCACATGGTGAGAAATTGAATATTGAGTATTACAAAGGAATGAAACCAGATTTTATGATTTCGTCATCATTAATAATGTGCCAATTTGTTCTGCCATATTCGTAAAAATTAACTAAAAAATAAACCCGATTTTATTCAGGCCATACCTGCGCCTGTGTAAATCCGATTAGGA
The DNA here is from genome assembly GCA_947095585.1 of Nephrocerus scutellatus. Taxonomy (NCBI): domain Eukaryota; kingdom Metazoa; phylum Arthropoda; class Insecta; order Diptera; family Pipunculidae; genus Nephrocerus; species Nephrocerus scutellatus. The sequence continues at coordinate 56,872,853 of OX352761.1, read as the reverse complement.
AATTAACATGAACAGTTTTAATTTTAGGCGTAACAACTTCTCACTACAAGGTACATGTTCAAAAAGTAAAATGTTATGAGAGACACTGTTATGAGACACTGGTAAGTCAGGCACTGTTAAATGAGACACTGTTAAGTGAGACGTTGATATGAGACACTGCTAAGTGAGACACTGCTATTAGACTCTATTAAGAGAGACACTGTGAAATGTCACTATTTTGGGAACTAAGCCAATTCTCAAGCGATTTGTATGAAATTCGGAATGTACGACTAAGATGCGACTATAAGACTTCTTCCTATGGAAATTCTGGAATATGATCAGTATTGTCTGGAATTTCTGGAACAAAGCAATTTTTTAAGCGATTCGCATGAAATTCGGAATGTAGGATTCAGATGCGAATATAAGACGTGTTCATATGGAAATTCTGGATTATGATCATTATGGTCTGGAATTTCTGAAACAAAGCAATTTTTCAAGCTATTCGCATGAAATTTGGAATGTAGGACTAAGATGTGACTATAAGATTTCTTCCTATGGAGATTCTGGAATATGATCATTATTGTCTGGAATTTCTGGAACAAAGCCATTTTTCAAGCGATTCGCATGAAATTTGGAATGTAGGACGAAGATGTGACTATAAGATTTCTTCCTATGGAGATTCAGGAATATGATCATTATTGTCTGGAATTTCGGGAACAAAGCAATTTTTTAAGCGATTCGCATGAAATTCGAAATGTAGGACTAACATGTGACTATAAGATTTCTTCCTATGGAGATTCTGGAATATGATCATTATTGTCTGGAATTTCTGGAACAAAGCCATTTTTCAAGCGATTCGCATGAAATTTGGAATGTAGGACTAAGATGTGACTATAAGATTTCTTCCTATGGAGATTCTGGAATATGATCATTATTGTCTGGAATTTCGGGAACAAAGCAATTTTTTAAGCGATTCGCATGAAATTCGAAATGTAGGACTAACATGTGACTATAAGATTTCTTCCTATGGAGATTCTGGAATATGATCATTATTGTCTGGAATTTCTGGAACAAAGCCATTTTTCAAGCGATTCGCATGAAATTTGGAATGTAGGACTAAGATGTGACTATAAGATTTCTTCCTATGGAGATTCTGGAATATGATCATTATTGTCTGGAATTTCGGGAACAAAGCAATTTTTTAAGCGATTCGCATGAAATTCGAAATGTAGGACTAACATGTGACTATAAGATTTCTTCCTATGGAGATTCTGGAATATGATCATTATTGTCTGGAATTTTGGGAACAAAGCAATTTTTTAAGCGATTCGCATGAAATTCGGAATGATGGACTAAGATGCGACTATAAGATTTCTTCCCATGGAACTTCTGGAATATGATCATTATTGTCTGGAATTTCGGGAACAAAGCAATTTTTTAAGCGATTCGCATGAAATTCGAAATGTAGGACTAACATGTGACTATAAGATTTCTTCCTATGGAGATTCTGTAATATGATCATTATTGTCTGGAATTTCTGGAACAAAGCCATTTTTCAAGCGATTCGCATGAAATTTGGAATGTAGGACTAAGATGTGACTATAAGATTTCTTCCTATGGAGATTCTGGAATATGATCATTATTGTCTGGAATTTCGGGAACAAAGCAATTTTTTAAGCGATTCGCATGAAATTCGAAATATAGGACTAACATGTGACTATAAGATTTCTTCCTATGGAGATTCTGGAATATGATCATTATTGTCTGGAATTTTGGGAACAAAGCAATTTTTTAAGCGATTCGCATGAAATTCGGAATGATGGACTAAGATGCGACTATAAGATTTCTTCCCATGGAACTTCTGGAATATGATCATTATTGTCTGGAATTTCGGGAACAAAGCAATTTTTTAAGCGATTCGCATGAAATTCGAAATGTAGGACTAACATGTGACTATAAGATTTCTTCCTATGGAGATTCTGGAATATGATCATTATTGTCTGGAATTTCGGAAACAAAGCAATTTTTTAAGCGATTCGCATGATATTCGAAATGTAGGACTAACATGTGACTATAAGATTTCTTCCTATGGAGATTCTGGAATATGATCATTATGGTCAGGAATTTCGAGAACAAAGCTATTCGCAAGAAATTCGCTATGTACGACTTGTTGAAACTCGGTAGTAATACGAATGAGGTACAAGTTAAATGATATTTTATTAGCATTAACTCTATAAAATATAAATCAAGACTCTTACCTAAATGATATTTTAATAGGACTTAACTCTATGAAATATAAGTCAAGACTAAAGGTCGAGACTTATTTGGTGAGAGGCAAATAAAAGAAAAAGAGATAGAGATAGAATAAAAGGAGAGGAATATAGATCTGTTTCTCCAAACTTTTCACCCTATAAAATCTGACGGAGTCATCCAAATATCGTGGTGGAATGCTAGCATTAGCTCGTTCGGTTCGTTTCGGAGCTGGTTCCTCTCTGGATGTTTCATTCCTAAGTTATATGTTGGTGTTTGACGATAGTTGAACAGGAACTTTCCAGCTTCTGGTCGACGTTTAATTTTTCCTTCTTTATACCTGTTTTTACTAGATTAACGAATCGCTCGGCAAGACCATTCGACTTAGGATTGTAAGGAGCGGTTCTGATGTGATCAGATCTATTTGACTCGCAGAAATCTTTGAATTCTTGTGACGTGAATTGTGCCCCATTGTCCGATACTATTGTTTTGCAGTCACCTTAGCGGGAGAAAGCATCGTTTAGCAATTCTATGGTTTTTGCTGAGGTTGTTGATTTGGTTCTGAAGACTTCAGGCCATTTGTTGTAGGCATCGCCGATTACAAAGAAGAATTCTACATTTAATGGTCCATCTAGTCAATGTGAATTCGTGACCATGGTTCATTCGGTATATCCCAAGGTTTTAATTTATATTTAATCGGTGATTTTCTGGAAACAGCACAAGCTTTGCAAGTTCTGACTTTCTTCTCGATATCTTTGTTAATCGATGGCCAGAAAAATTCATCTTGAGCGAGGAGTTTCATGCGACCTTCGTCTGGATGGCCTTCGTGGAGCTCTTCCAGAATTTTCTAGCGTAAATTTGATGGAGCCGTAGAAAATGCAACCTCTGATTGTGTTTATAGGTTTTGCTTGAGTTGGCCAAGAATTTGTGCTATCGAGGAATCCTCGTAGCTCTTTCCTTTGATGAATTTTCCGTAGTCATTGACTGATCCTAGGAGCGATCGGAGCTGTGATACGTCTTTTGGAGTCGGAAGTTCTTTGATGGCTGTCAGCTTGTCCGGATGTGTTTTATTTCACTCTAATCGATGATGTGACCACAAAACTCACACTCTTCTTACCGAACTCGCATTTTTCCAACTGTAGCTTGAATCCGTATTCTCTGATGCGCTCCATGGCTTTGAAGATTTGCTGCTCGTGATCTTGTTCGTCGACTCCAGCAATAATAATGTCGTCGATGAAACCGTTAACTGTGATGTCAGCGAGCATTGTGTTCACATTTTCTGGAAAATGCCAGGAGCTGTCTTCTTGTTGCAGTCGGTTGATGTTGATAAGGCCGAGCTTTCTTTTGAAAAGTGCTAGTTCTGCCAGATGATGCTTTCTTTTTCTGCTGGACTGCTTTGACTTCGCACGATCAAGGTGTTTCGGCAATTAAAATCTTTATTGCGCGACCAGCAGTGGACTGTATATTGCGATTTTTAATAAGAACAACAGTAATCAAAAATTTAGAGTGCGAAAACACTTTTATTTCAATTTTTAATTTTGCAACAACTGGAGGACGAACTTAAGCGTACAATATTTATTATAGAAGAAGCAAGATGCCGGAAGTCATTTTTTATACATAAAAGAAAAATGTTGTACAAGATTTATTATAATAACGAAATACGTAGAAGATGTTTATTTTTGACATTATAAAAATTTCAATAACACAAATGTTTACAAATGAACATTTACAATTTAAAATTCCGGCCATCATGAAATATTTTTTTTTTTTTAGAAACTATTTTAAAATTAATAATTAACATATAATAAAATAACAATCTCTTTATTTCAGCGACAGTATTATTATTTTTGAATAAGAAAGAAAAGGAAAAAGAAAAGCATTTATACAACGAAAGTGAATTATATGATTTTGGTTAAATTGGCTTGAATAGACACTTCTTCTATTGGAAGAACAGATATTTTCGTAATTGCTCTCTTAAAATCTTTATTAATGGTTTTTACAGTCACAGCATGCACAAAATTATCTTTTCCCGGATAAGTCTGTATAATTCGACCTATAATCAACTTCAGAGGTGGAACAATATCCTCATTAAGAAGGACCAGGGTATCGACATGAACATTTGAAGTGGCCTGTGGCCATTTTTGACGAGGTTGTAGTTCTCAAAGATACTCCGTTGACCATCGCTCCCAGAATTTTTGAAAATTGTATTGGAGCCGTTGGTATCTTGCCAAACGATTAAAATCCAAATGTTGCAAAGATGGTTCGGGAAGTAAATTGAGGGGTCTTCTAATAAGGAAGTGGCCTGGAGTCAGTGCAGATAAATCTAATGGATCGTTCGCGGTAACGCTCGTAGATCTCATCATTATAGAGTCTCCGGAATCGTCCTTCCTCACATACGGGGCCAACAATTCTCCGTAAGACTTTTCTTTCGAACTCGGCTAAGAGGTCAGAATGCTTTTTGCTAAGCACCCAAGTCTCGGATCCATATGTAAGTACTGGTATGACCATTGTCTTATATATCAGCAGCTTGGATGTTATGGTTAAGTTCCTGGATTTAAAGAGTCTTGACAGGCTATAGTAGGCTTTGTTGGCTTTAAGCAACCGTGCGCGTATTTCTGGTTCCATGCTGTTATAGGCTGCTATGGTTGACCCGAGATAGTTAAAGGATTGCACTACTTCAAATTCGCGCTCCACTATCTGAATTGAGGGACCAATGTTGGATCTTCTACTCGCAAACGTGGCCACCATGTACTTTGTTTTGCTCTCATTTATGTGCAGCCCCAGATTTCGTGCCAACTGCTCTAACTGGATGAAAGCTTCCTGTACAGCTCTTTGGTTTCTACCAACGATGTCAATATCGTCAACATGGACTTATAGGGGATTGTTCCTCTCGCCGTTACGTCAGAGTCTCGGATCAACTTCTCCAACGCCAGGTTGAAGAGGACGCAGACCAGTCCATCCCCTTGTCGGAGCCCGTTATAGATGTTGAATGGGCTTGATAGTGATCCCGATATTTTTACTTGGCTTATAACATTGGTCATGATCAACCTACATAGTCGTGTCAGTTTATTTGGGATGCCGAATTCTCTCATGGCTTTATAAAGTTCTACTCTGGCTATGCTATCATAAGCGGCTTTAAAGTCTACAAAAATATGGTGTAGTGAGCTTTGAAACTCTAGACATTTTTCTATCACCTGCCTTGGGGTGTAAATCTGATCAGTTGTTGATTTGCCTGGGATGAAGCCACACTGGTATGGACCATTGATGACTTTAGCGTATGGGGCTATCCTGTCTTGAAGGATAGAGGAGAAAATCTTATACGCGGTACTCAACAACGTTATACCACGGTAATTGCTACATTTTGTGATATCTCCCTTCTTATGTATGGGGCACAGGATGCCTCTTCACCAGTCTTCTTCCCATACTTTCACTATTATTTCATGAATTTCTTGGTGTAATGTGGGGCCTCCTATTTTTATCAGTTCCGCTGGGATCCCATCAGATCCCGGGGCCTTATTATTTTTGAGCCGATTGATCGCTCTGCTAACTTCGACTATGCTTTGTGGCGGCAGTATAGTATGATCTTCGATCATTGGTGGAGCCTCCAATTCCTCAGTTAGCTGGCCATTTAGCAACTCATGACAGTGCTCTTCCCATCGCTCTAAGATGCCTTTAAGATCAGCGATCAGATTACCCTCTTTGTCCTTGCAGTATGTGCAACGCGGTGTATATTGCGTCATACTGCGGACCCTTTGGTAAAACTTCCGCGCCTGGTACGGTCCTTGCTCTATGTACTGTTCCAGTTCACGGACGAGATTCTTCTCCCAGGCTGCTTTCTTTCGCCGGTGAACTGTCTTTTGGCATAACTTCTTCTTCCCATACTTGCACTATTATTTCATGAATTGCTTGGGGTATTGTGGGTCCTACTATTTTTATCAGTTCCGCTGGGATTCCATCAGATCCCGGGGCCTTATTATTTTTGAGCCGATTTATCGCTCTGCTAACTTCGACTATGCTTGGTGGCGGGAGTATAGTATGATCTTCGATCATTGGCTGAGCCTCCAATTCCTCAGTTAGCTGGCCATTTAACAACTCATGAAAGTGCTCTTCCCATCGCTCTAAGATGCCTTTAAGATCGGCGATCAGATTACCCTCTTTGTCCTTGCAGTATGTGCAACCCGGTGTGTATTGCGTCATACCGCGGACCCTTTGGTAGAACTTCCGCGCCTGTGGCGGTCCTTGCTCTCTGTACTGTTCCAGTTCACGGACGAGATTCTTCTCCCAGGCTGCTTTCTTTCACCGGTGAACTGTTTTTTCATATCTTCTGAGCTCTTTATATTCATCCTCGCGTGCCCGCGTTCTATGAGATTGTTGCATTGCTCGGTACGCAACATTCTTACGTTCAGTCGCTAGCTTACATTCGTCATCGAACCAGTCGTCTCGATCTCTACGACTACTGCCTAAGATGGAGTCAGCAGTACTAATGACAGTATTTTTAAGGCGTGTCCATTTCTCTTTTTTTTTTTTATAATGTACACATGCTAAAGGGGTTTGCACCCTTATAATGCTTAGCACAGCGTGAGCGTTAGAAAATTAGGGAGAGGAAAAGATGAGATGTCTATGCACGCGTGTCTTAAACGACTGCAGATCATAAAAATGCGGAAACACAGAATCAGGCAAATCATTCCATATAACTATCGTGCGGCTAAAGAAGGAATCTCTGAATTGGTTAGTACTTCCGAAGATAGGCTTAATGGTAGACCCATGAGCTCGAGTTGAGGCACGGGTATTACGGATGGGTTGGAGAATAGGCGGGATGCATCTGGATATTTCTTTTGAACACCGCTTGTGGAAAAAGCGATAAAACAGTGACAGGCAGGAAACATTCCTACGATGTTCAAGCGATTCGATTTTTTTCGCGATATGGACTTCACCAATAAGTTTTAACGCGCATTTCTGAACTCTGTCTAGTAGATGCAATGTGGTCTTGGGGGCACCTGCCCAGACAATACAATTGTATTCGAGTTTAGGGCAAATATACGCCTTATAAATAGTAGCCAGATCTGATGGAGTGAAGTACATCTTGCACCGTTTTAGGAAACCTAAACATCTCGCACATTTTTGGCGAGGTCCACCGCATCTCCTGAAATGCTGTTAAGTCAGCATTATATATGTACATGGTATCGGCTAGCTGCTGTGCAGCACGAGCTCTATACAGTGAGCGTACGTTCCATGAGAAAATTCTTAAATCGTTTAGCCGTTTTCGTTGCCGTGGTCGTCGTCGTTCATCAGTGTATCCGAGGCTGATTTTGGGTTCCGTAATAATAATTTTTTACAGGCGAGGTTATTGGCCTCGCGCCAACCTTACTTTGAAGGGACAAACCCGATCATTCAGCTTTTCCTGCATTGGAGGAAAATTACCAGCGGCCACCACGTGGAGGTTTGATCGCACTTCCACCAGTCAGAGATAGTTACGGCCACATGCAATTCTAGAACATTCTGTGTTATTCCCCCTATTTCTGCTGATGGCTGACCGCCAATTAAGTAGCATACGTTTCAGTAAATTTTTGGCGCTTTTTACAGCGGCTTCCCACAAACCACCGAAATGTGGGGATCGGAGAGGAATTGTACGCCAACGGATGCCTTCTTCAGTGCAATACTTTAATACCTCATATTTATGAAGTTGTGAATCAAAAAGTTGTTGCAATTCTCGTAAATTTCCTTGAGCACCCACAAAATTTGTAGCATTATCACTAAAAATATTAGAACATCGTCCTCTTCGAGAAACAAATCGCCTGAGAGCTTGTAAACAAGAATTAGTCGGCAGATCTTGAACAACTTCTAAGTGAGTCGCCTTTGTAGAATAAATAAAAACAGCAATATATGCTTTTGTAACAACGCTAGAACGAATTTGTGAATGTTAAACGGACCACAATAGTCAATGCCAACATTGTCAAAAGCACAAGATGGTTGAACACGTTCGGAAGGTAATTCACCCATTAGTTGGTAAATTGACGTCGGTTTTGTTCGAAAACATAGAATGCAATCGTGGACTATTTTCCTACATAATCGTCTACCGCCGATTATCCAAAACCGTTGTCGTAACGAGGATAGCAAAGCTTGAGGTCCAGCGTCCTGATATGTTCATTACGAGCTAATAACGTTGTAAACATATGGTTGGACGGAAGAAGAATTGGACGTTTTTGATTATACATCAAGGAAGAATTTTTTAGCCGGCCAACAACGCGTAATGTGCCGGTGTCGTCGATAAATGGTTTTAGTTTTAAGATTGAACTTTGCTTATTAAGTAATTTATTAGCGTTAAGCACTTTGAGTTCTTTACTATATACTGTAGACTGAATAGATTTTACTAACCCGTTAAGAACATTTTCAGTTTCCTGAGGTGATATATCATCATAGTTGCGATTTTCAGCTTTTAGTTTTGTATTTTGGCAAAATCGTGAACATAAGGCGGAAATGCGAAGCAATTTTTTTAGATCCGAATAACGCTGTATAAGATAGGTTTGCGGTTCATTTATTTCTAATAATGTTTTAGATTTGGAATATTCATTATCATCTGAATACGCTAGCGTTTTCTTCGCCCAGTAATAAAAATGGAGGACCATTCTCTTTTCCAACGACCAACTTCATGACATTTGTTGCATTTTGTTTTCTTTTTTAGCTCATCAATCGACGTTGATTGCTTCTTTCTTGTTTGCTGCTGCTTTGACTTAAATTTTGCACTGAAAGCAGCATCCGATGGAACGTCGTCCATTTTATTCAGTTGGTCTTCTTCCAGTTGCAATCGTGCAAGTAAACTGTCTCTTTGATATTGTACCAGACAGTCTTGAAATTACGATATTTCGGCTTCAAACTGCTAATGATGCGCACCATTTTTATGTTCTCTGATCATTTTTCACCTTGGTCTACGATTTCATGTGCCATTCGGCTCGCTTTTGACACAAACTGACTGATTCGTCATCAGCCATTTTCAATGAAAAATAATCCTCATATAGGGTTATAATGCGAACCTCACTGCGTTTTTCATGAATGCTGGCCAATTTGTCTGCAATTTCCTTCGCTGTTTTGCTCATCAGAATGTGATTCGCTTGCTCACTGTCTACTGATGAAACTAAAATCGCCATCGCCTTGCCATCGTTTCTGTCGTATTGATTTTTTGCTTCGTTGGTCGCACTCGCTACGGGAACATTGCCGGCCATAACGTCCGTAAGAGCTCTGGATTTCATCACGGCATCAATCTGGAACTTCCACAATTTATAGTTTGAGCCATTCAATTTGTGGTGAATGACAGAACCACCGCTGCTCGATTTATCATCCAACAAATCCATTTTTCTTCAGTGAGTTGCCACGGTACGACGACACGACTTTTATTCAACTGAGTTCGCTTGTGCAACGTTAGCACAATATGATGAAATTCGCTCGAACCTTCTAGAATTTCCAACACGTGTGGTTGTGTATTGGTTGCTCGATGCACACCCGCATACACACACATCACTTCGATGAAATAAAAAAAAACGTTCACTACGTTTGCGTACGGCACGCCGGCTCGTCTTCACATGTAGAATTACTCTTGTTTTTATTACAAATGAATTAGATTCAATTCTTAATCTTTTACTCAAATAAAAAGGCACTGTGCCCATATTGGAAGTTATCAGTGTTTTGAGTAAAATAAAACAAAACAAAGAAATATACTTTAATATGCTTGAATAAGAAAAACGTTGTTGCACCGTCAGTGGTGTGCTTAAGACTGACAAAACAAAAGAACACATTGAGTGTGCATGACATATAAAGAATGACAAGGACGGGAATAATTCAAATCCATCACTCCCACTAATTATTTCGTGTCTTCGATTCCCAACATCTCTATATTCTTGGTAAACTTTTGAATTGGCAATGGCTTCGTCAACACGTCTCCAAGCTGGTCCTCACTGCATACGTAATCGATGATTCATACAGCTGCCGGATAAAATGTAGCCGAACAGCGATGTGTTTGGTCCGCTGATGCAATTCAGATTTCTTGATCAGCTTAATCCTGTCGACGATCCAGAATACTCGAATCCTCTTTCGGCCGTTTTATTCAAATATCGAAGAATGCGCTTAACAGCCGAAACATGCGATTGCTCAGGATTGTCCATAAATCTGCTGACTTCTCCCACTGCATACGAAATGTCCGGTCTAGTCACGATAGCGGCAAACATAAGAGATCCAATTGCTTGCCTATACGGGAAGTCGACGCTGTCATCTTCGCACAATTAGGTCAACATGACATTGCTGTTAGCTGGAGTCGAAATGTGCTTCGAATCCTGCATGTTGAACTTTTCGACGACTTTCTTAATGTATGCTTTCTAATTGATGAAAATCGTCTTCTTCTGTCTGTTTCGGTGTATCTCCATGCCATAATTACCTACGCTGCCTCGTGTCATCTCGAAATTATCTGACAGATAATTCATCACTGACTCAATCGTGTTTCTGCATTTCGATAGAACCAATCCGTCGTCCACGTACAATAATAACACGACTTTCATACCGTTGATATGGCCGCTGAACACACATGAATCTGCCTTCGACTGCACCAAGTTGAAATCACTGAGGAACTTCGTGAATTTCTTGTTCCACACTCTGCATGCTTGCTTCAACCCATATAAACTTGTCTTAAGTCGGCAAGCCATGTTCTCTTCCTCCATATCTACTCCTTTCGGTGCCTCCATAAAAATCTCTTCGTCTAGGTCACCGTTCAAAAACGCAGTCTTTATATCAAACTGCTCCATCTCCAGATCTTCTGCTGCGGCGATCGTTAGGATAGTCCGAATGGAATCGTATCGGACCACTGGTGAACACGTTTCACCATAATCAACTCCTTCTCGTTGCGAAAAAACTTTTGCGACTAGACGAGCTTTGAAAATTGGTCCAGATGGATTTGACTTCAATTTATAAACCCATCGACATCCGACGAAGTTGCGGTTCTTCGGACGTTTCACCAACTCCCATGTCGAATTCTTCTTCAGTGATTGCAGCTCATCCTTCATCGCAACTCGCCATTTAGCAGCTTCCTCGGAATTTATTGCTTCTTCATACGTGTTGGGCTCCAACACGACAGCTGAATATCCACTTACTATCAATCGATCTGGTTCGTTAACTTTCTTAGGCAAATTATAACTCATATTTTTGCGTACGTTCTCGATCTCATCCTCATCGTCATCTGCTGTCAACGTGATATCGTTTGTATCGAAGAACTCATTATCAGACATGGATGCTGTATCATGTCCATTGTCATTCGTGCCGATACACTGCGGATGCTCTTCCACGACTAGTGGCTTCTCGTTCGTTGCTCTGCCGACGATTTCTGGATCGACACTTGCTCAGTCGACAGTTGCTTCTTGACATCATCGCCATCACCGATGATATGACCCAAATGAACTCGATTCACATCTTTCTCATTTAGTTTTTTAAATTTTATTAAATATTCGCCTTTTGCAGCTTCTCGTTCTTGCGCTGGTTTGTGCGAAGCACGGTGCATTTTTCCGACATTACAGCCATTTGCGATTTGGACAAACCGCTCGACATCACACTTCTTATAATCAACGAACCATTGGATGCGAGAAGACATGTGTTCTGTGGCACCTGAATTCTCAAGATTCACATAAAATATAGCATCGCAACCGCCCTTCTTACTTTCAGACGATTTGTCACCACTTTGCTGCTTTGACTTAAATTTTGCACTGAAAGCAGCATCCGATGGAACGTCGTCCATTTTATTCAGTTGGTCTTCTTCCAGTTGCAATCGTGCAAGTAAACTGTCAAACGTTCTAGTCTCTTTGATATTGTACCAGACAGTCTTGAAATTACGATATTTCGGCTTCAAACTGCTAATGATGCGCACCATTTTTATGTTCTCTGATCATTTTTCACCTTGGTCTACGATTTCATGTGCCATTCGGCTCGCTTTTGACACAAACTGACTGATTCGTCATGTCATTCGAGCATGTATATTTTTCACATAAATAGAGGGGACCTACAATTTACTGCCGGATCCGAACGGCGAATTGAGAAGCTTTATGTGCCAAGTTATTACTCTCGGATGTGTGTCAGACTTTCGCAAGAGGTGGGACACCGTTAAAAATACATTTGGTGTTACTGGAATTCGAACCACGAACCTCTTGCTCAGAAGCCATGCTCTTATCCACTGAGCCTTGGCGACGCTGAGATATATGAAATTTCAATAGTTAATTAATTGAATTTCTGTATATATATAAGGACATCTAAAGGGATTAAACCATATCAAATCGATTTCTTTGAATCCGGATATCATTTCTTTGATCATTTTACAATATATTAATACAATTACTAAATTATCTATTTATATATTTTTACTAAAGAGGAAACTAAGCAAATTTTTTTTTCTCAGTTTTCTCTCCTTTTATTTTGTCGATTTGGGCATAATCGCTTTTAAATCGTCACACAAAAGCAAAAGGCGAAAAATTTAAGAAAAAGTAGCTTCTCGCCTTTTTTGCAAAATCCCTGTTCAGGACTTATTAATGACGAAATCATAAAATCCTGTTCCACATCATTTCTTAACCTCATTATTTATTACTTCGCGTATACTCATTATTATGTCATTGTAAATAAAATATTCAAATATAGTGACCGTCTAATTTGCCTTAAGCCAAGGAAAAATATTTCTCACAATGAGCTATGCAATAATAACTACATTTCTGACCGTTCAATTCGGGTCATATTGGACGGTTTCAAATCCAGTATTTACCGCATAAAAGCCGGTGTTCCCCAAGGCACTGTCAGTGACCGCGAGTGCAAAATATTAAAATCGAGTGAATGCCTGTAATTAAATGGTTTTGGGGTTTTCCTGTTTTCATTCATAAGTTTACTGTTTTCAGAATATCATTTAAAAGTTCATCCAAATCTTTTTTCATTTATAAAGTGACATTTGATTGCAATTACGAAATTTCGGGACTTCCCTGTTTTCACTATATCACTAAAAAGGTCATCCAGGCAGTCATTTAGACGCCTTTTTTACTGTCCTTAATTAGTTTTTTAATAAAAGCCGCAGTCGGTAATTTGTTAATGAAAAAATAAACAAAACAGGCAAAACCGTCTGCAGAGGATCTATCCCTTACCATTTTCAGCAAATGTTTAATACACCAAACACATAAAACGATTAATTTGCAATAAATTATAAATTCCAGTTTGGTTGCAGTATTTGCCTTGAACACCTAAACATACAAAAAAGAAAAAACAAGGATTGCAAAAATATTTTTTTCGCCCGAGATCCTAAGAATTTATGTTTCTGCTTAAAACACATACAGCCAAAACTAAAAATCCGATCGAAATAAAAATTACGCAGATATTTAAAGTGGGCTATAATCAAAACCATCTTTATAGAAAGCCCAACTGTTCCGATCGTACACAGATCCATGTTTAGATTTATCCCAAACGTATTTGTATTAGTAATCAACTAAAGAGCAAAATCCATATATAATTTTTCTGTTTTCCACTGCCTCATCTTACGTTTCTCGCTCTTTGCGAGTGCTTATTTTTTGTACACTGTATTCAGTATTCACATCCCGCAAACACAGACGCGTTTTTGATTGGTTTACAGCATTAGTATGCGTACAGTTGGGATTTCTATAGAAAAGGTTTTGGCTATAATCTTCGTATACAATACATAAAAAGTGCCAAACTAGTATTAAATTACAGTTAAAAATTTGGCAATTTTACTGATTCTGATGTCAAACAGTTTGAATTCATATAAAAAATGTGTGATTTGTGTGATTCGAAAATTATATTGTAACGTGTTTTCCCAGCTGAGGTATGACTCAGCGGCTTCCCAGGGTTCAAATAAATAAGTCACGTGTTACAAATTAAATTTCTGGTTTTTATTCCTTTATTTTTCTTCTTGATGCTTATTATACTTAACAATGTTTGTAATCTCTACTATACTTGATAACTTACAAACTACTATAGATATACTAAGGGACCGTCGCGGTCGGTATGTGACGGCCTAGCGCACAAGGCTCGATAAGCGCGGGACAAAGGGTGCTGTAGGTCTATTCGACAAGACGTCAACAGCGCACGGGGCGAGAGGACGGAATGCTGCAGGTCTATTCGACAAGACGTCAACAGCGAGCGGTACGGAATAAGGAATGCTGTAGGTCTATGAAACAAGACGTCAACAGCGAGCGGTCGTAATAAGGAATGCTGCAGGTCTATTCGACAAGACGTCAACAGCGAGCGGTACGGAATAAGGAATGCTGCAGGTCTATGAAACAAGACGTCAACAGCGAGCGGGCGGAATAAGGAATGCTGCATGTCTATTCGACAAGACGTCAACAGCGAGCGGTACGGAATAAGGAATGCTGCAGGTCTATGAAACAAGACGTCAACAGCAAGCGGGCGGAATAAGGAATGCTGCAGGTCTATTCGACAAGACGTCAACAGCGAGCGGTACGGAATAAGGAATGCTGCAGGTCTATTCGACAAGACGTCAACAGCGAGCGGTACGGAATAAGGAATGCTGCAGGTCTATGAAACAAGACATCAACAGCGAGTGCCAAGTACCCCTTTCCTGAGCTTGTTTGGAAAGGGGCTGCTGCAGGGTTACCTGCAGAAGCTGGGAGAGGGGGAGAAGGGTAGGTAGTGACGCGGTTTAGAGACGGTCGTCTGGTCTGGTGAAATGTATACTGGAGTGTTCGGAGAAGAACACTCCCAAAATTGTGCGCAAGTTTACCGACGGTCGCCCAGTCTGTATTATTTATTTAATTTGGCGTTCTGATAAGAACGCCTCCAAAAATGAGTGTGGTATTCCTAAAGAATACTCGCACTCTGTCTAATTCCAACGGAATCTGACCGTCAAACTCATAGGGAGTTCGACAATTTTTCATATGAAAATTGCCGAACCTAACTAACTTTTTTGTGGGACTTGTTGGGAATTTTATCCACCGAAAATTAATTGATTATATTTGCCTCATATATGATCATATATGATCAACAGTTACACATGTGGTGTTGTGTGTTCGCTGTGTAGTCGAAATTATATTTGACTTATATACGGTCACTTGTTACTGGCGGCAGCTACACATGTGGTGTTGTGTG
The DNA here is from genome assembly GCA_947095585.1 of Nephrocerus scutellatus. Taxonomy (NCBI): domain Eukaryota; kingdom Metazoa; phylum Arthropoda; class Insecta; order Diptera; family Pipunculidae; genus Nephrocerus; species Nephrocerus scutellatus. The sequence continues at coordinate 56,857,496 of OX352761.1, read as the reverse complement.
TTCGCTGTTCAAAAGCAGCAGCCGGCAACACCACATGCCGTTGGCAAATTCGTATTTTTGGGTGATGGGACGGACAATGCTTAGCCGTAGGGTTTGTAACGAAGGTACTTTTTTACATTCCCCTCTTACTTGGGGGGGGGGGGGGGGAGACAGAGCTGACGGTGCGACAGGATAAACTAATACTAAGTCTAATATAGGGTGTTTTTTTGGGAGGTTTGTTTTTCCGATAGATGTCGTTTTATTTTATGACAGTTGTTTTGACAGCTCAAAGTGGCATTTCTACTCAGTATTGTTTGGCAAATCATTATGAAAAAAAAAAAAAAAAAAAAAAATGACATTTGTGAAAAATAGTCGTGGTAGCCATATGCCAGAAATTGTGTTTAAATGTTAAATGCCAAAAAATTATCTACCAAATAAAAAATAATTTTGGTCATTTCATAATTTTATACGTGTTTTATTCAAAAAAAAAATCGGCAACCTCTTAAAAAAACACCCGTTAGATATAACGTGACGTGTCATTTTTTTTTTTTTTTTTTTTTTTTTTTTTTTTTCATAATGATTTGCCAAACAATACTGAGTAGAAATGCCACTTTGAGCTGTCAAAACAACTGTCATAAAATAAAACGACATCTATCGGAAAAACAAACCTCCCAAAAAAACACCCTATATAAACTAATACTAATACAATTCGTCTTATTGCTAATTTGTGTGGACGGCGGACGGATAGAGTGTCCATCTTTTGTTTTTCCCTTTTTTTTTCTATCCGGTTCTTAAAATTAAACTTATAATTATTTTGTTAACATTAGGATCTTATTTCTAGGTAGTGTGGACTTCTGGGCGGATAGTGTCCATCTTTTCGCTTTTCTCTCTTTTTTTTTCCTATCCTCTGGTCTTAAAATTAAATTTACAACTATTTCCTTAATATTAGGATCTTAGTTCTAGGTAGTGTGGACCTGGTCGGATAGCGTCCATCTTTTCGTTTTCTACCTTTTTTTTTCTATCCTCTTAAATTAAACAATTTTATAATTCAATTCGTTTCTTTAATTCATGTTTTTTTTTCTCTCTTTTTTTTTTTTTTTATAATTCATTTAGTTTTATGTTTTTTTTTGTTGATAATTAATTTTTTTTTTTTTTGATAATTGTTAATGAACAGGAGTAAACTAAAAAATAACAAACCATAAAAGAAAATAATTTTCAATAATATCTTACTTTAATATAATAAATTTAATCGTGGTTTTGCCCTGCGGCGTATAATGCTCCGTCTTTTACTATGACGGATCGGGTGACTCCCTTGAGGTGGATGATGCCGTTCCCTAGTCTTCGACCATAGATGAACCCATACGGCCCGACTCTGCGGAAATTTCTCCTTCCGGTTTCGGGGATGGTGAGGCCGAAAAATGCATCTCCCAGGTCCAGGGGTTGCTGTTGTGTACCTAAGTGTGGCAAGGGGAGGACGGAGCTTATGGTCACGGCTGTAGGACTCGGCCTGTGGCTGGGAGACCCTTTTCCGGCTTGCTGGAGTGGCGATGGACTGGAGGCTGGTGTCCCTTCGTGATTCGGCGGAGTTGTAATGGGGGCACCTCGGGGTGTGTGCGCGACCCTAGGTCCGCTGGTGGTCTTAGCGACGGTTGTTGTGTCCCTGTTGACGGTTACGGCGGTACTTGGTTTGGGGTACGTTTCGTGAGCGGTATCTGGAGCGGAGCTACTGGACTTGGTGGTAGCGACAGTCCTCTTTCTGGCGGCGGAGCTCTTGGCTTTGGCGGTAGTTTCGGGAGCGGTTTCTGGAGCGGAGTTACTGGTTGCGGCGGTCGATCGGGCCGTGGTGATGGCCACTATGTTTTTTGGAAAACTGGTCGGCTGGGGTTCGTCTTCTTGTGGTTGTAGTGGATTCGGAACCAGTTGATTAGGGTCCTCCCCCCTTTGCCGATGAATCACCCGGCAGATGGTTGCGACCTCGGCTGCATTGAGGGGCCGGTTGGCCGGGGGTGGTGGTCGTCGGAACTGGGCTGCCCTGAGTATTCCGGCGGCGGTCTTTTGCGGGGAGGTCGGTATTTTGGCCGGGCGCGTACGACGACGAGTGCTTGGCTGCGGTAGCGGTGCGGTGAATGCGACTGTCTGTTCCGACATTTCGTTTTCGACTGGTGATATCGGTTGATTGCCAGAGTTATTTATACCCATAACTTCGGCGATGTCGTCATCAGCTGAATTTCCGGTTTTTCTAAGGTCCTTTATATGAGCAGTTATTACTTCTTTTGCTGGCCCTTGGACGTTATAGACGACTGGGGAGAGTTTCTTGGTGACTTGGTATGGTCCTACAAAACGGGGAGCTAATTTCGCCGAGAATTGGTTTGCGGCGGATGAGAGTGGCCTGTGGCGGATGTATACTGATTCTCCTATTTTGGGTGACCAGGTCCGACGTCGCAGGTCATAATACCGCTTTTGCTTTCCGAATGCTTTGGCTATATTGATACGTACTAGGGCTAAGATATCCTGCAGGGCGGTGATTCTCTCGGTGGTGTCTGGCGGTTTATTTAGTTCGATGGTTGGAGTAGTCGGGAGGCGAAGTTCCCTGCCGTAATTTAGATAGGCGGCGGTATAACCGGTGGTTTCATGCTGACTGGTGTTTATGGCCAACATGAACTCGGGGAGATACTCATCCCATCGGCGGTGATCCTTCTGGACAAACTGAGCGACCATAGTTTTGATGACCCGATTAACCCGCTCGGTGGGGTTTGCCTGGGGGGTGTAGGGAGGAGTAAATCTTTGGTCTATGTGTAGTTCCTGCAGCAGTGCTTGGAACTGCTTACTTCTATACTGGGTGCCATTATCAGTAATTAAGGTTTTCGGGCACCCATATCGACTTAAGATTCTTTCCTTGAAACCTTTAATCAGTGCAGGCGTAGTCGCATCGCGCAGGGCCAGAAACTCGGTCCACTTGGTGAACTTATCATGGAACACCAATATCACGGTATTTCCTCTGGTGGAACGGGGCAGTGGTCCAATGAAATCCGAGCATACTACTTCCCAGGGCTGTTCGGTGGTAGTCATGTGCATTTTGCCGGCTGGTTTGCTGGATGGGACCTTGTATTGGATGCATGTCGAACAGCGTCGTACAAAACGAGCCACGTCTCGAAAAAGTCCAGGCCAATAATAATTCTGCGCTATTCTGGCGATTGTTTTGGCGACGCCTAAGTGACCGGATGTGACGTTTGCATGATAGTCTTGCATCACTTGCCAGCGAAGCGGTTTTGGGACGCATATCTTCCATGCAGTTGCGGCGGGTTCGGTTTGATATGTTGGATTATATATATGTCGGTGTAATGTTCCATTCCATACCTGGTAGTCGGGGTTTTCTTTTGGCCGTTCCTTTACCATTGTGGTCCTTGCTCCATACCATGGGCAGGTGGCAGTAATGGGCAAGATGATCCGCACTGGGGGAATCGTGGTCGGATGTCGAGACAGTACGTCGGCTACGGTATTCAAAGACCCTTTTCGGTAGCGGATCTCGAAGTCGTACTGTTGTAACTCGATGGCCCACCGGGCGAGTCGGCCGGACGGGTTTTCTAGGGTGTGCAGCCACTTCAGCGAGCGGTGGTCAGTGTGCACAACGAACCGGTACCCTTCTAAATAGGGTCGCATCTTTCTGATGCCCCAGACGACTGCCAAACACTCTCGCTCGGTGACCGAATAGTTTTTCTCGGCGTCATTGAGAGTACGGCTGGCATAGGCGATGACATGTTCCTGGTTGTCTATTGACTGGGACAGAACGGCCCCTAGTCCATCGGCACTGGCATCGGTTTGGAGCAAGAAAGTTTTCGTGAAGTCCGGGCAAGCAAGAATCGGTGCTTCGGTCAATTTAGTCTTCAATGTTTCAAACGCCCTTTCCTGGCCTTCGTTCGACTGCCATTTCTGCTTTTTCTTTAGCAATTGAGTGAGAGGAGCGGCTACTGTCGAAAAATTTGGCACAAATCGTCTATACCAAGATGCGATTCCCAGTACTCGGCGGAGTTCTTTGACATTCTGAGGTGCTAGTAGCAATTTTATGGCCGCCACTTTGCTGGGGTCGGTGTGGATACCATCTTGGCTTACCATATGCCCGAGGTACCTCATCTCTGATCGACCAAACTCACATTTATCAGGATTAATTTTCAACTTGGCTACCTCTAGTCGGCGAAATACTTCCGTGAGGGCCTTCATATGCTCGGAGAAGGTAGTTCCTATAACTATGATATCGTCCAGATACGCAAACGCAAATGGCTCTAGTTCAGGACTTATGATACGATCTAGGAGGCGTTGAAACGTCGCGGGTGCTGAGTGGAGCCCAAATGGCATTACCTTCCACTGAAATAAGCCACGCCCCGGGACGGTAAAGGCAGTGTACTGTCGACTGGCTGGATGCATAGGTATTTGTCAGTAGCCTTGTTTTAGGTCAATAGTAGATATGTATCTAGCCGCTCTCAACTTATCTAGGATATGATTTATTTGCGGTAGCGGGTATGCATCTTTAATTGACACCTCATTAAGCTGGCGGAAGTCCACGCATAGTCTCCAGGTCCTTTGCTTTTTCTTTACCAGGACAATGGGTGAGCTGTATGGGCTAATGGAGGGCTCGATCTTATCCTCAGCTAGCAGTTGATTTATCTCTTTATCGATTACGGCCTGCATTGCTGGGTTTCGAGGCATATACCTCTGTTTAAACGGTCTGGAGTGTTTGAGACGTATGACATGCTCCGCCATGGGGGTCACCCCTTTCATAGCTTCGAACTTGGGAAGTTCCTGGGCAAGAAATCTTTCGAGGCACTGAGTCTCTGTCTGCAGTACTCGGAGAGGGAGCGGCGGATCGGATTTGGCGGTAATTACTCTGTCTCCATGATTAATCGTGAAGCCGTTCTGAGCCAAAAAGTCTGTACCAATTAGACACTTATCACTGAGATTTGGTACGTAGGCGAACTCCTGCGTGAAGTTACATTTTCCCCAGCTTAGTGGCAAGGAGTAGGCCTGGCGAGCGACTATTGTTGATTTATCGGCCAATGATAGTATCAGGTTAATTGGTCGGGCGGGTATGTTTTGGTTCTGGCAGAGGCTTTGCAGTTCATCCCCAATGCACGATCGGCCGGCACCAGTATCGATGACTGCCTCAAAGGCGTGTTGGCCTAATCGGACCGGCAAGGAATAATGGCTGAGACTGGCGGTTAATGGTGGAACGTCGATTGTCTCAGGGTTTCGGACGTTCCGTTGGCGTTTCCCGCCTGGCAGGTACAGTGTCGGCTCTGGATGCCTTCGGTGCCGCATCGTGAGCAAAACACTCGGCGGTTCTGGCAGGTGTATCGGGTATGCCCTGGTTGTCCACACGACCAACAACAGTTTCCACGGTTATATGTTGGTGTAGGCTGGAGCGGTCGGACCGGCGGTTGTGCCGTCCCTGACACGGAATTGCTTTCTCCTGTCATTCGGCGGGTCGTCTGTGTTGTGGGATGGTGTAATGTTGTATTGTTTCGCGTGGGTGGCATAGCACTTCGGTGTGGTGGCAAAAATGGTCGATTCGGTGGACCGGTTGGGCGGGATACTGGTGCCTCATTCTGTAGACATTCAAAATCCTCTACCAGAGCGGTTAACTCGTTGAGAGTAACGAATTCTCCTCGTTTAATATAGTACCGGTATTCCGGTCGGAGATTATCGTAAATCCGGTCTAACCTCTCTTCTGAGCTAAGAGAATCTTGCCACCTCATCAGGGTTTGGATGGCAGTTATATACTCCTTTCCTCTTTCGCGCGCCATCTGCGTACGATTGCGGATGCGGTCTAATAACTGAGTGTTATATCGTCGGGGAAGGAAAAACTGTCGCAACTCCCGACTAAACTCGTTGCATGTATAAATGTGTTCTCGGTTGTTCCGATACCAGGCCAGCGCGGTTGACTTAAGTAATTCGGGCAGCGTTTTGACGATTCTATCAAGAGGTAGATGATAGCAATCGGCCAATTCTTCAATCCGTTCGAGGAATTCTAGTGGGTTGCTGTTGCCGTCATACCGGACGTTCCACTTCCGCACCTTGTCCATCACATCTGCATTCGTGGGTAGAGGAGGTGCGGTGATGACGGTGGGTGGTTCGAAAGACGCGTGGCTGGTGTGTGAAGTAACGGCGGCGGTTGTCTGTTCAGGTTTTCTTTCCGGATTTGTGTTGAGCGTCTGTGGTTGGTATGCAACCGACGGTATTTGCAAATGGTGACAGGTTGCTGGATCTGGTTGGAAGACTTCGGATGTCCCACTCTCCTTTTGACGGAGATCAGGGCAAGATTTATTTTTCTTGATTTCCTGGGACAGCTTCTTCCGCAGTTCGTCCATTGTACCAGTACCGTCCAAGCCTCGTCGATTCAATTCCACAATTAGCTCGTCCTTCTTCATTTGGTATATACCAATTGGTGGATCTTCCGCCATGGTAAATTTTTATTCGGTAATCGGTCGGGTGAAATGTGGACAAACGTCCCTGCTCGGGCGCCAAATTTGTAACGTGTTTTCCCAGCTGAGGTATGACTCAGCGGCTTCCCAGGGTTCAAATAAATAAGTCACGTGTTACAAATTAAATTTCTGGTTTTTATTCCTTTATTTTTCTTCTTGATGCTTATTATACTTAACAATGTTTGTAATCTCTACTATACTTGATAACTTACAAACTACTATAGATATACTAAGGGACCGTCGCGGTCGGTATGTGACGGCCTAGCGCAAAAGGCTCGATAAGCGCGGGACAAAGGGTGCTGTAGGTCTATTCGACAAGACGTCAACAGCGCACGGGGCGAGAGGACGGAATGCTGCAGGGTTACCTGCAGAAGCTGGGAGAGGGGGAGAAGGGTAGGTAGTGACGCGGTTTAGAGACGGTCGTCTGGTCTGGTGAAATGTATACTGGAGTGTTCGGAGAAGAACACTCCCAAAATTGTGCGCAAGTTTACCGACGGTCGCCCAGTCTGTATTATTTATTTAATTTGGCGTTCTGATAAGAACGCCTCCAAAAATTAGTGTGGTATTCCTAAAGAATACTCGCACTCTGTCTAATTCCAACGGAATCTGACCGTCAAACTCATAGGGAGTTCGACAATTTTTCATATGAAAATTGCCGAACCTAACTTTTTTGTGGGACTTGTTGGGAATTTTATCCACCGAAAATTAATTGATTATATTTGCCTCATATATGATCAATAGTGACTGGCAGCAGTTACACATGTGGTGTTGTGTGTTCGCTGTGTAGTCGAAATTATATTTGACTTATATACGGTCACTTGTTACTGGCGGCAGCTACACATGTGGTGTTGTGTGTTCGCTGTTCAAAAGCAGCAGCCGGCAACACCACATGCCGTTGGCAAATTCGTATTTTTGGGTGATGGGACGGACAATGCTTAGCCGTAGGGTTTGTAACGAAGGTACTTCGTTACAATATAATAAGGGAACTCTTCGAGATCAAATTTTATTTTCAGTTAGTTTGAATAAGTAAATCTCAACAAATAGGTATTGGATTGTAAAAGGACCTTTATGTTTAATGTGATGTTCCATTCACCCAAATAGTTTGATATTAATCAAAAAAATGGCTGCTGATCAAGGTTTTGTGTTCAAATCAGGAGATTGTTTGATCTAGAACAAATTTCAGAAATCGCTTCAAATTCACTAATACGTAGAAGATGGACACTTTTTTATTATTATAAATGACAGCTAAAAATCTTAAATTGTTTTAACTACAAACTACAAAACCGGATCAAATATTTTTGTGTGCTATTAGAACACCCAAATCTAGATTATTAAAAAAAGGGATGGAACATCACATAAATTTCAAGTTTTGGCTGCAAACTCTCTTTTTAGAACGGCTGTCATGTTGGCGCAACCAAGGTACTCATGTCAACTGTTCGAATGTCAATTTTTACCATTATGGAAATGTTTACCTACAAAAAAGTAGAACTGAAAACACAAAAAAATTTAACACTTCCCTTTTTACACACTGGGTCACTGAATAGAATAATACTTACAAATATAGCTGCATTTTATTGGCACAGGAGTAGATTTAGGATATAGCTTTCCTAATAAAAGCTACGTTTTATAGGAATGATATAATTCTATTCTGCTTTTAGTTAGAAAACTCTCCACCAGTGTAGATTTGAAGTGTCACTTTGCCCGTTCAGTGTTAAGGTCTTTAATTTTTCTTCTTTTCGTATTTCGTGGGAATTTTAAAGATTTAAATTTTAAAAAGGGAAAAATGAAGAAAATATTTTTAAGAACATTTTTTTAATTGAGAGACTGGACTATTTATTATTTATTATTTAAATTTAATTGAAGTGGCAAAGTATTGTTTGTCTTAGCCTCACTCTTACGCTGTGTCGGAGCAAATATTTTCAAAATTTCTGATGTATATTCAAACTAGTAGTGGTAGTGTAATAAGAGTTATATATAATATTATATAAAAAAAATAATATTCATCAGTAATACATGATATGGGAAGGCTAAATCCCATTCGTATTTCTGTGCCAATAAAATGCAGCTAAAATGAACAAGGATTCTAATCTTATAAAAATTATAGTTTTTCCACTTCCGGAGTAAAATTAAAAACTCAATTTACTAATTAGTTAAAATAAAAATGATTACTTTATTTATGATTATTAAATGATGATGATTAAATGATTATTATAATTTAGTTCTTTACAGGGTAAAATTAAAAATCTTTTATTTATTTGATTACGTGCTATGCACGACTTTTACGATTTGGTCACTCTACAAATATTTTGATGTGCTATGCACGCGAGTAACTGAAAAGAGACTACTGCTCAATAATAGTTTTGCTTAACTCTAAACCTAGTGGGCGCCGTGGCTCAGTGGAAATGAACATTGCTACTGAGCAAGGCGTTCGTGGTTCGAATCCCAGTAACACCAAAAGTATTTTTCACGTTATCCCACCTCTCGCAAATTGGTGACAAACGTTCCGAGAGTAATAACTTGTCACGGAAAGCTTCTCAATTCGTTCGGATCCGGCCTTAAATTGTAGGTCCAAATATATACATGCGCAACACAAATGGTCGCGATAAGCTAGGCCTTGGACCGCAGTGGTCTGTCGCGCCGAATATTATTTTTATTATTAACTCTAAACCTAACAGAATAGCATCAGCCAGCTACTGATCATGCGAAAAACAATAAAAGTATCAGCCAGCCGCTGATAATGCGAAAAACAATAAAAGTATCAGCCAGCCGCTGACCATGCGAAAGTTATAGAGTTGGCTCGCGCAACTTACGTCAGCTACCTGTTCCCCCATCGCCCACTAACAAACATTAACCTGTTGCCGCATACCAACGGTTCATCACCCCAGCGAATACAAACGCAGCATCAGCAGTTTTATTATATGGAAAACAGCAGTGGACAACAGCAGCATTAAATGCATTATCAACATTAAATATCATATAATTGTAATTCCTAGGATAAGCATTGAATTGTAATTGCATGGGTGAAAAAAAAATTATAGTTTTTCCACTTCCGGAGTAAAATTAAATATTCAATTTACTAATTAGTTAAAATATAAATGATTACTTTATTTATGATTATTAAATGATGATGATTAAATGATTATTATAATTTAATTCTTTCCAGGGTAAAATTAAAAATCTTTTATTTATTTGATTACGTGCTATGCACTACTTTTACGATTTGGTCACTCTACAGATATTTTGATGTGCTATGCACGCGAGTAACTGAAAAGAGACTACTGCTCAATAATAGTTTTGCTTAACTCTAAACCTAGTGGGCGCCGTGGCTCAGTGGAAATGAGCATTGCTACTGAGCAAGGCGTTCGTGGTTCGAATCCCAGTAACACCAAAAGTATTTTTCACGTTGTCCCACCTCTCGCAAATTGGTGACAAACGTTCCGAGAGTAATAACTTGTCACGGAAAGCTTCTCAATTCGTTCGGATCCGGCCTTAAATTGTAGGTCCAAATATATACATGCGCAACACAAATGGTCGCGATAAGCTAGGCCTTGGACCGCAGTGGTCTGTCGCGCCGAATATTATTTTTATTATTAACTCTAAACCTAACAGAATAGCATCAGCCAGCTACTGATCATGCGAAAAACAATAAAAGTATCAGCCAGCCGCTGATAATGCGAAAAACAATAAAAGTATCAGCCAGCCGCTGACCATGCGAAAGTTATAGAGTTGGCTCGCGCAACTTACGTCAGCTACCTGTTCCCCCATCGCCCACTAGCAAACATTAACCTGTTGCCGCATACCAACGGTTCATCACCCCAGCGAATACAAACGCAGCATCAGCAGTTTTATTATATGGAAAACAGCAGTGGACAACAGCAGCATTAAATGCATTATCAACATTAAATATCATATAATTGTAATTCCTAGGATAAGCATTGAATTGTAATTGCATGGGTGAAAAAATTGTAAACTCAGCGTCTGCTGAGCGTCCGGATTTGTTCCCAAAATTAATGAGAAATCACCTTTTGTAAAGTAGCTTCCATAAGAATATTATTATAATAAATCAGTCGTTATTCTGACGTCAAAGTAGAAAGTCTATTTTTTTGTTACTTACTGTGAGTAGTAAAGTAACTGGCGCAGTCAGTAGGATCGGTGAACGGTTTTTGTTTTTAAGTAACAATTTAAATTAAGTTTGTGATATTTAAATTGTGTCGTATCGCAACAAACAATACAAAGCGTTTTTTGTAACAATACCAAATTAAATTTGTGAGAAAAAAAATAAAATTGTGCCACACTTAAAAAACAATTCCGTTGAATATAAATTCTTCATCACCGCTGAACCAATAATTCTGCTCAACGCTCAACAACACCAGGACTCCTCAACCAACAAGTATGCAGAATCCTAAAAATCCATCGTAATCTTCGTTTGCATTGGGTGCATGTAAGTTTTATTAAGTGTTTAAAGTGTTTGATCTTTGATTTATTTAAATACTTTACTTTATAAATGAAATAAAAGAGCTGCGATCCCTATCTTGGGCACTCCAGTTAAAATAAAATAAAATAATGCGACCCCTATCTTGGGCACTCCAGTTGAAATAAAATAACTGCGATCCCTACCATGGGCACTCCATTTGAAATTAATTAAAATTTTGCGATTCCTTTCTTGGGCACTCCAGTGCAATAAAATAAAAATATTGGAAAAATATTAAACAATTTACAATTTAATAAACTATATTGAAGATTTACCATTTATATTTATTTTGAGATACTTTTGAAACTTATGATACTTTTGGTTCATGAATATTTACAATATTTTTTTAAATAAAAAAACAACACGTAATAATATCAAAATCCGCAAATTCCAATCAGTGTTCACAAAGAGTTAAGATCCTTAACAAATATATGTCGAACCCAAAAAACCCTAAACATAATTATAGATTTATTCCATACAATTTAAGAGGACTTTTAAATAGTTTATCATCTATCCCAGAAACTGCTGATTCCGGGGCCCCTCTCGATATTTCTTCATCCTCAAACTCCTTTAATTCACCCGTAATTTATATTAGTGCAGAGCAAAACTCAATTCCAAATCAAGGAATTAATCAAACAGATATTTTTAACTCATTAAGAATTCCAGACGCAGTGAAATTTCTTCCCAAGTTCGACGGAAATCCTAGACTGTTGTACGAATTCCTCAGCAATGTGGAGGAAATTCTCCTTTATATAAGGGGAACAAATAATACTCCATATGGGCAAATACTCCTACAAGCCATACGTAATAAGAGGAAAAGGGAGGAAGGAATGCCTTCATTTAGGAATAATCAAAATAGACCCTATAACCCAACAAACTCATATTCCAGAGGCAATTTAGACCCACAAGGTAACGCTACGCGATTCCAAAGACAAAATCACTACACACAAACCAATTCAAATCAGACAAAATTTAATCCAGAAATCAAAGTAACTATAAACAAAACAAACTCATATTCCAGAGACAATTGAGACCCACAAGGTAATGCTACGTAATTCCAATGACCAAATAACTACACACAAACCAATTCGAATCAGACAAAATTCAACCCAGGAATCAAAGTAAACTATAGCCAACAAAGTAAAAATACCAGACCTGGAAATTTTAATTTTCAGGAAGTAAATAATATCGAAGGAAACCCATTTCAACAATTAGATAGATTTTTTAACGATGACTAATATCCAAAACGAAGGAAATTTTTCCACACCAGCCTTGAGGAACCAATAGGGTACATAGACCCACAGAAACATCCCGTAACCTTGCCATATATTAATATTTCCTCACCATTTGGCCGATCCCTTAAATTTTTACTAGAAACCGGGGCGTCAATGTCTTTCATCAACCCTGAATTCATACCACCAAACAGACAGAGTAACAGTGAAACAGATACCATTACCACAGTCTTCAAGAAATACCAGCTAGATAAACAAACAACCATTCCTATTTTTACAGAATTTAACGAAACGTCCCTTGAAATTCCTACTCTTCAAATTCCATCACTACTTCGACGGACTCCTATGCATAGATGCACTAGTGGCATTAAATGCTAAACTCGACCTCGAAAAAAGAATCGTTATCAAAAATAATGCTATCAATGAAATTAATTTTAAACCAAACAACACATCAGTTTGGATTGTTGCAAAAAAGGAAGATGACAGAGGACGAAAAAAATGAAGATTAGTCATCGACTACAGGAAAGTCAATGAAAAAACAATCTCCAACAGATACCCCATTCCAAATATTTCAGAAAAATTTGTTATTTAATGACCCAATTCTTCAACATCCAGATTTCGAAAAACCATTTATCCTTACGACAGATGCAAGCAATTGCGCCTTGTGTGCTGTGCTATCGCAGGGCCGTATAGGTACCGATAGACCTATATGTTTTGCCAGCCGTACCCTCTCAGAAAGCGAAAGAAATTACTCCACTATAGAGAAAGAGCTTCTAGCCATTGTTTGGGCTACCAAATATTTTTGGTCTTTTCTGTTCGGAAGGAAATTCCAAATCATTACCGACCATAGACCGTTAACATGGCTTATGAGCTTGAAAGAGAAACTTAACACCAATGCAGACGCCTTAAGTCGCGTCAAAATTGATAGCCCCAACCACGAAAATTTTAACAATAATGAAGATAGTCTGAGTACGGCACATAGTGCGAACGAAAACCTAGAAGACGGAATCTTCATTTCGGAGAAACTAACTACTAAATGAATTCAATGTACGAATAATTCTTGAAGAAATAGCACAGGGCCACCAATGACCATCGAAACAGTTTTCAAAAATAAGCAAAGAAGAACCATTAGAAGACCACAATTCGACGAAAACATAATGATAGAGTTGTTCAAAAATAATTTTCCACCAAATAAACTAACTGCCGGTATACTCGACTGATAACGTTTTCCGCATTGTTCAATTCTTTATTAAATTCTTCTCCCAAAGTAAAAATTTTCGAGCAATTCGTTGTACAGAAATCCTTAGAGATATCAGAGTAGAAGATGACCACGAATAACTTATAAGAAGCTACCACGAGAATTCAAACCACAGGGGAATAAATGTGTAGTGCTATTAGAACACCCAAATCTAGATTATTCAAAAAAAGTGATGGAACAACACATAAATTTCAAGTTTTGGCTGCAAACTCTCTAATTAGAACGGTTGTCATTGTAACGGAGTTTTCCCAGCCGGGGTAAGCTCAGCGTGACCAGGGTTCAGAGAAAGGGGTTGTTATAATAAAATTTATCTTTGGTGACTCTTCAAATTGTGTTTCTTTATTTCTCTTTTCTTATTACTTATAATTTAAGTCGACAAGCATAAATCCAGTGCGATGCGCTAGTCTCAGACGAGCGTAAGTCCCGAGTGATGTGCTAGCCTTAGGCGAGCGTAAGTCCTGAGTGATGCGTTAGCGTAGTTGAGGCGAGCGTCAATCCTGAGCGATGCGTGAGCGTAGTTCGAGGCGAGCGTCAATCGTGAGCGACTTCTGGGCGTGCGGCTGAGACACGTGAGAACCCTGAGCGATGCGTGAGCGTAGTACGAGTCAAACGTCAATCCTGAGCGACTTGTGGGCGTGAGCCTGACACAAGTGAGATTCCTGAGCGATGCGTGAGTGTAGTTTAAGGCGAGCGACAATCCTGAGCGACTTGTGGGCGTAAGCCTGAGACAAGTGAGATTCCTGAGCGATGCGTGAGCGTAGTTCGAGGCGAGCGACAATCCTGAGCGACTTGTGGGCGTGTGCCTAGGACAAGTGAGAAGCCTGAGCGATGCGTGAGCGTAGTTCAAGGCGAGCGACAATCCTGAGCGACTTGTGAGCGTGAGCCTGAGACAGGTGAGAAGCCTGAGCGATGCGTGAGTGTAGTTTAAGGCGAGCGACAATCCTGAGCGACTTGTTGGCGTAAGCCTGAGACAAGTGAGATTCCTGAGCGATGCGTGAGCGTAGTTCGAGGCGAGCGACAATCCTGAGCGACTTGTGGGCGTAAGCCTGAGACAAGTGAGATTCCTGAGCGATGCGTGAGCGTAGTTCGAGGCGAGCGACAATCCTGAGCGACTTGTGAGCGTGAGCCTGAGACAGGTGAGAAGCCTGAGCGATGCGTGAGTGTAGTTCTAAGCAAGCGTCAATCCTGAGCGACTTGTGGGCGTGAGCCTGAGACAAGTGAGATTCCTGAGCGATGCGTGAGCGTAATTCGAGGCGAGCGTTAATCCAGAGCGACTTGTGGGCACAAGCCTGAGACAAGTGAGAAGCCTGAGCGATGCGTGGGCGTAGTTTTAGGCGAGCGACAATCCTGAGCGACTTGCGGGCGTGCGCCTGAGACAAGTGAGAAGCCTGAGCGGTGCGTGAGCATAGTGAGTAGGCGTTGGTAGCGGTAAGCGCAGATGTACCAGCGTAACCACCCGAGGGGAAATCACCCGGCAAAGTTACGTCGTACGAACGATGAATACCGTGACGTCGGCAGAAAAAAGCACAGCAAAACGTTGGCAGCAGTAAGCGCAGATGTACTAGCGTAACTACCCGAGGGAAAATCGCCCGGCGAAGTTACGTCGTACGAACGATGAATACCGTGATGTCGGCAGAGAAAAGCACAGTAAAACGTTGGCAGCGGTAAGCGCAGATGTACCAGCGTAACCACCCGAGGGGAAATCGCCCGGCGAAGTTACGTCGTACGAACGATGAATACCGTGACGTCGGCAGAGAAAAGCACAGCAAAACGTTGGCAGCGGTAAGCGCAGATGTACCAGCGTAACCACCCGAGGGGAAATCGCCCGGCGAAGTTACGTCGTACGAACGATGAATACCGTGACGTCGGCAGAGAAAAGCACAGCAAAACGTTGGCAGCGGTAAGCGCAGATGTACCAGCGTAACCACCCGAGGGGAAATCGCCCGGCGAAGTTACGTCGTACGACGATGAATACAGCGACGTCGGCAGAGAAGAGACACAGACGACGTTAGCAGAGAAATAAATAAAACCAGTAAAAATGTTATCGCTTACCGAGGTGTGATCCTGTCCGATGACTAAAAGAACTAAGAGAGCGAGCGCCTGCATGCTCGCCCTTTTATACCATTTTGCATGGCAAAATTCTAAATATCTTGCTGCGCTCTGATTGGTCAATCCGGTGGCGTGATGTTGTTTCAGCTATTTTGCTTTTATATGCATTTGTTGGCTGCACTGCATATGTACAGGGTGCACCCGAATTTGGAAAAAAAGTATGTGGCATGTTTTGTGTGAACAAAATTCGGCCACAAGAATTTTGTTCTTCACACTCCCCCGTTACTTCGGCGGAAAGACACTTGCGCTTCACGAGCTAGTTCTTATAACGGGGCATCTACATACGTAGTCCCCGTTAACCTTGCTACGTCCGCTGCTAGTACTACCACTGTTGCCAATGCTTGTGCTGAGTCTGCTGCTGCGGTTGAATTCGCTGCTTCTGTCGACTTCGTTTCTGCTGGGCCTGTTGCTGTTGTTGTTCGGTAGATGCGTTGATTTCTGTTCCTGTGCTCGTTGTTGTTGAACAATTTTTGCTGCTGCGCTCTGTTGTCGGGCTTGCAGTTGTTGTTGTCGAAGTTTTAAATTACGATTAGTGTTGCTGTGCACGCTGTTGTGGTCTTTCTGCTGCTGTTGTTGGTTTTGTGGTTGTGTTGCCGTTGTCGACTTCATACTGTGCTGTTTCTTGGGGCGTCTGTGGCAATTTCTGATGGGAGTCCACACTGGAGTTGGTTCAATCGGAGCTGGTAACATTCGTATCAAGCCAACTGTATCACGGTGCCGTTTTAGTTCTTGGAGTTTGTTGTACGTCGGACGTTTAACCAGCCGTGCTGACCCAGTTTGGAGTGTTATGCCCTCACCTCCGAAGCTTAAAGTTGCTCTGGACCTTGCAAGGAAGTCCATGCCCAGTGTAAGGTCATCAACGGCGGTCGGTAGCACCAACAGGCGCAGTGAACATGATGACTCTCCAAAACGAACGTTGACGTTCAACACTTCGCGGACTGTTGTCTGACTCCCATTGGCCATTTTAATTAGGACGTTCGCGGGAATGGGGTTGCCTAAATGTCGAAGCCTATCGGCCATCCCTTCGCTCACGAAACTGCGGGATGCGCCGGTATCAATGGTGGCTTGGACGGGTTCACTGCCGATCTTGATGCGGGCAAGAATTCACTGTCGGTCTTGGATCAGAGCTTTCTTTTGGTTGAACTGGAGCAGATGACGCTGCTCTACGTGTGAAGTATGTTGACGGCAGCAGTCTATTGTTCTAATTCCTCGTTGACCGCAATCCCAACAGAACAACAATTGTGGTCTTCGACAATTTCGCCAGGTTTGTCCATCCTGGCCGCAGCGTCTGCATGCCGTTCGAACGTTGATGCGCTCCTCCTGACTCTCTATGACCAGAAGGTTCCTTTCGATCGGTCGGGACTGGGGCCTGGGTACTTGTCGGATTGGTTCTGGGATGGCAAAGATGTTCACCAGGTCTTCTGCTAACCCAATTAGCTCCTGCAGATCTTGGAAATCTCTTCTCCGTATGTACAGTTGATATTCCTGGCGGCAGTTTCGGAATATACGCTCCAACTGTTGTGCCCTCGAATATCTGGCATGCCGCGTGAGGTTTTGTATGGCGATGACGAAATCCTTGAAGTTTTCTTCGGGTCTTTGTCGTCGTCGACGGATTTCGTCATCTAATTGTTCCTGGTACCTTGCTGGGAGCAAGAAGCGCAGGAAGTCTTCTTTGAATGAATGCCAGTGTGACCACCGCTGGTTATTGTTCCGAAACCAAACCAGGGCTCAGTCACGCAGCAGTTCTGGCATTGTTCTGGCTAGGAGGTCTTTGTTTAAGGAATAGGCGTCGGCTAATTCCTCTAACCGGGCAACGAAGGAGAAGGGTCTTTTCCGCCATCATAATGTACGGACCATTTCCTCACCGTGTCGATAACCATCGGGTATGACGCCACAGATGTCTCCTTTGGGATTCGAGTGGTAGTTGTCTCATGGGGTGCTGGAGGCGCCGTTAAACTTATAGTTATTGGTGGCACTGGTGACAGTCTGCGTCTGTACTGCGATTTCAACTCTCTCAGACTGGTTTCGTTCTCTGATGTAACGTCCGGTCCTGTGATGAAAGCCCAATAACGTTCCCTGAGCTCCTCTATGCTACCTGTGTTATCCAGTCTGAACTCATCCAGATAATTTTGCAGCTCCTCCCTCGAGAGGGTATATACACAGCCAGTCTTGACCATCTTGTCTTATTGTTTCTATTTTTATTTTTGTTGTTTTGTTTACGTCATCGAAGAGTCCCTGCTCGGGCGCCAATTGTAACGGATATTTCCCAGCCGGGGTAAACTCAGCGTGACCAGGGTTCAGAGAAAGGGGTCTTTACAATAAAATTTATCTTTGGTGACTCTTCAAATTGTGTTTCTTTATTTCTTTTTTCTTATTACTTATAATTTAAGTCGACAAGCATAAATCCAGAGCGATGCGCTAGTCTCAGACGAGCGTAAGTCCCGAGCGATGTGCTAGCCTTAGGCGAGCGTAAGTCCTGATTGATGCGTGCGTCAATCCTGAGCGATGCGTGAGCGTAGTTCGAGGCGAGCGTCAATCGTGAGCGACTTGTGGGCGTGCACATGAGACACGTGAGAAACCTGAGCGATGCGTGAGCGTAGTACGAGTCAAACGTCAATCCTGAGCGACTTGTGGGAGTGAGCCTGAGACAAGTGAGATTCCTGAGCAATGCGTGAGCGTAGTTTAAGGCGAGCGACAATCCTGGGCGACTTGTGGGCGTAAGCCTGAGAGAAGTGTAATTCCTGAGCGATGCGTGAGCGTAGTTCGGGGCGAGCGTCAATCGTGAGCGACTTGCGGGCGTGCGTCTGAGGCACGTGAGAACCCTGAGCGATGCGTGAGCGTAGTATGAGTCAAACATCAATCCTGAGCGACTTGTGGGCGTGAGCCTGAGACAAGTGAGATTCCTGAGCGATGCGTGAGCGTAGTTTAAGGCGAGCGACAATCCTGAGCGACTTGTGGGCGTAAGCCTGAGACAAGTGAGATTCCTGAGCGATGCGTGAGTGTAGTTCGAGGCGAGCGACAATCCTGAGCGACTTGTGGGCGTGTGCCTGAGACAAGTGAGAAGCCTGAGCGATGCGTGACCTTAGTTCAAGGCGAGCGACAATCTTGAGCGACTTGTGAGCGTGAGCCTGAGACAGGTGAGAAGCCTGGGCGATGCGTGAGCGTAGTTCGAAGCGAGCGTCAATCCTGAGCGACTTGTGGGCGTGAGCCTGAGACAAGTGAGATTTCTGAGCGATGCGTGAGCGTAATTCGAGGCGAGCGTTAATCCAGAGCGACTTGTAGCCACGAGCCTGAGACAAGTGAGAAGCCTGAGCGATGCGTGGGCGTAGTTTAAAGCGAGCGACAATCCTGAGCGACTTGCGGGCGTGCGCCTGAGACAAGTGCCTGAGCGGTGCGTGAGCGTAGTGAGTAGGCGTTGGTAGCGGTAAGCGCAGATCTACCAGCGTAACCACCCGAGGGGAAATCACCCGGCAAAGTAACGTCGTACGAACGATGAATACCGTGACGTCGGCAGAGAAAAGCACAGCAAAACGTTGGCAGCAGTAAGCGCAGATGTACTAGCGTAACTACCCGAGGGGAAATCGCCCGGCGAAGTTACGTCGTACGAACGATGAATACCGTGATGTCGGCAGAGAAAAGCACAGTAAAACGTTGGCAGCGGTAAGCGCAGATGTACCAGCGTAACCACCCGAGGGGAAATCGCCCGGCGAAGTTACGTCGTACGAACGATGAATACCGTGACGTCGGCAGAGAAAAGCACAGCAAAACGTTGGCAGCGGTAAGCGCAGATGTACCAGCGTAACCACCCGAGGGGAAATCGCCCGGCGAAGTTACGTCGTACGAACGATGAATACCGTGACGCCGGCAGAGAAAAGCACAGCAAAACGTTGGCAGCGGTAAGCGCAGGTGTACCAGCGTAACCACCCGAGGGGAAATCGGCCGGCGAAGTTACGTCGTACGACGATGAATACAGCGACGTCGGCAAAGAAGAGGCACAGACGACGTTAGCAGAGAAATGTCGGCAGCAAATAAATAAAACCAGTAAAAATGCTATCGCTTACCGAGGTGTGATCCTGTCCGATGACTAAGAGAACTAAGAGAGCGAGCGCCTGCATGCTCGCCCTTTTATACCATTTTGCATGGCAACATTCTTAATAGCTTGCTGCGCTCTGATTGGTCAATCCGGTGGCGTGATGTTGTTTCAGCTATTTTGCTTTTATATGCATTTGTTGGCTGCACTGCGTAGGTACAGGGTGCACCCGAATTTGGGAAAAAAGTATGTGGCATGTTTTGTGTGAACAAAATTCGGCCACAAGAATTTTGTTCTTCACATCATGTTGGCGCAACCAAGGTACTCATTTCAACTGTCCGAATGTCAATTTTTACCATTATGGAACTGTTTACCTACAAAAGAGAAGAATTGAAAACACAAAAAAATTTAACACTTCCCTTTTTACACACTGGGTCACTGAATAGAATAATACTTATAGGTGCATTTTATTGGCACACTATACTGAATAGAATAATACTTATAGCTGCATTTTATTGGCACAGGAGTAGATTTAGGATATAGCTTTCCTAATAAAAGTTACGTTTTATAGGAATGATATAATTCTATTCTGCTTTTAGTTAGAAAACTCTCCACCAGTGTAGATTTGATGTGTCACTTTGCCCGTTCAGTGTTTAGGTCTTTGATTTTTCTTCTTTTCGTATTTCGTGGGAATTCTAAAGATTTAAATTTTAAAAAGGGAAAAATGAAGAAAATATTTTTAAGAACAAAATTGAGAGACTGGACTATTTATTATTTATTATTTAAATTTAATTGAAGTAGCAAAGTATTGTTTGTCTAAGCCTCACTCTTACGGTGTGTCGGGGCAAATATTTTCAAAATTTCTGATGTTTATTCAAACTAGTATTAGTAGTGTAATAAGAGTTATATATAAAATTATATAAAAAAAATAATATTCATTAGTAATACATGATATGGGAAGGCTAAATCCTATTCGTATTTCTGTGCCAATAAAATGCAGCTAAAATGAACAAGAATTCTAAACTTATAAAAATTATAGTTTTTCCACTTCCGGAGTAAAATTAAAAACTCAATTTACTAATTAGTTAAAATATAAATGATTACTGTATTTATGATTATTAAATGATGATGATTAAATGCTTATTATAAATTATTTCTTTCCAGGGTAAAGTTAAAAATCTTATATTTATTTGATTACGTGCTATGCACGACTTTTACGATTTGGTCACTCTACAAATATTTTGATGTGCTATGCACGCGAGTAACTGAAAAGAGACTACTGCTCAATAATAGTTTTGCTTAACTCTAAACCTAGTGGGCGCCGTGGCTCAGTGGAAATGAGCATAGCTACTGAGCAGGGCGTTCGTGGTTCGAATCCCAGTAACACCAAAAGTATTCTTCACGTTGTCCCACCTCACGCGAGTCCCTTCCATTTGTGTCCAAAAATATACATGCGCAACACAAATGGTCGCGAGAAGCTAGGCCTTGGACCGCAGTGGTCTGTCGCGCCGAATATTATTATTATTATTAACTCTAAACCTAACAGAATAGCATCAGCCAGCTACGAGCCAGATCATGCGAAAAACAATAAAAGTATCAGCCAGCCGCTGATAATGCGAAAAACAATAAAATGCGAAAGTTATAGAGTTGGGTCGCGCAACTTACGTCAGCTACCTGTTCCCCCATCGCCCACTAACAAACATTAACCTGTTGCCGCATACCAACGGTTCATCACCCCAGAGAATACAAACGCAGCATCAGCAGTTTTATAATATGGCATTATCAACATTAAATATCATGTTATTGTAATTCCTAGGATAAGCATTTTAATTGTAATTGCATGGGTGAGAAAATTGTAAACTCAGCGTCTGCTGAGCGTCCGGCTTTGTTCCCAAAATTAATGAGAAATCACCTTTTGTAAAGTAGCTTCCATAAGAATATTATTATAATAAATCAGTCGTTATTCTGACGTCAAAGTAGAAAGTCTATATTTTTGTTACTTACTGTGAGTAGTAACGTAACCGGCGCAGTCAGTAGGATCGGTGAACGGTTTTTGTTTTTAAGTAACAATTTAAATTAAATTTGTGATATTTAAATTGTGTCGTATCGCAACAAACAATACAAAGCGTTTTTTGTAACAATACCAAATTAAATTTGTGAGAAAAAAAATAAAATTGTGCCACACTTAAAAAACAATTCCGTTGAATATTAATTCTTCATCACCGCTGAACCAATAATTCTGCTCAACGCTCAACAACACCAGGACTCCTCAACCAACAAGTATGCAGAATCCTAGAAATCCATCGTAATCTTCGCTTGAATTGGGTGCATGTAAGTTTTATTAAGTGTTTAAAGTGTTTGATCTTTGATTTATTTTAATACTTTACTTTATAAATGAAATAAAAGAGCTGCGATCCCTATCTTGGGCACTCCAGTTAAAATAAAATAAAATAACTGCGATCCCTATCTTGGGCACTCCATTTAAAATAAAATAACTGCGACTCCTAATCTTGGGCACTCCAGTCGAAATAAAATAACTGCGATCCCTACCTTGGGCATTCTATTTGAAATAAAATAAAATTGTGCCACACTTAAAAAACAATTCCGTTGAATATTAATTCTTCATCACCGCTGAACCAATAATTCTGCTCAACGCTCAACAACACCAGGACTCCTCAACCAACAAGTATGCAGAATCCTAGAAATCCATCGTAATCTTCGCTTGCATTGGGTGCATGTAAGTTTTATTAAGTGTTTAAAGTGTTTGATCTTTGATTTTTTTTAATACTTTACTTTATAAATGAAATAAAAGAGCTGCGATCCCTATCTTGGGCACTTCAGTTAAAATAAAATAAAATAACTGCACTCCATTTAAAATAAAATAACTGCGACTCCTAATCTTGGGCACTCCAGTTGAAATAAAATAACTGCGATCCCTACCTTGGGCATTCCATTTGAAATAAAATAAAATTATTGCGATCCCTTTCTTGGGCACTCCAAAAAAACCAAAACATAAGTATAGATTTATTCCATACAATTTAAGAGGACTTTTAAAGAGTTTATCCTCTATCCCAGAAACTGCTGACTCCGGAGCCCCTCTCGATATTTCTTCATCCTCAAACTCCTTTAATTCAGACGTAATTAATATTAGTGCAGAGCAAAACTCAATTCCAAATCAAGGAATTAATCAAACAGATATTTTTAACTCATTAAGAATTCCAGACGCAGTGAAATTTCTTCCCACGTTCGACGGAAATCCTAGACTGTTGTACGAGTTACTCAGCAATGTGGAGGAAATTCTCCTTCATATAAGGGGATCGGATAATACTCCATATGGGCAAATACTCCTACAAAGCATACGTAATAAGATTGAGGGTCAAGCTAATGATATCCTCAACATGTATGGAACCCCTCTCATCTGGGACAAAATTAAGAATAATCTTATTTTGCACTATTCCGACAAACGTACGGGATAGTCCAGGAATGCCTTCATTTAGGAATAATCAAAATAGACCCTATAACCCAACAAACTCATATTCCAGAGGCAATTTAGACCCACAAGGTAACGCTACGCGATTCCAAAGACAAAATCACTACACACAAACCAATTCAAATCAGACAAAATTTAATCCAGGAATCAAAGTAACTATAAACAAAACAAACTCATATTCCAGACACAATTTAGACCCACAAGGTAATGCTACGTAATTCCAAAGACCAAATAACTACACACAAACCAATTCGAATCAGACAAAATTCAACCCAGGAATCAAAGTAAACTATAGCCATCAAAGTAGAAATACTAGACCTGGAAATTCTAATTTTCAGGAAGTAAATAATATTCGAAGGAAACCCATTTCAATAATTAGATAGATTTTTTAACAATGACTAATATCCAAAACGAAGGAAATTTTTCCACACCAGCCTTGAGGAACCAACAGGGTACATAGACCCACAGAAACATCCCCTTGCCATATATTAATATTTCCTCACCATTTGGCCGATCCCTTAAATTTTTACTAGAAACCGGGGCGTCAATGTCTTTCATCAACCCTGAATTCATACCACCAAACAGAGAGAGTAACAGTGAAACAGTTACCATTACCACAGTCTTCAAGAAATACCAGCTAGATAAACAAACAACCATTCCTATTTTGACAGAATTTAACGAAACGTCCATTGAAATTCCTACTCTTCAAATTCCATCACTACTTCGACGGACTCCTAGGCATAGATGCACTAGTGGCATTAAATGCTAAACTCGACCTCGAAAAAAGAATCGTTATCACAAATAATGCTATCAATGAAATTAATTTTAAACCAAACTACACATCAGGCCCAATCACAATACCCTCCAAATCGAAAATATTAGCAAGACTTCCTGTTAACCGAGAAACCGGCAACATTTATATCAACACAATACAACTAAACCCACACCTCTACGTTAGCCAAGGCTTATACAACGCCGATTGTTGGTTTAGCACCGTTGAGTTAGTGAACATTTCCGAAAATGATCAAAGGATTTTTGTAGAACAACCTTTAAATGGCGAGATCTACGATCCTATTAACTTTATCGAAGCTAATAATTTTAATAGCAGAGTAGAAAATACCGAACCAAAACGAACGAATAAACGAGTTAATCAGAACAAACTATTTAAATACAGAAGAGAGTAAAAAGCTCCTTAAATTATGCAGAAATTATAGGGACATATTGTACGAGGAGGGTCAGCTACTCTCCTTTACAAATAAAATCAAGCACAATATAAACACTACGGACTAAATTCCAATATACACCAAATCATACAGATACCCCTTTGTTCACAAAATGGAAGTGAAACAACAAATTGCAAATGTGCTAGATCAAGGCATCATCAAACAAAGCTACTCCCCATGGAGTTCTCCAGTTTGAATTGTTGCAAAAAAGGAAGATGACAGAGGACGAAAAAAATGAAGATTAGTCATCGACTACAGGAAAGTCAATGAAAAAACAATCTCCGACAGATACCCCATTCCAAATATTTCAGAAATACTAGATAAGCTAGTATTTCATCAGATAGAGATGAACCAAAAACACGTCCAGAAAACTGCATTTAGAGTTGAAGGAGGCTATTACGAATTCGTAAGGATGCCATTCGGCCTCAAAAACGCTCCTTCAACTTTTCAGAGGGTAATGGACAATGTCCTGAAAGAACTCATTGGTAAAGTTTGCTTAGTTTACCTCGAAGATATAATAATATACTCTACATCCTTGCAAGAGCACAGAGTATAGAATTAGTATTTAAAAAACTCAGAGAGGCAAACTTTACAATACAGTTGGACAAATGCGAGTTCCTCAAAAAGGAAATTGCATTCTTAGGACACGTTATTACTTCAGAAGATGTAAAACCAAATCCCATGAAAATCAGTGCCATAAAGAACTTTCCCCTGCCACGTACCCGAAAAGAAATAAAATCCTTCCTAGGCTTAATAGGCTATTATAGAAAATTTATTAAAGATCTAGCTAAACTCACTAAACCTCTTACTAGCTGCTTGAAAAAGAACGCAGAAATTTTAATCGACAACAAGTATACCGAAGCGTTTGAAACGGCAAAACTTCGTTAATTAATGACCCAATTCTTCAACATCCAGATTTCGAAAAACCATTTATCCTTACGACAGATGCAAGCAATTGCGCCTTGTGTGCTGTGCTATCGCAGGGCCGTATAGGTACCGATAGACCTATATGTTTTGCCAGCCGTACCCTCTCAGAAAGCGAAAGAAATTACTCCACTATAGAGAAAGAGCTTCTAGCCATTGTTTGGGCTACCAAATATTTTCGGCCTTTTCTGTTCGGAAGGAAATTCCAAATCATTACCGACCATAGACCGTTAACATGGCTTATGAGCTTGAAAGAGCCAAATTCAAAGCTTGTTAGGTGGCGGCTAAGGCTTGAAGAATTCGACTATGAAATTACATTAAAAAAAGGTAAACTTAACACCAATGCAGACGCCTTAAGTCGCATCAAAATTGATAACCCCAACCACGAAATTTTTAACAATAATGAAGATAGTCTGAGTACGGCACATAGTGCGAACGAAAACCTAGAAGACGGAATCTTTATTTCAGAGAAACCACTAAATGAATTCAATATACCAATAATTCTTGAAGAAATAGCACAGCCACCAATGACCATCGAAACAGTTTTCAAAAATAAGCAAAGAAGAACCATTAGAAGACCACAATTCGACGAAAACATAATGAGAGAGTTGTTCAAAAACAATTTTCCACCAAATAAACTAACTGCCGGTATACTCGACTGATAACGTTTTCCGCATTGTTCAATTCTTTATTAAATTCTTCTCCCAAAGTAAACATTTTCGAGTAATTCGTTGTACAGAAATTCTTAGAGATATCAGAGTAGAAGATGACCACGAAGAACTTATAAGAAGCTACCACGAGAATTCAAACCACAGGGGAATATGTGAAACCTTCCCGTTCTACACCTTAAAAGGGAAAATTATTTCCCTAACTGCGAAAAATGTCAAATTGTCAAATTTTCAAGTACAATAGAAACCCGACTAGACCCCATTTCGAGAAACTTGAAATACAACTAAAGCCCCTTGAAATTCTTCACATAGATCTATACACTATTAACAACAATAATATTCTTACACTTATAGACAAATTCTCTAAATTCGCTTGTGGGTACACTCTAAGTTGTTGGAGTAGTGTAACCATCCTGAACTGTATAAAAAAATATATCAACCTTTACGGAATACCCTCAAAGATTGTATGTGACCAAGGCTCAGAATTCGTCTACAATATATTTAAGGACTTTTGTAGACAACATGAAATTACATTACATTATACTTCTTTCCAACAAACCAGAAGTAATGGTCCAGTGGAAAGACTGCATTCTACCCTTACGGAAATATACAGGCTCATTTTGTCAAAAAGGAAAGAGCAGAGGTTAACCACCGAACACGAAGAAACAACGCTGTACATTCCGCGACAAAATTCACCCCATACGAACTGTTTTTCGGAAGACCTTACAAGTTTAGAAAAACACTTAGATTCTCGAACCAGCATGAATATCTTGAAAAGCTGAATGAATTCCTTAATGAGTTATATCCGAAAATTCAGGATAAAGTAAAAGAAATAACCAACGCGAGAATAGATAAACTTAACCAAACGAGAGAAACCCCGGAAGACGTAGTGGAAAATTATCCAATATTTCGGAAAGAAGCTAGACGCAACAAACTAGCACCCAAATTTTCAAAACAAATAGCAATTAAGAACAGGAAAATTACAGTTTTAACAAAAGAAAACAAAAAAATTCATAAAAGTAAATTAAGAAAACGACATAAGAAATAAAACATATACAAAAATATATATATATATATATATTTGTTCATACTAACACCCCACTTTATCTATTAACTTTCAGGCTTACTCACACTCAAAGAATAGACATTTTTAACATCCCCAAAGAACATAGTCTACTGCCTCTACTTTTAGGAACATCAATTTACATTACTATCTTTCAAAATCTAATACATATCATAAACCTTTATGACTGCAACAACAAACTTACAGAAAATCACAAATTCACTCTACCTGTTTCAAAAACAGAACATTAGCACAAACTCATTTAAAATCACAAAATTAAAACTCGAAGAACTTCAAACAAAAATCTAAATTTTGTATCCTTTTAAGAAAAGAAATAAACGCGGTTTAATCAATGGATTGGGGTCCACTATTAAACTAATAACAGGTAACATGGACGCCTAAGATGCAATCAAAATTAACGACCAAATACAAAACATTAATACAAACTTAACGACATAACACGATAATTAGATAATGAACACGTTTTGAACTCTCAAACGATCGATAGATTCAAAAATATAACACTACACATAAATACCGAACAACAAATAATCGAAAATTTTCTCAAAACAGAATCAGAAGAGAACACGATGCTCTTTTGGTAACACAATATATTAACCAACTTAACTTTAACATTGACTTACTAACCAACCATCTATCTAATATAGCCGAGGCTGAGTAAACTTAATATTATCCCTAAGCTCCTTCTTACCTTTGATGAACTATATAAAAGACAAACTAACAACACAAAACATAACAATCAATGCACTTGAACAAATATACGAATTTTTAGGAATCCAAGCTTATTATAATGGATCTAAAATAATTTTTAATATACAGATACCAGTTTTATCTATAGAAAAATATAATTTTTATCATGTTATACCCCTGTAAATAAATGGCACAAAGATAATAAATACGAAACCATATATTAACTATAACATAAGACACACACAACACTTTTATAAACCTTGCCCCAAGATAGAAGGAACCAACTACTGCTCATCAACAACACAAGAAGAGGACTCCACCCAATCCCAATGTATCGGAAAGCTGATGGAAAATATGGTAGCCAATTGTCCATTCAAGGATGTTGGGAAGATTCAAACAATCTCCCAACCACAACCTAATATTTAACTATTTATAAAAATCCAAGATTTATCATTAAACTCTACCTTCAGACCGGGAATTCACCACATAGAAGGCACAGTGCTTATCCACTTCCAAAATTGCAACATCGCAGCTACGAAAATAGACCGGACATCTTCTGGGACACCAAACGGATACTTCCCCCATCGGGCAGCATCGTCAAAGCCAACACAACAACCAATGAATTAAACCTAGAAAAGTTGCGAACATTTAACTTCAACACGGAAGCCAAAGTACTCAGGCTAGAAAACATCACTGAAACTTACAATTGCCTAGTGGGAGCAGCAGGAATCATCATCTTCGCTAGCATAATAATCTTTGCTGCTACATTGAGAAAAAAATATATATACAAAACAACCGCGGAAGATCACGGCAACATCCCGCATCTTAACGCTCCTGCCCTCGCAACATCATCTCATCAAGCTGAAGCTGCTTCAATGGCGTCACTTCGGCCGTCGCTTTACTCCTAGGATAAGCATTGAATTGTAATTGCATCGGTGAGAAAATTGTAAACTCAGTGTCTGCTGAGTGTCCGGCTTTGTTCTCATAATTAATGAGAAATCACCTTTTGTAAAGTAGCTTCCATTAGAATATTCATCATCATATTTGGCTCTACAACCGGGGTCCGGTCCTGGCCTCCCGCAAAAAGTCTCTCCACCGGTCCCGATTTCGAGCCGATGTCATCCAGTTTGGCATCCCTAAACTCTGGGCGTCCTAGTTTACGCCATCCTTCCAGCGTACGCTTGGCCGACCTCGCTGTCGTGTTCCATAAATCCTACCGCAAAGGACTTTCCGAGCAGGAACCTCTTCGCTCATGCGAGCTAGGTGTCCTGCCCACCGGAGCCTACCGAGCTTAATTTTCTTCACGATGTCGACATCGCGGTAACGCTCGTAGATCTCATCATTATAGAGTCTTCCTCACATACGGGGCCAACAATTCTCCGTAAGACTTTTCTCTCGAACGCGGCTAAGAGGTCAGAATGCTTTTTGCTAAGCACCCAAGTCTCGGATCCATGTGTAAGTACTGGTATGCCCATTGTCTTATATACCAGCAGCTTGGATGTTATGGTTAAGTTCCTGGATTTGAAGAGTCTTGACAGGCTATAGTAGGCTTTGTTGGCTTTAAGCAACCGTGCACGTATTTCTGGTTCCATGCTGTTATCGGCTGCTATAGTTGACCCGAGATAGTTAAAGGAATGCACTACTTCAAATTCGCGCTCCACTATCTGAATTGAGGGACCAATGTTGGAGCTTCTACTCGCAGACGTGGCCACCATGTACTTTATTTTGCTCTCATTTATGTGCAGCCCCAGATTTCTTGCCGCCTGCTCTATCTGGATGAAAGCTTCCTGTACAGTTCTTTGGTTTCTACCAACGATGTCAATATCGTCTGCGTAAGCCAGTATCTGAATGGACTTATAGAGGATTGTTCTTCTCGCCGTTATGTCAGAGTCACGGATCACTTTCTCCAACGCCAGGTTGAAGAGATCCGCAGGGGATGGACTGCCCTTGTCGGAGCCCGTTATAGATGTTGAATGGGCTTGATAGTGATCGGGATATTTTTACTTGGCTTATAACATTGGTCATGGTCAACCTACATAGTCGTGTCAGTTTATTTGGAATGCCGAATTCTCTCATGGCTTATAAAGTTCTACTCTGGCTATGCTATCATAGGCGGCTTTAAAGTCTATAAAAAGATGGTGTAGTGAGTTTTGAAACTCTAGACATTTTTTCATCACCTGCCTTAGGGTGTAAATCTGATCAGTTGTTGATTTGCCTGGGATGAAGCCACACTGGTATGGACCAATGATGACTTTAGCGTATGGGGCTATCCTGTCT
The DNA here is from genome assembly GCA_947095585.1 of Nephrocerus scutellatus. Lineage (NCBI taxonomy): Eukaryota > Metazoa > Arthropoda > Insecta > Diptera > Pipunculidae > Nephrocerus > Nephrocerus scutellatus. The sequence continues at coordinate 56,827,585 of OX352761.1, read as the reverse complement.
TGAAGGATAGAGGAGAAAATCTTATACGCGGTACTCAACAACGTTATACCACGATAATTGCTGCATTTTGTGATATCTCCTTCTTATGTATGGGGCACAGGATGCCTCTTCGCCAGTCTTCTGGCATAACTTCTTCTTCCCATACTTGCACTATTATTTCATGAATTGCTTGGTGTAATGTGGGGCCTCCTATTTTTATCAGTTCCGCTGGGATCCCTTCAGGTCCCGGGGCCTTATTATTTTTGAGCCGATTTATCGCTCTGCTAACTTCGACTATGCTTGGTGGCGGCAGCATAGTATGATCTTCGGTCATTGGTGGAGCCTCCAATTCCTCAGTTAGCTGGCCATTTAGCAACTCATGAAAGTGCTCTTCCCATCGCTCTAAGATGCCTTTAAGATCGGCGATCAGATTACCCTCTTTGTCCTTGCAGTATGTGCAACGCGGTGTATATTGCGTCATACCGCGGACCCTTTGGAAGAACTTCCGTGCCTGGTGCGGTCCTTCCTCTCTGTACTGTTCCAGTTCACGGACCAGGTTGCTTTCTTTCGCCGGTGAACTATTTTTCCATATCTTCTGAGCTCTTTATATTCATCTTCGCGTGCCCGCGTTCTAGGAGATTGTTGCATTGCTCGGTACGCAACATTCTCACGTTCAGTCGCTAGCTTACATTCGTCATCGAACCAGTCGTTTCGATCTTTACGACTACTGCCTAAGATGGAGTCAGCAGTACTAATGACAGTATTTTTAAGTTCATTTACTACATTAAAGCCGATAACGGTGGGTTTCATTCTTTTGCTGACTAGAAACCCCACCCCGAGCACATGATGTCTTGCATGACAGCTGTAATATATGTCATATTCTGATTTTTGTAAGACACCATTCCCTGTCCACCGCAACTCCTGAATCGCTGTTCAGTCAGCATTATATTTGGACAGGGTATTGGCTAGCTGCTGTGAAGCTCGAGCTCTATACAGTGAGCGTACGTTCCATGAGAAAATTCTTAAATCGTTTAGCCGTTTTCGTTGCCGTGGTCGTCGTCGTTCATCAGTGTATCCGAGGCTGATTTTGGGTTCCGTAATAATAATTTTTTACGGGCGAGGTTATTGGCCTCGCGCCAACATTACTTTGAAGGGACTAGCCGAATCATTCAGCTTTTCCTGCATTGAGGGAAAATTACCAGCGGCCACCACGTGGAGGTTTGATCGCACTTCCACCAGTCAGAGATAGTTACGGCCACATGCAATTCTAGAGCATTCGGTGTTATTCCCCCTATTTCTGCTGATGGCTGACCATCATAAGAATATTAAATATTATAAAAAATCAGTCGTTATTCTGAAGTCAAAGTAGAAAGTCTATGTTTTTTGTGACCTACTGTGAGTATAGTAACGTAACTCGCATGGGTTATTTGCGCAACTGGATAACGAAAAGCTAACAACCAAAACTTAGGAACGAGAAATGGGCGTGGGCTGCGATTTTAGCGAAAAACAAAGGAAATGCTAAAATGAAAAATAATGATGGTATGATATTTCGACTGTAATTTTTGGAAACCAGAAATAGTCACCTTATACCAGTTTTTCCAACAACATTTTATGTTTTTCGCGTTTCAAAAATTAAATACCCATAATTTTTCTAAAAGAAAATTAAAAAATACAAACTGTACTAATTTATTTTAACAAAAGAGCAGGTGTCGGAGACATGGCCGTGTATTTTGAGCGTGACGCCTGCCCGGGTGAAAAGAAAAGAAACAAATATATCCTTGTCTGTGGAACGGATACACGAACGGGCTTCTTAAAATCCAAAATGGCATAGTTCCCAAAATTCCAGATCCTAATGACCATAACCCAGAATCTCCATTAGAACATGTCTTAAGGTCGCATCTTAGTCCTACATACCGAATTTCATGCGAATCGCGTTAGTAATTGCTTTGTTCCCGAAATTCCAGACCATAATGATCATATTCATGACAGACATATTCATTTTTCATCTTGTACAATAAATGAATATAAAGTTATTTAATATACACAATTTACAAAGCAACTATTTCTAATTGACTAGATTTTTACATAAGCGTAATGTTTGATGAATAAAGAATGTAAATTAAATTGATTAATATAAATTGATGATGTGTAGTTAATTTTTATATTAATGACTTAATATTCAGTAACTTGTAATGAGACAATAAAATAATAAGTTCAGTGCTAGATGTACATTGATTACCACAATAACATGCAAATGAAGCAAACAAAAATTGGAAATTATAAATAAGATAAATAACTACAAATATAACAAAATTAACAATAATAATTCAATTCTGTATAATTTATTTACTAAACATCATATACATTATACATTCAAAAAAACCACGAATTGTAATAAGTCTAATAAACAAGCAGAAAATAAACAATAAGATCAATGTCAACGAACTTCGCTACTGATCTTGAGATATTTGTACTACCCACTACTACGAATATTACACCATCAATGGAAATAAATACAACTGGCTGGGCCATTCCAAGAAATCTACGACTTTCAGATCCAACATTTGCCAGTTCACAAAACATTGACCTATTACTTGGAGCTGAAATTTTCTTCGATTTGTTCAAGGTTGGTCAAATTAAATAAGGCGACAATTTACCTTGTCTCAAAACACTGTTCTGGGTTGGATTGTATCAAGACGTTTTCCACGCACCACATCAGACATTAGAAGACAAGTATCTCTGCTAACATCATCCCTTGCTACCCTCGATGAAGACATTAAAAGGTTTTGGAAACTAGACACAATTCCGATATCCCGCTCAAATATCGAGAACAATTAATGCAGTTTCGACATTTCGACAAAACTACATTAAGACGTTGGGCATTTGCTGGCAACCCCAGAAGGATGTTTTTCAATTTCACGTTCAGCAGTTCTCCAGCCAAACCAAATTGACGAAACTGATCGTCATCTCCGAAATTGCACGTTTGTTTGATCCGCTGGGATTAGTATCTTCCATCGTGGTGTTGGGCAAACTGTTCATGCAGAAACTGTGGCAGCTTAAACTGGATTGGGATTAGAGTCTTCCCATGAATTACCATACGTATTGGCAAACGTTTAGATCAAATCTAAATGTGAGTGATGAAATCGAACTGCATGGGTTTTCATATGCCAGCGAAACTGCCTTCGGCGCGGTAATCTACACCAGATGTGCAAAACCAAATGGACAGTTTATTGTGCAACTTTTGTGCTCCAAATCAAAGGCACCACTACAAAAACTACAATACCACGCCTGGAACTGTGTGCGGCATTGCTGTTGGCGCAGTTGATATCACAAATATATCCAATTTTGAATTTTTTTCTATTAGTGATATCATCTATTGGACGGAGTTGACGAATCCACAGCGATGGTATCACATTGAGTCGGCACAACATCCAGCCGATGTCGTCTCTCTCGGAAGAGTGCCAGCTGTTTTGGTAACATGCGAGTTGTGGTTTCATGAACCACAAATGCTACGATCTCTGAAGTCTCCGTGGCTAACTACAACGATGCCACTAAATCATGAACATCAAGACTGCGAATATAAAGGGGTGCGACTTTGATAGCTATACCTGCAAATGAAGACAATCTATTCTCAGTTATGAAATATATCAATAACTACCATAAATTAACAAGAGTATTGGCATAAGTAAGCAGATTTGTGAACAATAACCGCAAGAGGAAAACTTAACGAATATCCGAACCTCTGAATAGCCAAGACGTCGAAAGGGGCATAGGAGGTATTGTTCACCTGATTCAAACGGAATGCTTTCCAGATATTAAAAATGGACTGCAAAGGAATGATTTTATCATTCGTTAAACCCATTGAGGAGTCTCTTCCTTGATGCGAGCGGTATTGTTCGGGTCGGCGTTAGGTTGCAGTTTTTCTCAATGCCATATTCTACAAAACACCCTATACTCCTTCCTTCTTTCCAGCCATTCACCAAAACTCTGCTTACGCACTTACACAGAGAATATGTTCACATTGGTCCTCAGGCATTATTGGCCATAGTTCGTGAGCTGTTTCGGCCAATTCATGGTCGAAAGTTGGCATCCCAATTATTTCGAAATTGTACCAGATGTCGCCAAGTTAAACCAATGCCAATATTCCAGCAGATGGGGAATTTGCCAAAGGAGCTGGTGGAGCCAGCACTACTATTCCACCGCGTTGGAATTGATTCCTGTGGTCCATTCTACATCTCGGTTCTCGGTGCATTTAGACATTTTTGTGCTACAAGAGGTTTGTACAAGAAGGTGGTATCAGACAACGGTACAAACTTTGAGGGCACAAATTCAGAATTGCACCAATTATATCAGCTTCTTCATAATTCCGAATTGCATCAGGACAGCAAGCATATGTGTCAGGATGATAAAATTTAATGGACTTTCGCACCACCACGGTCTCCTCATTTCGGTGGACTACTCAACAACCCAACATTAAAATTGGACAAATTGCTCATGTGAAGGACAACAATCTTCCTCCCATGAAGTTGCAAATGGGAAATATTGTGAAAAATCCTGGAGCCGACGGCTTAGTTCGGGTGGTCAGCGTTCAAACAAACTGGTTAAAAAATTTTAACAACAGCAACTCACAATAATCAAAAAACGTCGAAAATTTTTGTGTAAATTTGTCTGTAGATTGGTTGTGCTTCATAAAATCAAAATTATTTTAAAAAATTTGAACCAATCAGAAAAACCGTCAAAAATACGCAAATACGCTTTGCTCGTGACAAGCCCTAGTGTCTCATAACAGTGGACATTTAACAAGGGACATAACATTGGACATTTAACATTTTACTTTTTAACATGTACTCCTTAAACAACCTTGTATTAAGAAGTTGTCAATTCAAAACCAGAAACAAAAAAAAATTAACATCATAACATAACATTGCACAAAAACTAAAAATAGGGGTTTTATACCAGACCGAGTAGGTTATCATCATATTTTGGAAATGATCAGATTCTTACCAATTTATATATCATGTTATGGCAAAATTTCCTGTGAAACTACTTGAACGATGCAGTTGCTGATACGATACAGCTATGCTTAGTTCGTGGAATTTTGTTTGGAACGTTGGCCTTGGAAATGAACTAGAGTGCAATTCTGCTGAGTAAGCGTGTTTATTTAACGTGACGTGTTTATTTTTACACTAGCCGATTACCCGGCGTTGCCCAGGTATTTATTTATCCAAATTTTCTCTTAGGCAGGGGTAGAAAAAAGAATGATATCTATCTTTAACGTAAAATTGCAGTTTTTATTAATAAAATAATTGTTTTTTATTATACCAACAGTATTCACAATATAAAATAAAATTAAAAACAATACATAATATTAATTTAAAACAAAATTTGGTTGTATACAATGTTTTTAGTTTCACCTTCAAGAGCAAGAATAAATAAATTCTTAGGTGAACCCACATAAGAAATCTACACTCCGCAGTACTTAATAAACTGTCCGACTTATTGCTCATCATCGAAAACGCAAGTTTTACTGGAAATTGCAATCTCTTAAATTTTAAAGGTAAATCCGTCGAAATGAGTGCTGTCCGTGGGATAAAAACTGTTTCACACCGTCCATTTTCTGTCAAGATATTCGCTTCAATTATATTGCCCAGCATATTTTTTACGCACAGTTTTGTGCGAGTTGAGATTCCGTAGTATGGAGATCCCACTGTAAGTAAAATACGATGTGGTGGCAATCCAGATAAATCAAGTGAACTATCGAACTTTGTTCGATTAACTTCCTCATCAGCATCTAATACGGTATCGATAGACTTATATTCAGTAACTACGCCTATAAACATAGCAAGTATTTGATTGTTTGTTTCATGGATGTCTCCATTTTTAGCAGCAAGAATGGCCCTTTCTCGCAACCGGTTCAAACCGTGATAGTTTTGAGAAACAGCCGGATAAATGGAATTTATTAGTTCTGCGGCAGATTTCAAAAATCCGATGTCAATTTTATATTGCCAAAAGACACGGCTACTAATCTACCTTTTCCAATTTGAAGCGACAATGTCGTCACCCCAAACTCAACCGGTCACCGAGTACCATTCTAAACACCACTATTAATTTCAGCGACCCCGAAAACTATGGGATCGACACCAATATCGGTCACATTTGTCTCTAGAGCTGTCTTAACATCACCTCCACTCAGTTATTGACCCCATCCCCCTGGAGCTGTCTTAGCATCACCATTCAACTCAGCGACCCTAAAAACTATAGAAGCGACACTAATATCGGTCATCCGCCACCAATCAGTTATCGACATCCCCCTAGAGCTGTCTTACCATCACCATTCAACTCAGCGACCCCGAAAACTATAGAATTGACACTAATATCGGTACCCCCCCCCCTCCTGCGGCGATACATAACTCACCTGTTGGAGTGTACTGCCAACATTATTCATCACAGCGATACTTAAACTGTGGGTCCGACACTAATATTGGCTGCCACCCCTCCCCCAGCCAAAAAACCTGGTACACCCCCACGGTATTTGATTCCAGATTGTAAGTTATATGTATACCAAATTTGGTTGAAATTGCTGAAGGCATAAACAAACAAACATATAAATTCTCTCTTTTATATATATAGATTCGTTTTCTTAAAGTGATTCTTTTTTGGTAATACGCATTTGGTACTATTATGTTCAATTGCGGATCTTATCAGGCGTTGTGATAAATATTTATTTTTGAAGTGAAACTTTTTTCTCGTGAGGGGAGTAAAACTTCAAGGTTACATCATCTTATGACGTCATAATGTGAATCGAATTTGAACATAAAAGGTACTTGGCCAGAGAGAAAGCAAAAAGAGAACTATGCTATATGCGTTGTTGGGCGTTATTGTGATTTACTGCATTCTCAGCGAAGACACATTCACACATGATGATAGGATTGATGATGATATATGTGATTTCAATAACGTACAATCAAGCTCATAGCTTGAGCAGAATGAAACAAACATATGCAGTAGTAGGCTGCGGTCAAGAATTCAGCAGCTGCATAGTTTATGCTGCCTGTTGGTCAAAAATTCACTTTTGCAGTCAATGCAGTAAAGAAAAATCGACTGCGCAGTTTACGCAGCCACTTTAAATTTATTTATTTATTTATTTATCTTCCGAGAAATTAGTCTTAAAGATTACATTACAAACATTTAGGGAAATAACTTAAAAATAAGATTATTACATATATATATATGTAAAGTATCATATTCTAAAACACATCAAAGTGGCATCTCTGTCATGTCAAGCAAGCATCATTACAAGATGTTCTTTCATCGAGCAGTATTTCGTCAGCTGTCGTGGAGTAAAGTTGTCATTTAAGCAGTCGTATTAATCAGCCGTTACGTTCAGTCGTATTTCAGTCGTATTCATTAGTCGTATTTCAGTCGTATTCAGCAGTCGTCGCTTAAGTTGTCATTCAGTCGAATCGCCGGTCGTCAATTATTTAATTTCATCATTTCACAACTATTTCGCTTTATATCAATCAATACATATTTAATAAACTTTGAACTACTAATTTAATAAACTAAAACTCTTGAATTGAACACTTATTCTTACATGGGGGCTCAACCGGGATTGATACAGAGTGCTTAGTACATCCTAAAAAACAGTTGAAACAAAAAGTTGTGAAAATAAATGTATCATTCGGAAACGGCCGCGGGGAACGAGGAGCTAAGCAGCGACGACGAAAAAGAAGCAATAATGCATACAGCGAAGAAGTAAACGGCGCGAGTAGCAGTGTATTAGAGGCGTCCATGTTTGGTTCTCGCGAGAAGGGTGAAGCAAGCGCGGGAGACTTGGAACAGCAAAATGAAAACAAAAACACCAAATGCGCAGCAGCGAATTAGGGGAACTGATCAAAGCATTAACTGGAAAGTTCGAACAATGCAATATAAACAACAGGGAGAAGAATTTTGTTTCTATTGAGAGCTTTGCAAAGGTTGTGCCTGACTACGATGGTGTTTAAGTTCCAGTTCGTCAGTGGATAGAGAATTTTGAAGAAAACGCAACAGCATATGAAATAAACGATAAGCCAAAGTATGCAAATGCCCGAAATAAGATGACAGGAACGGCAAAACTATTCTTGGAAGCAACTACTGTCGCCAACTATCAGTCTCTGTGCGCTACACTCAAAGAAGAATTCGATCAGCAACTGAGCAGTGCAGAAGTACACAAACGTTTAAGATGCCGCAAAAAACGAGGGGATGAGAATTTTCACGAGTACGTTTTGCAAATGCGCAAAATAGCAGCACAAGGAGAGATAGAGGAAGAGTCTATCATAACTTATATCGTCGACGGTTTGGAAGTGAGCGATGATTTGAAATTCCCTCTGTACAGCGCAGCAACGTTCAAAGAGCTTAGAAAACGTTATGAATTGGTGGAAACATTAGGAAAAAATAGTTCGGGGAATAAAAGACGACAACCAGCACAAACACATCAACATACTCGCAGACAAGGAGAAGCAGAGAAAAGCATCGCACGTAAACAGCAACATTGTTACAATTGTGGATCGACACAACATAAGAGGGCGGAGTGTAAAGCAGAAACTAAATGTTTTAAGTGCAACGGCGTAGGGCACATGGCAAATCAGTGCAAAAATGTAAAGCAGAACGTCAATGTTATTAAAAATGAATGCCGTATTAAAGAAATGACCATTGATGACACAAAAATAAAATTCTTGGTATATACGGGAGCTGATGTTTCGTTGATATGCAAAAGTATGTACGATGAAAAATTTAAAGGTCGTATACTGCAGAAATGTTTTGCAAAGTTGTTTGGTTTGGGCAATGTCAGTACAGCAGTTTTGGGTGAATTTGCCGCACCTGTTAAAGTCGATGGTCTGACAACAGATCAAACATTTTTAGTTGTTCCAGATGCAAAACTTAATGTGGACGTGATTGTCGGGTATGATTTCTTGCAAAAGTTTACAATCACCTTGAACTGTAGCGGTTATAAGTTAACACCTAAGGAAGATGAAAATGTTATTGCAGATCTTGAGGAAGCCAACTGTTTTGAACTCTAATGCCGAAGTGAGGCAGTTAATTAACAATTATAAGCCGATACGAGATCCTACGTGCTGCCCAATAAAACTGTGTATTGTACCTAACTGCACCAATATTGCATTTTGTGAAAGTCCCTGCCGTTTGTCGACTTCAGAACGAGAAGTTGTGAGAAATCAAGTAGAGGAGTGGCTTCAGCAGGGTGTCGTTCGTGAATCATGTTCTGATGTTCCGAGCAAAGTTGTTTTAGCTAAGAAGAAAGATGGCAGCTACAGAGTGTGCATAGATTATCGAAAACTGAACTCTCTTGTTTTGAAGGACAGATTTCCAGTACCAGTTGTGGAGGAAGTTCTCGAGAAAATGCAGAGCGCCAGATATTTTACGGTCATGGACCTAAAAAACAGAGCAAAGCCGCAAGTACATAGCATTTGTGACCAAAGAAGGATTATACGAATTTAATAAGGCGCCATTTGGCTTTTGCAATTCTCCAGCAGTTTTTGTTCGCTTTATAAACCATATCTTTCAGCAGTTGATTAACGAAGGTATAATGGAAATCTACATAGATGACATCGTAGTTTTTGGAGCTACAGTTGAACAATGTATGGGGAATATGCAGACGGTGTTAAAGCTCGCACAGCAGTATGGGTTGGAAACCAAGTGGTCCAAATGTCAATTTTTAAAAGAAAGAATCTCTTTTCTTGGGCATGAAATCGAAAATGGACACGTCTGACCTGCTCAAGAAAAGGTTAAAGCTGTCAAAAACTTTCCGTTGCCAAAAAATATAAGAGGTGTGCAAGCTTTTCTTGGATTGACGGTATATTTCAGAAAGTTTATCCAAGATTATGCCCTGTTAGCCATACCGTTGACGCAGTTGCTCAAAAAAGATGCGGAGTTCAAAATACAAGGTATGCAGATACATGCAATTGAAAAGTTAAAGTCAGCTCTTATTGAGGAACCAGTTCTGCGTATTTATGAGCAAAACGCAAAGACACAGTTACATGTTGATGCATCAAAGGACGGGTTCGGCGCCACACTTTTACAGCAGTATGACAACAAGTGGCGCCCTGTATTTTATTGGCGCAAGAAAACGTCGCCTCAAGAAGAAAAGTTACACAGCTACTTTTTAGAAGTTAAAGCTGCATACTTGGCCACAAAAAAGTTGCGTCATTATCTGATGGGTATAGAGTTTGATCTTGTGACCGACTGTGCAGCGTTTAAGATGACATCAAAGAAAAAAGATGTACCCCGAGAAGTTGTGCAGTGGCTGATGTATTTACAAGATTTTTCATACAATATAGAGCATCGAGCAAGCGTTAGAATGAAGCATGTTGACAGTTTAAGTCGTTTCCCAGTCATGATAATAACATCAGAAATCCAGGCTCAAATACTGAAAGGGCAACAAAAGGATGAACACTTAGCAGCAGTGGCAGAAATTTTAAAACAGAAGCCTTATGCTGACTTTAAAATAAAAAATCAGCTGATGTATAAACAGGTTGGTGGTATGGATTTGCTGGCAGTACCAAAAAGCATGGAGAAGTAAATTGTTAGAAACGCCCACAATTTCGGACACACAGGTAGTCAAAAGACAAGGCATTCGATTCGGCAAGATTTTTATATACCACAGCTAGAGAGGAAAGTAAACCAACACATAGCAAATTGTATAGAGTGCATACTTCATAATAAAAAGCTGGGCAAGCAGGAAGATTTCCTGCATTATCTGATCTGATGTATTGATAAGGGAGATACGCCGCTTACCACACTACACGTTGATCACTTGGGCTTGCTGGACTCTACGTCAAAAAACTACAAGTACATATTTGCTATGGTGGACGGATTTTCCAAGTACGTCTGGTTATTCCCAACCAAGTCGACAGATGCTCACAAAGTCATCAAGAATGTTAGCTCCTGGGTAACCATATTCGGCAGTCCACAGCGTATAAGGCGATAGAGGCTCAGCATTCACTTCAAAAGAGTTTAAGGAATTTTGCGCTAGTGAAAATATTGAACACGTCGAGACAACAACCGGAACTCCAAGGGGAAATGGCCAAATAGAAAGAGTGAATAGAGTCATAATTTTTGTTTTGGCGAAGATGTCTGCATCAGAGCCGTCAAAGTGGTACAAGTACACATCGCAGGTACAGCGAATTATCAACTCGCATGTGCAATCATCCACGAAGTTTATTCCATTTGAAATCATGTTTGGGGTAAAATTGAGAAATAATAAGGATGTCGAGCTGGTAAATATGCTACAAGAAGAAATGTTAATGGATCTGCAGGAGGAGCGCAATAGAACCAGAGCAGACGCGAGAAGTCAAATTCAAAAGGCGCAAGAAACTTATAAACGAAACCATGACAAAAAGCGTAAGGGGCACCATGGATACATATTGGCTGACTTAGTAGCCATCAAGGTCACTCAATTTGTAGCGGGAAAGAAACTAGCCAATAAATACATTGGTCCATACGAAGTCATAAAAGTAAGGCGACATGGCAGGTACGAAGTACGGAAAGGTACAGAATTCCAGGGTCCAAACCGAACATCAACCAGTGCAGACCATATGAAGTTATGGCGGTACATAGGAAGCAGCGAAGATGACAATGATGAAGACTCATCTGAGGCAGATGAGGAGCAGGATGACCGAGTGTAAAGTTTCAAATTCTAAAACCCATCAAAGTGGCATCTCTGTCATGTCAAGCAAGCATCATTACAAGAAGTTCTTTCATCGAGCAGTATTTCGTCAGCCGTCGTGGAGTAAAGTTGTCATTTAAGCAGTCGTATTAATCAGCCGTTACGTTCAGTCGTATTTCAGTCGTATTCATCAGTCGTCGCTTAAGTCGTATTTCAGTCGTATTCAGCAGTCGTCGCTTATGTTGTCATTCAGTCGAATCGCCGGTCGTCAATTATTTAATTTCATCATTTCACAACTATTTCGCTTTATATCAATCAATACATATTTAATAAACTTTGAACTACTAATTTAATAAACTAAAACTCTTGAATTGAACATTTATTCTTACATATATATATAGATATATATATATGTAATAATAATTTTATATACATATAAAATTTATACACTTAAATCTAATTAGATATTTTTAGCAATTTTAACAAGCTATTTTTAAATAAATCCCTATTAATATCGAGGTCTAAATCAATGCAATATTTGTTGTAAGATATGCAAGCATTTGTTATTGGCTCATGTTTACCATAGTTGGTTCTATGACGTGAAATGTACAAAAAAGCTCTATCTCTTAAGCACCGTGATGGTGCATAAAGCGGAATCAAATGCAACAAATCAGGGCAACGTATATGGTACATGAGAATATCCCTAATGAACATAATTTGAAAATATTTTCTTCGTGATTGTAGCGAAAGTAGATCGATAAGTTGGAGCCTTGCATTATAAGCTGGAAGCTCCGCATTCCAGCCTAGTTTGCGAATTGAAAAACGCGTAAAATTTTTTTGTACGCGTTCAATACGTTAGTTATAATTTGCATAATAAGGAGACCAAATAATGCTACAATATTCCAAGATAGGTCTTACCAAAGACATATACAGCGATTTAACCGTGTAAGGGTCATGAAAATCTTTTGAATTTCGTTTAACGAATCCTAACATTTTGTTCGCTTTTGCAATAATATATTGATAATGCTGATGGAAATCTAAATTAGAGTCAAAGTATACCCCCAAATCACAAAAGCTAGAAACTCTGGTGAGCGGTACATTACTAATATAATAATCATTTATTATGAGCTGCGTCTTTCTCGATAAGGTAAGGACCCTACATTTATTTGTATTAAAGTGTAAGTCATTTTTGCTACACCAGTTAACAACATTGTTTATATCTAATTGCAATTTAAGGCAATCTATCCTTGAATCTATGTTTTGGCGAAGATGTCTGCATCAGAGCCGTCAAAGTGGTACAAGTACACATCGCAGGTACAGCGAATTATCAACTCGCATGTGCAATCATCCACGAAGTTTATTCCATTTGAAATCATGTTTGGGGTAAAATTGAGAAATAATAAGGATGTCGAGCTGGTAAATATGCTACAAGAAGAAATGTTAATGGATCTGCAGGAGGAGCGCAATAGAACCAGAGCAGACGCGAGAAGTCAAATTCAAAAGGCGCAAGAAACTTATAAACGAAACCATGACAAAAAGCGTAAGGGGCACCATGGATACATATTGGCTGACTTAGTAGCCATCAAGGTCACTCAATTTGTAGCGGGAAAGAAACTAGCCAATAAATACATTGGTCCATACGAAGTCATAAAAGTAAGGCGACATGGCAGGTACGAAGTACGGAAAGGTACAGAATTCCAGGGTCCAAACCGAACATCAACCAGTGCAGACCATATGAAGTTATGGCGGTACATAGGAAGCAGCGAAGATGACAATGATGAAGACTCATCTGAGGCAGATGAGGAGCAGGATGACCGAGTGTAAAGTTTCAAATTCTAAAACCCATCAAAGTGGCATCTCTGTCATGTCAAGCAAGCATCATTACAAGAAGTTCTTTCATCGAGCAGTATTTCGTCAGCCGTCGTGGAGTAAAGTTGTCATTTAAGCAGTCGTATTAATCAGCCGTTACGTTCAGTCGTATTTCAGTCGTATTCATCAGTCGTCGCTTAAGTCGTATTTCAGTCGTATTCAGCAGTCGTCGCTTATGTTGTCATTCAGTCGAATCGCCGGTCGTCAATTATTTAATTTCATCATTTCACAACTATTTCGCTTTATATCAATCAATACATATTTAATAAACTTTGAACTACTAATTTAATAAACTAAAACTCTTGAATTGAACATTTATTCTTACATATATATATAGATATATATATATGTAATAATAATTTTATATACATATAAAATTTATACACTTAAATCTAATTAGATATTTTTAGCAATTTTAACAAGTTATTTTTAAATAAATCCCTATTAATATCGAGGTCTAAATCAATGCAATATTTGTTGTAAGATATGCAAGCATTTGTTATTGGCTCATGTTTACCATAGTTGGTTCTATGACGTGAAATGTACAAAAAAGCTCTATCTCTTAAGCACCGTGATGGTGCATAAAGCGGAATCAAATGCAACAAATCAGGGCAACGTATATGGTACATGAGAATATCCCTAATGAACATAATTTGAAAATATTTTCTTCGTGATTGTAGCGAAAGTAGATCGATAAGTTGGAGCCTTGCATTATAAGCTGGAAGCTCCGCATTCCAGCCTAGTTTGCGAATTGAAAAACGCGTAAAATTTTTTTGTACGCGTTCAATACGTTAGTTATAATTTGCATAATAAGGAGACCAAATAATGCTACAATATTCCAAGATAGGTCTTACCAAAGACATATACAGCGATTTAACCGTGTAAGGGTCATGAAAATCTTTTGAATTTCGTTTAACGAATCCTAACATTTTGTTCGCTTTTGCAATAATATATTGATAATGCTGATGGAAATCTAAATTAGAGTCAAAGTATACCCCCAAATCACAAAAGCTAGAAACTCTGGTGAGCGGTACATTACTAATATAATAATCATTTATTATGAGCTGCGTCTTTCTCGATAAGGTAAGGACCCTACATTTATTTGTATTAAAGTGTAAGTCATTTTTGCTACACCAGTTAACAACATTGTTTATATCTAATTGCAATTTAAGGCAATCTATCCTTGAATCTATGGAAAAGTAAAGCTTCACATCATCAGTGTATAACAAACATTTCACATGTTGAATGTAAAGTGGTAAGTCATTTATGAATAATATAAATAATAAGGGACCTAGGTGGCTTCCTTGTGGGACACCAGAGATCGAGTAGATTATTTTAGAATAAACTGAGCCAATTTTAACTACTTGCCTCCTGTCAGTTAAGTAGTTGGATATCCACTTTAGAAAATTTTTATGAAAGCCCATTAACTTCATTTTATTTATTAAGTTAACATATTGGACTCGATCAAAAGCTTTCGAGAAGTCAGTGTAAACAACGTCAACCTGGTGGTTGTTTTCAAGCTCTGATAAACAGTAATGTGAGAATAAGGCTAGATTGGATCCGGTTGATCGGCCTCCTACAAAGCCGTGTTGAAGTTCTGATATCTTGTTAGATAAAAAGGATGCAAGCTTTCTTTTTACAATAGCTTCAAAGTTTTTTGGAAATAACGGCAATTTAGATATAGGCCTATAATTCTCGATATTTTGGCGTTGGCCATTTTTATGGATTGGAGTTATAAACGAAAATTTCCAATCTTTTAAGAATTCACCGCTAGCTAAAGACAAATTAAATATGTCTAATAATGGCTTTAAGACGTTGAGTTTACAACTTTTAATATAAAGGGCGGGAATTAAATCAGGTCCAGTTTTACTATTATTATCTAGATTAGATAGTTCATATAAGACCTCCTCCTCAGTAAGAAAAAGGTGACCAATATTCAGATATTCAACACTAACGGAATCGACACAGGGGTTAGCATAATTTGACTGAAAATAAGATGCGAACATATTACATACGACACTTAAATCGCTGGATACATTATTTTTGTAAGACATATTAGAAGGCAAGCCAAAGTACTTTTTTTGCTACTCAAAAAAGACCAAAAACTTTTTGGATTAAGCCTTATATTATTTTCTATAGAAATAAGATTTTGTTTATAAGTAAATTCTTTTAAGAATTCATACTCCTTACGTAATCGTAGAAAATGCATACGCAAAGAACTGTCGGAATGGTTGTTTTTTTGCATTTTATTTAAAAAAAATTTTAAACTTTTTAAACTTTTGTTGAACCAAACTGGCTTATTTCCATACGGAAACTTCTTTTTAGGAATAAATAAATGGAATGTACGAAAAATAGTTTTAGTAAAAACTTCATTACAAGATGTTAAGTTTAATTCGCGAAAATTTCATCCCACTTAAGCGTTGCTAAGTAAAGATTTATTGCATTGTAATCTGCTTTTACAAAGTTGTAATCGTAATTAATCCTACTATTATATGCCGTATCAATATATGAAAATATACTAAAATTAAAGTTTATAAGAACACACTTATGATGTATTCCATCCATTAATAAGGGAAAGTCAGCTGCACAAAGTGTAGCTTCCAATTCCTTGTAACGTTATTTCCTTGACGGCTCGGGTGACGCTCGCCGTATACCCAGGGTTCAGGTTCGTCGTTGAGTTACAAATTAATAGATGGTTTGGTTTTTGGTATTTTTCCTTTACTTCATAAAGGTTCTTTTTATTTACATGAAAGCAATGTCTTAATATACTTATTATACTATACTTATTATAATTGCGGGTAGGGAGATCGGTTTGTTCGGGTGTCAGGTAGGAGGGGGGATTTGCTCGGAAGGAAGCGGTCAGGTAAAACCTAGACACTACCACCTTCGTCACTTATAGCTGCCGTGTGTGGTTGTGGAGTGAAGCTCCGCACCCTATATGCAGGTGAAGTGTGACAATCAACAAGTCAGGTAGAGCCTCGGCGTTGCTGATTGTTTCACTTGTATGCAGTGAGAAGTTTGGTCGGCGAATAAGTCGGATAAGATCCAGACTTACTGCTTCGCTTGCCTTTCACGCAGTGATGTGAGTAGTCAATCACTACCACCCAGAGAAGTACTGAATTTAGTGTATTGCACTAAATTCGGTATTTTGTCTTCTCCTCTTGTTTTGAAATTTTGGCGTCCCATGTCTATAACTTTTTCGTTCACCAGGTTGGGAATTTTGTGAATTGAATGAATGAGTGTATAGACATGGGACCGTTTAAAGTTAAGAACAATATTATGTGTCTACATATAGTCACTGTGCCTATCAATTTGGTTATTTGCGTATGGCCAACAGTGCTGTAGACAAAAATGAATATATTGTTTGTGTACTCGAGTAATTTGTGCGTGCAGCATAGTATGATTTTGCCGTCGGTATTTCGGGAAAATCTACTTATGTGGTATACATATATTTTATTCGTGATATGATATATATATATTACTCGTATGGTTTGTAACGTTTGTTGGTTTAAGGAAACCAACTTCGTTACATTCCCCTCTTATTTGGGGGTGGGAAATGGGAGTGTAGGTTTGGGTCGGGTAGAGTTTTCTGGTCTACATCTCTATTTCTGGTCTACATCTCTATTTCTGGTCTACATCTCTATTTACCTAATATATACAATACCTTATTTTCTACTGGTAACAAAGTCGGTTTTGGTATTATAATATATTTTTTCCGGTTGGTTGGTGTGATCACTTCTCTTTTTTTCTTTTTATGGGATTACCTTTATTTTAGCGGTGTCATTCACCAACCATGTAATTTACATTACAATATAGTAAAAAAAATATCTATTTCATATGTAACAAAAAATTTTCCTCAAAATTTTTCTTATTTTATATATTTAAAAGATTTCCTTATATAATATTTATATATCTTATTTATTTATTAAGTTTTTCTAAAGTATTATTGCATCATATTTATATATTTTTTTGTTGTTCTAAGTTTAGGTATATATATAGTATATTCAAAGTTTATATTAAAGTTATTTTCATTACATTTTTTTTTGAGAGGTTTCAATTATATTCAATATGTGTATTTTTTTTTTGAATTGATATTTGACGGTGATATCTGCCTTTTCTGTTTTTAAGGTTAGGGTCCCGTCGTGGTTCCTTTTCCCGTAGATCTTCCCTTTCGGTCCTCGGATGTGGAAGTGGCGGGGCCCCTTATGGTTTCCTCGGGGTGCGGTGAGGGTAACTCCCTTGAATGCTTCGTCGTGGTCTTTTCCGTTCTGGGTGATGATTTCGAAGTGGGATAGTGGTATAGCCTCCGGTTTCTGGGTCTGCTCTGGGGTAGCATCTGGGCTGTCTAAATGGGTGGTGTTAGTTGTTTGTTGGAGAGGGGGATCGGGTGTTTTGGAAGTTTCGGTTTGG
The DNA here is from genome assembly GCA_947095585.1 of Nephrocerus scutellatus. Lineage (NCBI taxonomy): Eukaryota > Metazoa > Arthropoda > Insecta > Diptera > Pipunculidae > Nephrocerus > Nephrocerus scutellatus. The sequence continues at coordinate 56,809,665 of OX352761.1, read as the reverse complement.
TTGGTTTTGGGAGGTTGAATCGAGGTTGGGGTTTTGGTGGGACATAGTGGAATTGGTGTTGCTGCGGTGCCAGCTATTCTGGGTACGACTTGGCATAGCCGCAGCAGCTCATTGCTAGTCAGTGGTCTATTGGGGGGTGGCGGCTTTTTCTTCCACGCTTGCCTTAGGACGAGTTGTGGTGTGGTCCTGGTCCTAGGGTTTGGTGCTAGCACGGGACGTGGCCTGGTACGTTGATGGGTCCCAGGTGCTGGATCGGCGTTTGTGAATTTCGCGAGCTTGGTGTTTGCTACGTCTTGTTGCTGTGACATCTTTTTAGCTACTGAAGTTTTTTGCGTTGTACCTTCTTCGTCTATACCTACGTTCTGAGTGGTGCTGGTGGGTAGGATATCTGGTAATTTTCGGCAGTCTTTGACATGTGCGGTGATCGTTTTCTGCTGGTCTCCTTCCAGTATAAATATCACGGTTGAGAGTTTCTTTTTTACTCGGTATGGGCCTTCATATTTGGGTGCTAATTTGGCTGCGAATTGTTGGGCGGCTGAAGAGAGTGGCCGGTGACGGTAATACACCATCTCTCCTATGCCTGGTGTCCACGGGCGGCGTCGCAAGTCATAATATCGTTTTTGCGTACCAAACGCTTTTGCTAAGTTCATTTGGACGAGTGATAATATTTCGTGCAACATCGTTAGCCTTTCGGATGTGTCAGGTTCGGTGTTTAAAGCTATGTCGGGTGTGTTCGGTAGACGGAGTTCTCGACCAAAGTTCAGGTAAGCTGCCGAGTAACCGGTCGTCTCATTGCGGCTTGTGTTAAGTGCTAACATTATTCGTCCCATTTTCGGTGGTCCTTCTTCACATATTGTGAGATCATCGTCTTGATGACTCGATTCATTCGTTCGGTTGGGTTGGCTTGTGGCGTGTATGGAGGTGTGAATCGCTGTTTGATCTGCAACTGGGCCAATAGCTCTTGGAATTGTTTGCTGCGGTATTGTGTGCCATTGTCTGTTATTAGAACTTTTGGGCATCCCTACCGACTGAGAATTCGTTCTTTGAATCCTTTGATCAACTCTGTCCATTTTGAGAATTTATCATGGAATACGAGTATCATCGTGTTCCCTTTTGTGGAGCGTGGTAGTGGTCCAATAAAATCAGAACTGGCTATCTCCCATAGGTGATTGGCAGCGGTCATGAACATTTCTCCAGCGGGTTTGATAGCGGGTACTTTATACTCTATGCAGGTTGGACATCTTTGGACAAATTTCGCGGTGTCACGGAACATTCCTGGCCAATAATAATTTGTTGCGATTCTGGCGAACGTTTTGGCGATTCCCATATGGCCGGCAGTTACGTCTGCATGGTTTTCATGCAGAACCTGTTGACGTAATGGTTTTGGAACACAGACCTTCCATGCGGTGTTACTGGCTTCGGTGTGGCGGGTCGGGTTAAATATGTGGCGGTACAGTGTTCCGTTCATGGTCTGGTAGTCGGGGTTCTCTTCTGGTTTACCCTCGGTTCTGGACAGTACGTCGGCGACAGTGTTCGATGAGCCTTTTCTATATCGTATTTCATAATCGAATTGTTGTAGCTCGATTGCCCAACGTGCTAGTCTTCCGGAGGGGTTTTCGATGCTGTGCAACCATTTCAGTGACTGGTGATCGGTATGGACAATAAAGTGATAACCTTCGAGGTATGGTCGCATTTTGCGAACGCCCCATACTACGGCTAGGCATTCCCGCTCGGTGACTGAGTAATTACGTTCCGTTTCGGTAAGAGTTCGGCTGGCGTACGCAATTACTCGTTCTTGGTTATCGATTGTTTGTGATAACACGGCTCCAAGTCCATCGGCACTGGCATCGGTCTGAAGTAAAAAGGGTCGGGAAAAATCGGGGCAGGCGAGAATCGGTGCTTCGGTTAGTTTTTGTTTTAACGTTCGGAATACCTCTTCTTGGTCATTATCCCATGTCCATTTCTGCTTTTTTCTTAGCAACTTGGTGAGGTTTATTTTTAGATTTGCTGTTTTTAGCCGTTTGAAAACTTCGGTGAGTGTGGACATATGCTCGGTAAATGTCTTTCCGATGATGTCGTCTAAATATGCAAAGGCGTATGGTTCTAACTCAGGACTAATGATTTGGTCGAGTAGTCGCTGAAATGTGGAGGGGGCGGAATGCAGTCCGAAAGGCATCACTTTCCATTGAAAGAGTCCTCGGCCTGGTACTGTGAATGCGGTATATGGTCTGCTGGTTGGTTTTAGTGGTATTTGCCAATATCCATGTTTCAGGTCGATCGTCGAAATGTAGTTAGCTCCTTTTAGTTTGTCCAAAATATGGTTGATCTGCGGTAGAGGGTATGCATCTTTGATGATGGCCGTGTTGAAGTTCTGATATCTTGTTAGATAAAAAGGATGCAAGCTTTCTTTTTACAATAGCTTCAAAGATTTTTGGAACTAACGGCAATTTAGATATAGGCCTATAATTCTCGATATTTTGGCGTTGGCCATTTCTATGGATTGGAGTTATAAACGAAAATTTCCAATCTTTTAAGAATTCACCGCTAGCTAAAGACAAATTAAATATGTGTAATAAGGGCTTTAAGACGTTGAGCTTACAACTTTTAATATAAAGGGAGGGAAATAAATCAGGTCCAGTTTTACTATTATTATCTAGATTAGATAGTTCATATAAGACCTCCTCCTCAGTAAGAAAAAGCTGACCAATATCTGTTATTTGGTGCCCGAGATATTCGACATTATCGGAATCGACATATTATCGGAATCGACACATATGCTTGATGAGCGGTGAGGGTAGATTTATCAGCAAACGCAAATGTCATAGAGATGGGTCGAGCTGGTATTTTGAATTTTCTGCAGAGATTCTGTATGTTTTTCCCAATACAGGATCTTCCTGCGCCAGTGTCGATGATCGCATTATACTGGTGATTATTAAACTTAATTGGTATTGTGTATGAGGCGTGGCTCTGTGCGGTAGTGTCAGGGACGTCTAATGCCTCATGTAATTGGACGGCCCGTTGGCGTTTCCCTGCGCACATTGGCAGTGACGGCTTTGCATGCCATGTGTGCCGCAGTGCGAACAGAACAGTTGACGGTTCTGGCAGCAACCTCTACGTACGTGGCCTGGCTGGCCGCAAGTCCAGCAGCAGGTCTGTTGGTTGTATGCGTTTGTCGCCGGCGGACGGACGGGTGATGACTGATGCGGATTTGTTTCATCGTTGACTATTGGCATAGGTGGCAGTAGTTGTGGCTGTGTTACTTCGCTGGTATATGGTGTATGGGCGGGCGGTATATGATGTGGATGCGGTACATGTTGCGGCTGCGGTTGATGCGGCTGTGTTACTTCGTTGGTAACAGGTCGTGCTGATTGTATGGGTAACTGATATAGAGTCGTTACTGGTTGGTTGGCCGTCGTGGTGTGGTAAGCGGTTGTCGTGTTTGGTTGGAACTGTGGAGCGGTTGGCCGTACGTGCGGTACGTTGGGTCGAAATGGTGGTGCGGTAGGTCACAGATGAGGCGGTCGGCTGACGGCTGTAATGGGTCGAGTGGGGTGTTGTTCTCCCATAAGGCATTCGAAGTCTTCGATTAGCTAACTGATATGGAGTCGTTACTGGTTGGTTGGACGTCGTGGTGTGGTAAGCGGTTGTCGTGTTTGGTTGGAACTGTGGAGCGGTTGGCCGTACGTGCGGTACGTTGGGTCGAAATGGTGGTGCGGTAGGTCACAGATGAGGCGGTCGGCTGACGGCTGTAATGGGTCGAGTGGGGTGTTGTTCTCCCATAAGAGCGCTGTTAATGTTGTGAACTCTCCTCGCTTAATATAATGGCGATAGTCCGTTCTCAAATTCTCATAAATGCGGTTGAGTTTGTCCTCGCTTGTCAGACCGGTATGCCACCGCATGAGCGCTTGTATAGCCATGAGATATTCCTTCCCTTTTTCTCTAGTTGTCTGTACACGGTTACGGATTCGGTCTGCCAGTTGTGACGCAAATCGTGGCGGCAAAAAGAATTGCCTTAGTTCTTCACAAAAGTCCCTCCAATTGGCTATGAGTTCCTTATTATTGCGATACCACACTAACGCATTTCCTTTTAATAACTCGGGCAAGGTGCGGACTATTCTGTCGAGTGGCGATTGATAACACTCGGCCAGTTCTTCGACTCGTTCTAAGAATTCTAATGTAGTATTGCTACTACCATCATACCGTATGTTCCACTTTCGTACTTTATCCATGACGTCCGCGTCGGATGGAAAATAGGTGGTTGCGGCGCCATGGTGTCTACTGGTGAGTAGGAAAGGGTCGGTACTATTACAGTTTTGGTTGTTGTCTGGTGTGCTGGTACTCGTAACTCCTCGTATGATCTGTGCCTCTTCAAATTGCTCGATAGCAGCTTGCGGAGCTCCTCCACTGTTCCATTGTTTGCATTGATACCACGATTGCTTAATTCGGTGATCAACTCCTCCTTCCGAAGTGTATATACATCGGACGCACTCAAGCTGGTTTCACTCGTAGCCATTGTAAGAAACAAGAATTGTTGATATTTCGTAGTTTAGACACTCCCCGTTTGGTGCCTATTAGTTTTATAGTGGTGACGCATTCCCCACTTACATAAATATCACAATGGTTGTTCTGTCGGCGAGGGTTTTCTGGTAGTGCGAGCGGGAGTTACTGGTGTCGGGGTTTGCTGTATACTAAATATATATTTCTTTTCTTGTGTGTTTGGTCGACTGACACAAGTTCTTCTTACTCGGTGAGTCTGGTGGATATATGGATTGGATTGGATTGTTGCTGGCTACTGGTAATTCTGTGTATGTATGCCCCTGTGTTTTTCTTTTGTGTTTTTTTTTCTCCTTCTTATAATCGAAGCTGTGTAGTGATAAAAAAAACACGAAAAAAAAAAACGAATGTAGAATTTCTTTTATTTTATTTTACTACTATTTTTCTGGTGTATGTAAAATTTCTGATATTTTATTTTATTACTATTTTTCTGGTATATGTAAAATTTCTGATATTTTATTTTATTACTATTTTTCTGGTATATGTAAAATTCTTATATTTTATTTTTCTTATCGCTACTCTTTTCTGGTTTATTAAGAATAAGAGTCCCTGCTCGGGCGCCAAATTTGTAACGTTCTTTCCTTGACGGCTCGGGTGACGCTCGCCGTATACCCAGGGTTCAGGTTCGTCGTTGAGTTACAAATTAATAGATGGTTTTGTTTTTGGTATTTTTCCTTTACTTCATAAAGGTTCTTTTTATTTACATGAAAGCAATGTCTTAATATACTTATTATACTATACTTATTATAATGGCGGGTAGGGAGATCGGTTTGTTCGGTTGTCAGGTAGGAGGGGGGGTTTGCTCGGAAGGAAGCGGTCAGGTAAAACCTAGACACTACCACCTTCGTCGCTTATAGCTGCCGTGTGTGGTTGTGGAGTGAAGCTCCGCACCCTATATGCAGGTGAAGTGCGACAATCAACAAGTCAGGCAGAGCCTCGGCGTTGCTGATTGTTTCACTTGTATGCAGTGAGAAGTTTGGTCGGCGAATAAGTCGGATAAGATCCAGACTTACTGCTTCGCTTGCCTTTCACGCAGTGATGTGAGTAGTCAATCACTACCACCCAGAGAAGTACTGAATTTAGTGTATTGCACTAAATTCGGTATTTTGTCTTCTCCTCTTGTTTTGAAATTTTGGCGTCCCATGTCTATAACTTTTTCGTTCACCAGGTTGGGAATTTTGTGAGTTGAATGAATGAGTGTATAGACATGGGACCGTTTAAAGTTAAGAACAATATTATGTGTCTACATATAGTCACTGTGCCTATCAATTTGGTTATTTGCGTATGGACAACAGTGCTGTAGACAAAAATGAATATATTGTTTGTGTACTCGAGTAATTTGTGCGTGCAGCATAGTGTGATTTGCCGTCGGTATTTCGGGAAAATCTACTTATGTGGTATACATATATTTTATTCGTGATACGATATATATATATTACTCGTATGGTTTGTAACGTTTGTTGGTATAAGGAAACCAACTTCGTTACATCCTTATGAATAAAAATTAAATCTAAAATTCTATTTAAGCTATTTTTAATATTATTAATTTGTAAAAAATTCATAGAAAACATTTTATCAATGGTTTCAATTTCAATCGTTTTAGATAAATTATATGGTAAAAGGCATTTCTCTTCATTTGAAAATGACCATTCAATGTTACCAAGATTAAAATCACCTATTACAAAAGCAAACGAATTTTCATCGAAAGATTCTATTATGTAATTGATGTTATTTATATGAGCATTATAAATTTCAATTGTACTGCCAGGTGGTATATAACTGATAAAATAATATATTTTTATTAAATCTCTTTTATCAGAAATAACACATAATTGGACACATATTTGCTCGATATCTAGACTTATATGATCGGGTAAAATTATTTCCTTACTATTGAATACAGATCTAAGGGCAAACAATACTCCACCGCCTCTTAAATGGCCAGAGAGATCAGCATTTCGGTCCTTTCTGTATACGATGAATTCAGAGTTAAATATTTCTGAAGAATAAATGGCATCATATAACCAGGTCTCAGTTAAAGCTAATACATACCATTATAGAAAGTAGTATGGAATAGCTACCTCCGAAAAAAGTAACGAAATCAAACTATTAACGACATTTATTTTGGAGTAACGTATCGTTACTTGGTACAAACTAAAATACCCGTTACTAAGTAACGAATACATACGGTTTGCTACAGCTCTAAAAGCTACAGCATTATATGAACAGTCTTCAGTCGCAGTAAAGAGTTCTCTTAACCTAATGCGACATCCGCCAACATTTTGGTAATAAACAGAGAAGGAATCGAAGTTAACAAGTCCATTGATTGTATTGGTCCTATTGTTAGAATGATTATTGACATTCTTGGATGTGTTGTTTTCTGCAAACACACAAGAATGAGCAGAAACAGCTTCTGCACCGGCAGATGTGAAGTCTATTGTTTTTTTGTTCTGTCGTTTTCTGCTGGCACAACGTTTTTTGGCATAACGTTTTTTGGCATAAAGCGGAACGAACGAACTCTTACAGCGACTGGCCAAAGAGCAGGTTTGAACAGCTGATCATATAGCGATGATGAGATCCCCAATTTGAAATTTATACTCTTGAGTAAGTTTTCATCGGTTTCTCTCTTTAAAAGTTTATAGCACCGCATATGACACTCATTTATTCTTGCTCTTTTTTTGACATATTTTATTATATCGTCTGTAGAAGTAGTCGAGGCAAACGATGATACATGAACCCATTTCAAAGCTTGTACCACTTTTAAATCAGTGTTGCCATTATCGCCGACAACTTGCTTTATGATCTCTTTATTTTTCCGCGTCCGAACAACTGTCAAATTGGCCCCCTATAAGCAGACTGTAAGTCGGTTTAAAATGTAGCCGCAATTACGTGCATACCGAGTGCCTGCCATTTTTTGTGCAGCACAAGCTGCGCAGCTACTTAATTCTTTACCGCAGCCGTAGTGATAGTTTAGTCTCAGTTCATTTTCTATCTGTGCTCTGCTCTGCTCGTTCTGTCAACATTGCATAAAGTGATACAGTGCTCTCGTGTTTGGCGTGGTACAGAAAAAAATACTACTATATGTTACACAAAAAGAGGCAAATAACAATGACAACCTGTTCGCTTCCTTGCAACTATTTACTTTTCTTTTCGCTTATCATATCCTTACTCATGTGTGCAGTAACTAGAGTAAATAACTCATCGATTAATTACATAAATGAGAGAGAATGCAAAAGAAATTTAATAATGAATAATAGGCCTGCATGTTTCAAAGCGATATTCTTCGATGCTAGTAAGATACCATTAACATGTGCAGCAGTCGTGATCGAAGTTCTCTATCAATGCTCCATGTATCATTTACAAGTTAAAATCGACGTTGCTGTTGCTACCATTTCCTTTTCTTTTGGCTTGTCTTTTGTTTAATCACTCTAATATTACGAAGAGTTAATAACTCTTCCCTCAAATTACATAATAAAATAAAGAGAACCAGATAAAACGAAGTTAATGGCGAATATTGTGTCTGCGCGTTTCAAAGCGAAAAACATTTTGATGCATACATACTTCTATTTCCATACCATACCACTTCCCCAACAACTCAATCACCCACTCTCACTCTACGGCTAATATGTGTAGTACTACTGTACTCAAAACCTTCTCTATAGAAAGCCCAACTGTTCCGATCGTACACAGATACATGCTTAGATTGAGACCAAACGTATTTGTATTTAGTAATCAACTAAAGAGCAAAATCCATATAAAATATTTCTGTTTCCCACTACCACATCTTACGTTTCTCGCTCTTTGCGACTTCTTATTTTTTGTACACCGTATAGAGAAAGCCCAACTGTTCCGATCGTACACAGATACATGCTTAGATTGAGACCAAACGTATTTGTTTAGTAATCAACTAAAGAGCAAAATCCATATAAAATATTTCTGTTTCCCACTACCACATCTTACGTTTCTCGCTCTTTGCGACTTCTTATTTTTTGTACACAGTATTCACATCCCACAAACACACATGCGTTTGGTCTTGGTTTACAGCATTATTATGCGTAGAGTTGGGCTTTCTATAGAGAAGGTTTTGTTCACATCCCACAAACACACATGCGTTTGGTCTTGGTTTACAGCATTAGTATGCGTAGAGTTGGGCTTTCTATAGAGAAGGTTTTGACTGTACTAGTAATTGTATTGAAACCAAAACCTTCTCTATAGAAAGCCCAACTCTACGCATACTAATGCTGTAAACCAAGACCAAACGCATGTGTGTTTGTGGGATGTGAATACAGTGTACAAAAAATAAGAAGTCGCAAAGAGCGAGAAACGTAAGATGTGGTAGTGGGAAACAGAAATATTTTATATGGATTTTGCTCTTTAGTTGATTACTAAATACAAATACGTTTGGTCTCAATCTAAGCATGTATCTGCGTACGATCGGAACAGTTGGGCTTTCTATAGAGAAGGTTTTGATTGAAACTCGAAAGTCTCCTTCGGTGCTCTGCTTACTTGTTTTCTTAGCCTTGCAGTTGCAACTTGCAAGTTGCAATCCATATGGTTGCACGAAAAAGGTTTTGTGTTGGTTCTCTGCTTGCTTCCTTTCGGCTTTTCTTTAATAATTTATAAATTACAAAATGTTGGTTCATTGTCTGTTTGTTCCCTTTCGACTTTTTTTTAACATTCTGTTCGTCTTCTATCTTTATTTAACAGATGGTTCACCATTCACTTCTTACTAAATTAACTATGTTTATCATTGTACTGACTGTATATTAATACAAAATCAAACAATAATCTTTAATATACGGTTCATTTCTCATTGTTTATAGAATAATGACTCTGAAATATCCTTTCAGTCAATACGGTACTTTTCCACATATACACTTTTGTATATAATTATAATATGCTGACAACACTCTATAAAAATATGGAAGTGATATGGCCTCAGGTTGAAGAATTCTAACTATTATAAGTTAGTTTTTTTTATTTTAAAATACTAACGAAAACAGCTTTAGACCTATCTTCGGACGTACCGATCAATTCAAACATTCCTTCTTTAGCCGCTCAAAATTTTGTGGAATGAATTGCTCGACTCTGTATTTAAGCATGTGTATGAGGTATTACATTAAGTTAAAATACATGTGATTATGGCTTGGCAAAGTTTATATTGAAATTACCGTGCAATATAATTAGTATTTTACCCCAATTGTTTTTGGCCAATAAAGCTGCACCCTCTGAAATATACTCGTATGCTGTCTAAACGTCACTATAGATAGACCATGTGAGCCCGTAAACCAAAACCCTCTATAGAGAAGTAGTAGTGTAGTATAGTCTCTGTTGGTTGGTTATCAGCTCAACTCACATTACATTACTGAACAAAGCAATTTTCCCAAGCGATTCGCATGAAATTCGGAATGAATTCCTATGAAAATCCTGGAATATGATCATTATGGTCTGGAATTTGTGGAACAAAGCAATTTCTCAAGCGATTCGCAATGAAATTCGGAATGCAGGACATAGATGCGACCATAAAAATTCTAGGATATGGTCAATAAGATCTGCTATTTTCGGAGCTAAGCCATTTCTAAGGGATTTGTAAAAAATTCTGAATGTAGGATTAAGATGCGACTGTAAAACTTGTTCCCATCCATTTGGGATATGGTCATTAGGAAATTGAATTTCTGAAACTGAGCCGTTTCTCAAGCGACTTGTGCCTTCTAGTTTAATCGTTATATCGCCCACAACGTCAAAGAAATTTCACTCCAACCGCGCGTAAACATTACATGCACTCATTTTTTTAAGAGCTCTTACTTCTCCTACTACTATCGACGCAACTTCATCACTGTGTTTGGTCAGTGATAAGCAATAAGCAAAAGAAATCACAATAAATTGTTATGAACATTTAGATCAGCTTATAAATTATTTATTCTGTTGTATTTGATGTGATTGATGATGATGTATGTGATTTCAATAACATACAATCAAGCTCATAGCTTGAGCCGCTGCACAGTTTATGCTGCATGTGGGTCAAAAAATCACTTTTCCAGCCAATGTAGTAAAGAAAAGTCGACTACGCAGTTTACGCAGCCACCCACCTCACAGTAAGTGGTTATAAACATTTAAATCCGCTTATAAATTATTTATTTTATTGTATGTGATGCCTGTCGTAGGAATGTCCTATATTTTTTATTATTATAGAAGAAAATTTTCCTTAATAATTTCTACGTTACGAAGCGTCATCATTGCGCTGATAATCATTACTCAAACTAATAAGCATTATTAATGAATCGACCTTCATCACGAGAGCACTTAAGTGTGCAACTCATTAAATTTTAAAAACTATACTCTAGGTTCAACTTGATACAAGAATTACATAAGCCATGAATGTGCAATGCGTTTTTTAAATTCTTTACATCTACGAGTAGTCGTATTTACTTCTATATATATAGGTATATTAAAAATGTTATAAAAAAGAAGCAAGGCCATTTACAAGTTGCAAGCGTAAATCTAAGCATTTATCTGTGTACGATCGGAACAACTGTACGCATCTTAATGCTGTAAGCCAATCCCAAACGCGTCTGTGTTTGTGGGATATGAATACAGGGTATAAAAATAAGCAGTCGCAAAGAGCGAGAAACGCATGGGAAACAGAAAAATTTTATATGGATTTTGCTCTTTAGTTGATTATCAATACATAGGAAACATTTGGGATTTTTCTAAGCATGCACCTGTGTATCACCGGAACAGTTGGGCTTTCTGTAGAGAAGGTTGTGGCTGAAATGTAAATCAATTACATATAGCCAAACATTCAGTTTTCATAATACGTTTGTGAAGATCTTTTCAAAGGTGTGAGTAAAGGTGAAAAATTAAAAAAAATATAATTTAGTGAAAAAGGACACTGGTATTAAAAACGCCGCCAATTTCAATTTTCTGCGATTTTCTAAATATCTGGAAATCTAGCAACAAGCTTGGCAGTAAAGCAAAAACTAATTCTCAAGGTATGTCCCTTTTTTTTATTGGGTATTACCTAATCTTGTTTATTATATTATTATATTGTAAATTTGATGTGTTATTTCCTGAGGTGTGTTGAATTTGTATTAAATATTTTCTTTTTTAATTCACTTCCCAAATCCCTATTTATATTAAAGCTTTGCATACATGTTTACCTGTGACAACAACACTTTCTAGAAATTTTGAACGCGCCAAATAACTCTTCGATGAAATATAATAATTAGAGAACTAAGGAAAAACAAAGATTTTAAATATGCGCCTGAGCAGCGATTCATCGATAACCTCTCTCTTGAGAAAGCCCAATCTGTAGAGAAGGTTATGGATTTGGGTATTTTTGAACTGCATTAGTATGCGTACAGTTTGTATATCTCTAGAGAAGGTTTTGATTTCGATGTAAGTGTTAGTGCTGCTCTGTTTATTTCATCTATATATATAAAACAAAGTCGGGTTAGTTACACCATTTATAACTCGAGAACGGCTGGACTGATTTTTATGATTTTTGTTTTGTTGGATTTGTCTCCGCCAGGAATAGCATAATAACTATTAAAACATCGGAAAAATTCACCAAAAAAAATTATGTAGAAAATTAATTTTCTCATACATTTTGTATTGAACGGATTTTTTGATGATATCTAGAGAACCGTTCGACCGATGGAACGATTTGGCTCAAATTCACACCTCCAGTGGTCAGTGGGTGGGTGGTCAGTGGGCGGGGGTCAGTGGGTCAGTGGGCGGTGGGTCAGTGTGCGTGGGTCTGTGGGATGGAGCAGCCGGGAAACGCGGGTGTAAGTGGGCGTGGCGTCAGTGGGCGGGAAGTCAGTGGGTGCGAGTTCAGTGGGCGCTGGGTCAGCGTGTATGAGGTCAATGGGTGGGAGGTCAGTGGGCGGGAGGTCAGTGGGTGTGAGGTCAGTGGGTGTGAGTTCAGTGGGCGGTGGGTCAGTGTGTATGAGGTCATGGGTGGGTGGTCAGCGGACAGGAGGTCGGTGGGCGGGGGTCAGTGGGATGGGGCAGCCGGGAAACGCGGGTGTAAGTGGGCGTGGCGTCAGTGGGCGCGTAGCAAATCACCCGGAAACAGCTAGTTTATTATAAATTGAAAAATTGTGATTCACTGAAGTGTGAGTATATGTGAGATTATATAAATACAAAATTTATGCCTTAATCTTACCCTTCGCCTGTAGCACACTAATGGTATTCTAAAATGCATTTTCTCTGTAACGACAGCACTTGACGCTTTAATGAGTTCATAAAATTGTAATAACTTTCTCTAGGTTCTGCTTGATAATAGAATTTCATTTGCTTTTCTATTCTGTAAACTTATTTGAACGAAACGATACAGTAGTGATTAGAAAGAGAAAATTCAATATGTTTAAGAAAAATAGAAGCAGAAACACAACACACAAGTGGCAAGCGACAAGATGCTGCAGACGCGTTTGGGATTGGTTTACAGCATTAGGATGCATACAGTTGGGCTTTCTATAGAGAAGGTTTAATTATCTATAGAGAAGGTTTTGCTATTAGGTAAGTCAAAAGAGAAGGTTTTGGGTAAGTAATAACAGGGAAAAAACCATATACAATTCTTCTGTTTCTCACGAATACAAACTTTCTTTTCTTACTCTTTTCACTACCTGTAGGTCTTTCTCTAGAGAATGTTTTGATTTCGATGCAAGTGTTAAATCTGCTCCGTTTACTTCTATTCAATATTATAAATCTACCCAAAAAATCGTCATGCACTCAAGTGTGCATATGAGATGTATGTAATGTATGTATTCTTTAATCTATATAATAATAAATAAATTTTTGCGAAATTTATATAAACACATCCATTCCAAATCTTTTTTAATTAAACACCACATTGCTTTAATACATTAAATTATTTTCAATTTAAATTTTATATTATCGCAAACAAAAAGCTCCGTTTTTTAATCTGTATTTATTTGAATAATTCTTTTTATCCGTAAATCCTTTTGGAAATATAGGAAATATACAGGTTGTCCGCCGTTCAGTGCTTATTAAAATCTTATTTGTGTGCTTATCATTGCACTAACAAAAACCTATTGTACGTATAAATAATACGAAATCAAATAATATCTAATGCACGGTACAATTTTCTAATTGTTTTTAGAATAATTGGTTCTGAAATTTCCTTTCAATACAATACGGTATTTTTCTAGATGTGTATATTTCTTTGATTGTGGCTGGCCAAATCTTGTGATCTATATTTAATCTACTTCCTAAAACCACATTGTATTCAAACCCTTCACACAATGAGTATCTTCGACGACGACGACAATATATAAATATAAATTATTTATAAGCGAATTTTAATGTTCATAACCACTAACTGTGAAGTTGCTGCATATTGCATATTACTGCCCAAACACAGTAATGCAGCTTTTGGTTTCAACTCATAAAAAATTTGAGTAGTTCTAAATTAAATTAGAAGAGAAAAGTAGTGAGTAGTGTTGCGCATGCTTCGAAATGGTATGGTAAGAATGTCGCTTTGAAACATGCAGGCCAATTATTTCTCATTAAATTTCTTTTGCATTGTTCTCTTATTTCTGTAATTTAACGAATAGTTATTTTAAACCGATGCTTAATGCCATGTATGATGTTTGATGGTTGACTCAATGGTCGATGGTAGGTAGATTCGTTGTTCAGTGGCAGACATCCAACTTACGATCGAACATCAAACCAGCAATCGAACTTCACTCTGGTTACTGTATACATACAGAGCACCGATAGAACACCATTAACAGAGACTATACTACCCCATGTGCAGTAGATGTTTGCTTCATTCTATTCTATTGGCAAATATTTATATTATAATTTTAAATTAACTTTTTAAATTACTTGCGATTAAATTAAGTATATAATTAAGCAATACGATTAAATAAAAAAAATTATTAAATTATTAAATATATTATGCCTCTTTTTTTGTAACTTATAGTAGTATTTTTTTCTGTTACACGACCACACACAAAAGCACTCACTCACATTTTATACAATGTTGATAGAAAGAGCAGACCAGACCACTGATAGCAAATGAACAGAGACTATACTATCACTACGGCTGCGGTAAAGAATTAAGTAGCTGCGCAGCTTGTGCTGCACAAAAATGGCAGGCAGTCGGTATGCACGAAATTGCGGCTATATTTTGAACCGACTTACAGTCTGCTTTTAGGGCGACAATTTGACATTTACATTTTGCTATTTGCATCCAATTTTAAGTAGCTGCGTAAACTGCGCAGTCGATTTTTCTTTACTGCATTTGCTGAAAAGTGAAATTCTTTGACGTTGTGCCCAATATTACGATTAAATTAAAAGGCACGAGTCGCTTGATAAATTGCTTAGTTCCCGAAATTTCAGACCATAATGACCATAAGCCAGAATTTCCATAGGGACAAGTCTTATATTCGCATCTAAGTCCTACATTCCGAATTTCATGCGAATCGCTTAAAAAATTGCTTTGTTCCCGAAATTCCAGACAATAATGATCAGATTCCAGAAGTTCCAAAGGAAGAAATCTTATAGTTACATCTTAGTCCAACATTCAGAATTTCATGCGAATCGCTTGAGAATTTGCTGTGTTCCAGAAATTCCAGACCATATTGATCATATTGCAGAGTTTCCATAGGAAGAAATCTTATAGTCACATCTTAGTCCTACATTCCGAATTTCATGCGAATCGCTTGAAAAATTGCTTTATTCCAGAAATTCTAGACAATAATGATCATATTCCAGAGTTTCCATAGGAAGAAATCTTATAGTCACATCTTAGTCCTACATTCCGAATTTCATGTGAATCTTGAGAAATTGATTTGCTCCAGAAATTCCAGACCATATTGATCATATTCCAGAGTTTCCATAGTAAGAAATCTTATAGTCACATCTTAGTCCTACATTACAAATATCATGCGAATCGCTTGAAAAATTGCTTTGTTCCAGAAATTCCAGACAATAATGATCATATTCCAGAACTTCCATAGGAAGAAATCTTATAGTCACATCTTAGTCACACATTCCGAATTTCGTGCGAATCGCTTGAAAAGTTGATTTGCTCCAGAAATTCCAGACAATAATGATCATATTCCAGAATTTTCATAGGAAAAAATCTTATAGTCACATCTTAGTCCTACATTCCGAATTTCATGCAAATCGCTTGAAAAATTGCTTTGCACCAGATATTCCAGATAATAATGATCATATTCCATAATTTCCATAGGAAGAAATCTTATAGTCACGTCTTAGTCCTACATTCCGAATTTCATGCGGATCGCTTGAGAAATTGCTTTGTTACAGAAATTCCAGACAATAATGATCATAATCCAGAAGTTCCATAGGAAGAAATCTTATAGTCACATCTTAGTCACATCTTGCTTGAGAAATTGCTTTGTTCCAGAAATTCCAGACAATAATGATTATATTCCAGAATTTCCATAGGAAAAAATCTTATAGTCACATCTTAGTCCTACATTCCGAATTTCATGCGAATCGCTTGAGAAGTTGCTTTGTTCCCGAAATTCCAGACAATAAGGATCATATTCCTTAATTTCCATAGCAAGAATAGCAAGTCGCATCGTAGTCCTACATTCCGAATTTCATGCGAATCGCTTGGGAAATGGCTTAGTTCCCAAAGTACTGACAGTGTCTCACTTAACATTGACAGTGTCTCACTTAACAGTGACCACAACAGTGGGACATTTAATAGTGTCTCACTTCTGTTGATCACAGTAGTGTATCACTTAACATTTTACTTTTTGAACATGCACCCCCTTATACCTTGTAGTGAGACGTTGACACGTCAAAATTTTAGTTTTTAAATTCTTTATATTAACTTCGCGTGCCCGTGACTGGCTGTCTGGCTGGCTGGCTGGCGGACTGGCACACCAAATCTTGTGATAAATGTTTAACCCATTTCCTAAATCCCGTTTTTATTCAAACTTAGCACACATGTGTATAACCTGTGACAACACTTTCTATTAAAATTTACTCGGGGTCTGGGGGCTCCCATACAAATATTTTACAAAATTTACTTGATTTTCTACATCTCAGATGTACAAAACTTTCTGTAAATTTTTTTAAATAATTGGGTTCTGAGGCCCGAGGAGTGCCCATGCAATTTTTTAAAACTTAGCCCGATTTTCTTCAAATTTTAAACACCCGTGTATCTTCGGTGGACGAAACTTTGTATAGGCCCGAAGGGTGTCCATATAAATTTTTTCAAAATTAACCCGATTTTCTTCAAATTTTAAACACCTGTGTGTCTTTAATGGACAACACTTTTAGTAAAAAATTTTAGGCCACTGTAAAAATTTTTGACAATTTTCTTTAAATTTTATATATGTACTTGTGTTTCTCTGATATACAAAACTTTTACTTTCTTTTACAAAAGGAAAATTTTCGAATTCGGGATTTTTGCAGATTCACATATTTTCGTATCTCCTGAGTCAGAAAAAGCAAAAAAAGACTCCGTGTGTTTGTGCCCATTCTACAGACCAGAAGGCTGAATTTGTGGATATGAAAATTCATATTTATTTAAAACAGTAGTGTGTTAACAGAGAAACTACTTTTGTTATTTACTGCAGTTACGTAAATTGTGGGGTCCCAGTTGATTTTTGGAGAAATCGGCCAATCGGCAGTTTACTTGTACAGTTTTTCTAGTTTTTTCAAATGTCTCAAAAAGTAAAGCACTTATGATAAATCTGTTAAGTGCAAAAAATTAAAAAAAAAATTAAATATACATTTACTGAAAATTCTGACCTCGTCCGTAAAAGATAGTCGTGTTGAGAACACATCTCGCAATTTTTTTTTAAATGTAACTCGATTTTATTTAAACTTTGCACACTTGTGTATTTTCGATTAAAGTATTTACACGACAAACTTTAATTTTTTCGGGTTGTTTTTTATTATGGTTTTGTTTTTTTTTTTCTAATGCTGACGATAACTGGAGATACACAATGTTTTTGAGAAACATAATAATAATGATATTTTTGCAAAGTTTACAATTTTTCCAAAATATAAATTTTAAATTTTAACAGATGCAATTATGCGACGAAAATATATCTTTAGGTGCTACTGGAATCAAAGATGAAATAATGCGTTTATGTTGTTTTACCTAAAGTAATATAAAAAATTTGGTATTGGAGTATATCTTAATATTTATAAAATACTGTGTCGAAAGTTGTTCCAGTTATTGAAGTTGATATTCTTTTATCATTATTAATTTTCAATTTCAATTTATCGTGTAATAAGTCAATCAGTGCTTGTGCTGAAATCACCGCTCAATATAATTAGTGTTGGGTAACTCATACATGAGTTGGTACAAATGTTCCATACAATGAGTTGAGATGTCACAACAACTCAAAATTTTGTTTTGTACCAACTAATTTGTAGTAGGACGTAAGAGGTACCTCAATTTATGTCCCAGCTACACAAAAACACAATACACAACTCACACCTCATTTGAGAGACTACAATCGTATTATACTAATGCATTTGAAGCAAATTCAACACACCTCAATGTGAAAACGAAAGGGACAGTCTTGTCTGTTGTGTTGTATTTGCATTTCGTGTTGAATGTGCCCGAAATTGTGTTCAATTGTATCTCTCTCTAGCTGTAGAGTATAGTCCCTATATTCTATATGGATGATCAATGAACATCTACTTATAAGCAGAAAATATACTTAATCCTTAAGAACTGAATGCATTGGTTCTAATTTCAGATTGGTGCATTCTGAATAGAACCACTAGTTCAATGCATATTACACACTCCTCATTTGAGACAAATTCAACACACCTCAAATGAGGCAAATTCTCATACCTCATATGAGGCATATTCTGCACACCTCATTTGAGGTGGTACAATGTCCCAATACATTTTTGAAAATGAGTTACTCATACAAACTCATTTTAAAATCGTGTCCTACCAACACTAAATATAATTACTATTTTATCCCATTTATTTTTTTCACCGGTGTAGAGTAGCATGGAGATGCCCGCACTGGTGGCAGTTGCCTGAAATCTCCACAGAGATAAATGTGTAAGCCACCAAACGGTTTGTCGTAAGTTGCGGTAATCTGTTGCAACTCTCATTGGTTTTCTGCAACACTGTAGCACTAAGCATGCTAATTTCGTCGATTACAATGCACTTCACTCCGACAAACATGTTCCGGTAGCCGTGAAGAACTTCGGTTCGAAGCGCAGACGCCTGTCTGGACAAACTCAAACGAAAAGCCGAGTAAACTGTAGTTCCATTAATCGCCACTGCCGCTTTCCCAGTGCTCGCACAAGCCACATATGCATTACACATTTTTCCACATCCCGCCGACCCAGTGAAGAAAATTTGCAGCGGTTCTGAGTCGGAATTGTGCATCCGATGAATGGCTTCAAGAATAAGTTCGCGCTGTTCTGGATTCGTGCTCCGCAACATTTCGCAGTAACTCAGTTTTGACATTACATTTGAGCGATTACGCACAGCTGATATACCGGTACGAGCTTCAACGAATTTTAAGTCATCGTCGTTTTCGGCGCCGTCTTCTCCAAGCAGTTGTTCTACTAATTCGTTGCGCGTTACTGGTTCCTCTGGTCTTTCGGTGTGGTTGTCATTTTCACCGAGAACGCACAAGGCCAATATTTCCGCCATCAACTGCTCAATGTTCACATTTGCTTCGAACAGACGTTGACGCTCCATAATGATCTGCTCATTAATATCGTACAGTTCGAGAAAATGGTTTCTGTCTAAGATTTCCACAAGTTCGCTGCGAAACGGCACATATAGCAGGACCATCTCCCTTTTATAATTCACCGTGTCATCCAATTTGTAGTGCCTACAGCGAATAACTCGAGACTGAGCTCATTTTCGGTAATCACGGTTGCCAATATTTCTCGGTGCTTGCACACCCTCTTCCTCACCGATATTGTCGTTGTTTTCTACAACTCCATCCTCATCGGGACAGTCATGTTTTGATATACCAGGCTACGAATTCCGCCAGATAGATAGCCTCTAACTCTTGCACAGTGTCTCGATCAACGCAATCGTGTTTGGCATTTCTTCACAAATATTCTCTTTGGGATCGTTGTTAAGCCACAACAAAATATGAGCGTGTGGGCTACCCCTGTGTTGAAATTCTATTCGTGTAAAGAAATCCAAGACTTTGTAACAACCGAACGGATTGTAATGGTACTGCGATTACAACATGTTCATAAAACAGTCAACCAATTTGTAAAAGTAAATACAACAAGTAACCGGATCCTCACTGACGAGGGTACACCGCTGTGATCGATTCATCGATTCCGCATCGACACCGGGAAATCGTGCACTTAATCTATTCAATAAATTAAGAAATGCTGGCCATCTTTTTCGTTTGCGCTAAGCGTCAGGAACATCGTCGGTTTGCCAAGTTGTCGAATCATTGCAAAAAGATCTCTCTTGCGACTTGACCAGTATTGCACAGAATTGGGTACATACTTTCAGAATGCCAAATTCTTTTCCAAACAGTTTTCCAGGTACTCCCTGTCCTCTAACATTCGACGTGTAACGTTCTCAGTGGCGGAAATTGATCTGAAAGTGTTATATATTCCTTCAACCATTCGCAAGCGTAATATCTTCACCGCAACATACAACACTTTCTGTGGAGTAGCGCTGCGTTGATCCGCTCGACGAATCTCACTGGTGGCCATCATATAAGGTGTAACCGAAACGTTCATGTTATATTTTCTCTGTTCACCTTTCTTGAAACCGAGGGGAATGACGATTCCTCTGCGTGCTTATCATATATTATGTTAAGCGGTGTGGCTTTGTGCCCCGGTGCAATATCCAAACAGTCGTCTTCATTCCAAATCATTGTATGCTGTCTAGCCGATAGTACCTCGGACTCTGAAGCTGTGTCAGCACGCATATCCTCTATATCTATCGGATCTATCAATCTTCGGTTTGTTTGCTCATGTTCTCCGATCGAATTCAAACGAGACAAATCTAATTTGATATCATACAACCGGTACAGACCTTTGTAATACCTCCAACCATGTACGAATGGTTCGTTTGTTTACATGACCCCTTAAGTAAACGGATTTATGTGCCAAGTTTCGTTTAATATTTATATTAATAGTTTGATCTTCTTCGAGTCGTCTAGGAAGGCAATTAACCATTTACGGAACATTTACAGGCACGTTAATTACTTGGCCGACAATACCGTAGGCAAAATCATATCGCAAACGGCGCACTTGC
This sequence comes from Nephrocerus scutellatus, assembly GCA_947095585.1. Lineage (NCBI taxonomy): Eukaryota > Metazoa > Arthropoda > Insecta > Diptera > Pipunculidae > Nephrocerus > Nephrocerus scutellatus. The sequence goes on along the minus strand of OX352761.1, from coordinate 56,788,880 downwards.
ATAAAAGGCAATCTTGGTGAAAATCAACGTTCGCTAATGGGATCGAGGGTAGGCAGTCTGGCAGGTTTCTCTGGATACATGAATCCATTTACCTTTGCCAAACTCGTCATCTTACCACGTAACAATGAACTTTTGCAATTAGAACAAAGAAGATATTTTGACCTTATTATTTCTAATTGGTCCATAGGCAGTATTATGCCAGTTAATAATTGCTTCAATGTGTTTTGCGGTCGCTGGTGTCAAGTCTTTATGAAACCACAACCAATCGCACATCTAACAGTTGTATCCGAATTGTTTCTCAGTGAATCTCATTTTGAAACGCGCATTCGAATGAGCCCACTTGTTTTCCCAGTTTTGCCTTTTGTTGATAGCAGTCATGTTTTCCCGTTCGTTATAAAACGCGCGCGTTTCTCGTGTCGATATCCCTTCATTTGTAAAGGTCGCTTTGGGTCCTGAGCCTGCCTGCTCGACGTTCTGCTTGATGTTCTGCTTTTATTTTCTCGATAAGCTCTATTTCGCTCTGTTCTCTTCTTCGCTGCATTTGTTCCTTCCATTGAATGTGAAGTCAATGTTGCTTCGTTTGAAGTAGACGGCACCGGCTCATTCTGCTTGAAGTTCTGCTGATTTTTCTCTTGATAAGCTCTATTTCGCTTCACAGCCAAATTAGCAATCCTCTTTGCTGCACTTTTTCCTTCGATTGAATGTGAAGTCAATGTTGCTTCGTTTGAAGTAGACGGCACCGGCTCAGGCTGCTTGATGTTCTGCTTTTTTCTCTCTCGTTAAGCTCTATTTCGCTCTGTAGCCGTTGCAATCTTCTTCGTTGCATTTGTTCCTTCCATTGCATGTGAAGTCAATGTAGCTTGGTTTGATGTAGACGGCACCGGTTCAGGCTGCTGGATGTCCTGTTTTTTTTCTTTCGATAAGCTCTATTTCGCTCCACAGCTGAAATAGCAATCCTCTTTGCTGCACTTGTTCCTTCCATTGAATGTGAAGTCAATGTCGCTTCGTTTGAAGTAGACGGCACCGGCTCAGGCTTCTGGATGTTCTGCTTTTTTTTTCTCGATCAGTTTTATTTCGTTCCGTATCCGTAGTCGATGTCGCTTCGTTCGAAGTAGACATAGCCGACATTGCAATCTTCTTTGCTACAATTGTTCCTTGTATTAAATATGATCTTAAAGTTGCTTTGTTCTTCTTTGCTGCATTTGTTGAATTTCCTTCTTCATTATGTTCGTCTTTATTTCATATTCATACTATGGATTTGTTCGTTATTTTATTCTAAAAGTGCAAGAGAGATAGGTGATGATAATGAAGATGTTTTGTCCATTTATCGCAGTGATCACACATGACCAACGGATTGAGTTTTAAATTTGACTGTTTATTTTATTTTACCGTTATTGGCTTCATTCTATATCCGGTGCCACAGAAACTAGTTTTCGCTTACATTTTGTCAAGCACTGTTGTCACACAAGACCACGGAATGTTCTTTCACGCGAATTTACGTTTGCACACGTTAAATTTTGTTTCTGTAGTAACTGATATAGCATATATAACTTATAATTAAAACATGCTGTTCGTTTGTAACTCATTTTAATTAAATCTTTTGCTACAATTTTTTTAAATGAAGGGATATCGACACGAGAAACGCGCGCGTTTTACAACGAACGGGAAAACATGACTGCTATCAACAAAAGGCAAAACTGGGAAAACAAGTGGGCTCATTCGAATGCGCGTTTCAAAATGAGATTCACTGAGAAACAATTCGGATACAACTGTTAGATGTGCGATTGGTTGTGGTTTCATAAAGACTTGACACCAGCGACCGCAAAACACATTGAAGCAATTATTAACTGGCATAATACTGCCTATTAGAAATAATAAGGTCAAAATATTTTCTTTGTTCTAATTGCAAAAGTTCATTGGTTCATTGTTACGTGGTAAGATGACGAGTTTGGCAAAGGTAAATGGATTCATGTATCCAGAGAAACCTGCCAGACTGCCTACCCTCGATCCCATTAGCGAACGTTTAATTTCACCAAGATTGCCTTTTATGCAAGTGCGCCGTTTGCGATATGATTTTGCCTACGGTATTGTCGGCCAAGTAATTAACGTGCCTGTAAATGTTCCGTAAATGGTTAATTGCCTTCCTAGACGACTCGAAGAAGATCAAACTATTAATATAAATATTAAACGAAACTTGGCACATAAATCCGTTTACTTAAGGGGTCATGTAAACAAACGAACCATTCGTACATGGTTGGAGGTATTACAAAGGTCTGTACCGGTTGTATGATATCAAATTAGATTTGTCTCGTTTGAATTCGATCGGAGAACATGAGCAAACAAACCGAAGATTGATAGATCCGATAGATATAGAGGATATGCGTGCTGACACAGCTTCAGAGTCCGAGGTACTATCGGCTAGACAGCATACAATGATTTGGAATGAAGACGACTGTTTGGATATTGCACCGGGGCACAAAGCCACACCGCTTAGCATAATATATGATAAGCACGCAGAGGAATCGTCATTCCCCTCGGTTTCAAGAAAGGTGAACCGAGAAAATATAACATGAACGTTTCGGTTACACCTTATATGATGGCCACCAGTGAGATTCGTCGAGCGGATCGACGCAGCGCTACTCCACAGAAAGTGTTGTATGTTGCGGTGAAGATATTACGCTTGCGAATGGTTGAAGGAATATATAACACTTTCAGATCAATTTCCGCCACTGAGAACGTTACACGTCGAATGTTAGAGGACAGGGAGTACCTGGAAAACTGTTTGGAAAAGAATTTGGCATTCTGAAAGTATGTACCCAATTCTGTGCAATACTGGTCAAGTCGCAAGAGAGATCTTTTTGCAATGATTCGACAACTTGGCAAACCGACGATGTTCCTGACGCTTAGCGCAAACGAAATAAGATGGCCAGCATTTCTTAATTTATTGAATAGATTAAGTGCACGATTTCCCGGTGTCGATGCGGAATCGATGAATCGATCACAGCGGTGTACCCTCGTCAGTGAGGATCCGGTCACTTGTTGTATTTACTTTTACAAATTGGTTGACTGTTTTATGAACATGTTGTAATCGCAGTACCATTACAATCCGTTCGGTTGTTACAAAGTCTTGGATTTCTTTACACGAATAGAATTTCAACACAGGGGTAGCCCACACGCTCATATTGTTGTGGCTTAACAACGATCCCAAAGAGAATATTTGTGAAGAAATGCCAAACACGATTGCGTTGATCGAGACACTGTGCAAGAGTTAGAGGCTATCTATCTGGCGGAATTCGTAGCCTGGTATATCAAAACATGACTGTCCCGATGAGGATGGAGTTGTAGAAAACAACGACAATATCGGTGAGGAAGAGGGTGTGCAAGCACCGAGAAATATTGGCAACCGTGATTACCGAAAACGAGCTCAGTCTCGAGTTATTCGCTGTAGGCACTACAAATTGGATGACACGGTGAATTATAAAAGGGAGATGGTCCTGCTATATGTGCCGTTTCGCAGCGAACTTGTGGAAATCTTAGACAGAAACCATTTTCTCGAACTGTACGATATTAATGAGCAGATCATTATGAAGCGTCAACGTCTGTTCGAAGCAAATGTGAACATTGAGCAGTTGATGGCGGAAATATTGGCCTTGGTGCGTTCTCGGTGAAAATGACAACCACACCGAAAGACCAGATGAACCAGTAACGCGCAACGAATTAGTAGAACAACTGCTTGGAGAAGACGGCGCCGAAAACGACGATGACTTAAAATTCGTTGAAGCTCGTACCGGTATATCAGCTGTGCGTAATCGCTCAAATGTAATGTCAAAACTGAGTTACTGCGAAATGTTGCGGAGCACGAATCCAGAACAGCGCGAACTTATTCTTGAAGCCATTCATCGGATGCACAATTCCGACTCAGAACCGCTGCAAATTTTCTTCACTGGGTCGGCGGGATGTGGAAAAATGTGTAATGCATATGTGGCTTGTGCGAGCACTGGGAAAGCGGCAGTGGCGATTAATGGAACTACAGTTCACTCGGCTTTTCGTTTGAGTTTGTCCAGACAGGCGTCTGCGCTTCGAACCGAAGTTCTTCACGGCTACCGGAACATGTTTGTCGGAGTGAAGTGCATTGTAATCGACGAAATTAGCATGCTTAGTGCTACAGTGTTGCAGAAAACCAATGACAGGTTGCAACAGATTACCGCAACTTACGACAAACCGTTTGGTGGCTTACACATTTATCTCTGTGGAGATTTCAGGCAACTGCCACCAGTGCGGGCATTTCCATGCTACTCTACACCGGTGAATAAAGTTGGAGGACTGTGCTTTGGCAGAGTCTCGATTACTTTCCTTTAAATAGAGTAGTCAGGCAGTCTGACGAAAGGTTTTCTGCTATCCTCACAAAAGTAGGAAACGGAGAGAAACTTACCGAAGATGAATTGAAATTAATTGAGTCTAGGCACAAGACTTTATCTTGGTGCAAGACGAACGTTCCCAATGCTGTCCGCCTCTTCGACAGAAACCAGGAAGTGGATGGTTACAATCGAAATGCCATAAGCAACGCCCTTCACTGCACTGCCCGATATATTCTGATAGGTTACACCACACCCGCTGAGAAAAACGAATGCCGTGGCAAGCTTCACCGACTGACAGTGGCAGAAACAGATGGAGTCCCTTGTACAATTCCTCTCGCAGTGGGTTATCCCTACATGATAACTGCAAATAGTGATATCACCGACGGCTTGGTAAACGGTACAATCGGCACTCTGCACCACATAGAGCGAATACGATCAGTCGATAATGGCGAAAACGAAAACATAGCCGTTCCGGGTCCTTCACATTTAGATGCCGCAGAAGTTTCTCTTTTCAGTTCGGAAACACAAATGACTCTTTGGTTCGAGTTCGCGCAGCAATCCATTGGCACACAAACAAAAATAAAACGTCGCCCACATGTGCTCAGCAAGCCAGGCGAACTTTCATTGTCTTAGGTTCCACTTCATCAGCGTATCCTCAACATTACTCTGAGCAAAAGAGTAAAATGCAAGCGAAAACAATTTCCATTAGTATCTGCTTGTGCGATAACTATACATAAATCGCAAGGAGGGACATTCAATGAAATCGTGTACAGATACTCGGCAAAGAAACCGCAACAGTTGGTGTATGTTGCACTAAGTCGAGTGACAACTCTCGATGGCTTATAAATAACCACCGAAAAAGATGCCCCGCTTCGATTCGTACACGGAATGCGGAGAAATGATGCGCTGCCATGCGAGAGATTAGGGAAGAGTTTAAACGACTTGACCAACACTATCTATTCCTACGCTTACGAAAACAGCGCAGACGTTTTGTGATTCTACAACAGCTTCTCAGATCACAAGTCTGAATTTAAACGTACAAAGTCTTAAATCGCATTATAAAGACGTCGAAACAGATGTAATGCAGCAAGCAGGAAACGTTCCTGCGTTGTTCATGCGAATCTATTGATTCCTCGTCACCAATAAGTTTTATCGCACGGTTTTGTATTTTATCTAGTTGAAGATGATGTTTTAGGGGCACCAGACCAGATATGACAGTTGTAGTCAAGTTTAGGGCGATTAAAAGCCTTGTAGATGATAGCCAGATCAGACGGAGTAACTATATCTTACACCATGTTAGAAAAACTCAACATTTCGCCACATTTTTTGCGACGGTGAATATGTGCTGTGCCCCTTACATAAGAAGTGAGATTTTACAAAATGCAGCAATTATCGTGGTATAACGTTGTTGAGTAACGCGTATAAGATTTTCTCCTCTATCCTTGAAGACAGGATAACCCCATACGCTAAAGTCATTATTGGTCCATACCAGTGTGGCTTCTTCCCAGGCAAATCAACAACTGATCAGATTTATACCCTTAGGCAGTTGATGGAAAAATGTCTAGAGTTTCAAAACTCACTACACCATATTTGTATAGACTTTAAAGCCGCCTATGATAGCATAGGCAGAGTAGAACTTTATAAGCCCATGAGAGAATTTGGCATCCCAAATAAACTGACACGACTATGTAGCTTGACCATGACCAATGCTTTAAGCCAAGTAAAAATATCCGGATCAATATCAAGCCCATTCAACATCTATAACGGGCTCCGACAAGGGGATGGACTGGCCTGCGTCCTCTTCAACCTGGCGTTGGAGAAAGTGATCCGAGACTCTGACGTAACGGCGAGAGGAACAATCCTCTATAGGTCCATTCAGATACTGGCTTACGCAGACGATATTGACATCGTTGGTAGAAACCGAAGAGCTGTACAGGCAGCTTTCATTCAGATATAGGAGGCGGCACGAATTCTGGGGCTGTACATAAATGAGAGCAAAACAAAGTGCATGGTGGCCAGGTTTGCGGGTAGGAGATCCTACATTGGTCCCACAATTCAAATAGTGGAGCGCTAATTTGAAGTAGGGGAATCCTTTAACCATCTCGGGTCAACTGTAGCAGTCGATAACATCATGGAACCAGAAATACGCGCACGGTTAATTAAAGCCAACAAAGTCTACTATAGTCTGTCAAGACTCTTCAATTCCAGGAACTTAACCATAACATCCAAGCTGCTGATATATAAGACAATACTTACATATGGATCCGAGACTTGGGTGCTTAGCAAAAAGCCTTCTGATCGTTCGAGAGAAAAGTGTTACGGAGAATTGTTCGCCCCGTATGTGAAGAAGGACTATTCCGGATACTATAATGATGAGATCTACGAGCGTTACCGCGATGTCGACATCGTAAAGAAATTTAAGTTCGGTAGGCTCCGGTGGACAGGACACCTGAGCGAAGAGGATCATGCTCGGAAAGTCCTTTGCGGTAGGATTTATGGAACACGAGGCCGGCCAAGCCTACGCTGGACGAATGGCGTACACCAGGACGGCCAGAATTTAGGGATACCAGTTTTTCAGTTTCTTCAATGCAAGTGCCATTCATGGATAATGGCATTGGATTTTAGTTTCGCTTGGATGACAGGAGACAGCATTGGGTTTTGGAGGCGTTAATTTCTACTTAATTGTTTTCTCCCACTTTTAAGATGCTGTCCGGGCCAGAATTTAACGTGCTTAACATACGTAGTTGATTAAGTTTCACAAGAGAAGTGGATGGACATTCCTCAAACTTTGGTTGAAGGGTTTGGCAGTCCAATACAAATGCTTTATATATAGATCGCAATCCAGATTTTAAGTATGTAGTTTATAAGTAGTTTTTGATTTAAGTATAAGGGGCAACACGGTTATCTTTCGTGGTAGCCTTATTCGATTTAAACTATGCATGGGGTAACCAGGAATCTGTAAGTCCCACAGCTGGCGCTGGTACGCCAGTGGTATAGGAATCATGTATGCATGCCTAAACTCCATCGATGGCTGAGATATCTGATCAAGTTCTCAGAGGCAGCAGTAGCTTGCTGAGGTGCTTCGAGTTACGACTTTAAGCCACAAAAAGTTCTTTCTAGAACTCATGCATTATTCCTACTGGGGAGAGCATGTAAAAAAAACGCATCTGAAAGCTTACCCCATTGGGTGATGTGGAAAAGGCTTGGTTAAATAAAAAATTAAAAATAAAAAAGCATGAGATTTTAAAAGAATAAAAAGCATCTACTAAAAAATTTAATATATCCGTCCGTGTTTATGTCCTACATACAAAAAGATCTTTGTTTTCTTTTCTTTCGTCCCGGACAGACGTTGTCACGCTCAAAACCCACGGCCGTGTCTTCGACACAGCCTACCCTGCTCTTTTTTAATATTAGCTATAGACTTAAGGGCAATACTCCATCACCTCTTAATTGTCCAGACAGATCAGCATTTCGGTCCTTTCTGTACACAATAGATTCAGAGTTAAATATTTCGGAAGAAAAAATTCTATATTTCGGGGTCGCTGAGTTGAACTATAGATTTTCGGGGTCACTGAAGTTAATAGTGATGGTAAGATAGCTCTAGGGGGATGAGGTCAATAACTGAGGGGAGGGTGACCGATATTAGTATCGATTCTGTAGTTTTCGGTATCGCTGAGGTGAATTGTGATGCTAATACATCTCTAGTGGGATAGGGTCGATACCTGGGGGGTGTTGACCGATATTAGTCTGGATTGTCAACACATCGCCTTTAACTTACAGTGGGATCTCCAATTATTTTACTACGGAATCTCGACTCGCCAAAACCTTGAAACGGCACAAGACTGCCCGTAAAAAAGGTGCTGGGCAATATAATTAAAGCGAATATCTTGACAGAAAAGAGATAGTGTGAAACAGTTTTTATTCCACGGATAGCACTAATTTATTTTACTATTTTAGAAAATAACAATATAGAAAATAAATAGAAAAATTATTGAATAATGTAAATGTCAAAATGTCAATCTTTTTTAGGCATGTTCGTTAGATCTACTTTTACATAAATTAATGTCATACAGGTTTTACTCAAGATAATAAAAAAATCTATTCTTCCGTTTTTGTTCTTCATACGAGTCAGACGTATTTTATTGTGAAATTTTTATCATCATACATCTTGTGAAATCACATTTGAAATATCAGAAGGTTATAGGCCCAGATATCGCATTGTAAGCGAATTCTGTGTCTGCAAAAATATAAAAAAAATAGGCATCAAAGTTTACTTTCTACGAGGAAAGAAAAGTGCATTCATTTTTTTTTATATTGAACAAATGCATTACGATTAGCGTTGTACCTAGCAAATATGGCGGATAAAATAGATGTTATGAATATCAACAAGGTAGAAATTATCGACAATGGAAGTACCAAATTATGTGTGCATTGCGAGCAAAAGGTCTACAAGACATTATAAATGGTGACGAAGTAAAGCCAGATAAAACAAAAACACAGGAACACAAAAATGGATTAAGGATGACGCGAACGCCATGTTCACCTTAACCTCCGCAATGGCTCTTGATCAAATTACGTTGGTGGAAAATTGCAAGTCGTCAAGTGAGATAATCATCAAGTTAGATTCCATTTACGAACAAAAGACGGAAATGAATAAAATTATAGTGCATGAGCGATTCCATCAATATAAAATGATCTCAAGTGACATCATTTCCCAGCACATCGCAAAGGTAGAAAATTTGGCACAACATATTAAAGAAACAGGAGAAGAGGTCAGTGACGTAGCGATCATTACAAAAATACTTGGAAGCTTGCCTCAAAAAAACAGAAATTTAAGACAAGCCTGGATATCGATGGATGGGGCAAAGCAAACGATAGCTAATCTTAGAGCACGTCTTTTGGACGAAGATGCCAGTCTAATGTCATATGAAGAATCAGACTCGGCATTGCAAGTAACCAAGGCAGGATGCAGCAGTTCATCAATTAAACGGAATTCAATCGAAAGAAAAAGTAATCGACCTCGAGTAACATGCTATAATTGTCAAAAGAAGGGGCATTTTGATAGTCAATGTCGGGCTCCTAAGAAAAATCGAGGAGAAAAGAAACATGCTGATTCAAAAGAAAATAAACATTCACAATCAAATGACACAGCATTTTTGATTGTTGAAAACAACAGGATAATGGATAGTGGCGCATCCGCGCATATGACACATAAACGTGAATATTTTTCTATTTTCCAAACAATGCACGAACACGCTTCAGTAAAAGTTGGAAATATTCAAGGTCTAGTTGTCAAAGGAAAATGTACCGTAAAAATTCAAAAACTTATCGGAGAAAAGTGTCACGAATCAACAGTAACAAATGTATTATACGTAGCGGATCTCAAGAAAAATGTATTTTCCGAAGGTGTAATAAAGGCGAAAGGCATGAAGATTATCAAAGAAGACAACCATGCTGAAGTTTACGAAAACAACAATATAGTAGCCTACGAGATTCGAGAATCAAACAATATATACCGATTGTTATTTCACTGTCTCAGAAGCGAATGCAACGACCAGTGTGGACATAAAACTATGGCACGAGAGACTTGGACATATTAACAAGCAAGCAAGCAAGCAAGTTAAAAGAAATGGTAACCAAGGGAGACATTAAGAATGTCAGTATCGATAACATCAAAAAAATTTTCTGTAAAGCATGTATATGGAAAAGGTCACAAGTTACCATTTAAAACAGTAGTAAACAGAAAAACCAAACCGGGCGAGTTTATACACAGTGACGTATGTGGTCTCATGTCTGAACCATCAGTCAGTGGAGTAAGATATTTCATTCTCTTCAAAGATGACAGCTCCGGTTATCGTATCGTTTACCTTATTAAACATAAATCAGATGCTTTCGACTCTTTTAAAGATTTTGTCAATCACTCACGTAACAAGTTCGGGTCGCCACCAAAAGTCTTACACGTTGATAACGGAACCGAATACTTTAACAACATTTTCAAGGAGTATCTCTCGAAAAATGGAATATTTTTGGAAACAACAGCTCCCTATACACCCAAACAGAATGGGAGAGCGGAACGAGACATGAGAACTATCATGGAGAGTGCACGATGGATGATATATGCAAAGGATGTTCCAATTAATTTGTGGAGTGAAGCTGTCAACACAGCAGTGTATATTCTAAATCGCACTCCAACCACTCAAGCACCCGATTCAACACCATACGAATTATGAACAGGCAAAAAGCCTATATTGGACCATATTCCAAAAGAGCTTCGTACAAAACTGGATCCAAAGTTTAAAAAACTTATGTTCGTTGGCTACGATGGAAATTCTACGAATTATCACCTTTATGATGAAGAATCCGGAAAAATCAAAGTTTCTCGCAACGTTATTTTTAACAAAAATGCAGCTGTTCGTTTTCCAAGAAATACGGTTGAGATACAAATAATAGAAGACTACACTAATGATGGTTGTACTCAATCAAATCAACACGAAAACCAAACAAAAATTCATGAATCTGAAAATAACAGAACTGAAGAAATTCAAGGCATAGAAGACGATTTAGAGAAACAAGAAGCAACAACAAAGCAGTCAATAAATAGTCAAGTCAATGTTGACTACAACTTACGCAATCGCGACAAAATCAGAATGCCTGCACGATACGACTACGAGACGAATTTTGCTGAAGCTGACATTCCTGAGACGTATGAGGAAGCGATATCATGTTCAGAAGCGAAAAATTGGACGAAGTCAACACAGGAAGAATTAGATGCACTCGAAAATAACAATACATGGGAGGTTTAAGTTACCACCCGGTGGAACTACTATTGGATCAAAATGGATTTTCAAAATTAAAAGAAATCCGAATGGAGATGTTGTTCGTTACAAATCAAGACTTTGTGCAAAAGAGTATGCACAAAAACAGGGCATCGACTACAATAAGTTTTGCACCGACAACACATTTTGACTCAATTAGGATTCTTCTCTCCGTTGCAGCATGAAACAATTTTGAGATTATGCAGTTCGACATAAAAGCAGCGTTCCTGTACGGCAAGTTGCAAGAAGACATTTATTTAACTCCACCACACAGGACGAACATCAGTTCAAACATGGTATGTAAATTTAAAAAAAACACTGTACGGCTTAAAACAAGCTTCGCACTGTTGGAATACAACTTTTCGTATTTTTTTGAGCAAGTACGGCTTCGTACAAAGTAATGCTGATAATTGTGTCTATCGAGGACAATTCAATATTGTGAAAGTATTATTAATACTCTATGTTGATGATGGATTAGTCATGGCTGAAACCAAGAGGTACTGAAAATAGTACTTCATCATCTTCAAGCTACCTTCGAGGTTAAAATTAACGAACCGGATATTTTTGTTGGACTGCAAATAGAACGAAATCGTGAAAAACGTTCCATTTTTATTCATCAAACAAACTATAAAAACCAAATTATAATTCGATTTAACCTTGAAACAGCAAATCCTATAAGCATTCCGGCTGATCCACAGATACATCTCACTTCAACAGATAATAGTCAAGTATCAAAAGAAAAATCGTTACCGTATCGAGAAGCCGTCGGTTATCTAATATTTGCTGCTATAGTCAGTCGACCCGACATTTCTTTTGCATTGGGAGTTGTCAGCAGATTCCTCTCAAATCACACGGATGCACATTGGAATGCAGTAAAAATAATAATTAAATATTTAATTGGCACAAATAATCGAGGAGTTGAATACAAACCTTCAATCAATTCTAAACAACTTGTTTGATATTCATACTCAGACTATGCAAATGATATTCATACACGAAGATCACGTTTTCATGCTCAAAGGTGGACCAATAACATGGAGCAGCAACAACATTCAGTCGCACTATCAACGACCGAGGCTGAATATATGGTTATCTCAGGATGGAAAAAGAACGGGTCGTCCGAGTAATACTACGCTTCGGACGTCATAGATGAGAAACGGGGTAGAATTACTTGATTAGATCTGTTTGAGGAAGCTAATGTAATTTTTTCGTAAAGCTGTATAGGATGATGCGAAAGCCAGATATTCGAAAAGAGACTTAGAGTCATTTTCTTCAGTTGAACTCAACTTGAGGATTTTTTTTCTCAACTTGTGATTTTGTTTTTCACTCAAAGTTGACAGTTTCAACTTTCGATTTTCAACTCTCTAGTTAGCCAACTTCCGATTTTCTCAAGTTACGAAAGAAGTAGAAGTTGAAAGAGCAAACTTGAGAGTTCTCTGTCAAATTTAAGTTTGTATTACATTTTGTTGCTTTTCTGTAGAAAATTATTCTCGGTTTGGAACGAACGACAATAATGCTCTTGGAATTGATAAAGGGTAGTTTGCCTTGCACTGAAACAAGGTGCGCAAGAATAACCACCGCTTGACCACGAGAGTGCGATCTGTCGCATGAAATCTATCGCACACTCTTCAGGTGTATTTTAATTGTTTTGTGCTCAATGCACAAAAATAACCGGAACTTTAATTTTCAAACAATCGTACAGAATAAATTCAAATCTAAAGTTGAAACATACGTAGTTGTCAAAAATATCCCAGGGAAATTTTTAAAAACGCAAGTACGATAACTGTTAAATTTGAACTCTCGAGTTGGGATTTAAAATAGTGTAGAAAAACAAATTTCAACTCGTCTCTCAAGTTTGTGTCAACTCTAGAGTTGGCCAACTTGAGAGTTTCCGGTAAGTTGAGAAATAGTGAAGAAAATGGCTCTTAGTGTACGAGATTTTAGGAGATTATTAATCGGCGTGCCGTTTAGATACGAGGAATACATGGCCAAATCGTCGTAAGCCAAAGACATATCTTAATATGGCATTAAAATCAACATGAAGTTTTCTTTTAGATGCGTAGGAGCAATTGCAGTAGATTTCGCAACCATATGTCAGGACTGGTACTGCTAATGTTTTTGCCAGCAAGATTCGAGTTCGAGCATAACGTACGAAGCACTCCATAAGTCTTTCCTACAGCTAAGTTAATGCGAGTGTCCCATGTTAAATCACGACTGAAGGTCATACCAAAGTTTTTGACCTTTTTGACATACCCTATAGGGGTGTTTTTCAATGTGATGGACGGAAATATGAGAGGTCCAATAGCTGCTAAGAGATGACAATGTATTGAGATTTTTTTACATTTAGCATTAGACCGTTGCTATTTATACAACTCACAGCATGCTCGATTAAGCCCAACGGGCAACTCAGGAGCTAAGCATCATCCGATTATATTTGTAGTAAGCTGTACATAACGATGGATAGAACTTCATTTACAAACAGAGAAAATGGTAATGGTTCTAAGATAGATCCTTGAGGAACCCCTCTGGTTCAAGGAAGAAAGTCTGACAGAACCTTATTAATTTCCAGTGCCTGTCATCTACCTGTCAGGTATAATGACACCAATTTCACAGCCCTAGGTTTAAAGTTATGTTATATCATTTTCCTTTGTAAATTTAGTCCTAACAAAAAGGCACCGACAATAAAGGTAATCCCTGAAAACAAAAATATTTTTGGTGACTAGCTCGACCAAGTATTATTATTATTAGAAGTATTAGTATTAATTAGTATTATCTATCGACAAATAAGATCATCAATAAAAAAATCAAATTGTCTACAAATTTTTTTTATTATAACTTAACATACCACTGTTTTTATTAAAATAATCATTACTACTAATATATGACTGTTATTAGCATAATTATTATAAATTACCATATATCTGTATATAATTTTATATAAATTTATATGTTTGTTTGTGTCTAAGTAACTCTGTGCCTTCACTAATTTCAATCAAATATGGTATACATATAACTTAAAATCAGGAATCAAATAATGTGGGTGGGGTTAGCAGGATTTTTGGTTGTGGGAGGTGCGGCAGCCGATATTAGTGTCGGACCCACAGTTTACGGCATCGCCGTGATGAATATTGTAGGTAGTACACTCCTATGGGTGAGTTATCTCTCGCCGCAGGAAGGAGGGTGACCGATATTAGTGTCCATTCTACAGGGGTCGGTTTCCGGGTCGCTGTGTTGAATGTTGATGGAAAGACAGTTCTAGGGGGTTGGGGTCGATAACTAAAGGGGGGTGACCGATATTAGTGTTGATTCTATAGTTTTCAGGGTCGCTGAATTGAATAGTAATGAGACAGCTCAAGTTTTCGGAGTCGTTGAGTTGAATGGTGATAGTAAGACAGCTCCAGGGGATGAGGTCAATAACTGAAGGGGTTGACCGATATTAGTGTCGATTTTATAGTTTTCGGAGTCGCTGAGTTGAATGGTGATGGTAAGTCAGCTCTAAATGGGGGGGGGTGACCGATATTAGTGTCAATTCTGTTTTTATTTATTTATATATATCTTCCGAGAAAATACATTACATTAAGGAAAATAAATTAAAATTAGATTATAATATATAAAAATATATATAATTTATACATTTAAATCTAATTAGATATTTTTAAAAATTTTAACAAGTTATTTTTAAATAAATCCCTATTAACATCAATGTCTAAAACAACGCAATATTTGTTGTATGATATACCTGCATTTGTTATTGGCTCATGCTTACCATAGTTCGCTTTTGCAATAATTTATTCATAGTGTTGATGAAAATTCAAATTCTAGTTAAAGTATACGTCTAAATCGCAAAAGCTGGAAACTCTGGTGAGCGATACATTACTTATAAAGTAATCATTTATTATGAGTTGAGTCTTTCTTGACAAGGTAAGGACCCTATATTTATTTTTATTAAAGTGTAAGTCGTTTTTGTTACGCCAGTTAACAACATTGTTTATATCTAATTGTAATTTAAAGCAATCTATCCTTGACTCTATGGAAAAGTAAAGCTTTACATCATCAGCATATAACAAACATTTCACATGTTGAATGTAAAGTGGTAAGTCATTTATAAATAATAGAAAAATAATAAGGGACCTAGGTGGCTTCCTTGTGGGACACCAGAAACCGAGTAGATTATTTTAGAATAATCTGAGCCAATTTTAATTACTTACCTCCTTTCGGATAAGTAGTTAAATATCCATTTTAAAAATTTTCCATGAAAGTCCATCAACTTCATTTTATTTTTTAAACTAACATGTTGGACTCTATCAAAAGCTTTCGAAAAGTCAGTATAAACAACATCTACCTGGTGGTTGTTTTCAAGCTCTGATAAACAGTAATTGAAAAATAAGGCTAGATTAGATCCAGTTGATCGGGCTCCTACAAAGCCGTGTTGAAGTTCCGATATCTTGTTAGAAAGAAAGGAAGCAATTTTCTTTTTGCAATGGCTTCAAAGATTTTTTGAAGCAAGGGTAGTTTAGATATAGTCCTATAATTCTCAATATTTTGGCGTTGGCCATTTTTATAGATTGGAGTTATGAACGAATCCAATCTTTTAAGAATTCACCGTTAGGCTTTCACACGTTGAGTTTACAACTTATAATATAAAGGGGGCAATTAAATCAGGTCCTGTGTTACTATTATTATCTAGATTAGTTGAGTAAGAAAAAGCTGACCAATATTTGTTAATTGGTGCTCGAGATATTCGACATTATCAGAATCGTTACATTGGTTGGCATAACTCGACTGAAACCCTCCCGGCACAAAAACGATATGCGTCAAAACGCACGTTTTTTTAACAAGACACTAACATATGTCATTCTCTCCTTTTCACAAAACTTTTTACAGTTATTAACCAGTCAACAATTTTAGTTAATATTTGTAGGAGTGCTCTAGAGTGGTTTAAGGAAATGGTTCGACAAACAACTATTCGATTGTTTAACGTCGCTCCATGTAAAGACTGGTAGGCCGAGTATTGCACAAGAGCCTCCATAAGATATGCCGAGCAAAATTATGCTTAGCAGTTTACAGGGGAATGGTGGAATGGGCAGATCTGTGAGTGTTGCACAAAGCAGATCTGGGAGTTAGGGGACCCAGAGTGAGAATACAGGCGACAGTGCCAAGTATTTCACAATAGGGTGGTTTCAACTATATTGGATAAAATACTGTGACTGATATTGTGTATAAAGAATAATATAAAATTTGAAACAAAGGATAATATAATTAGAAACAAAAGATAATATAATGAGCAAATGAAGTATATAGAGTAGCATAATAATAATAAATGTAAGGGCAAAGAGTGGGTAAAGGGGATCCCGTAAAGGGATTCCTATGCGCAACATAGGAAGGCTGTCCAATAAGCTTTTCGACCCCAGCCAAAGGGTCTCATCAGTTGGATTTAATGTATGATGTTAAAGAACATCGAGGGTATAAGAGGATTGTAACGAGTTACAAAATTGTGGGAATGCAATAAGGAAGTGATACTTATATATTGTTGAAGTTATAAAATATCATAAAATATCAAGGATAAAAGTATAAAAAATGATTTGAAAACAAACCTAAAAGGAGCAGTGTAGTTAATAGAGGAGAAAAAGACAAGTTGTTGTATGGGAAACCACTTAAAAGGCAACAAAGGTAGTTGTGTGTAATTGTGTGTACTTGTAAAATGAAACGAGTTAAATAATTTTTTAAAAAATATAAATTTTAAACTTACGTAGGTAGAAGCAAAACAAAATTATTGTTGGAAATTGCAGCAAGCAGGTAGAAGCAAAACAAAATTATTGTTGGAAATTGCAGCAAGCAGTTAAGTAATTTTTTAAAAAATAAAAATTCCAAACTTACGTACAGGTAGGTAGAAGTACCGAAAAGGAAGATACAAAACAAAATTATTGTTGGAGATTGCAGCAAGCAGGGTGAGGTTATAACACTACCACAACTATGAGTGGTACAATAAACCTTTTAAACCACTAGCAAAACTATGACACAAGTGGTGTAATAAACTTATTTTAGAACCACTATTTTAGAACCACTCACACAAATAAGGAAAAGTTTTCACGACCGAGAACGTGGACGAACTGTTGACAAGAGAACGTGTGTCCCTTTTTATATCAAAACAGTTCAGAAAAGAGGCAACGAAAATGAGGATCGATGTCATTGGGCAGTATACGATAGACAATGTTGAGTGAGAAGGTATACGATGGAAAATATTATCTATATATATATATGTCTAGACCGTCCGTCTAGACTGCCTGTCTGGACCGTCCGTCCAGACTGCACTTTGTTCGTACAAACCCTATGTATCTATATATATGTGTATATAAAATAAATACCTATCAATGTATATAAGATTAATGTTCGGCTATACTGCCTGTCTAGACCGTCCGTCAAGACTACCTGTCTAGACCGTCCGTCTAGACTGCTGAAGGAGCAGAAGCTTTCGTAAAATGTAAAGGCATTGCGTAGTAACTAAGTAATACTTAGGTGATAAATATAAGAATAACTAATAATAACTAGTAATAACTTAGCTTAGAAATAACCTACCTATCAGAAGTGTTGTGAAACTTGAAGGTCAATTCAATTAAATACGATTGTTTAACGTCGCTCCATGTAAAGACTGGTATGCCGAGTATTGCACAAGAGCCTCCATAAGATATGCCGAGCAAAATTATGCTTAGCAGTTTACAGGGAAATGGTGGAATGGGCAGATCTGTGAGTGTTGCACAAAGCAGATCTGGGAGTTAGGGGACCCAGAGTGAGAATACAGGCGACAGTGCCAAGTATTTCACAATAGGGTGGTTTCAACTATATTGGATAAAATACTGTGACTGATATTGTGTATAAAGAATAATATAAAATTTGAAACAAAGGATAATATAATTAGAAACAAAAGATAATATAATGAGCAAATGAAGTATATAGAGTAGCATAATAATAATAAATGTAAGGGCAAAGAGTGGGTAAAGGGGATCCCGTAAAGGGATTCCTATGCGCAACATAGGAAGGCTGTCCAATAAGCTTTTCGACCCCAGCCAAAGGGTCTCATCAGTTGGATTTAATGTATGATGTTAAAGAACATCGAGGGTATAAGAGGATTGTAACGAGTTACAAAATTGTGGGAATGCAATAAGGAAGTGATACTTATATATTGTTGAAGTTATAAAATATCATAAAATATCAAGGATAAAAGTATAAAAAATGATTTGAAAACAAACCTAAAAGGAGCAGTGTAGTTAATAGAGGAGAAAAAGACAAGTTGTTGTATGGGAAACCACTTAAAAGGCAACAAAGGTAGTTGTGTGTAATTGTGTGTACTTGTAAAATGAAACGAGTTAAATAATTTTTTAAAAAATATAAATTTTAAACTTACGTACAGGTAGGTAGAAGCAAAACAAAATTATTGTTGGAGATTGCAGCAAGCAGGGTGAGGTTATAACACTACCACAACTATGAGTGGTACAATAAACCTTTTAAACCACTAGCAAAACTATGACACAAGTGGTGTAATAAACTTATTTTAGAACCACTATTTTAGAACCACTCACACAAATAAGGAAAAGTTTTCACGACCGAGAACGTGGACGAACTGTTGACAAGAGAACGTGTGTCCCTTTTTATATCAAAACAGTTCAGAAAAGAGGCAACGAAAATGAGGATCGATGTCATTGGGCAGTATACGATAGACAATGTTGAGTGAGAAGGTATACGATGGAACATATTATCTATATATATATGTCTAGACCGTCCGTCTAGACTGCCTGTCTGGACCGTCCGTCCAGACTGCACTTTGTTCATACAAACCCTATGTATCTATATATATGTGTATATAAAATAAATACCTATCAATGTATATAAGATTAATGTTCGGCTATACTGCCTGTCTAGACCGTCCGTCAAGACTACCTGTCTAGACCGTCCGTCTAGACTGCTGAAGGAGCAGAAGCATTCGTAAAATTTAAAGGCATTGCGTAGTAGATAAGTAATACTTAGGTGATAAATATAAGAATAACTAATAATAACTAGTAATAACTTAGCTTAGAAATAACGATTGATGATTGCGGAACAAATAAAAGATTAAGTTAATATATTAAAAGTAGATGTAATGCGTTTTTATTCTGTAAAAGTCGGAAGTAGTAAGTAAAAAAGGTAGAGAGAGAAAGAAACGAAAAAAATGTCACAATCATATGGCTGCGTTCAAACATGTGTACGTGACTACGTTCAGCCAAACCAATTCAAACGTTGTTGAACGTTTCTGTTTACACCTCAATTCCTCAATCTCAATACTCCTCCTCGTTCAAACAATGTTGCATCGGTCTCTCAATTCTTCATGCTTTGATCCTGTGAGTGGTTTTGTAAGACGATCAGCAATCATTTCATTTGTTGAGCAATATTTGCATTTAATGATGTCGTTCTTAATTAAGTCCTTTATGAATTTGTATTTTATGTCAACATGTTTGGTTTTAAATGAAAATTTATCATTCTTTAATAGTTCCAAACAACTCGTATTGTCTTCATAAATAAGCGTTGATGTATCTACACTCTGATGCATGTCCTTTAGCAGCTCTCGTAACCATTTTGCTTCCTTTCCTGCTTCACACAATGAAATATATTCAGCCTCGGTCGATGAAAGTGCCACACAGTCTTGTTTTCGACAAGTCCAGCTTATGGTACCACCATTATAGAAGAAAACTCTTCCGCTATTCGATTTACGGTCAAATCTATCTTCAGCAAAATTTGCATCGGCATACCCAATCAGAGTCTCTTCTCTCTTTTGGAAGTTGCTTAGTTTAAGCTACAATGTCAATGTTCCCTTCAGATATTTGACTACTCGCTTCAGCTGTGACCAGTCTTCCTGTGTTGGTGTTGAAACCTTTTGTGCCAAAATGCTCACGCTTGCTGAAATGTCAGGTCTTGTATTTACGGACAAATATAATAATCGTCCAATCAACTTCTGATAATTTGTATTATTCAACAGCTTGTCTGATATACCTGTTTTTCCGTAATTCAATTCCATCGGTGTCTTGACCGGTTTTGCATTGTGCAGTCCATAGTCGAGTGCAATTTTTTCAATATAATTTGATTGACTAAGTTCATAGTCTCCGTGACTGTCTTTCGAAATGGTCATTCCCAAATAATGTTTGATTGGTCCAAGATTTTGAATTTCAAATTCTGATGATAAAATCGCTTCAACAACTTTCAGATGTTTATCGTTTTTGCAAGCCAGTACCATATCATCAACATATATGAGCAAGTAACACCAGCTCCCGTCTATGCCTTTCGAATACAAACATGGTTCAACTTCACTTTGATTAAATCCCGCTTTAATCAGCACGCTATGAATCGCATCGTTCCATATTTTAGCTGCCTGTTTCAAGCCGTAAATGCTCTTCTTCAGTAAGCAAACTTTTGTTGAATCGCCCTTTGCGAAGCCAGCAGGCTGTTTCATGTAAATGGTTTCTGTTAGCTTCCCATTCAAAAATGCTGTTTTTGCGTCTAAATGGTGTACTATCATATTTTGTTTCGCTGCAACAGACAACAGCAAACGAAATGTTGTCTGTCGAACAACTGGCGCAAAAACCTCATCATAATCTTCACCAAATTTCTGCGAGAAACCTTGTGCGACCAAACGAGCTTTGTATCGATGAATGGTATTGTCTGTATTAGATTTCACCTTATATACCCACTTGCTGCCAACTGTTTTTCTATTTTCTGGTAAATCGCACAATTGCCAAGTGTCGTTCTTTTCTAGTGAATTCATCTCCTCCTGCATCGCTTTGATCCAATGTTCCTTTTCGTTGCAAGAAATTGCTTCATTATAACAAGTTGGTTCAACTATTTCTTTTGCTATTTGTATCTGCTCGATTAGACGTGTTGGTGGAATTCCTTTCGTCGAACGTTGTGAAACGCGAGTTGAGTGATTTTGTGAAAGTTCTTCATTTAAATCTTCATGTTTATTCTCTTTAATAAACGTTTTCTCCTCCTGAATTGATGTCGACTGTAATTTTGCGTTTGAATCATTTACCCGTTCATTCGAATCAATTTGTATCTTAATGTCTGTTTCTGACTGCGAGTTGATACTGAACCTCACATCACGGCTTATGATAACCTTCCTTTTTATGGGATTGTAGCATCGATATGCCTTTGAATTGTTATCGTAACCAAGGAAGATCACTTCGATCCCTGTATCGTCCAACTTTTGTCTTTTTTCTGTGGGTGCATAAGCAAAGCATTTAGAACCAAAAATATGAAATTTAGTGATACCTGGTTTGACGTTGTTCCAAAGTTCAAATGGAGTTGTGTTCGTTGCTCTTGTTATGACTCTATTTTGAATAAAAGTTGCTGTTGAAACTGCCTCACCCCAAAAGGCATACGGCAAGTTTGCATCGATTAGCATGCATCGTGCCATTTCAATTAGTGACCTATTTTTTCTTTCGGCCACTCCATTTTGCTCTGGACTATAAGCCGCCGTCAACTGCATTTCAATGCCTTCTGATTTTAGAAAATCTGCAACACTCTTACCAATGTATTCTCCGCCTCGATCAGATCGAAATTTCTTTGGTTTTCGCCCGAATTTGTTTTTTACAAATTCAACATATTGCTTTATTGCTATTTCTACTTCGGATTTGTTTCGCAGCAACTGAATTACAGTAAACCGAGAGTAATCATCAATGAATGTTACTATATATTGCTTGCCACTCGGTGTCACTGTTTGCATTTTTCCGCATACATCCGTATGAATCAAGTCCAATGGTGCTAATGATTTGCTGTTTGATTGTTTCGGAAAAGGTAATCGAGTAAGTTTTCCAGTCATGCATGTATCGCATGTACCTGCGATGCCGCATTCAATTATCTTTAAACCATCCACTAAACCTTCAGATGCCATTTTCCGAATAGCTTTAGGATCTCTATGCCCCAGTTTACGATGCCACTGATGAATACAGTTCTCATTGTGTTGAACCATGTTAAGTTTTGTCACATCACGTAATTGGTATATATTGCCGATTTTATCCCCTACACCAATTTGTTTATCTTTATACATAATTTCACAAACGTACCTTTTAAACACAATTTTAAAACCCATATCAGCTAGACGTGAAACTGAGAGCATGTTGCCAATCAAATCTGGAGCGAATAAGACATCACATGCTTTTGCTGTATGAATCCTTCCTTTGTCATCTACAAGATTTAGATTTCCGCTGCCAATGCCTTGTACTGATGTTGTTGTTCCGTTTGCCAATTCAACTGAACTTTTGTAGGATTCATTTAATTCGTCAAAGAATCGTCTGTCATTAACAACATGCCGAGTTGCTCCAGAGTCCAAAATCCACCCATTTTGTTGTTTTCCAACCACAAACAAGAAATCGTTTACTTCAGACTTTTGTCTTTCTTGTGCACTTTGATTTGTTAGCTTTTCTTCGACTGAATTAACTTTGTTGTTACCTTTACTAATTCTTCCTCTTTGTTTGTTGCCACCGCATTTTGAAAGCCACTCTAGATATTTGCTGCAACTTTTCTTTTGATGACCTGCTCTCTTACAAAAGAAACATAGGCTTTTATTTGCAACAGTCCTTAAAACCGCTTCATGCGAATTACTATTCGCATACATGTGCCTCTCAAATTCGGAAATAATCTTTTCTTGAACCATTGAAAAAGTCAGTTAACTTTCTGGTCGTGTTTCCAAACTGGTAATTAAAGTATCGTAACTTCTTGGTAAGCTACTTAATAAAAATGCCACACTCCACTTATCTGTTAACGCCTCCTCGCCAATGTCGCATAGTTTGACGAACAAGTCCTGCATTTGGTTTATATGAATACGTGCATCGCCACCCTCGCTTAATTTCAAAGAACAAATTGAGCGCATTAAATGAACTTTATTTGTCAGTGTGTTCTTTTCGTAGTAGCCTTTAATTGCATTCCACGTTTCTAACGCTGTTTTCACTGACGCTTTACGAATGTGTGTCAACTGATTATCTTCGATAGCAAGACCAATTGTTGCTTTTGCCTGTTCATCAGCATCATCCCATTCCTCAATTTTTTTTATATTTTTTGGTGTTGCATTCGTCTCTGACGTTGGAATAGGCTCTGGTCGTGTTTGTTCGATTACCTTTTTCCATAGATGCTGCTTTCGAAGGAGCAACTCCATTTTGAATTTCCAGTTCGAATAATTACCATTATTCAATTTATCAAAAAGCAATTTGACCTCCGACATTTTCACCGTATGCAACCTTTATTAATTTCTTTATATTTAATATACTTTCTATCCTTTTAATATACAACTTTATTAATTATTTTGCAAACTGCATTTCTACAATCCTGGGCCCATAACCTGTTGGGATGATTGATGATTGCGGAACAAATAAAAGATTAAGTTAATATATTAAAAGTAGATGTAATGCGTTTTTATTCTGTAAAAGTCGGAAGTAGTAAGTAAAAAAGGTAGAGAGAGAAAGAAACGAAAAAAATGTCACAATCATATGGCTGCGTTCAAACATGTGTACGTGACTACGTTCAGCCAAACCAATTCAAACGTTGTTGAACGTTTCTGTTTACACCTCAATTCCTCAATCTCAATACCTATCAGAAGTGTTGTGAAACTTGAAGGTCAATTCAATTAAATACGATTGTTTAACGTCGCTCCATGTAAAGACTGGTAGGCCGAGTATTGCACAAGAGCCTCCATAAGATATGCCGAGCAAAATTATGCTTAGCAGTTTACAGGGGAATGGTGGAATGGGCAGATCTGTGAGTGTTGCACAAAGCAGATCTGGGAGTTAGGGGACCCAGAGTGAGAATACAGGCGACAGTGCCAAGTATTTCACAATAGGGTGGTTTCAACTATATTGGATAAAATACTGTGACTGATATTGTGTATAAAGAATAATATAAAATTTGAAACAAAGGATAATATAATTAGAAACAAAAGATAATATAATGGCAAATGAAGTATATAGAGTAGCATAATAATAATAAATGTAAGGGCAAAGAGTGGGTAAAGGGGATCCCGTAAAGGGATTCCTATGCGCAACATAGGAAGGCTGTCCAATAAGCTTTTCGACCCCAGCCAAAGGGTCTCATCAGTTGGATTTAATGTATGATGTTAAACAACATCGAGGGTATAAGAGGATTGTAACGAGTTACAAAATTGTGGGAATGCAATAAGGAAGTGATACTTATATATTGTTGAAGTTATAAAATATCATAAAATATCAAGGATAAAAGTATAAAAAATGATTTGAAAACAAGCCTAAAAGGAGCAGTGTAGTTAATAGAGGAGAAAAAGACAAGTTGTTGTATAGGAAACCACTTAAAAGGTAACAAAGGTAGTTGTGTGTAATTGTGTGTACTTGTAAAATGAAACGAGTTAAATAATTTTTTAAAAAATATAAATTTTAAACTTACGTACAGGTAGGTAGAAGCAAAACAAAATTATTGTTGGAGATTGCAGCAAGCAGGGTGAGGTTATAACACTACCACAACTATGAGTGGTACAATAAACCTTTTAAACCACTAGCAAAACTATGACACAAGTGGTGTAATAAACTTATTTTAGAACCACTATTTTAGAACCACTCACACAAATAAGGAAAAGTTTTCACGACCGAGAACGTGGACGAACTGTTGACAAGAGAACGTGTGTCCCTTTTTATATCAAAACAGTTCAGAAAAGAGGCAACGAAAATGAGGATCGATGTCCGTCTAGACTGCTGAAGGAGCAGAAGCTTTCGTAAAATGTAAAGGCATTGCGAAGTAACTAAGTAATACTTAGGTGATAAATATAAGAATAACTAATAATAACTAGTAATAACTTAGCTTAGAAATAACCTACCTATCAGAAGTGTTGTGAAACTTGAAGGTCAATTCAATTAAATACGATTGTTTAACGTCGCTCCATGTAAAGACTGGTAGGCCGAGTATTGCACAAGAGCCTCCATAAGATATGCCGAGCAAAATTATGCTTAGCAGTTTACAGGGGAATGGTGGAATGGGCAGATCTGTGAGTGTTGCACAAAGCAGATCTGGGAGTTAGGGGACCCAGAGTGAGAATACAGGCGACAGTGCCAAGTATTTCACAATAGGGTGGTTTCAACTATATTGGATAAAATACTGTGACTGATATTGTGTATAAAGAATAATATAAAATTTGAAACAAAGGATAATATAATTAGAAACAAAAGATAATATAATGAGCAAATGAAGTATATAGAGTAGCATAATAATAATAAATGTAAGGGCAAAGAGTGGGTAAAGGGGATCCCGTAAAGGGATTCCTATGCGCAACATAGGAAGGCTGTCCAATAAGCTTTTCGACCCCAGCCAAAGGGTCTCATCAGTTGGATTTAATGTATGATGTTAAAGAACATCGAGGGTATAAGAGGATTGTAACGAGTTACAAAATTGTGGGAATGCAATAAGGAAGTGATACTTATATATTGTTGAAGTTATAAAATATCATAAAATATCAAGGATAAAAGTATAAAAAATGATTTGAAAACAAACCTAAAAGGAGCAGTGTAGTTAATAGAGGAGAAAAAGACATGTTGTTGTAAGGGAAACCACTTAAAAGGCAACAAAGGTAGTTGTGTGTAATTGTGTGTACTTGTAAAATGAAACGAGTTAAATAATTTTTTAAAAAATATAAATTTTAAACTTACGTACAGGTAGGTAGAAGCAAAACAAAATTATTGTTGGAAATTGCAGCAAGCAGTTAAGTAATTTTTTAAAAAATAAAAATTCCAAACTTATGTACAGGTAGGTAGAAGCAAAACAAAATTATTGTTGGAGATTGTAGCAAGCAGGGTGAGGTTATAACACTACCACAACTATGAGTGGTACAATAAACCTTTTAAACCACTAGCAAAACTATGACACAAGTGGTGTAATAAACTTATTTTAGAACCACTATTTTAGAACCACTTACACAAATAAGGAAAAATTTTCACGACCGAGAACGTGGACGAACTGTTGACAAGAGAACGTGTGTCCCTTTTTATATCAAAACAGTTCAGAAAAGAGGCAACGAAAATGAGGATCGATGTCATTGGGCAGTATACGATAGACATTGTTGAGTAAGAAGGTATACGATGGAAAATATTATCTATATATATATATGTCTAGACCGTCCGTCTAGACTGCCTGTCTGGACCGTCCGTCCAGACTGCACTTTGTTCATACAAACACTATGTATCTATATATATGTGTATATAAAATAAATACCTATCAATGTATATAAGATTAATGTTCGGCTATACTGCCTGTCTAGACCGTCCGTCAAGACTACCTGTCTAGACCGTCCGTCTAGACTGCTGAAGGAGCAGAAGCTTTCGTAAAATTTAAAGGCATTGCGTAGTAGATAAGTAATACTTAGGTGATAAATATAAGAATAACTAATAATAACTAGTAATAACTTAGCTTAGAAATAACCTACCTATCAGAAGTGTTGTGAAACTTGAAGGTCAATTCAATTAAATACGATTGTTTAACGTCGCTCCATGTAAAGACTGGTAGGCCGAGTATTGCACAAGAGCCTCCATAAGATATGCCGAGCAAAATTATGCTTAGCAGTTTACAGGGGAATGGTGGAATGGGCAGATCTGTGAGTGTTGCACAAAGCAGATCTGGGAGTTAGGGGACCCAGAGTGAGAATACAGGCGACAGTGCCAAGTATTTCACAATAGGGTGGTTTCAACTATATTGGATAAAATACTGTGACTGATATTGTGTATAAAGAATAATATAAAATTTGAAACAAAGGATAATATAATTAGAAACAAAAGATAATATAATGGCAAATGAAGTATATAGAGTAGCATAATAATAATAAATGTAAGGGCAAAGAGTGGGTAAAGGGGATCCCGTAAAGGGATTCCTATGCGCAACATAGGAAGGCTGTCCAATAAGCTTTTCGACCCCAGCCAAAGGGTCTCATCAGTTGGATTTAATGTATGATGTTAAAGAACATCGAGGGTATAAGAGGATTGTAACGAGTTACAAAATTGTGGGAATGCAATAAGGAAGTGATACTTATATATTGTTGAAGTTATAAAATATCATAAAATATCAAGGATAAAAGTATAAAAAATGATTTGAAAACAAGCCTAAAAGGAGCAGTGTAGTTAATAGAGGAGAAAAAGACAAGTTGTTGTATAGGAAACCACTTAAAAGGCAACAAAGGTAGTTGTGTGTAATTGTGTGTACTTGTAAAATGAAACGAGTTAAATAATTTTTTAAAAAATATAAATTTTAAACTTACGTACAGGTAGGTAGAAGCAAAACAAAATTATTGTTGGAAATTGCAGCAAGCAGTTAAGTAATTTTTTAAAAAATAAAAATTCCAAACTTACGTACAGGTAGGTAGAAGCAAAACAAAATTATTGTTGGAGATTGCAGCAAGCAGGGTGAGGTTATAACACTACCACAACTATGAGTGGTACAATAAACCTTTTAAACCACTAGCAAAACTATGACACAAGTGGTGTAATAAACTTATTTTAGAACCACTATTTTAGAACCACTTACACAAATAAGGAAAAGTTTTCACGACCGAGAACGTGGACGAACTGTTGACAAGAGAACGTGTGTCCCTTTTTATATCAAAACAGTTCAGAAAAGAGGCAACGAAAATGAGGATCGATGTCATTGGGCAGTATACGATAGACAATGTTGAGTGAGAAGGTATACGATGGAAAATATTATCTATATATATATATATGTCTAGACCGTCCGTCTAGACTGCCTGTCTGGACCGTCCGTCCAGACTGCACTTTGTTCATACAAACCCTATGTATCTATATATATGTGTATATAAAATAAATACCTATCAATGTATATAAGATTAATGTTCGGCTATACTGCCTGTCTAGACCGTCCGTCAAGACTACCTGTCTAGACCGTCCGTCTAGACTGCTGAAGGAGCAGAAGCTTTCGTAAAATTTAAAGGCATTGCGTAGTAGATAAGTAATACTTAGGTGATAAATATAAGAATAACTAATAATAACTAGTAATAACTTAGCTTAGAAATAACCCACCTATCAGAAGTGTTGTGAAACTTGAAGGTCAATTCAATTAAATACGATTGTTTAACGTCGCTCCATGTAAAGACTGGTAGGCCGAGTATTGCACAAGAGCCTCCATAAGATATGCCGAGCAAAATTATGCTTAGCAGTTTACAGGGGAATGGTGGAATGGGCAGATCTGTGAGTGTTGCACAAAGCAGATCTGGGAGTTAGGGGACCCAGAGTGAGAATACAGGCGACAGTGCCAAGTATTTCACAATAGGGTGGTTTCAACTATATTGGATAAAATACTGTGACTGATATTGTGTATAAAGAATAATATAAAATTTGAAACAAAGGATAATATAATTAGAAACAAAAGATAATATAATGAGCAAATGAAGTATATAGAGTAGCATAATAATAATAAATGTAAGGGCAAAGAGTGGGTAAAGGGGATCCCGTAAAGGGATTCCTATGCGCAACATAGGAAGGCTGTCCAATAAGCTTTTCGACCCCAGCCAAAGGGTCTCATCAGTTGGATTTAATGTATGATGTTAAAGAACATCTAGGGTATAAGAGGATTGTAACGAGTTACAAAATTGTGGGAATGCAATAAGGAAGTGATACTTATATATTGTTGAAGTTATAAAATATCATAAAATATCAAGGATAAAAGTTTAAAAAATGATTTGAAAACAAACCTAAAAGGAGCAGTGTAGTTAATAGAGGAGAAAAAGACAAGTTGTTGTATGGGAAACCACTTAAAAGGCAACAAAGGTAGTTGTGTGTAATTGTGTGTACTTGTAAAATGAAACGAGTTAAATAATTTTTTAAAAAATATAAATTTTAAACTTACGTACAGGTAGGTAGAAGCAAAACAAAATTATTGTTGGAAATTGCAGCAAGCAGTTAAGTAATTTTTTAAAAAATAAAAATTCCAAACTTACGTACAGGTAGGTAGAAGCAAAACAAAATTATTGTTGGAGATTGCAGCAAGCAGGGTGAGGTTATAACACTACCACAACTATGAGTGGTACAATAAACCTTTTAAACCACTAGCAAAACTATGACACAAGTGGTGTAATAACTTATTTCAGAACCACTATTTTAGAACCACTTACACAAATAAGGAAAAAATTTCACGACCGAGAACGTGGACGAACTGTTGACAAGAGAACGTGTGTCCCTTTTTATATCAAAACAGTTCAGAAAAGAGGCAACGAAAATGAGGATCGATGTCCGTCTAGACTGCTGAAGGAGCAGAAGCTTTCGTAAAATGTAAAGGCATTGCGAAGTAACTAAGTAATACTTAGGTGATAAATATAAGAATAACTAATAATAACTAGTAATAACTTAGCTTAGAAATAACCTACCTATCAGAAGTGTTGTGAAACTTGAAGGTCAATTCAATTAAATACGATTGTTTAACGTCGCTCCATGTAAAGACTGGTAAGCCGAGTATTGCACAAGAGCCTCCATAAGATATGCCGAGCAAAATTATGCTTAGCAGTTTACAGGGGAATGGTGGAATGGGCAGATCTGTGAGTGTTGCACAAAGCAGATCTGGGAGTTAGGGGACCCAGAGTGAGAATACAGGCGACAGTTCCAAGTATTTCACAATAGGGTGGTTTCAACTATATTGGATAAAATACTGTGACTGATATTGTGTATAAAGAATAATATAAAATTTGAAACAAAGGATAATATAATTAGAAACAAAAGATAATATAATGAGCAAATGAAGTATATAGAGTAGCATAATAATAATAAATGTAAGGGCAAAGAGTGGGTAAAGGGGATCCCGTAAAGGGATTCCTATGCGCAACATAGGAAGGCTGTCCAATAAGCTTTTCGACCCCAGCCAAAGGGTCTCATCAGTTGGATTTAATGTATGATGTTAAAGAACATCGAGGGTATAAGAGGATTGTAACGAGTTACAAAATTGTGGGAATGCAATAAGGAAGTGATACTTATATATTGTTGAAGTTATAAAATATCATAAAATATCAAGGATAAAAGTATAAAAAATGATTTGAAAACAAACCTAAAAGGAGCAGTGTAGTTAATAGAGAAGAAAAAGACATGTTGTTGTAAGGGAAACCACTTAAAAGGCAACAAAGGTAGTTGTGTGTAATTGTGTGTACTTGTAAAATGAAACGAGTTAAATAATTTTTTAAAAAATATAAATTCTAAACTTACGTACAGGTAGGTAGAAGCAAAACAAAATTATTGTTGGAAATTGCAGCAAGCAGTTAAGTAATTTTTTAAAAAATAAAAATTCCAAACTTATGTACAGGTAGGTAGAAGCAAAACAAAATTATTGTTGGAGATTGTAGCAAGCAGGGTGAGGTTATAACACTACCACAACTATGAGTGGTACAATAAACCTTTTAAACCACTAGCAAAACTATGACACAAGTGGTGTAATAAACTTATTTTAGAACCACTATTTTAGAACCACTTACACAAATAAGGAAAAATTTTCACGACCGAGAACGTGGACGAACTGTTGACAAGAGAACGTGTGTCCCTTTTTATATCAAAACAGTTCAGAAAAGAGGCAACGAAAA
Organism: Nephrocerus scutellatus; assembly: GCA_947095585.1. Lineage (NCBI taxonomy): Eukaryota > Metazoa > Arthropoda > Insecta > Diptera > Pipunculidae > Nephrocerus > Nephrocerus scutellatus. The sequence continues at coordinate 56,758,110 of OX352761.1, read as the reverse complement.
TGAGGATCGATGTCATTGGGCAGTATACGATAGACTTTGTTGAGTAAGAAGGTATACGATGGAAAATATTATCTATATATATATATGTCTAGACCGTCCGTCTAGACTGCCTGTCTGGACCGTCCGTCCAGACTGCACTTTGTTCATACAAACACTATGTATCTATATATATGTGTATATAAAATAAATACCTATCAATGTATATAAGATTAATGTTCGGCTATACTGCCTGTCTAGACCGTCCGTCAAGACTACCTGACTAGACCGTCCGTCTAGACTGCTGAAGGAGCAGAAACTTTCGTAAAATTTAAAGGCATTGCGTAGTAGATAAGTAATACTTAGGTGATAAATATAAGAATAACTAATAATAACTAGTAATAACTTAGCTTAGAAATAACCTACCTATCAGAAGTGTTGTGAAACTTGAAGGTCAATTCAATTAAATACGATTGTTTAACGTCGCTCCATGTAAAGACTGGTAGGCCGAGTATTGCACAAGAGCCTCCATAAGATATGCCGAGCAAAATTATGCTTAGCAGTTTACAGGGGAATGGTGGAATGAGCAGATCTGTGAGTGTTGCACAAAGCAGATCTGGGAGTTAGGGGACCCAGAGTGAGAATACAGGCGACAGTGCCAAGTATTTCACAATAGGGTGGTTTCAACTATATTGGATAAAATACTGTGACTGATATTGTGTATAAAGAATAATATAAAATTTGAAACAAAGGATAATATAATTAGAAACAAAAGATAATATAATGGCAAATGAAGTATATAGAGTAGCATAATAATAATAAATGTAAGGGCAAAGAGTGGGTAAAGGGGATCCCGTAAAGGGATTCCTATGCGCAACATAGGAAGGCTGTCCAATAAGCTTTTCGACCCCAGCCAAAGGGTCTCATCAGTTGGATTTAATGTATGATGTTAAAGAACATCGAGGGTATAAGAGGATTGTAACGAGTTACAAAATTGTGGGAATGCAATAAGGAAGTGATACTTATATATTGTTGAAGTTATAAAATATCATAAAATATCAAGGATAAAAGTATAAAAAATGATTTGAAAACAAGCCTAAAAGGAGCAGTGTAGTTAATAGAGGAGAAAGAGACAAGTTGTTGTATAGGAAACCACTTAAAAGGCAACAAAGGTAGTTGTGTGTAATTGTGTGTACTTGTAAAATGAAACGAGTTAAATAATTTTTTAAAAAATATAAATTTTAAACTTACGTACAGGTAGGTAGAAGCAAAACAAAATTATTGTTGGAAATTGCAGCAAGCAGTTAAGTAATTTTTTAAAAAATAAAAATTCCAAACTTACGTACAGGTAGGTAGAAGCAAAACAAAATTATTGTTGGAGATTGCAGCAAGCAGGGTGAGGTTATAACACTACCACAACTATGAGTGGTACAATAAACCTTTTAAACCACTAGCAAAACTATGACACAAGTGGTGTAATAAACTTATTTTAGAACCACTATTTTAGAACCACTTACACAAATAAGGAAAAGTTTTCACGACCGAGAACGTGGACGAACTGTTGACAAGAGAACGTGTGTCCCTTTTTATATCAAAACAGTTCAGAAAAGAGGCAACGAAAATGAGGATCGATGTCATTGGGCAGTATACGATAGACAATGTTGAGTGAGAAGGTATACGATGGAAAATATTATCTATATATATATATATGTCTAGACCGTCCGTCTAGACTGCCTGTCTGGACCGTCCGTCCAGACTGCACTTTGTTCATACAAACCCTATGTATCTATATATATGTGTATATAAAATAAATACCTATCAATGTATATAAGATTAATGTTCGGCTATACTGCCTGTCTAGACCGTCCGTCAAGACTACCTGTCTAGACCGTCCGTCTAGACTGCTGAAGGAGCAGAAGCTTTCGTAAAATTTAAAGGCATTGCGTAGTAGATAAGTAATACTTAGGTGATAAATATAAGAATAACTAATAATAACTAGTAATAACTTAGCTTAGAAATAACCTACCTATCAGAAGTGTTGTGAAACTTGAAGGTCAATTCAATTAAATACGATTGTTTAACGTCGCTCCATGTAAAGACTGGTAGGCCGAGTATTGCACAAGAGCCTCCATAAGATATGCCGAGCAAAATTATGCTTAGCAGTTTACAGGGGAATGGTGGAATGGGCAGATCTGTGAGTGTTGCACAAAGCAGATCTGGGAGTTAGGGGACCCAGAGTGAGAATACAGGCGACAGTGCCAAGTATTTCACAATAGGGTGGTTTCAACTATATTGGATAAAATACTGTGACTGATATTGTGTATAAAGAATAATATAAAATTTGAAACAAAGGATAATATAATTAGAAACAAAAGATAATATAATGAGCAAATGAAGTATATAGAGTAGCATAATAATAATAAATGTAAGGGCAAAGAGTGGGTAAAGGGGATCCCGTAAAGGGATTCCTATGCGCAACATAGGAAGGCTGTCCAATAAGCTTTTCGACCCCAGCCAAAGGGTCTCATCAGTTGGATTTAATGTATGATGTTAAAGAACATCTAGGGTATAAGAGGATTGTAACGAGTTACAAAATTGTGGGAATGCAATAAGGAAGTGATACTTATATATTGTTGAAGTTATAAAATATCATAAAATATCAAGGATAAAAGTTTAAAAAATGATTTGAAAACAAACCTAAAAGGAGCAGTGTAGTTAATAGAGGAGAAAAAGACAAGTTGTTGTATGGGAAACCACTTAAAAGGAACAAAGGTAGTTGTGTGTAATTGTGTGTACTTGTAAAATGAAACGAGTTAAATAATTTTTAAAAAAATATAAATTTTAAACTTACGTACAGGTAGGTAGAAGCAAAACAAAATTATTGTTGGAAATTGCAGCAAGCAGTTAAGTAATTTTTTAAAAAATAAAAATTCCAAACTTACGTACAGGTAGGTAGAAGCAAAACAAAATTATTGTTGGAGATTGCAGCAAGCAGGGTGAGGTTTAACACTACCACAACTATGAGTGGTACAATAAACCTTTTAAACCACTAGCAAAACTATGACACAAGTGGTGTAATAACTTATTTCAGAACCACTATTTTAGAACCACTTACACAAATAAGGAAAAAATTTCACGACCGAGAACGTGGACGAACTGTTGACAAGAGAACGTGTGTCCCTTTTTATATCAAAACAGTTCAGAAAAGAGGCAACGAAAATGAGGATCGATGTCATTGGGCAGTATAAGATAGACATTGTTGAGTGAGAAGGTATACGATGGAAAATATTATCTATATATATATATGTCTAGACCGTCCGTCTAGACTGCCTGTCTGGACCGTCCGTCCAGACTGCACTTTGTTCATACAAACCCTATGTATCTATATATATGTGTATATAAAATAAATACCTATCAATGTATATAAGATTAATGTTCGGCTATACTGCCTGTCTAGACCGTCCGTCAAGACTACCTGTCTAGACCGTCCGTCTAGACTGCTGAAGGAGCAGAAGCTTTCGTAAAATTTAAAGGCATTGCGTAGTAGATAAGTAATACTTAGGTGATAAATATAAGAATAACTAATAATAACTAGTAATAACTTAGCTTAGAAATAACCTACCTATCAGAAGTGTTGTGAAACTTGAAGGTCAATTCAATTAAATACGATTGTTTAACGTCGCTCCATGTAAAGACTGGTAGGCCGAGTATTGCACAAGAGCCTCCATAAGATATGCCGAGCAAAATTATGCTTAGCAGTTTACAGGGGAATGGTGGAATGGGCAGATCTGTGAGTGTTGCACAAAGCAGATCTGGGAGTTAAGGGACCCAGAGTGAGAATACAGGCGACAGTGCCAAGTATTTCACAATAGGGTGGTTTCAACTATATTGGATAAAATACTGTGACTGATATTGTGTATAAAGAATAATATAAAATTTGAAACAAAGGATAATATAATTAGAAACAAAAGATAATATAATGAGCAAATGAAGTATATAGAGTAGCATAATAATAATAAATGTAAGGGCAAAGAGTGGGTAAAGGGGATCCCGTAAAGGGATTCCTATGCGCAACATAGGAAGGCTGTCCAATAAGCTTTTCGACCCCAGCCAAAGGGTCTCATCAGTTGGATTTAATGTATGATGTTAAAGAACATCGAGGGTATAAGAGGATTTTAACGAGTTACAAAATTGTGGGAATGCAATAAGGAAGTGATACTTATATATTGTTGAAGTTATAAAATATCATAAAATATCAAGGATAAAAGTATAAAAAATGATTTGAAAACAAACCTAAAAGGAGCAGTGTAGTTAATAGAGGAGAAAAAGACAAGTTGTTGTATGGGAAACCACTTAAAAGGCAACAAAGGTAGTTGTGTGTACTTGTAAAATGAAACGAGTTAAATAATTTTTTAAAAAATATAAATTTTAAACTTACGTACAGGTAGGTAGAAGCAAAACAAAATTATTGTTGGAAATTGCAGCAAGCAGTTAAGTAATTTTTTAAAAAATAAAAATTCCAAACTTACGTACAGGTAGGTAGAAGTACCGAAAAGGAAGATACAAAACAAAATTATTGTTGGAGATTGCAGCAAGCAGGTTGAGGTTATAACACTACCACAACTATGAGTGGTACAATAAACCTTTTAAACCACTAGCAAAACTATGACACAAGTGGTGTAATAAACTTATTTTAGAACCACTATTTTAGAACCACTTACACAAATAAGGAAAAGTTTTCACGACTGAGAACGTGGACGAACTGTTGACAAGAGAACGTGTGTCCCTTTTTATATCAAAACAGTTCAGAAAAGAGGCAACGAAAATGAGGATCGATGTCATTGGGCAGTATACGATAGACAATGTTGAGTGAGAAGGTATACGATGGAAAATATTATCTATATATATATATATGTCTAGACCGTCCGTCTAGACTGCCTGTCTGGACCGTCCGTCCAGACTGCACTTTGTTCATACAAACCCTATGTATCTATATATATGTGTATATAAAATAAATACCTATCAATGTATATAAGATTAATGTTCGGCTATACTGCCTGTCTAGACCGTCCGTCAAGACTATCTGTCTAGACCGTCCGTCTAGACTGCTGAAGGAGCAGAAGCTTTCGTAAAATTTAAAGGCATTGCGTAGTAGATAAGTAATACTTAGGTGATAAATATAAGAATAACTAATAATAACTAGTAATAACTTAGCTTAGAAATAACCTATCAGAAGTGTTGTGAAACTTGAAGGTCAATTCAATTAAATACGATTGTTTAACGTCGCTCCATGTAAAGACTGGTAGGCCGAGTATTGCACAAGAGCCTCCATAAGATATGCCGAGCAAAATTATGCTTAGCAGTTTACAGGGGAATGGTGGAATGGGCAGATCTGTGAGTGTTGCACAAAGCAGATCTGGGAGTTAGGGGACCCAGAGTGAGAATACAGGCGACAGTGCCAAGTATTTCACAATAGGGTGGTTTCAACTATATTGGATAAAATACTGTGACTGATATTGTGTATAAAGAATAATATAAAATTTGAAACAAAGGATAATATAATTAGAAACAAAAGATAATATAATGAGCAAATGAAGTATATAGAGTAGCATAATAATAATAAATGTAAGGGCAAAGAGTGGGTAAAGGGGATCCCGTAAAGGGATTCCTATGCGCAACATAGGAAGGCTGTCCAATAAGCTTTTCGACCCCAGCCAAAGGGTCTCATCAGTTGGATTTAATGTATGATGTTAAAGAACATCTAGGGTATAAGAGGATTGTAACGAGTTACAAAATTGTGGGAATGCAATAAGGAAGTGATACTTATATATTGTTGAAGTTATAAAATATCATAAAATATCAAGGATAAAAGTTTAAAAAATGATTTGAAAACAAACCTAAAAGGAGCAGTGTAGTTAATAGAGGAGAAAAAGACAAGTTGTTGTATGGGAAACCACTTAAAAGGCAACAAAGGTAGTTGTGTGTAATTGCGTGTACTTGTAAAATGAAACGAGTTAAATAATTTTTTAAAAAATATAAATTTTAAACTTACGTACAGGTAGGTAGAAGCAAAACAAAATTATTGTTGGAAATTGCAGCAAGCAGTTAAGTAATTTTTTAAAAAATAAAAATTCCAAACTTACGTACAGGTAGGTAGAAGTACCGAAAAGGAAGATACAAAACAAAATTATTGTTGGAGATTGCAGCAAGCAGGGTGAGGTTATAACACTACCACAACTATGAGTGGTACAATAAACCTTATAAAGCACTAGCAAAACTATGACACAAGTGGTGTAATAAACTTATTTTAGAACCACTATTTTAGAACCACTTACACAAATAAGGAAAAGTTTTCACGACCGAGAACGTGGACGAACTGTTGACAAGAGAACGTGTGTCCCTTTTTATATCAAAACAGTTCAGAAAAGAGGCAACGAAAATGAGGATCGATGTCATTGGGCAGTATACGATAGACAATGTTGAGTGAGAAGGTATACGATGGAAAATATTATCTATATATATATATGTCTAGACCGTCCGTCTAGACTGCCTGTCTGGACCGTCCGTCCAGACTGTACTTTGTTCATACAAACCCTATGTATCTATATATATGTGTATATAAAATAAATACCTATCAATGTATATAAGATTAATGTTCGGCTATACTGCCTGTCTAGACCGTCCGTCAAGTATTTATCGTATCGTATTTAATTGAATTGACCTTCAAGTTTCACAACACTTCTGATAGGTAGGTTATTTCTAAGCTAAGTTATTACTAGTTATTATTAGTTATTCTTATATTTATCACCTAAGTATTACTTATCTACTACGCAATGCCTTTAAATTTTACGAAAGCTTCTGCTCCTTCAGCAGTCTAGACGGACGGTCTAGACAGGTAGTCTTGACGGACGGTCTAGACAGGCAGTATAGCCGAACATTAATCTTATATACATTGATAGGTATTTATTTTATATACACATATATATAGATACATAGGGTTTGTATGAACAAAGTGCAGTCTAGACGGACGGTCTAGACATATATATATATAGATAATATTTTCCATCGTATACCTTCTCACTCAACATTGTCTATCGTATACTGCCCAATGACATCGATCCTCATTTTCGTTGCCTCTTTTCTGAACTGTTTTGATATAAAAAAAAGGGACACACGTTCTCTTGTCAACAGTTCGTCCACGTTCTCGGTCGTGAAAACTTTTCCTTATTTGTGTAAGTGGTTCTAAAATAGTGGTTCTAAAATAAGTTTATTACACCACTTGTGTCATAGTTTTGCTAGTGGTTTAAAAGGTTTATTGTACCACTCATAGTTGTGGTAGTGTTATAACCTCACCCTGCTTGCTGCAATCTCCAACAATAATTTTGTTTTGTATCTTCCTTTTCGGTACTTCTACCTACCTGTACGTAAGTTTGGAATTTTTATTTTTTAAAAATACTTAACTGCTTGCTGCAATTTCCAACAATAATTTTGTTTTGCTTCTACCTACCTGTACGTAAGTTTAAAATTTATATTTTTTAAAAAATTATTTAACTCGTTTCATTTTATTACACACAACTACCTTTGTTTCGTTTTAAGTGGTTTCCCATACAACAACTTGTCTTTTTAAATTCTCTATATTAACTTCACTTGTCCGTGGGTCGTCGGTCGTCGGTCGGTCGTCGGTCGGTCGTCGGTCGGTCGTCGGTCGGTCGTCGGTCGGTCGTCTGTCGTGGATTCTTGCGATCAATTTTTAACCCACTTCCCATGGCCCGATTTTATTGAAATTTTGCACACATGTGTATTTCCGGAGACAACACTTTCTATTAAATTTTGAGGCCCCTCGGGCTGCGGGGTCGTGGGGCTCCCAAACAAAAATTTTAAAAAATTTACCCGATTTTCTTCAAATTTTACACACATGTGTATACCCAATAAACAATACTTTTTCGAAAATTTGGTAGTGATCGGGTCCCGGGTTCGGCCGCAAGGCCCTTATACATTTTTTAAATATCTGTACTGGCATCAGATATTCGTCGCCCTTTATGGACTGTGTGCGGTGTGTGCTGCGCAGTCGGCTGCGCTGCATGGTTTTGGAGGTGGTGGAGAGAGTTAAATCTTAGCGCACGCACAAATGAACCCAGCAAATGAAACGAGACATACATGTTTTATGCTTACTTCAACTTACATTTTTATTTACTGAATTGTATTTTTATTGATGTAGTTTTTTTTGTTGTCGATATCAACTTACAGATAGAACAACAAGTTTTCACAATATTCTGTCATTTGGCGTTTTCATAAATTAGTTCAGAGCAGTCAAAGAGTTCTCAAGATAAATGTTCGTGTTTCTTATTTGCTCAGAGTATAAGCGTGCTCTAAGTGCTCAGAATAAAATGATCTGAGCTTTTTCAATTTTAACATCTGATGTCAAATGTTTGTTTCGATGATTTTCTTCTACAATAAAAAAAATGGCCCAGGATCGAGGGGCTCCCCATATCAATTTCTGCGATTAGAGAATTTAGATGAAAAATTTTAATTTTTATGGGTTGTTTTTCTTCTCTATTAACTACACTGCTCCTTTTAGGTTTGTTTTCAAATCATTTTTTATACATTTATCCTTGATATTTTATGATATTTTATAACTTCAACAATATATAAGTATCACTTCCTTATTGCATTCCCACAATTTTGTAACTCGTTACAATCCTCTTATACCCTCGATGTTCTTTAACATCATACATTAAATCCAACTGATGAGACCCTTTGGCTGGGGTCGAAAAGCTTATTGGACAGCCTTCCTATGTTGCGCATAGGAATCCCTTTACGGGATCCCCTTTACCCACTCTTTGCCCTTACATTTATTATTATTATGCTACTCTATATACTTCATTTGCTCATTATATTATCTTTTGTTTCTAATTATATTATCCTTTGTTTCAAATTTTATATTATTCTTTATACACAATATCAGTCACAGTATTTTATCCAATATAGTTGAAACCACCCTATTGTGAAATACTTGGCACTGTCGCCTGTATTCTCACTCTGGGTCCCCTAACTCCCAGATCTGCTTTGTGCAACACTCACAGATCTGCCCATTCCACCATTCCCCTGTAAGCTGCTAAGCATAATTTTGCTCGGCATATCTTATGGAGGCTCTTGTGCAATACTCGGCCTACCAGTCTTTACATGGAGCGACGTTAAACAATCGTATTTAATTGAATTGACCTTCAAGTTTCACAACACTTCTGATAGGTAGGTTATTTCTAAGCTAAGTTATTACTAGTTATTATTAGTTATTCTTATATTTATCACCTAAGTATTACTTATCTACTACGCAATGCCTTTAAATTTTACGAAAGCTTCTGCTCCTTCAGCAGTCTAGACGGACGGTCTAGACAGGTAGTCTTGACGGACGGTCTAGACAGGCAGTATAGCCGAACATTAATCTTATATACATTGATAGGTATTTATTTTATATACACATATATATAGATACATAGGGTTTGTATGAACAAAGTGCAGACTGGACGGACGGTCCAGACAGGCAGTCTAGACGGACGGTCTAGACATATATATATATATATATAGATAATATTTTCCATCGTATACCTTCTCACTCAACATTGTCTATCGTATACTGCCCAATGACATCGATCCTCATTTTCATTGCCTCTTTTCTGAACTGTTTTGATATAAAAAAACAACCCATAAAAATTAAAATTTTTCATCTAAATTCTCTAATCGCAGAAATTGATATGGGAGCCCCTCGATCCTGGGCCATTTTTTTTTTATTGTAGAAGAAAATCATCGAAACAAACATTTGACATCAGATGTTAAAATTGAAAAAGCTCAGATCATTTTATTCTGAGCACTTAGAGCACGCTCATACTCTGAGTAAATAAGAAACACGAACATTTATCTTGAGAACTCTTTGACTGCTCTGAACTAATTTATGAAAACGCCAAATGACAGAATATTGTGAAAACTTGTTGTTCTATCTGTAAGTTGATATCGACAACAAAAAAAACGACATCAATAAAAATACAATTCAGTATATAATAAAAATGTAAGTTGAAGTAAGCATAAAACATGTATGTCTCGTTTCATTTGCTGGGTTCATTTGTGCGTGCGCTAAGATTTCTCTCTCTCTCTCTCACCACCACCAAAACCATGCAGCGCAGCCGACTGCGCAGCACACACCGCACAAAGTCCATAAACGGCGACGAATATCTGATGCCAGTACAGATATTTAAAAAATGTATAAGGGCCTTGCGGCCGAACCCGGGACCCGATCACTACCAAATTTTCGAAAAAGTATTGTTTATTGGGTATACACATGTGTGTAAAATTTGAAGAAAATCGGGTAAATTTTTTAAAATTTTTGTTTGGGAGCCCCCCGACACCGCAGCCCGAGGGGCCTCAAAATTTAATAGAAAGTGTTGTCTCCGGAAATACACATGTGTGCAAAATTTCAATAAAATCGGGCCATGGGAAGTGGGTTAAAAATTGATCGCAAGAATCCACGACAGACGACCGACCGACGACCGACCGACGACCGACCGACGACCGACCGACGACCGACGACCCACGGGCAAGTGAAGTTAATATAGAGAATTTAAAAAGGGACACACGTTCTCTTGTCAACAGTTCGTCCACGTTCTCGGTCGTGAAAACTTTTCCTTATTTGTGTAAGTGGTTCTAAAATAGTGGTTCTAAAATAAGTTTATTACACCACTTGTGTCATAGTTTTGCTAGTGGTTTAAAAGGTTTATTGTACCACTCATAGTTGTGGTAGTGTTATAACCTCACCCTGCTTGCTGCAATCTCCAACAATAATTTTGTTTTGTATCTTCCTTTTCGGTACTTCTACCTACCTGTACGTAAGTTTGGAATTTTTATTTTTTAAAAAATTACTTAACTGCTTGCTGCAATTTCCAACAATAATTTTGTTTTGCTTCTACCTACCTGTACGTAAGTTTAAAATTTATATTTTTTAAAAAATTATTTAACTCGTTTCATTTTACAAGTACACACAATTACACACAACTACCTTTGTTGCCTTTTAAGTGGTTTCCCATACAACAACTTGTCTTTTTCTCCTCTATTAACTACACTGCTCCTTTTAGGTTTGTTTTCAAATCATTTTTTATACTTTTATCCTTGATATTTTATGATATTTTATAACTTCAACAATATATAAGTATCACTTCCTTATTGCATTCCCACAATTTTGTAACTCGTTACAATCCTCTTATACCATCGATGTTCTTTAACATCACACATTAAATCCAACTGATGAGACCCTTTGGCTGGGGTCGAAAAGCTTATTGGACAGCCTTCCTATGTTGCGCATAGGAATCCCTTTACGGGATCCCCTTTACCCACTCTTTGCCCTTACATTTATTATTATTATGCTACTCTATATACTTCATTTGCCATTATATTATCTTTTGTTTCTAATTATATTATCCTTTGTTTCAAATTTTATATTATTCTTTATACACAATATCAGTCACAGTATTTTATCCAATATAGTTGAAACCACCCTATTGTGAAATACTTGGCACTGTCGCCTGTATTCTCACTCTGGGTCCCCTAACTCCCAGATCTGCTTTGTGCAACACTCACAGATCTGCCCATTCCACCATTCCCCTGTAAACTGCTAAGCATAATTTTGCTCGGCATATCTTATGGAGGCTCTTATGCAATACTCGGCCTACCAGTCTTTACATGGAGCGACGTTAAACAATCGTATTTAATTGAATTGACCTTCAAGTTTCACAACACTTCTGATAGGTAGGTTATTTCTAAGCTAAGTTATTACTAGTTATTATTAGTTATTCTTATATTTATCACCTAAGTATTACTTATCTACTACGCAATGCCTTTAAATTTTACGAAAGCTTCTGCTCCTTCAGCAGTCTAGACGGACGGTCTAGACAGGTAGTCTTGACGGACGGTCTAGACAGGCAGTATAGCCGAACATTAATCTTATATACATTGATAGGTATTTATTTTATATACACATATATATAGATACATAGGGTTTGTATGAACAAAGTGCAGTCTGGACGGACGGTCCAGACAGGCAGTCTAGACGGACGGTCTAGACATATATATATATAGATAATATTTTCCATCGTATACCTTCTGACTCAACATTGTCTATCGTATACTGCCCAATGACATCGATCCTCATTTTCGTTGCCTCTTTTCTGAACTGTTTGATATAAAAAGGGACACACGTTCTCTTGTCAAAGTGCAGTCTAGACGGACGGTCTAGACATATATATATATAGATAATATTTTCCATCGTATACCTTCTCACTCAACATTGTCTATCGTATACTGCCCAATGACATCGATCCTCATTTTCGTTGCCTCTTTTCTGAACTGTTTTGATATAAAAAAAAACAACCCATAAAAATTAAAATTTTTCATCTAAATTCTCTAATCGCAGAAATTGATATGGGAGCCCCTCGATCCTGGGCCATTTTTTTTTTTATTGTAGGAGAAAATCATCGAAACAAACATTTGACATCAGATGTTAAAATTGAAAAAGCTCAGATCATTTTATTCTGAGCACTTAGAGCACGCTCATACTCTGAGCAAATAAGAAACACGAACATTTATCTTGAGAACTCTTTGACTGCTCTGAACTAATTTATGAAAACGCCAAATGACAGAATATTGTGAAAACTTGTTGTTCTACCTGTAAGTTGATATCGACAACAAAAAAAACGACATCAATAAAAATACAATTCAGTAAATAAAAATGTAAGTTGAAGTAAGCATAAAACATGTATGTCTCGTTTCATTTGCTGGGTTCATTTGTGCGTGCGCTAAGATTTCTCTCTCTCTGCACCACCACCAAAACCATGCAGCGCAGCCGACTGCGCAGCACACACCGCACAAAGTCCATAAAGGGCGACGAATATCTGATGCCAGTACAGATATTTAAAAAATGTATAAGGGCCTTGCGTCCGAACCCGGGACCCGATCACTACCAAATTTTCGAAAAAGTATTGTTTATTGGGTATACACATGTGTGTAAAATTTGAAGAAAATCGGGTAAATTTTTTAAAATTTTTGTTTGGGAGCCCCCCGACCCCGCAGCCCGAGGGGCCTCAAAATTTAATAGAAAGTGTTGTCTCCGGAAATACACATGTGTGCAAAATTTCAATAAAATCGGGCCATGGGAAGTGGGTTAAAAATTGATCGCAAGAATCCACGACAGACGACCGACCGACGACCGACCGACGACCGACCGACGACCGACCGACGACCGACCGACGACCGACCGACGACCGACGACCCACGGGCAAGTGAAGTTAATATAGAGAATTTAAAAAAGGGACACACGTTCTCTTGTCAACAGTTCGTCCACGTTCTCGGTCGTGAAAACTTTTCCTTATTTGTGTAAGTGGTTCTAAAATAGTGGTTCTAAAATAAGTTTATTACACCACTTGTGTCATAGTTTTGCTAGTGGTTTAAAAGGTTTATTGTACCACTCATAGTTGTGGTAGTGTTATAACCTCACCCTGCTTGCTGCAATCTCCAACAATAATTTTGTTTTGTATCTTCCTTTTCGGTACTTCTACCTACCTGTACGTAAGTTTGGAATTTTTATTTTTTAAAAAATTACTTAACTGCTTGCTGCAATTTCCAACAATAATTTTGTTTTGCTTCTACCTACCTGTACGTAAGTTTAAAATTTATATTTTTTAAAAAATTATTTAACTCGTTTCATTTTATTACACACAACTACCTTTGTTTCGTTTTAAGTGGTTTCCCATACAACAACTTGTCTTTTTAAATTCTCTATATTAACTTCACTTGTCCGTGGGTCGTCGGTCGTCGGTCGGTCGTCGGTCGGTCGTCGGTCGGTCGTCGGTCGGTCGTCGGTCGGTCGTCGGTCGGTCGTCTGTCGTGGATTCTTGCGATCAATTTTTAACCCACTTCCCATGGCCCGATTTTATTGAAATTTTGCACACATGTGTATTTCCGGAGACAACACTTTCTATTAAATTTTGAGGGCCCTCGGGCTGCGGGGTCGTGGGGCTCCCAAACAAAAATTTTAAAAAATTTACCCGATTTTCTTCAAATTTTACACACATGTGTATACCCAATAAACAATACTTTTTCGAAAATTTGGTAGTGATCGGGTCCCGGGTTCGGCCGCAAGGCCCTTATACATTTTTTAAATATCTGTACTGGCATCAGATATTCGTCGCCCTTTATGGACTGTGTGCGGTGTGTGCTGCGCAGTCGGTTGCGCTGCATGGTTTTGGAGGTGGTGGAGAGAGTTAAATCTTAGCGCACGCACAAATGAACCCAGCAAATGAAACGAGACATACATGTTTTATGCTTACTTCAACTTACATTTTTATTTACTGAATTGTATTTTTATTGATGTAGTTTTTTTTGTTGTCGATATCAACTTACAGATAGAACAACAAGTTTTCACAATATTCTGTCATTTGGCGTTTTCATAAATTAGTTCAGAGCAGTCAAAGAGTTCTCAAGATAAATGTTCGTGTTTCTTATTTGCTCAGAGTATAAGCGTGCTCTAAGTGCTCAGAATAAAATGATCTGAGCTTTTTCAATTTTAACATCTGATGTCAAATGTTTGTTTCGATGATTTTCTTCTACAATAAAAAAAATGGCCCAGGATCGAGGGGCTCCCCATATCAATTTCTGCGATTAGAGAATTTAGATGAAAAATTTTAATTTTTATGGGTTGTTTTTCTTCTCTATTAACTACACTGCTCCTTTTAGGTTTGTTTTCAAATCATTTTTTATACATTTATCCTTGATATTTTATGATATTTTATAACTTCAACAATATATAAGTATCACTTCCTTATTGCATTCCCACAATTTTGTAACTCGTTACAATCCTCTTATACCCTCGATGTTCTTTAACATCATACATTAAATCCAACTGATGAGACCCTTTGGCTGGGGTCGAAAAGCTTATTGGACAGCCTTCCTATGTTGCGCATAGGAATCCCTTTACGGGATCCCCTTTACCCACTCTTTGCCCTTACATTTATTATTATTATGCTACTCTATATACTTCATTTGCTCATTATATTATCTTTTGTTTCTAATTATATTATCCTTTGTTTCAAATTTTATATTATTCTTTATACACAATATCAGTCACAGTATTTTATCCAATATAGTTGAAACCACCCTATTGTGAAATACTTGGCACTGTCGCCTGTATTCTCACTCTGGGTCCCCTAACTCCCAGATCTGCTTTGTGCAACACTCACAGATCTGCCCATTCCACCATTCCCCTGTAAACTGCTAAGCATAATTTTGCTCGGCATATCTTATGGAGGCTCTTGTGCAATACTCGGCCTACCAGTCTTTACATGGAGCGACGTTAAACAATCGTATTTAATTGAATTGACCTTCAAGTTTCACAACACTTCTGATAGGTAGGTTATTTCTAAGCTAAGTTATTACTAGTTATTATTAGTTATTCTTATATTTATCACCTAAGTATTACTTATCTACTACGCAATGCCTTTAAATTTTACGAAAGCTTCTGCTCCTTCAGCAGTCTAGACGGACGGTCTAGACAGGTAGTCTTGACGGACGGTCTAGACAGGCAGTATAGCCGAACATTAATCTTATATACATTGATAGGTATTTATTTTATATACACATATATATAGATACATAGGGTTTGTATGAACAAAGTGCAGTCTGGACGGACGGTCCAGACAGGCAGTCTAGACGGACGGTCTAGACATATATATATATATATATAGATAATATTTTCCATCGTATACCTTCTCACTCAACATTGTCTATCGTATACTGCCCAATGACATCGATCCTCATTTTCATTGCCTCTTTTCTGAACTGTTTTGATATAAAAAAACAACCCATAAAAATTAAAATTTTTCATCTAAATTCTCTAATCGCAGAAATTGATATGGGAGCCCCTCGATCCTGGGCCATTTTTTTTTTATTGTAGAAGAAAATCATCGAAACAAACATTTGACATCAGATGTTAAAATTGAAAAAGCTCAGATCATTTTATTCTCTGAACTAATTTATGAAAACGCCAAATGACAGAATATTGTGAAAACTTGTTGTTCTATCTGTAAGTTGATATCGACAACAAAAAAAACGACATCAATAAAAATACAATTCAGTATATAATAAAAATGTAAGTTGAAGTAAGCATAAAACATGTATGTCTCGTTTCATTTGCTGGGTTCATTTGTGCGTGCGCTAAGATTTCTCTCTCTCTCTCACCACCACCAAAACCATGCAGCGCAGCAGACTGCGCAGCACACACCGCACAAAGTCCATAAACGGCGACGAATATCTGATGCCAGTACAGATATTTAAAAAATGTATAAGGGCCTTGCGGCCGAACCCGGGACCCGATCACTACCAAATTTTCGAAAAAGTATTGTTTATTGGGTATACACATGTGTGTAAAATTTGAAGAAAATCGGGTAAATTTTTTAAAATTTTTGTTTGGGAGCCCCCCGACCCCGCAGCCCGAGGGGCCTCAAAATTTAATAGAAAGTGTTGTCTCCGGAAATACACATGTGTGCAAAATTTCAATAAAATCGGGCCATGGGAAGTGGGTTAAAAATTGATCGCAAGAATCCACGACAGACGACCGACCGACGACCGACCGACGACCGACCGACGACCGACGACCCACGGGCAAGTGAAGTTAATATAGAGAATTTAAAAAGGGACACACGTTCTCTTGTCAACAGTTCGTCCACGTTCTCGGTCGTGAAAACTTTTCCTTATTTGTGTAAGTGGTTCTAAAATAGTGGTTCTAAAATAAGTTTATTACACCACTTGTGTCATAGTTTTGCTAGTGGTTTAAAAGGTTTATTGTACCACTCATAGTTGTGGTAGTGTTATAACCTCACCCTGCTTGCTGCAATCTCCAACAATAATTTTGTTTTGTATCTTCCTTTTCGGTACTTCTACCTACCTGTACGTAAGTTTGGAATTTTTATTTTTTAAAAAATTACTTAACTGCTTGCTGCAATTTCCAACAATAATTTTGTTTTGCTTCTACCTACCTGTACGTAAGTTTAAAATTTATATTTTTTAAAAAATTATTTAACACGTTTCATTTTACAAGTACACACAATTACACACAACTACCTTTGTTGCCTTTTAAGTGGTTTCCCATACAACAACTTGTCTTTTTCTCCTCTATTAACTACACTGCTCCTTTTAGGTTTGTTTTCAAATCATTTTTTATACTTTTATCCTTGATATTTTATGATATTTTATAACTTCAACAATATATAAGTATCACTTCCTTATTGCATTCCCACAATTTTGTAACTCGTTACAATCCTCTTATACCATCGATGTTCTTTAACATCACACATTAAATCCAACTGATGAGACCCTTTGGCTGGGGTCGAAAAGCTTATTGGACAGCCTTCCTATGTTGCGCATAGGAATCCCTTTACGGGATCCCCTTTACCCACTCTTTGCCCTTACATTTATTATTATTATGCTACTCTATATACTTCATTTGCCATTATATTATCTTTTGTTTCTAATTATATTATCCTTTGTTTCAAATTTTATATTATTCTTTATACACAATATCAGTCACAGTATTTTATCCAATATAGTTGAAACCACCCTATTGTGAAATACTTGGCACTGTCGCCTGTATTCTCACTCTGGGTCCCCTAACTCCCAGATCTGCTTTGTGCAACACTCACAGATCTGCCCATTCCACCATTCCCCTGTAAACTGCTAAGCATAATTTTGCTCGGCATATCTTATGGAGGCTCTTATGCAATACTCGGCCTACCAGTCTTTACATGGAGCGACGTTAAACAATCGTATTTAATTGAATTGACCTTCAAGTTTCACAACACTTCTGATAGGTAGGTTATTTCTAAGCTAAGTTATTACTAGTTATTATTAGTTATTCTTATATTTATCACCTAAGTATTACTTATCTACTACGCAATGCCTTTAAATTTTACGAAAGCTTCTGCTCCTTCAGCAGTCTAGACGGACGGTCTAGACAGGTAGTCTTGACGGACGGTCTAGACAGGCAGTATAGCCGAACATTAATCTTATATACATTGATAGGTATTTATTTTATATACACATATATATAGATACATAGGGTTTGTATGAACAAAGTGCAGTCTGGACGGACGGTCCAGACAGGCAGTCTAGACGGACGGTCTAGACATATATATATATAGATAATATTTTCCATCGTATACCTTCTGACTCAACATTGTCTATCGTATACTGCCCAATGACATCGATCCTCATTTTCGTTGCCTCTTTTCTGAACTGTTTTGATATAAAAAGGGACACACGTTCTCTTGTCAACAGTTCGTCCACGTTCTCGGTCGTGAAAACTTTTCCTTATTTGTGTAAGTGGTTCTAAAATAGTGGTTCTAAAATAAGTTTATTACACCACTTGTGTCATAGTTTTGCTAGTGGTTTAAAAGGTTTATTGTACCACTCATAGTTGTGGTAGTGTTGTAACCTCACCCTGCTTGCTGCAATCTCCAACAATAATTTTGTTTTGTATCTTCCTTTTCGGTACTTCTACCTACCTGTACGTAAGTTTGGAATTTTTATTTTTTAAAAAATTACTTAACTGCTTGCTGCAATTTCCAACAATAATTTTGTTTTGCTTCTACCTACCTGTACGTAAGTTTAATATTTATATTTTTTAAAAAATTATTTAACTCGTTTCATTTTATAAGTACACACAATTACACACAACTACCTTTGTTGCCTTTTAAGTGGTTTCCCATACAACAACTTGTCTTTTTAAATTCTCTATATTAACTTCACTTGCCCGTGGGTCGTCGGTCGGTCGGTCGTCTGTCGTGGATTCTTGCGATCAATTTTCAACCCACTTCCCATGGCCCGATTTTATTGAAATTTTGCACACATGCGTATTTCCGGAGACAACACTTTCTATTAAATTTTGAGGCCCCTCGGGCTGCGGGGTCGGGGGGCTCCCAAACAAAAATTTTAAAAAATTTACCCGATTTTCTTCAAATTTTACACACATGTGTATACCCAATAAACAATACTTTTTCGAAAATTTGGTAGTGTTCGGGTCCCGGGTTCGGCCGCAAGGCCCTTATACATTTTTTAAATATCTGTACTGGCATCAGATATTCGTCGCCCTTTATGGACTTTGTGCGGTGTGTGCTGCGCAGTCGGCTGCGCTGCATGGTTTTGATGGTGGTGGAGAGAGAGAGAGAAATCTTAGCGCACGCACAAATGAACCCAGCAAATGAAACGAGACATACATGTTTTATGCTTACTTCAACTTACATTTTTATTATATACTGAATTGTATTTTTATTGATGTCGTTTTTTTTGTTGTCGATATCAACTTACAGATAGAACAACAAGTTTTCACAATATTCTGTCATTTGGCGTTTTCATAAATTAGTTCAGAGCAGTCAAAGAGTTCTCAAGATAAATGTTCGTGTTTCTTATTTGCTCAGAGTATGAGCGTGCTCTAAGTGCTCAGAATAAAATGATCTGAGCATTTTCAATTTTAACATCTGATGTCAAATGTTTGTTTCGATGATTTTCTTCTACAATAAAAAAAAATGGCCCAGGATCGAGGGGCTCCCATATCAATTTCTGCGATTAGAGAATTTAGATGAAAAATTTTAATTTTTATGGGTTGTTTTTTTCTCCTCTATTAACTACACTGCTCCTTTTAGGTTTTTTTTCAAATAATTTTTTATACTTTTATCCTTGATATTTTATGATATTTTATAACTTCAACAATATATAATTTTCACTTCCTTATTGCATTCCCACAATTTTGTAACTCGTTACAATCCTCTTATACCCTCGATGTTCTTTAACATCATACATTAAATCCAACTGATGAGACCCTTTGGCTGGGGTCGAAAAGCTTATTGGACAGCCTTCCTATGTTGCGCATAGGAATCCCTTTACGGGATCCCCTTTACCCACTCTTTGCCCTTACATTTATTATTATTATGCTACTCTATATACTTCATTTGCTCATTATATTATCTTTTGTTTCTAATTATATTATCCTTTGTTTCAAATTTTATATTATTCTTTATACACAATATCAGTCACAGTATTTTATCCAATATAGTTGAAACCACCCTATTGTGAAATACTTGGCACTGTCGCCTGTATTCTCACTCTGGGTCCCTTAACTCCCAGATCTGCTTTGTGCAACACTCACAGATCTGCCCATTCCACCATTCCCATGTAAACTGCTAAGCATAATTTTGCTCGGCATATCTTATGCAATACTTGGCCTACCAGTCTTTACATGGAGCGACGTTAAACAATCGTATTTAATTGAATTGACCTTCAAGTTTCACAACACTTCTGATAGGTAGGTTATTTCTAAGCTAAGTTATTACTAGTTATTATTAGTTATTCTTATATTTATCACCTAAGTATTACTTATCTACTACGCAATGCCTTTAAATTTTACGAAAGCTTCTGCTCCTTCAGCAGTCTAGACGGACGGTCTAGACAGGCAGTCTTGACGGACGGTCTAGACAGGCAGTATAGCCGAACATTAATCTTATATACATTGATAGGTATTTATTTTATATTCACATATATATAGATACATAGGGTTTGTATGAACAAAGTGCAGTCTGGACGGACGGTCCAGACAGGCAGTCTAGACGGACGGTCTAGACATATATATATATAGATAATATTTTCCATCGTATACCTTCTCACTCAACATTGTCTATCGTATACTGCCCAATGACATCGATCCTCATTTTCGTTGCCTCTTTTCTGAACTGTTTTGATAAAAAACAACCCATAAAAATTAAAATTTTTCATCTAAATTCTCTAATAGCAGAAATTGATATGGGAGCCCCTCGATCCTGGGCCATTTTTTTTTATTGTAGGAGAAAATCATCGAAACAAACATTTGACATCAGATGTTAAAATTGAAAAAGCTCAGATCATTTTATTCTGAGCACTTAGAGCACGCTCATACTCTGAGCAAATAAGAAACACGAACATTTATCTTGAGAACTCTTTGACTGCTCTGAACTAATTTATGAAAACGCCAAATGACAGAATATTGTGAAAACTTGTTGTTCTATCTGTATGTTGATATCGACAACAAAAAACACGACATCAATAAAAATGTAAGTTGAAGTAAGCATAAAACATGTATGTCTCGTTTCATTTGCTGGGTTCATTTGTGCGTGAGCTAAGATTTCTCTCTCTCTCTCCACCACCAAAACCATGCAGCGCAGCCGACTGCGCAGCACACACCGCAGACAGTCCATAAAGGGCGACGAATATCTGATGCCAGTATCGATATTTAAAAAATGTATAAGGGCCTTGCGGCCGAACCCGGGACCCGATCACTACCAAATTTTCGAAAAAGTATTGTTTATTGGGTATACACATGTGTGTAATATTTGAAGAAAATCGGGTAAATTTTTTAAAATTTTTGTTTGGGAGCCCCCCGACCCCGCAGCCCGAGGGGCCTCAAAATTTAATAGAAAGTGTTGTCTCCGGAAATACACATGTGTGCAAAATTTCAATAAAATCGGGCCATGGGAAGTGGGTTAAAAATTGATCGCAAGAATCCACGACAGACGACCGACCGACGACCGACCGACGACCGACCGACGACCGACCGACGACCGACCGACGACCCACGGGCAAGTGAAGTTAATATAGAGAATTTAATAAAAAGGGACACACGTTCTCTTGTCAACAGTTCGTCCACGTTCTCGGTCGTGAAAACTTTTCCTTATTTGTGTAAGTGGTTCTAAAATAGTGGTTCTAAAATAAGTTTATTACACCACTTGTGTCATAGTTTTGCTAGTGGTTTAAAAGGTTTATTGTACCACTCATAGTTGTGGTAGTGTTATAACCTCACCCTGCTTGCTGCAATCTCCAACAATAATTTTGTTTTGTATCTTCCTTTTCGGTACTTCTACCTACCTGTACGTAAGTTTGGAATTTTTATTTTTTAAAAAAACAACCCATAAAAATTAAAATTTTTCATCTAAATTCTCTAATCGCAGAAATTGATATGGGAGCCCCTCGATCCTGGGCCATTTTTTTTTATTGTAGGAGAAAATCATCGAAACAAACATTTGACATCAGATGTTAAAATTGAAAAAGCTCAGATCATTTTATTCTGAGCACTTAGAGCACGCTCATACTCTGAGCAAATAAGAAACACGAACATTTATCTTGAGAACTCTTTGACTGCTCTGAACTAATTTATGAAAACGCCAAATGACAGAATATTGTGAAAACTTGTTGTACCAGTCTTTACATGGAGCGACGTTAAACAATCGTATTTAATTGAATTGACCTTCAAGTTTCACAACACTTCTGATAGGTAGGTTATTTCTAAGCTAAGTTATTACTAGTTATTATTAGTTATTCTTATATTTATCACCTAAGTATTACTTATCTACTACGCAATGCCTTTAAATTTTACGAAAGCTTCTGCTCCTTCAGCAGTCTAGACGGACGGTCTAGACAGGTAGTCTTGACGGACGGTCTAGACAGGCAGTATAGCCGAACATTAATCTTATATACATTGATAGGTATTTATTTTATATACACATATATATAGATACATAGGGTTTGTATGAACAAAGTGCAGTCTGGACGGACGGTCCAGACAGGCAGTCTAGACGGACGGTCTAGACATATATATATATATAGATAATATTTTCCATCGTATACCTTCTCACTCAACATTGTCTATCGTATACTGCCCAATGACATCGATCCTCATTTTCGTTGCCTCTTTTCTGAACTGTTTTGATATAAAAAGGGACACACGTTCTCTTGTCAACAGTTCGTCCACGTTCTCGGTCGTGAAAACTTTTCCTTATTTGTGTAAGTGGTTCTAAAATAGTGGTTCTAAAATAAGTTTATTACACCACTTGTGTCATAGTTTTGCTAGTGGTTTAAAAGGTTTATTGTACCACTCATAGTTGTGGTAGTGTTATAACCTCACCCTGCTTGCTGCAATCTCCAACAATAATTTTGTTTTGTATCTTCCTTTTCGGTACTTCTACCTACCTGTACGTAAGTTTGGAATTTTTATTTTTTAAAAAATTACTTAACTGCTTGCTGCAATTTCCAACAATAATTTTGTTTTGCTTCTACCTACCTGTACGTAAGTTTAAAATTTATATTTTTTAAAAAATTATTTAACTCGTTTCATTTTACAAGTACACACAATTGCACACAACTACCTTTGTTGCCTTTTAAGTGGTTTCCCATAAAACAACTTGTCTTTTTCTCCTCTATTAACTACACTGCTCCTTTTAGGTTTGTTTTCAAATCATTTTTTATACTTTTATCCTTGATATTTTATGATATTTTATAACTTCAACAATATATAAGTATCACTTCCTTATTGCATTCCCACAATTTTGTAACTCGTTACAATCCTCTTATACCCTCGATGTTCTTTAACATCATACATTAAATCCAACTGATGAGACCCTTTGGCTGGGGTCGAAAAGCTTATTGGACAGCCTTCCTATGTTGCGCATAGGAATCCCTTTACGGGATCCCCTTTACCCACTCTTTGCCCTTACATTTATTATTATTATGCTACTCTATATACTTCATTTGCTCATTATATTATCTTTTGTTTCTAATTATATTATCCTTTGTTTCAAATTTTATATTATTCTTTATACACAATATCAGTCACAGTATTTTATCCAATATAGTTGAAACCACCCTATTGTGAAATACTTGGCACTGTCGCCTGTATTCTCACTCTGGGTCCCCTAACTCCCAGATCTGCTTTGTGCAACACTCACAGATCTGCCCATTCCACCATTCCCCTGTAAACTGCTAAGCATAATTTTGCTCGGCATATCTTATGGAGGCTCTTGTGCAATACTCGGCCTACCAGTCTTTACATGGAGCGACGTTAAACAATCGTATTTAATTGAATTGACCTTCAAGTTTCACAACACTTCTGATAGGTAGGTTATTTCTAAGCTAAGTTATTACTAGTTATTATTAGTTATTCTTATATTTATCACCTAAGTATTACTTATCTACTACGCAATGCCTTTAAATTTTACGAAAGCTTCTGCTCCTTCAGAAGTCTAGACGGACGGTCTAGACAGGTAGTCTTGACGGACGGTCTAGACAGGCAGTATAGCCGAACATTAATCTTATATACATTGATAGGTATTTATTTTATATACACATATATATAGATACATAGGGTTTGTATGAACAAAGTGCAGTCTGGACGGACAGTCCAGACAGGCAGTCTAGACGGACGGTCTAGACATATATATATATAGATAATATTTTCCATCGTATACCTTCTCACTCAACATTGTCTATCGTATACTGCCCAATGACATCGATCCTCATTTTCGTTGCCTCTTTTCTGAACTGTTTTGATATAAAAAGGGACACACGTTCTCTTGTCAACAGTTCGTCCACGTTCTCGGTCGTGAAAACTTTTCCTTATTTGTGTAAGTGGTTCTAAAATAGTGGTTCTAAAATAAGTTTATTACACCACTTGTGTCATAGTTTTGCTAGTGGTTTAAAAGGTTTATTGTACCACTCATAGTTGTGGTAGTGTTATAACCTCACCCTGCTTGCTGCAATCTCCAACAATAATTTTGTTTTGTATCTTCCTTTTCGGTACTTCTACCTACCTGTACGTAAGTTTGGAATTTTTATTTTTTAAAAAATTACTTAACTGCTTGCTGCAATTTCCAACAATAATTTTGTTTTGCTTCTACCTACCTGTACGTAAGTTTAAAATTTATATTTTTTAAAAAATTATTTAACTCGTTTCATTTTACAAGTACACACAATTACACACAACTACCTTTGTTGCCTTTTAAGTGGTTTCCCATACAACAACTTGTCTTTTTCTCCTCTATTAACTACACTGCTCCTTTTAGGTTTGTTTTCAAATCATTTTTTATACTTTTATCCTTGATATTTTATGATATTTTATAACTTCAACAATATATAAGTATCACTTCCTTATTGCATTCCCACAATTTTGTAACTCGTTACAATCCTCTTATACCCTCGATGTTCTTTAGCATCATACATTAAATCCAACTGATGAGACCCTTTGGCTGGGGTCGAAAAGCTTATTTGACAGCCTTCCTATGTTGCGCATAGGAATCCCTTTACGGGATCCCCTTTACCCACTCTTTGCCCTTACATTTATTATTATTATGCTACTCTATATACTTCATTTGCTCATTATATTATCTTTTGTTTCTAATTATATTATCCTTTGTTTCAAATTTTATATTATTCTTTATACACAATATCAGTCACAGTATTTTATCCAATATAGTTGAAACCACCCTATTGTAAAAAACTTGGCACTGTCGCCTGTATTCTCACTCTGGGTCCCCTAACTCCCAGATCTGCTTTGTGCAACACTCACAGATCTGCCCATTCCACCATTCCCCTGTAAACTGCTAAGCATAATTTTGCTCGGCATATCTTATGGAGGCTCTTGTGCAATACTCGGCCTACCAGTCTTTACATGGAGCGACGTTAAACAATCGTATTTAATTGAATTGACCTTCAAGTTTCACAACACTTCTGATAGGTAGGTTATTTCTAAGCTAAGTTATTACTAGTTATTATTAGTTATTTTTATATTTATCACCTAAGTATTACTTATCTACTACGCAATGCCTTTAAATTTTACGAAAGCTTCTGCTCCTTCAGAAGTCTAGACGGACGGTCTAGACAGGTAGTCTTGACGGACGGTCTAGACAGGCAGTATAGCCGAACATTAATCTTATATACATTGATAGGTATTTATTTTATATACACATATATATAGATACATAGGGTTTGTATGAACAAAGTGCAGTCTGGACGGACAGTCCAGACAGGCAGTCTAGACGGACGGTCTAGACATATATATATATAGATAATATTTTCCATCGTATACCTTCTCACTCAACATTGTCTATCGTATACTGCCCAATGACATCGATCCTCATTTTCGTTGCCTCTTTTCTGAAATGTTTTGATAAAAAAAGGGACACACGTTCTCTTGTCAACAGTTCGTCCACGTTCTCGGTCGTGAAAACTTTTCCTTATTTGTGTAAGTGGTTCTAAAATAGTGGTTCTAAAATAAGTTTATTACACCACTTGTTTCATAGTTTTGCTAGTGGTTTAAAAGGTTTATTGTACCACTCATAGTTGTGGTAGTGTTATAACCTCACCCTGCTTGCTGCAATCTCCAACAATAATTTTGTTTTGTATCTTCCTTTTCGGTACTTCTACCTACCTGTACGTAAGTTTGGAATTTTTATTTTTTAAAAAATTACTTAACTGCTTGCTGCAATTTCCAACAATAATTTTGTTTTGCTTCTACCTACCTGTACGTAAGTTTAAAATTTATATTTTTTAAAAAATTATTTAACTCGTTTCATTTTACAAGTACACACAACTACCTTTGTTGCCTTTTAAGTGGTTTCCCATACAACAACTTGTCTTTTTCTCCTCTATTAACTACACTGCTCCTTTTAGGTTTGTTTTCAAATCATTTTTTATACTTTTATCCTTGATATTTTATGATATTTTATAACTTCAACAATATATAAGTATCACTTCCTTATTGCATTCCCACAATTTTGTAACTCGTTACAATCCTCTTATACCCTCGATGTTCTTTAGCATCATACATTAAATCCAACTGATGAGACCCTTTGGCTGGGGTCGAAAAGCTTATTGGACAGCCTTCCTATGTTGCGCATAGGAATCCCTTTACGGGATCCCCTTTACCCACTCTTTGCCCTTACATTTATTATTATTATGCTACTCTATATACTTCATTTGCTCATTATATTATCTTTTGTTTCTAATTATATTATCCTTTGTTTCCAATTTTATATTATTCTTTATACACAATATCAGTCACAGTATTTTATCCAATATAGTTGAAACCACCCTATTGTGAAATACTTGGCACTGTCGCCTGTATTCTCACTCTGGGTCCCCTAACTCCCAGATCTGCTTTGTGCAACACTCACAGATCTGCCCATTCCACAATTCCCCTGTAAACTGCTAAGCATAATTTTGCTCGGCATATCTTATGGAGGCTCTTGTGCAATACTCGGCCTACCAGTCTTTACATGGAGCGACGTTAAACAATCGTATTTAATTGAATTGACCTTCAAGTTTCACA
This sequence comes from Nephrocerus scutellatus, assembly GCA_947095585.1. NCBI lineage: Eukaryota > Metazoa > Arthropoda > Insecta > Diptera > Pipunculidae > Nephrocerus > Nephrocerus scutellatus. The sequence continues at coordinate 56,730,917 of OX352761.1, read as the reverse complement.
ACACTTCTGATAGGTAGGTTATTTCTAAGCTAAGTTATTACTAGTTATTATTAGTTATTTTTATATTTATCACCTAAGTATTACTTATCTACTACGCAATGCCTTTAAATTTTACGAAAGCTTCTGCTCCTTCAGAAGTCTAGACGGACGGTCTAGACAGGTAGTCTTGACGGACGGTCTAGACAGGCAGTATAGCCGAACATTAATCTTATATACATTGATAGGTATTTATTTTATATACACATATATATAGATACATAGGGTTTGTATGAACAAAGTGCAGTCTGGACGGACAGTCCAGACAGGCAGTTAGACGGACGGTCTAGACATATATATGTATAGATAATATTTTCCATCGTATACCTTCTCACTCAACATTGTCTATCGTATACTGCCCAATGACATCGATCCTCATTTTCGTTGCCTCTTTTCTGAACTGTTTTGATATAAAAAGGGACACACGTTCTCTTGTCAACAGTTCGTCCACGTTCTCGGTCGTGAAAACTTTTCCTTATTTGTGTAAGTGGTTCTAAAATAGTGGTTCTAAAATAAGTTTATTACACCACTTGTGTCATAGTTTTGCTAGTGGTTTAAAAGGTTTATTGTACCACTCATAGTTGTGGTAGTGTTATAACCTCACCCTGCTTGCTGCAATCTCCAACAATAATTTTGTATTGTATCTTCCTTTTCGGTACTTCTACCTACCTGTACGTAAGTTTGGAATTTTTATTTTTTAAAAAATTACTTAACTGCTTGCTGCAATTTCCAACAATAATTTTGTTTTGCTTCTACCTACCTGTACGTAAGTTTAAAATTTATATTTTTTAAAAAATTATTTAACTCGTTTCATTTTACAAGTACACACAATTACACACAACTACCTTTGTTGCCTTTTAAGTGGTTTCCCATACAACAACTTGTCTTTTTCTCCTCTATTAACTACACTGCTCCTTTTAGGTTTGTTTTCAAATCATTTTTTATACTTTAATCCTTGATATTTTATGATATTTTATAACTTCAACAATATATAAGTATCACTTCCTTATTGCATTCCCACAATTTTGTAACTCGTTACAATCCTCTTATACCCTCGATGTTCTTTAGCATCATACATTAAATCCAACTGATGAGACCCTTTGGCTGGGGTCGAAAAGCTTATTGGACAGCCTTCCTATGTTGCGCATAGGAATCCCTTTACGGGATCCCCTTTACCCACTCTTTGCCCTTACATTTATTATTATTATGCTACTCTATATACTTCATTTGCTCATTATATTATCTTTTGTTTCTAATTATATTATCCTTTGTTTCAAATTTTATATTATTCTTTATACACAATATCAGTCACAGTATTTTATCCAATATAGTTGAAACCACCCTATTGTGAAATACTTGGCACTGTCGCCTGTATTCTCACTCTGGGTCCCCTAACTCCCAGATCTGCTTTGTGCAACACTCACAGATCTGCCCATTCCACCATTCCCCTGTAAACTACTAAGCATAATTTTGCTCGGCATATCTTATGGAGGCTCTTGTGCAATACTCGGCCTACCAGTCTTTACATGGAGCGACGTTAAACAATCGTATTTAATTGAATTGACCTTAAAGTTTCACAACACTTCTGATAGGTAGGTTATTTCTAAGCTAAGTTATTACTAGTTATTATTAGTTATTCTTATATTTATCACCTAAGTATTACTTATCTACTACGCAATGCCTTTAAATTTTACGAAAGCTTCTGCTCCTTCAGCAGTCTAGACGGACGGTCTAGACAGGTAGTCTTGACGGACGGTCTAGACAGGCAGTATAGCCGAACATTAATCTTATATACATTGATAGGTATTTATTTTATATACACATATATATAGATACATAGGGTTTGTATGAACAAAGTGCAGTCTAGACGGACGGTCTAGACATATATATATATAGATAATATTTTCCATCGTATACCTTCTCACTCAACATTGTCTATCGTATACTGCCCAATGACATCGATCCTCATTTTCGTTGCCTCTTTTCTGAACTGTTTTGATATAAAAAGGGACACACGTTCTCTTGTCAACAGTTCGTCCACGTTCTCGGTCGTGAAAACTTTTCCTTATTTGCGTAAGTGGTTCTAAAATAGTGGTTCTAAAATAAGTTTATTACACCACTTGTGTCATAGTTTTGCTAGTGGTTTAAAAGGTTTATTGTACCACTCATAGTTGTGGTAGTGTTATAACCTCACCCTGCTTGCTGCAATCTCCAACAATAATTTTGTTTTGTATCTTCCTTTTCGGTACTTCTACCTACCTGTACGTAAGTTTGGAATTTTTATTTTTTAAAAAATTACTTAACTGCTTGCTGCAATTTCCAACAATAATTTTGTTTTGCTTCTACCTACCTGTACGTAAGTTTAAAATTTATATTTTTTAAAAAATTATTTAACTCGTTTCATTTTACAAGTACACACAATTACACACAACTACCTTTGTTGCCTTTTAAGTGGTTTCCCATACAACAACTTGTCTTTTTCTCCTCTATTAACTACACTGCTCCTTTTAGGTTTGTTTTCAAATCATTTTTTATACTTTTATCCTTGATATTTTATGATATTTTATAACTTCAACAATATATAAGTATCACTTCCTTATTGCATTCCCACAATTTTGTAACTCGTTACAATCCTCTTATACCCTCGATGTTCTTTAACATCATACATTAAATCCAACTGATGAGACCCTTTGGCTGGGGTCGAAAAGCTTATTGGACAGCCTTCCTATGTTGCGCATAGGAATCCCTTTACGGGATCCCCTGTACCCACTCTTTGCCCTTACATTTATTATTATTATGCTACTCTATATACTACATTTGCTCATTATATTATCTTTTGTTTCTAATTATATTATCCTTTGTTTCAAATTTTATATTATTCTTTATACACAATATCAGTCACAGTATTTTATCCAATATAGTTGAAACCACCCTATTGTGAAATACTTGGCACTGTCGCCTGTATTCTAACTCTGGGTCCCCTAACTCCCAGATCTGCTTTGTGCAACACTCACAGATCTGCCCATTCCACCATTCCCCTGTAAACTGCTAAGCATAATTTTGCTCGGCATATCTTATGGAGGCTCTTGTGCAATACTCGGCCTACCAGTCTTTACATGGAGCGACGTTAAACAATCGTATTTAATTGAATTGACCTTCAAGTTTCACAACACTTCTGATAGGTAGGTTATTTCTAAGCTAAGTTATTACTAGTTATTATTAGTTATTCTTATATTTATCACCTTTTACGAAAGCTTCTGCTCCTTCAGCAGTCTAGACGGACGGTCTAGACAGGTAGTCTTGACGGACGGTCTAGACAGGCAGTATAGCCGAACATTAATCTTATATACATTGATAGGTATTTATTTTATATACACATATATATATAGATACATAGGGTTTGTATGAACAAAGTGCAGTCTGGACGGACGGTCCAGACAGGCAGTCTAGACGGACGGTCTAGACATATATATATATATATATATATATATATATATATATATATATATATAGATAATATTTTCCATCGTATACCTTCTCACTCAACATTGTCTATCGTATACTGCCCAAAGACATCGATCCTCATTTTCGTTGCCTCTTTTCTGAACTGTTTTGATATAAAAAGGGACACACGTTCTCTTGTCAACAGTTCGTCCACGTTCTCGGTCGTGAAAACTTTTCCTTATTTGTGTAAGTGGTTCTAAAATAGTGGTTCTAAAATAAGTTTATTACACCACTTGTGTCATAGTTTTGCTAGTGGTTTAAAAGGTTTATTGTACCACTCATAGTTGTGGTAGTGTTATAACCTCACCCTGCTTGCTGCAATCTCCAACAATAATTTTGTTTTGTATCTTCCTTTTCGGTACTTCTACCTACCTGTACGTAAGTTTGGAATTTTTATTTTTTAAAAAATTACTTAACTGCTTGCTGCAATTTCCAACAATAATTTTGTTTTGCTTCTACCTACCTGTACGTAAGTTTAAAATTTATATTTTTTAAAAAATTATTTAACTCGTTTCCATTTACAAGTACACACAATTGCACACAACTACCTTTGTTGCCTTTTAAGTGGTTTCCCATACAACAACTTGTCTTTTTCTCCTCTATTAACTACACTGCTCCTTTTAGGTTTGTTTTCAAATCATTTTTTATACTTTTATCCTTGATATTTTATGATATTTTATAACTTCAACAATATATAAGTATCACTTCCTTATTGCATTCCCACAATTTTGTAACTCGTTACAATCCTCTTATACCCTCGATGTTCTTTAACATCATACATTAAATCCAACTGATGAGACCCTTTGGCTGGGGTCGAAAAGCTTATTGGACAGCCTTCCTATGTTGCGCATAGGAATCCCTTTACGGGATCTCCTTTACCCACTCTTTGCCCTTACATTTATTATTATTATGCTACTCTATATACTTCATTTGCTCATTATATTATCTTTTGTTTCTAATTATATTATCCTTTGTTTCAAATTTTATATTATTCTTTATACACAATATCAGTCACAGTATTTTATCCAATATAGTTGAAACCACCCTATTGTGAAATACTTGGCACTGTCGCCTGTATTCTCACTCTGGGTCCCCTAACTCCCAGATCTGCTTTGTGCAACACTCACAGATCTGCCCATTCCACCATTCCCCTGTAAACTGCTAAGCATAATTTTGCTCGGCATATCTTATGGAGGCTCTTGTGCAATACTCGGCCTACCAGTCTTTACATGGAGCGACGTTAAACAATCGTATTTAATTGAATTGACCTTCAAGTTTCACAACACTTCTGATAGGTAGGTTATTTCTAAGCTAAGTTATTACTAGTTATTATTAGTTATTCTTATATTTATCACCTAAGTATTACTTATCTACTACGCAATGCCTTTAAATTTTACGAAAGCTTCTGCTCCTTCAGCAGTCTAGACGGACGGTCTAGACAGGTAGTCTTGACGGACGGTCTAGACAGGCAGTATAGCCGAACATTAATCTTATATACATTGATAGGTATTTATTTTATATACACATATATATAGATACATAGGGTTTGTATGAACAAAGTGCAGTCTGGACGGACGGTCTAGACATATATATATATAGATAATATTTTCCATCGTATACCTTCACACTGTCTATCGTATACTGCCCAATGACATCGATCCTCATTTTCGTTGCCTCTTTTCTGAACTGTTTTGATATAAAAAGGGACACACGTTCTCTTGTCAACAGTTCGTCCACGTTCTCGGTCGTGAAAATTTTTACTTATTTGTGTAAGTGGTTCTAAAATAGTGGTTCTAAAATAAGTTTATTACACCACTTGTGTCATAGTTTTGCTAGTGATTTAAAAGGTTTATTGTACCACTCATAGTTGTAATAGTGTTATAACCTCACCCTGCTTGCTGCAATCTCCAACAATAATTTTGTTTTGTATCTTCCTTTTCGGTACTTCTACCTACCTGTACGTAAGTTTGGAATTTTTATTTTTTAAAAAATTACTTAACTGCTTGCTGCAATTTCCAACAATAATTTTGTTTTGCTTCTACCTACCTGTACGTAAGTCTAAAATTTATATTTTTTAAAAAATTATTTAACTCGTTTCATTTTACAAGTACACACAATTACACACAACTACCTTTGTTGCCTTTTAAGTGGTTTCCCATACAACAACTTGTCTTTTTCTCCTCTATTAACTACACTGCTCCTTTTAGGTTTGTTTTCAAATCATTTTTTATACTTTTATCCGTGATATTTTATGATATTTTATAACTTCAACAATATATAAGTATCACTTCCTTATTGCATTCCCACAATTTTGTAACTCGTTACAATCCTCTTATACCCTCGATGTTCTTTAACATCATACATTAAATCCAACTGATGAGACCCTTTGGCTGGGGTCGAAAAGCTTATTGGACAGCCTTCCTATGTTGCGCATAGGAATCCCTTTACGGGATCCCCTTTACCCACTCTTTGCCCTTACATTTATTATTATTATGCTACTCTATATACTTCATTTGCTCATTATATTATCTTTTGTTTCTAATTATATTATCCTTTGTTTCAAATTTTATATTATTCTTTATACACAATATCAGTCACAGTATTTTATCCAATATAGTTGAAACTTGGCACTGTCGCCTGTATTCTCACTCTGGGTCCCCTAACTCCCAGATCTGCTTTGTGCAACATTCACAGATCTGCCCATTCCACCATTCCCCTGTAAACTGCTAAGCATAATTTTGCTCGGCATATCTTATGGAGGCTCTTGTGCAATACTCGGCCTACCAGTCTTTACATGGAGCGACGTTAAACAATCGTATTTAATTGAATTGACCTTCAAGTTTCACAACACTTCTGATAGGTAGGTTATTTCTAAGCTAAGTTATTACTAGTTATTATTAGTTATTCTTATATTTATCACCTAAGTATTACTTATCTACTACGCAATGCCTTTAAATTTTACGAAAGCTTCTGCTCCTTCAGCAGTCTAGACGGACGGTCTAGACAGGTAGTCTTGACGGACGGTCTAGACAGGCAGTATAGCCGAACATTAATCTTATATACATTGATAGGTATTTATTTTATATACACATATATATAGATACATAGGGTTTGTATGAACAAAGTGCAGTCTGGACGGACGGTCCAGACAGGCATTCTAGACGGACGGTCTAGACATATATATATATATAGATAATATTTTCCATCGTATACCTTCTCACTCAACATTGTCTATCGTATACTGCCCAATGACATCGATCCTCATTTTCGTTGCCTCTTTTCTGAACTGTTTTGATATAAAAAGGGACACACGTTCTCTTGTCAACAATTCGTCCACGTTCTCGGTCGTGAAAACTTTTCCTTATTTGTGTAAGTGGTTCTAAAATAGTGGTTCTAAAATAAGTTTATTACACCACTTGTGTCATAGTTTTGCTAGTGCTTTAAAAGGTTTATTGTACCACTCATAGTTGTGTTAGTGTTATAACCTCACCCTGCTTGCTGCAATCTCCAACAATAATTTTGTTTTGTATCTTTTCTTCGGTACTTCTACCTACCTGTACGTAAGTTTGGAATTTTTATTTTTTAAAAAATTACTTAACTGCTTGCTGCAATTTCCAACAATAATTTTGTTTTGCTTCTACCTACCTGTACGTAAGTTTAAAATTTATATTTTTTAAAAAATTACTTAACTAGTTTCATTTTACAAGTACACACAATTACACACAACTACCTTTGTTGCCTTTTAAGTGGTTTCCCATACAACAACTTGTCTTTTTCTCCTCTATTAACTACACTGCTCCTTTTAGGTTTGTTTTCAAATCATTTTTTATACTTTTATCCTTGATATTTTATGATATTTTATAACTTCAATAATATATAAGTATCACTTCCTTATTGCATTCCCACAATTTTGTAACTCGTTACAATCCTCTTATACCCTCGATGTTCTTTAACATCATACATTAAATCCAACTGATGAGACCCTTTGGCTGGGGTCGAAAAGCTTATTGGCCTTCCTATGTTGCGCATAGGAATCCCTTTACGGGATCCCCTTTACCCACTCTTTGCCCTTACATTTATTATTATTATGCTACTCTATATACTTCATTTGCTCATTATATTATCTTTTGTTTCTAATTATATTATCCTTTGTTTCAAATTTTATATTATTCTTTATACACAATACCAGTCACAGTATTTTATCCAATATAGTTGAAACCACCCTATTGTGAAATACTTGGCACTGTCGCCTGTATTCTCACTCTGGGTCCCCTAACTCCCAGATCTGCTTTGTGCAACACTCACAGATCTGCCCATTCCACCATTTCCCTGTAAACTGCTAAGCATAATTTTGCTCGGCATATCTTATGGAGGCTCTTGTGCAATACTCGGCCTTCCAGTCTTTACATGGAGCGACGTTAAACAATCGTATTTAATTGAATTGACCTTCAAGTTTCACAACACTTCTGATAGGTAGGTTATTTCTAAGCTAAGTTATTACTAGTTATTATTAGTTATTCTTATATTTATCACCTAAGTATTACTTATCTACTACGCAATGCCTTTAAATTTTACGAAAGCTTCTGCTCCTTCAGCAGTCTAGACGGACGGTCTAGACAGGTAGTCTTGACGGACGGTCTAGACAGGCAGTATAGCCGAACATTAATCTTATATACATTGATAGGTATTTATTTTATATACACATATATATAGATACATAGGGTTTGTATGAACAAAGTGCAGTCTGGACGGACGGTCCAGACAGGCAGTCTAGACGGACGGTCTAGACATATATATATATAGATAATATTTTCCATCGTATACCTTCTCACTCAACATTGTCTATCGTATACTGCCCAATGACATCGATCCTCATTTTCGTTGCCTCTTTTCTGAACTGTTTTGATATAAAAAGGGACACACGTTCTCTTGTCAACAGTTCGTCCACGTTCTCGGTCGTGAAAACTTTTCCTTATTTGTGTAAGTGGGTCTAAAATAGTGGTTCTAAAATAAGTTTATTACACCACTTGTGTCATAGTTTTGCTAGTGGTTTAAAAGGTTTATTGTACCACTCATAGTTGTGGTAGTGTTATAACCTCACCCTGCTTGCTGCAATCTCCAACAATAATTTTGTTTTGTATCTTCCTTTTCGGTACTTCTACCTACCTGTACGTAAGTTTGGAATTTTTATTTTTTAAAAAATTACTTAACTGCTTGCTGCAATTTCCAACAATAATTTTGTTTTGCTTCTACCTACCTGTACGTAAGTTTAAAATTTATATTTTTTAAAAAATTATTTAACTCGTTTCCATTTACAAGAACACACAATTACACACAACTACCTTTGTTTCCTTTTAAGTGGTTTCCCATACAACAACTTGTCTTTTTCTCCTCTATTAACTACACTGCTCCTTTTAGGTTTGTTTTCAAATCATTTTTTATACTTTTATCCTTGATATTTTATGATATTTTATAACTTCAACAATATATAAGTATCACTTCCTTATTGCATTCCCACAATTTTGTAACTCGTTACAATCCTCTTATACCCTCGATGTTCTTTAACATCATACATTAAATCCAACTGATGAGACCCTTTGGCTGGGGTCGAAAAGCTTATTGGACAGCCTTCCTATGTTGCGCATAGGAATCCCTTTACGGGATCCCCTTTACCCACTCTTTGCCCTTACATTATTATTATTATGCTACTCTATATACTTCATTTGCTCATTATATTATCTTTTGTTTCTAATTATATTATCCTTTGTTTCAAATTTTATATTATTCTTTATACACAATATCAGTCACAGTATTTTATCCAATATAGTTAAAACCACCCTTTTGTGAAATACTTGGCACTGTCGCCTGTATTCTCACTCTGGGTCCCCTAACTCCCAGATCTGCTTTGTGCAACACTCACAGATCTGCCCATTCCACCATTCCCCTGTAAACTGCTAAGCATAATTTTGCTCGGCATATCTTATGGAGGCTCTTGTGCAATACTCGGCCTACCAGTCTTTACATGGAGCGACGTTAAACAATCGTATTTAATTGAATTGACCTTCAAGTTTCACAACACTTCTGATAGGTAGGTTATTTCTAAGCTAAGTTATTACTAGTTATTATTAGTTATTCTTATATTTATCACCTAAGTATTACTTATCTACTACGCAATGCCTTTAAATTTTACGAAAGCTTCTGCTCCTTCAGCAGTCTAGACGGACGGTCTAGACAGGTAGTCTTGACGGACGGTCTAGACAGGCAGTATAGCCGAACATTAATCTTATATACATTGATAGGTATTTATTTTATATACACATATATATAGATACATAGGGTTTGTATGAACAAAGTGCAGTCTGGACGGACGGTCCAGACAGGCAGTCTAGACATATATATATATATAGATAATATTTTCCATCGTATACCTTCTCACTCAACATTGTCTATCGTATACTGCCCAATGACATCGATCCTCATTTTCGTTGCCTCTTTTCTGAACTTGTGTCATAGTTTTGCTAGTGGTATAATAAACTTATTTTAGAACCACTATTTTAGAACCACTTACACAAATAAGGAAAAGTTTTCACGACCGAGAACGTGGACGAACTGTTGACAAGAGAACGTGTGTCCCTTTTTATATCAAAACAGTTCAGAAAAGAGGCAACGAAAATGAGGTGCGATGTCATTGGGCAGTATACGATAGACAATGTTGAGTGAGAAGGTATACGATGGAAAATATTATCTATATATATATATGTCTAGACCGTCCGTCTAGACGGTCGATTTGAAAACAAACCTAAAAGGAGCAGTGTAGTTAATAGAGAAGAAAAAGACAAGTTGTTGTATGGGAAACCACTTAAAAGGCAACAAAGGTAGTTGTGTGTAATTGTGTGTACTTGTAAAATGAAACGAGTTAAATAATTTTTTAAAAAATATAAATTTTAAACTTACGTACAGGTAGGTAGAAGCAAAACAAAATTATTGTTGGAAATTGCAGCAAGCAGTTAAGTAATTTTTTAAAAAATAAAAATTCCAAACTTACGTACAGGTAGGTAGAAGAAGTACCGAAAAGGAAGATACAAAACAAAATTATTGTTGGAGATTGCAGCAAGCAGGGTGAGGTTATAACACTACCACAACTATGAGTGGTACAATAAACCTTTTAAACCACTAGCAAAACTATGACACAAGTGGTGTAATAAACTTATTTTAGAACCACTATTTTAGAACCACTTACACAAATAAGGAAAAGTTTTCACGACCGAGAACGTGGACGAACTGTTGACAAGAGAACGTGTGTCCCTTTTTATATCAAAATAGTTCAGAAAAGAGGCAACGAAAATGAGGATCGATGTCATTGGGCAGTATACGATAGACAATGTTGAGTGAGAAGGTATACGATGGAAAATATTATCTATATATATATATGTCTAGACCGTCCGTCTAGACTGCCTGTCTGGACCGTCCGTCCAGACTGCACTTTGTTCATACAAACCCTATGTATCTATATATATGTGTATATAAAATAAATACCTATCAATGTATATAAGATTAATGTTCGGCTATACTGCCTGTCTAGACCGTCCGTCAAGACTACCTGTCTAGACCGTCCGTCTAGACTGCTGAAGGAGCAGAAGCTTTCGTAAAATTTAAAGGCATTGCGTAGTAGATAAGTAATACTTAGGTGATAAATATAAGAATAACTAATAATAACTAGTAATAACTTAGCTTAGAAATAACCTACCTATCAGAAGTGTTGTGAAACTTGAAGGTCAATTCAATTAAATACGATTGTTTAACGTCGCTCCATGTAAAGACTGGTAGGCCGAGTATTGCACAAGAGCCTCCATAAGATATGCCGAGCAAAATTATGCTTAGCAGTTTACAGGGGAATGGTGGAATGGGCAGATCTGTGAGTGTTGCACAAAGCAGATCTGGGAGTTAGGGGACCCAGAGTGAGAATACAGGCGACAGTGCCAAGTATTTCACAATAGGGTGGTTTCAACTATATTGGATAAAATACTGTGACTGATATTGTGTATAAAGAATAATATAAAATTTGAAACAAAGGATAATATAATTAGAAACAAAAGATAATATAATGAGCAAATGAAGTATATAGAGTAGCATAATAATAATAAATGTAAGGGCAAAGAGTGGGTAAAGGAGATCCCGTAAAGGGATTCCTATGCGCAACATAGGAAGGCTGTCCAATAAGCTTTTCGACCCCAGCCAAAGGGTCTCATCAGTTGGATTTAATGTATGATGTTAAAGAACATCAAGGGTATAAGAGGATTGTAACGAGTTACAAAATTGTGGGAATGCAATAAGGAAGTGATACTTATATATTGTTGAAGTTATAAAATATCTAAAATATCAAGGATAAAAGTATAAAAAATGATTTGAAAACAAACCTAAAAGGAGCAGTGTAGTTAATAGAGGAGAAAAAGACAAGCAAGTTGTTGTATGGGAAACCACTTAAAAGGCAACAAAGGTAGTTGTGTGTAATTGTGTGTACTTGTAAAATGAAACGAGTTAAATAATTTTTTAAAAAATATAAATTTTAAACTTACGTACAGGTAGGTAGAAGCAAAACAAAATTATTGTTGGAAATTGCAGCAAGCAGTTAAGTAATTTTTTAAAAAATAAAAATTCCAAACTTACGTACAGGTAGGTAGAAGTACCGAAAAGGAAGATACAAATTGTGAAACACTCGCAGATCTCCCCATTCCACCACTCCCTTGTTTAACTTAGCTTAATGGAGGCTCTTGTGTAATACTCGGCCTACCAGTCTTAACTTGTACCACCTTAAACGATTTGACCATCGAGTGTCCCCATTATCTGTTAGGTAGGGTAGTTGGTACGTAGCTGAGCTTAATTTATTTTATTCCTTATTTTATCTCTTTGAAATTAATTTAATTTATTTTATACCTTAGTCTTATTCACACCTTAGTACACATCACACAATACACACACACTACACATAACATAAGCCTACTGATGAGTCTCCGTGGTGGGAGACGAAAGCGCTCTAGGCTACCCACACACAAATACACACACACATACACATTATATAATAGATGAGTTTTATCATTTGTTTTTTCCTATTGTTATTTAACGTAACGTATTTTAGCTTTGTTCCCCCCCTCTCTTGTGGAATATTTGGCCTTCCGCCTATATTCTCACTTGGAGTCCCTAGCCCCGAGGTCTGTCTTGTGAAATACTCGCAGATCTCCCCATTCCACCACTCCCTTGTTTAACTTAGCTTAATGGAGGCTCTTGTGTAATACTCGGCCTACTAGTCTTAACTTGTATCACCTTAAACGATTTGACCATCGAGTGTCCCCATTATCTGTTAGGTAGGGTAGTTGGTACGTAGCTGAGCTTATTTTATTTTATTCCTTATTTTATCTCTTTGAAATTAATTTAATTTATTTTATACCTTAGTCTTATTCACACCTTAGTACACATCACACAATACACACACACTACACATAACATAAGCCTACTGATGAGTCTCCGTGGTGGGAGACGAAAGCGCTCTAGGCTACCCACAAACAAATACACACACACACATACACATTATATAATAGATGAGTTTTATCATTTGTTTTTTCCTATTGTTGTTTAACGTAATGTATTTAAGCTTTGTTCCCCCCTCTCTTGTGGAATATTTGGCCTTCCGCCTATATTCTCACTTGGAGTCCCTAGCCCCGAGGTCTGTCTTGTGAAATACTCGCAGATCTCCCCATTCCACCACTCCCTTGTTTAACTTAGCTTAATGGAGGCTCTTGTGTAATACTCGGCCTACCAGTCTTAACTTGTATCACCTTAAACGATTCGCAGATCTCCCCATTCCACCACTCCCTTGTTTAACTTAGCTTAATGGAGGCTCTTGTGCAATACTCGGCCTACCTGCCTTAACTTGGAGCGACGAATTTAAATTTTTCATACGATTTGACCATCGAATTTCCCGATTATCTGTTAGGTCGGGTAGTAGTAAGTAGTTGAGTTTTATTTTATTTTTATACCTTATATTATCTCTTTGAATTTAAATTATATTATTCTATCGCACACCTTAGTACACACCACACATTACACACCACACAATACACATACACAAGGCTACTGATGAGTCCTCGTGGTGGAGGACGAAAGCGCTCTAGCCTACCAACACACAATTACACACACACATACACATATATTTAGATGAGTTTTATCATTTGTTTTGCTAATCATTGTTAACGTAAAGTATTCTAGCTTTGTATCCCCTCTCTTGTGAAATATCTGGCCTTCCGCCTATATTCTCACTTGGAGTCCCTAGCCCCGAGGTCTGTCTTGTGAAACACTCGCAGATCTCCCCATTCCACCACTCCCTTGTTTACTTTAGCTTAATGGAGGCTCTTGTGCAATACTCGGCCTACCTGTCTTAACTTGGAGCAACGAATTTAAATTTTTCATACGATTTGACCATCGAATTTCCCGATTATCTGTTAGGTCGGGTAGTAGTAAGTAGTTGAGTTTTATTTTATTTTTATACCTTATATTATCTCTTTGAATTTAAATTATATTATTCTATCGCACACCTTAGTACACACCACACATTACACACCACACAATACACATACACAAGGCTACTGATGAGTCCTCGTGGTGGAGGACGAAAGCGCTCTAGCCTACCAACACACAATTACACACACACATACACATATATTTAGATGAGTTTTATCATTTGTTTTGCTAATCATTGTTAACGTAAAGTATTCTAGCTTTGTATCCCCTCTCTTGTGAAATATCTGGCCTTCCGCCTATATTCTCACTTGGAGTCCCTAGCCCCGAGGTCTGTCTTGTGAAACACTCGCAGATCTCCCCATTCCACCACTCCCTTATTTACTTTAGCTTAATGGAGGCTCTTGTGCAATACTCGGCCTACCTGTCTTAACTTGGAGCGACGAATTTAAATTTTTCATACGATTTGACCATCGAATTTCCCGATTATCTGTTAGGTCGGGTAGTAGTAAGTAGTTGAGTTTTATTTTATTTTTATACCTTATATTATATCTTTGAATTTAAATTATATTATTCTATCGCACACCTTAGTACACACCACACATTACACACCACACAATACACATACACAAGGCTACTGATGAGTCCTCGTGGTGGAGGACGAAAGCGCTCTAGCCTACCAACACACAATTACACACACACATACACATATATTTAGATGAGTTTTATCATTTGTTTTGCTAATCATTGTTAACGTAAAGTATTCTAGCTTTGTATCCCCTCTCTTGTGAAATATCTGGCCTTCCGCCTATATTCTCACTTGGAGTCCCTAGCCCCGAGGTCTGTCTTGTGAAACACTCGCAGATCTCCCCATTCCACCACTCCCTTGTTTACTTTAGCTTAATGGAGGCTCTTGTGCAATACTCGGCCTACCTGCCTTAACTTGGAGCGACGAATTTAAATTTTTCATACGATTTGACCATCGAATTTCCCGATTATCTGTTAGGTCGGGTAGTAGTAAGTAGTTGAGTTTTATTTTATTTTTATACCTTATATTATCTCTTTGAATTTAAATTATATTATTCTATCGCACACCTTAGTACACACCACACATTACACACCACACAATACACATACACAAGGCTACTGATGAGTCCTCGTGGTGGAGGACGAAAGCGCTCTAGCCTACCAACACACAATTACACACACACATACACATATATTTAGATGAGTTTTATCATTTGTTTTGCTAATCATTGTTAACGTAAAGTATTCTAGCTTTGTATCCCCTCTCTTGTGAAATATCTGGCCTTCCGCCTATATTCTCACTTGGAGTCCCTAGCCCCGAGGTCTGTCTTGTGAAACACTCGCAGATCTCCCCATTCCACCACTCCCTTGTTTACTTTAGCTTAATGGAGGCTCTTGTGCAATACTCGGCCTACCTGTCTTAACTTGGAGCGACGAATTTAAATTTTTCATACGATTTGACCATCGAATTTCCCGATTATCTGTTAGGTCGGGTAGTAGTAAGTAGTTGAGTTTTATTTTATTTTTATACCTTATATTATCTCTTTGAATTTAAATTATATTATTCTATCGCACAACTTAGTACACACCACACATTACACACCACACAATACACATACACAAGGCTACTGATGAGTCCTCGTGGTGGAGGACGAAAGCGCTCTAGCCTACCAACACACAATTACACACACACATACACATATATTTAGATGAGTTTTATCATTTGTTTTGCTAATCATTGTTAACGTAAAGTATTCTAGCTTTGTATCCCCTCTCTTGTGAAATATCTGGCCTTCCGCCTATATTCTCACTTGGAGTCCCTAGCCCCGAGGTCTGTCTTGTGAAACACTCGCAGATCTCCCCATTCCACCACTCCCTTGTTTACTTTAGCTTAATGGAGGCTCTTGTGCAATACTCGGCCTACCTGTCTTAACTTGGAGCGACGAATTTAAATTTTTCATACGATTTGACCATCGAATTTCCCGATTATCTGTTAGGTCGGGTAGTAGTAAGTAGTTGAGTTTTATTTTATTTTTATACCTTATATTATCTCTTTGAATTTAAATTATATTATTCTATCGCACACCTTAGTACACACCACACATTACACACCACACAATACACATACACAAGGCTACTGATGAGTCCTCGTGGTGGAGGACGAAAGCGCTCTAGCCTACCAACACACAATTACACACACACACATACACATATATTTAGATGAGTTTTATCATTTGTTTTGCTAATCATTGTTAACGTAAAGTATTCTAGCTTTGTATCCCTTCTCTTGTGAAATATCTGGCCTTCCGCCTATATTCTCACTTGGAGTCCCTAGCCCCGAGGTCTGTCTTGTGAAACACTCGCAGATCTCCCCATTCCACCACTCCCTTGTTTACTTTAGCTTAATGGAGGCTCTTGTGCAATACTCGGCCTACCTGCCTTAACTTGGAGCGACGAATTTAAATTTTTCATACGATTTGACCATCGAATTTCCCGATTATCTGTTAGGTCGGGTAGTAGTAAGTAGTTGAGTTTTATTTTATTTTTTTACCTTATATTATCTCTTTGAATTTAAATTATATTATTCTATCGCACACCTTAGTACACACCACACATTACACACCACACAATACACATACACAAGGCTACTGATGAGTCCTCGTGGTGGAGGACGAAAGCGCTCTAGCCTACCAACACACAATTACACACACACATACACATATATTTAGATGAGTTTTATCATTTGTTTTTCTAATCATTGTTAACGTAAAGTATTCTAGCTTTGTATCCCCTCTCTTGTGAAATATCTGGCCTTCCGCCTATATTCTCACTTGGAGTCCCTAGCCCCGAGGTCTGTCTTGTGAAACACTCGCAGATCTCCCCATTCCACCACTCCCTTGTTTACTTTAGCTTAATGGAGGCTCTTGTGCAATACTCGGCCTACCTGTCTTAACTTGGAGCGACGAATTTAAATTTTTCATACGATTTGACCATCGAATTTCCCGAATATCTGTTAGGTCGGGTAGTAGTAAGTAGTTGAGTTTTATTTTATTTTTATACCTTATATTATCTCTTTGAATTTAAATTATATTATTCTATCGCACACCTTAGTACACACCACACATTACACACCACACAATACACATACACAAGGCTACTGATGAGTCCTCGTGGTGGAGGACGAAAGCGCTCTAGCCTACCAACACACAATTACACACACACATACACATATATTTAGATGAGTTTTATCATTTGTTTTGCTAATCATTGTTAACGTAAAGTATTCTAGCTTTGTATCCCCTCTCTTGTGAAATATCTGGCCTTCCGCCTATATTCTCACTTGGAGTCCCTAGCCCCGAGGTCTGTCTTGTGAAACACTCGCAGATCTCCCCATTCCACCACTCCCTTGTTTACTTTAGCTTAATGGAGGCTCTTGTGCAATACTCGGCCTACCTGTCTTAACTTGGAGCGACGAATTTAAATTTTTCATACGATTTGACCATCGAATTTCCCGATTATCTGTTAGGTCGGGTAGTAGTAAGTAGTTGAGTTTTATTTTATTTTTATACCTTATATTATCTCTTTGAATTTAAATTATATTATTCTATCGCACACCTTAGTACACACCACACATTACACACCACATAATACACATACACAAGGCTACTGATGAGTCCTCGTGGTGGAGGACGAAAGCGCTCTAGCCTACCAACACACAATTACACACACACATACACATATATTTAGATGAGTTTTATCATTTGTTTTGCTAATCATTGGTAACGTAAAGTATTCTAGCTTTGTATCCCCTCTCTTGTGAAATATCTGGCCTTCCGCCTATATTCTCACTTGGAGTCCCTAGCCCCGAGGTCTGTCTTGTGAAACACTCGCAGATCTCCCCATTCTACCACTCCCTTGTTTACTTTAGCTTAATGAAGCTCTTGTGCAATACTCGGCCTACCTGTCTTAACTTGGAGTGACGAATTTAAATTTTTCATACGATTTGACCATCGAATTTCCCGATTATCTGTTAGGTCGGGTAGTAGTAAGTAGTTGAGTTTTATTTTATTTTTATACCTTATATTATCTCTTTGAATTTAAATTATATTATTCTATCGCACACCTTAGTACACACCACACATTACATACCACACAATACACATACACAAGGCTACTGATGAGTCCTCGTGGTGGAGGACGAAAGCGCTCTAGCCTACCAACACACAATTACACACACACATACACATATATTTAGATGAGTTTTATCATTTGTTTTGCTAATCATTGTTAACGTAAAGTATTCTAGCTTTGTATCCCCTCTCTTGTGAAATATCTGGCCTTCCGCCTATATTCTCACTTGGAGTCCCTAGCCCCGAGGTCTGTCTTGTGAAACACTCGCAGATATCCCCATTCTACCACTCCCTTGTTTACTTTAGCTTAATGGAAGCTCTTGTGCAATACTCGGCCTACCTGTCTTAACTTGGAGCGACGAATTTAAATTTTTCATACGATTTGACCATCGAATTTCCCGATTATCTGTTAGGTCGGGTAGTAGTAAGTAGTTGAGTTTTATTTTATTTTTATACCTTATATTATTTCTTTGAATTTAAATTATATTCTTCTATCGCACACCTTAGTACACACCACACATTACATACCACACAATACACATACACAAGGCTACTGATGAGTCCTCGTGGTGGAGGACGAAAGCGCTCTAGCCTACCAACACACAATTACACACACACATACACATATATTTAGATGAGTTTTATCATTTGTTTTGCTAATCATTGTTAACGTAAAGTATTCTAGCTTTGTATCCCCTCTCTTGTGAAATATCTGGCCTTCCGCCTATATTCTCACTTGGAGTCCCTAGCCCCGAGGTCTGTCTTGTGAAACACTCGCAGATCTCCCCATTCTACCACTCCCTTGTTTACTTTAGCTTAATGGAAGCTCTTGTGCAATACTCGGCCTACCTGTCTTAACTTGGAGCGACGAATTTAAATTTTTCATACGATTTGACCATCGAATTTCCCGATTATCTGTTAGGTCGGGTAGTAGTAAGTAGTTGAGTTTTATTTTATTTTTATACCTTATATTATCTCTTTGAATTTAAATTATATTATTCTATCGCACACCTTAGTACACACCACACATTACATACCACACAATACACATACACAAGGCTACTGATGAGTCCTCGTGGTGGAGGACGAAAGCGCTCTAGCCTACCAACACACAATTACACACACACATACACATATATTTAGATGAGTTTTATCATTTGTTTTGCTAATCATTGTTAACGTAAAGTATTCTAGCTTTGTATCCCCTCTCTTGTGAAATATCTGGCCTTCCGCCTATATTCTCACTTGGAGTCCCTAGCCCCGAGGTCTGTCTTGTGAAACACTCGCAGATCTCCCCATTCTACCACTCCCTTGTTTACTTTAGCTTAATGGAAGCTCTTGTGCAATACTCGGCCTACCTGTCTTAACTTGGAGCGACGAATTTAAATTTTTCATACGATTTGACCATCGAATTTCCCGATTATCTGTTAGGTCGGGTAGTAGTAAGTAGTTGAGTTTTATTTTATTTTTATACCTTATATTATCTCTTTGAATTTAAATTATATTATTCTATCGCACACCTTAGTACACACCACACATTACACACCACACAATACACATACACAAGGCTACTGATGAGTCCTCGTGGTGGAGGACGAAAGCGCTCTAGCCTACCAACACACAATTACACACACACATACTCATATATTTAGATGAGTTTTATCATTTGTTTTGCTAATCATTGTTAACGTAAAGTATTTTAGCTTTGTATCCCCTCTCTTGTGAAATATCTGGCCTTCCGCCTATATTCTCACTTGGAGTCCCTAGCACCGAGGTCTGTCTTGTGAAACACTCGCAGATATCCCCATTCTACCACGCCCTTGTTTACTTTAGCTTAATGGAAGCTCTTTTGCAATACTCGGCCTACCTGTCTTAACTTGGAGCGACGAATTTAAATTTTTCATACGATTTGACCATCGAATTTCCCGATTATCTGTTAGGTCGGGTAGTAGTAAGTAGTTGAGTTTTATTTTATTTTTATACCTTATATTATCTCTTTGAATTTAAATTATATTATTCTATCGCACACCTTAGTACACACCACACATTACATACCACACAATACACATACACAAGGCTACTGATGAGTCCTCGTGGTGGAGGACGAAAGCGCTCTAGCCTACCAACACACAATTACACACACACATACACATATATTTAGATGAGTTTTATCATTTGTTTTGCTAATCATTGTTAACGTAAAGTATTCTAGCTTTGTATCCCCTCTCTTGTGAAATATCTGGCCTTCCGCCTATATTCTCACTTGGAGTCCCTAGCCCCGAGGTCTGTCTTGTGAAACACTCGCAGATCTCCCCATTCTACCACTCCCTTGTTTACTTTAGCTTAATGGAAGCTCTTGTGCAATACTCGGCCTACCTGTCTTAACTTGGAGCGACGAATTTAAATTTTTCATACGATTTGACCATCGAATTTCCCGATTATCTGTTAGGTCGGGTAGTAGTAAGTAGTTGAGTTTTATTTTATTTTTATACCTTATATTATCTCTTTGAATTTAAATTATATTATTCTATCGCACACCTTAGTACACACCACACATTACACACCACACAATACACATACACAAGGCTACTGATGAGTCCTCGTGGTGGAGGACGAAAGCGCTCTAGCCTACCAACACACAATTACACACACACATACACATATATTTAGATGAGTTTTATCATTTGTTTTGCTAATCATTGTTAACGTAAAGTATTCTAGCTTTGTATCCCCTCTCTTGTGAAATATCTGGCCTTCCGCCTATATTCTCACTTGGAGTCCCTAGCCCCGAGGTCTGTCTTGTGAAACACTCGCAGATCTCCCCATTCTACCACTCCCTTGTTTACTTTAGCTTAATGGAAGCTCTTGTGCAATACTCGGCCTACCTGTCTTAACTTGGAGCGACGAATTTAAATTTTTCATACGATTTGACCATCGAATTTCCCGATTATCTGTTAGGTCGGGTAGTAGTAAGTAGTTAAGTTTTATTTTATTTTTATACCTTATATTATCTCTTTGAATTTAAATTATATTATTCTATCGCACACCTTAGTACACACCACACATTACACACCACACAATACACATACACAAGGCTACTGATGAGTCCTCGTGGTGGAGGACGAAAGCGCTCTAGCCTACCAACACACAATTACACACACACATACACATATATTTAGATGAGTTTTATCATTTGTTTTGCTAATCATTGTTAACGTAAAGTATTCTAGCTTTGTATCCCCTCTCTTGTGAAATATCTGGCCTTCCGCCTATATTCTCACTTAGAGTCCCTAGCCCCGAGGTCTGTCTTGTGAAACACTCGAAGATCTCCCCATTCCACCACTCCCTTGTTTACTTTAGCTTAATGGAGGCTCTTGTGCAATACTCGGCCTACCTGCCTTAACTTGGAGCGACGAATTTAAATTTTTCATACGATTTGACCATCGAATTTCCCGATTATCTGTTAGGTCGGGTAGTAGTAAGTAGTTGAGTTTTATTTTATTTTTTTACCTTATATTATCTCTTTGAATTTAAATTATATTATTCTATCGCACACCTTAGTACACACCACACATTACACACCACACAATACACATACACAAGGATACTGATGACCTCGTGGTGGAGGACGAAAGCGCTCTAGCCTACCAACACACAATTACACACACACATACACATATATTTAGATGAGTTTTATCATTTGTTTTGCTAATCATTCATTGTTAACGTAAAGTATTCTAGCTTTGTATCCCCTCTCTTGTGAAATATCTGGCCTTCCGCCTATATTCTCACTTGGAGTCCCTAGCCCCGAGGTCTGTCTTGTGAAACACTCGCAGATCTCCCCATTCCACCACTCCCTTGTTTACTTTAGCTTAATGGAGGCTCTTGTGCAATACTCGGCCTACCTGTCTTAACTTGGAGCGACGAATTTAAATTTTTCATACGATTTGACCATCGAATTTCCCGATTATCTGTTAGGTCGGGTAGTAGTAAGTAGTTGAGTTTTATTTTATTTTTATACCTTATATTATCTCTTTGAATTTAAATTATATTATTCTATCGCACACCTTAGTACACACCACACAATACACATACACAAGGCTACTGATGAGTCCTCGTGGTGGATGACGAAAGCGCTCTAGCCTACCAACACACAATTACACACACACATACACATATATTTAGATGAGTTTTATCATTTGTTTTGCTAATCATTGTTAACGTAAAATATTCTAGCTTTGTATCCCCTCTCTTGTGAAATATCTGGCCTTCCGCCTATATTCTCACTTGGAGTCCCTAGCCCCGAGGTCTGTCTTGTGAAACACTCCCAGATCTCCCCATTCCACCACTCCCTTGTTTACTTTAGCTTAATGGAGGCTCTTGTGCAATACTCGGCCTACCTGTCTTAACTTGGAGCGACGAATTTAAATTTTTCATACGATTTGACCATCGAATTTCCCGATTATCTGTTAGGTCGGGTAGTAGTAAGTAGTTGAGTTTTATTTTATTTTTATACCTTATATTATCTCTTTGAATTTAAATTATATTATTCTATCGCACACCTTAGTACACACCACACATTACACACCACACAATACACATACACAAGGCTACTGATGAGTCCTCGTGGTGGAGGACGAAAACGCTCTAGCCTACCAACACACAATTACACACACACATACACATATATTTAGATGAGTTTTATCATTTGTTTTGCTAATCATTGGTAACGTAAAGTATTCTAGCTTTGTATCCCCTCTCTTGTGAAATATCTGGCCTTCCGCCTATATTCTCACTTGGAGTCCCTAGCCCCGAGGTCTGTCTTGTGAAACACTCGCAGATCTCCCCATTCTACCACTCCCTTGTTTACTTTAGCTTAATGAAGCTCTTGTGCAATACTCGGCCTACCTGTCTTAACTTGGAGCGACGAATTTAAATTTTTCATACGATTTGACCATCGAATTTCCCGATTATCTGTTAGGTCGGGTAGTAGTAAGTAGTTGAGTTTTATTTTATTTTTATACCTTATATTATCTCTTTGAATTTAAATTATATTATTCTATCGCACACCTTAGTACACACCACACATTACATACCACACAATACACATACACAAGGCTACTGATGAGTCCTCGTGGTGGAGGACGAAAGCGCTCTAGCCTACCAACACACAATTACACACACACATACACATATATTTAGATGAGTTTTATCATTTGTTTTGCTAATCATTGTTAACGTAAAGTATTCTAGCTTTGTATCCCCTCTCTTGTGAAATATCTGGCCTTCCGCCTATATTCTCACTTGGAGTCCCTAGCCCCGAGGTCTGTCTTGTGAAACACTCGCATATATCCCCATTCTACCACTTCCTTGTTTACTTTAGCTTAATGGAAGCTCTTGTGCAATACTCGGCCTACCTGTCTTAACTTGGAGCGACGAATTTAAATTTTTCATACGATTTGACCATCGAATTTCCCGATTATCTGTTAGGTCGGGTAGTAGTAAGTAGTTGAGTTTTATTTTATTTTTATACCTTATATTATCTCTTTGAATTTAAATTATATTATTCTATCGCACACCTTAGTACACACCACACATTACATACCACACAATACACATACACAAGGCTACTGATGAGTCCTCGTGGTGGAGGACGAAAGCGCTCTAGCCTACCAACACACAATTACACACACACATACACATATATTTAGATGAGTTTTATCATTTGTTTTGCTAATCATTGTTAACGTAAAGTATTCTAGCTTTGTATCCCCTCTCTTGTGAAATATCTGGCCTTCCGCCTATATTCTCACTTGGAGTCCCTAGCCCCGAGGTCTGTCTTGTGAAACACTCGCAGATCTCCCCATTCTACCACTCCCTTGTTTACTTTAGCTTAATGGAAGCTCTTGTGCAATACTCGGCCTACCTGTCTTAACTTGGAGCGACGAATTTAAATTTTTCATACGATTTGACCATCGAATTTCCCGATTATCTGTTAGGTCGGGTAGTAGTAAGTAGTTGAGTTTTATTTTATTTTTATACCTTATATTATCTCTTTGAATTTAAATTATATTATTCTATCGCACACCTTAGTACACACCACACATTACACACCACACAATACACATACACAAGGCTACTGATGAGTCCTCGTGGTGGAGGACGAAAGCGCTCTAGCCTACCAACACACAATTACACACACACATACACATATATTTAGATGAGTTTTATCATTTGTTTTGCTAATCATTGTTAACGTAAAGTATTCTAGCTTTGTATCCCCTCTCTTGTGAAATATCTGGCCTTCCGCCTATATTCTCACTTGGAGTCCCTAGCCCCGAGGTCTGTCTTGTGAAACACTCGCAGATCTCCCCATTCTACCACTCCCTTGTTTACTTTAGCTTAATGGAAGCTCTTGTGCAATACTCGGCCTACCTGTCTTAACTTGGAGCGACGAATTTAAATTTTTCATACGATTTGACCATCGAATTTCCCGATTATCTGTTAGGTCGGGTAGTAGTAAGTAGTTGAGTTTTATTTTATTTTTATACCTTATATTATCTCTTTGAATTTAAATTATATTATTCTATCGCACACCTTAGTACACACCACACATTACACACCACACAATACACATACACAAGGCTACTGATGAGTCCTCGTGGTGGAGGACGAAAGCGCTCTAGCCTACCAACACACAATTACACACACACATACACATATATTTAGATGAGTTTTATCATTTGTTTTGCTAATCATTGTTAACGTAAAGTATTCTAGCTTTGTATCCCCTCTCTTGTGAAATATCTGGCCTTCCGCCTATATTCTCACTTGGAGTCCCTAGCCCCGAGGTCTGTCTTGTGAAACACTCGCAGATCTCCCCATTCTACCACTCCCTTGTTTACTTTAGCTTAATGGAAGCTCTTGTGCAATACTCGGCCTACCTGTCTTAACTTGGAGCGACGAATTTAAATTTTTCATACGATTTGACCATCGAATTTCCCGATTATCTGTTAGGTCGGGTAGTAGTAAGTAGTTGAGTTTTATTTTATTTTTTTACCTTATATTATCTCTTTGAATTTAAATTATATTATTCTATCGCACACCTTAGTACACACCACACATTACACACCACACAATACACATACACAAGGCTACTGATGAGTCCTCGTGGTGGAGGACGAAAGCGCTCTAGCCTACCAACACACAATTACACACACACATACACATATATTTAGATGAGTTTTATCATTTGTTTTGCTAATCATTCATTGTTAACGTAAAGTATTCTAGCTTTGTATCCCCTCTCTTGTGAAATATCTGGCCTTCCGCCTATATTCTCACTTGGAGTCCCTAGCCCCGAGGTCTGTCTTGTGAAACACTCGCAGATCTCCCCATTCCACCACTCCCTTGTTTACTTTAGCTTAATGGAGGCTCTTGTGCAATACTCGGCCTACCTGTCTTAACTTGGAGCGACGAATTTAAATTTTTCATACGATTTGACCATCGAATTTCCCGATTATCTGTTAGGTCGGGTAGTAGTAAGTAGTTGAGTTTTATTTTATTTTTATACCTTATATTATCTCTTTGAATTTAAATTATATTATTCTATCGCACACCTTAGTACACACCACACATTACACACCACACAATACACATACACAAGGCTACTGATGAGTCCTCGTGGTGGAGGACCAAAGCGCTCTAGCCTACCAACACACAATTACACACACACATACACATATATTTAGATGAGTTTTATCATTTGTTTTGCTAATCATTGTTAACGTAAAGTATTCTAGCTTTGTATCCCCTCTCTTGTGAAATATCTGGCCTTCCGCCTATATTCTCACTTGGAGTCCCTAGCCCCGAGGTCTGTCTTGTGAAACACTCGCAGATCTCCCCATTCCACCACTCCCTTGTTTACTTTAGCTTAATGGAGGCTCTTGTGCAATACTCGGCCTACCTGTCTTAACTTGGAGCGACGAATTTAAATTTTTCATACGATTTGACCATCGAATTTCCCGATTATCTGTTAGGTCGGGTAGTAGTAAGTAGTTGAGTTTTATTTTATTTTTATACCTTATATTATCTCTTTGAATTTAAATTATATTATTCTATCGCACACCTTAGTACACACCACACAATACACATACACAAGGCTACTGATGAGTCCTCGTGGTGGATGACGAAAGCGCTCTAGCCTACCAACACACAATTACACACACACATACACATATATTTAGATGAGTTTTATCATTTGTTTTGCTAATCATTGTTAACGTAAAATATTCTAGCTTTGTATCCCCTCTCTTGTGAAATATCTGGCCTTCCGCCTATATTCTCACTTGGAGTCCCTAGCCCCGAGGTCTGTCTTGTGAAACACTCCCAGATCTCCCCATTCCACCACTCCCTTGTTTACTTTAGCTTAATGGAGGCTCTTGTGCAATACTCGGCCTACCTGTCTTAACTTGGAGCGACGAATTTAAATTTTTCATACGATTTGACCATCGAATTTCCCGATTATCTGTTAGGTCGGGTAGTAGTAAGTAGTTGAGTTTTATTTTATTTTTATACCTTATATTATCTCTTTGAATTTAAATTATATTATTCTATCGCACACCTTAGTACACACCACACATTACACACCACACAATACACATACACAAGGCTACTGATGAGTCCTCGTGGTGGAGGACGAAAACGCTCTAGCCTACCAACACACAATTACACACACACATACACATATATTTAGATGAGTTTTATCATTTGTTTTGCTAATCATTGGTAACGTAAAGTATTCTAGCTTTGTATCCCCTCTCTTGTGAAATATCTGGCCTTCCGCCTATATTCTCACTTGGAGTCCCTAGCCCCGAGGTCTGTCTTGTGAAACACTCGCAGATCTCCCCATTCTACCACTCCCTTGTTTACTTTAGCTTAATGAAGCTCTTGTGCAATACTCGGCCTACCTGTCTTAACTTGGAGCGACGAATTTAAATTTTTCATACGATTTGACCATCGAATTTCCCGATTATCTGTTAGGTCGGGTAGTAGTAAGTAGTTGAGTTTTATTTTATTTTTATACCTTATATTATCTCTTTGAATTTAAATTATATTATTCTATCGCACACCTTAGTACACACCACACATTACATACCACACAATACACATACACAAGGCTACTGATGAGTCCTCGTGGTGGAGGACGAAAGCGCTCTAGCCTACCAACACACAATTACACACACACATACACATATATTTAGATGAGTTTTATCATTTGTTTTGCTAATCATTGTTAACGTAAAGTATTCTAGCTTTGTATCCCCTCTCTTGTGAAATATCTGGCCTTCCGCCTATATTCTCACTTGGAGTCCCTAGCCCCGAGGTCTGTCTTGTGAAACACTCGCAGATATCCCCATTCTACCACTTCCTTGTTTACTTTAGCTTAATGGAAGCTCTTGTGCAATACTCGGCCTACCTGTCTTAACTTGGAGCGACGAATTTAAATTTTTCATACGATTTGACCATCGAATTTCCCGATTATCTGTTAGGTCGGGTAGTAGTAAGTAGTTGAGTTTTATTTTATTTTTATACCTTATATTATCTCTTTGAATTTAAATTATATTATTCTATCGCACACCTTAGTACACACCACACATTACATACCACACAATACACATACACAAGGCTACTGATGAGTCCTCGTGGTGGAGGACGAAAGCGCTCTAGCCTACCAACACACAATTACACACACACATACACATATATTTAGATGAGTTTTATCATTTGTTTTGCTAATCATTGTTAACGTAAAGTATTCTAGCTTTGTATCCCCTCTCTTGTGAAATATCTGGCCTTCCGCCTATATTCTCACTTGGAGTCCCTAGCCCCGAGGTCTGTCTTGTGAAACACTCGCAGATCTCCCCATTCTACCACTCCCTTGTTTACTTTAGCTTAATGGAAGCTCTTGTGCAATACTCGGCCTACCTGTCTTAACTTGGAGCGACGAATTTAAATTTTTCATACGATTTGACCATCGAATTTCCCGATTATCTGTTAGGTCGGGTAGTAGTAAGTAGTTGAGTTTTATTTTATTTTTATACCTTATATTATCTCTTTGAATTTAAATTATATTATTCTATCGCACACCTTAGTACACACCACACATTACACACCACACAATACACATACACAAGGCTACTGATGAGTCCTCGTGGTGGAGGACGAAAGCGCTCTAGCCTACCAACACACAATTACACACACACATACACATATATTTAGATGAGTTTTATCATTTGTTTTGCTAATCATTGTTAACGTAAAGTATTCTAGCTTTGTATCCCCTCTCTTGTGAAATATCTGGCCTTCCGCCTATATTCTCACTTGGAGTCCCTAGCCCCGAGGTCTGTCTTGTGAAACACTCGCAGATCTCCCCATTCTACCACTCCCTTGTTTACTTTAGCTTAATGGAAGCTCTTGTGCAATACTCGGCCTACCTGTCTTAACTTGGAGCGACGAATTTAAATTTTTCATACGATTTGACCATCGAATTTCCCGATTATCTGTTAGGTCGGGTAGTAGTAAGTAGTTGAGTTTTATTTTATTTTTATACCTTATATTATCTCTTTGAATTTAAATTATATTATTCTATCGCACACCTTAGTACACACCACACATTACACACCACACAATACACATACACAAGGCTACTGATGAGTCCTCGTGGTGGAGGACGAAAGCGCTCTAGCCTACCAACACACAATTACACACACACATACACATATATTTAGATGAGTTTTATCATTTGTTTTGCTAATCATTGTTAACGTAAAGTATTCTAGCTTTGTATCCCCTCTCTTGTGAAATATCTGGCCTTCCGCCTATATTCTCACTTGGAGTCCCTAGCCCCGAGGTCTGTCTTGTGAAACACTCGCAGATCTCCCCATTCTACCACTCCCTTGTTTACTTTAGCTTAATGGAAGCTCTTGTGCAATACTCGGCCTACCTGTCTTAACTTGGAGCGACGAATTTAAATTTTTCATACGATTTGACCATCGAATTTCCCGATTATCTGTTAGGTCGGGTAGTAGTAAGTAGTTGAGTTTTATTTTATTTTTTTACCTTATATTATCTCTTTGAATTTAAATTATATTATTCTATCGCACACCTTAGTACACACCACACATTACACACCACACAATACACATACACAAGGCTACTGATGAGTCCTCGTGGTGGAGGACGAAAGCGCTCTAGCCTACCAACACACAATTACACACACACATACACATATATTTAGATGAGTTTTATCATTTGTTTTGCTAATCATTCATTGTTAACGTAAAGTATTCTAGCTTTGTATCCCCTCTCTTGTGAAATATCTGGCCTTCCGCCTATATTCTCACTTGGAGTCCCTAGCCCCGAGGTCTGTCTTGTGAAACACTCGCAGATCTCCCCATTCCACCACTCCCTTGTTTACTTTAGCTTAATGGAGGCTCTTGTGCAATACTCGGCCTACCTGTCTTAACTTGGAGCGACGAATTTAAATTTTTCATACGATTTGACCATCGAATTTCCCGATTATCTGTTAGGTCGGGTAGTAGTAAGTAGTTGAGTTTTATTTTATTTTTATACCTTATATTATCTCTTTGAATTTAAATTATATTATTCTATCGCACACCTTAGTACACACCACACAATACACATACACAAGGCTACTGATGAGTCCTCGTGGTGGATGACGAAAGCGCTCTAGCCTACCAACACACAATTACACACACACATACACATATATTTAGATGAGTTTTATCATTTGTTTTGCTAATCATTGTTAACGTAAAATATTCTAGCTTTGTATCCCCTCTCTTGTGAAATATCTGGCCTTCCGCCTATATTCTCACTTGGAGTCCCTAGCCCCGAGGTCTGTCTTGTGAAACACTCCCAGATCTCCCCATTCCACCACTCCCTTGTTTACTTTAGCTTAATGGAGGCTCTTGTGCAATACTCGGCCTACCTGTCTTAACTTGGAGCGACGAATTTAAATTTTTCATACGATTTGACCATCGAATTTCCCGATTATCTGTTAGGTCGGGTAGTAGTAAGTAGTTGAGTTTTATTTTATTTTTATACCTTATATTATCTCTTTGAATTTAAATTATATTATTCTATCGCACACCTTAGTACACACCACACATTACACACCACACAATACACATACACAAGGCTACTGATGAGTCCTCGTGGTGGAGGACGAAAACGCTCTAGCCTACCAACACACAATTACACACACACATACACATATATTTAGATGAGTTTTATCATTTGTTTTGCTAATCATTGGTAACGTAAAGTATTCTAGCTTTGTATCCCCTCTCTTGTGAAATATCTGGCCTTCCGCCTATATTCTCACTTGGAGTCCCTAGCCCCGAGGTCTGTCTTGTGAAACACTCGCAGATCTCCCCATTCTACCACTCCCTTGTTTACTTTAGCTTAATGAAGCTCTTGTGCAATACTCGGCCTACCTGTCTTAACTTGGAGCGACGAATTTAAATTTTTCATACGATTTGACCATCGAATTTCCCGATTATCTGTTAGGTCGGGTAGTAGTAAGTAGTTGAGTTTTATTTTATTTTTATACCTTATATTATCTCTTTGAATTTAAATTATATTATTCTATCGCACACCTTAGTACACACCACACATTACATACCACACAATACACATACACAAGGCTACTGATGAGTCCTCGTGGTGGAGGACGAAAGCGCTCTAGCCTACCAACACACAATTACACACACACATACACATATATTTAGATGAGTTTTATCATTTGTTTTGCTAATCATTGTTAACGTAAAGTATTCTAGCTTTGTATCCCCTCTCTTGTGAAATATCTGGCCTTCCGCCTATATTCTCACTTGGAGTCCCTAGCCCCGAGGTCTGTCTTGTGAAACACTCGCAGATATCCCCATTCTACCACTTCCTTGTTTACTTTAGCTTAATGGAAGCTCTTGTGCAATACTCGGCCTACCTGTCTTAACTTGGAGCGACGAATTTAAATTTTTCATACGATTTGACCATCGAATTTCCCGATTATCTGTTAGGTCGGGTAGTAGTAAGTAGTTGAGTTTTATTTTATTTTTATACCTTATATTATCTCTTTGAATTTAAATTATATTATTCTATCGCACACCTTAGTACACACCACACATTACATACCACACAATACACATACACAAGGCTACTGATGAGTCCTCGTGGTGGAGGACGAAAGCGCTCTAGCCTACCAACACACAATTACACACACACATACACATATATTTAGATGAGTTTTATCATTTGTTTTGCTAATCATTGTTAACGTAAAGTATTCTAGCTTTGTATCCCCTCTCTTGTGAAATATCTGGCCTTCCGCCTATATTCTCACTTGGAGTCCCTAGCCCCGAGGTCTGTCTTGTGAAACACTCGCAGATCTCCCCATTCTACCACTCCCTTGTTTACTTTAGCTTAATGGAAGCTCTTGTGCAATACTCGGCCTACCTGTCTTAACTTGGAGCGACGAATTTAAATTTTTCATACGATTTGACCATCGAATTTCCCGATTATCTGTTAGGTCGGGTAGTAGTAAGTAGTTGAGTTTTATTTTATTTTTATACCTTATATTATCTCTTTGAATTTAAATTATATTATTCTATCGCACACCTTAGTACACACCACACATTACACACCACACAATACACATACACAAGGCTACTGATGAGTCCTCGTGGTGGAGGACGAAAGCGCTCTAGCCTACCAACACACAATTACACACACACATACACATATATTTAGATGAGTTTTATCATTTGTTTTGCTAATCATTGTTAACGTAAAGTATTCTAGCTTTGTATCCCCTCTCTTGTGAAATATCTGGCCTTCCGCCTATATTCTCACTTGGAGTCCCTAGCCCCGAGGTCTGTCTTGTGAAACACTCGCAGATCTCCCCATTCTACCACTCCCTTGTTTACTTTAGCTTAATGGAAGCTCTTGTGCAATACTCGGCCTACCTGTCTTAACTTGGAGCGACGAATTTAAATTTTTCATACGATTTGACCATCGAATTTCCCGATTATCTGTTAGGTCGGGTAGTAGTAAGTAGTTGAGTTTTATTTTATTTTTATACCTTATATTATCTCTTTGAATTTAAATTATATTATTCTATCGCACACCTTAGTACACACCACACATTACACACCACACAATACACATACACAAGGCTACTGATGAGTCCTCGTGGTGGAGGACGAAAGCGCTCTAGCCTACCAACACACAATTACACACACACATACACATATATTTAGATGAGTTTTATCATTTGTTTTGCTAATCATTGTTAACGTAAAGTATTCTAGCTTTGTATCCCCTCTCTTGTGAAATATCTGGCCTTCCGCCTATATTCTCACTTGGAGTCCCTAGCCCCGAGGTCTGTCTTGTGAAACACTCGCAGATCTCCCCATTCTACCACTCCCTTGTTTACTTTAGCTTAATGGAAGCTCTTGTGCAATACTCGGCCTACCTGTCTTAACTTGGAGCGACGAATTTAAATTTTTCATACGATTTGACCATCGAATTTCCCGATTATCTGTTAGGTCGGGTAGTAGTAAGTAGTTGAGTTTTATTTTATTTTTTTACCTTATATTATCTCTTTGAATTTAAATTATATTATTCTATCGCACACCTTAGTACACACCACACATTACACACCACACAATACACATACACAAGGCTACTGATGAGTCCTCGTGGTGGAGGACGAAAGCGCTCTAGCCTACCAACACACAATTACACACACACATACACATATATTTAGATGAGTTTTATCATTTGTTTTGCTAATCATTCATTGTTAACGTAAAGTATTCTAGCTTTGTATCCCCTCTCTTGTGAAATATCTGGCCTTCCGCCTATATTCTCACTTGGAGTCCCTAGCCCCGAGGTCTGTCTTGTGAAACACTCGCAGATCTCCCCATTCCACCACTCCCTTGTTTACTTTAGCTTAATGGAGGCTCTTGTGCAATACTCGGCCTACCTGTCTTAACTTGGAGCGACGAATTTAAATTTTTCATACGATTTGACCATCGAATTTCCCGATTATCTGTTAGGTCGGGTAGTAGTAAGTAGTTGAGTTTTATTTTATTTTTATACCTTATATTATCTCTTTGAATTTAAATTATATTATTCTATCGCACACCTTAGTACACACCACACATTACACACCACACAATACACATACACAAGGCTACTGATGAGTCCTCGTGGTGGAGGACGAAAGCGCTCTAGCCTACCAACACACAATTACACACACACATACACATATATTTAGATGAGTTTTATCATTTGTTTTGCTTATCATTGTTAACGTAAAGTATTCTAGCTTTGTATCCCCTCTCTTGTGAAATATCTGGCCTTCCGCCTATATTCTCACTTGGAGTCCCTAGCCCCGAGGTCTGTCTTGTGAAACACTCGCAGATCTCCCCATTCCACCACTCCCTTGTTTACTTTAGCTTAATGGAGGCTCTTGTGCAATACTCGGCCTACCTGTCTTAACTTGGAGCGACGAATTTAAATTTTTCATACGATTTGACCATCGAATTTCCCGATTATCTGTTAGGTCGGGTAGTAGTAAGTAGTTGAGTTTTATTTTATTTTTATACCTTATATTATCTCTTTGAATTTAAATTATATTATTCTATCGCACACCTTAGTACACACCACACATTACACACCACACAATACACATACACAAGGCTACTGATGAGTCCTCGTGGTAAAGGACGAAAGCGCTCTAGCCTACCAACACACAATTACACACACACATACACATATATTTAGATGAGTTTTATCATTTGTTTTGCTAATCATTGTTAACGTGAAGTATTCTAGCTTTGTATCCCCTCTCTTGTGAAATATCTGGCCTTCCGCCTATATTCTCACTTGGAGTCCCTAGCCCCGAGGTCTGTCTTGTGAAACACTCGCAGATCTCCCCATTCCACCACTCCCTTGTTTACTTTAGCTTAATGGAGGCTCTTGTGCAATACTCGCCCTACCTGTCTTAACTTGGAGCGACGAATTTAAATTTTTCATACGATTTGACCATCGAATTTCCCGATTAACTGTTAGGTCGGGTAGTAGTAAGTAGTTGAGTTTTATTTTATTTTTATACCTTATATTATCTCTTTGAATTTAAATTATATTATTCTATCGCACACCTTAGTACACACCACACATTACACACCACACAATACACATACACAAGGCTACTGATGAGTCCTCGTGGTGGAGGACGAAAGCGCTCTAGCCTACCAACACACAATTACACACACACATACACATATATTTAGATGAGTTTTATCATTTGTTTTGCTAATCATTGTTAACGTAAAGTATTCTAGCTTTGTATCCCCTCTCTTGTGAAATATCTGGCCTTCCGCCTATATTCTCACTTGGAGTCCTTAGCCCCGAGGTCTGTCTTGTGAAACACTCGCAGATCTCCCCATTCCACCACTCCCTTGTTTACTTTAGCTTAATGGAGGCTCTTGTGCAATACTCGGCCTACCTGTCTTAACTTGGAGCGACGAATTTAAATTTTTCATACGATTTGACCATCGAATTTCCCGATTATCTGTTAGGTCGGGTAGTAGTAAGTAGTTGAGTTTTATTTTATTTTTATACCTTATATTATCTCTTTGAATTTAAATTATATTATTCTATCGCACACCTTAGTACACACCACACATTACACACCACACAATACACATACACAAGGCTACTGATGAGTCCTCGTGGTGGAGGACGAAAGCGCTCTAGCCTACCAACACACAATTACACACACACATACACATATATTTAGATGAGTTTTATCATTTGTTTTGCTAATCATTGTTAACGTAAAGTATTCTAGCTTTGTATCCCCTCTCTTGTGAAATATCTGGCCTTCCGCCTATATTCTCACTTGGAGTCCCTAGCCCCGAGGTCTGTCTTGTGAAACACTCGCAGATCTCCCCATTCCACCACTCCCTTGTTTACTTTAGCTTAATGGAGGCTCTTGTGCAATACTCGGCCTACCTGTCTTAACTTGGAGCGACGAATTTAAATTTTTCATACGATTTGACCATCGAATTTCCCGATTATCTGTTAGGTCGGGTAGTAGTAAGTAGTTGAGTTTTATTTTATTTTTATACCTTATATTATCTCTTTGAATTTAAATTATATTATTCTATCGCACACCTTAGTACACACCACACATTACACACCACACAATACACATACACAAGGCTACTGATGAGTCCTCGTGGTGGAGGACGAAAGCGCTCTAGCCTACCAACACACAATTACACACACACATACACATATATTTAGATGAGTTTTATCATTTGTTTTGCTAATCATTGTTAACGTAAAGTATTCTAGCTTTGTATCCCCTCTCTTGTGAAATATCTGGCCTTCCGCCTATATTCTCACTTGGAGTCCTTAGCCCCGAGGTCTGTCTTGTGAAACACTCGCAGATCTCCCCATTCCACCACTCCCTTGTTTACTTTAGCTTAATGGAGGCTCTTGTGCAATACTCGGCCTACCTGTCTTAACTTGGAGCGACGAATTTAAATTTTTCATACGATTTGACCATCGAATTTCCCGATTATCTGTTAGGTCGGGTAGTAGTAAGTAGTTGAGTTTTATTTTATTTTTATACCTTATATTATCTCTTTGAATTTAAATTATATTATTCTATCGCACACCTTAGTACACACCACACATTACACACCACACAATACACATACACAAGGCTACTGATGAGTCCTCGTGGTGGAGGACGAAAGCGCTCTAGCCTACCAACACACAATTACACACACACATACACATATATTTAGATGAGTTTTATCATTTGTTTTGCTAATCATTGTTAACGTAAAGTATTCTAGCTTTGTATCCCCTCTCTTGTGAAATATCTGGCCTTCCGCCTATATTCTCACTTGGAGTCCCTAGCCCCGAGGTCTGTCTTGTGAAACACTCGCAGATCTCCCCATTCTACCACTCCCTTGTTTACTTTAGCTTAATGGAAGCTCTTGTGCAATACTCGGCCTACCTGTCTTAACTTGGAGCGACGAATTTAAATTTTTCATACGATTTGACCATCGAATTTCCCGATTATCTGTTAGGTCGGGTAGTAGTAAGTAGTTGAGTTTTATTTTATTTTTATACCTTATATTATCTCTTTGAATTTAAATTATATTATTCTATCGCACACCTTAGTACACACCACACATTACACACCACACAATACACATACACAAGGCTACTGATGAGTCCTCGTGGTGGAGGACGAAAGCGCTCTAGCCTACCAACACACAATTACACACACACATACACATATATTTAGATGAGTTTTATCATTTGTTTTGCTAATCATTGTTAACGTAAAGTATTCTAGCTTTGTATCCCCTCTCTTGTGAAATATCTGGCCTTCCGCCTATATTCTCACTTGGAGTCCCTAGCCCCGAGGTCTGTCTTGTGAAACACTCGCAGATCTCCCCATTCTACCACTCCCTTGTTTACTTTAGCTTAATGGAAGCTCTTGTGCAATACTCGGCCTACCTGTCTTAACTTGGAGCGACGAATTTAAATTTTTCATACGATTTGACCATCGAATTTCCCGATTATCTGT
Source organism: Nephrocerus scutellatus (assembly GCA_947095585.1). NCBI lineage: Eukaryota > Metazoa > Arthropoda > Insecta > Diptera > Pipunculidae > Nephrocerus > Nephrocerus scutellatus. The sequence goes on along the minus strand of OX352761.1, from coordinate 56,694,005 downwards.
TAGGTCGGGTAGTAGTAAGTAGTTGAGTTTTATTTTATTTTTTTACCTTATATTATCTCTTTGAATTTAAATTATATTATTCTATCGCACACCTTAGTACACACCACACATTACACACCACACAATACACATACACAAGGCTACTGATGAGTCCTCGTGGTGGAGGACGAAAGCGCTCTAGCCTACCAACACACAATTACACACACACATACACATATATTTAGATGAGTTTTATCATTTGTTTTGCTAATCATTCATTGTTAACGTAAAGTATTCTAGCTTTGTATCCCCTCTCTTGTGAAATATCTGGCCTTCCGCCTATATTCTCACTTGGAGTCCCTAGCCCCGAGGTCTGTCTTGTGAAACACTCGCAGATCTCCCCATTCCACCACTCCCTTGTTTACTTTAGCTTAATGGAGGCTCTTGTGCAATACTCGGCCTACCTGTCTTAACTTGGAGCGACGAATTTAAATTTTTCATACGATTTGACCATCGAATTTCCCGATTATCTGTTAGGTCGGGTAGTAGTAAGTAGTTGAGTTTTATTTTATTTTTATACCTTATATTATCTCTTTGAATTTAAATTATATTATTCTATCGCACACCTTAGTACACACCACACATTACACACCACACAATACACATACACAAGGCTACTGATGAGTCCTCGTGGTGGAGGACGAAAGCGCTCTAGCCTACCAACACACAATTACACACACACATACACATATATTTAGATGAGTTTTATCATTTGTTTTGCTTATCATTGTTAACGTAAAGTATTCTAGCTTTGTATCCCCTCTCTTGTGAAATATCTGGCCTTCCGCCTATATTCTCACTTGGAGTCCCTAGCCCCGAGGTCTGTCTTGTGAAACACTCGCAGATCTCCCCATTCCACCACTCCCTTGTTTACTTTAGCTTAATGGAGGCTCTTGTGCAATACTCGGCCTACCTGTCTTAACTTGGAGCGACGAATTTAAATTTTTCATACGATTTGACCATCGAATTTCCCGATTATCTGTTAGGTCGGGTAGTAGTAAGTAGTTGAGTTTTATTTTATTTTTATACCTTATATTATCTCTTTGAATTTAAATTATATTATTCTATCGCACACCTTAGTACACACCACACATTACACACCACACAATACACATACACAAGGCTACTGATGAGTCCTCGTGGTAAAGGACGAAAGCGCTCTAGCCTACCAACACACAATTACACACACACATACACATATATTTAGATGAGTTTTATCATTTGTTTTGCTAATCATTGTTAACGTGAAGTATTCTAGCTTTGTATCCCCTCTCTTGTGAAATATCTGGCCTTCCGCCTATATTCTCACTTGGAGTCCCTAGCCCCGAGGTCTGTCTTGTGAAACACTCGCAGATCTCCCCATTCCACCACTCCCTTGTTTACTTTAGCTTAATGGAGGCTCTTGTGCAATACTCGCCCTACCTGTCTTAACTTGGAGCGACGAATTTAAATTTTTCATACGATTTGACCATCGAATTTCCCGATTAACTGTTAGGTCGGGTAGTAGTAAGTAGTTGAGTTTTATTTTATTTTTATACCTTATATTATCTCTTTGAATTTAAATTATATTATTCTATCGCACACCTTAGTACACACCACACATTACACACCACACAATACACATACACAAGGCTACTGATGAGTCCTCGTGGTGGAGGACGAAAGCGCTCTAGCCTACCAACACACAATTACACACACACATACACATATATTTAGATGAGTTTTATCATTTGTTTTGCTAATCATTGTTAACGTAAAGTATTCTAGCTTTGTATCCCCTCTCTTGTGAAATATCTGGCCTTCCGCCTATATTCTCACTTGGAGTCCTTAGCCCCGAGGTCTGTCTTGTGAAACACTCGCAGATCTCCCCATTCCACCACTCCCTTGTTTACTTTAGCTTAATGGAGGCTCTTGTGCAATACTCGGCCTACCTGTCTTAACTTGGAGCGACGAATTTAAATTTTTCATACGATTTGACCATCGAATTTCCCGATTATCTGTTAGGTCGGGTAGTAGTAAGTAGTTGAGTTTTATTTTATTTTTATACCTTATATTATCTCTTTGAATTTAAATTATATTATTCTATCGCACACCTTAGTACACACCACACATTACACACCACACAATACACATACACAAGGCTACTGATGAGTCCTCGTGGTGGAGGACGAAAGCGCTCTAGCCTACCAACACACAATTACACACACACATACACATATATTTAGATGAGTTTTATCATTTGTTTTGCTAATCATTGTTAACGTAAAGTATTCTAGCTTTGTATCCCCTCTCTTGTGAAATATCTGGCCTTCCGCCTATATTCTCACTTGGAGTCCCTAGCCCCGAGGTCTGTCTTGTGAAACACTCGCAGATCTCCCCATTCCACCACTCCCTTGTTTACTTTAGCTTAATGGAGGCTCTTGTGCAATACTCGGCCTACCTGTCTTAACTTGGAGCGACGAATTTAAATTTTTCATACGATTTGACCATCGAATTTCCCGATTATCTGTTAGGTCGGGTAGTAGTAAGTAGTTGAGTTTTATTTTATTTTTATACCTTATATTATCTCTTTGAATTTAAATTATATTATTCTATCGCACACCTTAGTACACACCACACATTACACACCACACAATACACATACACAAGGCTACTGATGAGTCCTCGTGGTGGAGGACGAAAGCGCTCTAGCCTACCAACACACAATTACACACACACATACACATATATTTAGATGAGTTTTATCATTTGTTTTGCTAATCATTGTTAACGTAAAGTATTCTAGCTTTGTATCCCCTGTCTTGTGAAATATCTGGCCTTCCGCCTATATTCTCACTTGGAGTCCCTAGCCCCGAGGTCTGTCTTGTGAAACACTCGCAGATCTCCCCATTCCACCACTCCCTTGTTTACTTTAGCTTAATGGAGGCTCTTGTGCAATACTCGGCCTACCTGTCTTAACTTGGAGCGACGAATTTAAATTTTTCATACGATTTGACCATCGAATTTCCCGATTATATGTTAGGTCGGGTAGTAGTAAGTAGTTGAGTTTTATTTTATTTTTATACCTTATATTATCTCTTTGAATTTAAATTATCTCTTTGAATTTAAATTATCTCTTTGAATTTAAATTATATTATTCTATCGCACACCTTAGTACACACCACACATTACACACCACACAATACACATACACAAGGCTACTGATGAGTCCTCGTGGTGGAGGACGAAAGCGCTCTAGCCGACCAACACACAATTACACACACACATACACATATATTTAGATGAGTTTTATCATTTGTTTTGCTAATCATTGTTAACGTAAAGTATTCTAGCTTTGTATCCCCTCTCTTGTGAAGTATCTGGCCTTCCGCCTATATTCTCACTTGGAGTCCCTAGCCCCGAGGTCTGTCTTGTGAAACACTCGCAGATCTCCCCATTCCACCACTCCCTTGTTTACTTTAGCTTAATGGAGGCTCTTGTGCAATACTCGGCCTACCTGTCTTAACTTGGAGCGACGAATTTAAATTTTTCATACGATTTGACCATCGAATTTCCCGATTATCTGTTAGGTCGGGTAGTAGTAAGTAGTTGAGTTTTATTTTATTTTTATACCTTATATTATCTCTTTGAATTTAAATTATATTATTCTATCGCACACCTTAGTACACACCACACATTACACACCACACAATACACATACACAAGGCTACTGATGAGTCCTCGTGGTGGAGGACGAAAGCGCTCTAGCCTACCAACACACAATTACACACACACATACACATATATTTAGATGAGTTTTATCATTTGTTTTGCTAATCATTGTTAACGTAAAGTATTCTAGCTTTGTATCCCCTCTCTTGTGAAATATCTGGCCTTCCGCCTATATTCTCACTTGGAGTCCCTAGCCCCGAGGTCTGTCTTGTGAAACACTCGCAGATCTCCCCATTCCACCACTCCCTTGTTTACTTTAGCTTAATGGAGGCTCTTGTGCAATACTCGGCCTACCTGTCTTAACTTGGAGCGACGAATTTAAATTTTTCATACGATTTGACCATCGAATTTCCCGATTATCTGTTAGGTCGGGTAGTAGTAAGTAGTTGAGTTTTATTTTATTTTTATACCTTATATTATCTCTTTGAATTTAAATTATATTATTCTATCGCACACCTTAGTACACACCACACATTACACACCACACAATACACATACACAAGGCTACTGATGAGTCCTCGTGGTGGAGGACGAAAGCGCTCTAGCCTACCAACACACAATTACACACACACATACACATATATTTAGATGAGTTTTATCCTTTGTTTTGCTAACGTAAAGTATTCTAGCTTTGTATCCCCTCTCTTGTGAAATATCTGGCCTTCCGCCTATATTCTCACTTGGAGTCCCTAGCCCCGAGGTCTGTCTTGTGAAACACTCGCAGATCTCCCCATTCCACCACTCTCTTGTTTACTTTAGCTTAATGGAGGCTCTTGTGCAATACTCGGCCTACCTGTCTTAACTTGGAGCGACGAATTTAAATTTTTCATACGATTTGACCATCGAATTTCCCGATTATCTGTTAGGTCGGGTAGTAGTAAGTAGTTGAGTTTTATTTTATTTTTATACCTTATATTATCTCTTTGAATTTAAATTATATTATTCTATCGCACACCTTAGTACACACCACACATTACACACCACACAATACACACACAAGGCTACTGATGAGTCCTCGTGGTGGAGGACGAAAGCGCTCTAGCCTACCAACACACAATTACACACACACATACACATATATTTAGATGAGTTTTATCATTTGTTTTGCTAATCATTGAAATATCTGGCCTTCCGCCTATATTCTCACTTGGAGTCCCTAGCCCCGAGGTCTGTCTTGTGAAACACTCGCAGATCTCCCCATTCCACCACTCCCTTGTTTACTTTAGCTTAATGGAGGCTCTTGTGCAATACTCGGCCTACCTGTCTTAACTTGGAGCGACGAATTTAAATTTTTCATACGATTTGACCATCGAATTTCCCGATTATCTGTTAGGTCGGGTAGTAGTAAGTAGTTGAGTTTTATTTTATTTTTATACCTTATATTATCTCTTTGAATTTAAATTATATTATTCTATCGCACACCTTAGTACACACCACACATTACACACCACACAATACACATACACAAGGCTACTGATGAGTCCTCGTGGTGGAGGACGAAAGCGCTCTAGCCTACCAACACACAATTACACACACACATACACATATATTTAGATGAGTTTTATCATTTGCTTTGCTAATCATTGTTAACGTAAAGTATTCTAGCTTTGTATCCCCTCTCTTGTGAAATATCTGGCCTTCCGCCTATATTCTCACTTGGAGTCCCTAGCCCCGAGGTCTGTCTTGTGAAACACTCGCAGATCTCCCCATTCCACCACTCCCTTGTTTACTTTAGCTTAATGGAGGCTCTTGTGCAATACTCGGCCTACCTGTCTTAACTTGGAGCGACGAATTTAAATTTTTCATACGATTTGACCATCGAATTTCCCGATTATCTGTTAGGTCGGGTAGTAGTAAGTAGTTGAGTTTTATTTTATTTTTATACCTTATATTATCTCTTTGAATTTAAATTATATTATTCTATAGCACACCTTAGTACACACCACACATTACACACCACCCAATACACATACACAAGGCTACTGATGAGTCCTCGTGGTGGAGGACGAAAGCGTTCTAGCCTACCAACACACAATTACACACACACATACACATATATTTAGATGAGTTTTATCATTTGTTTTGCTAATCATTGTTAACGTAAAGTATTCTAGCTTTGTATCCCCTCTCTTGTGAAATATCTGGCCTTCCGCCTATATTCTCACTTGGAGTCCCTAGCCCCGAGGTCTGTCTTGTGAAATACTCGCAGATCTCCCCATTCCACCACTCCCTTGTTTACTTTAGCTTAATGGAGGCTCTTGTGCAATACTCGGCCTACCTGTCTTAACTTGGAGCGACGAATTTAAATTTTTCATACGATTTGACCATCGAATTTCCCGATTATCTGTTAGGTCGGGTAGTAGTAAGTAGTTGAGTTTTATTTTATTTTTATACCTTATATTATCTCTTTGAATTTAAATTATATTATTCTATCGCACACCTTAGTACACACCACACATTACACACCACACAATACACATACACAAGGCTACTGATGAGTCCTCGTGGTGGAGGACGAAAGCGCTCTAGCCTACCAACACACAATTACACACACACATACACATATATTTAGATGAGTTTTATCATTTGTTTTGCTAATCATTGTTAACGTAAAGTATTCTAGCTTTGTATTCCCTCTCTTGTGAAATATCTGGCCTTCCGCCTATATTCTCACTTGGAGTCCCTAGCCCCGAGGTCTGTCTTGTGAAACACTCGCAGATCTCCCCATTCCACCACTCCCTTGTTTACTTTAGCTTAATGGAGGCTCTTGTGCAATACTCGGCCTACCTGTCTTAACTTGGAGCGACGAATTTAAATTTTTCATACGATTTGACCATCGAATTTCCCGATTATCTGTTAGGTCGGGTAGTAGTAAGTAGTTGAGTTTTATTTTATTTTTATACCTTATATTATCTCTTTGAATTTAAATTATATTATTCTATCGCACACCTTAGTACACACCACACATTACACACCACACAATACACATACACAAGGCTACTGATGAGTCCTCGTGGTGGAGGACGAAAGCGCTCTAGCCTACCAACACATAATTACACACACACATACACATATATTTAGATTAGTTTTATCATTTGTTTTGCTAATCATTGTTAACGTAAAGTATTCTAGCTTTGTATCCCTTCTCTTGTGAAATATCTGGCCTTCCGCCTATATTCTCACTTGGAGTCCCTAGCCCCGAGGTCTGTCTTGTGAAACACTCGCAGATCTCCCCATTCCACCACTCCCTTGTTTACTTTAGCTTAATGGAGGCTCTTGTGCAATACTCGGCCTACCTGTCTTAACTTGGAGCGACGAATTTAAATTTTTCATACGATTTGACCATCGAATTTCCCGATCATCTGTTAGGTCGGGTAGTAGTAAGTAGTTGAGTTTTATTTTATTTTTATACCTTATATTATCTCTTTGAATTTAAATTATATTATTCTATCGCACACCTTAGTACACACCACACATTACACACCACACAATACACATACACAAGGCTACTGATGAGTCCTCGTGGTGGAGGACGAAAGCGCTCTAGCCTACCAACACACAATTACACACACACATATACATATATTTAGATGAGTTTTATCATTTGTTTTGCTAATCATTGTTAACGTAAAGTATTCTAGCTTTGTATCCCCTCTCTTGTGAAATATCTGGCCTTCCGCCTATATTCTCACTTGGAGTCCCTAGCCCCGAGGTCTGTCTTGTGAAACACTCGCAGATCTCCCCATTCCACCACTCCCTTGTTTACTTTAGCTTAATGGAGGCTCTTGTGCAATACTCGGCCTACCTGTCTTAACTTGGAGCGACGAATATAAATTTTTCATACGATTTGACCATCGAATTTCCCGATTATCTGTTAGGTTGGGTAGTAGTAAGTAGTTGAGTTTTATTTTATTTTTATACCTTATATTATCTCTTTGAATTTAAATTATATTATTCTATCGCACACCTTAGTACACACCACACATTACACACCACACAATACACATACACAAGGCTACTGATGAGTCCTCGTGGTGGAGGACGAAAGCGCTCTAGCCTACCAACGCACAATTACACACACACATACACATATATTTAGATGAGTTTTATCATTTGTTTTGCTAATCATTGTTAACGTAAAGTATTCTAGCTTTGTATCCCCTCTCTTGTGAAATATCTGGCCTTCCGCCTATATTCTCACTTGGAGTCCCTAGCCCCGAGGTCTGTCTTGTGAAACACTCGCAGATCTCCCCATTCCACCACTCCCTTGTTTACTTTAGCTTAATGGAGGCTCTTGTGCAATACTCGGCCTACCTGTCTTAACTTGGAGCGACGAATTTAAATGTTTCATACGATTTGACCATCGAATTTCCCGATTATCTGTTAGGTCGGGTAGTAGTAAGTAGTTGAGTTTTATTTTATTTTTATACCTTATATTATCTCTTTGAATTTAAAATATATTATTCTATCGCACACCTTAGTACACACCACACATTACACACCACACAATACACATACACAAGGCTACTGATGAGTCCTCGTGGTGGAGGACGAAAGCGCTCTAGCCTACCAACACACAATTACACACACACATACACATATATTTAGATGAGTTTTATCATTTGTTTTGCTAATCATTGTTAACGTAAAGTATTCTAGCTTTGTATCCCCTCTCTTGTGAAATATCTGGCCTTCCGCCTATATTCTCACTTGGAGTCCCTAGCCCCGAGGTCTGTCTTGTGAAACACTCGCAGATCTCCCCATTCCACCACTCCCTTGTTTACTTTAGCTTAATGGAGGCTCTTGTGCAATACTCGGCCTACCTGTCTTAACTTGGAGCGACGAATTTAAATGTTTCATACGATTTGACCATCGAATTTCCCGATTATCTGTTAGGTCGGGTAGTAGTAAGTAGTTGAGTTTTATTTTATTTTTATACCTTATATTATCTCTTTGAATTTAAAATATATTATTCTATCGCACACCTTAGTACACACCACACATTACACACCACACAATACACATACACAAGGCTACTGATGAGTCCTCGTGGTGGAGGACGAAAGCGCTCTAGCCTACCAACACACAATTACACACACACATACACATATATTTAGATGAGTTTTATCATTTGTTTTGCTAATCATTGTTAACGTAAAGTATTCTAGCTTTGTATCCCCTCTCTTGTGAAATATCTGGCCTTCCGCCTATATTCTCACTTGGAGTCCCTAGCCCCGAGGTCTGTCTTGTGAAACACTCGCAGATCTCCCCATTCCACCACTCCCTTGTTTACTTTAGCTTAATGGAGGCTCTTGTGCAATACTCGGCCTACCTGTCTTAACTTGGAGCGACGAATTTAAATTTTTCATACGATTTGACCATCGAATTTCCCGATTATCTGTTAGGTCGGGTAGTAGTAAGTAGTTGAGTTTTATTTTATTTTTATTCCTTATATTATCTCTTTGAATTTAAATTATATTATTCTATCGCACACCTTAGTACACACCACACATTACACACCACACAATACACATACACAAGGCTACTGATGAGTCCTCGTGGTGGAGGACGAAAGCGCTCTAGCCTACCAACACACAATTACACACACACATACACATATATTTAGATGAGTTTTATCATTTGTTTTGGTAATCATTGTTAACGTAAAGTATTCTAGCTTTGTATCCCCTCTCTTGTGAAATATCTGGCCTTCCGCCTATATTCTCACTTGGAGTCCCTAGCCCCGAGGTCTGTCTTGTGAAACACTCGCAGATCTCCCCATTCCACCACTCCCTTGTTTACTTTAGCTTAATGGAGGCTCTTGTGCAATACTCGGCCTACCTGTCTTAACTTAGAGCGACGAATTTAAATTTTTCATACGATTTGACCATCGAATTTCCCGATTATCTGTTTGGTCGGGTAGTAGTAAGTAGTTGAGTTTTATTTTATTTTTATACCTTATATTATCTCTTTGAATTTAAATTATATTATTCTATCGCACACCTTAGTACACACCACACATTACACACCACACAATACACATACACAAGGCTACTGATGAGTCCTCGTGGTGGAGGACGAAAGCGCTCTAGCCTACCAACACACAATTACACACACACATACACATATATTTAGATGAGTTTTATCATTTGTTTTGCTAATCATTGTTAACGTAAAGTATTCTAGCTTTGTATCCCCTCTCTTGTGAAATATCTGGCCTTCCGCCTATATTCTCACTTGGAGTCCCTAGCCCCGAGGTCTGTCTTGTGAAACACTCGCAGATCTCCCCATTCCACCACTCCCTTGTTTACTTTAGCTTAATGGAGGCTCTTGTGCAATACTCGGCCTACCTGCCTTAACTTGGAGCGACGAATTTAAATTTTTCATACGATTTGACCACCGAATTTCCCGATTATCTGTTAGGTCGGGTAGTAGTAAGTAGTTGAGTTTTATTTTATTTTTATACCTTATATTATCTCTTTGAATTTAAATTATATTATTCTATCGCACACCTTAGTACACACCACACATTACACACCACACAATACACATACACAAGGCTACTGATGAGTCCTCGTGGTGGAGGACGAAAGCGCTCTAGCCTACCAACACACAATTACACACACACATACACATATATTTAGATGAGTTTTATCATTTGTTTTGCTAATCATTGTTAACGTAAAGTATTCTAGCTTTGTATCCCCTCTCTTGTGAAATATCTGGCCTTCCGCCTATATTCTCACTTGGAGTCCCTAGCCCCGAGGTCTGTCTTGTGAAACACTCGCAGATCTCCCCATTCCACCACTCCCTTGTTTACTTTAGCTTAATGGAGGCTCTTGTGCAATACTCGGCCTACCTGTCTTAACTTGGAGCGACGAATTTAAATTTTTCATACGATTTGACCATCGAATTTCCCGATTATCTGTTAGGTCGGGTAGTAGTAAGTAGTTGAGTTTTATTTTATTTTTATACCTTTTATTATCTCTTTGAATTTAAATTATATTATTCTATCGCACACCTTAGTACACACCACACATTACACACCACACAATACACATACACAAGGCTACTTATGAGTCCTCGTGGTGGAGGACGAAAGCGCTCTAGCCTACCAACACACAATTACACACACACTTACACATATATTTAGATGAGTTTTATCATTTGTTTTGCTAATCATTGTTAACGTAAAGTATTCTAGCTTTGTATCCCCTCTCTTGTGAAATATCTGGCCTTCCGCCTATATTCTCACTTGGAGTCCCTAGCCCCGAGGTCTGTCTTGTGAAACACTCGCAGATCTCCCCATTCCACCACTCCCTTGTTTACTTTAGCTTAATGGAGGCTCTTGTGCAATACTCGGCCTACCTGTCTTAACTTGGAGCGACGAATTTAAATTTTTCATACGATTTGACCATCGAATTTCCCGATTATCTGTTAGGTCGGGTAGTAGTAAGTAGTTGAGTTTCATTTTATTTTTATTCCTTATATTATCTCTTTGAATTTAAATTATATTATTCTATCGCACACCTTAGTACACACCACACATTACACACCACACAATACACATACACAAGGCTACTGATGAGTCCTCGTGGTGGAGGGCGAAAGCGCTCTAGCCTACCAACACACAATTACACACACACATACACATATATTTAGATGAGTTTTATCATTTGTTTTGCTAATCATTGTTAACGTAAAGTATTCTAGCTTTGTATCCCCTCTCTTGTGAAATATCTGGCCTTCCGCCTATATTCTCACTTGAAGTCCCTAGCCCCGAGTTCTGTCTTGTGAAACACTCGCAGATCTCCCCATTCCACCACTCCCTTGTTTACTTCGATTTGACCATCGAATTTCCCGATTATCTGTAAGGTCGGGTAGTAGTAAGTAGTTGAGTTTTATTTTATTTTTATACCTTATATTATCTCTTTGAATTTAAATTATATTATTCTATCGCACACCTTAGTACACACCACACATTACACACCACACAATACACATACACAAGGCTACTGATGAGTCCTCGTGGGGGAGGACGAAAGCGCTCTAGCCTACCAACACACAATAACACACACACATACACATATATTTAGATGAGTTTTATCATTTGTTTTGCTAATCATTGTTAACGTAAAGTATTCTAGCTTTGTATCCCCTCTCTTGTGAAATATCTGGCCTTCCGCCTATATTCTCACTTGGAGTCCCTAGCCCCGAGGTCTGTCTTGTGAAACACTCGCAGATCTCCCCATTCCACCACTCCCTTGTTTACTTTAGCTTAATGGAGGCTCTTGTGCAATACTCGGCCTACCTGCCTTAACTTGGAGCGACGAATTTAAAATTTTCATACGATTTGACCATCGAATTTCCCGATTATCTGTTAGGTCGGGTAGTAGTAAGTAGTTGAGTTTTATTTTATACCTTATATTATCTCTTTGAATTTAAATTTATTATTCTATAGCACACCTTAGTACACACCACACATTACACACCACACAATACACATACACAAGGCTACTGATGAGTCCTCGTGGTGGAGGACGAAAGCGCTCTAGCCTACCAACACACAATTACACACACACTTACACATATATTTAGATGAGTTTTATCATTTGTTTTGCTAATCATTGTTAACGTAAAGTATTCTAGCTTTGTATCCCCTCTCTTGTGAAATATCTGGCCTTCCGCCTATATTCTCACTTGGAGTCCCTAGCCCCGAGGTCTGTCTTGTGAAACACTCGCAGATCTCCCCATTCCACCACTCCCTTGTTTACTTTAGCTTAATGGAGGCTCTTGTGCAATACTCGGCCTACCTGTCTTAACTAGGAGCGACGAATTTAAATTTTTCATACGATTTGACCATCGAATTTCCCGATTATCTGTTAGGTCGGGTAGTAGTAAGTAGTTGAGTTTCATTTTATTTTTATTCCTTATATTATCTCTTTGAATTTAAATTATATTATTCTATCGCACACCTTAGTACACACCACACATTACACACCACACAATACACATACACAAGGCTACTGATGAGTCCTCGTGGTGGAGGACGAAAGCGCTCTAGCCTACCAACACACAATTACACACACACATACACATATATTTAGATGAGTTTTATCATTTGTTTTGCTAATCATTGTTAACGTAAAGTATTCTAGCTTTGTATCCCCTCTCTTGTGAAATATCTGGCCTTCCGCCTATATTCTCACTTGAAGTCCCTAGCCCCGAGGTCTGTCTTGTGAAACACTCGCAGATCTCCCCATTCCACCACTCCCTTGTTTACTTTAGCTTAATGGGGGCTCTTGTGCAATACTCGGCCTACCTGTCTTAGCTTGGAGCGACGAATTTAAATTTTTCATACGATTTGACCATCGAATTTCCCGATTATCTGTAAGGTCGGGTAGTAGTAAGTAGTTGAGTTTTATTTTATTTTTATACCTTATATTATCTCTTTGAATTTAAATTATATTATTCTATCGCACACCTTAGTACACACCACACATTACACACCACACAATACACATACACAAGGCTACTGATGAGTCCTCGTGGGGGAGGACGAAAGCGCTCTAGCCTACCAACACACAATAACACACACACATACACATATATTTAGATGAGTTTTATCATTTGTTTTGCTAATCATTGTTAACGTAAAGTATTCTAGCTTTGTATCCCCTCTCTTGTGAAATATCTGGCCTTCCGCCTATATTCTCACTTGGAGTCCCTAGCCCCGAGGTCTGTCTTGTGAAACAATCGCAGATCTCCCCATTCCACCACTCCCTTGTTTACTTTAGCTTAATGGAGGCTCTTGTGCAATACTCGGCCTACCTGCCTTAACTTGGAGCGACGAATTTAAAATTTTCATACGATTTGACCATCGAATTTCCCGATTATCTGTTAGGTCGGGTAGTAGTAAGTAGTTGAGTTTTATTTTATACCTTATATTATCTCTTTGAATTTAAATTTATTATTCTATAGCACACCTTAGTACACACCACACATTACACACCACACAATACACATACACAAGGCTACTGATGAGTCCTCGTGGTGGAGGACGAAAGCGCTCTAGCCTACCAACACACAATTACACACACACATACACATATATTTAGATGAGTTTTATCATTTGTTTTGCTAATCATTGTTAACGTAAAGTATTCTAGCTTTGTATCCCCTCTCTTGTGAAATATCTGGCCTTCCGCCTATATTCTTACTTGGAGTCCCTAGCCCCGAGGTCTGTCTTGTGAAACACTCGCAGATCTCCCCATTCCACCACTCCCTTGTTTATTTTAGCTTAATGGAGGCTCTTGTGCAATACTCGGCCTACCTGTCTTAACTTGGAGCGACGAATTTAAATTTTTCATACGATTTGACCATCGAATTTCCCGATTATCTGTTAGGTCGGGTAGTAGTAAGTAGTTGAGTTTTATTTTATTTTTATACCTTATATTATCTCTTTGAATTTAAATTATATTATTCTATCGCACACCTTAGTACACACCACACATTACACACCACACAATACACATATACAAGGCTACTGATGAGTCCTCGTGGTGGAGGACGAAAGCGCTCTAGCCTACCAACACACAATTACACACACACATACACATATATTTAGATGAGTTTTATCATTTGTTTTGCTAATCATTGTTAACGTAAAGTATTCTAGCTTTGTATCCCCTCTCTTGTGAAATATCTGGCCTTCCGCCTATATTCTCACTTGGAGTCCCTAGCCCCGAGGTCTGTCTTGTGAAACACTCGCAGATCTCCCCATTCCACCACTCCCTTGTTTACTTTAGCTTAATGGAGGCTCTTGTGCAATACTCGGCCTACCTGTCTTAACTTGGAGCGACGAATTTAAATTTTTCATACGATTTGACCATCGAATTTCCCGATTATCTGTTAGGTCGGGTAGTAGTAAGTAGTTGAGTTTTATTTTATTTTTATACCTTATATTATCTCTTTGAATTTAAATTATATTATTCTATCGCACACCTTAGTACACACCACACATTACACACCACACAATACACATACACAAGGCTACTGATGAGTCCTCGTGGTGGAGGACGAAAGCGCTCTAGCCTACCAACACACAATTACACACACACATACACATATATTTAGATGAGTTTTATCATTTGTTTTGCTAATCATTGTTAACGTAAAGTATTCTAGCTTTGTATCCCCTCTCTTGTGAAATATCTGGCCTTCCGCCTATATTCTCACTTGGAGTCCCTAGCCCCGAGGTCTGTCTTGTGAAACACTCGCAGATCTCCCCATTCCACCACTCCCTTGTTTACTTTAGCTTAATGGAGGCTCTTGTGCAATACTCGGCCTACCTGTCTTAACTTGGAGCGACGAATTTAAATTTTTCATACGATTTGACCATCGAATTTCCCGATTATCTGTTAGGTCGGGTAGTAGTAAGTAGTTGAGTTTTATTTTATTTTTATACCTTATATTATCTCTTTGAATTTAAATTATATTATTCTATCGCACACCTTAGTACACACCACACATTACACACCACACAATACACATACACAAGGCTACTGATGAGTCCTCGTGGTGGAGGACGAAAGCGCTCTAGCCTACCAACACATAATTACACACACACATACACATATATTTAGATGAGTTTTATCATTTGTTTTGCTAATCATTGTTAACGTAAAGTATTCTAGCTTTGTATCCCTTCTCTTGTGAAATATCTGGCCTTCCGCCTATATTCTCACTTGGAGTCCCTAGCCCCGAGGTCTGTCTTGTGAAACACTCGCAGATCTCCCCATTCCACCACTCCCTTGTTTACTTTAGCTTAATGGAGGCTCTTGTGCAATACTCGGCCTACCTGTCTTAACTTGGAGCGACGAATTTAAATTTTTCATACGATTTGACCATCGAATTTCCCGATTATCTGTTAGGTGGGGTAGTAGTAAGTAGTTGAGTTTTATTTTATTTTTATACCTTATATTATCTCTTTGAATTTAAATTATATTATTCTATCGCACACCTTAGTACCCACCACACATTACACACCACACAATACACATACACAAGGCTACTGATGAGTCCTCGTGGTGGAGGACGAAAGCGCTCTAGCCTACCAACACACAATTACACACACACATATACATATATTTAGATGAGTTTTATCATTTGTTTTGCTAATCATTGTTAACGTAAAGTATTCTAGCTTTGTATCCCCTCTCTTGTGAAATATCTGGCCTTCCGCCTATATTCTCACTTGGAGTCCCTAGCCCCGAGGTCTGTCTTGTGAAACACTCGCAGATCTCCCCATTCCACCACTCCCTTGTTTACTTTAGCTTAATGGAGGCTCTTGTGCAATACTCGGCCTACCTGTCTTAACTTGGAGCGACGAATTTAAATTTTTCATACGATTTGACCATCGAATTTCCCGATTATCTGTTAGGTCGGGTAGTAGTAAGTAGTTGAGTTTTATTTTATTTTTATACCTTATATTATCTCTTTGAATTTAAATTATATTATTCTATCGCACACCTTAGTACACACCACACATTACACACCACACAATACACATACACAAGGCTACTGATGAGTCCTCGTGGGGGAGGACGAAAGCGCTCTAGCCTACCAACACACAATAACACACACACATACACATATATTTAGATGAGTTTTATCATTTGTTTTGCTAATCATTGTTAACGTAAAGTATTCTAGCTTTGTATCCCCTCTCTTGTGAAATATCTGGCCTTCCGCCTATATTCTCACTTGGAGTCCCTAGCCCCGAGGTCTGTCTTGTGAAACACTCGCAGATCTCCCCATTCCACCACTCCCTTGTTTACTTTAGCTTAATGGAGGCTCTTGTGCAATACTCGGCCTACCTGTCTTAACTTGGAGCGACGAATTTAAATTTTTCATACGATTTGACCATCGAATTTCCCGATTATCTGTTAGGTCGGGTAGTAGTAAGTAGTTGAGTTTTATTTTATTTTTATACCTTATATTATCTCTTTGAATTTAAATTATATTATTCTATCGCACACCTTAGTACACACCACACATTACACACCACACAATACACATACACAAGGCTACTGATGAGTCCTCGTGGTGGAGGACGAAAGCGCTCTAGCCTACCAACACATAATTACACACACACATACACATATATTTAGATGAGTTTTATCATTTGTTTTGCTAATCATTGTTAACGTAAAGTATTCTAGCTTTCTATCCCTTCTCTTGTGAAATATCTGGCCTTCCGCCTATATTCTCACTTGGAGTCCCTAGCCCCGAGGTCTGTCTTGTGAAACACTCGCAGATCTCCCCATTCCACCACTCCCTTGTTTACTTTAGCTTAATGGAGGCTCTTGTGCAATACTCGGCCTACCTGTCTTAACTTGGAGCGACGAATTTAAATTTTTCATACGATTTGACCATCGAATTTCCCGATTATCTGTTAGGTGGGGTAGTAGTAAGTAGTTGAGTTTTATTTTATTTTTATACCTTATATTATCTCTTTGAATTTAAATTATATTATTCTATCGCACACCTTAGTACACACCACACATTACACACCACACAATACACATACACAAGGCTACTGATGAGTCCTCGTGGTGGAGGACGAAAGCGCTCTAGCCTACCAACACACAATTACACACACACATATACATATATTTAGATGAGTTTTATCATTTGTTTTGCTAATCATTGTTAACGTAAAGTATTCTAGCTTTGTATCCCCTCTCTTGTGAAATATCTGGCCTTCCGCCTATATTCTCACTTGGAGTCCCTAGCCCCGAGGTCTGTCTTGTGAAACACTCGCAGATCTCCCCATTCCACCACTCCCTTGTTTACTTTAGCTTAATGGAGGCTCTTGTGCAATACTCGGCCTACCTGTCTTAACTTGGAGCGACGAATTTAAATTTTTCATACGATTTGACCATCGAATTTCCCGATTATCTGTTAGGTCGGGTAGTAGTAAGTAGTTGAGTTTTATTTTATTTTTATACCTTATATTATCTCTTTGAATTTAAATTATATTATTCTATCGCACACCTTAGTACACACCACACATTACACACCACACAATACACATACACAAGGCTACTGATGAGTCCTCGTGGGGGAGGACGAAAGCGCTCTAGCCTACCAACACACAATAACACACACACATACACATATATTTAGATGAGTTTTATCATTTGTTTTGCTAATCATTGTTAACGTAAAGTATTCTAGCTTTGTATCCCCTCTCTTGTGAAATATCTGGCCTTCCGCCTATATTCTCACTTGGAGTCCCTAGCCCCGAGGTCTGTCTTGTGAAACACTCGCAGATCTCCCCATTCCACCACTCCCTTGTTTACTTTAGCTTAATGGAGGCTCTTGTGCAATACTCGGCCTACCTGTCTTAACTTGGAGCGACGAATTTAAATTTTTCATACGATTTGACCATCGAATTTCCCGATTATCTGTTAGGTCGGGTAGTAGTAAGTAGTTGAGTTTTATTTTATTTTTATACCTTATATTATCTCTTTGAATTTAAATTATATTATTCTATCGCACACCTTAGTACACACCACACATTACACACCACACAATACACATACACAAGGCTACTGATGAGTCCTCGTGGGGGAGGACGAAAGCGCTCTAGCCTACCAACACACAATAACACACACACATACACATATATTTAGATGAGTTTTATCATTTGTTTTGCTAATCATTGTTAATGTAAAGTATTCTAGCTTTGTATCCCCTCTCTTGTGAAATATCTGGCCTTCCGCCTATATTCTCACTTGGAGTCCCTAGCCCCGAGGTCTGTCTTGTGAAACACTCGCAGATCTCCCCATTCCACCACTCCCTTGTTTACTTTAGCTTAATGGAGGCTCTTGTGCAATACTCGGCCTACCTGCCTTAACTTGGAGCGACGAATTTAAAATTTTCATACGATTTGACCATCGAATTTCCCGATTATCTGTTAGGTCGGGTAGTAGTAAGTAGTTGAGTTTTATTTTATTTTTATACCTTATATTATCTCTTTGAATTTAAATTTATTATTCTATAGCACACCTTAGTACACACCACACATTACACACCACACAATTGTAAGGAGTCAATTTGGCAACAAATTCACCCCACACATTTCTATATAAATATATATATCTACACATTATTATTTCTATCAATATTCAAAAACTGAAAACACCGACGGCATCTCTGCTCAGATCGACTGCACTTCTTCAATGCATAAATGCGATCAGTAGGCCACACCTCCATTTTTGGGACACCGATCGAAATCAATACATTGAGTATCGAGTAGCCGCACCTCCACTGCAACCACCATAATAGAGCAATAGAGGAGGGAGAGAGAGACAGCACATACTGCATACCAAATTCGATGGACAGCCAGGAGCACAGGAGAGTTGGCAGAAAAACCCACAAATAACAAACGCATACACAATATCGACAGCACAAGCGAATGAGCAAAAACCCGACACTGAGGTCAACGACCAAGAAGCGCAGACCAAATGCACACACACAACGACACCACAATTCTATGCACAAAAGAATCATCACAACGGAATTCCCTACAACAACAAAACGTACAGGAAACTCCGCCAACGCTTTTGCAAGCAACGATGACGTTGACAATAGACAAAATTAGAAGGAGAAAATACAACAACAAAATATATAGGCAATTTTGTCAACATTTTTCTGAACAACAGTAGACAACTCAATTGGCAAAAATGCAACAACAAAATACACAGGGGATTCCGTCAACATTTTGCAGCGTACATACACGAACAACAACAACAAATAACGCATACGCACTGCAGTTCCGAGGAAATTAAAACCAATTGGCATAGCAACAACGGTAATTTACCGTACGTATTCATGGAAACGGAACAGCCCGGTTCGACGTTTAAACCGGTTCAGATGATATAAAAGGGGACACAAGCCCAGCATACAGCCTCTTACTCTTAGTCTCTTCGTCATCTGACCGACTCTTGGACATCTGACCGATTCCTGACAGTGAATCAAGCGTAGCATCCTTCTTTCACTGATCAAGCTACCTAGACACAGACTCTTTGGCAACGAATCGAGCGTAGCATCCTCTTTTCGCTGGTCAACTCACGGAGACGTATCAACTCTTTGGCAACGAATTGAGCGTAGCATCCTCTTTTCGCTGGTCAACTCACGGAGACGTATCAACTCTTTGGCAACGAATTGAGCGTAGCATCCTCTTTTCGCTGGTCAACTCACGGAGACGTATCAACTCTTTGGCGACGAATTGAGCGTAGCATCCTCTTTTCGCTGGTCAACTCACGAAAACGCAACAACTCTTTGGCGACGAATCGAGCGTAGCATCCTCTTTTCGCTGGTCAACTCACGGAAACGTATCAACTCTTTGGCGACGAATTGAGCGTAGCATCCTCTTTTCGCTGGTCAACTCACGAAAACGCAACAACTCTTTGGCGACGAATCGAGCGTAGCATCCTCTTTTCGCTGGTCAACTCACGGAAACGTATCAACTCTTTGGCGACGAATTGAGCGTGGCATCCTCTTTTCGCTGGTCAACTCACGGAAACGTATCAACTCTTTGGCAACGAATTGAGCGTAGCATCCTCTTTTCGCTGGTCAACTCACGGAGACGTATCAACTCTTTGGCAACGAATTGAGCGTAGCATCCTCTTTTCGCTGGTCAGCACTTGGACGAAACGCAGACGATTTACTTCGATCCCGCTGGACCAAGGCATCAAAACCGCAGGACACACAGGACACATCTAAGACCTAAGTCAAATTAATTAATTTTCCAAAATCAATTGTCATCTTTTTAAAAAACGAAAGGAAAATAAAACATCGAATTCAGAGTTCCTAACAAAATAAATCTTTCATTGTAACGACCCTTATAATCAACGAACCCTGGTCACGCTGAGGATACCCCGGCTGGGAAAACCTCGTTACAATTGGCGCCCGAGCAGGGACTCTGGAAAAACAAATAACAAACGAAGAAAACCAAATTAGCCAAGATGGTAAAGACTAGTTGGGTCTATAATCTTACGAAGGACAACCTACAAAGTTATATGGCAGAATTTAGGCTGGACGTTAACGGAGGAGTAGATGAGTTGAGGAAGCGTTTCACGACGTTCATCACGGGACGAGATGTGACCTCAGACGACGAACTTCGCCTGGCGGAACTGGAGGCAAGACACCACCGCAACCCTTCACCAACGCGCACACCACTATTAAATCTATATGACACGATAGAAGGCGAGAAAGTCAAAACACCGGGGTTAACAATCCCACCATCAACGCACACTTCAGCGGTCACGGACCGAGCATCGAACCGAGGAACAACGGTACCACCTGGTATATCATACGCGATGGTGATCGACCAAGTCAGAAAATGGTCAGTTCGTTACGACGGAGGCAAAGACCCATTGTCATTTGTCGAAAGACTTGAGGAGCTGGCCGACGCATACTCTTTAGACAAGGATCTGCTCCCGAGAACTATGCCCGAACTGCTTCGTGACCGTGGATTGATGTGGTTCCGGAGTAACAACCAGAGATGGCAGAGCTGGAGAGCGTTTAAGGGAGACTTCCTCAAATTCTTTTTGCCCACAAGGTATTGGGAACATTTGGACGACGAAATCCGCCAACGACGCCAGACAGGGAATGAAAGTTTTAAAGATTTCGTCATAGCAATGCAAAACTTGATGAGGCACGCCGACTACACAGCGGTACAGCAGGTAGAAAGGATATTCAGAAATTGTCGCCAGGAATATCAATACTACATTAAGCGAAAAGATTTCAATTCACTGAACGACCTCATCGAACTAGCAGAAGATTTTGAGAGTATAGCTGGAATGGCAGGACCAAACAGACCCACCCACCGACCGAAACCGATGGAGAGAAACGGTATGATAGCACGCGACGGCGAGAGACGCATAAACGTAAGGACAGCCTGCATGCGATGCGGCCAGGACGGGCATAGAAGACGAGATTGTCAGAATCAACAAATTCTCTTCTGCTGGGAATGCGGCCACCGAGACATAAGGACGACAGAATGTTGTCGGAGACAAGCGGGAAACGACCGCGGGGACCGCCGGAACAGAGGTGTGGCGGGACCCCAGACGATGACACCTCAAACCCAGTAGACTGTCTACACTTCGACGCAACTCGAGTCTACGCCACCATCAGCCTAGGGAACGAAATTGTCACCGCTACGATCGACACGGGTGCGACAAAGAGTTTCATTAGCGAGCAGTATGCGGAAGACAGAAGGAACGCGTCAAATAGCGTACCCGTCAACATGACGGTCAGGATGGCTGAGGGCACACCCCGAGTTATCCGAGAAGCCCTAACCTTTGACGTACGAATTGGAAGAGAACACACCCGACTCAACTTTTTGGTACTCCCGGAAGCTGTGGACAGTATCGTCCTCGGACTAGACTTTCTTTTAAAAGTGAAAGCCAAAGTGAGTTGTGGCGGCCAAACACTACAGCTTCACGAAAAGGCGGAACAGCAGTCTGAAACTCTGCGCGGTATAAGAGTCCAACCGGAACTAAAAACGGACCACGAGAGACTCGCAGTTTTTCTCCAAGAGGAATTCCAAAAGTTTGACAAGTTACCAGCGGTGTCTAACATCACAGAACATAAGATCCTGATGCATGATGAGCGACCAATCAAGCAGCGATATTTCCCCCGAAACCCGGCAATGCAGGAAATCATCAACTCGGAGATCAACGAACTGCTAGCAAAAGGCTGTATCGAACCCTCGCGCAGCCCTCACAGCGCACCTATCGTGCTCGTCAAGAAGAAGACGGGAAAATGGAGGCTTTGCGTTGACTATCGTGAACTCAATGCACGATCAACACCCGACGCATACCCATTGCCCCGAATCCAGCACATTCTGGAACGACTACGAGGCGCTCAATTTATAAGCAGCCTGGACTTACGGAACGGGTACTGGCAAATACCCATGGAAGCAAACAGCAAGAAATATACTGCCTTCACAGTACCAGGGCGTGGCCTATTTCAGTGGCGAGTGATGCCCTTCGGGTTGCATTCCGCACCGGCCACTTTTCAGCGGGCACTCGACCGGGTTATCGGGCCAGAGATGGAGCCACACGCATTTGCATACCTCGATGACATCATCATCATCGGGAGGACTTTCGAGGAACATTTGTCAAATCTACGCAAGGTGTTCAGACGACTACAAGCGGCGAACCTAAAGATCAACCCAGAAAAATGCGAGTTCTGCAAGACGGAACTGAAGTACCTGGGACACGTAGTCAAAAGAGAAGGAATTCATACCGATCCAGAAAAGGTCGCAGCTATCAGGGAACTGCAACCACCACGCAACGTACGAGAGGTACGACGATACTTGGGGATTGCGTCTTGGTATCGTCGTTTCGTCCCTGACTTCTCGGAGACCACGCGACCACTGACCGCCCTATTGAAGAAAGGAAAACACTGGAAGTGGACAGAGGAACAACAAACAGCGTTCGATAAGTTAAAAACCAGATTAACTGAAGCCCCAATCCTCGCATGTCCGGACTTCTCACAAAAGTTTTCACTCCAGACAGACGCCAGCGACTATGGGCTAGGAGCAGTGCTGACGCAGGAGCTAGACGGCAACGAACGCGTAATAGCATACGCCAGCCGACATCTCAACCAAGCCGAGAAGAACTATTCCCCCACCGAGAAGGAGTGCCTAGCGATAGTTTGGGGAACCAGGAAAATGCGGCCATACCTAGAAGGGTACCGCTTCACGGTAATCACTGACCATCTTTCTCTCAAATGGTTAAATTCCATTACGAGCCCCTCCGGACGAATCGCCCGTTGGGCACTCGAACTTCAACAGTACACGTTCGACGTTCAGTACAGACGTGGGAAACTGAACGTCGTAGCGGATGCATTATCACGCCAACCACACGACTTACTGATGGCAAGTTCCGACGACAACACACTAAGTTCCAAGTGTAAATGGCTGGAGAGAAAGGTAAACCAGATCAAAGAAGACCCCAAAAAGTATCCCGACTACGTGATAGAAGCTGGGCAGCTATATCGCCACATAGAACAGCGAGCTGGAGACGAAGACACAACGCCTTGGAAACTTTGTGTCCCGATCGCACTTCGTGACCAAGTTCTCAGGGAAAACCACGACAACCCATCGGCAGGCCATCTAGGCATCCGGAAGACGACTGCGCGGATATGTGCCCGTTATTACTGGCCAGGGATGTTCCGCGATATCCACAAGCATGTCAAACGTTGCGAGAATTGTCAACGCTACAAGCCGAATCAGCAGCAGGCAGCAGGGAAAATGCTCACGCAGGTGGCAAAAGAACCATGGGCCATGCTGTGTGCCGACTTCGTAGGGCCACTACCACGATCGAAACATGGGAACACCATGTTATTGGTATTCTTCGACCGTTTTTCTAAATGGGTCGAACTAGTGCCGATGAGACGGGCAACCACCGACGGACTACAAAAAGCGTTTCGCGAACGCATACTGGCACGATATGGGGTACCCAAAGTCCTCATCACCGACAACGGCGCCCAGTTCACAAGTAGGGCATTTCGACGGTTTCTCCAGAGCATGGGAGTCCGACACCAGTACACCGCCCCATACACCCCGCAAGAAAACCCGACCGAAAGGGCAAACCGAACCGTCAAAACAATCATCGCGCAACTGTCCGGCACGCAACAGCGTACATGGGACGAGAAACTACCGGAGATCATGTTGGCGATCAATTCAAGCCAGCAAGACTCAACGGGGTACAGCCCAATCTTCATAACGCAGGGTCGAGAACCACGCCTCCCACACGCGCTTTTCGACGAATACACCACTGGAACCGGCACACTGCCCAAAACACCAGATGACAGAGCGAAACAATTGTCGGAAGTCTTCGTAATAGTTCGACGCAATATGGAACGAGCAGCAGGAGAACAGGCGCGACATTACAACCTTCGACGACGCCCCTGGAAACCAGAGGTCGGGCAACTTGTCCTGGTCAAACAGCATCATCTGTCCAACGCACTTGAAGGATTTGCCAGCAAGCTCGCGCCAAAGTACGACGGACCATATCAAGTAGTAGATTTCGTCTCGCCGGTCATTGCTAAACTAAGGCTATGCGGTCAGACCAAGGAACGTACCGCCCACGTGGGAGAACTGAAACAGCTCCACCAAAACCCCCAAATCGACACAAGCAAAGGTGCCTACCATAGGGAACAGCATCCGCACAGGAATCCACCGACAACAGTCCATAAACATGCTCAAATCCATAGAAAAACACAGACCAGGCACCATTTTGTTAACGGACCTCGTAACCAAGACCGGAAGATTCCGCTTCGTCCGACGTGACCGGGAAGTGTAAGGAGTCAATTTGGCAACAAATTCACCCCACACATTTCTATATAAATATATATATCTACACATTATTATTTCTATCAATATTCAAAAACTGAAAACACCGACGGCATCTCTGCTCAGATCGACTGCACTTCTTCAATGCATAAATGCGATCAGTAGGCCACACCTCCATTTTTGGGACACCGATCGAAATCAATACATTGAGTATCGAGTAGCCGCACCTCCACTGCAACCACCATAATAGAGCAATAGAGGAGGGAGAGAGAGACAGCACATACTGCATACCAAATTCGATGGACAGCCAGGAGCACAGGAGAGTTGGCAGAAAAACCCACAAATAACAAACGCATACACAATATCGACAGCACAAGCGAATGAGCAAAAACCCGACACTGAGGTCAACGACCAAGAAGCGCAGACCAAATGCACACACACAACGACACCACAATTCTATGCACAAAAGAATCATCACAACGGAATTCCCTACAACAACAAAACGTACAGGAAACTCCGCCAACGCTTTTGAAAGCAACGATGACGTTGACAATAGACAAAATTAGAAGGAGAAAATACAACAACAAAATATATAGGCAATTTTGTCAACATTTTTCTGAACAACAGTAGACAACTCAATTGGCAAAAATGCAACAACAAAATACACAGGGGATTCCGTCAACATTTTGCAGCGTACATACACGAACAACAACAACAAATAACGCATACGCACTGCAGTTCCGAGGAAATTAAAACCAATTGGCATAGCAACAACGGTAATTTACCGTACGTATTCATGGAAACGGAACAGCCCGGTTCGACGTTTAAACCGGTTCAGATGATATAAAAGGGGACACAAGCCCAGCATACAGCCTCTTACTCTTAGTCTCTTCGTCATCTGACCGACTCTTGGACATCTGACCGATTCCTGACAGTGAATCAAGCGTAGCATCCTTCTTTCACTGATCAAGCTACCTAGACACAGACTCTTTGGCAACGAATCGAGCGTAGCATCCTCTTTTCGCTGGTCAACTCACGGAGACGTATCAACTCTTTGGCAACGAATTGAGCGTAGCATCCTCTTTTCGCTGGTCAACTCACGGAGACGTATCAACTCTTTGGCAACGAATTGAGCGTAGCATCCTCTTTTCGCTGGTCAACTCACGGAGACGTATCAACTCTTTGGCGACGAATTGAGCGTAGCATCCTCTTTTCGCTGGTCAACTCACGAAAACGCAACAACTCTTTGGCGACGAATCGAGCGTAGCATCCTCTTTTCGCTGGTCAACTCACGGAAACGTATCAACTCTTTGGCGACGAATTGAGCGTAGCATCCTCTTTTCGCTGGTCAACTCACGAAAACGCAACAACTCTTTGGCGACGAATCGAGCGTAGCATCCTCTTTTCGCTGGTCAACTCACGGAAACGTATCAACTCTTTGGCGACGAATTGAGCGTGGCATCCTCTTTTCGCTGGTCAACTCACGGAAACGTATCAACTCTTTGGCAACGAATTGAGCGTAGCATCCTCTTTTCGCTGGTCAACTCACGGAGACGTATCAACTCTTTGGCAACGAATTGAGCGTAGCATCCTCTTTTCGCTGGTCAGCACTTGGACGAAACGCAGACGATTTACTTCGATCCCGCTGGACCAAGGCATCAAAACCGCAGGACACACAGGACACATCTAAGACCTAAGTCAAATTAATTAATTTTCCAAAATCAATTGTCATCTTTTTAAAAAACGAAAGGAAAATAAAACATCGAATTCAGAGTTCCTAACAAAATAAATCTTTCATTGTAACGACCCTTATAATCAACGAACCCTGGTCACGCTGAGGATACCCCGGCTGGGAAAACCTCGTTACACAATACACATACACAAGGCTACTGATGAGTCCTCGTGGTGGAGGACGAAAGCGCTCTAGCCTACCAACACACAATTACACACACACATACACATATATTTAGATGAGTTTTATCATTTGTTTTGCTAATCATTGTTAACGTAAAGTATTCTAGCTTTGTATCCCCTCTCTTGTGAAATATCTGGCCTTCCGCCTATATTCTCACTTGGAGTCCCTAGCCCCGAGGTCTGTCTTGTGAAACACTCGCAGATCTCCCCATTCCACCACTCCCTTGTTTACTTTAGCTTAATGGAGGCTCTTGTGCAATACTCGGCCCACCTGTCTTAACTTGGAGCGACGAATTTAAATTTTTCATACGATTTGACCATCGAATTTCCCGATTATCTGTTAGGTCGGGTAGTAGTAAGTAGTTGAGTTTTATTTTATTTTTATACCTTATATTATCTCTTTGAATTTAAATTATATTATTCTATCGCACACCTTAGTACACACCACACATTACACACCACACAATACACATATACAAGGCTACTGATGAGTCCTCGTGGTGGAGGACGAAAGCGCTCTAGCCTACCAACACACAATTACACACACACATACACATATATTTAGATGAGTTTTATCATTTGTTTTGCTAATCATTGTTAACGTAAAGTATTCTAGCTTTGTATCCCCTCTCTTGTGAAATATCTGGCCTTCCGCCTATATTCTCACTTGGAGTCCCTAGCCCCGAGGTCTGTCTTGTGAAACACTCGCAGATCTCCCCATTCCACCACTCCCTTGTTTACTTTAGCTTAATGGAGGCTCTTGTGCAATACTCGGCCTACCTGTCTTAACTTGGAGCGACGAATTTAAATTATTCATACGATTTGACCATCGAATTTCCCGATTATCTGTTAGGTCGGGTAGTAGTAAGTAGTTGAGTTTTATTTTATTTGTATACCTTATATTATCTCTTTGAATTTAAATTATATTATTCTATCGCACACCTTAGTACACACCACACATTACACACCACACAATACACATACACAAGGCTACTGATGAGTCCTCGTGGTGGAGGACGAAAGCGCTCTAGCCTACCAACACACAATTACACACACACATACACATATATTTAGATGAGTTTTATCATTTGTTTTGCTAATCATTGTTAACGTAAAGTATTCTAGCTTTGTATCCCCTCTCTTGTGAAATATCTGGCCTTCCGCCTATATTCTCACTTGGAGTCCCTAGCCCCGAGGTCTGTCTTGTGAAACACTCGCAGATCTCCCCATTCCACCACTCCCTTGTTTACTTTAGCTTAATGGAGGCTCTTGTGCAATACTCGGCCTACCTGTCTTAACTTGGAGCGACGAATTTAAATTTTTCATACGATTTGACCATCGAATTTCCCGAATATCTGTTAGGTCGGGTAGTAGTAAGTAGTTGAGTTTTATTTTATTTTTATACCTTATATTATCTCTTTGAATTTAAATTATATTATTCTATCGCACACCTTAGTACACACCACACATTACACACCACACAATACACATACACAAGGCTACTGATGAGTCCTCGTGGTGGAGGACGAAAGCGCTCTAGCCTACCAACACATAATTACACACACACATACACATATATTTAGATGAGTTTTATCATTTGTTTTGCTAATCATTGTTAACGTAAAGTATTCTAGCTTTGTATCCCTTCTCTTGTGAAATATCTGGCCTTCCGCCTATATTCTCACTTGGAGTCCCTAGCCCCGAGGTCTGTCTTGTGAAACACTCGCAGATCTCCCCATTCCACCACTCCCTTGTTTACTTTAGCTTAATGGAGGCTCTTGTGCAATACTCGGCCTACCTGTCTTAACTTGGAGCGACGAATTTAAATTTTTCATACGATTTGACCATCGAATTTCCCGATTATCTGTTAGGTGGGGTAGTAGTAAGTAGTTGAGTTTTATTTTATTTTTATACCTTATATTATCTCTTTGAATTTAAATTATATTATTCTATCGCACACCTTAGTACACACCACACATTACACACCACACAATACACATACACAAGGCTACTGATGAGTCCTCGTGGTGGAGGACGAAAGCGCTCTAGCCTACCAACACACAATTACACACACACATATACATATATTTAGATGAGTTTTATCATTTGTTTTGCTAATCATTGTTAACGTAAAGTATTCTAGCTTTGTATCCCCTCTCTTGTGAAATATCTGGCCTTCCGCCTATATTCTCACTTGGAGTCCCTAGCCCCGAGGTCTGTCTTGTGAAACACTCGCAGATCTCCCCATTCCACCACTCCCTTGTTTACTTTAGCTTAATGGAGGCTCTTGTGCAATACTCGGCCTACCTGTCTTAACTTGGAGCGACGAATTTAAATTTTTCATACGATTTGACCATCGAATTTCCCGATTATCTGTTAGGTCGGGTAGTAGTAAGTAGTTGAGTTTTATTTTATTTTTATACCTTATATTATCTCTTTGAATTTAAATTATATTATTCTATCGCACACCTTAGTACACACCACACATTACACACCACACAATACACAAACACAAGGCTACTGATGAGTCCTCGTGGTGGAGGACGAAAGCACTCTAGCCTACCAACGCACAATTACACACACACATACACATATATTTAGATGAGTTTTATCATTTGTTTTGCTAATCATTGTTAATGTAAAGTATTCTAGCTTTGTATCCCCTCTCTTGTGAAATATCTGGCCTTCCGCCTATATTCTCACTTGGAGTCCCTAGCCCCGAGGTCTGTCTTGTGAAACACTCGCAGATCTCCCCATTCCACCACTCCCTTGTTTACTTTAGCTTAATGGAGGCTCTTGTGCAATGCTCGGCCTACCTGTCTTAACTTGGAGCGACGAATTTAAATTTTTCATACGATTTGACCATCGAATTTCCCGATTATCTGTTAGGTCGGGTAGTAGTAAGTAGTTGAGTTTTATTTTATTTTTATTCCTTATATTATCTCTTTGAATTTAAATTATATTATTCTATCGCACACCTTAGTACACACCACACATTACACACCACACAATACACATACACAAGGCTACTGATGAGTCCTCGTGGTGGAGGACGAAAGCGCTCTAGCCTACCAACACACAATTACACACACACATACACATATATTTAGATGAGTTTTATCATTTGTTTTGCTAATCATTGTTAACGTAAAGTATTCTAGCTTTGTATCCCCTCTCTTGTGAAATATCTGGCCTTCCGCCTATATTCTCACTTGGAGTCCCTAGCCCCGAGGTCTGTCTTGTGAAACACTCGCAGATCTCCCCATTCCACCGCTCCCTTGTTTACTTTAGCTTAATGGAGGCTCTTGTGCAATACTCGGCCTACCTGTCTTAACTTGGAGCGACGAATTTAAATTTTTCATACGATTTGACCATCGAATTTCCCGATTATCTGTTTGGTCGGGTAGTAGTAAGTAGTTGAGTTTTATTTTATTTTTATACCTTATATTATCTCTTTGAATTTAAATTATATTATTCTATCGCACACCTTAGTACACACCACACATTACACACCACACAATACACATACACAAGGCTACTGATGAGTCCTCGTGGTGGAGGACGAAAGCGCTCTAGCCTACCAACACACAATTACACACACACATACACATATATTTAGTTGAGTTTTATCATTTGTTTTGCTAATCATTGTTAACGTAAAGTATTCTAGCTTTGTATCCCCTCTCTTGTGAAATATCTGGCCTTCCGCCTATATTCTCACTTGGAGTCCCTAGCCCCGAGGTCTGTCTTGTGAAACACTCGCAGATCTCCCCATTCCACCACTCCCTTGTTTACTTTAGCTTAATGGAGGCTCTTGTGCAATACTCGGCCTACCTGCCTTAACTTGGAGCGACGAATTTAAATTTTTCATACGATTTGACCACCGAATTTCCCGATTATCTGTTAGGTCGGGTAGTAGTAAGTAGTTGAGTTTTATTTTATTTTTATACCTTATATTATCTCTTTGAATTTAAATTATATAATTCTATCGCACACCTTAGTACACACCACACATTACACACCACACAATACACATACACAAGGCTACTGATGAGTCCTCGTGGTGGAGGACGAAAGCGCTCTAGCCTACCAACACACAATTACACACACACATACACATATATTTAGATGAGTTTTATCATTTGTTTTGCTAATCATTGTTAACGTAAAGTATTCTAGCTTTGTATCCCCTCTCTTGTGAAATATCTGGCCTTCCGCCTATATTCTCACTTGGAGTCCCTAGCCCCGAGGTCTGTCTTGTGAAACACTCGCAGATCTCCCCATTCCACCACTCCCTTGTTTACTTTAGCTTAATGGAGGCTCTTGTGCAATACTCGGCCTACCTGTCTTAACTTGGAGCGACGAATTTAAATTTTTCATACGATTTGACCATCGAATTTCCCGATTATCTGTTAGGTCGGGTAGTAGTAAGTAGTTGAGTTTTATTTTATTTTTATACCTTTTATTATCTCTTTGAATTTAAATTATATTATTCTATCGCACACCTTAGTACACACCACACATTACACACCACACAATACACATACACAAGGCTACTGATGAGTCCTCGTGGTGGAGGACGAAAGCGCTCTAGCCTACCAACACACAATTACACACACACATACACATATATTTAGATGAGTTTTATCATTTGTTTTGCTAATCATTGTTAACGTAAAGTATTCTAGCCTTGTATCCCCTCTCTTGTGAAATATCTGGCCTTCCGCCTATATTCTCACTTGGAGTCCCTAGCCCCGAGGTCTGTCTTGTGAAACACTCGCAGATCTCCCCATTCCACCACTCCCTTGTTTACTTTAGCTTAATGGAGGCTCTTGTGCAATACTCGGCCTACCTGTCTTAACTTGGAGCGACGAATTTAAATTTTTCATACGATTTGACCATCGAATTTCCCGATTATCTGTTAGGTCGGGTAGTAGTAAGTAGTTGAGTTTTATTTTATTTTTATACCTTTTATTATCTCTTTGAATTTAAATTATATTATTCTATCGCACACCTTAGTACACACCACACATTACACACCACACAATACACATACACAAGGCTACTGATGAGTCCTCGTGGTGGAGGACGAAAGCGCTCTAGCCTACCAACACACAATTACACACACACTTACACATATATTTAGATGAGTTTTATCATTTGTTTTGCTAATCATTGTTAACGTAAAGTATTCTAGCTTTGTATCCCCTCTCTTGTGAAATATCTGGCCTTCCGCCTATATTCTCACTTGGAGTCCCTAGCCCCGAGGTCTGTCTTGTGAAACACTCGCAGATCTCCCCATTCCACCACTCCCTTGTTTACTTTAGCTTAATGGAGGCTCTTGTGCAATACTCGGCCTACCTGTCTTAACTTGGAGCGACGAATTTAAAGTTTTCATACGATTTGACCATCGAATTTCCCGATTATCTGTTAGGTCGGGTAGTAGTAAGTAGTTGAGTTTCATTTTATTTTTATTCCTTATATTATCTCTTTGAATTTAAATTATATTATTCTATCGCACACCTTAGTACACACCACACATTACACACCACACAATACACATACACAAGGCTACTGATGAGTCCTCGTGGTGGAGGACGAAAGCGCTCTAGCCTACCAACACACAATTACACACACACATACACATATATTTAGATGAGTTTTATCATTTGTTTTGCTAATCATTGTTAACGTAAAGTATTCTAGCTTTGTATCCCCTCTCTTGTGAAATATCTGGCCTTCCGCCTATATTCTCACTTGAAGTCCCTAGCCCCGAGGTCTGTCTTGTGAAACACTCGCAGATCTCCCCATTCCACCACTCCCTTGTTTACTTTAGCTTAATGGAGGCTCTTGTGCAATACTCGGCCTACCTGTCTTAGCTTGGAGCGACGAATTTAAATTTTTCATACGATTTGACCATCGAATTTCCCGATTATCTGTTAGGTCGGGTAGTAGTAAGTAGTTGAGTTTTATTTTATTTTTATACCTTATATTATCTCTTTGAATTTAAATTATATTATTCTATCGCACACCTTAGTACACACCACACATTACACACCACACAATACACATACACAAGGCTACTGATGAGTCCTCGTGGGGGAGGACGAAAGCGCTCTAGCCTACCAACACACAATTACACACACACATACACATATATTTAGATGAGTTTATCATTTGTTTTGCTAATCATTGTTAACGTAAAGTATTCTAGCTTTGTATCCCCTCTCTTGTGAAATATCTGGCCTTCCGCCTATATTCTCACTTGGAGTCCCTAGCCCCGAGGTCTGTCTTGTGAAACACTCGCAGATCTCCCCATTCCACCACTCCCTTGTTTACTTTAGCTTAATGGAGGCTCTTGTGCAATACTCGGCCTACCTGCCTTAACTTGGAGCGACGAATTTAAAATTTTCATACGATTTGACCATCGAATTTCCCGATTATCTGTTAGGTCGGGTAGTAGTAAGTAGTTGAGTTTTATTTTATTTTTATACCTTATATTATCTCTTTGAATTTAAATTTATTATTCTATCGCACACCTTAGTACACACCACACATTACACACCACACAATACACATACACAAGGCTACTGATGAGTCCTCGTGGTGGAGGACGAAAGCGCTCTAGCCTACCAACACACAATTACACACACACATACACATATATTTAGATGAGTTTTATCATTTGTTTTGCTAATCATTGTTAACGTAAAGTATTCTAGCTTTGTATCCCCTCTCTTGTGAAATATCTGGCCTTCCGCCTATATTCTCACTTGGAGTCCCTAGCCCCGAGGTCTGTCTTGTGAAACACTCGCAGATCTCCCCATTCCACCACTCCCTTGTTTACTTTAGCTTAATGGAGGCTCTTGTGCAATACTCGGCCTACCTGTCTTAACTTGGAGCGACGAATTTAAATTTTTCATACGATTTGACCATCGAATTTCCCGATTATCTGTTAGGTCGGGTAGTAGTAAGTAGTTGAGTTTCATTTTATTTTTATTCCTTATATTATCTCTTTGAATTTAAATTATATTATTCTATCGCACACCTTAGTACACACCACACATTACACACCACACAATACACATACACAAGGCTACTGATGAGTCCTCGTGGTGGAGGACGAAAGCGCTCTAGCCTACCAACACACAATTACACACACACATACACATATATTTAGATGAGTTTTATCATTTGTTTTGCTAATCATTGTTAACGTAAAGTATTCTAGCTTTGTATCCCCTCTCTTGTGAAATATCTGGCCTTCCGCCTATATTCTCACTTGAAAACCCTAGCCCCGAGGTCTGTCTTGTGAAACACTCGCAGATCTCCCCATTCCACCACTCCCTTGTTTACTTTAGCTTAATGGAGGCTCTTGTGCAATACTCGGCCTACCTGTCTTAGCTTGGAGCGACGAATTTAAATTTTTCATACGATTTGACCATCGAATTTCCCGATTATCTGTTAGGTCGGGTAGTAGTAAGTAGTTGAGTTTTATTTTATTTTTATACCTTATATTATCTCTTTGAATTTAAATTATATTATTCTATCGCACACCTTAGTACACACCACTCATTACACACCACACAATACACATACACAAGGCTACTGATGAGTCCTCGTGGGGGAGGACGAAAGCGCTCTAGCCTACCAACACACAATTACACACACACATACACATATATTTAGATGAGTTTATCATTTGTTTTGCTAATCATTGTTAACGTAAAGTATTCTAGCTTTGTATCCCCTCTCTTGTGAAATATCTGGCCTTCCGCCTATATTCTCACTTGGAGTCCCTAGCCCCGAGGTCTGTCTTGTGAAACACTCGCAGATCTCCCCATTCCACCACTCCCTTGTTTACTTTAGCTTAATGGAGGCTCTTGTGCAATACTCGGCCTACCTGCCTTAACTTGGAGCGACGAATTTAAAATTTTCATACGATTTGACCATCGAATTTCCCGATTATCTGTTAGGTCGGGTAGTAGTAAGTAGTTGAGTTTTATTTTATTTTTATACCTTATATTATCTCTTTGAATTTAAATTTATTATTCTATCGCACACCTTAGTACACACCACACATTACACACCACACAATACACATACACAAGGCTACTGATGAGTCCTCGTGGTGGAGGACGAAAGCGCTCTAGCCTACCATCACACAATTACACACACACATACACATATATTTAGATGAGTTTTATCATTTGTTTTGCTAATCATTGTTAACGTAAAGTATTCTAGCTTTGTATCCCCTCTCTTGTGAAATATCTGGCCTTCCGCCTATATTCTCACTTGGAGTCCCTAGCCCCGAGGTCTGTCTTGTGAAACACTCGCAGATCTCCCCATTCCACCACTCCCTTGTTTACTTTAGCTTAATGGAGGCTCTTGTGCAATACTCGGCCTACCTGCCTTAACTTGGAGCGACGAATTTAAAATTTTCATACGATTTGACCATCGAATTTCCCGATTATCTGTTAGGTCGGGTAGTAGTAAGTAGTTGAGTTTTATTTTATTTTTATACCTTATATTATCTCTTTGAATTTAAATTTATTATTCTATCGCACACCTTAGTACACACCACACATTACACACCACACAATACACATACACAAGGCTACTGATGAGTCCTCGTGGTGGAGGACGAAAGCGTTCTAACCTACCAACACACAATTACACACACACATATACATATATTTAGATGAGTTTTATCATTTGTTTTGCTAATCATTGTTAACGTAAAGTATTCTAGTTTTGTATCCCCTCTCTTGTGAAATATCTGGCCTTCCGCCTATATTCTCACTTGGAGTCCCTAGCCCCGAGGTCTGTCTTGTGAAACACTCGCAGATCTCCCCATTCCACCACTCCCTTGTTTACTTTGGCTTAATGGAGGCTCTTGTGCAATACTCGGCCTACCTGTCTTAACTTGGAGCGACGAATTTAAATTTTTCATACGATTTGACCATCGAATTTCCCGATTATCTGTTAGGTCGGGTAGTAGTAAGTAGTTGAGTTTTATTTTATTTTTATACCTTATATTATCTCTTTGAATTTAAATTATATTATTCTATCGCACACCTTAGTACACACCACACATTACACACCACACAATACACATACACAAGGCTACTGATGAGTCCTCGTGGTGGAGGACGAAAGCGCTCTAGCCTACCAACACACAATTACACACACACATACACATATATTTAGATGAGTTTTATCATTTGTTTTGCTAATCATTGTTAACGTAAAGTATTCTAGCTTTGTATCCCCTCTCTTGTGAAATATCTGGCCTTCCGCCTGTATTCTCACTTGGAGTCCCTAGCCCCGAGGTCTGTCTTGTGAAACACTCGCAGATCTCCCCATTCCACCACTCCCTTGTTTACTTTAGCTTAATGGAGGCTCTTGTGCAATACTCGGCCTACCTGTCTTAACTTGGAGCGACGAATTTAAATTTTTCATACGATTTGACCATCGAATTTCCCGATTATCTGTTAGGTCGGGTAGTAGTAAGTAGTTGAGTTTTATTTTATTTTTATTCCTTATATTATCTCTTTGAATTTAAATTATATTATTCTATCGCACACCTTAGTACACACCACACATTACACACCACACAATACACATACACAAGGCTACTGATGAGTCCTCGTGGTGGAGGACGAAAGCGCTCTAGCCTACCAACACACAATTACACACACACATACACATATATTTAGATGAGTTTTATCATTTGTTTTGCTAATCATTGTTAACGTAAAGTATTCTAGCTTTGTATCCCCTCTCTTGTGAAATATCTGGCCTTCCGCCTATATTCTCACTTGGAGTCCCTAGCCCCGAGGTCTGTCTTGTGAAACACTCGCAGATCTCCCCATTCCACCACTCCCTTGTTTACTTTAGCTTAATGGAGGCTCTTGTGCAATACTCGGCCTACCTGTCTTAACTTGGAGCGACGAATTTAAATTTTTCATACGATTTGACCATCGAATTTCCCGATTATCTGTTAGGTCGGGTAGTAGTAAGTAGTTGAGTTTCATTTTATTTTTATTCCTTATATTATCTCTTTGAATTTAAATTATATTATTCTATCGCACACCTTAGTACACACCACACAATACACATACACAAGGCTACTGATGAGTCCTCGTGGTGGAGGACGAAAGCGCTCTAGCCTACCAACACACAATTACACACACACATACACATATATTTAGATGAGTTTTATCATTTGTTTTGCTAATCATTGTTAACGTAAAGTATTCTAGCTTTGTATCCCCTCTCTTGTGAAATATCTGGCCTTCCGCCTATATTCTCACTTGAAAACCCTAGCCCCGAGGTCTGTCTTGTGAAACACTCGCAGATCTCCCCATTCCACCACTCCCTTGTTTACTTTAGCTTAATGGAGGCTCTTGTGCAATACTCGGCCTACCTGTCTTAGCTTGGAGCGACGAATTTAAATTTTTCATACGATTTGACCATCGAATTTCCCGATTATCTGTTAGGTCGGGTAGTAGTAAGTAGTTGAGTTTTATTTTATTTTTATACCTTATATTATCTCTTTGAATTTAAATTATATTATTCTATCGCACACCTTAGTACACACCACACATTACACACCACACAATACACATACACAAGGCTACTGATGAGTCCTCGTGGGGGAGGACGAAAGCGCTCTAGCCTACCAACACACAATTACACACACACATACACATATATTTAGATGAGTTTATCATTTGTTTTGCTAATCATTGTTAACGTAAAGTATTCTAGCTTTGTATCCCCTCTCTTGTGAAATATCTGGCCTTCCGCCTATATTCTCACTTGGAGTCCCTAGCCCCGAGGTCTGTCTTGTGAAACACTCGCAGATCTCCCCATTCCACCACTCCCTTGTTTACTTTAGCTTAATGGAGGCTCTTGTGCAATACTCGGCCTACCTGCCTTAACTTGGAGCGACGAATTTAAAATTTTCATACGATTTGACCATCGAATTTCCCGATTATCTGTTAGGTCGGGTAGTAGTAAGTAGTTGAGTTTTATTTTATTTTTATACCTTATATTATCTCTTTGAATTTAAATTTATTATTCTATCGCACACCTTAGTACACACCACACATTACACACCACACAATACACATACACAAGGCTACTGATGAGTCCTCGTGGTGGAGGACGAAAGCGCTCTAGCCTACCATCACACAATTACACACACACATACACATATATTTAGATGAGTTTTATCATTTGTTTTGCTAATCATTGTTAACGTAAAGTATTCTAGCTTTGTATCCCCTCTCTTGTGAAATATC
This sequence comes from Nephrocerus scutellatus, assembly GCA_947095585.1. Lineage (NCBI taxonomy): Eukaryota > Metazoa > Arthropoda > Insecta > Diptera > Pipunculidae > Nephrocerus > Nephrocerus scutellatus. The sequence continues at coordinate 56,655,653 of OX352761.1, read as the reverse complement.
TGGCCTTCCGCCTATATTCTCACTTGGACTCCCTAGCCCCGAGGTCTGTCTTGTGAAACACTCGCAGATCTCCCCATTCCACCACTCCCTTGTTTACTTTAGCTTAATGGAGGCTCTTGTGCAATACTCGGCCTACCTGCCTTAACTTGGAGCGACGAATTTAAAATTTTCATACGATTTGACCATCGAATTTCCCGATTATCTGTTAGGTCGGGTAGTAGTAAGTAGTTGAGTTTTATTTTATTTTTATACCTTATATTATCTCTTTGAATTTAAATTTATTATTCTATCGCACACCTTAGTACACACCACACATTACACACCACACAATACACATACACAAGGCTACTGATGAGTCCTCGTGGTGGAGGACGAAAGCGCTCTAACCTACCAACACACAATTACACACACACATACACATATATTTAGATGAGTTTTATCATTTGTTTTGCTAATCATTGTTAACGTAAAGTATTCTAGCTTTGTATCCCCTCTCTTGTGAAATATCTGGCCTTCCGCCTGTATTCTCACTTGGAGTCCCTAGCCCCGAGGTCTGTCTTGTGAAACACTCGCAGATCTCCCCATTCCACCACTCCCTTGTTTACTTTAGCTTAATGGAGGCTCTTGTGCAATACTCGGCCTACCTGTCTTAACTTGGAGCGACGAATTTAAATTTTTCATACGATTTGACCATCGAATTTCCCGATTATCTGTTAGGTCGGGTAGTAGTAAGTAGTTGAGTTTTATTTTATTTTTATTCCTTATATTATCTCTTTGAATTTAAATTATATTATTCTATCGCACACCTTAGTACACACCACACATTACACACCACACAATACACATACACAAGGCTACTGATGAGTCCTCGTGGTGGAGGACGAAAGCGCTCTAGCCTACCAACACACAATTACACACACACATACACATATATTTAGATGAGTTTTATCATTTGTTTTGCTAATCATTGTTAACGTAAAGTATTCTAGCTTTGTATCCCCTCTCTTGTGAAATATCTGGCCTTCCGCCTATATTCTCACTTGGAGTCCCTAGCCCCGAGGTCTGTCTTGTGAAACACTCGCAGATCTCCCCATTCCACCACTCCCTTGTTTACTTTAGCTTAATGGAGGCTCTTGTGCAATACTCGGCCTACCTGTCTTAACTTGGAGCGACGAATTTAAATTTTTCATACGATTTGACCATCGAATTTCCCGATTATCTGTTAGGTCGGGTAGTAGTAAGTAGTTGAGTTTTATTTTATTTTTATACCTTATATTATCTCTTTGAATTTAAATTATATTATTCTATCGCACACCTTAGTACACACCACACATTACACACCACACAATACACATACACAAGGCTACTGATGAGTCCTCGTGGTGGAGGACGAAAGCGCTCTAGCCTACCAACATACAATTACACACACACATACACATATATTTAGATGAGTTTTATCATTTGTTTTGCTAATCATTGTTAACGTAAAGTATTCTAGCTTTGTATCCCCTCTCTTGTGAAATATCTGGCCTTCCGCCTATATTCTCACTTGGAGTCCCTAGCCCCGAGGTCTGTCTTGTGAAACACTCGCAGATCTCCCCATTCTACCACTCCCTTGTTTACTTTAGCTTAATGGAGGCTCTTGTGCAATACTCGGCCTACCTGCCTTAACTTGGAGCGACGAATTTAAAATTTTCATACGATTTGACCATCGAATTTCCCGATTATCTGTTAGGTCGGGTAGTAGTAAGTAGTTGAGTTTTATTTTATTTTTATACCTTATATTATCTCTTTGAATTTAAATTTATTATTCTATCGCACACCTTAGTACACACCACACATTACACACCACACAATACACATACACAAGGCTACTGATGAGTCCTCGTGGTGGAGGACGAAAGCGCTCTAGCCTACCAACACACAATTACACACACACATACACATATATTTAGATGAGTTTTATCATTTGTTTTGCTAATCATTGTTAACGTAAAGTATTCTAGCTTTGTATCCCCTCTCTTGTGAAATATCTGGCCTTCCGCCTATATTCTCACATGGAGTCCCTAGCCCCGAGGTCTGTCTTGTGAAACACTCGCAGATCTCCCCATTCCACCACTCCCTTGTTTACTTTAGCTTAATGGAGGCTCTTGTGCAATACTCGGCCTACCTGTCTTAACTTGGAGCGACGAATTTAAATTTTTCATACGATTTGACCATCGAATTTCCCGATTATCTTTTAGGTCGGGTAGTGTAAGTAGTTGAGTTTTATTTTATTTTTATACCTTATATTATCTCTTTGAATTTAAATTATATTATTCTATCGCACACCTTAGTACACACCACACATTACACACCACACAATACACATACACAAGGCTACTGATGAGTCCTCGTGGTGGAGGACGAAAGCGCTCTAGCCTACCAACACACAATTACACACACACATACACATATATTTAGATGAGTTTTATCATTTGTTTTGCTAATCATTGTTAACGTAAAGTATTCTAGCTTTGTATCCCCTCTCTTGTGAAATATCTGGCCTTCCGCCTATATTCTCACTTGGAGTCCCTAGCCCCGAGGTCTGTCTTGTGAAACACTCGCAGATCTCCCCATTCCACCACTCCCTTGTTTACTTTAGCTTAATGGAGGCTCTTGTGCAATACTCGGCCTACCTGTCTTAACTTGGAGCGACGAATTTAAATTTTTCATACGATTTGACCATCGAATTTCCCGATTATCTGTTAGGTCGGGTAGTAGTAAGTAGTTGAGTTTTATTTTATTTTTATTCCTTATATTATCTCTTTGAATTTAAAATGTATTATTCTATCGCACACCTTAGTACACACCACACATTACACACCACACAATACACATACACAAGGCTACTGATGAGTCCTCGTGGTGGAGGACGAAAGCGCTCTAGCCTACCAACACACAATTACACACACACATACACATATATTTAGATGAGTTTTATCATTTGTTTTGCTAATCATTGTTAACGTAAAGTATTCTAGCTTTGTATCCCCTCTCTTGTGAAATATCTGGCCTTCCGCCTATATTCTCACTTGGAGTCCCTAGCCCCGAGGTCTGTCTTGTGAAACACTCGCAGATCTCCCCATTCCACCACTCCCTTGTTTACTTTAGCTTAATGGAGGCTCTTGTGCAATACTCGGCCTACCTGTCTTAACTTGGAGCGACGAATTTAAATTTTTCATACGATTTGACCATCGAATTTCCCGATTATCTGTTAGGTCGGGTAGTAGTAAGTAGTTGAGTATTATTTTATTTTTATACCTTATATTATCTCTTTGAATTTAAATTATATTATTCTATCGCACACCTTAGTACACACCACACATTACACACCACACAATACACATACACAAGGCTACTGATGAGTCCTCGTGGTGGAGGACGAAAGCGCTCTAGCCTACCAACACACAATTACACACACACATACACATATATTTAGATGAGTTTTATCATTTGTTTTGCTAATCATTGTTAACGTAAAGTATTCTAGCTTTGTATCCCCTCTCTTGTGAAATATCTGGCCTTCCGCCTATATTCTCACTTGGAGTCCCTAGCCCCGAGTTCTGTCTTGTGAAACACTCGCAGATCTCCCCATTCCACCACTCCCTTGTTTACTTTAGCTTAATGGAGGCTCTTGTGCAATACTCGGCCTACCTGTCTTAACTTGGAGCGACGAATTTAAATTTTTCATACGATTTGACCATCGAATTTCCCGATTATCTGTTAGGTCGGGTAGTAGTAAGTAGTTGAGTTTTATTTTATTTTTATACCTTATATTATCTCTTTGAATTTAAATTATATTATTCTATCGCACACCTTAGTACACACCACACATTACACACCACACAATACACATACACAAGGCTACTGATGAGTCCTCGTGGTGGAGGACGAAAGCGCTCTAGCCTACCAACACACAATTACACACACACATACACATATATTTAGATGAGTTTTATCATTTGTTTTGCTAATCATTGTTAACGTAAAGTATTCTAGCTTTGTATCCCCTCTCTTGTGAAATATCTGGCCTTCCGCCTATATTCTCACTTGGAGTCCCTAGCCCCGAGGTCTGTCTTGTGAAACACTCGCAGATCTCCCCATTCCACCACTCCCTTGTTTACTTTAGCTTAATGGAGGCTCTTGTGCAATACTCGGCCTACCTGTCTTAACTTGGAGCGACGAATTTAAATTTTTCATACGATTTGACCATCGAATTTCCCGATTATCTGTTAGGTCGGGTAGTAGTAAGTAGTTGAGTTTTATTTTATTTTTATACCTTATATTATCTCTTTGAATTTAAATTATATTATTCTATCGCACACCTTAGTACACACCACACATTACACACCACACAATACACATACACAAGGCTACTGATGAGTCCTCGTGGTGGAGGACGAAAGCGCTCTAGCCTACCAACACACAATTACACACACACATACACATATATTTAGATGAGTTTTGTCATTTGTTTTGCTAATCATTGTTAACGTAAAGTATTCTAGCTTTGTATCCCCTCTCTTGTGAAATATCTGGCCTTCCGCCTATATTCTCATTTGGAGTCCCTAGCCCCGAGGTCTGTCTTGTGAAACACTCGCAGATCTCCCCATTCCACCACTCCCTTGTTTACTTTAGCTTAATGGAGGCTCTTGTGCAATACTCGGCCTACCTGTCTTAACTTGGAGCGACGAATTTAAATTTTTCATACGATTTGACCATCGAATTTCCCGATTATCTGTTAGGTCGGGTAGTAGTAAGTAATTGAGTTTTATTTTATTTTTATACCTTATATTATCTCTTTGAATTTAAATTATATTATTCTATCGCACACCTTAGTACACACCACACATTACACACCACACAATACACATACACAAGGCTACTGATGAGTCCTCGTGGTGGAGGACGAAAGCGCTCTAGCCTACCAACACACAATTACACACACACATACACATATATTTAGATGAGTTTTATCATTTGTTTTGCTAATCATTGTTAACGTAAAGTATTCTAGCTTTGTATCCCCTCTCTTGTGAAATATCTGGCCTTCCGCCTATATTCTCACTTGGAGTCCCTAGCCCCGAGGTCTGTCTTGTGAAACACTCGCAGATCTCCCCATTCCACCACTCCCTTGTTTACTTTAGCTTAATGGAGGCTCTTGTGCAATACTCGGCCTACCTGTCGTAACTTGGAGCGACGAATTTAAATTTTTCATACGATTTGACCATCGAATTTCCCGATTATCTGTTAGGTTGGGTAGTAGTAAGTAGTTGAGTTTTATTTTATTTTTATACCTTATATTATCTCTTTGAATTTAAATTATATTATTCTATCGCACACCTTAGTACACACCACACATTACACACCACACAATACACATACACAAGGCTACTGATGAGTCCTCGTGGTGGAGGACGAAAGCGCTCTAGCCTACCAACACACAATTACACACACACATACACATATATTTAGATGAGTTTTATCATTTGTTTTGCTAATCATTGTTAACGTAAAGTATTCTAGCTTTGTATCCCCTCTCTTGTGAAATATCTGGCCTTCCGCCTATATTCTCACTTGGAGTCCCTAGCCCCGAGGTCTGTCTTGTGAAACACTCGCAGATCTCCCCATTCCACCACTCCCTTGTTTACTTTAGCTTAATGGAGGCTCTTGTGCAATACTCGACCTACCTGTCTTAACTTGGAGCGACGAATTTAAATTTTTCATACGATTTGACCATCGAATTTCCCGATTATCTGTTAGGTCGGGTAGTAGTAAGTAGTTGAGTTTTATTTTATTTTTATACCTTATATTATCTCTTTGAATTTAAATTATATTATTCTATCGCACACCTTAGTACACACCACACATTACACACCACACAATACACATACACAAGGCTACTGATGAGTCCTCGTGGTGGAGGACGAAAGCGCTCTAGCCTACCAACACACAATTACACACACACATACACATATATTTAGATGAGTTTTATCATTTGTTTTGCTAATCATTGTTAACGTAAAGTATTCTAGCTTTGTATCCCCTCTCTTGTGAAATATCTGGCCTTCCGCCTATATTCTCACTTGGAGTCCCTAGCCCCGAGGTCTGTCTTGTGAAACACTCGCAGATCTCCCCATTCCACCACTCCCTTGTTTACTTTAGCTTAATGGAGGCTCTTGTGCAATACTCGGCCTACCTGTCTAAACTTGGAGCGACGAATTTAAATTTTTCATACGATTTGACCATCGAATTTCCCGATTATCTGTTAGGTCGGGTAGTAGTAAGTAGTTGAGTTTTATTTTATTTTTATACCTTATATTATCTCTTTGAATTTAAATTATATTATTCTATCGCACACCTTAGTACACACCACACATTACACACCACACAATACACATACACAAGGCTACTGATGAGTCCTCGTGGTGGAGGACGAAAGCGCTCTAGCCTACCAACACACAATTACACACACACATACACATATATTTAGATGAGTTTTATCATTTGTTTTGCTAATCATTGTTAACGTAAAGTATTCTAGCTTTGTATCCCCTCTCTTGTGAAATATCTGGCCTTCCGCCTATATTCTCACTTGGAGTCCCTAGCCCCGAGGTCTGTCTTGTGAAACACTCGCAGATCTCCCCATTCCACCACTCCCTTGTTTACTTTAGCTTAATGGAGGCTCTTGTGCAATACTCGCCCTACCTGTCTTAACTTGGAGCGACGAATTTAAATTTTTCATACGATTTGACCATCGAATTTCCCGATTATCTGTTAGGTCGGGTAGTAGTAAGTAGTTGAGTTTTATTTTATTTTTATACCTTATATTATCTCTTTGAATTTAAATTATATTATTCTATCGCACACCTTAGTACACACCACACATTACACACCACACAATACACATACACAAGGCTACTGATGAGTCCTCGTGGTGGAGGACGAAAGCGCTCTAGCCTACCAACACACAATTACACACACACATACACATATATTTAGATGAGTTTTATCATTTGTTTTGCTAATCATTGTTAACGTAAAGTATTCTAGCTTTGTATTCCCTCTCTTGTGAAATATCTGGCCTTCCGCCTATATTCTCACTTGGAGTCCCTAGCCCCGAGGTCTGTCTTGTGAAATACTCGCAGATCTCCCCATTCCACCACTCCCTTGTTTACTTTAGCTTAATGGAGGCTCTTGTGCAATACTCGGCCTACCTGTCTTAACTTGGAGCGACGAATTTAAATTTTTCATACGATTTGACCATCGAATTTCCCGATTATCTGTTAGGTCGGGTAGTAGTAAGTAGTTGAGTTTTATTTTATTTTTATACCTTATATTATCTCTTTGAATTTAAATTATATTATTCTATCGCACACCTTAGTACACACCACACATTACACACCACACAATACACATACACAAGGCTACTGATGAGTCCTCGTGGTGGAGGACGAAAGCGCTCTAGCCTACCAACACACAATTACACACACACATACACATATATTTAGATGAGTTTTATCATTTGTTTTGCTAATCATTGTTAACGTAAAGTATTCTAGCTTTGTATCCCCTCTCTTGTGAAATATCTGGCCTTCCGCCTATATTCTCACTTGGAGTCCCTAGCCCCGAGGTCTGTCTTGTGAAACACTCGCACATCTCCCCATTCCACCACTCCCTTGTTTACTTGAGCTTAATGGAGGCTCTTGTGCAATACTCGGCCTACCTGTCTTAGCTTGGAGCGACGAATTTAAATTTTTCATACGATTTGACCATCGAATTTCCCGATTATCTGTTAGGTCGGGTAGTAGTAAGTAGTTGAGTTTTATTTTATTTTTATACCTTATATTATCTCTTTGAATTTAAATTATATTATTCTATCGCACACCTTAGTACACACCACACATTACACACCACACAATACACATACACAAGGCTACTGATGAGTCCTCGTGGTGGAGGACGAAAGCGCTCTAGCCTACCAACACACAATTACACACACACATACACATATATTTAGATGAGTTTTATCATTTGTTTTGCTAATCATTGTTAACGTAAAGTATTCTAGCTTTGTATCCCCTCTCTTGTGAAATATCTGGCCTTCCGCCTATATTCTCACTTGGAGTCCCTAGCCCCGAGGTCTGTCTTGTGAAACACTCGCAGATCTCCCCATTCCACCACTCCCTTGTTTACTTTAGCTTAATGGAGGCTCTTGTGCAATACTCGGCCTACCTGTCTTAACTTGGAGCGACGAATTTAAATTTTTCATACGATTTGACCATCGAATTTCCCGATTATCTGTTAGGTCGGGTAGTAGTAAGTAGTTGAGTTTTATTTTATTTTTATACCTTATATTATCTCTTTGAATTTAAATTATATTATTCTATCGCACACCTTAGTACACACCACACATTACACACCACACAATACACATACACAAGGCTACTGATGAGTCCTCGTGGTGGAGGAGGAAAGCGCTCTAGCCTACCAACACACAATTACACACACACATACACATATATTTAGATGAGTTTTATCATTTGTTTTGCTAATCATTGTTAACGTAAAGTATTCTAGCTTTGTATCCCCTCTCTTGTGAAATATCTGGCCTTCCGCCTATATTCTCACTTGGAGTCCCTAGCCCCGAGGTCTGTCTTGTGAAACACTCGCAGATCTCCCCATTCCACCACTCCCTTGTTTACTTTAGCTTAATGGAGGCTCTTGTGCAATACTCGGCCTACCTGTCTTAACTTGGAGCGACGAATTTAAATTTTTCATACGATTTGACCATCGAATTTCCCGATTATCTGTTAGGTCGGGTAGTAGTAAGTAGTTGAGTTTTATTTTATTTTTATACCTTATATTATCTCTTTGAATTTAAATTATATTATTCTATCGCACACCTTAGTACACACCACACATTACACACCACACAATACACATACACAAGGCTACTGATGAGTCCTCGTGGTGGAGGACGAAAGCGCTCTAACCTACCAACACACAATTACACACACACATACACATATATTTAGATGAGTTTTATCATTTGTTTTGCTAATCATTGTTAACGTAAAGTATTCTAGCTTTGTATCCCCTCTCTTGTGAAATATCTGGCCTTCCGCCTATATTCTCACTTGGAGTCCCTAGCCCCGAGGTCTGTCTTGTGAAACACTCGCAGATCTCCCCATTCCACCACTCCCTTGTTTACTTTAGCTTAATGGAGGCTCTTGTGCAATACTCGGCCTACCTGTCTTAACTTGGAGCGACGAATTTAAATTTTTCATACGATTTGACCATCGAATTTCCCGATTATCTGTTAGGTCGGGTAGTAGTAAGTAGTTGAGTTTTATTTTATTTTTATACCTTATATTATCTCTTTGAATTTAAATTATATTATTCTATCGCACACCTTAGTACACACCACACATTACACACCACACAATACACATACACAAGGCTACTGATGAGTCCTCGTGGTGGAGGACGAAAGCGCTCTAGCCTACCAACACACAATTACACACACACATACACATATATTTAGATGAGTTTTATCATTTGTTTTGCTAATCATTGTTAACGTAAAGTATTCTAGCTTTGTATCCCCTCTCTTGTGAAATATCTGGCCTTCCGCCTATATTCTCACTTGGAGTCCCTAGCCCCGAGGTCTGTCTTGTGAAACACTCGCAGATCTCCCCATTCCACCACTCCCTTGTTTACTTTAGCTTAATGGAGGCTCTTGTGCAATACTCGCCCTACCTGTCTTAACTTGGAGCGACGAATTTAAATTTTTCATACGATTTGACCATCGAATTTCCCGATTATCTGTTAGGTCGGGTAGTAGTAAGTAGTTGAGTTTTATTTTATTTTTATACCTTATATTATCTCTTTGAATTTAAATTATATTATTCTATCGCACACCTTAGTACACACCACACATTACACACCACACAATACACATACACAAGGCTACTGATGAGTCCTCGTGGTGGAGGACGAAAGCGCTCTAGCCTACCAACACACAATTACACACACACATACACATATATTTAGATGAGTTTTATCATTTGTTTTGCTAATCATTGTTAATGTAAAGTATTCTAGCTTTGTATTCCCTCTCTTGTGAAATATCTGGCCTTCCGCCTATATTCTCACTTGGAGTCCCTAGCCCCGAGGTCTGTCTTGTGAAATACTCGCAGATCTCCCCATTCCACCACTCCCTTGTTTACTTTAGCTTAATGGAGGCTCTTGTGCAATACTCGGCCTACCTGTCTTAACTTGGAGCGACGAATTTAAATTTTTCATACGATTTAACCATCGAATTTCCCGATTATCTGTTAGGTCGGGTAGTAGTAAGTAGTTGAGTTTTATTTTATTTTTATACCTTATATTATCTCTTTGAATTTAAATTATATTATTCTATCGCACACCTTAGTACACACCACACATTACACACCACACAATACACATACACAAGGCTACTGATGAGTCCTCGTGGTGGAGGACGAAAGCGCTCTAGCCTACCAACACACAATTACACACACACATACACATATATTTAGATGAGTTTTATCATTTGTTTTGCTAATCATTGTTAACGTAAAGTATTCTAGCTTTGTATCCCCTCTCTTGTGAAATATCTGGCCTTCCGCCTATATTCTCACTTGGAGTCCCTAGCCCCGAGGTCTGTCTTGTGAAACACTCGCACATCTCCCCATTCCACCACTCCCTTGTTTACTTGAGCTTAATGGAGGCTCTTGTGCAATACTCGGCCTACCTGTCTTAGCTTGGAGCGACGAATTTAAATTTTTCATACGATTTGACCATCGAATTTCCCGATTATCTGTTAGGTCGGGTAGTAGTAAGTAGTTGAGTTTTATTTTATTTTTATACCTTATATTATCTCTTTGAATTTAAATTATATTATTCTATCGCACACCTTAGTACACACCACACATTACACACCACACAATACACATACACAAGGCTACTGATGAGTCCTCGTGGTGGAGGACGAAAGCGCTCTAGCCTACCAACACACAATTACACACACACATACACATATATTTAGATGAGTTTTATCATTTGTTTTGCTAATCATTGTTAACGTAAAGTATTCTAGCTTTGTATCCCCTCTCTTGTGAAATATCTGGCCTTCCGCCTATATTCTCACTTGGAGTCCCTAGCCCCGAGGTCTGTCTTGTGAAACACTCGCAGATCTCCCCATTCCACCACTCCCTTGTTTACTTTAGCTTAATGGAGGCTCTTGTGCAATACTCGGCCTACCTGTCTTAACTTGGAGCGATGAATTTAAATTTTTCATACGATTTGACCATCGAATTTCCCGATTATCTGTTAGGTCGGGTAGTAGTAAGTAGTTGAGTTTTATTTTATTTTTATACCTTATATTATCTCTTTGAATTTAAATTATATTATTCTATCGCACACCTTAGTACACACCACACATTACACACCACACAATACACATACACAAGGCTACTGATGAGTCCTCGTGGTGGAGGAGGAAAGCGCTCTAGCCTACCAACACACAATTACACACACACATACACATATATTTAGATGAGTTTTATCATTTGTTTTGCTAATCATTGTTAACGTAAAGTATTCTAGCTTTGTATCCCCTCTCTTGTGAAATATCTGGCCTTCCGCCTATATTCTCACTTGGAGTCCCTAGCCCCGAGGTCTGTCTTGTGAAACACTCGCAGATCTCCCCATTCCACCACTCCCTTGTTTACTTTAGCTTAATGGAGGCTCTTGTGCAATACTCGGCCTACCTGTCTTAACTTGGAGCGACGAATTTAAATTTTTCATACGATTTGACCATCGAATTTCCCGATTATCTGTTAGGTCGGGTAGTAGTAAGTAGTTGAGTTTTATTTTATTTTTATACCTTATATTATCTCTTTGAATTTAAATTATATTATTCTATCGCACACCTTAGTACACACCACACATTACACACCACACAATACACATACACAAGGCTACTGATGAGTCCTCGTGGTGGAGGACGAAAGCGCTCTAACCTACCAACACACAATTACACACACACATACACATATATTTAGATGAGTTTTATCATTTGTTTTGCTAATCATTGTTAACGTAAAGTATTCTAGCTTTGTATCCCCTCTCTTGTGAAATATCTGGCCTTCCGCCTATATTCTCACTTGGAGTCCCTAGCCCCGAGGTCTGTCTTGTGAAACACTCGCAGATCTCCCCATTCCACCACTCCCTTGTTTACTTTAGCTTAATGGAGGCTCTTGTGCAATACTCGGCCTACCTGTCTTAACTTGGAGCGACGAATTTAAATTTTTCATACGATTTGACCATCGAATTTCCCGATTATCTGTTAGGTCGGGTAGTAGTAAGTAGTTGAGTTTTATTTTATTTTTATACCTTATATTATCTCTTTGAATTTAAATTATATTATTCTATCGCACACCTTAGTACACACCACACATTACACACCACACAATACACATACACAAGGCTACTGATGAGTCCTCGTGGTGGAGGACGAAAGCGCTCTAGCCTACCAACACACAATTACACACACACATACACATATATTTAGATGAGTTTTATCATTTGTTTTGCTAATCATTGTTAACGTAAAGTATTCTAGCTTTGTATCCCCTCTCTTGTGAAATATCTGGCCTTCCGCCTATATTCTCACTTGGAGTCCCTAGCCCCGAGGTCTGTCTTGCGAAACACTCGCAGATCTCCCCATTCCACCACTCCCTTGTTTACTTTAGCTTAATGGAGGCTCTTGTGCAATACTCGGCCTACCTGTCTTCACTTGGAGCGACGAATTTAAATTTTTCATACGATTTGACCATCGAATTTCCCGATTATCTGTTAGGTCGGGTAGTAGTAAGTAGTTGAGTTTTATTTTATTTTTATACCTTATATTATCTCTTTGAATTTAAATTATATTATTCTATCGCACACCTTAGTACACACCACACATTACACACCACACAATACACATACACAAGGCTACTGATGAGTCCTCGTGGTGGAGGACGAAAGCGCTCTAGCCTACCAACACACAATTACACACACACATACACATATATTTAGATGAGTTTTATCATTTGTTTTGCTAATCATTGTTAACGTAAAGTATTCTAGCTTTGTATCCCCTCTCTTGTGAAATATCTGGCCTTCCGCCTATATTCTCACTTGGAGTCCCTAGCCCCGAGGTCTGTCTTGTGAAACACTCGCAGATCTCCCCATTCCACCACTCCCTTGTTTACTTTAGCTTAATGGAGGCTCTTGTGCAATACTCGGCCTACCTGTCTTAACTTGGAGCGACGAATTTAAATTTTTCATACGATTTGACCATCGAATTTCCCGATTATCTGTTAGGTCGGGTAGTAGTAAGTAGTTGAGTTTTATTTTATTTTTATACCTTATATTATCTCTTTGAATTTAAATTATATTATTCTATCGCACACCTTAGTACACACCACACATTACACACCACACAATACACATACCAAGGCTACTGATGAGTCCTCGTGGGGGAGGACGAAAGCGCTCTAGCCTACCAACACACAATTACACACACACATACACATATATTTAGATGAGTTTTATCATTTGTTTTGCTAATCATTGTTAACGTAAAGTATTCTAGCTTTGTATCCCCTCTCTTGTGAAATATCTGGCCTTCCGCCTATATTCTCACTTGGAGTCCCTAGCCCCGAGGTCTGTCTTGTGAAACACTCGCAGATCTCCCCATTCCACCACTCCCTTGTTTACTTTAGCTTAATGGAGGCTCTTGTGCAATACTCGGCCTACCTGTCTTAACTTGGAGCGACGAATTTAAATTTTTCATACGATTTGACCATCGAATTTCCCGATTATCTGTTAGGTCGGGTAGTAGTAAGTAGTTGAGTTTTATTTTATTTTTATACCTTATATTATCTCTTTGAATTTAAATTATATTATTCTATCGCACACCTTAGTACACACCACACATTACACACCACACAATACACATACACAAGGCTACTGATGAGTCCTCGTGGTGGAGGACGAAAGCGCTCTAGCCTACCAACAAACAATTACACACACACATACACATATATTTAGATGAGTTTTATCATTTGTTTTGCTAACCATTGTTAACGTAAAGTATTCTAGCTTTGTATCCCCTCTCTTGTGAAATATCTGGCCTTCCGCCTATATTCTCACTTGGAGTCCCTAGCCCCGAGATCTGTCTTGTGAAACACTCGCAGATCTCCCCATTCCACCACTCCCTTGTTTACTCTAGCTTAATGGAGGCTCTTGTGCAATACTCGGCCTACCTGTCTTAACTTGGAGCGACGAATTTAAATTTTTCATACGATTTGACCATCGAATTTCCCGATTATCTGTTAGGTCGGGTAGTAGTAAGTAGTTGAGTTTTATTTTATTTTTATACCTTATATTATCTCTTTGAATTTAAATTATATTATTCTATCGCACACCTTAGTACACACCACACATTACACACCACACAATACACATACACAAGGCTACTGATGAGTCCTCGTGGTGGAGGACGAAAGCGCTCTAGCCTACCAACACACAATTACACACACACATACACATATATTTAGATGAGTTTTATCATTTGTTTTGCTAATCATTGTTAACGTAAAGTATTCTAGCTTTGTATCCCCTCTCTTGTGAAATATCTGGCCTTCCGCCTATATTCTCATTTGGAGTCCCTAGCCCCGAGGTCTGTCTTGTGAAACACTCGCAGATCTCCCCATTCCACCACTCCCTTGTTTACTTTAGCTTAATGGAGGCTCTTGTGCAATACTCGGCCTACCTGTCTTAACTTGGAGCGACGAATTTAAATTTTTCATACGATTTGACCATCGAATTTCCCGATTATCTGTTAGGTCGGGTAGTAGTAAGTAATTGAGTTTTATTTTATTTTTATACCTTATATTATCTCTTTGAATTTAAATTATATTATTCTATCGCACACCTTAGTACACACCACACATTACACACCACACAATACACATACACAAGGCTACTGATGAGTCCTCGTGGTGGAGGACGAAAGCGCTCTAGCCTACCAACACACAATTACACACACACATACACATATATTTAGATGAGTTTTATCATTTGTTTTGCTAATCATTGTTAACGTAAAGTATTCTAGCTTTGTATCCCCTCTCTTGTGAAATATCTGGCCTTCCGCCTATATTCTCACTTGGAGCCCCTAGCACCGAGGTCTGTCTTGTGAAACACTCGCAAATCTCCCCATTCCACCACTCCCTTGTTTACTTTAGCTTAATGGAGGCTCTTGTGCAATACTCGGCCTACCTGTCTTAACTTGGAGCGACGAATTTAAATTTTTCATACGATTTGACCATCGAATTTCCCGATTATCTGTTAGGTCGGGTAGTAGTAAGTAGTTGTGTTTTATTTTATTTTTATACCTTATATTATCTCTTTGAATTTAAATTATATTATTCTATCGCACACCTTAGTACACACCACACATTACACACCACACAATACACATACACAAGGCTACTGATGAGTCCTCGTGGTGGAGGACGAAAGCGCTCTAGCCTTCCAACACACAATTACACACACACATACACATATATTTAGATGAGTTTTATCATTTGTTCTGCTAATCATTGTTAACGTAAAGTATTCTAGCTTTGTATCCCCTCTCTTGTGAAATATCTGGCCTTCCGCCTATATTCTCACTTGGAGTCCCTAGCCCCGAGGTCTGTCTTGTGAAACACTCGCAGATCTCCCCATTCCACCACTCCCTTGTTTACTTTAGCTTAATGGAGGCTCTTGTGCAATACTCGGCCTACCTGTCTTAACTTGGAGCGACGAATTTAAATTTTTCATACGATTTGACCATCGAATTTCCCGATTATCTGTTAGGTCGGGTAGTAGTAAGTAGTTGAGTTTTATTTTATTTTTATACCTTATATTATCTCTTTGAATTTAAATTATATTATTCTATCGCACACCTTAGTACACACCACACATTACACACCACACAATACACATACACAAGGCTACTGATGAGTCCTCGTGGTGGATGACGAAAGCGCTCTAGCCTACCAACACACAATTACACACACACATACACATATATTTAGATGAGTTTTATCATTTGTTTTGCTAATCATTGTTAACGTAAAGTATTCTAGCTTTGTATCCCCTTTCTTGTGAAATATCTGGCCTTCCGCCTATATTCTCACTTGGAGTCCCTAGCCCCGAGGTCTGTCTTGTGAAACACTCGCAGATCTCCCCATTCCACCACTCCCTTGTTTACTTTAGCTTAATGGAGGCTCTTGTGCAATACTCGGCCTACCTGTCTTAACTTGGAGCGACGAATTTAAATTTTTCATACGATTTGACCATCGAATTTCCCGATTATCTGTTAGGTCGGGTAGTAGTAAGTAGTTGAGTTTTATTTTATTTTTATACCTTATATTATCTCTTTGAATTTAAATTATATTATTCTATCGCACACCTTAGTACACACCACACATTACACACCACACAATACACATACACAAGGCTACCGATGAGTCCTCGTGGTGGAGGACGAAAGCGCTCTAGCCTACCAACACACAATTACACACACACATACACATATATTTAGATGAGTTTTATCATTTGTTTTGCTAATCATTGTTAACGTAAAGTATTCTAGCTTTGTATCCCCTCTCTTGTGAAATATCTGGCCTTCCGCCTATATTCTCACTTGGAGTCCCTAGCCCCGAGGTCTGTCTTGTGAAACACTCGCAGATCTCCCCATTCCACCACTCCCTTGTTTACTTAAGCTTAATGGAGGCTCTTGTGCAATACTCGGCCTACCTGTCTTAACTTGGAGCGACGAATTTAAATTTTTCATACGATTTGACCATCGAATTTCCCGATTATCTGTTAGGTCGGGTAGTAGTAAGTAGTTGAGTTTTATTTTATTTTTATACCTTATATTATCTCTTTGAATTTAAATTATATTATTCTATCGCACACCTTAGTACACACCACACATTACACACCACACAATACACATACACAAGGCTACTGATGAGTCCTCGTGGTGGAGGACGAAAGCGCTCTAGCCTACCAACACACAATTACACACACACATACACATATATTTAGATGAGTTTTATCATTTGTTTTGCTAATCATTGTTAACGTAAAGTATTCTAGCTTTGTATCCCCTCTCTTGTGAAATATCTGGCCTTCCGACTATATTCTCACTTGGAGTCCCTAGCCCCGAGGTCTGTCTTGTGAAACACTCGCAGATCTCCCCATTCCACCACTCCCTTGTTTACTTTAGCTTAATGGAGGCTCTTGTGCAATACTCGGCCTACCTGTCTTAACTTGGAGCGACGAATTTAAATTTTTCATACGATTTGACCATCGAATTTCCCGATTATCTGTTAGGTCGGGTAGTAGTAAGTAGTTGAGTTTTATTTTATTTTTATACCTTATATTATCTCTTTGAATTTAAATTATATTATTCTATCGCACACCTTAGTACACACCACACATTACACACCACACTATACACATACACAAGGCTACTGATGAGTCCTCGTGGTGGAGGACGAAAGCGCTCTAGCCTACCAACACACAATTACACACACACATACACATATATTTAGATGAGTTTTATCATTTGTTTTGCTAATCATTGTTAACGTAAAGTATTCTAGCTTTGTATCCCCTCTCTTGTGAAATATCTGGCCTTCCGCCTATATTCTCACTTGGAGTCCCTAGCCCCGAGGTCTGTCTTGTGAAACACTCGCAGATCTCCCCATTCCACCACTCCCTTGTTTACTTTAGCTTAATGGAGGCTCTTGTGCAATACTCGGCCTACCTGTCTTAACTTGGAGCGACGAATTTAAATTTTTCATACGATTTGACCATCGAATTTCCCGATTATCTGTTAGGTCGGGTAGTAGTAAGTAGTTGAGTTTTATTTTATTTTTATACCTTATATTATCTCTTTGAATTTAAATTATATTATTCTATCGCACACCTTAGTACACACCACACATTACACACCACACAATACACATACACAAGGCTACTGATGAGTCCTCGTGGTGGAGGACGAAAGCGCTCTAGCCTACCAACACACAATTACACACACACATACACATATATTTAGATGAGTTTTATCATTTGTTTTGCTAATCATTGTTAACGTAAAGTATTCTAGCTTTGTATCCCCTCTCTTGTGAAATATCTGGCCTTCCGCCTATATTCTCACTTGGAGTCCCTAGCCCCGAGGTCTGTCTTGTGAAACACTCGCAGATCTCCCCATTCCACCACTCCCTTGTTTACTTTAGCTTAATGGAGGCTCTTGTGCAATACTCGGCCTACCTGTCTTAACTTGGAGCGACGAATTTAAATTTTTCATACGATTTGACCATCGAATTTCCCGATTATCTGTTAGGTCGGGTAGTAGTAAGTAGTTGAGTTTTATTTTATTTTTATACCTTATATTATCTCTTTGAATTTAAATTATATTATTCTATCGCACACCTTAGTACACACCACACATTACACACCACACAATACACATACACAAGGCTACTGATGAGTCCTCGTGGTGGAGGACGAAAGCGCTCTAGCCTACCAACACACAATTACACACACACATACACATATATTTAGATGAGTTTTATCATTTGTTTTGCTAATCATTGTTAACGTAAAGTATTCTAGCTTTGTATCCCCTCTCTTGTGAAATATCTGGCCTTCCGCCTATATTCTCACTTGGAGTCCCTAGCCCCGAGGTCTGTCTTGTGAAACACTCGCAGATATCCCCATTCCACCACTCCCTTGTTTACTTTAGCTTAATGGAGGCTCTTGTGCAATACTCGGCCTACCTGTCTTAACTTGGAGCGACGAATTTAAATTTTTCATACGATTTGTCCATCGAATTTCCCGATTATCTGTTAGGTCGGGTAGTAGTAAGTAGTTGAGTTTTATTTTATTTTTATACCTTATATTATCTCTTTGAATTTAAATTATATTATTCTATCGCACACCTTAGTACACACCACACATTACACACCACACAATACACATACACAAGGCTACTGATGAGTCCTCGTGGTGGAGGACGAAAGCGCTCTAGCCTACCAACACACAATTACACACACACATACACATATATTTAGATGAGTTTTATCATTTGTTTTGCTAATCATTGTTAACGTAAAGTATTCTAGCTTTGTATCCCCTCTCTTGTGAAATATCTGGCCTTCCGCCTATATTCTCACTTGGAGTCCCTAGCCCCGAGGTCTGTCTTGTGAAACACTCGCAGATCTCCCCATTCCACCACTCCCTTGTTTACTTTAGCTTAATGGAGGCTCTTGTGCAATACTCGGCCTACCTGTCTTAACTTGGAGCGACGAATTTAAATTTTTCATACGATTTGACCATCGAATTTCCCGATTATCTGTTAGGTCGGGTAGTAGTAAGTAGTTGAGTTTTATTTTATTTTTATACCTTATATTATCTCTTTGAATTTAAATAATATTATTCTATCGCACACCTTAGTACACACCACACATTACACACCACACAATACACATACACAAGGCTACTGATGAGTCCTCGTGGTGGAGGACGAAAGCGCTCTAGCCTACCAACACACAATTACACACACACATACACATATATTTAGATGAGTTTTATCATTTGTTTTGCTAATCATTGTTAACGTAAAGTATTCTAGCTTTGTATCCCCTCTCTTGTGAAATATCTGGCCTTCCGCCTATATTCTCACTTGGAGTCCCTAGCCCCGAGGTCTGTCTTGTGAAACACTCGCAGATATCCCCATTCCACCACTCCCTTGTTTACTTTAGCTTAATGGAGGCTCTTGTGCAATACTCGGCCTACCTGTCTTAACTTGGAGCGACGAATTTAAATTTTTCATACGATTTGACCATCGAATTTCCCGATTATCTGTTAGGTCGGGTAGTAGTAAGTAGTTGAGTTTTATTTTATTTTTATACCTTATATTATCTCTTTGAATTTAAATTATATTATTCTATCGCACACCTTAGTACACACCACACATTACACACCACACAATACACATACACAAGGCTACTGATGAGTCCTCGTGGTGGAGGACGAAAGCGCTCTAGCCTACCAACACACAATTACACACACACATACACTTATATTTAGATGAGTTTTATCATTTGTTTTGCTAATCATTGTTAACGTAAAGTATTCTAGCTTTGTATCCCATCTCTTGTGAAATATCTGGCCTTCCGCCTATATTCTCACTTGGAGTCCCTAGCCCCGAGGTCTGTCTTGTGAAACACTCGCAGATCTCCCCATTCCACTACTCCCTTGTTTACTTTAGCTTAATGGAGGCTCTTGTGCAATACTCGGCCTACCTGTCTTAACTTGGAGCGACGAATTTAAATTTTTCATACGATTTGACCATCGAATTTCCCGATTATCTGTTAGGTCGGGTAGTAGTAAGTAGTTAAGTTTTATTTTATTTTTATACCTTATATTATCTCTTTGAATTTAAATTATATTATTCTATCGCACACCTTAGTACACACCACACATTACACACCAAACAATACACATACACAAGGCTACTGATGAGTCCTCGTGGTGAAGGACGAAAGCGCTCTAGCCTACCAACACACAATTACACACACACATACACATATATTTAGATGAGTTTTATCATTTGTTTTGCTAATCATTGTTAACGTAAAGTATTCTAGCTTTGTATCCCCTTATTGTGAAATATCTGGCCTTCCGCCTATATTCTCACTTGGAGTCCCTAGCCCCGAGGTCTGTCTTGTGAAACACTCGCAGATCTCCCCATTCCACCACTCCCTTGTTTACTTTAGCTTAATGGAGGCTCTTGTGCAATACTCGGCCTACCTGTCTTAACTTGGAGCGACGAATTTAAATTTTTCATACGATTTGACCATCGAATTTCCCGATTATCTGTTAGGTCGGGTAGTAGTAAGTAGTTGAGTTTTATTTTATTTTTATACCTTATATTATCTCTTTGAATTTAAATTATATTATTCTATCGCACACCTTAGTACACACCACACATTACACACCACACAATACACATACACAAGGCTACTGATGAGTCCTCGTGGTGGAGGACGAAAGCGCTCTAGCCTACCAACACACAATTACACACACACATAAACATATATTTAGATGAGTTTTATCATTTGTTTTGCTAATCATTGTTAACGTAAAGTATTCTAGCTTTGCATCCCCTCTCTTGTGAAATATCTGGCCTTCCGCCTATATTCTCACTTGGAGTCCCTAGCCCCGAGGTCTGTCTTGTGAAACACTCGCAGATCTCCCCATTCCACCACTCCCTTGTTTACTTTAGCTTAATGGAGGCTCTTGTGCAATACTAGGCCTACCTGTCTTAACTTGGAGCGACGAATTTAAATTTTTCATACGATTTGACCATCGAATTTCCCGATTATCTGTTAGGTCGGGTAGTAGTAAGTAGTAGAGTTTTATTTTATTTTTATACCTTATATTATCTCTTTGAATTTAAATTATATTATTCTATCGCACACCTTAGTACACACCACACATTACACACCACACAATACACATACACAAGGCTACTGATGAGTCCTCGTGGTGGAGGACGAAAGCGCTCTAGCCTACCAACACACAATTACACACACACATACACATATATTTAGATGAGTTTTATCATTTGTTTTGCTAATCATTGTTAACGTAAAGTATTCTAGCTTTGTATCCCCTCTCTTGTGAAATATCTGGCCTTCCGCCTATATTCTCACTTGGAGTCCCTAGCCCCGAGGTCTGTCTTGTGAAACACTCGCAGATCTCCCCATTCCACCACTCCCTTGTTTACTTTAGCTTAATGGAGGCTCTTGTGCAATACTCGGCCTACCTGTCTTAACTTGGAGCGACGAATTTAAATTTTTCATACGATTTGACCATCGAATTTCCCGATTATCTGTTAGGTCGGGTAGTAGTAAGTAGTTGAGTTTTATTTTATTTTTATACCTTATATTATCTCTTTGAATTTAAATTATATTATTCTATCGCACACCTTAGTACACACCACACATTACACACCACACAATACACATACACAAGGCTACTGATGAGTCCTCGTGGTGGAGGACGAAAGCGCTCTAGCCTACCAACACACAATTACACACACACATACACATATATTTAGATGAATTTTATCATTTGTTTTGCTAATCATTGTTAACGTAAAGTATTCTAGCTTTGTATCCCCTCTCTTGTGAAATATCTGGCCTTCCGCCTATATTCTCACTTGGAGTCCCTAGCCCCGAGGTCTGTCTTGTGAAACACTCGCAGATCTCCCCATTCCACCACTCCCTTGTTTACTTTAGCTTAATGGAGGCTCTTGTGCAATACTCGGCCTACCTGTCTTAACTTGGAGCGACGAATTTAAATTTTTCATACGATTTGACCATCGAATTTCCCGATTATCTGTTAGGTCGGGTAGTAGTAAGTAGTTGAGTTTTATTTTATTTTTATACCTTATATTATCTCTTTGAATTTAAATTATATTATTCTATCGCACACCTTAGTACACACCACACATTACACACCACACAATACACATACACAAGGCTACTGATGAGTCCTCGTGGTGGAGGACGAAAGCGCTCTAGCCTACCAACACACAATTACACACACACATAAACATATATTTAGATGAGTTTTATCATTTGTTTTGCTAATCATTGTTAACGTAAAGTATTCTAGCTTTGCATCCCCTCTCTTGTGAAATATCTGGCCTTCCGCCTATATTCTCACTTGGAGTCCCTAGCCCCGAGGTCTGTCTTGTGAAACACTCGCAGATCTCCCCATTCCACCACTCCCTTGTTTACTTTAGCTTAATGGAGGCTCTTGTGCAATACTAGGCCTACCTGTCTTAACTTGGAGCGACGAATTTAAATTTTTCATATCCCCATTCCACCACTCCCTTGTTTACTTTAGCTTAATGGAGGCTCTTGTGCAATACTCGGCCTACCTGTCTTAACTTGGAGCGACGAATTTAAATTTTTCATACGATTTGTCCATCGAATTTCCCGATTATCTGTTAGGTCGGGTAGTAGTAAGTAGTTGAGTTTTATTTTATTTTTATACCTTATATTATCTCTTTGAATTTAAATTATATTATTCTATCGCACACCTTAGTACACACCACACATTACACACCACACAATACACATACACAAGGCTACTGATGAGTCCTCGTGGTGGAGGACGAAAGCGCTCTAGCCTACCAACACACAATTACACACACACATACACATATATTTAGATGAGTTTTATCATTTGTTTTGCTAATCATTGTTAACGTAAAGTATTCTAGCTTTGTATCCCCTCTCTTGTGAAATATCTGGCCTTCCGCCTATATTCTCACTTGGAGTCCCTAGCCCCGAGGTCTGTCTTGTGAAACACTCGCAGATCTCCCCATTCCACCACTCCCTTGTTTACTTTAGCTTAATGGAGGCTCTTGTGCAATACTCGGCCTACCTGTCTTAACTTGGAGCGACGAATTTAAATTTTTCATACGATTTGACCATCGAATTTCCCGATTATCTGTTAGGTCGGGTAGTAGTAAGTAGTTGAGTTTTATTTTATTTTTATACCTTATATTATCTCTTTGAATTTAAATTATATTATTCTATCGCACACCTTAGTACACACCACACATTACACACCACACAATACACATACACAAGGCTACTGATGAGTCCTCGTGGTGGAGGACGAAAGCGCTCTAGCCTACCAACACACAATTACACACACACATACACATATATTTAGATGAGTTTTATCATTTGTTTTGCTAATCATTGTTAACGTAAAGTATTCTAGCTTTGTATCCCCTCTCTTGTGAAATATCTGGCCTTCCGCCTATATTCTCACTTGGAGTCCCTAGCCCCGAGGTCTGTCTTGTGAAACACTCGCAGATATCCCCATTCCACCACTCCCTTGTTTACTTTAGCTTAATGGAGGCTCTTGTGCAATACTCGGCCTACCTGTCTTAACTTGGAGCGACGAATTTAAATTTTTCATACGATTTGACCATCGAATTTCCCGATTATCTGTTAGGTCGGGTAGTAGTAAGTAGTTGAGTTTTATTTTATTTTTATACCTTATATTATCTCTTTGAATTTAAATTATATTATTCTATCGCACACCTTAGTACACACCACACATTACACACCACACAATACACATACACAAGGCTACTGATGAGTCCTCGTGGTGGAGGACGAAAGCGCTCTAGCCTACCAACACACAATTACACACACACATACACTTATATTTAGATGAGTTTTATCATTTGTTTTGCTAATCATTGTTAACGTAAAGTATTCTAGCTTTGTATCCCCTCTCTTGTGAAATATCTGGCCTTCCGCCTATATTCTCACTTGGAGTCCCTAGCCCCGAGGTCTGTCTTGTGAAACACTCGCAGATCTCCCCATTCCACTACTCCCTTGTTTACTTTAGCTTAATGGAGGCTCTTGTGCAATACTCGGCCTACCTGTCTTAACTTGGAGCGACGAATTTAAATTTTTCATACGATTTGACCATCGAATTTCCCGATTATCTGTTAGGTCGGGTAGTAGTAAGTAGTTGAGTTTTATTTTATTTTTATACCTTATATTATCTCTTTGAATTTAAATTATATTATTCTATCGCACACCTTAGTACACACCACACATTACACACCACACAATACACATACACAAGGCTACTGATGAGTCCTCGTGGTGGAGGACGAAAGCGCTCTAGCCTACCAACACACAATTACACACACACATACACATATATTTAGATGAGTTTTATCATTTGTTTTGCTAATCATTGTTAACGTAAAGTATTCTAGCTTTGTATCCCCTCTCTTGTGAAATATCTGGCCTTCCGCCTATATTCTCACTTGGAGTCCCTAGCCCCGAGGTCTGTCTTGTGAAACACTCGCAGATCTCCCCATTCCACCACTCCCTTGTTTACTTTAGCTTAATGGAGGCTCTTGTGCAATACTCGGCCTACCTGTCTTAACTTGGAGCGACGAATTTAAATTTTTCATACGATTTGACCATCGAATTTCCCGATTATCTGTTAGGTCGGGTAGTAGTAAGTAGTTGAGTTTTATTTTATTTTTATACCTTATATTATCTCTTTGAATTTAAATTATATTATTCTATCGCACACCTTAGTACACACCACACATTACACACCACACAATACACATACACAAGGCTACTGATGAGTCCTCGTGGTGGAGGACGAAAGCGCTCTAGCCTACCAACACACAATTACACACACACATACACATATATTTAGATGAATTTTATCATTTGTTTTGCTAATCATTGTTAACGTAAAGTATTCTAGCTTTGTATCCCCTCTCTTGTGAAATATCTGGCCTTCCGCCTATATTCTCACTTGGAGTCCCTAGCCCCGAGGTCTGTCTTGTGAAACACTCGCAGATCTCCCCATTCCACCACTCCCTTGTTTACTTTAGCTTAATGGAGGCTCTTGTGCAATACTCGGCCTACCTGTCTTAACTTGGAGCGACGAATTTAAATTTTTCATACGATTTGACCATCGAATTTCCCGATTATCTGTTAGGTCGGGTAGTAGTAAGTAGTTGAGTTTTATTTTATTTTTATACCTTATATTATCTCTTTGAATTTAAATTATATTATTCTATCGCACACCTTAGTACACACCACACATTACACACCACACAATACACATACACAAGGCTACTGATGAGTCCTCGTGGTGGAGGGCGAAAGCGCTCTAGCCTACCAACACACAATTACACACACACATACACATATATTTAGATGAGTTTTATCATTTGTTTTGCTAATCATTGTTAACGTAAAGTATTCTAGCTTTGTATCCCCTCTCTTGTGAAATATCTGGCCTTCCGCCTATATTCTCACTTGGAGTCCCTAGCCCCGAGGTCTGTCTTGTGAAACACTCGCAGA
The DNA here is from genome assembly GCA_947095585.1 of Nephrocerus scutellatus. Classification (NCBI taxonomy): domain Eukaryota; kingdom Metazoa; phylum Arthropoda; class Insecta; order Diptera; family Pipunculidae; genus Nephrocerus; species Nephrocerus scutellatus. The sequence goes on along the minus strand of OX352761.1, from coordinate 56,629,527 downwards.
TCTCCCCATTCCACCACTCCCTTGTTTACTTTAGCTTAATGGAGGCTCTTGTGCAATACTCGGCCTACCTGTCTTAACTTGGAGCTACGAATTTAAATTTTTCATACGATTTGACCATCGAATTTCCCGATTATCTGTTAGGTCGGTAGTAGTAAGTAGTTGAGTTTTATTTTATTTTTATACCTTATATTATCTCTTTGAATTTAAATTATATTATTCTATCGCACACCTTAGTACACACCACACATTACACACCACACAATACACATACACAAGGCTACTGATGAGTCCTCGTGGTGGAGGACGAAAGCGCTCTAGCCTACCAACACACAATTACACACACACATACACATATATTTAGATGAGTTTTATCATTTGTTTTGCTAATCATTGTTAACGTAAAGTATTCTAGCTTTGTATCCCCTCTCTTGTGAAATATCTGGCCTTCCGCCTATATTCTCACTTGGAGTCCCTAGCCCCGAGGTCTGTCTTGTGAAACACTCGCAGATCTCCCCATTCCACCACTCCCTTGTTTACTTTAGCTTAATGGAGGCTCTTGTGCAATACTCGGCCTACCTGTCTTAACTTGGAGCGACGAATTTAAATTTTTCATACGATTTGACCATCGAATTTCCCGATTATCTGTTAGGTCGGGTAGTAGTAAGTAGTTGATTTTTAATTTATTTTTATACCTTATATTATCTCTTTGAATTTAAATTATATTATTCTATCGCACACCTTAGTACACACCACACATTACACACCACACAATACACATACACAAGGCTACTGATGAGTCCTCGTGGTGGAGGACGAAAGCGCTCTAGCCTACCAACAAACAATTACACACACACTTACACATATATTTAGATGAGTTTTATCATTTGTTTTGCTAATCATTGTTAACGTAAAGTATTCTAGCTTTGTATCCCCTCTCTTGTGAAATATCTGGCCTTCCGCCTATATTCTCACTTGGAGTCCCTAGCCCCGAGGTCTGTCTTGTGAAACACTCGCAGATCTCCCCATTCCACCACTCCCTTGTTTACTTTAGCTTAATGGAGGCTCTTGTGCAATACTCGGCCTACCTGTCTTAACTTGGAGCGACGAATTTAAATTTTTCATACGATTTAACCATCGAATTTCCCGATTATCTGTTAGGTCGGGTAGTAGTAAGTAGTTGAGTTTTATTTTATTTTTATACCTTATATTATCTCTTTGAATTTAAATTATATTATTCTATCGCACACCTTAGTACACACCCCACATTACACACCACACAATACACATACACAAGGCTACTGATGAGTCCTCGTGGTGGAGGACGAAAGCGCTCTAGCCTACCAACACACAATTACACACACACATACACATATATTTAGATGAGTTTTATCATTTGTTTTGCTAATCATTGTTAACGTAAAGTATTCTAGCTTTGTATCCCCTCTCTTGTGAAATATCTGGCCTTCCGCCTATATTCTCACTTGGAGTCCCTAGCCCCGAGGTCTGTCTTGTGAAACACTCGCAGATCTCCCCATTCCACCACTCCCTTGTTTACTTTAGCTTAATGGAGGCTCTTGTGCAATACTCGGCCTACCTGTCTTAACTTGGAGCGACGAATTTAAATTGTTCATACGATTTGACCATCGAATTTCCCGATTATCTGTTAGGTCGGGTAGTAGTAAGTAGTTGAGTTTTAATTTATTTTTATACCTTATATTATCTCTTTGAATTTAAATTATATTATTCTATCGAACACCTTAGTACACACCACACATTACACACCACACAATACACATACACAAGGCTACTGATGAGTCCTCGTGGTGGAGGACGAAAGCGCTCTAGCCTACCAACACACAATTACACACACACATACACATATATTTAGATGAATTTTATCATTTGTTTTGCTAATCATTGTTAACGTAAAGTATTCTAGCTTTGTATCCCCTCTCTTGTGAAATATCTGGCCTTCCGCCTATATTCTCACTTGGAGTCCCTAGCCCCGAGGTCTGTCTTGTGAAACATTCGCAGATCTCCCCATTCCACCACTCCCTTGTTTACTTTAGCTTAATGGAGGCTCTTGTGCAATACTCGGCCTACCTGTCTTAACTTGGAGCGACGAATTTAAATTTTTCATACGATTTGACCATCGAATTTCCCGATTATCTGTTAGGTCGGGTAGTAGTAAGTAGTTGAGTTTTATTTTATTTTTATACCTTATATTATCTCTTTGAATTTAAATTATATTATTCTATCGCACACCTTAGTACACACCACACATTACACACCACACAATACACATACACAAGGCTACTGATGAGTCCTCGTGGTGGAGGACGAAAGCGCTCTAGCCTACCAACACACAATTACACACACACGTACAAATATATTTAGATGAGTTTTATCATTTGTTTTGCTAATCATTGTTAACGTAAAGTATTCTAGCTTTGTATCCCCTTATTGTGAAATATCTGGCCTTCCGCCTATATTCTCACTTGGAGTCCCTAGCCCCGAGGTCTGTCTTGTGAAACACTCGCAGATCTCCCCATTCCACCACTCCCTTGTTTACTTTAGCTTAATGGAGGCTCTTGTGCAATACTCGGCCTACCTGTCTTAACTTGGAGCGACGAATTTAAATTTTTCATACGATTTGACCATCGAATTTCCCGATTATCTGTTAGGTCGGGTAGTAGTAAGTAGTTGAGTTTTATTTTATTTTTATACCTTATATTATCTCTTTGAATTTAAATTATATTATTCTATCGCACACCTTAGTACACACCACACATTACACACCACACAATACACATACACAAGGCTACTGATGAGTCCTCGTGGTGGAGGACGAAAGCGCTCTAGCCTACCAACACACAATTACACACACACATAAACATATATTTAGATGAGTTTTATCATTTGTTTTGCTAATCATTGTTAACGTAAAGTATTCTAGCTTTGCATCCCCTCTCTTGTGAAATATCTGGCCTTCCGCCTATATTCTCACTTGGAGTCCCTAGCCCCGAGGTCTGTCTTGTGAAACACTCGCAGATCTCCCCATTCCACCACTCCCTTGTTTACTTTAGCTTAATGGAGGCTCTTGTGCAATACTAGGCCTACCTGTCTTAACTTGGAGCGACGAATTTAAATTTTTCATACGATTTGACCATCGAATTTCCCGATTATCTGTTAGGTCGGGTAGTAGTAAGTAGTTGAGTTTTATTTTATTTTTATACCTTATATTATCTCTTTGAATTTAAATTATATTATTCTATCGCACACCTTAGTACACACCACACATTACACACCACACAATACACATACACAAGGCTACTGATGAGTCCTCGTGGTGGAGGACGAAAGCGCTCTAGCCTACCAACACACAATTACACACACACATACACATATATTTAGATGAGTTTTATCATTTGTTTTGCTAATCATTGTTAACGTAAAGTATTCTAGCTTTGTATCCCCTCTCTTGTGAAATATCTGGCCTTCCGCCTATATTCTCACTTGGAGTCCCTAGCCCCGAGGTCTGTCTTGTGAAACACTCGCAGATCTCCCCATTCCACCACTCCCTTGTTTACTTTAGCTTAATGGAGGCTCTTGTGCAATACTCGGCCTACCTGTCTTAACTTGGAGCGACGAATTTAAATTTTTCATACGATTTGACCATCGAATTTCCCGATTATCTGTTAGGTCGGGTAGTAGTAAGTAGTTGAGTTTTATTTTATTTTTATACCTTATATTATCTCTTTGAATTTAAATTATATTATTCTATCGCACACCTTAGTACACACCACACATTACACACCACACAATACACATACACAAGGCTACTGATAAGTCCTCGTGGTGGAGGACGAAAGCGCTCTAGCCTACCAACACACAATTACACACACACATACACATATATTTAGATGAGTTTTATCATTTGTTTTGCTAATCATTGTTAACGTAAAGTATTCTAGCTTTGTATCCCCTCTCTTGTGAAATATCTGGCCTTCCGCCTATATTCTCACTTGGAGTCCCTAGCCCCGAGGTCTGTCTTGTGAAACACTCGCAGATCTACCCATTCCACCACTCCCTTGTTTACTTTAGCTTAATGGAGGCTCTTGTGCAATACTCGGCCTACCTGTCTTAACTTGGAGCGACGAATTTAAATTTTTCATACGATTTGACCATCGAATTTCCCGATTATCTGTTAGGTCGGGTAGTAGTAAGTAGTTGAGTTTTATTTTATTTTTATACCTTATATTATCTCTTTGAATTTAAATTATATTATTCTATCGCACACCTTAGTACACACCACACATTACACACCACACAATACACATACACAAGGCTACTGATGAGTCCTCGTGGTGGAGGACGAAAGCGCTCTAGCCTACCAACACACAATTACACACACATACACATATATTTAGATGAATTTTATCATTTGTTTTGCTAGTCATTGTTAACGTAAAGTATTCTAGCTTTGTATCCCCTCTCTTGTGAAATATCTGGCCTTCCGCCTATATTCTCACTTGGAGTCCCTAGCCCCGAGGTCTGTCTTGTGAAACACTCGCAGATCTCCCCATTCCACCACTCCCTTGTTTACTTTAGCTTAATGGAGGCTCTTGTGCAATACTCGGCCTACCTGCCTTAACTTGGAGCGACGAATTTAAATTTTTCATACGATTTGACCACCGAATTTCCCGATTATCTGTTAGGTCGGGTAGTAGTAAGTAGTTGAGTTTTAATTTATTTTTATACCTTAGATTATCTCTTTGAATTCAAATTATATTATTCTATCGCACACCTTCGTACACACCACACATTACACACCACACAATACACATACACAAGGCTACTGATGAGTCCTCGTGGTGGAGGACGAAAGCGCTCTAGCCCACCAACCAACAATTACACACACACTTACACATATATTTAGATGAGTTTTATCATTTGTTTTGCTAATCATTGTTAACGTAAAGTATTCTAGCTTTGTATCCCCTCTCTTGTGAAATATCTGGCCTTCCGCCTATATTCTCACTTGGAGTCCCTAGCCCCGAGGTCTGTCTTGTGAAACACTCGCAGATCTCCCCATTCCACCACTCCCTTGTTTACTTTAGCTTAATGGAGGCTCTTGTGCAATACTCGGCCTACCTGTCTTAACTTGGAGCGACGAATTTAAATTTTTCATACGATTTGACCATCGAATTTCCCGATTATCTGTTAGGTCGGGTAGTAGTAAGTAGTTGAGTTTTAATTTATTTTTATACCTTATATTATCTCTTTGAATTTAAATTATATTATTCTATCGCACACCTTAGTACACACCACACATTACACACCACACAATACACATACACAAGGCTACTGATGAGTCCTCGTGGTGGAGGACGAAAGCGCTCTAGCCTACCAACACACAATTACACACACACATACACATATATTTAGATGAATTTTATCATTTGTTTTGCTAATCATTGTTAACGTAAAGTATTCTAGCTTTGTATCCCCTCTCTTGTGAAATATCTGGCCTTCCGCCTATATTCTCACTTGGAGTCCCTAGCCCCGAGGTCTGTCTTGTGAAACACTCGCAGATCTCCCCATTCCACCACTCCCTTGTTTACTTTAGCTTAATGGAGGCTCTTGTGCAATACTCGGCCTACCTGTCTTAACTTGGAGCGACGAATTTAAATTTTTCATACGATTTGACCATCGAATTTCCCGATTATCTGTTAGGTCGGGTAGTAGTAAGTAGTTGAGTTTTATTTTATTTTTATACCTTATATTATCTCTTTGAATTTAAATTATATTATTCTATCGCACACCTTAGTACACACCACACATTACACACCACACAATACACATACACAAGGCTACTGATGAGTCCTCGTGGTGGAGGACGAAAGCGCTCTAGCCTACCAACACACAATTACACACACACATAAACATATATTTAGATGAGTTTTATCATTTGTTTTGCTAATCATTGTTATCGTAAAGTATTCTAGCTTTGCATCCCCTCTCTTGTGAAATATCTGGCCTTCCGCCTATATTCTCACTTGGAGTCTCTAGCCCCGAGGTCTGTCTTGTGAAACACTCACAGATCTCCCCATTCCACCACTCCCTTGTTTACTTTACCTTAATGGAGGCTCTTGTGCAATACTAGGCCTACCTGTCTTAACTTGGAGCGACGAATTTAAATTTTTCATACGATTTGACCATCGAATTTCCCGATTATCTGTTAGGTCGGGTAGTAGTAAGTAGTTGAGTTTTATTTTATTTTTATACCTTATATTATCTCTTTGAATTTAAATTATATTATTCTATCGCACACCTTAGTACACACCACACATTACACACCACACAATACACATACACAAGGCTACTGATGAGTCCTCGTGGTGGAGGACGAAAGCGCTCTAGCCTACCAACACACAATTACACACACACATACACATATATTTAGATGAGTTTTATCATTTGTTTTGCTAATCATTGTTAACGTAAAGTATTCTAGCTTTGTATCCCCTCTCTTGTGAAATCTGGCCTTCCGCCTATATTCTCACTTGGAGTCCCTAGCCCCGAGGTCTGTCTTGTGAAACACTCGCAGATCTCCCCATTCCACCACTCCCTTGTTTACTTTAGCTTAATGGAGGCTCTTGTGCAATACTCGGCCTACCTGTCTTAACTTGGAGCGACGAATTTAAATTTTTCATACGATTTGACCATCGAATTTCCCGATTATCTGTTAGGTCGGGTAGTAGTAAGTAGTTGAGTTTTATTTTATTTTTATACCTTATATTATCTCTTTGAATTTAAATTATATTATTCTATCGCACACCTTAGTACACACCACACATTACACACGACACAATACACATACACAAGGCTACTGATAAGTCCTCGTGGTGGAGGACGAAAGCGCTCTAGCCTACCAACACACAATTACACACACACATACACATATATTTAGATGAGTTTTATCATTTGTTTTGCTAATCATTGTTAACGTAAAGTATTCTAGCTTTGTATCCCCTCTCTTGTGAAATATCTGGCCTTCCGCCTATATTCTCACTTGGAGTCCCTAGCCCCGAGGTCTGTCTTGTGAAACACTCGCAGATCTCCCCATTCCACCACTCCCTTGTTTACTTTAGCTTAATGGAGGCTCTTGTGCAATACTCGGCCTACCTGTCTTAACTTGGAGCGACGAATTTAACTTTTTCATACGATTTGACCATCGAATTTCCCGATTATCTGTTAGGTCGGGTAGTAGTAAGTAGTTGAGTTTTATTTTATTTTTATACCTTATATTATCTCTTTGAATTTAAATTATATTATTCTATCGCACACCTTAGTACACACCACACATTACACACCACACAATACACATACACAAGGCTACTGATGAGTCCTCGTGGTGGAGGACGAAAGCGCTCTAGCCTACCAACACACAATTACACACACACATACACATATATTTAGATGAATTTTATCATTTGTTTTGCTAATCATTGTTAACGTAAAGTATTCTAGCTTTGTATCCCCTCTCTTGTGAAATATCTGGCCTTCCGCCTATATTCTCACTTGGAGTCCCTAGCCCCGAGGTCTGTCTTGTGAAACACTCGCAGATCTCCCCATTCCACCACTCCCTTGTTTACTTTAGCTTAATGGAGGCTCTTGTGCAATACTCGGCCTACCTGTCTTAACTTGGAGCGACGAATTTAAATTTTTCATACGATTTGACCATCGAATTTCCCGATTATCTGTTAGGTCGGGTAGTAGTAAGTAGTTGAGTTTTATTTTATTTTTATACCTTATATTATCTCTTTGAATTTAAATTATATTATTCTATCGCACACCTTAGTACACACCACACATTACACACCACACAATACACATACACAAGGCTACTGATGAGTCCTCGTGGTGGAGGGCGAAAGCGCTCTAGCCTACCAACACACAATTACACACACACATACACATATATTTAGATGAGTTTTATCATTTGTTTTGCTAATCATTGTTAACGTAAAGTATTCTAGCTTTGTATACCCTCTCTTGTGAAATATCTGGCCTTCCGCCTATATTCTCACTTGGAGTCCCTAGCCCCGAGGTCTGTCTTGTGAAACACTCGCAGATCTCCCCATTCCACCACTCCCTTGTTTACTTTAGCTTAATGGAGGCTCTTGTGCAATACTCGGCCTACCTGTCTTAACTTGGAGCTACGAATTTAAATTTTTCATACGATTTGACCATCGAATTTCCCGATTATCTGTTAGGTCGGGTAGTAGTAAGTAGTTGAGTTTTATTTTATTTTTATACCTTATATTATCTCTTTGAATTTAAATTATATTATTCTATCGCACACCTTAGTACACACCACACATTACACACCACACAATACACATACACAAGGCTACTGATGAGTCCTCGTGGTGGAGGACGAAAGCGCTCTAGCCTACCAACACACAATTACACACACACATACACATATATTTAGATGAGTTTTATCATTTGTTTTGCTAATCATTGTTAACGTAAAGTATTCTAGCTTTGTATACCCTCTCTTGTGAAATATCTGGCCTTCCGCCTATATTCTCACTTGGAGTCCCTAGCCCCGAGGTCTGTCTTGTGAAACACTCGCAGATCTCCCCATTCCACCACTCCCTTGTTTACTTTAGCTTAATGGAGGCTCTTGTGCAATACTCGGCCTACCTGTCTTAACTTGGAGCGACGAATTTAAATTTTTCATACGATTTGACCATCGAATTTCCCGATTATCTGTTAGGTCGGGTAGTAGTAAGTAGTTGAGTTTTAATTTATTTTTATACCTTATATTATCTCTTTGAATTTAAATTATATTATTCTATCGCACACCTTAGTACACACCACACATTACACACCACACAATACACATACACAAGGCTACTGATGAGTCCTCGTGGTGGAGGACGAAAGCGCTCTAGCCTACCAACAAACAATTACACACACACTTACACATATATTTAGATGAGTTTTATCATTTGTTTTGCTAATCATTGTTAACGTAAAGTATTCTAGCTTTGTATCCCCTCTCTTGTGAAATATCTGGCCTTCCGCCTATATTCTCACTTGGAGTCCCTAGCCCCGAGGTCTGTCTTGTGAAACACTCGCAGATCTCCCCATTCCACCACTCCCTTGTTTACTTTAGCTTAATGGAGACTCTTGTGCAATACTCGGCCTACCTGTCTTAACTTGGAGCGACGAATTTAAATTTTTCATACGATTTGACCATCGAATTTCCCGATTATCTGTTAGGTCGGGTAGTAGTAAGTAGTTGAGTTTTATTTTATTTTTATACCTTATATTATCTCTTTGAATTTAAATTATATTATTCTATCGCACACCTTAGTACACACCACAAATTACACACCACACAATACACATACACAAGGCTACTGATGAGTCCTCGTGGTGGAGGACGAAAGCGCTCTAGCCTACCAACACACAATTACACACACACATACACATATATTTAGATGAGTTTTATCATTTGTTTTGCTAATCATTGTTAACGTAAAGTATTCTAGCTTTGTATCCCCTCTCTTGTGAAATATCTGGCCTTCCGCCTATAATCTCACTTGGAGTCCCTAGCCCCGAGGTCTGTCTTGTGAAACACTCGCAGATCTCCCCATTGGCTCTTGTGCAATACTCGGCCTACCTGTCTTAACTTGGAGCGACGAATTTAAAAAAAAAACTCATGCATTATTCCTACTGGGGAGAGCATGTAAAAAAACGCATCTGAAAGCTTACCCCATTGGGTGATGTGGAAAAGGCTTGGTTAAATAAAAAATTAAAAATAAAAAAGCATGAGATTTTAAAAGCATAAAAAGCATCTACTAAAAAATTTAATATATCCGTCCGTGTTTATGTCCTACAGACAAAAAGATCTTTGTTTTCTTTTCTTTCGTCCCGGACAGACGTTGTCACGCTCAAAACCCACGGCCGTGTCTTCGACACAGCCTACCCTGCTCTTTTTTAATATTAGCTATAGACTTAAGGGCAATACTCGATCACCTCTTAATTGTCCAGAGAGATCAGCATTTCGGTCCTTTCTGTACACAATAGATTCAGAGTTAAATATTTCGGAAGAAAAAATTCTATATTTCGGGGTCGCTGAGTTGAACTATAGTTTTCGGGGTCACTGAAGTTAATAGTGATGATAAGATAGCTCTAGGGGGATGAGGTCAATAACTGAGGGGAGGGTGACCGATATTAGTATCGATTCTGTAGTTTTCGGTATCGCTGAGGTGAATTGTGATGGTAATACATCTCTAGTGGGATAGGGTCGACACCTGGGGGGTATTGACCGATATTAGTCTGGATTGTCAACACATCGCCTTTAACTTACAGTGGGATCTCCAATTATTTTACTACGGAATCTCGACTCGCCAAAACCTTGAAACGGCACAAGACTGCCCGTAAAAAAGGTGCTGGGCAATATAATTAAAGCGAATATCTTGACAGAAAAGAGATAGTGTGAAACAGTTTTTATTCCACGGATAGCACTCATTTATTTTACTATTTTAGAAAATAACAATATAGAAAATAAATAGAAAAATTATTGAATAATGTAAATGTCAAAATGTCAATCTTTTTTAGGCATGTTCGTTAGATCTACTTTTACATAAATTAATGTCATACAGGTTTTACTCAAGATAATAAAAAAATCTATTCTTCCGTTTTTGTTCTTCATACGAGTCAGACGTATTTTATTGTGAAATTTTTATCATCATACATCTTGTGAAATCACATTTGAAATATCAGAAGGTTATGGGCCCAGATATCGCATTGTAAGCGAATTCTGTGTCTGCAAAAATATAAAAAAAATAGGCATCAAAGTTTACTTTCTACGAGGAAAGAAAAGTGCATTCATTTTTTTTTATATTGAACAAATGCATTACGATTAGCGTTGTACCTAGCAAATATGGCGGATAAAATAGATGTTATGAATATCAACAAGGTAGAAATTATCGACAATGGAAGTACCAAATTATGTGTGCATTGCGAGCAAAAGGTCTACAAGACATTATAAATGGTGACGAAGTAAAGCCAGATAAAACAAAAACACAGGAACACAAAAATGGATTAAGGATGACGCGAACGCCATGTTCACCTTAACCTCCGCAATGGCTCTTGATCAAATTACGTTGGTGGAAAATTGCAAGTCGTCAAGTGAGATAATCATCAAGTTAGATTCCATTTACGAACAAAAGACGGAAATGAATAAAATTATAGTGCATGAGCGATTCCATCAATATAAAATGATCTCAAGTGACATCATTTCCCAGCACATCGCAAAGGTAGAAAATTTGGCACAACATATTAAAGAAACAGGAGAAGAAGTCAGTGACGTAGCGATCATTACAAAAATACTTGGAAGCTTGCCTCAAAAATACAGAAATTTAAGACAAGCCTGGATATCGATGGATGGGGCAAAGCAAACGATAGCTAATCTTAGAGCACGTCTTTTGGACGAAGAAGCCAGTCTAATGTCATATGAAGAATCAGACTCGGCATTGCAAGTAACCAAGGCAGGATGCAGCAGTTCATCAATTAAACGGAATTCAATCCAAAGAAAAAGTAATCGACCTCGAGTAACATGCTATAATTGTCAAAAGAAGGGGCATTTTGATAGTCAATGTCGGGCTCCTAAGAAAAATCGAGGAAAAAAGAAACATGCTGATTCAAAAGAAAATAAACATTCACAATCAAATGACACAGCATTTTTGATTGTTGAAAACAACAGGATAATGGATAGTGGCGCATCCGCGCATATGACACATAAACGTGAATATTTTTCTATTTTCCAAACAATGCACGATCACGCTTCAGTAAAAGTTGGAAATATTCAAGGTCTAGTTGTCAAAGGAAAAGGTACCGTAAAAATTCAAAAACTTATCGGAGAAAAGTGGCACGAATCAACAGTAACAAATGTATTATACGTAGCGGATCTCAAGAAAAATGTATTTTCCGAAGGTGTAATAAAGGCGAAAGGCATGAAGATTATCAAAGAAGACAACCATGCTGAAGTTTACGAAAACAACAATATAGTAGCCTACGAGATTCGAGAATCAAACAATATATACCGATTGTTATTTCACTGTCTCAGAAGCGAATGCAACGACCAGTGTGGACATAAAACTATGGCACGAGAGACTTGGACATATTAACAAGCAAGCAAGCAAGCAAGTTAAAAGAAATGGTAACCAAGGGAGACATTAAGAATGTCAGTATCGATAACATCAAAAAATTTTTCTGTAAAGCATGTATATGGAAAAGGTCACAAGTTACCATTTAAAACAGTAGTAAACAGAAAAACCAAACCGGGCGAGTTTATACACAGTGACGTATGTGGTCTCATGTCTGAACCATCAGTCAGTGGAGTAAGATATTTCATTCTCTTCAAAGATGACAGCTCTGGTTATCGTATCGTTTACCTTATTAAACATAAATCAGATGCTTTCGACTCTTTTAAAGATTTTGTCAATCACTCACGTAACAAGTTCGGGTCGCCACCAAAAGTCTTACACGTTGATAACGGAACCGAATACTTTAACAACATTTTCAAGGAGTATCTCTCGAAAAATGGAATATTTTTGGAAACAACAGCTCCCTATACACCCAAACAGAATGGGAGAGCGGAACGAGACATGAGAACTATCGTGGAGAGTGCACGATGGATGATATATGCAAAGGATGTTCCAATTAATTTGTGGAGTGAAGCTGTCAACACAGCAGTGTATATTCTAAATCGCACTCCAACCACTCAAGCACCCGATTCAACACCATACCAATTATGAACAGGCAAAAAGCCTATATTGGACCATGTTCCAAAAGAGCGTCGTACAAAACTGGATCCAAAGTGTAAAAAACTTATGTTCGTTGGCTACGATGGAAATTCTACGAATTATCACCTTTATGATGAAGAATCCGGAAAAATCAAAGTTTCTCGCAACGTTATTTTTAACAAAAATGCAGCTGTTCGTTTTCCAAGAAGAAATACGGTTGAGATACAAATAATAGAAGACAACACTAATGATGGTTGTACTCAATCAAATCAACACGAAAACCAAACAAAAATTCATGAATCTGAAAATAACAGAACTGAAGAAATTCAAGGCATAGAAGACGATTTAGAGAAACAAGAAGCAACAACAAAGCAGTCAATAAATAGTCAAGTCAATGTTGACTACAAGTTACGCAATCGCGACAAAATCAGAATGCCTGCACGATACGACTACGAGACGAATTTTGCTGAAGCTGACATTCCTGAGACGTATGAGGAAGCGATATCATGTTCAGAAGCGAAAAATTGGACAAAGACAACACAGGAAGAATTAGATGCACTCGAAAATAACAACACATGGGAGGTTTAAGTTACCACCCGGTGGAACTACTATTGGATCAAAATGGATTTTCAAAATTAAAAGAAATCCGAATGGAGATGTTGTTCGTTACAAATCAAGACTTTGTGCAAAAGAGTATGCACAAAAACAGGGCATCGACTACAATAAGTTTTGCACCGACAACACATTTTGACTCAAATAGGATTCTTCTCTCCGTTGCAGCACGAAACAATTTTGAGATTATGCAGTTCGACATAAAAGCAGCGTTCCTGTACGGCAAGTTGCAAGAAGACATTTATTTAACTCCACCACACAGGACGAACATCAGTTCAAACATGGTATGTAAATTTAAAAAAAAACACTGTACGGCTTAAAACAAGCTTCGCACTGTTGGAATACAACTTTTCGTATTTTTTTGAGCAAGTACGGCTTCGTACAAAGTAATGCTGATAATTGTGTCTATCGAGGACAATTCAATATTGTGAAAGTATTATTAATACTCTATGTTGATGATGGATTAGTCATGGCTGAAACCAAAGAGGTACTGAAAATAGTACTTCATCATCTTCAAGCTACCTTCGAGGTTAAAATTAACGAACCGGATATTTTTGTTGGACTGCAAATAGAACGAAATCGTGAAAAACGTTCCATTTTTATTCATCAAACAAACTATAAAAACCAAATTATAAAACGATTTAACCTTGAAACAGCAAATCCTATAAGCATTCCGGCTGATCCACAGATACATCTCACTTAAACAGATAATAGTCAAGTATCAAAAGAAAAATCGTTACCGTATCGAGAAGACGTCGGTTATCTAATATTTGCTGCTATAGTCAGTCGACCCGACATTTCTTTTGCATTGGGAGTTGTCAGTAGATTCCTCTCAAATCACACGGATGCACATTGGAATGCAGTAAAAATAATAATTAAATATTTAATTGGCACAAATAATCGAGGAGTTGAATACAAACCTTCAATCAATTCTAAACAACTTGTTTGATATTCATACTCGGACTATGCAAATGATATTCATACACGAAGATCACGTTTTCATGCTCAAAGGTTGACCAATAACATGGAGCAACAACAACATTCAGTCGCACTATCAACGACCGAGGCTGAATATATGGCTGGATGTGCAGCAGTTAAAGAAGTGACTTGGTTGCGTCAGTTGTTGAAAGACATCGGTGAAGCAGTGTAAGTTCCATCCATATTATTCATAGACAATCTCAAAGTGCAATTCGATTGATTCATAACACAGAGTTCCACAAACGAACCAAACACATCGATATTCGATATCACTTCATCAGAGAGAAACTAAAGCAAGGAGAAATTTATGTACAGTACAAATGTACTAAAGATCAATTGGCCGATATCTTCACCAAACCATTACCCTCGGATAGATTCAAAACTCTACGAGATTCTATTTCAACGATTAAAATTTAAAATATATCCAATTCAAATAAATTAAAATTATTTTTTATATTGACGAGTTCTCATTTAGTGGTAGTATTGAATAACGTAAATGTCAACCTGTCAATCTTTTTAGATATGTTAGATGTACTTTTTATAAATTAATGTCACATTGGTTTTACTCAAGATAATAAACAAACCTATTCTTCCGTATTTGTTCTTCATACGAGTCAGACGTATTTTATTGTTGTGAAATTTTTATCATCATACATCTTGTGAAATCACATTTGAAATATCAAAACAAATATAGAAAAAAAAAATGGTGGGAATGTGTCGCCTTAGAATATAATAGCCAAATAATCGTTCCGCGTAAAACTACCAATCAGTTCAAGACACTTTACGCGAACTGGAAAGGTAAATTGCGGAAAGAGTTAACCATCCAACGACAGAAGTGGCAGTGGATTGGTCATACACTCCGAAAAGGCGGCAGTGCCATAGCAAACTACGCAATGCAATGGAATCCGTTATCTCAGGATGGAAAAAGAACGGGTCGTCCGAGTAATACTACGCTTCGGACGTCATAGATGAGAAACGGGGTAGAATTACTTGATTAGATCTGTTTGAGGAAGCTAATGTAATTTTTTCGTAAAGCTGTATAGGATGATGCGAAAGCCAGATATTCGAAAAGAGACTTAGAGTCATTTTCTTCAGTTGAACTCAACTTGAGGATTTTTTTTTCTCAACTTGTGATTTTGTTTTTCACTCAAAGTTGACAGTTTCAACTTTCGATTTTCAACTCTCTAGTTAGCCAACTTCCGAAGAAGTAGAAGTTGAAAGAGCAAACTTGAGAGTTCTCTGTCAAATTTAAGTTTGTATTACATTTTGTTGCTTTTCTGTAGAAAATTATTCTCGGTTTGGAACGAACGACAATAATGCTCTTGGAATTGATAAAGGGTAGTTTGCCTTGCACTGAAACAAGGTGCGCAAGAATAACCACCGCTTGACCACGAGAGTGCGATCTGTCGCATGAAATCTATCGCACACTCTTCAGGTGTATTTTAATTGTTTTGTGCTCAATGCACAAAAATAACCGGAACTTTAATTTTCAAACAATCGTACAGAATAAATTCAAATCTAAAGTTGAAACATACGTAGTTGTCAAAAATATCCCAGGGAAATTTTTAAAAACGCAAGTACGATAACTGTTAAATTTGAACTCTCGAGTTGGGATTTAAAATAGTGTAGAAAAACAAATTTCAACTCGTCTCTCAAGTTTGTGTCAACTCTAGAGTTGGCCAACTTGAGAGTTTCCGGTAAGTTGAGAAATAGTGAAGAAAATGGCTCTTAGTGTACGAGATTTTAGGAGATTATTAATCGGCGTGCCGTTTAGATACGAGGAATACATGGCCAAATCGTCGTAAGCCAAAGACATATCTTAACATGGCATTAAAATCAACATGAAGTTTTCTTTTAGATGCGTAGGAGCAATTGCAGTAGATTTCGCAACCATATGTCAAGACTGGTACTGCTAATGTTTTTGCCAGCAAGATTCGAGTTCGAGCATAACGTACGAAGCACTCCATAAGTCTTTCCTACAGCTAAGTTAATGCGAGTGTCCCATGTTAAATCACGACTGAAGGTCATACCAAAGTTTTTGACCTTTTTGACATACCCTATAGGGGTGTTTTTCAATGTGATGGACGGAAATATGAGAGGTCCAATAGCTGCTAAGAGATGACAATGCATTGAGATTTTTTTACATTTAGCATTAGACCGTTGCTATTTATACAACTCACAGCATGCTCGATTAAGCCCAACGGGCAACTCAGGAGCTAAGCATCATCCGATTATATTTGTAGTAAGCAGTACATAACGATGGATAGAACTTCATTTACAAACAGAGAAAATAGTAATGGTTCTAAGATAGATCCTTGAGGAACCCCTCTGGTTCAAGGAAGAAAGTCTGACAGAACCTTATTAATTTCCAGTGCCTGTAATCTACCTGTCAGGTATAAGGACACCAATTTCACAGCACTAGGTTTAAAGTTATGTTATATCATTTTCCTTTGTAAATTTAGTCCTAACAAAAAGGCACCGACAATAAAGGTAATCCCTGAAAACAAAAATATTTTTGGTGACTAGCTCGACCAAGTATTATTATTATTAGAAGTATTAGTATTAATTAGTATTATCTATCGACAAATAAGATCATCAATAAAAAAATCAAATTGTCTACAAATTTTTTTTATTATAACTTAACATACCACTGTTTTTATTAAAATAATCATTACTACTAATATATGACTGTTATTAGCATAATTATTATAAATTACCATATATCTGTATATAATTTTATATAAATTTATATGTTTGTTTGTGTCTAAGTAACTCTGTGCCTTCACTAATTTCAATCAAATATGGTTTACATATAACTTAAAATCAGGAATCAAATAATGTGGGTGGGGTTAGCAGGATTTTTGGTTGTGGGAGGTGCGGCAGCCGATATTAGTGTCGGACCCACAGTTTACGGCATCGCCGTGATGAATATTGTAGGTAGTACACTCCTATGGGTGAGTTATCTCTCGCCGCAGGAAGGAGGGTGACCGATATTAGTGTCCATTCTACAGGGGTCGGTTTCCGGGTCGCTGTGTTGAATGTTGATGGAAAGACAGTTCTAGGGGGTTGGGGTCGATAACTTAAGGGGGGTGACCGATATTAGTGTTGATTCTATAGTTTTCAGGGTCGCTGAATTGAATAGTAATGAGACAGCTCTAGAAGTTTTCGGAGTCGTTGAGTTGAATGGTGATAGTAAGACAGCTCCAGGGGATGGGGTCAATAACTGAAGGGGTTGACCGATATTAGTGTCGATTTTATAGTTTTCGGAGTCGCTGAGTTGAATGGTGATGGTAAGACAGTTCTAAATGGGGGGGGGGGGGCTGACCGATATTAGTGTCAATTCTGTTTTTATTTATTTATATATATCTTCCGAGAAAATACATTACATTAAGGAAAATAAATTAAAATTAGATTATAATATATAAAAATATATAAATATAATTTATACATTTAAATCTAATTAGATATTTTTAAAAATTTTAACAAGTTATTTTTAAATAAATCCCTATTAACATCAATGTCTAAAACAACGCAATATTTGTTGTATGATATACCTGCATTTGTTATTGGCTCATGCTTACCATAGTTCGCTTTTGCAATAATTTATTCATAGTGTTGATGAAAATTCAAGTTCTAGTTAAAGTATACGTCTAAATCGCAAAAGCTGGAAACTCTGGTGAGCGATACATTACTTATAAAGTAATCATTTATTATGAGTTGAGTCTTTCTTGACAAGGTAAGGACCCTACATTTATTTTTATTAAAGTGTAAGTCGTTTTTGTTACGCCAGTTAACAACATTGTTTATATCTAATTGTAATTTAAAGCAATCTATCCTTGACTCTATGGAAAAGTAAAGCTTTACATCATCAGCATATAGCAAACATTTCACATGTTGAATGTAAAGTGGTAAGTCATTTATAAATAATAGAAAAATAATAAGGGACCTAGGTGGCTTCCTTGTGGGACACCAGAAACCGAGTAGATTATTTTAGAATAATCTGAGCCAATTTTAATTACTTACCTCCTTTCGGATAAGTAGTTAAATATCCATTTTAGAAATTTTCCATGAAAGTCCATCAACTTCATTTTATTTTTTAAACTAACATGTTGGACTCTATCAAAAGCTTTCGAAAAGTCAGTATAAACAACATCTACCTGGTGGTTGTTTTCAAGCTCTGATAAACAGTAATTGAAAAATAAGGCTAGATTAGATCCAGTTGATCGGGCTCCTACAAAGCCGTGTTGAAGTTCCGATATCTTGTTAGAAAGAAAGGAAGCAATTTTCTTTTTGCAATGGCTTCAAAGATTTTTGGAAGCAAGGGTAGTTTAGATATAGTCCTATAATTCTCAATATTTTGGCGTTGGCCATTTTTATAGATTGGAGTTATGAACGAATCCAATCTTTTAAGAATTCACCGTTAGGCTTTCACACGTTGAGTTTACAACTTATAATATAAAGGGGGCAATTAAATCAGGTCCTGTGTTACTATTATTATCTAGATTAGTTGAGTAAGAAAAAGCTGACCAATATTTGTTAATTGGTGCTCGAGATATTCGACATTATCAGAATCGTTACATTGGTTGGCATAACTCGACTGAAACCCTCCCGGCACAAAAACGATATGCGTCAAAACGCACGTTTTTTTTACAAGACACTAACATATGTCATTCTCTCCTTTTCACATAAGTTCTAAACTTTTTACAGTTATTAACCAGTCAACAATTTTAGTTAATATTTGTAGGAGTGCTCTAGAGTGGTTTAAGGAAATGGTTCGACAAACAACTATTAGAGTTCATCTGTTAATATTGATCGCCCAGTTTTATTTATTTAATAATATATATGAATATTTATTTACGCTAAATTCTAAAAGGAACAGCACTTAAAATTTTTACGTAAACGTAGCGCTTAAATTACCATAAAACGGAGCCGTAAACCTTACGTTTTCGTGAAATCAAATACGACCAACTTTATACACACTAAAAAATACGAAACACTGTGTAAATTTGTTTCACTTCTCTTGTGACAAAAGTGGGGTATACGTACCGTATTCCTTGTGTCAAAACGTACCGTTTACGACATTTTTAGTGTAACAAAACTGTCGTAAACGTTACGTTTATGATGCGGCTGGCCGGGAGGGAAATAAGATGCGAACATATTACACACTTAAATAGCTGGATACATTATTTTTGTAAGACATATTAGATAGCAAGCCAAAGTATTTTTTTTTGCTAAAAAGACCAAAATGTTTTTGGATTAAGCCTTATATTATTTTCAATAGCAAGAAGCTATTGTTTAGGAGTAAAATCTTTCAAGAATTCCTTACGTCGTCGCAGAAAATTCAAACGCAAAGAACTGTGGAAATGATTATTTTTTTGCTTTTTATTTAAAATATTTATTAACCTTTATAAACCCTTATTGAACCAAATTGGCCTATTTCCGTACGAACATTTCTTTTTAGGACTAAATAAACGAAATGTACGAAAGATGGTGTTTATGAAAACTTCATTACAAGATATTAAGTCTAAATCCGCAAAATATCATCCCACTTTATGGTAGCTAGATAAATATTTATTGTATTATAATCTGCTTTTACGAAGTTGTAGTCGTACTTAATGCCGCTATTATGAGTTGTATCAACATACGAAAATATACTTATATTAAAGTTTATAAGAATAGACTTATTATGTATTCTATCAATTTATAAAAAGTCAGCTACACAAAGTGTTGCTTCCAATTCCTTATGAACGAAAATTAAGTCTAAAATTCGGTTTAAGCTATTTTTAATATTATTAATTTGTATAAAATTCATAGCAAACATTTTATCAATGGTTTCAATTTCAATTGTTTTGGATAAGTTATATGGCAAAAGGCATTTCTCTTCATTGACCATTCAATGTTACCTAGATTAAAATCACCTATTACTACTGCTAATGAATTTTCATCAAACGATTCTTTTACATATCTAATGTTATTTATATAGCATTATAAATTTCAATTTTACTGCCGGGTGGTATATAAAAAATAATATAATTTTATTTAATGCGAATTTTTGATCCAAAAAGAACACATAATTGAACGCAAAATTGTTCGATTTCTAAACCTATGTGATCAGGTAAAATTTTTTTTTAATATTATCTATAGACTGAAAGGCAATACTCCACCACCTCTTGATTGTCCAGAGAGATCAGCGTTTCGGTCCTTTCTGTACACGATAAATCCAGAGTTAAATATTTCTGAAGAAAAAGTTCTGTATTTCGGGGTCGCTGAGTTGAATGGTGATGGTAAGACAGCTCTAGGGATATGGGGTCAATAACTGATGACCAACATTAGTGTCGATTCTATAGTTTTCGGGATCACTGAAGTTAATGGTGATGGTAAGATAGCTCTAGGGGGATGAGGTCAATAACTGAGGGGAGGGTGACCGATATTAGTGTCGATTCTGTAGTTTTCGGTATCGCTGAGGTGAATTGTGGTGGTAATACATCTCTAGGGGGATAGGGTCGATACCTGGGGGGTATTGACCGATATTAGTCTGGATTGTCAACACATCGTCTTTAACTTACAGTGGGATCTCCAATTATTTTACTACGGAATCTCGATTCGCCAAAATCTTGAAAAGGCACAAGACTGCCCGTAAAAAAGATGCTGGGCAATATAATTAAAGCGAATATCTTGATAGAAAAGAGATAGTGTTAAACAGTTTTTATCCCAAGGATAGCACTCATTTATTTTACTATTTTAGAAAATAACAATATAGAAAAAAATAGAAAAATGCTGGGAATGTGTCGCCTTAGAATATAATAGCCAAATAATCGGTCCGCGTAAAACTACCAAACAGTTCAAGACAGTTTACACGAACTGGAAATGTAAATTGCGAAAAGAGTTGGCTAACAAAAAAAAACGAAGTTCTGGGATCTAGTGGTGGTCCCTTTACAGTAAAACTCGCAAGCGAGATATATTTTATTTTATTTTTTATAATTCGCGCACGCTTCAATTGTTTTCGTCACTGATAAGTTCTATCGCGCTGTTTTGTATTCCATCTAGCTGATGCAAAGTAGTCTTAGGCGCACCAGACCAGATATAGCAATTGTACTCAAGTTTAGGGCGAATAAAAGCCTTGTATATGGTAGCCAGATCAGAGGGAGTGAAATATTTCTTGCACCGGGCTAGAAAACCTAAACATTTTGTAGCATTTTTAGCGACGGTAAATATGTGGTCATTCCAACGAAGCTTGTCATTAACGCACATACTGAGAATTGTGAGATTTTCAGTTTCCTCGATACAAGTGCCATTCATGGATAATGGCATGGGATTTAGGATTCGCTTGGACGACGGGAGACAGCATTGGATTTCGAAAGCGTTAAGTTCTACTCGATTGATTTCTTCCCATTGTATTATGCTGTCAAGGTCAGATATTAACATGCTTAACATGCATAGTTGTTTGAGTTCCACATGAGAAGTGGAGGGACGTTCCTCAAACTTAAATGTGAAGCTGAGAGTGCTGTCGTCGGCGAAAGAGTGGATTGGATTAGAAGTCACAGATAAGAGATCATTAATAAAAATGAGGAAGAGAGTCAGGGATTAAACAGAGCACTGGGGAACGCCAGCATTTAAGTAATGAACTTTAGACTTGAAACCGACCAAATCAACTTGAATTGAGCGGTCCAAAAGATAGCTTCTAATCCAATGAGGTAGTTTTTCATCGACTCCATAACCACACATTTTAGACAAAAGAGCTTGATACCAAACTCTGTCAAATGCCTTAGAAATATCGATTGCAACAGCTTTGCTTTCTCCAAAATGATGCAAAGACCGGTTCCACTGTTCGGTAAGATATACCATCAAATCACCTGTAGAATGTTGCCCACGAAATCCATACTGCCGGTCACTAAGGATTTCGTTGGTTTCAAGATATTTCTTAAGCTGATAATTGATCAGCGTTTTCATGACCTTGGAAAGAATGGATGTAAGTGCTATGGGTCGGTACGAAGAAGGATACGACGGCTCGCCTTGGGTATGGGCTGGACAAATGCTGTTTTCAAACTTCTCGGGAAGACTCCAGAAGGATAGGATAGATGGAGAAGCTTACGCAATGGTAATGCCAGCTTTTTTTTACTACCTTTGGGACATTGTAGTATTTTTTGCCTTAATTTTTGGTCGTAGGCGAATTTGACTCGCCGAAGACTGGCATTGCAATCATTTCTTGCTCGTTTAAACTTTTTTTCGGTTTTCCTCGGTAGAGTTTGCTTTGTAAAACCGAAATTAAACCTCTCTAATCCTAGAAGCCTCTTTACAGCTCAAGGCATACCATTCACCTTCCTTTGATTTGATAGAATTACTCCTGAAAGGGATAAACTTTCTCATACCAATAAGAATAATGTTTGTGATTGCATCAGCGGCGGCATCCACGTTGCTATCGTGAAAAAGGAGCGACCAGTTAATTCTCCGAAAGAAGTTGTTAAGGCCGTCCCAATTCGCTTTCTCGTATTGCCATACTATTTTTTGGGAATTTTTTCTCTTACTACGTGGTTTATTGACGAGAAATTGGCTGATACTACACAATGTTCTGACGAGCCTAGAGGCGATAATACATTGACGGAGTATTTATAATGACGAGAGGTAAGGAACAAGTCAAGGGTGTTTGCGGAATGATATGCAATGTCAGGTATTCGGGTAGGCTCATTTACAAGCTGAGTAATGTGATTAAACTCAGCGAATAACTCAACAACCTTCCTTCGGTTGTTGTCTGGCCAGAATGGCGAAGCCATCCAGAATTGTGCACATTGAATAACGCAATAACGATTTCATGTTTTGTATCAATTCTTAAGATTGAATCAGACAGTGCATCAAACTCACTCTGGGTTGAAACACTGTCTAAGTGGCGGCTTCTGTAAGCAGTAGTAGATGTTGCGCTCTTGTACCTTAACTTTGAGCCAAATGAAATTGAATTCCGGTTTGGAATTTTGGCTAAATTGAGGCAAAAGCTGAAACGCAACAACACTTCGGACATAGATTGCAAGTCCGCGTCGAGGGAAAAATAATGGCACCAAGCTATACCCAGGCAGATTAAATTCCGATACATCAGAATTCTCAAACACCTGAGTTTCACTCAGTGCCAGAATTGCTGGCCTGTGTACATGTACATGGTTAAACACAGAGAAAGAATTCGTTCTCAGCTGAGATCGACTCTGAAATCACACATAACAACAAAAACAAAAACACACACAAAACACAACTTTTTTTAACCGAATTGAGGAGAGTATGTCTCAAGATGGATTATTAACACAAATTGTCGCCAGTGTTATGCCTTCACGACAAAATGAGTTAAATCACCATAAGAAACAAACACTCACAATCCGTTATTCTAATAGCTAACGAGTTAGATCATCAACAAACTGCCGCATTCCAAAAATGCGACAGTTAGATTTCAACAAGTTCTTTAGCTGCGCTGTTTGGGATGTGATACATGGACATACACACTTTACCTTGCACTTGTTGACCGCGCGAGCCGTTATATGTAACAACAACAGAACACTAAATTGATGTTGCTTCGATTTGTATTAGCAACAACGCGCGTGCTGAAATGCAGCACGTCCGTGCACCGCGGCGATTGAGCGACAGAGATGTAATTCAGCCAACGATTAGCCTTGAAGTAAACTGTTATGATAATAACGCAGCATGTAGGAATGAAGAGGTAATTAAAAATTCCGTACTTAATACCGTAATTCTGTACTTAATCGTTTGATAATTATTATTTTATATTTGTAGGAGCAAAATAGTCAAAATTATCGAAAAGATGAAGAGGATCCGTACGAACACGAATATCTGGACAGTAAAGCCAGTCGTATTGATCAAGTTATAACTGAACAGCAAGCGCCACCGTGCTTACCAACAGTATCCGAAACGCCAAATACGCGTTCAATACAAGCGATCGTGGCACAAAATAATTAAATATTTAAGTTTTTGTTAAATAAATAAATTGAATTTTTTTGAATGATATTAAAATGTACTACAAATTAAATCGCGTATGCTTGTATTTGTAGAGCATTCTAAACGATTTGGTGGTATTTCGGAGACTGGTTATTATTATTATTATTTATTACACATTCCTTATTCACATTAAGATAACAAAATCTTAAAAATTAGTGACAAGTCTAAGTATTGACAAATGAGAAAGCAACTTGAATCAGTTAAAAAAAATCAAAATTAAAAAAAAAAATGAAAGAGTAAAAGTAAACATAAAATAACAATAAAAATAAAATTAAAAATAAAGAGATATACAATTAAAAAAAGAGAAACAATAAAGAGAAATAAAACGGAAGACAAAGTTACAGAAAACAGTTGATTAATTATTTACAATTGATCTGCATTGCGATTGATCGGGAAACTACTGACTGCTCAAAACTTGATTGAGCTAGTAGCGCAACAATCAAGTTCATGATGTGCTTTCTTTACCTTCTAGTGGTGGTCCCCGGGCAACTATGTGTATAAATCCTTATATATGTAGGCTAAAATTGCAAGTTCGAACGGTCTAGCGTTTCTAGTCTAGGTAACGTGGGTTAGCACCATGCGGTACCGAATAATGACCGCTACTGTAACCGACACAACGCCTCGGATAAGTTATGATCGAATAATGACGACTTTTAGCTATTGTACCCGGACTAAGATTGGTTTCTGGAATGTGAGGACGCTCCTTGACTCAGTGAGTGAAGGATCTCAAAATGCCAAATTTCTTCAACTGGAACTTGAGTTTCTGCGATATAATTTGGGCATACTGTGAGTGAGTGAAGTAAGATGGCTCGACAAGAGAGAGAGAGTACCAATCCCCATCGTGTTACACTGTGCTACTCTACTTCTCTACTAAATCTAGGGTGAGTCTGCTGCTAACGCCAACAGCACGCAGAGGCCTAATTTCCTGTCACCCACGTGGTGCTACAATTTATACATTAATAAAATACTGCATAGCTCATATACAAATGCTGTGTTGCTTTGGCAAAACCAGCTTGGCTTACAACAACAATCGCATAAGTATAAAGCCGAAGTTTCTTTAATGTAAAACCAAAAAATTTTCAGGTTTAAGAAAACTAAAACTATTTATAGTTCTGGTGCTCACCGTAAGGCGGTGTTGTTGCTTTGAGATATTAAAGTAAAACCCTCTTAGCTTAACCAAAGCAATATAGCTAAAGTTTCGTGATCGGATGCGATGCAAATTCTCACCACACAGTCTGGGGAAGCACCGAGACAAACACAAGAGGTGAGAAACTTTTAAATTACTGCTTATCCAAAAATATTATTATAAATATTGTGGGGAGCGATGCAACCTTCATAAGCGCCATTAGACGCAGGAACGGCCAGTGCGATCCAGAACTGGCATGTAATGAGGGAGGCATCATTCTCCGATCACATGTACATCAATTTCAACATTGAAACCCCCCAAAGGGTTCAATCTCAAATAAGAACCCCTAAACATATTAACTGGCAAGTCTTCCTAGACACACTCCAAGTTAACCTAACAGGTATCAGTACCACTATTAGATCGATTGTAGAATTAGACAGCACTGAAAACGACCTTACCGAGGCAATCATGAACACCTACCAAACAAGCTGGCCCGCAGTCCGCGTCAGAGGCACGAGAGATGTTCCATGGTGGAACCATGATCTCGAGGCCAAAAGAAGAGAGGTTAGAAAACTTTTTGACAAGGCCAAATGGACAAACAACTGGACGGCCTATCGAACTTCTCTTACCAGATATAACGCTGTACTAAGCGAAACAGCAAAAGGAACAGTTGGAAAGAATTTTGTGAAAGTATTGACAAACTACAAACAGCGTTTCGACTACACAAGGCTTTCTCCTTCCACCATAAAAACCCACTCGGATCAGTCAAAAAACCAAACGCGAATTGACATCCAACAGACTAGAAACTCTTCACTGTTTAATGAAAATTCATTTCCCCAACTACTTAATACTAGGCCAAACCAAGAAGAAAACGAGGACCACAAACCTTATTCCCGCGGAAGCGAAAGGAATTCGATGAACAGTAAATTCCTTCGGCCCATACAAATCCCCAGGAGGAGACGAATATACCCGATACTCCTATAACGTGGCTTGTACCTAATAGAATCTCTTCTCGTAAGACTCTAAAAAGCCAGCTATAGCCTAAAATATATACCAAGGTGTTGGGTAGATGCAGGAGTGATTTTCTTACCAAAGGCAGGGAAGAAATCCCCGAGAATACAAGATCTTGCAGGCCTATTAGCCTTATATCATTTATTCTTAAAGCCATTTTAGGTCACTACATAAGATCTTAAATACTCCAATCAAATTCACTTAACCCCAGCCTACACGCACATCAGACTGGAAAATCAACAGAAACAGCACTTCATGAGCTGACAACTGAAATCGAAGACACACTCCGAAGCAAAAAGATGTTACTTTGCGCCTTCATCGACATCCAAGGCGCTTTCGACAACACTAACTTCGAAGTAATTCAAACACAAGCTAGAACCAGGAGAATAGACTCCTCTATAATTTTTATTTTATTTTTTATTCATTTTTTCATTTCATTTTTATTCAATTTAAGTATATCATATTGAGGGTTAGTAATAAATAAAGACACTTACAATCAATATTAGTTCTTATATAAATGACCTTGAATGAGATGGAGATGCCAGTTGACATCTGAAATCAATTTTGTCAAAGCGTGTACTGTCGAGTGGTGTTTGAACCCAAATTGGTTCCGCGGTATGATCTCTTTTTCGTCGCACAAGTTCAAAATTGACTTGCTAATAACCACTTCTAAAACTTTCCCGATATTAGGCAAGATATTGATTGACCTATAGTTTGTAGGATCAGAAGGATCTTTCCTTTTTTTTATTATTGGAAAAACCTTCGATGTTTTCCAACAACTCGGGAAGTAGTGATTATTCAGCAAGTTATTAAAAATAACGCAGTTTTTCCGTATGATATCGACCGGAAGGTGTTTTAACACGATATTGGGAATTTTATCTAAGCCAGTCGAGGGCTTGTTGTTCAGCTTCCTGAAAATGTCAGTGAGTTCAGTCATAGTCGAGAAGTAGTTGTTTGTTTGGTCCGCTTTCATGTCATCTGTAAAACACACTATAGCTTCCGAGTAATTGTGAAGATTATGAAATCCGTGAAATTCCTCGTTCACCATATCTGCAGAACTACTTGGAAGGTCTCCTATTTGGTTCTCCGTTTCAAAATGCGATCCAATAAGATTAAGCTTCTCGACACCCTCGTCAACAATGAAGAAGTTGTTGATGATTGGTATCGTTCTGCTATCAATTCCTGCTCGAGAAATTAAATGTCCTGAAGAAATTGGTATCTTCAATTCCGGTACAGTAATAAAATTACGGGGCTTATAAAGTCGATTTATTTTCGGATACATGTTCCTTTAGTCAGCCTTTTTAATATTTTCTGCTCGGTGCTTCCAATAATTTTTAACACTTCCGAAATTGTTATTCCAGTAGGGTTTTCACATTTCTCAAGAGAGATTTGAGTCTCATTAGATCACTGTTGCCCACTATACCAGGGAGCTGCCGTCGCATTCTGTTGATCTGTTGCACGTACGAATTTCGCGGTTCAGATAACACTCCGTAGAATTTTTGCATTAAATTTTTGGGACTGTCGAATTAATACTTGACAGAATCACCGAATTCAGTCTTTCAATGCAGAGATCACACTCCTCGTTCATCAGATTACTATTATTAGGAACTTCAGACAAGGAAATGCAATTTCTGCAGTCTCTTGTGGCACGTTTTTCAAATCTTTCCAGTTGGTTTTCCTAAAATTTAATTTAGGAATTTCTGGTTGGGTTGCGATGGCGAATATGGAATCGTCAGCAAACGAAGCTACTATTAATATCGCGTTGTGATCGCTTTCATACGGCAATAGCGGGATTTTATTATCGTGGACCGTTTGTATTTGCACTCGCGCATCTGCAATACACAAATCTAAATATGAGTTTCCGGAAGGGTAACTTGGTGTAACCGGGCTGTATAATTTCAATTTATATCTGACCTGGTTGTCTTCAACAAAGTGCTTAAGAAAGCTGCCTCTTCCATTCGCTGTTGAGTCCAACCAAGCCTGATGTTTCACGTTTAGATTTCCAGGTAGTCCAGTAAATTATCTAATCCTAGGTCTCGAATAATTTCTCATGCTCGACGTTAAACTGATTATCTGCTGGCGGCGCATATGCATTTATTATATGAAGACAACTATTATTCCGAAGTTTCAGCGAAATAATAGTCGTCTCTAGACAGTTGAAGTTTGCAACATCACTCCTATAATATGTTATGTTGAGTGCCCTGCATCTAAGTTCAGACATTCAAAAGACCACGTAGCAAATTCAAAATAGTGTTTAGCTGCACCTTTTGATCTGCTACATCTTTGGCAAGAGTGTTTACTTTATTCTCCAAATTTTCATTTGGAGAATTTGAAACCGTACGTGGCAAGATTATTTCGTGCTATGAAACTCCCGTTTTCACGAGATCTTCAATCTTCACATTGAGGTTTTTAAAGACCAGGAAGTAGGATGTCCTGCTTTTCCACAAAGCACGCAGAACAGCTGCTCCTCTGCATCTTTGTGCACCTTACACTCTCCCGGACTATGCAACGTTTGGCACTTAACGCACCTGAACTCCATATTGCAATTGGACGAAGTGTGTCCGAATCTCTGACATCGGTGACATTGCAACACATCACTTCGTCGAATTTTTTCGAAGGTCACTACGTGGCCAACAACAGCTGTATTTTATTTGGAATCCGAATCCGAATGTCAAAAACAGCCAAACAGCAGGTTTTCAACTTCCAAAGGAGGAATTCGACAGTGCAGTTGTAGTTGTAATTCCCAATTCGAATTCAAATAAAATACAGCTAACATATCTAATCTTCTTCAGATTTTCTACCTACTATCTAGAGAGATCTGCACCACGATTAGTGCCAAGGTAATATTTTCGTGTTTAGAACGCGGGGTGGCATACCTGAACGCTTTAACAAAATTAATTTGTTCCGGATTACTTTGCGGATCTGCCAGTAATTCGTCCGGTGTGTGGCCCACACTCAACCCTTTAACAAGGAAAGTATTTAATTTTTTTTTCCTTTTCGGTATAAGTGTAGTATTCAGTTTTTGTCTCATTTAGTATGCCTTTTACCTTGTCTAAGTTTTAACCTTCTGTTTAATACTAATTTGTTTTTGTTTTTTAAACTAAATTGTCCCTTTCCTATTGTTCCATTAGAATTGTTGTTTTTTAATTGTGTTTAATGGATATCACTTGTTGTTTATTACCTAGATGGCAACACTATTCAGTTTATACTTTATTCAAGTACACATGACATTTAATAAATCGATCCATCTAAACAAAGAGAGCTAATGACTTGTGTTTTTTATTACTTTGTGATTAATTATTTGTTAATTCAAACATCTGGATTTATTTACTCATAATTCCACATACAAACGACAGGTTATGGGCCCAGAATCGTGTTTTGGGTATTATTTTCAGAAAATAAGACAAACTTTGTGAGGTTATATCCAGCCGTGTGCGAAGTGAAAATTGTAACCGTCGAGCAAAATTTGTTGAGAAGATGGATTCAGAATTGTCCAGAGTAAGCAAATTACAAGGAATTGAAAACTGGAATCTATGGAAATTCCAGATTCAGGCAATTTTGAAATCAATTGAAGCATGGGACATAGTAAATATACAGACAAACGACCTGCACCCGTGGGCACAGATGCGACAGCTGCTGAGAAAAAGGAAAATGCCGAAGCTATACGTAAATGGCAAAAGTGGTTTACATTGGCTAAAGATCCTTCACATCATATTGCAGCACATATCTCAAAAATTGAAGATATATCTAATAGAGATAGCCTGGGAATCAACGGCTACCACCGATAGAACGTTAGCTAGCCTAACCTCGAGATTAATAATTGAAGAGATGAGACAAAGTCAAAAAAAAAATAATAGAAGTTAATGCACTTGCTTCTAATGTAAGAGTAAGTAAGAATCATTTTTCTAAGAATAATATTGGCAACAAAAATACTCAGTATGTTAAGAATGAAAACGATGACCGAAAAAATACTAGAAGAAAACCTGGAAAATGTAATTTTTGGCATAAACCTGTACATTGGGCAGCAGAATTTTGAACAATCCAGAAGGTAAACAATAAAAATTTAAAAATTCCAAAGTTTCAGGAGAAGAGAGAGGTAAAGCTCTTATAAGCGATGCATTTGCCTTAGTACAAAAGACAGCGAAAACTACAGTTGAGGCCTGGTATATGGACACTGGAGCGAGCGATCACATGACTCATAAATTAGAGTGGTTCATAAACTACACACCAATGAAAGATAACATCAAAATAAAAATTGGAGACGTAGAAACCATATCAGGCAAAGGTCAAGGTAGCATAAACATTTTAGCTTTTATTGGAGAAAAATGGACAGAATTTCACCTTTCAAATGTACTCTAAAAGAGTCTGTAAATTCATTAAAGAAGGCAAAACCATAGCTGTAGGTGATAGACAAGACAAATTATTTGAAATGAAAATTAAGATAATGCAAATCAAAAATGGCAAAGAAAGTGCTGATGAATATCAAGCTTGTATTGCTGAAAAAAGTTATTTTCAAGAATGGCATCAAAAATTGGCTCATCAAAACTTCACTCAAATTAAAAAGATTTTGAAAAATTATGACATTAATCCGATCCACCGATCCACATCAACAGTTGAATGCAAATTTAAATGATAATGAGAAGACTGAGTTAACAACTGCTCCCTATAGAGAAGCTGTGGGCAGCTTGTTATATTTATCAAAAGGTACGAGACCTGATATATCCTTTTCGGTTAGTATGGTTAGTCGATATATGGAAAAACCAACGAAATTGCATTGGAATGCAGTCAAGAGAATAATGAAGTATCTAAAAGGAACTGTTGATTATGGTTTGCACTTTAAGAAGCAGAAAACATTTTCCTTATGTGGCTACAGTAATGCAGATTTTGCAGGAGATATTGAAACACGAAAATCAACTACAGGATTTATAGTTATTTGGAGTGGATGTGTTTTTAGTTGGTGTTCTCAAAGACAGTCTGCAGTCGCCACCTCTACCACTTATTCGCAATACATTGCAGCTTTTCAAACAATCAAGGAAATAGTTTGGCTCTTAAAGTTAATTGGAGAGATCTATCCTTATAAAAATATTACTACAACTCTCAATATTGACAGTCAAAGTACACTTGAATTGATTAAAAATCCTGTTCTTCACAAACGAAGTAAACATATTGACGTACAATATCACTACATCCGAGAACAGTATGACAAGAAAGTTTTTAAACTCAAATACATCAACACCAAAGAACAACCAGCAGATATCCTCACCAAACCCTTGGAAAGCAGAATCTTCGAATTTCATCGCAACAGAATATGCTCCAAACTTGAAGAGGATTAATAACTTTTGCATACTGTAATTTTTTTTTGTAAAATTGTTTGTTCGATTTTGAATAATTTTTATATTCCATAAAACAGTAGGAGTATCAGAATTGTTGTTTTTCAATTGTGTTTTATGGATAACACTTGTTGTTTATTACCTAGATGGCAACACTATTCAGTTTATACTTTATTCAAGTACACATGTCATCTAATAAATCAATCCATCTAAACAAAGAGAGCTAATAACTTGTGTTTTTTTATTACTTTGTGATTAATTATAAATAGTTTGTTAATTAAAACATCTGGATTTATTTACTCATAATTCCATATGCAAACGACATGTTTGCTGTCGTCCTTGAATATATTAATTGATGGTGTTTTATTTTTTGTGCTCACTGTTTTGGCTGCGTTCTTTGTGATTTTTTCTCCAATTTTGTTTGTTGTTGTTTTTTCTTTTCTGTTGTATTTTTCAGTCGTATATAAAGTTTTGCTGCTGTTTTTTTTTTTGCATTGCTGCTGTTGTCTGAAATTACCTCATCTTAACTAAGCCATAGCAAAGCGAATGTTGCACTCCGCACTTGGTGTTAAATGTTCTTTTATGTTTGTTGTTTGGGTCTCCTTTTTCCTTTTTTTTTGGTAGTGGCGATTTCACTAATTCACTTTTTTCTATTTTTTCTTCCAATTGTTCCACTTTTTTTTTTTTAAATTGCACATCATTTCGATAGCATCATCATATTGATGTTTGGGTATATACCCAATCATCGATAGTGTTTTGAGAAAAATTTTGTGCTTTAATAATTTAATGTATTTCTTTACATTTTCACTTATTCTCTTTTATTAATAAGTTTTTCTACTACTATTTCACTTATTTGTTTTTGTCTATTTATTAGCATATTTCTTACTTCACTATTTCTTCTGAATACACGTCTGATCACTACGGGTATCACTCTCGCTCCAACAGACTCCTCTATCATAGGATGGGTCATGTGCATGCTAAGGGGTGGGAAATTCGGCCCTCTTTAGGTGACGAAACCATTACAATAGCGGCAACAAGAGGCTGCCCAAAAGTAGGCGTTCTATCACCACTCTTGTGGCTACTGGTGATGGATCAGTTGCTCGACAGGCTTAAGAGTAATCTTATCACAAACATTGGCTATGCGGATGATCTAGTCCTAATGGTTCGAGGTAAATTCGAAAGCACGATAACAGAGCGAATGCAATTCGCTCTCTAAATAGTAAACTAATGGTACCGGGAGGTAGACCTAAGTGTCAACCCAGACAAAATAGTATGAACCGTTTTCACAAAAAGAAAGAACCACTCTTCCCGTCCTAAGATTCCAAGGCAAAATACTCCAAATAATGCCTGAAGCCAAATACCTGGGGTAATGTTTGACCAAAAACTAACATGGAAGTCCCACATTTCATACATCACCAACAAAGCTAACAAAGCTTACTTCACTTTCCAACGCATGTTCAGTAAAACGTGGGGAGTAAACCCGCAAGTTTCTCTATGGCTATACCAAAGCATTATCAGACCCTGGCTTACATACGCAGCCCTGATAAGGTGGCCAAAAACAGAACAGTGGAAGACACGCTCAAAACTCAGTAATATATCTTAGTGCATCAGGTGCTATCAAGACTTGTCCAACAGCAGCACTAGCAAAAACTACTAGGACTCACACCAATTCACTTACACATCAAAAGCGAAGCGGGTGCAAGAGCCATTTTACTCAAGGTAACTAACCAACTCAAAGTCAATAGACCAGGACATATAAGCATAATCACCAAAATCAACTTGGAAAGGAAAATTGTCCTCCAATCAGACTCAATGATAAAAACAACGAATTTCAAAAGGAACTTCTCAGTAAGAGTACGGTACCTTAATCAAATTGAAAATACCATAAATAACCTCCCCAATCATGCATCTATCTGGTACATAGACGGATCTAAAACAAACTCAGGAACAGGGGCAGAGGTATTAGGACTGGGGCCAGTTTTCAATTCAAGAACAACGTGGAGATGCTACGGCCACCTAAACGAACTGGCCAAAACCAACAAGGTCTTCCTGATGCGGTCTCCAGGCCATTCAGGCATTATTGGGAACGAGGCAGCAGACCTCTGCGCAACAGCAGGCGCGGAAGAGAACTTCACTGGTCCCGAGCCAAGCATTGCCTACAGCAAAACGCACCTCAAAAACAAGATAAAAGAGTGGGCAAATAACGCCATCGAGGCTGAATGGGAATCATCAACTACGATTAAACAAACCAAAAAGCGTCTCAAGTACAACATTAAAAACACAAAAAAAGCAATCAAGTTAACCTGACAAACACTCAGATCCCTTGTCTATCCTACCTATTGACCTGGCAGATATATTGGCATTAATAAAAGGACTAAGCCATTACATAATGTGGTAGACATCTGGGATGCACAATAGATCTTAAGGTCGCAGTGCACAAGGCTTAACAGACCACCAATAATAATAATAATAAAAATCACCAGTAAAACGTTGCCCACGAAATTTTTACTGCCGGTCACTAAAGATTTCAAGATATTTCATTATCAGCCTTTCCATTACCTTAGAAAGAATGAAGGTGAGTGCTATGGGATGGTACGAGGAAAGAGACGACGACTCGCCATTTTTGGCTAGAGGCTGGACAAAGAATAGGATAATTGGAAAAGCTTATGGAATGGTAATGTCAGCTTGGAAGAGCTTGTGAGTGTTGTGATCGTTCAAAACGCTAGCAACTGCACGAGTACGAATGTAAATCTGTCCTTTAGAGTATTCAATACTAGGGGGTATAGCCGACGGCATTGCACAACTTGGAAGTGTGAAGCTAGCTGCAAAATGCGCAGCAAACAGAATAACCTTGTGCTGAGCTGACAACGGGAATGTCGTGATAATTGAGCGCTGGAGTCGACGACTAGGTTGCATTTTTGATTCTTTTCACGAATGGCCAAAAATGTTTCGTAGCTTTGGGACATTGTTGTTGTAGCTCCAGGTCTGAAATCAGGCCTTTTGCTGGGTTGACGATCTTTGGTCCAGTGTTTTGGACTTGAGTTTCACCGAGTGCCAGAATTGCTGTATTATGGACATAGACACGGGCGTAAACAGCAAAAAAATCGTCCTCAGCACACGTATGTTGCTGAGATTAAAATTTATAGCAAACCCCTTCCTCCCTTTATAGATAACAATTTAATTCCATAATTTCCAAACGGTAGACAACCTTGATAATTGTTTACTCCAAATGTCGCAAACAATTATTAAGAACTAGCTGTTCCCGGGCGCTTTGCTACCCGCCACGCCCACTTACACCCGCGTTTCCCGGCTGCCCCATCCCACTGACCCCCCGGCCACTGACCGCCCACCATATGACCTCATACACACATACACATACAAAAAAAGACACCTGCGCCACCTATCGGGTCCAAATTTTGTCAACGACTTTCTTTTTATTTAAATATTATATGGTGTGAATTTGAGCCGAATCGTTCCATAAATAAGAATTTTCAGGAAAAAAACGATACCAGCGCCACCTAGCGGGGCTGAATTCACCTTTTAAGACCTTTTCTGGACTTCCACAAATAATTTAAGACCAAAATTAACCAAATCGGTTCGGCCGTTCTCGAGTTTTAGCCAGTCGACCGAACAGCAATTGATTTTTATATATAAAGATTCTGTCTGAACAACACTCGTCCACATAAAACGCAGTACGAGTATCAAGGTTAAAAAACAATACGATTATCAAAATCACCCTTCCACATAAAACGCAATACGAATATCAAGATAACTTAATTCGCATTACATTTATTTTAGAATACATATATTCTTCGCAGCACAGCGAGTAAATAAAGATACATGCGGGTACGGTAAACCAAATAGAATAAGTTAACACATATGCATTTTTGGTAGAATTAAGAAGATCATATTTTGCAGAGTCAGTTGATTGACAACTGACTAAGAAGACAGATCATACTCTATTATTAATAAAGTTTGGATTGACCATACATTTAAATAATTAAAGTTTTGTCTTTTTTTAAAAAGCAAATTGGATTGACCAAGTTGTTAACTGGCGACGAGGATGGGATATCTGGATGTATATTTAATATAGGAATATTAAAAGATTAGAGTGATTAGAAACCATTTCTAAATAAGTGAAAAATAAAATAAAGAAACCATTTCTATACGTGACAATTAGAAACCATTTCTAAATAAGGGAAAAATAAAATATAGAAACTATTTCTATAAAAATCACTGAACATTGATCAGTGAAAATAATAATAAATGCGAATTGTTCAATTCAGATTCTGCTCGTACAGATTGATCAGTTGAGAGAATTAACACAAAAGCAAAGAAAATTTATTTCGTTACTCAAAACCAAATAACAAAATACATTGACATTAAAACTAGAAAGTGTGAACTAAAAATAAAATTTTTTTATCAAGCAACAAAAAAGGATTCATCACCAAATCAGCCAACAAGAAGGTAACAGATTATTGTTCAACAAATTTGAAGACATCTTAATAAAATAAAAATCCATAAACAACAAAACATCTTTAACACAACATTGCAGCATACCACAATTTCCAATAGAAGAAGCAAACATAAATTCATCATTCACATTTAGTATATAAAAATTTTTATTGTGAGTTATTTATTTCTATCTTATCATGCTCCCATTTGGTCGCGCGCCAAAAGGAGCTAGTGTTTCATTAGCCTAATTGTTCGATTTTTGATTGGATAATTATATATGGTAAAGATTTTGGGAGGCTCGTAAACGAAAATTTTCGTTTGTTTGATATGACGTCCCTGATTCATAACTAGTCATTTTCGTTTCTGTTTCGTTGGTATTAGTGTCGACCTCCATCGGCTCTGGTGGTCTAGAATTCCTTATGGATTGATAACTATTAGGCTAATGACACAAGAGCGTCCAAATGGGAGCGCGTCATTTAAAATTTAATTTTTCAAAGGCATCGTAGTGCGTCATGAGGGGTACTGTTATATATCAGAATGAACATACGAGCGTCCAAATTGGAGCGCCTCATTTAAAATTTAATTTTTGAAAGGCAAGGTGAGTCCAAATGCATTTTTAAATTTCCCGGTTGCAATACATAAATTAAATTAATGAATTTAGTAAAGGAAATCATGGATCGTATTGATTCTTTTTCTTTTTGCAACAAATATAAAAATAAAACATTATTTTGAACTGTATTCATCTTGAATAACCAAACTAAACTAACAAGCATTATCAGCAAAATATGCTGTCGCGCCTTAAAGTTTGTAATAGATTCGAGTGCGATACACTCGATAATTAACACAAACTTATGCGATCCTAAATGGAACACACCAATGAAAGAAATTATAACAACAACCTTACAACTAGTGTTGGGTAGGACACGATTTTAAAATGAGTTTGTACGAGTAACTCATTTTCAAAAATGTATTGGGACATTGTACCACCTCAATTGAGGTGTGTAGAATATGCCTAATATGAGGTATGAGAATTTGCCTCATTTGAGGGGTGTTGAATTTGTCTCAAATGAGGAGTGTGTAATATGCATTGAACTAGTGGTTCTATTCAGAATGCACCAATCTGAAATTAGAACCAATGCATTCAGTTCTTAAGGATTAAGTATATTTTCTGCTTATAACTAGATGTTCATTGATCATCCATATAGAATATAGGGACTATACTCTACAGCTAGAGAGAGATACAATTGAACAGAATTTCGGGCACATTCAACACGAAATGCAAATACAACACAACAGACAAGACTGTCCCTTTCGTTTTCACATTGAGGTGTGTTGAATTTGCTTCAAATGCATTAGTATAATACGATTGTAGTCTCTCAAATGAGGTGTGAGTTGTGTATTGTGTTATTGTGTAGCTGGGACATAAATTGAGGTACCTCTTACGTCCTACTAGAAATGAGTTGGTACAAAACAAAATTTTGAGGTGTGGTGACATCTCAACTCATTGTATGGGACATTTGTACCAACTCATGTATGAGTTACCCAACACTACTTACAACATAACATAAAAATTAGCGAACAAGTCAGAATAGCTTTATTTGAAGAACTAGGAAACGTTACAGAGAAGATTGAATTCTACGTCTGCAACTTCCACAAGGAGTACCATGGAGTTATTGCTAATAACATATGAAGGAAATATAAGGCAATAATTGATTTAAGAAATAACGTTTTGTAGGTACAAAAACAGTACCATTATACTTTGACGATAAAGACTTTCAACAGTATTTTTTTTTATAGAGCAGGCGAATTTGACGTCGACATACCAATTACACAAACAGAAGGACTTATTTATATACCACAAAAAATGTCAGATTGTAAAGAAGTTAAAATAAAAGAAGGTATTTACGAAGTAGACAAAAATTTAGTAAGTCACCGTAAATTGCAACTCACCTCAGGAGGTAAAATTTTATGTGAAGGAGATGACTCCTGTCACACATGAAAATTTTTACGTATATGATGATAGCAACAATTAATCAAATACGTACGGATCACCTTAATATTGAGGAAAAAGAAAAGCTATTATATGTAGTGAACAAATTTAAAAATATTTTTTATAATGAGGACTCGAAGAGGGACTAAACGTTTATAAATGCCATAAAGCAAGAAATTCGAACTACCGAACATGCTCCAATAGTGGCAAAATCCTAGATACCCTTATGTCCATAAAAACGAAGTTAGAGGCCAAATACAAGAAATGCAAAGAAATAAAATAATACGACCGAGCCATTCTCCTTATTCAGCTCCAGTTTGGGTGGTCCCCAAAAAAATGGATGCCAGCGGAAAGAAAAAATGGAGACTTGTCATAGATTACCGCAAATTAAATGAGGTAACGATCGATGACAAGTACCCCATTCCAAATATCGACGAAATATTGGAAAAATTAGGACGCTGCCAATATTTCACAACTCTGGACCTCGCAAAAGGTTTCCACCAAATTGAAATCTGTGAACAGGACATTTACAAGATGGCTTTCAGTGTTGAAGGAGGCCACTACGAGTTTCTTTGTATGCCTTTTGGTTTAAAAACAGCACCAGCCACATTCCAACGGTTAATGAACAACGTTCTATCCGAATACATCAATAAAATTTGCTTGGTCTATCTCGACTACATCATAATTTTTTCAACTTCCCTTACAGAGCACATAGAATCGATAACTAAGATCTTTCAAAAGCTTAAAAATGTAAATCTAAAAATACAATTGGACAAAAGCGAATTTCTCAAACACGAAACTGAGTTTCTTGGCCACATCGTGACCAAAGACGGCATAAAGCCTAATCCAAAAAAAAATGAATGCGTTCAAAAGTTTCCCCTACCAAAGAATCAAAAAGCCATTAAGGAATTTTTAGGTCTTACGGGTTATTACCGTAAATTCATTAAAGATTACGCACATATAGCCAAACCCATGAACAAGTATCTAAAAAAGGATATTAAAATGAATATAGAAGATCCTGAATATATAAATGCATTCGAAACATTGAAAATATATTTAATTAACGACCCAATTTAACTTATCCCGAATTTAAAAAGAAATTTACTCTGCAAACAGATGCAAGTAATTATGCTTTGGGAGCTGTGCTATCTCAAGACGGCCATCCGACGTGTTACGCTAGTAGAACACTAAATGACCAAACACTAACACTAAACGAGCAAAATTATAGCACCATAGAAAAAGAACTGCTTGCTATTGTTTGGGGCACGCAATATTTTAGACCCTATTTATTTGGCAATAAATTTATAGTGGAAACAGACCATCGTCTTTTGACTTGGCTTTTTTCAATGAAGGAGCCAAACTCCAAGCTTATACGTTGAAGACTCCGTTTAAGTGAATTCGATTGATTTCGAAATTAAATACAAAAAAGGCGTACAAAATGGAAACGCCGATGCTCTATCCCATGCTATAATTAGTTTTAATGAAATCAGGACACCAATAATATATGAGGGCAATTGTCCGCTCAATATGTACAAAACCCAAGTAATCTTTAAGAAAATTAACTCAGGTTCTTTAAAAATAAAAAATCTGAAAATATTTAATTCAAACAGGAAAATAATTTATCTAAGAAACGTATATACTGACTCAATCATTACAATAGTGAAAAACCATTTTAAACCAACAGGTACAACAGCCGTATATTTCAAAGACGAAAGCATTTTCGAAACATTTGAAAATGTGATAAAAGATAATTT
The DNA here is from genome assembly GCA_947095585.1 of Nephrocerus scutellatus. NCBI lineage: Eukaryota > Metazoa > Arthropoda > Insecta > Diptera > Pipunculidae > Nephrocerus > Nephrocerus scutellatus. Next base: position 56,589,448 of record OX352761.1, on the reverse strand, counting down.
TAACAATAACAACAGTACCTTCAAAATTATAAGATGCCCAAAAGTTTTAAGAGATATAATAGATGAAAGTGAACTTACTGACTTCATAGAAGCATAACATATAAAGAATAATCATAGAGGTATTAACGAGAACTTTCTAGCATTAAAAGAAGTCATATATTACCCAAAATTAAAACAAAGAATCACCCAATTCATCAACAATTGCGAAATTTGTAATGTTGAAAAATACGAAAGGCGCTCCTGTGAAACAGAAATTCAAAATAACAGAAACACCCGAAAAACCAAGGGATACGATCCATATAGATGTTTTCTATAGTTCGAACAAAAACATTTTCTTAACAACAATTGATAAATTTTCGAAGTATGTCCAAGCAAGAGTTTAAACGAGCTGTTATGCAATACATAAGTAATTCCGGACATTTTAACAATCTAATTGTAGACAACGAACTAGGGTTAAAGGCGTTCCCTTTGCAAGAATTCCTCAGAGAACAGAATATAAATATCCATTTTACATCAAATAATAATCACACATCAAACTCTGATGTTGAACGTTTACACAAACACAATACCCTCAACGAACACTTAAGACTTTTAAGACATGACCCTAACAAAAATGTTGACACGATAGAAGAAAAGATTTACAAAGTAATTATTTTTTATAACAATAGCATTCATTCCACAACTGGCCGTAAGCCAATTGACTTCAGCAATGGAAATTTAAACCAAGATGACTATCCCTTAATTAAAGAAAGAATCACGAAGGTAAAAGAACGTACAATAAATACACAAAATAAAAATAGGGAAGATGTCGAACCACAAACAGGACCAGTATTTTTAAAGGAAATAAGAGGTGGCAAAAATCATGCCAAATTTAGAAAAATAATCGCTGAACCCTTAGACGATGAACACATTGTCACAGCAAAAGGACATAAATACTATAAATCCCATTTAAAAAAACTAAAGAAATATCAAGACAACAATAACTCAACAATTAAAATCATTTAAATATATTAAGACTTAATAAATTTCATCTTTTAGGAAATGTACACATCTATGATAATTTTAATTACGTTGACGATATTTATACCGACGATATTTTCAAAGACGCTAGAGGTTCGAAATCTGAACGAAAATAACGGATTTGCCAACATAAAGATGGAAAATATCAATCTTATCTCGAACTACGAAAAAGTGCTCCACATAATTAACGTCACAGAATACGAAGAGACGAAGGAACATATTTGGAACAACATTAAATTAATGATAAACAAACCAAACTTAAAAGGACCAATGCTTAATTCAGTTTTACACAACTACAGAAACTTAGAAGTAAAATTACACAATTTACTCCCGCAGACAAGAAACTAACGAAACATAATCGGAAAAGGCCTTAAATATATTACAGGAACATGGACGCGGATGACGAAAAACAAATAATTGAACAACTTAAAACTTTAAGAGAAAATAATAAAAACCTCATTACGGAAAATAATAAACAAGTACGTATTAATACAGACATAATTAGACAAATTCAAAATATCACAGACCACATTAAACGACAACAAACGACAATAAAAGAGGTTGTAGGAACATGGTCACATGAGGTTGGCAATAGAATAATATCAATAGAAGATAAAGTAAAATAGATGCAATATCTTTATCAAATTACTTACGACATCAATTTACTTATAAATCACATAGACGATATTGAACAGATTTTTCTCAGTAGTAGACTTGGTGGTTTAGGTAGAAATATTCTGACAATTGAAGAATTTAAAAACATAACGGACATTGACACAGCAAATATAAAGATTTCAGTCGCTTCATTTAACAGAAAAATTATAATAATACTTTTGATTCCACGATTCGTAGGAAATAATTACTCAAAAATTCTTATAGAACCCATACCCAACAGAGATAAGAAGTCCTTGTATTTGAAAGAAAATGAAATTATTACAGACAACCACGGCAATATATATCATGCGGAGGTATTGCAAAATTTAAAAAGAAATTTAAGAATATTGGAAAATGAATGCATATATAACATTTTTAAAATAAAAGAAGCTAAAGTAATTTTAAGGAGGATACAATCACTCAAATAAAAGAAATAAGAAAAGGATTAATTATTACGTAAAATATACAAAAAACTGTAATTTTACATAATTGTTACAATTTTAAAACTATTATACGTATATAATTAAATTTGAAAATTGTTATATTGAAATTAATAATATAACTTTTAAAAATTATGAAATAAAGATAAAAGACCATATAATATTACCGAATCTACATGTATCTATCAAGGAAGACACTTTAAATACAAAAATTTAATTTGATAATTTTCACCTACAAAATATCGAAAATAATAGAAAGGACATTACGGAAATCAATAAAAATAATTTTACAAAAAACACTTTAAATATAAGCACTTTGCTTATTATAACAATTTTAATTGCGGTAGTTTTTGCTCTTTTAATAAAAAACAAATATCTTTGTTCAAAAACTACTGTCATAGATATATCTTCGTCGGAGCCTCAAGCTACTGGTGGGGGAGTTATAGCAAACCCCTTCCTCCCTTTATAGATACTCCAAATGTCGCAAACAATTATTAAAATTCTTTCTGAACAACACTCGTCCACATAAAACACAGTACGAGTATCAAGGTTAAAAAACAATACGAATATCAAAATCACCCTTCCACATAAAACGCAATACGAGTATCAAGATAACTTAATTCGCATTGCATTTATTTTAGAATACATATATTCTTCGCAGCAGAGCAAGATACATGCGGGTACAGTAAACCATATAGAATAAGTTAACACATATGCATTTTTTATAGAATTAAGATCTTATTTTGTAAATTCAGTTGATTGACAACTGACTAAGAAGACAGATCATACTCTATTATTAATAAAGTTTGGATTGACCATACATTTAAATAATTAAAGTTTTGTCTTTTTTTTAAAAATCAAATTGGATTGACCAAGTTGTTAACTATTAACCTCACACAAATAACACAAAAACAAACACAAAACACAATTTACCGCTACTTTTTGCCAAACTGAGAAGTGAATGATTAATTTTAATTTAAAAAAAAAAATGTATTGTTCTAATTACAAATAAAAAAACTAACAAATCAACTATACAAAAGACCTGATCTTATACCAAACTTCAAACTTATACTTAAACTTCAAGATAAAGTTTAAACTCCTTTTCCTGACAGTACAATAATAATTTTACTAGCATGCAAGTGTAAGAAGGCTGGGTGAAAGGTAATCGGCCTAGGCAATAAAACAAAACTTTTTTGGGTTTCTCAACAGTCTCCTTTAAGATTAATACACTTCGTCCACCGATATTCCAATTTTTCGATACGCGAATAATATTCCGAATAATACTAATTCTGAAAGCCCTCAAAATAGGCCTCTGTTTTAGTGATGACTTCCTCATTCGATCTAAATCTCTTACCACCGAGCCATTTCTTCAGGTTTGCAAATAGATTAAAGTCGGAAATCTGGAGAAAAAGATGGATAAGCAACCAATTCGTAGCCTCGTCAAATCGATCCAACAGCTCAGCATAATACGTGATTGTTTTGCCATTTTCAAGATAATCTGCATCCTAAAATACTGTGGCCATGACCGTGTTGGCCAACAAGCTCACCTTGGCTTTTTTCGGCATCGAATCAGCGGGAGCAATCAACTGTTTCGACTGTTCCTTTGTCTCTGGACTGCTTTGAGGGATCAATGTTTCATCCACGGTTACAAAACGGCGCAAAAACTGCGGTTGAGTATCGCCAAACACTTCTTTGAAGTTGTCATAGGATCGTGCACGCTGTCAAAAGAAAGCAAACGCGTGGTGCCCTATTTTGTACGGGCTGGACGCTCATCGTCAAAAATAGTCGTACAACCGCGCTTAAATTCAGCTGTCCAATATTTTATTGTTGATACCGAAAGTACAGAGTCCCTATAAACATCGTCCATCGTAGTTAAAAGCTCAAATTAAATGACTGCCAAACACAAACTAAATAACGCAGCTGCCAGAAAATTTGACAGGAAACATTTGAAGGACAGTATGTACGAAAGCCTATATTGCTTTGATACTGGCAGCGCCATCTCTTGCCGAGGTCTATTACTTTTCAGCCCGCCCTCGTATTATTTGTTATCACAAAAGCCAATTTGTTGTTAGATAACAATTAAAAACTCGCACGACTACCACGATAGTTTTGAAAAATTTAATAAGTATTTTATGACAATTGTGGCTTTGTGGTACAGAATGAGGAAAATTATCAAATTTTAAATAGTAGCGCCTATTTTTTGGAAGAAGTCGGATACTGGTCAGGTGTCTCCCATATTAATCTGATGATTTCATAAATTATCCAGGAGGCGAGGTTACTAAATAGCCTCCTTAAAATTTAAACGAACACAAACGTGTCCTATTTCGGAAAGGGACCTGGGACAACGGACCCCATGCACATTTTTTACATGAGGTTATGAATCCTCTAAATCTAGAATTATAGCTCGAGCAGTTGGCTGTGCGGGTATCGAAGAGCCCTCGTAGAGCTCGTCTATATAGAAAAACGAAATCTGTGTAACGTGTGCTAGCGATTTACTCGAAGACCGTTCATCCGACAGTGCTGAAAGTTTGGATGTGGTTTTATAATGTGAGCACTTATGAAAAATATGTTAATTGCGAAAGAAATTTAAAAAAAATTAAATATGCATTCACTGAAGATTCCGGCCCCGACCGTAAAAAAAATCGTATTGTGGCCACACCTCAGTTTTTCTTTAAACAATTGGGTGCTACCAAATTATTACATCCATTGTGTACTGACCGTACTTTGTCAAATCTAAGCATATAAGATCTAACTGTATTATTGTTGGTTTTATTTGAAAGAGATTCAAAGAAAATATGAACACTCAAAAATATTATATTTTAAATTAGGTTAATATTAGTTTTTTAAAAGTTGTATTTGTAGTAAATATTTTTTTATCATGACAGTGTAATGTTAACAAAACCTAGTTAATGTGAAACTGATATATGTGTGCACATGTTTGTTTTTATAAAGTATAGTAATGTCTGCTAATCCTGTCCCATCATTTTTCTATTGCTGTCGGTGCCGTTTCTTTTTTCATATTTATTTTTTAATATTAATTTATTAAAAATTAATTCTATTGTTGATTATTAGTCTTCATTTGCCCGTTTACAATCGGTAAAAAATATGGATGCGCCATAGCTTCGTGAGCAGTTAATCGTTCAACATGATCGTAACGCAAAAGTTTGTCAAGAAAATCAAGTGCTTCTGGTGAAACCAAATGTTGATTGTCCGAGTGAACAAAGCGTTCCCATCGCTTGCGGGAATGTCTCTGTAAAATATCATGAAACCTTGGATCCAATTCTATATTGTATTTGTCAAGATAGGCGTACAATTCTTCGGTGCCGAGAACCTTAGCTATTCGTACCAACTGATCGTAGTTATCATGGCCATGAAAAAATGGTTCCTTTCGGAATATCATAGACGCCAACATACAGCCCAATGACCACATATCTAATGAATAATCGTACATCTGATAATCAACAAGCAGTTCGGGTCCTTTAAAATAACGAGAGGCGACACGAACATTGTATTCCTGTCCAGGATGATAGAATTCAGCGAGACCCCAATCAATAAGACGTAATTTGCGATTTTCATGGTCAATCATAACATTGTGAGGCTTAACATCGCGATGCATTATACCCATGCTGTGGCAGTAGTCCAGTGCCTTAAGTAGTTCAAACAAATAATACCGAATCTCATAGTCAGTTAATGTTTGATACAGCTGCTTAAAATCTGTATTATTAACATGTTCGAAAATAAGAGCTGGCGTTCGCGAAACAGGATCTTTGACCACAGCCAACAGTGTTATAATATTAGTGCCACCTCGCAAATTTTCCAAAATTTTAATTTCTCGCTTGATTTTCTTCTTTTTCACTGGCTTTAAGATTTTTACGACACATTTTTCGGTACTTGATATATTGATGGCTTCAAAAACTTCACTATATTTGCCACGACCAAGCTTTCTCACTAATTGATAGTCATCCTGGTTTGCCCAATCCACAACATAGTTTTCATAATCCCAATATTCATCAGGTTTGTGAGCATTTACTTCTGTATAGATTCTAGCTGCACTTGGTAATGTCATAGTTGCAAGATTTATGGATGCTTTCCTTCCAAATGAACTTTTGAAAAATTGTGGCCACTCAAAATTGTCAATTGTCAAAAGTCGACAATGTATCAATCGATTTATTCCAAATATATTGGGTGTTGTAAATATTTCTGCAAAAAGAATATATCAGATTTAAAACATTATTTAGGAAAGAAAGCAGAACGAAAACAGTTATTTTGATTATATAGCGATTACAATTTAAAAATATTAAAAGGTAATAAATTTTTTTTTTTTTTTTTGTAATTACGTAGTTATTGTGCGCTTAAGAAGTAATCTCAGTTTTGGTTACTATGTCCGTTAGAAAGGCTTAATGGTACACATGGACTCGAGTCGAGGCACAAGAATTGCGAATGGATTAGGGGATTCTGATTTCTTTTGAACACTACTTGTGAAAAAAGCGATGAAGCAGAAAACATTCTTACGATGTTCAAGTCAGTCCGTTGTTTTCGCTACATGATCGTCCCCAATAAGTCTTTAAGTACAATATACGTAGTTGTAAATAATACCCAAATATTGCAAAGCGTCCACGCCTTGCTATGCTGTCCAAAGTCAGAATATAACGTGCTTAATATTGTTGTTTGTGGGCGCCGTGTCTCTATTTGCGTTGTACGTCTGAGCAAAACGTTCGAGGTTCGAACACCAGAAAGGTAACAAGTAAATGTAAAAAAAGTTCGTTTTTCGGTTGCAAAAAGAAAAAACAGCAAAATATCTGTTTTTGAGGTCGGGCATCACACGCGCTATATGCGACTCGCGAAACGCGTTACTCGCAGAACATCAACATTGGCCGTTGACATTGAGCTGGTCACAAAATGCCCTCTAGATCGTGGGAAAGGTGATTAAAACGAGAAAATGGCGACATTTCAAACCAATAAACGCGCCACATGAGAAACGCGACACGCATCCCACGCGGAATATAAAAAAATGCTATTTGGGACTTAAGACACTCACAAAATTTCAGCTCTCTAGGTCGTATGGAAGGTGGTTAAAAGGTACCCAAGTAGTCGAAAATACAGACAAAAAGGGGTCAATCAAGTTAAATAAAAGTTTTAAAAATAGGTGAAGCGCCCGCTGGTAAAATAAATTACATTTTCTTCGTGAATGTTCCTGGATCGTAATCATATTAAGCGACGCCATTTTTTCTGTCTTTTAAAACCATAGTTTGTGTGAACTTTTTGGTAAAGCTATATCAAAAAATTATACCAATTTTGCAAATCGGTTTTTAGCGAAGCGCCAGCTAGTAAAGAGTGGTTTTTGCTGAAATTGTTTATAAGTCAATATCTTGGTAACTAACGCCATTTTTTTACGCATACCTTCTTGTACACTCATACAGAGCGCCTACCGTTAATTAGACATTTTTATATACTGTTAGTAGCGCAGTACTCTTTTTCTTTAATCTGACAGACCACTTACTTCCCCTATGCGGACTTTACTGTTAAATCGTACCAAAAGGTAAAACTACAAATTTGATTGTCTTTCCGAAAACAAACTGTACCCAAAGATCATCACAATTATTTCTTTGCGTCAGCTAAAATCAGGAATAGAAAAAAAAATTTTTTTTTCGTTTTTGTATCCTGTTTAATATTGTACTATTTAGTGAACATTTCGGTGTGATTGTTTTATTATTGCATTTGCTTCTTAAAATTTATACATTTACACATACAGGTTCAATCAAAGTGATGTATAATCAATAAAAGCCTTGTATATTCAAAAAAAATAAATCATACAAAAGAGCTTTAACAAAATTATGTTAAAAATTAGAAATACAAAACTTTAGTAGGTTTAAGTTACCCATATTGTTATATAGTAATAAAAAGAAAGAAAAGAAAAAGCTATTAGGATATTAATTGAAAAAAGACACTAAATGGATTTTTTTATATGTTGGTATCTCAATAAAAATAAATTAGCTATTGTAAGGGTGGGAGCCTTAAATATTAAACATACATATATATACATTTTTTTTTTTTAAAGAGATTATGGAACTTTTGTGACCAATTAGTTAAACTACAGATTGTTGTTTTTTTTGTTCTCTGAAATAAAGATGGATATTTGGTCTGGCATTCTTACAAATCATCTCGGAGCTCGATCTGGGTTCGTTTTTATTTTGTTTTGGTCATTGTCATTTAATCGGTAATCGGTAAATCCGTCCGTCTGTTCGTAGTCTGACAGTCAGTCAGGTCGAGCCAAAATGATGGTTTTTTTTTATTTTTATTTTTTTTGTTTCCACCACGCATCATTTTGTTATAATTTCAGCTTCTAGGTTGTAGGCGAATCCCTCCCCTATTCCCCTGAGCAAAATCAGCGCACAAAGCTAGGCGTGCATCAGCCTATGACCGAGAATAGAAGCACGGCCCTATTGTTTAAAGGAAATTATATGGATAAATGACAAAGGCAATGTATTCGCGGCCATTACAGCAACGGAAAAACGAAAAATCAGAGAATCAGACTAGCCTCCAATTCAGCAGTTTCGACAGCTAAAATCAGAGAAGCAGCTGGTGTTACTGTAAAGGTGTAAAGCTAAAAAAACACCACTTAATGCTTCGCAGAAGATTCAACGATAACAATTCGCTAAAGATCACATGAACTGGGATGTGCAACAAGGAGCATGTTCGAATAACTGGAAAAAAATAGTCTTTTCTAACGAAAAAAAGATCAATTTGGAGGAACCGAATGGCGTTATTCCAGTAATTCGAACCACCTCTTAAGTGTGAATAAATTGATAACATTGCATCATTTCCCTTGAACCATTGCAGACCTCCATTTTTCTGCAGCAGCGAAATCGAATAACTCAAACAATGCCATGCCTTTCAAACTAATACGAACGTGAGAATATCATATTATTCGGGTATTACTGCAGAACCATGTAGATCGCATAAAGCTGAAATCGACAGAACGGTTTTTAAGAGCAGCAAAACGGTTCCGGATAGGTGGGGCCTCATCGAGGCTCACCTGTCCGAATTGGTGATGGACTACCTCTTGAATAATGCACATGGTCCACCAGTCGGACTGCTCCGAGTTCCTAAGAGGATTTGAGATCATCAAGTACGAGGAGCAGGCGTCTTTGAATTTCCTTGGTGAGTGCGTTACTAAGATTAGTGACGCCTGGGAGGGCGATGTCTAAGGCACTGCAAATTAACCTCAAACACTCAAGGTGTGCGTCGGATAATCTGCAGGTTTTCCTGAGAGAGGTAAACGTAGACATCGTCCTGATGCAATAACCCCAGGTCAGAGGTACTGACTTCAGGGGTCTATCCTACAAAGAGCATAAACTCTTTTAAAGAAAAGACGAGGGAAAGCCAAGATCGTTTGTCTTAGTTAAGAAACATATTTCCTTTGCCCAAATTTAAGCTGGTCGGACTTAACAGTTTTTAAGTCAGACGATACAGTTGGAGGGGACCTTCTTATATCTTCAGCGTATTTTCCGCACGAGGATCCCCCACCGCCGGAAGAAGTCGTTAAATTCCTAAGGGAATCGAGAATAAAAAGCGTCCTAATAAGGTGTGATATCAATGCCAGGCACAGCCTCTGGGGAAGTTCGCATGATAACAATCGGAGTAAGTCCTTATTTGATTTCCTTATAAACTTTGATATTAAGATATGTAAAACTGGTAGAACTGGTAGTACCTTTATTTTTCCGAGTTCGGGCAGGTTTAATGGATATGAGAAGGTAATAAATTACCCTGACTACTAGCAACTGGTCAGTTTTCAGTGTTAACTCCTATTCCGATTACAAGTATATAAAGTTCGACCTGTCCTCCAGTCGGAGTGATGTGGCCATTAATGCTTCATGCTCGATCAGTCGTAGCAAGAAAACGCACCCACTTTGGTGGAGTGATGAACTGAAACGACGTTCCTATATGGAGTTCTGCCAATCCATTGAGTCCACCAAAGACTCGTCCATAATATGTAAGATTCTATCTAAGGAAAACTCTTGTCCGACCTAGGATTTAATTAACACTAATTTCCCCATGTAAAGACTCGGGCTTAGTTTACTCCTTCTGATACCAAGGAAGGGCGAAGTGGACAATATTATTACCTTTAAGTTGAGCAACTCCTAATACAATGGATCATCTTCATGCTAGGTAGCAGGGAAATCCATTTTAATCTGGGTAGTAGTAGTTTCACCAAACCAGACGACAGAGGCACTCCCCAAGGAGGGGTAAAATAGCCCTTACTGTGGCTGTTTGTTATAAACAAGGTCCTTTGACACTTGAGTTCCTGTGTATGCAGATGACGTAGTGATACTTGTATCAGGACTGTACCCTTCCGTGATTGTTGGATTCATGGAGATGAATCTAAGCAGGGTTAGCTCCTGGGCGACCAGTTGGAGCCTGGGGATTACATCTGAGGCAAAACTGAAATGGTAATTTTCACTGCTAATACCGAATTTTTTCCTGATCAAACTTAATGGTCAGACACTCATGCTTATCCCTGAAGCGGAATATCTCGGCGTAATCCTAGAAAGGAAACTCAACTGGAGGTTGAACATAGAATTTAGGGCTAAGAAAGCATGTATTGCTCTATATGCTAGCAACAAAACCATTAGTAAGAAATAGGGACGGCACTCCTAAACTATACTTTAGCCCTATTTGTCGTGGAGTTTCCGACTAGAGAAAGTTGAAAGGACGGGAACGTTTTGGGACTTTTTGATGAAACTCTTTTCACCGATGGATCCAAGGTAAAAAATTGATTCAATTCTGGTGTTTTCTCTTTCTTTCTTTCAAGGTCATTCAAGCTACCCGACTCTGCTAGCATTTTCCAGGCGGAGATCTTAGAAATGAGTGAGGCTTGCAAGGCCCTATCTCATATTACCGTGATAACAGGCAGGGATGCCATATGCGTAGACAGCATATGCCAACCCATCTCATTGCAGAAACAGCAGTTGCGGAACTGATACCACTTTTAACAAAGGCAAAAGTGAACTAGTCAACAATATACGTGTCATATCGGATTTAAGTCAATCTTTGGAGTCTAAAAGATGTGCTGTCATGCACACGAATGTATCCAATGTGTTCTACTACTCCAAAGAGCAGCATATAATCTACGATCGCCAGAAGTTTCTCAGTAAATGTGTCCAAAGTCAGGGTCCGTGGCGCGTTAAAATCATCTAGATCTAGATTACAAGTACACATTATATGAAGCTGTACATGTGATATACAGTTGCCGTATACAGCTGTATTCACATGTACGGTTGAGTTGATTTATGAAGTAATCAAGATGTAAAGCCATAAAATCAATGTGGGTTTATGAGCAGAGTATTCTACCCAGGATAGATGGGTAGAAGTAGAGCGGCCAAGCTTTATTTTTCGCATCTTGCCAAAAGACACATAACCAAAGTTTGCCGTAGACGAAAACAATGTTCCACCAACGGCTGTAGAAAATACCACAACAAATTACTATATGAAGACTAGGGTAGTAATGTAGAAATTACCGACACAAACACAGAGTCGGAAGTCAGGCAAGAGGTGTTAAATTGTGCCGCCAAGTCCGTAGTCAGTAAGCTGCTCTTTGGAATCGTGGCAGTAACTCTTCATGGCCCAAAAAGCCCTGTTTCCATCAACGGAATTCGCGACGAATTTACCTGATGGTCAAGGAAGCCCAAGTGAATCAGATCTACAATGGATCGGAAGAAGAGCTACCAAAGGGAAAACGACAGTTGTCGACGTTGTCATCAATTGTGATACTAACAAGTAAATGTAAAAAAAAAACCATAACAATTAAAATTTTTCATGTAAATTCTCTAATAGGAGATGGGTATGTGTTAAAATTTGAAGAAAATCAGGCTAATTTTTAAAAAATTTACAAGGACACAACACGGGTCACAGGGCCCTATCACTCCAACAAATTTACAAAAAGTGTTGTCCATCAGTTATACACATGTGTTTAAAATTTGAAGAAAATCGAGCTAATTTTTTAAAAAAAAATTATGGGCACCCTTCGGGCCTCAGGGCCCGTTCACTCCGAAAACTTTACAAAAAATGTTGTCCATCGGAGATACACATGCGTATAAAATTTGAAGAAAATCTAGTAAATTTTGTAAAACATTTGTATGGGAGCTCCCCGACCCCGTGAGGCATCAAATTTTAATAGAAAGTGTTGTCTCCGGAAATACACATGTGTGCAATTTCAATAAAATCGAGCTTTGGGAAGTGGGTTATAAATTGATCGAAAGATTCCAGACAGACGACCGGCATCCTTGCCACAGACAAGTGAAGTTAATATAGAGAATTTAAAAAAACAACCCATAAAATTTTTCATCTAAATTCTCTATAGCTAATGCCACACGAGCTCCAAAAAGGTCGCGCAAATTGTCCGCGCCCCCGGAGAAAATTTCGTTGTTGTCACACGAGCTGCATTTTGACGAATATGCTGTCGCGCGGCATATTTTGCTGATCATGCTTGTTGGTTTAGTTTGGTTATTCAAGATGAATACAGTTCAAAATAATGTTTTATTTTTATATTTGTTGCAAAAAGAAAGAAAGAATCAATACGATCCATGATTTCCTTTCCTAAATTCATTAATTTAATTTATGTATTGCAACCGGAAAATTTAAAAATGCATTTAGACTCACATTGCCTTACAAAAATTAAATTTTAAATGACGCACTTCACGCACTCGGACGCTCATGTGTTCATTCTGATATATAATAGTACCCCTAATGACGCACTACGATGCCTTTGAAAAATTAAATTTTAAATGACGCGCTCCCATTTGGACGCTCGTGTGTTCATTCTGATATATAATAGTACCCCTCATGACGCTCTACGGTTCGCGCGCCATGAAGGGAAGTCGCTGCGTAAAAAAGGTCATGGGAGCGCGCCAAAAGGAGCTCGTGTGTCATTAGCCTAATTGCAGAAATTGATATGAGAGCCCCTCGATCCTGGGTAATTTTTTTTTTATTGTAGGAAAAAATCATCGAAAGAGACATTTAACATCAGATGTCAAATTTGAAAATGCTCAGATCATTTTATTCTGTGCACTTAGAGCACGTTCATACTCTGAGCAAATAAGAAACACGAACATTTTTCTTGAGGACTCTTTGACTGCTCTGAACTAATTTATGAAAACGCCAAATGACAGAAAATTGTGAAAACTTGTTGTCCTATCTGTAAGTTGATATCGACAACAAAAAACGACATCAATAAAAATACAATTCAGTAAATAAGTAAGTTAAATTAAGCATAAAACATTTATGTCTCGTTTCATTTGGGTTTATTTGTGGGTGAGCTAAGATTTCTCTCTCGTGGTTTTAATTTAATGTTGCATTTGCGAACTGTGCCCGGAGTACGGTTTGATTTTATATACCTTTGTTTTGTAACCGATAATGTTACTTTGCTACCCGTCGGCAATCGGATACATCGGGCACTCACCTCGTTCACCTCGAAAACTCTGTCACTTTGAAAGCTAACCTATGGGTATGGTTTCGGATACGGTTTGTGTAATTGGAAAGAGACATTAGTAAACAAAATACATACATATCACTTAATGATGAAATGGAATGTTCATAATCGATTCGACTTTTATACTATTACGCACATTCATGGTAACTTTGTGAAATGGCATTAATAATGATTGTGTAAGTCGGAGTAATGTATATTGATACTTGAGAAATGATGCGAAACCGAAATTTTCTGTTTTCGTTCATTATTCGAAATAAATGACATGAATGAATGAATGAAAGAATGACATTATTAATAACCGTGTAAGTTAAAAATATGGCGACGCAAACTCGTAGTGCTTCCATGAACAGGCAGAATAGATTTTGCAATAAAAATCCACCACCCAAAACCAAGCAGCGCATCCGACTGCACAGCACACACCCCACACAGTCATTAAAGTACGACGGTATCTGATGCGACTATATGATATTTAAAAAAATGTATAAGGGCCTTGCGGCAGAACCCGGGGACCGATCATTACCAAATTTTAGAAAAAGTATTGTTTATTGGGTATACACATGTGTAAAATTTGAAAAAAAAAAAAATCGGGTAATTTTTAGTTTAAATTTGTATGGGAGCCGCACGAACCCGGGGCCCGATCACTTCCAAATTTTAAAAGAAAGTATTGTCACCGGAAATACTCATGTGTACAAAATTTCAGGAAAATCGGGCTTTAGGAAGTGCGTTAAAAATTGATAATTAAAAAAAAAAATTGTATGGGAGCCCCCCGACCCCGGGACCAGATCGCTTCAAAAATTTTACAAAAAGCTTTGTCCATCGGAGATACACATGCGTATACAATTCGAAGAAAATCGGGTAATTTTTTTTAAAATTTTGTATGGGAGAACCCCGACCCCGCGGCCCGAGGTGCCCCAAATTTTAATAGAATAGAAAGTATTGGCAAAGACACATGTGTGCCAAATTTGAATAAAATCGGACTTTAAAATTGATCAAAAGATTCTGTCAGCCAGCCAGCTGGATGGTGTTGGTTTTAAAATAATAATTTTTCGCGTGGTAATTGCAAAAAGTTGGATGTGGATGTAGCTTTAGCAGAATAATCCTCGTATGAAACTGATTTATTAGGAGTTGTTACAAAATGCGTATAAAATTCGAAGAAAATCGGGTAATTTTTTTTAAAATTTTGTATGGGAGAACCCCGACCCCGCGGCCCGAGGTGCCCCAAATTTTAATAGAATAGAAAGTATTGGCAAAGACACATGTGTGCCAAATTTGAATAAAATCGGACTTTAAAATTGATCACAAGATTCTGTCAGCCAGCCAGCCAGCCAGCCACGGGCACGCGAACTCTGGATGGTGTTGGTTTTAAAATTATAATTTTTCGCGTGGTAATTGCAAAAAGTTGGATGTGGATGTAGCTTTAGCAGAATAATCCTCGTATGAAACTGATTTATTAGGAGTTGTTACAAATATATCACCTGGAACTCTTAACGTCTGCCCGACAACTAGTTCCGCTGCACTACATTTTAAATTTTCTTTTGTTGCTGTTCTCATTCCCAGTGAAACAAATGAAAGCTCTTCAGACCAATTTTTTAAATTTCCGCTTGCCCGTATCGAATCTTTCAATTGGCTATGAACTCGGTCGATTAAGCCATTGTTTTCTGGATGATATGTAGTGGGCGCCGTGGCTCAGTGGTAATGCGTGTGGCTACTGAGCAGGAGGTTCGTGGTTCGAATCCCAGTAACACCAAAAGTATTTTTCACGGTGTCCCACCTTTCGCGAATGGGTGACAAACTTTCCGAGAGTAATAACTTGTCACGGAAAGCTTCTCAATTCTCCGTTCGGATCCGGCCTTAAATTGTAGGTCCCGTCATTTGTGTCCAAAAAAAATATACATGCGAAACACAAATGGTCGCGAGAAGCTAGGCCTTGGGCCGCAATGGTCTTGTCGCGCTGTATATTATTATTATTATTATTATGCTGTAGTACGAATTTTATTTTATTGGAATTCGAATTAAGACCCTCTATCATTAGTCATTTTTAAGGTGCATCCAAAACGCGCGATGAAAGATATGATGAAAGCTCTTTTAACAGTAAATGCTGAACTGTCGGTTATGGCTGTAGCTTCCGTACACCGTGTGTATAGCGATCGATAATGGTTAAAAAAAACAACCCATAAAAATTAAAATTTTTCTTGTAAATTCTCTAATCGGGAATACACACACACACTGCGTGCTCGTTTTGTGGCAATACCATCCACCAAATGACGCAGCGACAGCGAACAGGGCTCTCACAAAGCACAGAGTTCAGACTTTGCCGTGATCTGATGCGATATAGCGATATTTAAAAATTGTATATTGGGGTTCCCAAGGGGCCGATCGCTCCAAATTTTTACAAAAAGTGTTTTCCATCGAAAACACACATGTGTACAAAATTTAAAGAAAATCGGGTCAATTTTGTAAAATATTTGTATGGGAACCCCCCGACCCCGTGGCCCGAGAGGCCTCAAATTTTAATAAAAAGTGTTGTCATGGGAGAAATACATGTGTGCAAAATTTCAATAAAATCGGGCTTTAGGAAGTGGGTTAAAAATTGATCACAAGATTTGGCCAGCCAGCCAGCCAGCCAGCCAGCCACGGGCAAGTGAAGTTTATATAGAGAATTTAAAAATATCGAAACCCGTGAGAAGGTGGTAGTGGCCTGACCATGATCCATATGAATTTTTTCCACGTTCCGACGTCTTTGTTCATATTTGGCCATAACAATTTTCACTCGTTGCTTTTCGAGTTGTTCTAATTCTAGTGTGAGATAAATTGTGAATATCCTCAGAAAATTTTTAATTTTTATGGGTTTAAGGTGGCAAAGACTTAAATGCAAATACTTCCTTGGTTAAGTTCGTGAAAAAATCGAATTAAAATATTGTTACAAGTTATTTAAGAAAATTATGAATAAGTGCAGTGAACTTTTATCCCAATAAAATTAAGTGTTATAAAGAATAAACCGATTTGGTACTCAAAAAATCTTTCCCATTTGAAAAATTTAAAAAATAAGACTTAAAAAATGGAAAATATTGGGCAATATCATACCAAAGTCAAAGGAATCGAATGGTGAAGTTCCTTCACACATGTCAGCAATTTGTAACTTGTTTGTTGATTATTTTCAATCCGTGTATGTATGTACAACAAGAACCAATTTGCAATCAAATTCAAAGTATAGTTTAACTGCTTCACACTGTCTTTAACTAACTCAAGGGTTAAAATCTTTAAATTTGTAACTTGTTTGTTGATTATTTTCAATCCGTGTATGTATGTACAACAAGAACCAATTTGCATTCAAATTCAAAGTATAGTTTAACTGCTTCACACTGTCTTTAACTAACTCAAGGGTTAAAATCTTTAAATGAATTAAACTATAGTTGTAATTAAGGCCCGGATGGAATCCCTCCAATTTTATTAATAAATTGTGCTGGTGTATTGTTCCAACCTTTAACAATATTGCTTAATTTATCTTTAAAAGAAGGATTATTTTTGGATGAGTGGAATAGTGGTGCACTCCTATTTTTAAATCTGGTAAGAGACATCATATGGTAAATTATTGGTGTAAATGGTAAAACTTTTAATTCAATTCAATTAGTAATGTAGAAATTATTAAAGTCAAAGCGAGCTGACGAGCAACAGCAACCAACAGACACTATACTATAACTACTACTGCACATTTTTGTTTCGTTCTGCTCATGGTTATGTAACTTGACTTTTATTCACATTGAGTATTGTAGAAATTATTAAATTAATTAATGAAGTCAAAGCAAGCTGAGCAGAGAACCAACCAACAGAGAGCATACTATCACTATCAACACTACCTGGCACTGATCAGTATGCCAAAGCCGCATACACGGCAATGACTCTTCCGTCAAATGCAATGGCTGTGAGAACTGGTGTCATCTTAGAACATGCTCCGGACTTAATAACTGTCATCAATGGACCGCCAACTTATTGGCCCCATGGTGCTACAATCAAACAGTACAGACAACCCCACAACTTCACACTCCACCTACAACATCCCCAATAACCAGTCACAATCCGACAGACAGCGTCATCAACATTAAACCAACATCCGCGGTCTCACCCCCACCCGCAATCTACCAACACACCACACAGGAACACCACATACCTTTCGCTGTGATGCATCTGAATTGCAACGGCTTACGAGGGAAAGTAACAGAAATCACAAACTATATGGAGCACCATGGGATCTTAATTGCTGTCATACAAGAAACAAAGCTCACTCCCTCCTGCTTGCTATCCAGAAGCACCAGCTATAACATAATACGCAAGGACAGAAACAGTGGAGGCGGAGGAGGTCTTGCGTTCATCGTACACAACTCGGTCAACTACAGACTCATGCCAACACCTGCACCCACCACACCCGATCCACACCTCGAAACACAAATTATTGCAGTCAATTAAAACGACACCCTAATCGAAATAACAAATGTGTATATTCCACCAACAACATGCTGCACATCCGGCTACCTTCCTTCTTTAGAACATCTACTAACAGACGGTAACCGCGTGATTGTCGGGGATTTCAACGCTCACCATGATTGCTGGCACTCGAATCTGGAGAATGATCGTCGCGGCACGAATATTGCTGAGCAAATCGATGATTCAAACTTTGGTACCATCAATGAAAACTCACCCACCAGGATCTGTGCCACCTGTTCCAGCTCCCTAGACATCAGCATAGTAAGCGACACTTTGTTAGCTTGTACATCATGGAGAACAGACATAGCGTTAAACTCCGACCATATCCCGATCATCATAACTGTGGATAAAGCCGATAACTTTGTGTCAACGGAAAAACGCACGTTTGTCAATTATGCTAAGGCGGACTGGCCAAGTTTCACTAGGTTTGTCGACAGACAATTGGGACAGTTACCACCCCCCACCAACGCAATTTCAGGTGAAAAGATCCTCCGCCGGATCATCATTAGAGCAGCTGTATGTTTCATTCCAGCCGGCAGAATACCTATAATTAGGCCCAACTTCCCAGCAGAAGCAGTCCAGCTCGCTAACGAACGTGATCATATTCGCAGCATCAACCCCGCGAGTACCAGAATCGATCTACTAAATCACGAGATTGATCGCCTAGTCAACCAACCAAGTCAACTAAATGGCTGGAGTACCTTCAATCTTGTCACGGGGGCTCAAAGAAACTCTGGTCCACTATCAAGGAGCTCTCCAACACCACCAGTCGCAGAGACATAACAGCCATCACATTCAACAGCACACAACAAGACTGCCCCAGGAAATGTTCCTCAATGTTCTGCCGCCAGTTCATAGAACACCCACCGCACTGTAACAAGAGCAAGCGTACTACCCTCAGGAAGCGGCACAGCCTTGACCACGACTACACCTCACATATTCTACTTCCCTCCGAAGTTGAATTAGCCATACGCAGTGTAAAACCTTCCAAATCCATTGGACCGGATGGAATCGCAACGATTATGCTCAAACATCTTGGCTCAACAGGTATCACTTACCTCACTCAAATCTTTAACCTCTCACTTGAAACATTGGACATCCCTGACCTTTGGAAAACGGGCAGAATTATTCCCCTACTCAAGCCCGGTAAACAGGCAGCTCAAGGATCCTCGTATCGTCCAATTTCACTCCTGTCTCCAACAGCGAAAATACTAGAAGCTATACTACTTCCACAGCTTCATTCCAAACTCCACTTAGCTGAACACCAACACGGCTTTCGCAAGCAGCGAAGCACAACCACAGCCCTTTCGGAGATCACAACACTCATCTCGCAAGGACTTAACCAACAGCGTCCCTGTGACCGCACTGTCCTTGTTGCACTGGACCTATCTAAGGCATTCGACACCGTTGACCTAGGCATCTTACTACAAGACATCCTAGAGTCACAACTTTCCAACACCACGAAACGTTGGCTTACCAACTACCTTAATGGTAGGAAATCATACGTCGAATTTAGGAACAAAAAATCGCCATTCAGGAAAGTCAAGCAAGGTGTACCCCAAGGAGGGGTCCTCTCACCGACACTTTTCAACCACTACATGGCAAAACTCCCTGCACCACCTACCGGAGTCAAATTGATATCGTACGCAGACGACTGCACTATTCTTTCCTCAGGCAAGGACATCCCTGCCATTTGCAGAAACATCAACGCCTACCTCGATACACTAGAAGACTTTTTTACTAGTCGAAATCTAATCCTGTCTCCAGAAAAATCGTCCGCTACACTTTTCACCACCTGGACCAAAGAAGTAAACCTACAGCTCGACATCTCGATACACGGCAGTACAATCCCTACAATCAAACATCCAAAGATTTTGGATTCGACAATCTGCTGACATTTTCGACTCACTCGGAAAACATTAACAAACGAGTCATGTCCAGAAATAAAGTCCTCAAATCCCTAGCGGGCAGTACATTGGGTGAGTACAAAAAACCCTTCGTACCACATATCAAGCGATTGGCAGATCGGTACAAAATTATGCGGCACCCATTTGGACACCTCGCCTCTGCCGCACACAATGGCAGAAGCTTCAATCCTGTCAGAATGCTGCTCTTCGCATCATCACTGGCTGCCACCGCATGTCACATGAGGACCATCTCCATCAAGAAACCCAAATTCTTAAAGTGAAAGAGCACAACGAGCTTCTCGCCAAACAATTCCTACTGGCATGTCACAAACCCGATCACCCGAACCGTGACCTGCTCACCCTCAACACACCACCCAGGCATACCTGATCAGATATTCGTATGTTCCGCGAAGAGACAAACCAATTCATCGCACATACACCTCTAGATCCAGCAGACTATAAAGCAGCCCTTAATGCAATTCACCAAGCGTCAGTCAGCGCCGCACTAGATGATCGCCAAATTAACATCGTGTTGGGAGGTCGCCCTCACCCTATACATCAAAGCGAGGAAACCTCCCCAGACAAACCAGATCAACCCTGGCACAACTGAGATCTGGATGGAGCTCTTTTCTGAATAGCTACATACACCGCTTACGTGACAGCATCATCGATCAATGCCCGGACTGTGGTGCATCACCACACAACACAGCTCATCTATAGTTGCTACAACAACAACAACAACAACATACTATCACTACTACTGCACATGTTTGTTTCGTTCTGCTCATGGTATTTAACTTGAATGTTATTGACATTGATTATTGTAGAAATTATTAAAAAAAAGTCAAAGCGAGCTGAGCAGAGAACCAACCAACAGAGAACATAATATCACATGTTGGTTTCGTTTTACTCATGCTATGAAACTTGAATGTTTTGACATTGAGTATTTTAGAAATTATGAAAGAAAAGTCAAAGCGAGCTGAGCAGAGAACCAACCAACAGAGAGCATAATATCACTACTACTGCACTAGTTGGTTTCGTTTTGCTCATGCTATGTAACTTGGATGTTATTGACATTTAGTATTGAAGAAATTATTAGAGAAAAGAAAAACCAAAAGAAACGGAAAATGTATCAAGAAAGCTTGCAGCTTCTATATGCCTCTTTATATGTAACATACTAGTAGTTCTGTTTTTTATTTTTAAATTGATCACAGGATTTGGTTGTTTTGCTGATTGACAGACCCATGCTTAAAAACTAACAAAATTAGATGTATTGGTAATCAACGAAAGAGAAAAATCCACATAAAAATTTTCTGTATCTAGTACAACTTACTTTTCTCACTCTTTTCAGTACCCCAGTTAGCGCGTTTCATAAAATGCGTTTGTTTACTTTTTCTACACATCTTACAAATACAGCCGCTTTTGTTATTTTTTCACAGCATTAGTATGCGTACAGTTGAACTTTCTGTACACAAGGTTTTATTATGCACACGAAAAATCCAACTTTGTGAAAAAAATAAACAGCAGTGTATGCAAGGGAACAGTAGCAAATAGGAATGTCGCCTGAAACTTGTAAGAGGCACATAAATTCCTCTTTATTCGTAAACATACCAATACCAGTACAATTGATTTTTCTCTTTTTAATCGACACTGCATCGTGTTTCGTGCAAGTTAGTTTTCAGACATTCATAGGAAATGCACTGATGGCGGTCAGCCATCAGCAGAAACAGGGGGAATAACACAGAATGCTCTAGAATTACAGGTGACCGTAACTATCTCTGACTGGTGGAAGTGCGATCAAACCTCCACGTGGTGGCCCCTGGTAATTTTCCTCCAATGCAGGTACAGCTGAATGATCGGGCTAGTCCCTTCAAAGTAAGGTTGGCGCCAGGCCAATAACCCGCAAAAAGTCTCTCCACCGGTCCCGATTTCGAGCCGAAGTCATCCAGTTGGCATCCCTTAACTCTGGGCGTCCTGGTCTACGCCATCCAGCGTAGGCTTGGCCGGCCTCGCTGCCGTGTTCCATAAATCCTACCGCAAAGGACTCTCCGAGCAGGATCCTCTTCGCTCATGCGAGCTAAGAGTCCTGTCCACCGGAGCCCATCGAGCTTAATTTTCTTCACGATGTCGACATCGCGGTAACACTTGTAGATCTCATCATTATAGAGTCTCCGGAATCGTCCTTCCTCACATACAGGGCCAACAATTCTCCGTAAGACTTTTCTCTCGAACGCGGCTAAGAGGTCAGAATGCTTTTAGCTAAGCACCCAAGTCTCAGATCCATATGTAAGTACTGGTACCATTGTCTTATATATCAGCAGCTTGGTTGTTATGGTTAAGTTCCTGGATTTGAAGAATCTTGACAGGCTAAAGTAGACTATTTTGGCGTTAAGCAACCGTGCGCGTATTTCTGGTTCCATGATGGTATCGGCTGCTATAGTTGACCCAAGATAGTTAAAGGATTGCACTACTTCAAATTCGCGCTCCACTATCTGAATTGAGGGACCAATGTTGGATCTTCTACTCGCAGACGTGGCCACCATGTACTTTGTTTTGCTCTCATTTATGTACAGGCCCAGATTTCGTGCCGCCTGCTCTATCTGGATGAAAGCTTCCTGTTCCGGTTTCTACCAACGATGTCAATATCGTCTGCGTCTGAATGGACTTATAGAGGATTGTTCCTCTCGCCGTTACGTCAAAGTTGGAATTTACGATTCCAATTCCGTCCAATACTTCTGAAGTGCATTTAACTTTACGTTGCCGAAGATCGAGCTCCAGGTATCTGCTGCCATATTTTTAAGACAGAACTCAATCGCACAGTCGATACAGCGATTGTTGTTAAGTCTTAAAAATATGGCAGCAGATACCTGGAGCTCGATCTTCGACAACGTAAAGTTAAATGCACTTCAGAAGTATTGGACGGAATTGGAAGAAACTCATCGATTAGTTAACGAACTATCCGAAGATCCAGCCGAGCATGGATACAACACTGCGGAATATTTTCAGCTAGAAGACGAAGTCCAGAATTGTAAAATTGAGCTTACGACCAAACTACAAGAATCAACAGTTCATGGTCCACCATCATTCTGTCCAATTACAACACCAACTTCTGTCAACCTACGTAGGGCAACTTTAAATCTACCGAATATCACTTTGCCCAAATTTGATGGAAACTATATCCAATGGAAACAGTATAGTGATCTGTTTACGGAACTTGTGCATAAGCAAGACATATCCAACTGCCAAAAGCAGTTCTACTTAAAAACGACATTAACAGGCGAGGCAGAAAAACTCATCAGACACTTTACTACGTCTGATGCCAATTACAATGCAGCATGGCAAGTAATAACCGATCGATTCGACAACCCGCGGCTATTAGTAACTGCGCAGGTTAATAAATTGCTGAGCCAACCTGCGATTCAGAATAAAGGTTTAAACGCAATTAAGGTAATGCACGACACCACACAAGAATGCCTGCTCAGCTTAAAAGGACTTCAAGTTGACACCAGCAATTGGGATCCTCTTCTACTAAGCATTCTGCTCAAAAACCTTGACAGAAGTACACTGACACTTTGGGAACAGTCTCTTAAACAACCAAAGGCTCTGCCATTCTTGACGGACTTCCTATCATTCCTAGAGGTACGATTCCAGTCATTAGAAGCACTGGGAACTAAAACAGGAAGAACAGAAGACTCCAACAGAAGGACAAAAGTAGCTCTTGCATCCACAAAAGATACCAGCAGATGCGTCATTTGTGGACAACAAAAACATGCCATTTTCTTGTGCCCAAAGTTTTTGCAATTCGCACCACAAGAAAGACTACAGAAGATAAAATCGCTTAATCGGTGCACAAATTGCTTGCGTTTCGGACACCAAGCTCCAACATGTAGAGCAACGCACTGCACCAAATGCAACAAATATCATCACACCTTGCTTCATGTAATGGCAGGGAATCAGAATCAACAAGCTCCGATAATTGACAATAGGACTAGCCTCTCAGCAGTCACCAGAAGTACCAAGGCGTCTAAATATGTGCTGTTAGGAACAGCCGTTGTGACCATACTGAATCGGACAAATAAAATAACGCCATTAGGGCAAGAGCATTGCTCGATTCTGGCTCTCAAATGAGCTTCATAACCGAGAAGCTAGCCAGAAAATTGAACCTCATTACGAAACATGAAATCTTTGAAGTCTCCGGAATGGAAAATAGACCACTTAAAATAAGCAAAAAGGTCAATATCTCTCTCCAATCTCAAGTCACTGGGTACAGCACACAAAACCAAGCTTTTGTGCTGGATAAAATAACAACCCAGCAACCAAACCAGTTCATTGATACCAGCCAGTGGGACATACCCAAAAACATCCAATTAGCGGACAAAGGCTTTAATCAACCTCAAGATATTGATCTCCTTATCGGAGCAGAACTGTATCCAGAAATACTTTCTGTAGGCCAAATAAAATTAAATCAAACTGGCCCTACGTTACAAAACACTTTATTAGGATGGGTCGTGCTTGCAAAAACTATTACTGGAGTTTCTTCAACGCTATTTTGTGGCAAAGGAGTGGAGACTTCTTCTCATAACTTAGACAATCTGGTTGAAAAATTTTGGAACTTGGAAGAAAATCTAGCTTCCCCATCACAAAAAACTGAAAGGCAATTAACTAAAGAAGAACAGCATTGTGAGGACATTTTTTCGAAAACTACAACAAGAACGCAATCTGGACGTTACGTCGTAGCTCTACCATTTTCAAATGATCCAAGCAGTCTGGGAGAATCTAGGGAAATAGCTGTTCGAAGATTCCTCAACTTGGAGAAGAGACTTCAAAGGAACCCAGAAATTCAAGAACAATACATTGAATTCATGCGGGATTACATTGCATTAAGAAACATGGAAGAAATATCATCTCTTATAAAAAACCAGAATATTTTCTTCCACATCATTGTGTCCTGCGCCCCGAAAGCACTTCAAAAAAATTAAGAGTGGTATTCGATGGATCATCAAAGACATCCTCGAACATATCCCTCAACAACATTCTACACACCGGACCAGGTCTACAGAATGATCTGTTTTCAATTCTACTACGCTTCCGGGCTCACAAGTATGTATTCACGGCTGATATTTCCAAGATGTATCGTCAGATACTTGTGAACGACTATAGTAAACGATTCCAGCGAATCGTTTGGCGGGAATCTATCACTCAACCTCTAAAGACGTATCAACTAAACACCGTGACTTATGGTACCAAATCTGCACCGTACCTCGCCATCAGATGTCTTCATGATCTAGCGAAAGGGGCAGACAACCAGCATTCACTAGGAGCTACTATCATCCTTCAGGATATATACATGGATGATATACAGGTAGCAACGACCTTAAAACTGCTCTACAAATGCAGTCAGAGCTGAAAAATCTTCTAGGTGAAGGGAAATTTGAACTACGAAAATGGTGCGCCAATACACCAGCTCTTCTTGAGGGGATACCAAAACAAGATTGTGAAACGGAAACTATTCTACACGATCAAAAAGAAGGATCCATCAAAACAATGGGGTTAACTTGGTTACCTGCAGCAGACAACTTTCTTTTAAAAACGAATTGGAATGAAACAAAAAGGGTAACTAAACGAGACATATTATCGGATACTGCCCATATTTTTGATCCGCTTGGAATTGTGAGTCCCGTAATAGTTTTGGCTAAAATTTTCATCCAAGAACTATGGGCTTTAAAACTGGATTGGGATGCAGCACTACCTATGGATAGGAACACAAAATGGACAGCCTTCCAAAAAGACCTTCTTAAGTTAAACAACCTCAAAATTCCTCGACATATGATAGTGAGAGATGCAATCAATATGGAGCTTCATGCATTCTCAGATGCCTCGCAACGAGCGTATGGAGCCGTGGTGTACTTGAAGTCAACTAATCAAAAGGGAGAAGTCAACGTTCATTTGGCGTGCTCCAAAACTCGAGTCGCACCAATTAAACAGCAAACTATTCCCCGCATAGAACTCTGTGCTGCAAAACTAGCAGGATCATTTTCTTGAACGAATCAATCACAAAAACTCCTTTAAGCTGCTACAACGGGTAACAGCATATGTTATACGATTCATCAGTAACCTTAAGCGAGCAAAAAATTATCGACTGCTAGATAAGGTGATATCGATACAGGAACTTAAAGCAGCAACAACAACTATAGTAAGACACGTACAGGAAATATCCTTTCCAGAAGATTTAGAATCACTGACTAAATCTGGTTGTATTCTTCAAAGCAGCCATTTAAATTCACTCACTCCATTTCTTGACGATAGAAATGTGATTAGAGTAGGAGACGATTAGAAGCTTCTAATCTTCCATACGATGCAAAACATCAAATGAACCTTCCAAGCTCACATAAGTTTACGAGATTACTTATGACAGAGCTACACAATGAACATAAGCATCCCGGGCCCCAAGCCTTACTTGCAATTGCACGACAGTATTACTGGATTATACGAGGAAAACGGTTAGCGCAAACTATAGTTAACAACTGCATGAGATGCTTTAAACAAATTCAAATTCACTACAGAATCCGGGGTAAGCAAGCTACTAAGGCATACGTTGCGGTCTTTATATGCTTCGCAACAAAGGCAGTACATTTGGAACTGGTAACAGACTTGACAACTCAAGCATTCCTGGGAGCATTAAAACGATTTGTGGCAAGGCGAGGATGTCCAGCAAAGATCTTTTCAGACAATGCGACAAACTTCATGGGGGCTCGAAACGAACTCAAAAAGCTCTGTTCAAACGTTTTTACTGAAGAAGGCCAGACATCGATCAAAATGCATTGCGCTGGAAGAAACATCGATTGGAAACCAATACCTCCACGATCGCCTCACTTCGGAGGTTTATGGGAAGCAGCAGTTAAGTCCGCTAAACACCATATGAAGCGGATATTTTCCAGTGCATCCTTAACCCAAGAAGAATTGACCACAGCTCTTGCTCAAATCGAAGCTGTACTTAACTCCCGACCACTGACACCTATGTCTCCTGATCCAAATGATCTGGAAGACATCACCCCAGGCCATTTTTTGATTGGGGCACCACTGACTGCCATGGTTGATCCTAAATTAAACACATCTCAACTAACTTATATTGCTAGATGGAATCTAGTTTCATCAATGCATCGAGAATTCTGGCGCAGGTGGGCGCACGAATATTTGCATGAACTTCAACAGAGGCATAAGTGGAAATATCCTAAAGAAGATATTCAACCAGGAACACTTGTTCTTATTAAGGAAGATAATCTTCCTCCACTTAAATGGCTGATGGGACGAGTTTTAAGAAATATCACAGGAAAAGACAACCTCGCTCGAGTGGTTGATATTAAAATTGCTACTGGGGAAATAAAACGATCAATCGCAAAAGTTTGCCCTCTTCCTACAGAGGTTCAACCAAATAAACTGAAGCCGCTAGCAAACCTGAGCTGACTGCAGTGCCAACAAACACAGCAGCCCAATCTACAAGCCGGTCTCATGGCCTACGAAAGGGAAACCGGGTAAAACAACAACTTAAAGGACCTTCTCTATCAATACAGAAGCAACATGAACACATTGACAAACCAAATCGCAAGCGATATAATCCAGGACCACCTTCTTTGTCAAAACGGAAAACTAAAATAAATCCCTACCTCGGTCCAATCAAAACGCTACTGATGACTTCATTTATACTAGGCACTGCCTTGGGGCAAACCAAGTACAGTAGAAGTTCAGCACTTTAAATATAACCCAGGATTATACTTTGAAGACATTGGCGAAGCAAAACTTATCACAGACGAATGGAATCTTTTTATATACTTCAAAATGTCCAGTTATTGGCATGAATTCCAAGGACTTCAAAAGGGTGTAACCCAACTAAAAGAAAAATGTAAGGAACTACAGACTCACCATCCAAATAACTTTTGCAATGCAATCATAAGTCTCCTGGAAATGCGCCTTGTGGAATCAGAAAATCTGAATGAAATCTTGAATCACAGAAACGGTATCGCGATAAGAAAGAGAAGATATCCATTTGATTTTATTGGCACAATCGCGAACAAACTTTTTGGGCTTCTTGACCAAGAGTATGCTCAATACATAGAAGACAATATTCAGATGGCCTACAACAATTAACAACATCTACATTCTATTATTGAATCAACAAGCAACGTTCTAAATAAATCATTAACGTCTATAAAGGAACAGTTTAGTATTGTTAAACAGCAACTTACAATAGTTTATGATTCCATGATCAAATCAAATCAAACGTCACAAAGAACAGAAGTATTTAACTATGTCACCATCTATATTACCCAAATAATGGACCGCTTTCAACGAACTCAAATAGCAATCCTCGCGGTAATATCCGACACACATCAAGGAAGAATAAATACTCTACTACTTTCCCCAAGACAACTATTAACGGAACTAGACAAAATTCGCAAGATGATACCAACCACATTAACACTGCCTGGATACGACGAATACAACCTTCCTAAACTGTACGAGCTGCTAAGAGTCAAAACACGAGTAACACCAGCGGCAATTTTGTTTCGCGTCAAACTGCCGTTATTAAATACTCAGATATTCCAGCTGTTCAAACTAATACCATTGCCTGTTCAGCAAAATAACTCCTTCATCTTTCTCCAACCATCAACATCGTTTTTGGCTATAACTCCGTATAGAGACCAACATTTTGCATTATCACAAACGGAATACCAGAGTTGTATAAACACCGATGAAAGAAAATATTTCTGCAAGCAGCGACATCCAATCTTCAATACGCATTCCATCGAGAACAGATGCGAAATTGACATGCTTAACCATAAAAGACAGCTATCCTGGAAAGATATGGATCCAACTTCACAATCCGAATCATTGGATATTTGCCGTTCAACAAGAAGAAGTACTGTCAATAATATGTGGATCTACTTTTTCAACTACGGAACTAAAAAAACAACCCATAAAAATTAAAATTTTTCATCTAAATTCTCTAATCGCAGAAATTGATATGGGAGCCCCTCGATCCTGGGCCATTTTTTTTTATTGTAGAAGAAAATCATCGAAACAAACATTTGACATCAGATGTTAAAATTGAAAAAGCTCAGATCATTTTATTCTGAGCACTTAGAGCACGCTCATACTCTGAGCAAATAAGAAACACGAACATTTATCTTGAGAACTCTTTGACTGCTCTGAACTAATTTATGAAAACGCCAAATGACAGAATATTGTGAAAACTTGTTGTTCTATCTGTAAGTTGATATCGACAACAAAAAAAACGACATCAATAAAAATACAATTCAGTAAATAAGTAAGTAAGTTGAAGTAAGCATAAAACATGTATGTCTCGTTTCATTTGCTGGGTTCATTTGTGCGTGAGCTAAGATTTCTCTCTCTCTCTCCACCACCACCAAAACCATGCAGCGCAGCCGACTGCGCAGCACACACCGCACACAGTCCATAAAGGGCGACGAATATCTGATGCCAGTACAGAAATGTAAAAAATGTATAAGGGCCTTGCGGCCGAACCCGGGACCCGATCACTACTAGTAGTACTTTATAAAGCCATGAGAGAATTCGGCATCCCAAATAAACTGACACGACTATGTAGGTTGACCATGACCAATGTTATAAGCCAAGTTAAAATATCCGGATCACTATCAAGCCCATTCAACATCTATAACGGGCTCCGACAAGGGGATGGACTGGCCTGCGTCCTCTTCAACCTGGCGTTGGAGAAAGTGATCCGCGACTCTGACGTAAAGGCGAGAGGAACAATCCTCTATAAGTCCATTCAGATACTGGCTTACGCAGACGATATTGACATCGTTGGTAGAAACCAAAGAGCTGTACAGGAAGCTTTCATCCAGATAGAGCAGGCGGCACGAAATCTGGGGCTGTACATAAATGAAGGCAAAACAAAGTACATGGTGGCCACGTCTGAGAGTAGAAGATCCAACATTGGTCTCTCAATTCAGATAGTGGAGCGCGAATTTGAAGTAGTGCAATCCTTTAACTATCTCGGGTCAACTCTAGCAGCCGATACCAGCATGGAACCAGAAATACGCGCACGGTTGCTTAAAGCCAATAAAGCCTACTATAGCCTGTCAAGACTCTTCAAATCCAGGAACTTAACCATAACATCCAAGCTGCTGATATATAAGACAATGGTCATACCAGTACTTACATATGGATCCGAGACTTGGGTGCTTAGCAAAAAGCATTCTGACCTCTTAGCCGCGTCCGAGAGAAAAGTCTTACGGAGAATTGTTGGCCCCGTACGTGAGGAAGGACGATTCCGGAGACTCTATAATAATGAGATCGACAAGCGTTACCGCGATGTCGACATCGTGAAGAAAATTAAGCTCGGTAGGCTTCGGTGGGCAGGACACCTAGCTCGCATGAGCGAAGATGATCCAACTCGGAAAGTCCATAGCGGTACGATTTATGGAACACGTCAGGGAGGCCGGCCAAGCATACACTGGAAGGATGGCGCAGAACAGGACGCCCAGAGTTTAAGGATGCCAAACTAGATGACATCGGCTCGAAATCGGGAACGGTGGATAGATTTTTTGCGGGAGGCCAGGACCGGACACCGGTTGTAGAGCCAAATATGATGATGATTATTATTATTATTTTTATTTTAATGTTAATAAAGGGCATAGCCCACCTTATTGCCGTGGCGCAAGTCATTTAGTAAGTTGTCCCTTGGTTATAAGTTTAGGTACAAAAAAAATTCACGGTCTTTGAGTCAAGCCACCCACCCTCTCAACACCATTGCCACACTAACCCCCTACAAACATCCAGCCCAACCGTCCTCACCACATCACAAAGTTTCATTTTTATATGTTAATATTTTTGACATTTCGACATATAGGTGGATTGATATACTTTGCTCCTTACCATTGACGGCCACCACTTAGTATTTCCTTAATCGTCGAATAATCTTAAAAGGCCCATCATATGGAGGTTCTAACCCAATGCGTGTTCGATCCAAACGAATGAACACAAATTCGCAGTTATCGAGTGAATTAGGTAATGGTTTTAATATTATAATTTTTTCGCGTGGTAATTGCAAAAAGTAGGATGTGGATGTAGCTTTAGCAGAATAATCTTCGTATGAAACTGATATATTAGGAGTTGTTACAAATATATCACCTGGAACTCTCAACGTCTGCCCGACAACTACTTCCGCTGCACTACATTTTAAATTTTCTTTTATTGCTGTTCTCATTCCCAGTGAAACAAATGGAAGCTCTTCAGACCAATTTTTTAAATTTCCTCTTGCCCGTATCGAATCTTTCAATTGGCTATGAACTCGTTCGATTAAGCCATTGTTTTCTGGATGATATGCTGTAGTACGAATTTTACGAACTAAAATTTGGGATTCGAATTAAGATCCTCTATC
This sequence comes from Nephrocerus scutellatus, assembly GCA_947095585.1. Lineage (NCBI taxonomy): Eukaryota > Metazoa > Arthropoda > Insecta > Diptera > Pipunculidae > Nephrocerus > Nephrocerus scutellatus. The sequence goes on along the minus strand of OX352761.1, from coordinate 56,558,035 downwards.
AGTAGTAATTTTTAAGGGGCATCCAAAACGCTCAAACAAAATAAACAAAAATATACTTTAATAAACGCTGTAATTTTAAAAACAAATAACAAATGTTATATTAGAACTAAAGACTTTACCATTAAAAGCCACAACACTAGATCAAACATTATTAACTTTTTTTTTATTCCCTCCCTTAATATTACAAGTTTTATCCCTACTAATATAATAATTACTCTAGATAGTCAAGAAAAAACAGTACTAATAAGAAACTCGGCACCTCACGAACTAACTAAATTGTATAAACGAATTGAGCAATCATATTGATTGGTCGATCCATCCAAAATATTATAAAAGACCATTGCTGCGATTACTAAGGCGGCAGTTTTAAAACGTTAAACATATAACATAAATAAAATTCTGCATAATAAATTAAATATAACTTTTGTGTTTTAACTAATATTCTAACGCGCCCGCACACTCCATCTTCTTGCTACGTGAAAGCACGGGAACACTTATAGTAGTATTTTTTTCTGCATCACGACAGAACTGTTTCGTTTTATGCATTGTTAATAGAACGAGCAGATCAGAGCACCGATCGAAAACGACTAGTGCACATGTTTGTTTTGTTCTGCTCATGATATGAGCTTGATTTAATGTTATTGAGATTTAGTATTATAGAATAATGAACAATGTTAATCATCGCAAGGATGATTTTATTAACACTTAGTAATATACAAATAATTAAAGAAAGTTTTCTTCTATACTAAATACTACAAAACAACCCATAAAAATTAAATTTTTTGGTGTAAATTCTCTAATAGGAGATACATATGTGTGCAAAGTTTGAACCGGGTTAATTAGGAACCACTCGAGCCTTAGGGCCGGATCACTCCAAAAATGTACAAAAATGATTGTCCATCAGAGATACACATTTTTTAAAAATTTGAAGAAAATCGGGTTAATTTTTAAAAAATTTGTGGGCACACCTCGGGCCTGTGCCCGATCACTCCAAAACTGTTAAAAAAAGTTTTGCCCATAGGAAATGCACACGTTGATAAAATTTAAAGAAAATTGGGTTATTGACAATTTGTTGGAGCCCCATGACCCTGTGCCCGGGGTCCCCAAAATTTTTACAAAAAGTGTTGTCCTTCGGAGATACGTATATAAAATTTGAAAAAAATTCTGGGTCGTCCCCGGGGTCACCAAAATTTTAACAACTGTTGTCCATTGGTGTTGGTTCCAGAAATTCCAGTTCCTAATGACCAAGTCCCAGAATTTTCATGGGAACAAGTTTTACAGTTTCGCCTTAGTCCTAAATTCAGAATTTTATACAAATCGCTTGAGAAATTGTGTAGTTCCCAAATTCCATACCCTATTGACCATATCCCAGAATTTCCGTAGGAAAAAGTCTAACGAATATAGTCGCATCTTAGTCCTACATACCGAATTTCATGCGAATCGCTTGAGAAATTGCTTTGTTCCCGAAATCCAGACCATAATGACCATATTCCAGGGCCCCTATCATGATTCCCGCTGTTAGACTGACTTGACAGAAAACTGTCGATCGTCAACGTAATAACGAAATTACAATTGTCAATCGAAAAACTGTCCGCATTCTTTTTGTTGGCGGAACTTTCTTGATATCGAAATAGATGGCGGAAAGGTATCGTTTTTGGGGCTCCATAATTGTCATAGGAACAAGTCTTATAGTCGCATCTTAGTCCTACATACCCAATTTTAAGCGAAAAATTGCTTTGATTCCGAAATTCCAGAATTTCCATAGCAACAAGTCTTATAGTCGCATCTTAGTCCTTGTCGCCCAGCCAAAATAAATAGTCTTTTATTATTAGTTTTAAACAAGAAAATTACGTTGCTAAGCGCAAACTTCCTTTCTGAATACGAATAAAAAAAGTAATTCAATTTGTTGGACAAATTTAGGAGACGGAATTGCTAGGCCGACGAACGTAAATTGGTTTTTTTATTGACGTAAAAATTATTTTCGTTGATATACATTTTCAGTTATTAAAATCACTAAAATATCAATTTAGAAATGAAATTTAACAATTGTGGGTTTTACTTTAATCATTTTCAAAGACGATTTTTAAATCGCAAAAGCCTTCAATTTCTTTGGCGTAGGTTCAAACCAACTAGCCAACATAATTTTAAATAAATTCCGATTGAATTCGAATCTCAGCCGAGAATTGTTTAGTAAAAATAATGCCAAGCAAAAGGCTCAGCCTGTTGCTAGGATTATCCCGAATGTAATATGGTTCAATGCGATACGTGCAATAAATACGAATTCGTTGGCGTTGATGAAACCATTAAGGATTTGCCATGGAAGAGTGTACCATGCGGTGGTCCGCCATATCCAACAAAAAACCTAGACGAAACCAGATCGGGTGCAAAGCCCAAAACAAAGAAAATCATTTCGCATAAAAAAAGCCCTCGGTCGGTGATGTGCCGTCGGCAGAGCAGCTCATGGACGAGCTTGAACAAGCCTAGTGAGGAATGTTTGCGTAACCAACGGGACAAAATGAAGTCCGACTCCGTGGAACCACAGAGAATGAGAGGCTGAGGCAAGCTCATGAAAGTTTTCGAACGAGTATGAACCGATTCAGCGCATGTTCGAGTCAAGTCAAAAGGATCTGATTCCTGATTGTCGCAAACAAAATATCGACGATAATGAAATCCGTTCTAGGCGACCGATTCTCCAATTTTTTGAAAATGAAGAACGGCGTCGATGAAAAGTTGATTAGTACAGTTCGGACAGTCGTTCGAGCTTGTCATCACATTGGCCGACACACCCGAAAACTTCCAAAAATTTTGGCATCAAAACATTACACGAAAAGCGAGCGTATAAATTAGAAGATTCAAACGATGCGGTTTTTTCTGCCCTCATTTAACTAACAAAGTCTTAAAAACGATCTGTTCAGTTTTGCGACACTGAGTGGCTTCAAGGAACCAAAGTTTGAAATATATGCGATCGCCCTGAAAACTTACGTCGCGCAGCTAAAGTCACTCAGCATGAAGGAGCTGAATAACAATTACCTAACCGCAATGCTTGCCGAGAAGTTGGAAAACATGCCATTTCTTTTTGCAAAGTGGGATGATATGAAACGTGTCGTCGCGAACCAAAATGTTGAATCATTCGCTGAAATGGTGATGCAACAGTGGCAAAGAATTTCGCATCTAACGGATTCTATCAACTCCAAACAGCCAGATCAAAGGTCAAAGTCAAAAAGTAAAAAGTATACCCATAAAAATAACATGGCTGTGTAGAACTAATTTTCACCTTTCATGCTACTGTGAAATTTCCTCAGCCGGCAGACGAATTAAAACACAAACTTTTTAAGCGTGTTTCGCTTTTATTATTATAAATTATAACGTGGTCAATCTTGTCCTTGACATATTAAAATATCCGCTTCACTGCGATACCATCTGATACATTCGGAAATGCCTACTAAATGCCTACTAACACAGCTAACCGCAAAGGATATATCAAGCCGGCTAGCAATCGCCAAGTAAATGAGGCTGCCCATCGCCACATGAAATAAAAATTTTCCGCTATAAGCAACTGGTTTTACATCTTTGGAAAACTTCTCAGATGGTGTTGATACCGCTTTCACATCAACCATGTTGAATTTTTGCAACAGTTTTTGTACATATGCTGCCTGATGAATTAAAATTGCACCATATTTTGCTTGTTGTATTTCCAATCTCAAAAATTGTTAGCAACACCGTCAGTTATATCAAATTCCGTTAAGTACAGTAAAGGTTCAACATCTTCTTTACTCGAAGATGCTATCAGTCCATCAACAATGTTAATTGCAAGTAATAATCTTTTTCCTTTTAAAGAGGTAAAAAAAGACACATGAGTCAGATGTGCTTGTCTTCAAATTAAACCTTTCAATCAATTTTGTAAATTATTGATTCCAGCATCTTTGCAAACTTTCCACTACTGTCATTGTATCTCTCTGGCTGAATTATGTATTTGTCTTCTGTTAAATCGCCATTGAAGAATACAGTTTTTATGTCGAATTTAAAAAGCCGAAGGTTTTCTGTAGCAGCTATGGCTATAATGGTCCGTATAGAGGAAAACTTAACCACTGGGCTGAACGTTTCTAAAATATCTAGTCCATATGCTTAACTAAAGCCATTGACTACTAGTCGTGATTTGAATCTAGTTACTTCGCCAACTTTAGCAACCAACTTTAATTTATAGACCCACTTATTCTGAATCACTTTTGTAAACTTGCCATCTCCTCGTCCATCGCAGTTTTCCATTTACTCGCCAATGATGACTGCATTGCTTTCACGTAGCTTGTTGGCTCATACTACTCGACAACAAAAACAAGTCCTTCCCGCACAGTAAAGTTAATTTGTTTTCGTTTTCTCAACTCATATCGATGACTCTTTTCAGAAGCTAAAGTTTTGGTTTTCCTTCTTGAACTGTCTCATCGTCATCAGCTTGCTCTAACTTGTATTTTGGTTCTTGTATCATATTCACAAGAGTGTTATTGGTATCATTTCTTTTACCATCTTTATGATAGGTTTGTTTGTTAAATATTTCGACTTCTTCATTGTTGGAAATCTGTGTCTGAACCTGATCTTCACTTGCACCAACTATAGTACTTCTTAAAACAAACTCCTCATTGGACAGCACATCACGCGAAATAGCAACAGTTTTTCTTCCATGCAGAAAAATTCGATGTCCTTTTTTGATTTTTGGTGCCACTTTTTACGTTTTTCATCGGGGATATAGACTTCACAACAACAAAAATTAAAATCTATGGCAGGAACTTCCTTATTGAACCATTATTCATATGGCGTTTATTGCGCAATTTGACATGGCCCACTCCGATTTAAAAAGAACACTGCCGTATTTGTTGCCTCAGTCTATAACTTAATGTTAAAGTTTCTGCCATATATCATGGATCGAGCAGCTTCAACAATTGTGCGAAATCCCGTTCAGCATGACCATTTTGCTTTGGAGTGTAGGGTATTGTCTGTTGGTGACAAATTCTGTGTGCTCTGAACATTGCTTCAACATCTTTTGATGAATTCTAAGCCGTTATCAGTTCAAATTGTTTTCACAGAATGCCCCGTGTCAATCTGCACTTGCTCAAGGTATGTTCTTAAGCAATTTGTTACTTCAACTTTTTCCTTTAGAAAGAAAACGTAGCAAAAATTAGAAAAGTCATCTTTAAATAACAAAAAATACCTGGATCCTCCATAATTTGTTTCATGCATTGGACCACAGAGATCATTTGCAACTACTTTAAACAAAAGCCTAAATATTTTGTTTTCCCGCTTTCAAACAGCAACAACATCGTCTCCCTAAAGGAGCTCACACCGATTTCCGCTCGATCTCATTTCCAAACCTTTGTCTAATGCACAGCTGGATGAAAATAAATTTAGTTTAATATTGGGAACAAATAGCACATTGTTTGTTGTTCCGTTTCCAACACGAATATTTACCGGCTTGTCAAATTGTCTAAAATTGATAAACCACTCTTTATGGAATGTCATGTGGTCACTAGATCCAGAGTCAAGAAACCAGTTGTCTCTTTCTGACATTTCATATTTGTTACATATAAAACATTTTCCTTTTTAAATTCTCTATATTAACTTCGCGTGCACGTGGCTGGTTGGCTGGCTGGTCAGATTTTCTGATCAATTTTTAACCAACTTCCCAAAGCCCGACTTTATTGCACACATGTATATTTCCGGTGACAATACTTTCTATTAAAATTTGAGGCCCTCGGACCTCGGGTTCGGGGGGCTCCCATACAAATATTTTACAAAATTTACCCTATTTTCTTTAAATTTTGTACACATGTGTGTCTTCGATTTGGAGCTATCAGCCCCTTGGGGACCATTATATACATTTTTTAAATTTCGCTATATCGCATCAGATCACGGCAAAGTCTGAGCTCTGTGCTTTGTGTGCAGCGCTGTTCGCTGTCGCTGCGTCATTTGGTGGATGATTTTGCCACAAAACGAGCACGCAGTGTGTGTGTGTGTATCCCCGATTAGAGAATTTACAAGAAAAATTTTAATTTTTATGGGTTGTTGCGTGATTGTTTTCCTTTTCTTGCAAGTAGAGCTTCACTTTCGGTGGTGTTCACGTGGTTTTGCGAATTTTTTCTGGATTCCTCCATTAACAACTTTGCAGTCAAGTTTTTGAAATTTTGTTTACTTGCTGCAGTCGACTCCCATGCACTGTAAAAATGGTCATAGGAGTCTGGCAACGTCATTAAAATCTTCGTAATAATCATGGACTCCGACACCTGCTCTCCAAGATCTTTCAGTTGCTGCACGATTTTCTGCAACTTTGATATACGTATGAGTATGCTATTCATCACTTCTTGCAAAACTATAGAATCTTTGTTGAAGCAAATGAACGGTTGTTTTTAAATTCTCTACATTATCTTCACTTGCCCGTGGCACGGATGTCGTGGAATCTTGCGATCAATTTTTAACCCACTTCCCAAAGGCCGATTTTATTTTTACACATATGTATTTCCGGAGACAACACTTACTATTAAAATTTGAGGCCCCTCGGACCACGGGGTCGGGGGGCTCCCATACAAATATTTTACAAAATTTACCCGATTTTCTTCAAATTTTATACGCATGTGTATCTCCGATGGACAACACTTTTTGTAAAAATATTGGAGACGCCGGGCCTCGGGGTCGTGGGCCCCATTTTTTTTTTTTAAAATTAACCCGATTTTCTTCAAATTTAATACACATGTGTATCTTCGATGGACAAAATTTTTTTGTAAAATTTTTGAAGTGGGGCCCGAGGGGTGCCCATGTAATTTTTAAATTCTCTATATTAACTTCGCTTGCCCGAGGCACGTCTGGTTGTCGGTCGATCGGTCAGTCGATTTGTCGTGGAATCTTGCGATCAATTTTTAACCCACTTCCCAAAGCCCGATTTTATTGAAATTTTGCACATATGTTTCCGGAGACAACACTTTCTATTAAATTTTTTTTTTTAAATGTTTACAGATTAACCCGGTTTTCTTTAGATCCTATACACAAGTGTATCTCCGATGTACAACACTTTTTGTAAAAAATTAGGAGACCCCGGGCCCCGGGGTCGTGGGATCCCATAAAAATTTTTTAAAAAAATTAACCCGATTTTCTTCAAATTTAATACAAATATGTATCTCCGATGGACAAAACTTTTTGTAAATTTGTTATAGTGATCGGGCTCTGAGACCCGTGTGGTGTCCATATTAATTTTTAAAAAAATTAGCCCGATTTTCTTCAAATTTTAACACATACCTATCTCCTATTAGAGAATTTACATGAAAAATTTTAATTTTTAAATATTTTAAAAAATTTTACTCGATTTTCTTCAAATTTTATACACATGTGTATCTCTGATGGACAACACTTTTTGTAAAAACTTTTAGAGACCCCGGGCCCCGGCTTCGTGGGGCCCCATAAATTTTTTTTTAAAAAAATTAACCCGATTTTCTTCAATTTTTATATACGCGTGTATCTCCGATAGATAACAATTTTTGTAAAAAATTTGCACTCCGGGCCCCGGACTCGTAGGGCCCCATTAAATTTTTTTAGAAAAATTAACCCGATTTTCTTCAAATTTTATATACGCGTGTATCATTGATACACAACACTTTTTGTAAAAAATTTGGAGACTCCGGGAGACCCGATTTTTTTTAAATTTTATATACGTGTGTATCTCCGATGTACAACACTTTTTGCAAAAAATTTTGGTGGCCGGGGTCGTGGGACCCCATAAAAAATTTTCAAAAAATTTTTTAAAAATTAGCTCGTCCTTTCTTGTCATAAAGAAGTTACAATGTATTTTTGTGACTTATTGTCTTGCTTAGCCCACTTCTTCTGTAATGCAATATCTTCTGGTTTTTTCTCTTATTTCAGACATTTTTGTTGTTTCATCTACTACTTCCAAAAGATCGTTGGCTTTGAGCAATACTTTTATTTGGAATTTCCAAACCAACCATTGATCACTTTCCTGTATTTTGTCAATTCGCTGCATATCTACGTCCATTTTGAAGTTACTCAAAAAAATCAAAATCCGTGTTAATATTATTAATCCGTATACGGTCTGTTACAAAAAACAATATTTGTTTCAAAAATAATTTACCACTTTGATAAGGTATCTTAGTTTCTTTAAACAAATATTTATTGTATACTTAGAGCTTTCTATTTCAAAAGGCGTTCTGGGCCCATAACCTGTGAAATTTGCCCAACCGGCAGACGAATTAAAACACAACCTGCTATGCTTGTGGTCAACAAGAGAGTGAGAGAGTATTTATTTTGACATGTTAAATATGTTGACAAGTACAAATGCAGGTTGTTATATTTCAATATTTTAACAGCTACTAATATTTTATTTAGGCCAACCCAGTTTTATAAGCACCTTCTTTTGAACGGATTTTTTTGGTAAGGGTGGCCTTGTCCCGTTTTTTCGTTTTGGGTGAAGGTGAAATCCCTAACCCTTTCCGAACTATACTGCAGTTTGCTATATAGCACCTGTTTTTGTATGGGAAAAACTCAATCATATGAAATACCACATAAACCAAAAACATACTGATCATCCTTCCGTTAAAAAGGCCCGTAAAAGTAATATGGCCGTGTGGAACTTATATTCTTCTTTCATTTCATATCAATATTTAGTCCCGCCCACTTTTAAACATGCCTTTTTTTACTTTTATGGAAAAGTGTCGTTTTACTCTACCACTGTCGAGAGTGGTGAGTGGTTCGATTTCTCCCGTTTTTTTAAATGAAAATTTTACATTTTATATGATACTAATTAAATACATTTTCCAAAAAAAGAGGTTCCCCCCACCTATGTCAACCACAAATATGTGCGTAGGGGGCAGTGTGGTTTTGGTAGAGGCTTTAATATCGTTCCGTGATATACTTCAGAAACGCCCACCTCTGATGTATTTTTTCGGAAAAATATAAAAACCTTAAAGGACCCTCATCTTAGGGGACTGAGCAACGACAATTAAAATTGGTTTTATGGTGGGCGGGGGCTTGCCGGTAAAGGTTCCGCTTAGTCCCTATATACTGTAGTTCAGCAGCAAACGAAAATTCCAGTTGCATTTTTTTAACAATAAATGAGTAATTATTAAAATTAATTAAATGTACTTATGTACTAAAAAGGAGATGACCATTCCATCTTCTATCTTCTATATATATAAAATAGAGAATTTATTTGTATATTTGTGCCAAACTAAGTCTGGAATGCCTTGACCAAATTCAACCAAACCGATATTAGAGTCCATTCGACAGTTCTCGGGGTCACTGAGATAAATAGTGTTGGTAGGACACTCTTAGGGTGAGTTTTATCCCCGGAGGGGGGAGGGTAACCGATATTTGTGTCGTTCCCATAGTTTTCGGGGTCGCTGAGATGAATAGTGGTGTTAAGAATGGTACTCGGCAACATTTAACGACGAATTTGGGGGTGTGGACATTGTCGCCCCTACTTCAAATTGCCGTAATTTCAAATTTATGGTAATATTAAATTGACATACATTTTTGAAATCTGCCGCAGAACTAATAAATTCCATTTATCCGGCTGTTTCTCAAAACTATCACATTTTAAACCGGTTGTGAGAAGAGGCCATTCTTGCTGCTAAAAATTGAGACACCCACGAAATAAACAATCAAATACTTGCCATGTTAATAGGCATAGTCACTGAATATAAGTGTATCGATACCGTTGTAAATACTGATGAGAAAGTCTAACTGAGTTCCTAAACTCACTTGATTCGTCTGGATTTTCAGTTTTTCATCCCACGAATAGCACTCATTTTGACGGATCTACCTTTTAAATTTAAGAGATTGCAATTTCCAGTTAAACTTGCGTTTTCCAGGACGATCAATAATTCGGACAGTTTATTAAGTACTGCGGAGTATAGATTTGAGATCGCAATTTTTTTTCCCACGGACAACTTTATTTTACTCCGGGATGGGTTGACCAAGAATTTGGCGCGTTTAAGTTAAGCATTGTAAGTATATCCAGCCTGTTCCTAAAAAGGCAAAACGTCATCTCTATCCTCCTACCGACCCAATGCGCTAACATCTATACTCTCCAAGGTCATGGAAACCCTGATCAATCGTAAGCTTATGCAATACCTTGAATCACGTGAAATCCTTAGTGACCAGCAGTACGGTTTTCGTAGACAACGTTCTAAAGGTGACCTGAAAAGTGGAACCAGTCTATTCACAAATTTGATAAAAGTAAAGTTGTTGCAATCGATATTTACAAGGCATTTGACAGAGTCTGGCATCAAGCTCTTTTGTCGAAAATGAATGCTTATGGAATTATGCTCGATTGGACTAGTAACTACCTTTCTGGCCGTTCAATCGTATTGGACGGATTCAAATCCAATGGTCACCGCATAAACGCCGGTGTTCCTCAAGGCTTTGTTTTATCTCCGACACTCTTTCTGATTGTCATTAATGATCTCCTATCCACCACCTCTAATCCATTCTTTCTTTGGCTGACGCCAGTTCTCTTAGCTTTTCATATGATTCACGCTTTCAGCACGCCCCTCGCTTTTTCCACAAGCGGTGTTCAAAAGAAATATCCAGATGGATCCCGCCCATTCACCAACCCATCCGTAATACCCGTGCTTCAACTCGAGCTCACGGGTCCACCATTAAGCCTATCTTCGGACGTACCAACCAATTCAGAGATTCCTTCTTTAGCCACACGATAGTTATGTGGAATGAATTGCCTATATCTGTGTTTCCGCATTTGTATGATCTGCAGTCGTTTAAGACACGCGTGAATAGACATCTCATCTTTTCCTCTCCCTAATTTCCTAACGCCCACGCTGTGCTAAGCATTATAAGGGTGCAAACCCCTTTAGCGTGTGTGCATTATAAAAAAAAATCTCTTTTACGCACAACCTTAGACACAGTTTGACTATCGGTCTCTAGATAGTAGTGCATCAGCATCTCAGAGTTCCGTAAGGACCGGGGTTGGTGTCGACGCAGTAGTACAAGTTGACCCTTTGCAACGTTGGGCTCAGTTCATAGCCATTTCGGTCGCTGTTGAAGTCGTGACAAATATTCCGTCGACCAGACCTTCCAGAAGTGTTGATACATCCGCTGCATTTGCTGATATCAATTCAGTCGACCGGGACTGATGTCGAGCAGTGATGGCTCCGGAACTGATAAGAGTTGATTCTCCAATCAGGAAGTGGCCGGGTGTGAGTATGGTGCAGTCGTCGGGGTTATCTGACATTGGGCATAAGGGCCTCGAATTGAGACACGCCTCGATTTGACATAATAGAGTAGATAACACCTCAAACGTGGTAGCGTGGCTCCGATGATTCGCCGAAGATAGTACTTCACCGATTTTACTCCTGCTTCCTATAAGCCTCCCAAGTTTGGTGACGCAGGAGGGATGAAGTTCCATGTAGTGCCGTCCTCAGCTAACATTGCTGCGATTTCAGGGGTGGCTTTCCTTTTGCTTTGATAATGAGGAAATGTTAATTGTCTGTTGGACCCGACAAAATTGGTCCCGTGATCACTATACAAAGCCTGCACTTTGCCACGTCGAGCGGTTAAACGTTTGAATGCGACGATAAATGCTTCCGTAGTGAGTTCCAACACCAGCTCCAACTGCAATGCCTTCGTTGATAGCACAAACAGACATGTATCCTTTTGTTGATCTGCCTCCGCGACCCTTGAGCAATTTGACAAAGATTGGGTCAGCATAGTCCACTCCGCTGTGCAGGAACGGACGAGCAGGAGTGACGCGTGATAAAGGAAGATCTGCCATGATTTGTTGACTGGTGGTTGAGTGATACCGGAAGCACGCCAATGACGAATGTGCGAGCATACCAGATTTCGAGCGTTAATAATCCAGTATCGACTCCGAAGATAAGCCGGCATTAACCGAGTGCCACCGTGCAAAGTTGTATGATGAGCGTCCAAAATGATAAGCGATGTGAATTGATCGTCTTTCGGAAGGATTAAAGGATGTTTCACTGGATACGGTAGGTTTCAGTTTCTGAGCCGACCTCCCAGACGTAGAATTCCATCATCGTCAATGAAGGGGTTAAGCGACCGTAGCACGCTCTTCGCTACTATGTTCTCATTCTTTTGACATCTGATGATTTCGTCGAGGAAGTGAATGCGTTGCACCAATCGAACCCAGAATTTGAATGAGCACCTCATCTCCGGGACCGTGATGAATCCTTGGCTGCGTGGAACATTTCTAAGCCGAAGGTCGATGTATCGTTGGCAAAGGGAAGTGACCCGAAGTAGTTTGCCAAGTGTTGAACAACGGCTCAGCAGTTGACGGAACACATTGTGATGTTTTGATGCGATGATCGTGCTAGTGGCGATGAGAGATTTTACTTTGCGTTTGTCGAACACCACACGTAGCTTTGGCTTTGTGACTGTACCCTGGAAACCCTCATGATGTGGGAGGTAATACAACCGATCTGTGTGGCCTTGATCGTCTGCTGGTATCAACTCCATGTGGTTTAGGTCGAGATACGTCTTCATGAAGTCCCGATTTTCATCGCGAAGCGATGTTATACATTTAAGGCGAAAGACTGCACCCTCGCGAGAGGTTCCGAGTGGCGATGGATGATCAAAGAACGGCAGGGGAACCGTGTATCGGCCGTTTATATTCAGGATCAGCGAGTTGTAATTTCTCTAAGTGTGGCCACCGTTGTGAGTCGATGTGTTTCGATGGTAGAACGCCTGTGATCCTTTCCACAACCAATGCTGTAATTAAGATAGAAAAACTTCGATTAGTGCGAGATGTTAAAACTAGGTCGACGGTTGAATATGCTTTCGTTGCCTCGTTACCTCCAACTCCGTTGATTGTGACAGAAGTCGGTCTTCGTTTTAATCCAATTCGAGTAGTGGCGCTTTCCGAAATCAGACTAATCTGCGACCCTGAGTAGGTCGCTAGTAGGACATTTTCGAATGAGGACGATGTATGGCCCGAATGAATAGAATGCGGGGTCTCGATGCGTGATGAACGGGAGGTAGAATCGTTCACGACAGTATTGTCCCTGTTGTGGGTCTACTCGATGCGTAGAGAATACTTAAGTGAGTGTAGTAGGGTGTGGTGTTTGCCATTGCAGACTCGGCAGCGATTGGATCTACACTCTGCACTGTTGTGACCCTTGCGCAGGCAGTTGTAACACAGCCGCTTTTCACGAACGAGATTCGATTTCTGTTCGAATGTACGAGTCCCGAAATCACTGCATTGGAATATGTTGTGACTGGAGCTGCAGATTGGAAAGATTAACGAGTTGTGATTGGAAGAATAGGCGACGACCGAGTGAGATGTCTTTGAATCGAGTCTTCGACTCGTATCGGGTTTCGATGACGATAATCGTGCTGTTGGTTGCGAACGAGTTGATGATATGGTAACTTTGCGATTTGATGACGACGATTGCGATGATCTAGAGTTTGTGTTAACCCTGGAAATCATTTCCAGTGATTGCCACCAAGCGTTTAGGAACATGATGAGCTGTTCGTAAGAGGGATATTCCTGTCTACCGAGCGATAATTTCCACTGTCGATGGGTTTCGATATCTAATTTTTCTGCGATGATGTTGATGAGAATTATGTCCCATGTGGCTGCCGGGACGGCGAGCACCCTGAGGGATCAGACAGTGTCCATCGATGTGTTGATGAGATTTCGTAGGCCGGTTGCAGACTCCATGGACAATGCCGGCATGTGTAGGAACTTTCAGATGTGGCTGTCGATGGTGAAACGTCGATGATCGTAACGATTGACCAGGATGCGCCATGCCTCTTCGTAGGCGTCCCTGATCGTAACTGTAATAATGCTGTAGCTTCGCCATTAAACTCGCCTTTAAATAGTGCAGCTTCTGCGAATTCGACCACTGAGGATGGTTGTGAATGAGAGTCGTAAACAGATTCTCAAAATCTGTCCTATTCCCGTAGTCACCGTCGAAGGATGGTTCCTTGATCGTATGTAAATGGATATCGACCGATCGTCGAGGTCCGGCAGATTCTGTTGTTTCTTCTTTCTTGTCGTATGTGGGATTCGGTTTGTTAAATCTCCTCAGCAATATTTGGTAGTTCAATTTGGCGAGAAAATAGTATTCGTCACACACGGGCGGGTCCGACACTAATACCGGCAGCCACGCCTCTCCCAGCCAAAAAACGTGCTACCCCCACCCCCTATGTTTGATTCCAGATAGTAACTAATATATATACCAAGTTGGTTGAAATTGGTCAAGGCGTTCCAGAGTTGTTATGCACAAATATATATACGAATATACAAATAAATTCTCTGTTATATATAAAGCTTGGGATGAATAAATACCTGGGCAACGCCGGGTAATCAGCTACTAGATTAATAAAAGAAAACCATACAAATTTCAAGTAAATTCTCTATATGCATTATTTAGGCTTTAAAACACAACTTTATCCATTTTACCCTAAATTATTGTTGAAATGTAAAGAATATCTTTCTCTCTAACGTAAAAAAACACTTGTTCATCATCGATAAACGGAATAAAGAAGTTACTTGAAAAAACATATAACACATAAAAAACATTATAGAAAGTTTGCATTAAAACGGATTTTAGGAAATTAAATATAATAAAATAATTATTTGAAAAAAATTGCGTGTACAGAGTACAGGTGTCAAAAGTAAACTTCTTTTGCAAATATTAACTTTAAATTTTAGAAATTTGTTGGTATGGGGGGTACGATGGCAGAGAGAAAGAGAGAGAGAAAGAAAAGATAAAACAGTTTTATAATACTTAGAGTATTTACTTGATTTAAGGATGTTACTTAAAGGATTGAAATGAGAAAAATATAGACAAAATATTTTTTTACAATTATTTCTTTGATGTTTACAGTGTTATTTAATGATGTTTGTATTCGTAGAGTTCACACTATAGCATTCATCATCATCATATTTGGCTCTACAACCAGGGTCCGGTCCTGGCCTCCGGCAAAAAGTCTCTCCACCGGTCCCGATTTCGAGCCGATGTCATCCAGTTTGGCATCCCTAAGCTCTGAGCGTTCTGGTCTATGCCTTCCTACCAGCGTAGGCCTCGCCGGACTCGCCGTCGTTTTCCATAAATCCTACGGGCAGGACCCTCTTCGCTCATCCGAGCTAGGTGTACTTCCCACCGAAGCCTACCGAGCTTATTTCTCTTCTTTGCTCTCATTTATATGCAGCCCCATATTTCGTGCCGCCTGCTCGATCTGGATGAAAGTTTCCTGTACAACAGCTCTTGGGTTTCTATTAACGATGTCTATCTCGTCTGCGTAAGCCAGTATTTGAATGGACTTATAGAGGATTTTTCCTCTCACCGTTACGTCAGAGTCTCGGATCGGATCACAACACCAGGTTGAAGAGGACGCAGGCCAGTACATCCCCTTGTCTGAGCCCGTTATAGATGTTAAATGGGCTTGTCAGTAATCCGAATATTTTTATTTGGCTTATAACATTGGTCATGGTCAACCTACATAGTCGTGTAAATTTATTTGGGTTGCCGAATTCTCTCATGGCTTTATAAAGTTCTACTCTGGCTATGCTATCATAGAAGCTTTAAAGTCTATAAAAAGATGGTCGTTAGCCGTTTTCGTTGCCGTGGTCGTCGTCGTTCATCAGTGTATCCGAGGCTGATTTTGGCTTCCGTAATAAAAAATGTTTACGGGCGAAGTTATTGGCCTCGCGCCATCCTTACTTTGAAGGGACTAGCCCGATCATTCCGCTTTTCCTGCATTGGAGAAAAATTACCAGGGGCCACCACGTGGAGGTTTGATCGCACTTACACCAGTCAGAGATAGTTCTGGCCACCTGCAATTCTAGAGCATTCATACTTATTCCCCCTATTCTGCTGATGGCTGAACGCCACACTAAAGCATTAGGCTTAAAGCGTGTAAAGCAGCATCTATTGTAGTTCCAGATTTTGTTGTTGCTATCTTAGAATTACTATTTAATTAATGGTTAATTAACGGTATCAAATAATTATATGCAAAATTTACATTAAAATCAACACCTAAAATAAGTGGTTTTTTAAACGCTCTATATTAACTTCGCGTGCCCGTGGCTGGCTGGCTGGTGGGCAGAATGTTGTGATCAACTTTTAACACACTTCCTAAAGCCCGATTTTATTGAAATTTTGCCTACATGTATATTTCCGGTTACAATACGTTCTAATAAAATTTGAGTGTGATCGGGCCGCGGGGTTCCCATACATTTATTTTCCCCGGCATCAGAACATTTCATACTATAATGACTGTGTGCCTTGTGCGCTGTGCGCTGTGGGCAGCGCTGCTTGCTTTACGATTGGGGTTGTTTTGTTGTTGGGTTGCAGTGCTTCGTATGTGTTCTTATATTACAGCATTTATAGTGGAATTCAGTATACTTTTGGTTATTAAAGAATTTACATGAAAAATTTTAGTTTTATGGGTTGTTTTTTTATATTCTATATCAAGAAGAGCATCGAGCTTCGTTACTATATGCAAGTAGCTGGTGATGTTAAAACAAAATAATGTCGTCAAGCTTCTGATTAACAGATATATAAATAGCTACGAAAATCATTTTTCACATGTTTTTTGTTAATAAAATATTCTGGTAGTGTTTTATGCCAATACGGTAATAATCGCAAGCATTAACATTCCAAAAAAAACCCCAAAGACTACCAAAAGACCACCAAATGACCCCCAAACAAACCGTCAAAAGACCTCCCAAACAAACCCTCAAAGGACCCTCAAAAGGCGCCCGAGATTACCAAAAATCCTTTAAAAGACCTTAACACCGCCAAAAGACCCCAAAGATCTTCAAAAGGACCCAAAAATACTCTTTAAAGACTCTCCAGATCTCCCCACAAAGAGACCAAAAGGCTACAAAAGGCTCTATAAAAAGACGAAGCTGTTGAAATATATACTTTCCTGGCAAATGTGAATGTGCGTGCACTGAACTATCATAATTCTAAAGATAATTCTAGCTCATGCGCAATGAAAAAACGAATATCAATTTGAAAATAACATTTAACTTACAAACTACTGTGTGAATGTGTGTTCGCTAAGACTGCACATATGCTAATTCCGGTTTTACACAATGCATGTTTTCATGTGGAGTTCCATAAGTGCGAAAGAGAAAGGAGATGTTATTGAAGAAAGCAACGAGAAAGAGAAATTATAAAATATGCACATTAAAACATGCATCGTGTAAAACCTGACTAAGACATCAAAATAAAGCATGATTTACATTTGAGCTGTGCGAGAAAAAATAAACAGAACGACTATAGTTAAATAGAAATTGTGGTAAGCCAGAAGAGATTGGAAATACGAGAATGTTATAGTTATTTTATATTTGCAGAGGAAATATTATCTATAAGATTATGGTAACATTGAAAAATATACTACTTCTCTCGTCTGGATAACCACAATTGCTATTTAACAGCCGTCCTGCTCATTTTTTTTTGCACGGTCCAAATTTAAATCATGCGCGGTTCACCGATGATGCGTGTGGTACTAGCCCAACAACGAATATTGCATAGTTATTTCTTTTTCTCTGTCTGGCCAAGTACCTTTCTGCGTTCTTTATGTTGTATCTGTGTGTATAACGGCTACTTGCCAAGCTATGTTATAGTGTATGAAGCAGTCACTTTCGTCTATGGGCATGTGAAAACTAATTAATAAAAAACAACCCATAAAAATACAATTTTACATGTAAAGATGGGTATGTGTTAAAATTTGAAGAAAATCGAGCTAATTTTTAAAAAATTTATATGGGCACCCCTCGGACCTCACGGCCTCACTCCAAAAACTTTACAAAAAAATTTTTCCATCGGATACAAATTTTTAAAAAAAATCTGGTTGTTTTTTTAAAAAAAAAATTTGCAAAAAGTGTTGCCCATCGGAGATACACACGTATATAAAATTTAATAAAAATCGGGTTAATTTTTTTTAAAAATTGTTTGGGGCCCAATGACCCTGGGGCACGGGTTCTCCAAATTTTTTACAAAAAGTGTTGTCTATCTGAGATACACATGTGTATTAAATTTGAAGAAAATCGGGTTAATTTTTTAAAAAAAAGTTATGGGGTCTCCAAATTTTTTACAAAAGGTGTTTTCCATCGGAGATACACATTTGTATAAAATTTTAAGAAAATCGGGTAAATTTTTTAAAATATTTGTATGGGAGACCCCCGAGGTCCGAGGGTTCTGAAATTTTAATAGAAAGTATTGTCACCGGAAATATACATGTGTGCAATTCAATAAAATCGCGCTAAGGGAAGTGGGTTAAAAATTGATCGCAAGATTCCATGCCACACAAACAAACCCACAAACACACGGGCACGCGAAGTTAATATAGAGAATTTAAAAAAGAGAAAGAGAAAAAGAGCCGCACAATAGTTATGTGGAATGAATAGCCTGATTCCGTTGCTGTATTGCTTAGGCAAAGCCGGCTTGGCTTACAACAACAATAGCATAAGCATAAAGCCGAAAATAAATCCAAAAATCTGTAGGATTTAGAAACTAAAGCCATTTTATAGTTATGGTACTCACCGTAAGGCGGTTTTTTGTTTAACACATAACAATAAAAATGCATCGAAAATTTAAAACCAATCCAAAGCCGCTTTTGTATGATCTGCAGTCGTTTAAGACACGCGTGCATACAGATCTCATCTTTTCCTCTCCCTAATTTCCTAACGCCAACGCTGTGCAAACTCCTTTAGCGTGTGTACATTATAAAAAAAATAAAAAAAAATTGCAAACAGTGTGCAAATTGCAACGCTTTCTTTGATCTGAGTGAAGTATTAACCATAAAGACACCTAAACTAAAAACTTTATTTTCGCTTTTATTGTTTGGCTAAATAAAAATTAAATGGTTTCACTATGCCATAAAAAAGCTTGACTAAGGACTTTACTTTCGGTTTTATTATCTTTATTATCGTGGTAACACTGTAACGTTGCTACCCGTTAGCAATCGACGGAAAAGGTTACGTTTACTCAGCTAGGTATTGGTTTGTTGTTCGATTTGCAACACATTAACCAAGTAAACCATGTCACTTTGACAACATAAACATGGCTATGCTATAAATGCTTTTACTAAAAACAGCACAAATAAAAAACGAAATTAAGACCAAATATCATAGATACACTTTATAGCTTACCATTCCTTCTTAGTAATTCCAAGTAGCCCTTTCGCACACACAAATATAACAAGGTTAAACGAAATAGCAAGATAAAAACTCTTCACATATACGGCATTAGATAAAATCTTTATTTGGTTTTAGTAAAAATATTTAATTGGTCGCAATTCCAAAAGTTTTAGACAGATAATACTAGGTATTAAACGCTCTAAGCAATAAAAATTTACTTTCATACCGTTCCTTGCTATATATATTTTTAATAAATTATTAATAACCTGATTACAATTTTACATGAGTTACGACGACGAAGAGGTTAATTTGTTCTATCTTCTTATTACTATAAACCAGTTTTTTATTCTACGTTAACTGAGCCGACTAAGAAAATCCTGCTATTGATTCAAAATGGTCTCGTGAAAAGACAGATATGCTATATTGCTTTCACCAAAAAAATAAAAATTACAACAACAAACACATTGGATAGACCAGAAAAGGTTTAGCGTTAACCAAAAAAAATTTTTGGTTAAGAAATATTTAACCAAATTTTTAGTTATAATTCCCACAACTAGAGTCGACTTTTAAAAATTATATATGGATAAGTTGGCAAACACATGAAACAAAAAATTGACCAATTGATTTGTTTAGTTTTTGCTGTTGCTTTGATCAGCCGTTAACCAGAAAAAATACGTAACTCATTTTGTTGAAAGCAATATAGCAATAGTCTCAAAGGCAACATAATGGAGTACGTTCACATTTGTGCTTATAACGGAATTACATTACATACTTTACTATTATGCTTTCTATTGGCAAAAAATTTTGTTCTATTAGCACATAAATGGTGGCATATTGTGATCAATTTAAAACCCACTTCCTCAAGCCCGATTTTATTCAAATTTTGTTCACATGTGTATCGACGATGACAACACTTTATACTAAAATTTGGAAGTGATCGAGCCCCAGGTACGGGGTGCTACCATATAATTTTATTTACCCACACACCGAACAGGTTTTGTAAATTTGTGAAATAAATAAAAAATTATACCGATTTTCTTCAAATTTTGTACACATGTGTCTGCGATGAAAACCGTTCTGTAAAAATTTGGAATTGATCGGACCCCAGGGCCTATGTGCTCCTATATAAAGGGTGTTTTTTTGGGAGGTTTGTTTTTCCGATAGATGTCGTTTTATTTTATGACAGTTGTTTTGACAGCTCAAAGTGGCATTTCTACTCAGTATTGTTTGGCAAATCATTATGAAAAAAAAAAAAAAAAAAAAAAAAAACATGACATTTGTGAAAAATAGTCGTGGTAGCCATATGCCAGAAATTGTGTTTAAATGTTAAATGCCAAAAAATTATCTATCAAATAAAAAAAAATTTTGGTCATTTCATAATTTTATATGTGTTTTATTCAAAAAAAAAATCGGCAACCTCTTAAAAAAACACGTTATATCTAACGGGTGTTTTTTTAAGAGGTTGCCGATTTTTTTTTTGAATAAAACACATATAAAATTATGAAATGAACAAAATTTTTTTTTATTTGGTAGATAATTTTTTGGCATTTAACATTTAAACACAATTTCTGGCATATGGCTACCACGACTATTTTTCACAAATGTCATGTTTTTTT
Organism: Nephrocerus scutellatus; assembly: GCA_947095585.1. Taxonomy (NCBI): domain Eukaryota; kingdom Metazoa; phylum Arthropoda; class Insecta; order Diptera; family Pipunculidae; genus Nephrocerus; species Nephrocerus scutellatus. The sequence goes on along the minus strand of OX352761.1, from coordinate 56,537,293 downwards.
TTTTTTTTTTTTTTTTTTTTTCATAATGATTTGCCAAACAATACTGAGTAGAAATGCCACTTTGAGCTGTCAAAACAACTGTCATAAAATAAAACGACATCTATCGGAAAAACAAACCTCCCAAAAAAACACCCTAATTGTTAAAAGTAAAACTTTTGGCTAAACTCTAGTATACGGTTTTCGAGATTTGGGCTTTCGGACACACCTCCCATGAAAGCCCCAACTGAGCAGACTTTGAAAATCGCCATCTTGTTTTCCGGAAACGCTCCCATTAGGTAGGAGGGGCATCCAAAGTTTCGAGTTTTTTTCAGAAAAATTCATTTTTCTAAGTTATTTAAAGGAGTTTAAGGGGTTAATTGGTAGCAAATGAAAGGTAATATAGGTCAGTATCAATGAAAAAAATGAACCATCCTTGCCAGTAGCAGAGCCAAAAAACTGAAAAACTGATTTTTTTACAGTGTGTGCATAATTTACAAAAACGCCATTTGAAAGGAAAAACTCCTATCTAAATATAAATTAATTGAGCGCACTGTATTTAACAGTGTGCCTAATTTACAAAAACACCAATTAAAAGGAAAAACTACTATCTAAATATAAACTAATTGAGCGAACTGTATTATACAGTGTGCTTATAATTTAGGAAAACGCCTTTTAAAAATAAAAACTCCTATCTAATTATAAATTAATTGAACGCACTGTATTTTACAGGAAAACTTCCTATCTAAATATAAATTGATTGAGCGCACTGTATTTTACAGTGTCCGCTAAATTTACAAGATTGCCTTTAAAAAGGTGGGCGGTGGGCGTAGCAAAAATACCGTAAAACCGTATACTGGAGATACGCCGGACTTTCGGAGGTTTTTGGGGCGATTGTTTGCGGGTCTTTTGAGGGACTTTTGGAAGTTTTTTGAGGGTCTTTTTTTTTTGGGGGGGGAGGTCTTTTGTATTTTGGATTCATTTAAAGGTCTTTTTTTAGGAGAGTCTTCTGAGAGTCTAAGGGTCTTTTAAGGATTTTTTGGGCCTTTTGAGAAACTTTGGGGCGTTTTGGTGGTCCTTATAAGGATTTTCGGAAGTCCCTTGGTCGTCTTTTGAGGGTTTTTTATTGGCATTTTGGGAGTCTTTTATAGGAATTTTCAGGATCTTTTGAAGGTATTTTGGGGTCTTTTGATGGTATTTTGGTAGTGTTTTGGTAAACTCTTTGGGGTCAAGAATATTCGAACACAAATTTTTTTCCGATATAAAGTCGATTCTAAAGTTTTCTGGGTTGGTAAGTTGGTCAATGGGTCAGAGAGCGGGTGATCAGTTGGTGGGAGTTCTGTGGTTAGTTGGTGGGAGGTCAGCGAGTGGATGTTAGCTTGGGTATTTAGAGAATGATGGGTCAAAAACGCTCATTTCATATTTAAGTTACCATAATAGTGTCAACTATAGGAATACAAACATCTTAAAAATAATACTTTAAAAATCAAAGAAATTAATTTAAAAAAAAATATTTTGTCTATATTTTTCTCATTTTAATCCTTTAAGTAATATCCTTAAATCTAGTAAATACTCTGTCTCTCTCTCTCTGCCATCGTACCTCTCCTACATACCTACAAATCGTTAAGATTTAAAGTTTATATTGCCAAGGAAGTTTTACTTCTGACACGTGTACTCTGTATACATGCAATTTTTTTAATCTGTTTTGTTGGATTCAGAATCAAAAATTACAGATTGAGAACCTTTTCTGAATTATCAATCTTAAAACTTAAAAATGTAAACAATGAGTTAGCTAGTTGTGCATAGTACTAGTTTTACTAGTTGGACACATGACATAAATATTTCATTGGTTTTTTATGTTTTATTGACAGATTTAATTAGATTATTAGCTATATTTTATTGAGCACAGGTCTAGGAATAGGTTTATATATTTAATAACGTGTTATAACTATATCGCTTTTTTCCCGCGACATAATGTTTTTCCCACTTTAAAATATTAAATTCTCATAAGAAGATTACAAAAATTAAAGAGGTTTGTACTAATTTATTTTAACAAAAATAACGAAAACAAAAAAATCAAACTTTATTAAATGACAGTAAAGTCAGAACAAAAAACTTTTAATATATTTTGACCGTTTCTGCTGTGAAAATGCTAAATTCATATGTAAAAACTTCTACGCGTTGCGAATTTGTTTGCTATGAGCGTGAAAATCGAACTAGTCATATAAATTATTAATAAAAATAAAAAATTTGTAGGTATGTATAGTCGTTACCACAAAAAGAATTACTGCTCTTAATTTTCTGTAAATTCAGTACAAAAAACTTAAAATATCTTAAATTGTTTTACCATGTTCGATTTGCACTTGTGATGGGAGAAATAGATTTTTACAAATCTTTTGAACCTGATGTCGCAAAAGATCGAATGGACCAAACTGGTTCGCAAAAAGATCAGGTTAAAAAGGAACGACTTGCTCAATGGTTCACTGAACTGGTTGCTCATACTCATACGTTATTCCTTTGTTTCGTTCGTGAACTAACCAATTGCTATATTGCTTTCAACAAAAAAATAAAAATTACAACAACAAACACATTGGATAGACCAGAAAATGGTTTAGCGTTAACCAAAAAAACTTTGTGATTAAGAAATATTTAACCAAATTTTAAGTTATAGTTCCCACCACCAGAGTCGACTTTTAAAAATTACAAATGGATAAGTTGGCAAACACATGAAACAAAAAATTGACCAAAAATTTGGTTAGTTTTTGCTGTTGCTTTGATCAGTCGTTAACCATAAAAAATACCTAACTCATTTTCTTGAAAGAATTATAGCAAATATCCAACTGTCGAACTAACCAACGTATGATTTTTCACGACTGGGAAAAAGAAGAGTTGCTACATAGAAAAACAACTGAAAATGAAATTTGATTTACAAGAGTTATCTTATTATATAATTTTCGATTCGCAATCACATGGCAAACAATTTTTTACGTGTAGCATTTCTTATATGAATATCAAACTGTTTGACATCAGAATCAGTAAAATTGTACACCAAATTTTAACTGTAATTTAAAACTAGCTTGGCACTTTTTATGTATTGTATATGCAGATCTTAGCCCATCTTAAATATTTGTGTAATTTTTTACCGTCTTACTTTGGAAATTTTACAACAACAATTCCATATAAATTATTCTTATTCGTTATCAACATTGTGTCCTAACCATAATCATGGTGGCAGGAAGAAAGTGGGTGCTCAGAAGGAAATTTATGTGTTTTTATGGTACGTTGCGAACACCATCACTTTTCGGCAACTAAGCCAATTATTTGGAATTGCTGAAAAGACAGCTTGGGCCATTATTAAACGAGTGGCATCTTGGATGATGACTATCGGTGATAATTATATCAAATTGCCGAGAAAGCAACAATCTGTCACCCAAATCACCTCTGGGTTCCAAAGATTGAAAGGTATCAAAGGAGTGCTTGGTGCAATAGATGGCACACACATACGCATTAAAGTACCTTCCAAAAATCGTCATCATATTGCAACCGAAGAAAATATTTCAGCATTTTAATGCAAGCTGTGGTCGACTAAAACAAAAACTTTATTAATGACTATGTGGGAGAGCCTGGTTCATTACATGACGCTCGGGTATTGAACCGGAAAGCCACCGAAGAGTATGAAACATCATTGCCAAATAATTCATTCTTGTTTGGTGATTCGGCTTATCCTGGTTAGTGACTCCGTTCAAGGACAATGGCAATTTAACGGAAGAAAAAAAATTTAATTATTTGCATTCGGCAACTCGTATTGTTGTAGAAAATGCTTTTGGCTTACTCAAAACCAGATTTCGTCGTCAACTTCATTTTACAGAGCGTACAAATTCAAGAACGGTGGTAAACCTTACCGTTGCCAGCTGTGTATTACATAATATTTTTATTGATGAGCACGATGAGTGCAGTGAAACAGAAGATGACTCGCCACTTGATATGGATATAGATAATGAGACAATTGAAACAAATTCAAGAGTCTATGATAGAAGATTATTGGTTATAAACGATCTCAGAAATGATGGAATTATGTAAATAAAACTTTAAAATTTAATTCATTACACTTCAAAATAAATGCATTTATTAAATTACTAGCTTACCCGACAGACATTGTCCTGTCCCAAGTTCAATAAATTTGTTTGTGATCGTTTTTTGGACTATTTGGCTATTCGAAGAAGAGAAGTTTTAGGGGTCTTTTGAGAATCTTTTGGGTGGTCTTTAATGGTTTTTTTTGTGATTTTTGTGTTTATTTTGTTATTAAGGGTCTTTCGGAAATTTTCTTTTTGGTGTTGTGGAGGTCTTTTGGAGGTCTTTTTTCCCAAAACATCAAAAAAAATTTACTTCAACGTCTGGCACGTTAACAAACAACGCTGATGGTTGTCTTTTGAGGGTCTTTTTGAGGTCCTTTGAGGGTCTCTTGGGGCTTTTGAGGGTCTTTTGGGGGGTATTTTGAGGATCTTGTGGGGGTCTTTGGAGTCTCTTGAGAAGTCTTTTAGGGGTCTTTGTTTTTTTTTGTGATTTTTGAGTTTATTTTGTTATTAAGATCTTTCGGAAATTTTATTTTTGGTGTTGTGGCGGTCTTTTGATGGTCTTTTGGAGGTCTTTTTTCCGAAAACATTAAAGAAATTTTACTTCAACGTCTGGCACGTTAACAAACAACGCTGATGGTTGTCCGACACTGGAACACGCGGCATACCTTTGACCACGCGACAGGTATGGATTTTCAAGGTAAATGCCTCAAACACTCATTGACTGCCCTTGTAATTTGTTTATTGTAATGCAAACAGAACCCGAAGCTACAAGCGTTGAAATGTTTGTTAAGAACATGTTTTATTTTTATTATGAAAATCGATAAAGCAATCTCTATTTTGATTTAAACATAAATGTACTTTGCACTTTTTGCAAAAAATATAAGTTTTACTTATACAGTTTTTATTTTTGCACCTTTGTATTTTATTTTCGTAAATTAGAAGATGATTTACTGAGCCATATCTAATATCACCTATTGGACGACTTTCTGAACGTTTGCGAACTTGCAATGTTTCTGGGCTTTGGTTTTGCAAAGGTCGACCACGTTTTCTTGGATTTGCAGTGGCTATCATAAGGCTGTTGGCAAGACGGAGTCTGAAATCTAAAAGATCTTCTATATCTTTATCATGGATTTGGTTGGCTCCTTGTCTTTTTTATACTCTATCCAGCTCGAAACAACAGCCAAATCAATAAAATGGGCAACTACACGCAAGGTCCATCTCTTCGACCTGAAAAATATTCTATAGTAGCTGATGAGCTGGTCTTGCAGATCAACACCACCCATGCCGGTATTTTGTATTTTGGATTCATTTAAAGGTCTTTTTTTAGGAGAGTCTTCTGAGAGTCTAAGGGTCTTTTAAGGATTTTTTGGGCCTTTTGAGAAACTTTGGGGCGTTTTGGTGGTCCTTATAAGGATTTTCGGAAGTCCCTTGGTCGTCTTTTGAGGGTTTTTTATTGGCATTTTGGGAGTCTTTTATAGGAATTTTCAGGATCTTTTGAAGGTATTTTGGGGTCTTTTGATGGTATTTTGGTAGTGTTTTGGTAAACTCTTTGGGGTCAAGAATATTCGAACACAAATTTTTTTCCGATATAAAGTCGATTCTAAAGTTTTCTGGGTTGGTAAGTTGGTCAATGGGTCAGAGAGCGGGTGATCAGTTGGTGGGAGTTCTGTGGTTAGTTGGTGGGAGGTCAGCGAGTGGATGTTAGCTTGGGTATTTAGAGAATGATGGGTCAAAAACGCTCATTTCATATTTAAGTTACCATAATAGTGTCAACTATAGGAATACAAACATCTTAAAAATAATACTTTAAAAATCAAAGAAATTAATTTAAAAAAAAATATTTTGTCTATATTTTTCTCATTTTAATCCTTTAAGTAATATCCTTAAATCTAGTAAATACTCTGTCTCTCTCTCTCTGCCATCGTACCTCTCCTACATACCTACAAATCGTTAAGATTTAAAGTTTATATTGCCAAGGAAGTTTTACTTCTGACACGTGTACTCTGTATACATGCAATTTTTTTAATCTGTTTTGTTGGATTCAGAATCAAAAATTACAGATTGAGAACCTTTTCTGAATTATCAATCTTAAAACTTAAAAATGTAAACAATGAGTTAGCTAGTTGTGCATAGTACTAGTTTTACTAGTTGGACACATGACATAAATATTTCATTGGTTTTTTATGTTTTATTGACAGATTTAATTAGATTATTAGCTATATTTTATTGAGCACAGGTCTAGGAATAGGTTTATATATTTAATAACGTGTTATAACTATATCGCTTTTTTCCCGCGACATAATGTTTTTCCCACTTTAAAATATTAAATTCTCATAAGAAGATTACAAAAATTAAAGAGGTTTGTACTAATTTATTTTAACAAAAATAACGAAAACAAAAAAATCAAACTTTATTAAATGACAGTAAAGTCAGAACAAAAAACTTTTAATATATTTTGACCGTTTCTGCTGTGAAAATGCTAAATTCATATGTAAAAACTTCTACGCGTTGCGAATTTGTTTGCTATGAGCGTAAAATTCGAACTAGTCATATAAATTATTAATAAAAATAAAAAATTTGTAGGTATGTATAGTCGTTACCACAAAAAGAATTACTGCTCTTAATTTTCTGTAAATTCAGTACAAAAAACTTAAAATATCTTAAATTGTTTTACCATGTTCGATTTGCACTTGTGATGGGAGAAATAGATTTTTACAAATCTTTTGAACCTGATGTCGCAAAAGATCGAATGGACCAAACTGGTTCGCAAAAAGATCAGGTTAAAAAGGAACGACTTGCTCAATGGTTCACTGAACTGGTTGCTCATACTCATACGTTATTCCTTTGTTTCGTTCGTGAACTAACCAATTGCTATATTGCTTTCAACAAAAAAATAAAAATTACAACAACAAACACATTGGATAGACCAGAAAATGGTTTAGCGTTAACCAAAAAAACTTTGTGATTAAGAAATATTTAACCAAATTTTAAGTTATAGTTCCCACCACCAGAGTCGACTTTTAAAAATTACAAATGGATAAGTTGGCAAACACATGAAACAAAAAATTGACCAAAAATTTGGTTAGTTTTTGCTGTTGCTTTGATCAGTCGTTAACCATAAAAAATACCTAACTCATTTTCTTGAAAGAATTATAGCAAATATCCAACTGTCGAACTAACCAACGTATGATTTTTCACGACTGGGAAAAAGAAGAGTTGCTACATAGAAAAACAACTGAAAATGAAATTTGATTTACAAGAGTTATCTTATTATATAATTTTCGATTCGCAATCACATGGCAAACAATTTTTTACGTGTAGCATTTTTTATATGAATTTCAAACTGTTTGACATCAGAATCAGTAAAATTGTACACCAAATTTTAACTGTAATTTAAAACTAGCTTGGCACTTTTTATGTATTGTATATGCAGATCTTAGCCCATCTTAAATATTTGTGTAATTTTTTACCGTCTTACTTTGGAAATTTTACAACAACAATTCCATATAAATTATTCTTATTCGTTATCAACATTGTGTCCTAACCATAATCATGGTGGCAGGAAGAAAGTGGGTGCTCAGAAGGAAATTTATGTGTTTTTATGGTACGTTGCGAACACCATCACTTTTCGGCAACTAAGCCAATTATTTGGAATTGCTGAAAAGACAGCTTGGGCCATTATTAAACGAGTGGCATCTTGGATGATGACTATCGGTGATAATTATATCAAATTGCCGAGAAAGCAACAATCTGTCACCCAAATCACCTCTGGGTTCCAAAGATTGAAAGGTATCAAAGGAGTGCTTGGTGCAATAGATGGCACACACATACGCATTAAAGTACCTTCCAAAAATCGTCATCATATTGCAACCGAAGAAAATATTTCAGCATTTTAATGCAAGCTGTGGTCGACTAAAACAAAAACTTTATTAATGACTATGTGGGAGAGCCTGGTTCATTACATGACGCTCGGGTATTGAACCGGAAAGCCACCGAAGAGTATGAAACATCATTGCCAAATAATTCATTCTTGTTTGGTGATTCGGCTTATCCTGGTTAGTGACTCCGTTCAAGGACAATGGCAATTTAACGGAAGAAAAAAAATTTAATTATTTGCATTCGGCAACTCGTATTGTTGTAGAAAATGCTTTTGGCTTACTCAAAACCAGATTTCGTCGTCAACTTCATTTTACAGAGCGTACAAATTCAAGAACGGTGGTAAACCTTACCGTTGCCAGCTGTGTATTACATAATATTTTTATTGATGAGCACGATGAGTGCAGTGAAACAGAAGATGACTCGCCACTTGATATGGATATAGATAATGAGACAATTGAAACAAATTCAAGAGTCTATGATAGAAGATTATTGGTTATAAACGATCTCAGAAATGATGGAATTATGTAAATAAAACTTTAAAATTTAATTCATTATACTTCAAAATAAATGCATTTATTAAATTACTAGCTTACCCGACAGACATTGTCCTGTCCCAAGTTCAATAAATTTGTTTGTGATCGTTTTTTGGACTATTTGGCTATTCGAAGAAGAGAAGTTTTAGGGGTCTTTTGAGAATCTTTTGGGTGGTCTTTAATGGTTTTTTTTGTGATTTTTGTGTTTATTTTGTTATTAAGGGTCTTTCGGAAATTTTCTTTTTGGTGTTGTGGAGGTCTTTTGGAGGTCTTTTTTCCCAAAACATCAAAAAAAATTTACTTCAACGTCTGGCACGTTAACAAACAACGCTGATGGTTGTATTTTGAGGGTCTTTTTGAGGTCCTTTGAGGGTCTCTTGGGGCTTTTGAGGGTCTTTTGGGGGGTATTTTGAGGGTCTTGTGGGGGTCTTTGGAGTCTCTTGAGAAGTCTTTTAGGGGTCTTTGTTTTTTTTTGTGATTTTTGAGTTTATTTTGTTATTAAGATCTTTCGGAAATTTTATTTTTGGTGTTGTGGCGGTCTTTTGATGGTCTTTTGGAGGTCTTTTTTCCGAAAACATTAAAGAAATTTTACTTCAACGTCTGGCACGTTAACAAACAACGCTGATGGTTGTCCGACACTGGAACACGCGGCATACCTTTGACCACGCGACAGGTATGGATTTTCAAGGTAAATGCCTCAAACACTCATTGACTGCCCTTGTAATTTGTTTATTGTAATGCAAACAGAACCCGAAGCTACAAGCGTTGAAATGTTTGTTAAGAACATGTTTTATTTTTATTATGAAAATCGATAAAGCAATCTCTATTTTGATTTAAACATAAATGTACTTTGCACTTTTTGCAAAAAATATAAGTTTTACTTATACAGTTTTTATTTTTGCACCTTTGTATTTTATTTTCGTAAATTAGAAGATGATTTACTGAGCCATATCTAATATCACCTATTGGACGACTTTCTGAACGTTTGCGAACTTGCAATGTTTCTGGGCTTTGGTTTTGCAAAGGTCGACCACGTTTTCTTGGATTTGCAGTGGCTATCATAAGGCTGTTGGCAAGACGGAGTCTGAAATCTAAAAGATCTTCTATATCTTTATCATGGATTTGGTTGGCTCCTTGTCTTTTTTATACTCTATCCAGCTCGAAACAACAGCCAAATCAATAAAATGGGCAACTACACGCAAGGTCCATCTCTTCGACCTGAAAAATATTCTATAGTAGCTGATGAGCTGGTCTTGCAGATCAACACCACCCATGCCGGTTGTTTCACCCGAACATATCTTTTCTCAGATTTGTCAAATCTTTGAATGTCTTTTTCTGTTCCAATGCCAATAAAATTCGACGCAAGCTGGACCGGCTTATTGTCTTGTCACTTTACAATAACAATATTTCCATCACGGCTTTTTGCTTCATTGGAATATCCTCGGCCTTTTTCCTTTATTTGCTTATCGTTAAGTAGTGGTGGGTTAACAAACCTATTTACTCGAATAGTACCGCAAGCATTTATTTTTTTTATATTTTAAAATTTCAAATAAATTATAGTTTGAAAAATATTTATCGAAAAACATTCTGTGGCCTTGATTTTTAAGTCTTTCAGAAAGATGAAGAACAACGGCTGCTCCAAATCCGAATCTTCTAAGGTTTCTATCTGATAACCCGGTTTCTTTACCTTGATACAGAATGAAGTCATAACATAATCCAGATTTTCCAGCTAGGATGTAATTTTTTATTCCAAACGGTTATGGTTTTCCTTTGCAGTACTGTTTTATTGATAATTTGCCTTTAAAGCGTATAATTTGTTCATCAATAGATACCACTTCTTCCACCTTGTGTTGAAGGCATCTATTTCTTACGCTTTCAATGATAGGCCGGACTTTGAAAAATTTATCTTTGCAATCGGTGGTTTGTTTCTCCACATCAACGAAGTGTATATTGTTTCTTAGCTGCGAAAAACGTTCATAAGTCATGGCATTAATGACCGTTTTTATACCGATGTCAGAATTCCAGTAAAAACGAATTCTTGGAAATTTGAGGGACCCCATTAGAATATGAAGCCCAAACAATTTACGTATTTCAGTACCGTCTGTCATTTGAAGCCACGCACATTGCACTGATGAGCATACATGTTTGTAAACTGAGCTGTAAGTTCAAAAAAGGATGGCGGGAAATATTTCTCAAAATATCCTTCTCGTGTCTCTAGAACTGGTGTTGAATAGAGTTCTACAGCTTCAAATGGGATTGTGTTCTTTTGAAATTGATCTTGACCACGTCGATAGCTTATAGCTGATTTTTCAGTACATTTGGACGTATTTATAACGAAATCAATGTCTACTTCTGGTACGTTGCCATATTTCGCCCTGGTAAGGGGCGCTGTTAGCCTCGCAACCTGAGAACCTTCCTTGTTCTGTTGCATGACGAAATGTGACACCGCTGTGCCGGAAGTCAAAGCGTCACTGTAAAGAAATTTTTTTTCCCGGCTATGGACCGTGGGCTGCGCCATGACACCGACACTAACAGCTCCAACTTCTTCCGTCTCGCTCACGCCGCGTTGCCTCCTCCCATCCGAACCGATTTCTCAACCTATCTACTACACCAATATCAGTAGTTGAAACAATTTTTGTCTTGAAAACCCTGTCATGAGCGAACTCAATGTCAACAAACGAGAGAAAATGTACAACGAAGCTAAAGGGGAAAACGGATTGGGAGCATGCCTTGCTCGATGCAATTGGTGTTACCGCGTGATCGATCAGAAAACTGCTTTAGCAATGCATAGGTTTCAAAAGAATCAACAAACTTAAATATGTATTTATGTATATTTGCATATGCTGTATGCATATATATTGCTATTGTTGGTGGGACACTCCTATGGGTGAGTCAGATATTAGTATCGATCCCATAGTTTTAGGGGTCGCTTAGATGAATAGTGTTGTTTAGTATTGTACTTGGCGACCATTTGGCGACGAATTTGGGGTTGAGGACATTGTCGCCCCTACTTCAAATTGGAAAAGGTAGATTAGCCCTTTCAGTCATGCATTTTTGTTTTATATATAAAAAAAATATTTCTTGTGGATTTTGTAATATAAGGGCTCTATTAAATACAACGGAAAAAAATTTTTAATTTTCATGAAAATTTAATGGGTTTTCCACTCTGTGCCATATATAGAACAAATCATGTCAAAAGAAAAAAATAAACTGAGTTTGTAACTTTCAAATCATTTATCTATTAATAGTTCACGGCTTCTTTTTGATTTAAAGTAACTACTTTTTTGGAAGATAAAGTTATTAAATATAGTTTTAATAAAATTAAAAAAAATAATAAATTAAGATAAATAATACATAAAAATATGGAAATATTTACAAAATAATTCATAGTTAAAAAATTAAAAATAAATAATAAAAAGAAATAATAAATAATTCGTAATTAAAATAAATAATAAATAATTCATAAAAATATAAAATTAACACAAAATTATAAAACTAAAAAACAAATAAAGATAAATATTTCATTAAACATAAAATAATTCAGTCTTCCTCTACTTTGACTTTTTGAAATGTTTGTTAAGAACATGTTTTAATTTTTATTATGAAAATCGATAAAGCAATTTCTATTTTGATTTAAATATAAATGTACTTTGCACTTTTTGCAAAAAATATAAGTTTTACTTATACAGTTTTTATTTTTTCACCTTTGTATTTTATTTTCGTAAATTGGAAGATGATTTACTGAGTCGTATCTAATATCACCTATTGGACGACTTTCTGAACGTTTGCGAACTTGCAATGTTTCTGGGCTTTGGTTTTGCAAAGGTCGACCACGTTTTCTTGGATTTGCAGTGGCTACCATAAGGCTGTTGGCAAGACGGAGTCTGAAATCTAAAAGATCTTCTATATCTTTATCATGGATTTGGTTGGCCTCTTTGTCTTTTTTATACTCTATCCAGCTCGAAACAACAGCCAAATCAATAAAATGGGCAACTATACGCAAGGTCCATCTCTTCGACCTGAAATATATTCTATAGTAACTGATGAGCTGGTCTTGCAGATCAACACCACCCATGCCATCATTGTACAACGAAACGATTTCCGGTTGTTTCACCCGAACATATCTTTTCTCAGATTTGTCAAATTTTTTCTGTTCCAATGCCAATAAAATTCGACGCAAGATTGACCGGCTTATTGTCTTGCCACTTTACAATAACAATATTTTCATCACGGCTTTTTACTTCATCGGAATATCTTCGGTCTTTTTCCTTTATTTACTTATCGTTAAGTAGTGGTGGGTTAACAAACCTATTTACTCGAATAGTACCGCAAGCATTTATTTTTTTATATTTTAATATTTCAAATAAATTATAGTTTGAAAAATATTTATCGAAAAACATTCTGTGGCCTTGATTTTTAAGTCTTTCAGAAAGATGAAGAACAACGGCTGCTCCAAATCCGAATCTTCTAAGGTTTCTTTCTGATAACCCGAATGAAATCATAACATAATCCAGATTTTCAAGCTAGGATGTAATTTTTTATTCCCCACGGATATGGTTTTCCTTTGCAGTACTGTTTTATTGATAATTTGCCTTTAAAGGGTATAATGTGTTCATCAATAGATACCACTTCTTCCACCTTGTGTTGAAGGCATCTATTTCTTACGCTTTCAATCATAGGCCGGACTTTGAAAAATTTATCTTTGCAATCGGTGGTTTGTTTCTGCACATCAACGAAGTGTATATTGTTTCTTAGCTGCAAAAAACGTTCATAAGTCATGGCATTAATGACCGTTTTTATACCGATGTCAGAATTCCAGTAAAAACGAATTCTTGGAAATTTGAGGGACCCCATTAGAATATGAAGCCCAAACAATTTACGTATTTCAGTACCGTCTGTCATTTTGAAGCCACGCACATTGCACTGATGAGCATACATGTTTGTAAATTGAGCTGTAAGTTCAAAAAAGGATGGCGGGAAATATTTCTCAAAATATCCTTCTCGTGTCTCTAGAACTGGTGTTGAATAGAGTTCTTCAGCTTCAAATGGGATTGTGTTCGTTTGAAATTGATCTTGACCACGTCGATAGCTTATAGCTGATTTTTCAGTACATTTGGACGTATTTATAACGAAATCAATGTCTACTTCTGGTACGTTGCCATATTTCGCCCTGGTAAGGGGCGCTGTTAGCCTCGCAACCTGAGAACCTTCCTTGTTCTGTTGCATGACGAAATGTGACACCGCTGTGCCGGAAGTCAAAGCGTCACTGTAAAGAAATTTTTTTTCCCGGCTATGGAACGTGGGCTGCGCCATGACACCGACACTCACAGCTCCAACTTTTTCCGTCTCACTCACGCCGCGTTGCCTCCTCCCATCCGAACCGATTTCTCAACCTATCTTTGTCTTGAAAACCCTGTCATGAGCGAACTCAATGTCAACAAACGAGAGAAAATGTACAACGAAGCTAAAGGGGAAAACGGATTGGGAGCATGCCTTGCTCGATGCAATTGGTGTTACCGCGTGATCGATCAGAAAACTGCTTTAGCAATGCATAGGTTTCAAAAGAATCAACAAACTTAAATATGTATCTATGTATATTTGCATATGCTGTATGCATATATATTGCTACGCTAAGCGCTTCTTCTGCATAAGCATTAATTATATTGACTTAAACTGAAGATCTTGGATCTAAGAGCTATTACTTTTTCCGTTCGTAAATTTTTCATTTTCTTTGTTCTTTTCTAAGCAATATCTTATTTGCAAATCATTTATTTAATCATGGCTATGAGTGTTTATAGTGGTCTAAATAATCACACATATTTGCGGTAAATAAAAAGAAACGATTATTTAGCGAAAATTTTGTTATGAATAGATGCTGTTTTCGTGCAGCTATGAAAGTAGTTTTATTTCAAACAATTTTGTTTTTAAGGAAAAAAACTTAAATTAAATCTCGTCGAACATTTATAATTTCTAAAATTAAGGGACTCTTATAATTAATAAAACAAATTAGTTTAATGAATGATTTCTCGTCGAGTAAAGAAATGAGAATTAAACACTGATATGACGAATGGAAGATTTAAATTACAGCTACAATATTAAAAGGAAAGAAAAATAAATTGGGCGATTAGCATAAGTTGATGACAAACGATAATTTAATTTAAATTTCGTTTACTAATTTAATTTCTAATGTTACGAGACTCTTATGAGTAATAAAATAAATGGGTTTAATGATTAACTTCTTGTCGATTAAAGAACTGATATTTAAACACCGATATGACAAATGAATGATTTAAACTACAACTATAATATTAGAAAGAAAAAAAATAAATGATGCGATTATCTCTACACCGTTCCTTCCTTTCTTTTCTTTTATTCAATTTTGTACGATATAATATTCAAGTTTAAAAATTCAACAATAGGGTTACTCATTTTTAATTATTATTTTTGTTTTGTTGAGGCAGCCGACGTGGTGATCACATCACTTCGTATAGCTGTTTTACTAAAAAAATTTTATGGAGTGGTTAAGGAAGTAATTTATTTGTTTTACCGCGCGGAACGTTTGGCAAATCGCAATCTTAAACTATCGTAAATATTTGAAAAAGGTTTAATTTAATAAATGAGAACTGTTCTGGATCTAACGGTCCAGTGATTTCTGTGAAGGCGACATCGTAGTGGATGACGAATGTGAAGATGACGACGACGACGACTACAAAAGGGATTTAATAGACGGCCAATTGGATTTATCCTCTAGGTACGAACAAACAAAACAAATTGTAATAAAAAGGTCGCTGCTGTGCGGCTATTTGAAGGTATCACTGTAGGTATTTTTATATCAAGCATTTAAACAAACTTTCACTGCTTTCTGCACTCTACAATTTTCTTCTTCTGCGTTTTGTTTCTTATTCTTGGTTTATTTTAAAGTTTATGTTTCCTCCGGTCTCTGCTTACGTATTTTTTTAAGTCACTATTATTTTTCGTTGACTGGGTCTTTCTTGATTTATGATGGCACATTGGTGCGGTTCTAGTTGCAATTTGATTTTTAACTAACTTCAATGATTATGTGCCACAAAAAAAAAACACTTCCCATCTCAGTTCGAATTGTTAAACCGGTGGACTGGTTTTGAAAAATATAATTATTCGACCCCACAAAGAAAATTTGTTTTTTCCTTTTTGGATTAATGTTTAGTTCTTGATTAAATTTCAAAACTTTAACATGCTTCCTTGTTTTGAGCAGCGGTTTAGTTGTTTCGACTAAAGTATATATACTTTAACATGTCTATATATATATTACTACCAATGCTATGGCGGTTGCTTCTTCTGTTTGTCGGAGCTTAGATTCCCACAGCAAATTCGACAAGTGCGGCATTGATAAACTAACTGACAACGACAACCACGATGGACGCGTCCAAGACACCACTGACGACAAGAAAAGCAGGAGCGGCGGCTGATGTGACACCAATCCTCCGATTAATATTTGAGTTACTGTTTCAGGTGCTAACACGACGGCTGGTGTCCGTGTGTTAAACGAATAAAAATGACGGCGACAATGGAAAAAAGTTAATTTTATCTTCTTTTTTTTTCACATATCAAATGAAACACTGCTTCGGCTAGCCACATCCGAGGCGATTATTGGCTTCAATTACATTCGCAAAAAGAACTATGTACACATGCTTCAGATATTTTCAATTAAAATGCCTCTAATTTACAATCGAAATTTTTACTTGGTTTTGGCATGTAGCGGCGATTTTCCTTCCTCAACTTTTTAAATTTACTTCTTCTGCTTGAGTGAAAAAAAACTTTCTGACGTGATTCTTACCACGTCCACTCTACTCGGATGCCAAAGTCAGAAGAAGGTTTTTTGCAAAGCCAGAAATCGTCTTTACCCCAAAAGCCATGTGTGCATTTCCTTTATTTTAGATGCTTAGCCTTCTTAAGGGCAGAAGCAAAACCATCATAGTTGAAGTTTGCTGGTTTCCATTTACGCTACCTTTTAGGTTTATTAGACATTCCTTTTTTCTTTTTGTTGCCTGATTCCACCGCTAGGCCGACGTCACACTTCCTCTAAAACTTGATTAAAAACTTGGTCTGCTCCAACAGCTATTAAAATTGGCTCTTCCACCTCGCTGATTGCTAATTGTGATGAATTAATTTCGCCGATATCTTCAACTTCATCACCAGGCTGTTGTTGTTCAATATCGGTTCTATTGTTCTTAAAAGACTTATTATCTGTTATTTCCAATATAACGTCTTCCTTGTCAACATTTTCATACTCAGATTTATCAGAATGTCCCTTATTTGAAATTCTGTCAGTTTTCTTTGGTTTAGTGAAGTAGACTGCAAATGTCGAACGAAAAAAAATTTGCTAATTGCGCAGTTTGTAGTACAAATGTTTTATGTTCCAAATATGGAACACAACCGTCGGCTAAATTTGT
Organism: Nephrocerus scutellatus; assembly: GCA_947095585.1. Taxonomy (NCBI): domain Eukaryota; kingdom Metazoa; phylum Arthropoda; class Insecta; order Diptera; family Pipunculidae; genus Nephrocerus; species Nephrocerus scutellatus. The sequence goes on along the minus strand of OX352761.1, from coordinate 56,520,397 downwards.
TCCAAATATGGAACAAAATAAAAAGACTATTTGTAGCGAAATTATGGCACAATGTCTTGTTTATTTTCTTGTTTTGCGTTGAAAACACAACAAAAAAAATAAGAAAAAAAATCATTGGAACTTAATTTTTATATTTTATGCTAAAAATTAACCATAGAAAATCAAACAAAACCCCAAATAAAAAGAATATCAAACGTCATTTTTTTACCAAAGATCGTGATAATTAAAGAGAATTGATAGAAAATTTGCTTGGTTTGTAGTATTTCGAGTTCTTCGACCCAAACTACTGCCCCCACGTTTTGGCGGCATGGGACTAAACGTAATCACACAGAACACACAATTGGTTTTCAAGAGAAGTAAAATATAAAAAAACCAAGAACCGCCACGCACAGAAGAATTAATTATAACTATAATATTGTCTTTGATTATTTTTTTCACATGCATAAATTGATATTCATACAGTCTAATCAACTAGTTTTCGGGGTCGGTGAGTTGAGTCGTGATGGTACGACAGCTCTAGGGGGATGGGGTCGATAACTGAGGGGGATGACCGATATTAGTGTCCATTCAATAGTTGTCGGGTCCACTGAGATTAATAGTTTTTTTTTTTTTTTAGATTAAGATATTTAATTTAACATTCAAGAAATATACAATTTTGACTTAAAACTAAACTTATAACTATTATTAATAAGTGTCGGCTCAACAATATGTGCCTGACGTATTTACATTGTCTTTAATTCGTATTGCTTATAATTAAACAATATTTTTGACTACTTAATCTACTACATGTTATATTTAAACTAATTTAATTTTAAACAATAAATTCTAAAATAAAATAAAAATGAAAAGAATATGAGAGGGTATAAACAGGGCGATCTTCAGCCTCTGTAATGTTGATTGCTGGCCTTCTCGTAGAAGGAGACGTCTTGATTATTAAGGATGTCGTCGAATCTAGCATCTGTGAATCCTCTGATGTGTATGTACCGGTGACTTGGCTCGATTTCTTCGCTTCTCAGTCCTTGCATCTCAGGACTTGGATGAGTTTCCAATCCGTCGACGAATTTCCTCGCCATTTGAAACAAGTGATATGTTATTGGCAGCAGACCTGCTGCTTCGTAAAGTCTTGCAGTCGACACAAACTTATAGCTGTTTGGCACCCTCCAGAGCCCTGTACAGATCCTTAGTACCTTCCTTTCAAATAGGGAGATCTTCTTCATCGTTGTTGGTGAGACGGTGAACCATATGGGATAGCCATAGGTTATCACTGGCCAGATGAGCTGCTTGTAGATGAGCAGCTTGGTGTTGTTGGACAGTCCGTTTCGTCTTCTTAGTAGCGGGTGCACCAAATGAAGAGCGTAGTTCGCTTTTTTCATTGTTTTTTTGATGTGAGAGTTAAACTTGAGCCTCTCAGTAAAGTTGATTCCCAGGTACTTAGTCTCTGACTTGGTGTTTATTATCGTGTTATCCGGAAGGGTGATTTTTAAGGCTCTGCACCTGCTTGCGATATTTCTTATCCTTGTTTCGGTTGCTGGTACTCGGAAGCAGACGAGTTCCGTTTTGTTGGCGTTAATCTTCAGTCCCCACTTCAGGTAGTACTCTCAAAGGTTTCAGAGGTTTTCCTCCACTCTTCGGGCAGCTATCTCAGGAGAGCGGGAAACGGCATAGGTTATGGAGTCATCCGCGAAAAGCATGGTCCTTGTTCCGGCTGCATTGGTGGGTTGATCCGCCGTGAAGATGCTAAATAGGACTGGTCCAAGTCTGGAGCCTTGGGGAACTCCGGCATTAATCCTTTTCCTTGTCGATGGGCTGCCATACACTTGTACAAAAAAGACCCTGTTAAAAAGAAATTTTTTAATTATTTTCACAATATAATTGGAGAAACCAAATCGAATAAGTTTGTACAGTAGCCCATTGATCCAGACACTATCGAAAGCTTTTTCGATGTCTAGTAAACAGGCTACTGTACTGCTTTTGACGTTTAGTCCTTTAGTGACGTCACTGTGAAGCTTCATCAGAGGGTGCAGCGTAGAGTGCTTTTCTCGAAAGCCGAACTGAAAGGCAGGAATTAGATTTCTTTCCGAAATACTCATTGATCTTTTTACGGATCAAGGATTCCAATATTTAACTGGTACAACACAGTAAAGCTATGGGGCGGTAACCAGTTACGGTAGAACGGTTAGTTTTTTTGGGAACTGGTACTACTTTGGCCACTTTCCAGATGTCTGGAAAGTAACTATTGTTTAGGCAATTGTTGAATACTATAGTTAACATCAAAATCGCCATATTCGGCAGCTTTTTAAGTAAAAAATTGGAAATTCCGTCAGTGCCCGATGATTTTTTAGAGTTTCCACTCATAATTAAATCACTGACAACTGCTGTCCCTGTGAACATATCCACGTCAACGGGTGCGCTAGCGGGATTGTCTTCACTGAACTGCACTTCAAAATTTCTTGGAGAAGTTGTGTCTTCCACAAGACTTTCAACCTGCTCTACAAAATCTGGAAGATGAGCTGGTGATTGGTCCGTAAAGCTCCTTTCGAAATGACAGGCAAAGGCTTCGGCTTTTTCAAGAGGACTGGATGCTACTTGCTCTCCAAACGAGATATTTTCTGGAATGGAGATACGTTTTCCGATCACAGAATTCAGCTTTTTAAAAGCATCCGGGCCTGGTTTGATGTTCTGAAGTCGTTTGGTCAGTTCATCTTCCTGGTAGCTTCGCACAGCTTGACGTAGCATGATTACTGTACAACGCAGTTGCGAAAATACAGACTGATATCCGTCATTAACAGTGTTGAGAGTCCTGTTGAAGATCCTCTGAAGGCGTTTCCTTAGCCTTTGCTTGTGAGCATATATTGCCTGAATATTCTCAGGTAGATGTTGAAACCGATCCCTGCTAGAACAAACAGTTTTCTGCCGATCTATGGCTGTGTTCACTGAAGTCTCGAAATTTCTGATAGCATCATCAATTTCATTATTCTCCAGATTTCTACATGCCGCTGGCACTTGTAGTCCAGCTTCGACTTCTGATCTACACCGGTTCCAGTTTATTTTCGTAAAGTTGATGTGTAGTTCAGGTGTTGGGGTAACTTGAACAATTCGCTGATTCAACCTCACTCGAAGCTCAATGGCCAAATGATCCGAATCACTATCATGTGCAAAACAGGAATAATTCCTTAATTCCGGCAGAATGTTGACGAAATTTGTCGTTGCCAAGAAGGAATCCAGCATGGATGGTGTCCGAGGATATGTCTTCCGGGGCTGTGAAACAACAGCCATGGTATGGTGCTGAGGATTTGAATCCAGCCAATCTGCAATGGCCTTTCCTTGATTGTTGCACACTTCATCTTGCCATCGGGTGTGCCTAGCGTTAAAATCCCCTCCAACCACACAGTATGTGTGCCTAGAGGAGATGCCGCAGACAGTTTGCAGATCCCGTTGAATGTTTTCCCTCGTTGCATTACAGTGATTGTACACTGATATTACCAACAAGGTCTCAACCTCGTTGACTTTGATGCTGACAGCTGTTGCTTCCAGGCTACGCAAACCACTGATTTGCACCTTTTCGCCTGCCATAGTGTCCCTGATAAGGACCGCCGTCCCAAAGCAATCATTGCTTTTGTCGACCCTGTGAATGTTGTATCCGTCTGGACTGAGTGGGTTTCTCCCTGTGAGATTTGTTTCCTGTAAAAGAAGAATGTCAGGTTTATTAGTTTTTATAAATAATTTTAGTGTTATACGCCTAGCTAACGAATAAATAGAGTTCACGTTATATGTAAATATACTTATCCTGCTTATTGTGAACATAATTCACAAATAAGTCGACCCAAAACGGTTGTTTTTGACCTGTCATCAAGACTGCTATAATTAGCAGGCACGACTTCTCTTGCTTTCTGCAGAATTGTGAAAAGGTCTGCTCCAAATAGCCTTTCCGTATCGTCGAAGATGTTAGATTTTCCAGTAGATGGTGCCGGTTTTGAAGCTTGCTTACTTACTGGTTTTTTGCTTGCTTGGATAGTTGGTGGTGGTTTGTTAATTGTTGCTGGCTTGCTAGCAGTCCCCATAGCAGCTATACTAGCAAAGCTAACTCCTTTCACTATTCCTTTTGCAGCAGATTTCTGGGCAAACTTATGCTGATCCATCTTCTTTTGGGCGGTTTTTACTTTTTCCGCTATTTTTTCTTTATATTTAGGACATCCTCGATAGTTTGCAGGATGTCCAGATTTTTGGCAATTTGTGCAGAAGACGTTGTCGTCTTTCTTGTTGTCTACATTTCTCGGACATTGGCCAGGTAAGTGTTCGTCCTTGCACTTAACGCATCTGTATTTCATGCCGCAATTGCTTGCGACATGTCCAAACTTTTGGCAATTTTTGCATTGGGTAATGCCGGCTGGTTTTAGCTTTTCCCAATGCACCAGCTGGTTCTGCTGCCTTATCTCAGTTCTTCTCAAGTTCGACAATGAAATGGTTAAATTTCCTGTCGTTCCTCTGCGATTTGAAGGGTTTGACCTCCTCTACAGGGACACCCTCTGCTGTCAACGCTTCCTTGACATCCTCAGTGTCAAAGGAGTGGTGAATACCTTTAAGGACCAACAATTCTTTCCTGTCTTCCTTAGCGGTATAGGTGTTGAATTCAGTCTTTCCTGACTGCAGGAAAGATAGTCTAAAGCAGACTATTGGCGGCATGGCACAAGTTTTTGTTGTTGGTCCCGTAGACTGGTGTTTTTTGGTTGCTGGAACGACAGGTGGTGGTGTCTTTTTAGTGACATTTTGTGCCTCTTTTGCCTTGGCTGTTTTCTCTACAGCGGTAACATTCGGCGGATTGCTTCCTTCAACAGTAACTACTGCAGGAGAAGATGATGTTGGTGGTGATGATGGTCTGGATTCAGACAATCTCCTCCTTTTTGCCTTTACTGGCACGGTTACAGGAGAAGACCGCTCTTTGCGATTGTCTTTTTCTGCAATTTCCTCTTCGCTGGTAATGGAATCGGACGCTTCAATATCCGATTCCTCGCATATGCTCATATTTTCCTCTTTAGAGGAAGTGGCGTCTTCGCAAAGCTGGTTGACTTCATCCAGCCTTTCGTAGAGAGATGCGAGGAATTCACCACCATGATTGGAGACTTCTTGTCTAATTAAGGTTAATACTTCATTAACCTTTTCATTTCTTCTCTGTTTTTTCCCCATTTTATAGGGTTGAAAAAAAAATTTTCTGTAATTAAATAACTATTAATTATAAATATGTGTCTGAAATGAAAAAAGTAATTAGTGAATTAAAATGTCTTAAAAAAGTCACAGGTAGCGAAATGCTCGCTTTTTGGTATGAGGGGTTTTTCCGTAGCCGGTAGCGGGTAGATGAGCGATCTGGTGCGGGATCTTTATGAGATGTGCTCGTGTTGAGCGCTCGATGCTGACTGGTGAGATTAATAGTGTTGGTAGGACACTCCTATGGGTGAGTTGTCTCCCCGGAGGGGGGAGGGACCGATAATAGTATCGATCCCATAGTTTTAGGGGTCGCTTAGATGAATAGTGTTGTTTAGAATGGTACTCGGCGACCATTTGGCGACGAATTTGGCGGTGAGGACATTGTCGCCCCTACTTCAAATTGGAAAAGGTAGATTAGCCCTTTCAGTCATGCATTTTTGTTTTATATAAAAAAAAATATTTCTTGTGGATTTTGTAAATTAAGGGCTCTATTAAATATAACGGAAAAATAATTTTTAATTGTCATGAAAATTTAATGGGTTTTCCACTCTGTGCCATCATATATGTCAAAGGAAAAAAATTAACTGAGTTCGTAACTTTCAAATCATTTATTTATTAATAGTTCACGGCTTCTTTTTGAGTTGAAGTAACTACTTTTTTTGGAAGATAAAGTTATTAAATATAGTTTTAATAAAATTAAAAAAAAAAAATAAATAATTCGTAATAAAAATAAATAATAAATAATTCATAAAAATATAAAATTAACACAAAATTATAAAACTAAAAAAGAAATAAAGATAAATATTTCATTAAACATAAAAAAAATCAGTCTTCCTTTTCTTTGACTTTTTGATATGTTTGTTAAGAACATGTTTTAATTTTTATTATGAAAATCGATAAAGCAATTTCTATTTTGATTTAAACATAAATGTACTTTGCACTTTTCGCAAAAAATATAAGTTTTACTTATACAGTTTTTATTTTTGCACCTTTGTATTTTATTTTCGTAAATTGGAAGATGATAAACTGAGTCATATCTAATATCACCTATTGGACGACTTTCTGAACGTTGCGAACTTGCAATGTTTCTGGGCTTTGGTTTTGAAAAGGTCGACCACGTTTTCTTGGATTTGCAGTGGCTATCATAAGGCTGTTGGCAATACGGAGTCTGAAATCTAAAAGATCTGCTATATCTTTATCATGGATTTGGTTGGCTTCTTTGTCTTTTTTATACTCTATCCAGCTCGAAACAACAGCCAAATCAATAAAATGGGCAACTATACGCAAGGTCCATCTCTTCGACCTGAAATATATTCTATAGTAGCTGATGAGCTGGTCTTGCAGATCAACACCACCCATGCCATCATTGTACAACGAAACGATTTCCGGTTGTTTCACCCGAACATATCTTTTCTCAGATTTGTCAAATCTTTGAATGTCTTTTTCTGTTCCAATGCCAATAAAATTCGACGCAAGATGGACCGGCTTATTGTCTTGCCACTTTACACTAACAATATTTCCATCACAGCTTTTTACTTCATCGGAATAATCTCGGCCTTTTTCCTTTATTTGCTTATCGTTAAGTAGCGGTGGGTTAACAAACCTATTTACTCGAATACCGAGTACCGCAAGCATTTATTTTTTTATATTTTAATATTTCAAATAAATTATAGTTTGAAAAATATTTATCGAAAAACATTCTGTGGCCTTGATTTGTCTTTTAATTTAATTTAAGTCTTTCAGAAAGATGAAGAACAACGGCTGCTCCAAATCCGAATCTTCTAAGGTTTCTTTCTGATAACCCGGTTTCTTTACCTTGATACAGAATGAAATCATAACATAATCCAGATTTTCCAGCTAGGATGTAATTTTTTATCCCCACGGATATGGTTTTCCTTTGCAGTACTGTTTTATTGATAATTTGCCTTTAAAGGGTATAATTTGTTCATCAATAGATACCACTTCTTCCACCTTGTGTTGAAGGCATCTATTTCTTACGCTTTCAATGATAGGCCGGAGTTTGAAAAATTAATCTTTGCAATCGGTGGTTTGTTTCTGCACATTAACGAAGTGTATATTGTTTCTTAGCTGCGAAAAACGTTCATAAGACATGGCATTAATGACCGTTTGTATACCGATGTCAGAATTCCAGTAAAAACGAATTCTTGGAAATTTGAGGGACCCCATTAGAATATGAAGCCCAAACAATTTACGTATTTCAGTACCGTCTGTCATTTTGAAGCCACGCCACGAACTGGTGTTGAATAGAGTTCTTCAGCTTCAAAAGGGATTGTGGTCGTTTGAAATTGATCTTGACCGATAGTCAATACCGTCGATAGCTTATAGCTGATTTTTCAGTACATTTGGATGTATTTATAACGAAATCAATATCTACTTCCTCTAAAACTTGATTAAAAACTTGGTCTGCTCCAACAGCTATTAAAATTGGCTCTTCCACCTCGCTGATTGCTAATTGTGATGAATTAATTTCGCCGATATCTTCAACTTCATCACCAGGCTGTTGTTGTTCAATATCGGTTCTATTGTTCTTAAAAGACTTATTATCTGTTATTTCCAATATAACGTCTTCCTTGTCAACATTTTCATACTCAGATTCATCAGAATGTCCCTTATTTGAAATTCTGTCAGTTTTCTTTGGTTTAGTGAAGTAGACTGCAAATGTCGAACGAAAAAAAATTTGCTAATTGCGCAGTTTGTAGTACAAATGTTTGATGTTCCAAATATGGAACACAACCGTCGGCTAAATTTGTTCCAAATATGGAACAAAATAAAAAGACTATTTGTAGCGAAATTATGGCACAATGTCTTGTTTATTTTCTTGTTTTGCGTTGAAAACACAACAAAAAAATAAGAAAAAAAATCATTGGAACTTAATTTTTATATTTTATGCTAAAAATTAACCATAGAAAATCAAACTTACAGCCATGGCTCCAACAAGCGATCCGCACGTGACAAAACCCCAAATAAAAAGAATATCAAACGTCATTTTTTACCAAAGATCGTGATAATTAAAGAGAATTGATTGAAAATTTGCTTAGTTTGTAGTATTTCGAGTTCTTCGACCCAAACTACTGCCCCCACGTTTTGGCGGCATGGGACTAAACGTAATCACACAGAACACACAATTGGTTTTCAAGAGAAGTGAAAATATAAAAAACCAAGAACCGCCACGCACAGAAGAATTAATTATAACTATAATATTGTCTTTGATTATTTTTTTCACATGCATAAATTGATATTCATACAGTCTAATCAACTTGAATTCAAATGCGCATTTCTTTTGTTTAGATTGACGTTGACTATTTAAGTCAACTGTTTGACAGCTAAAAAAAAGTGTTGTGTAATATTAGAAAAATTTAATTGTTTTGACGATTTCTCTCTTCTCTGAGCCATCAATTCTTACCTACGTTCATTTGCTGCATCTTTTTCGGCAAAGATTTTTAATTTATTTGCCTCAGTAATTTTTAATATTCTTTCGAAAAAATCCATTTTTATTTTTTCTGCGGTCTTTCCCGCGGTTATTCTTGGTCTTTTCTAGGCAGGCGTGCCCTTTCCCTTTTTGATGAACTAAAATCTGGAGGTGTTTCCGGGAATATTTCGATAATATCATCAAAATTATTTTCACCACTATCTAGCCGATGAATACCTGCACTGGTGGTAGCGACTGAAGAATGTTCTGGTGGTGCATTTTCCAGGCTATAAATATGATCTAATAAATCCATGAATTGAGCTACCGATGGTGCAGCTCCAGTACGATTATTATTATCAATGGCCTGTTTGTAGGCCATTTTTAATGATTTCAATTTATTTTTTATATCACTGGCCATGGTCTTCCTGTAAATTATGTGATTAGAATAATCAAATAATAAAAAAAATTAATTTACATACCGGCAGTATTCCTGATGACAGCATGTCTTCCATTAAATTATTATAAACATTGATCTTTTTTGTTTGGTGTGTAAACTCCTCTAATCTGTTAGTAACACAAACGAGTAGAATTCTGGTTTTGGCTCCCGTCCATTTTCGTCGTGGAACTCTAGAAGTAAAAAGGCAAATTATTCATTATTATATATTACCCATTTTTATAAATAGTCGCTTTTATACTTACGAAACATTTCTGTTATTGCTTGTAGCAATTTGAGAATTTATTATTAATATTTTTATTATTATTTATTTTTATTAAAAGATTATTGACGACAACTCGATTCTATGGTTTTCGGGGTCGCTGAGTTGAATGGTGATGGTAAGACAGCTCTAGGGGGATGGGGTCGATATCTGAGGGGTATGACCGATATTAGTGTCCATTCAATAGTTGTCGGGGCCACTGAGATTAATAGTGTTGGTGGGACACTCCTATGGGTGAGTTGTCTCCCCGGAGGGGGGACGGACCGATATTAGAATCGATTTCATAGTTTTAGGGGTCGCTTAGATGAATAGTGTTGTTTAGAATGGAACTCGGCGACCATTTGGCGACGAATTTGGGGGTGAGGACATTGTCGCCCCTACTTCAAATTGGAAAAGGTAGATTAACCCTTTCAGTCATGCATTTTTGGTTTATATAAAAAAAAATATTTCTTGTGGTTTTTGTAATATAAGGGCTCTATTAAATATAACGGAATTTTTTTTTTAATTTTCATGAAAATTTAATGGGTTTTCCACTCTGTGCCATATATGGAACAAATCATGTCAAAGGAAAAAAACTAACTGAGTTGGTAACTTTCAAATCATTTATTTATTAATAGTTCACGGCTTCTTTTTGAGTTAAAGTAACTACTTTTTTTGGAAGATTAAGTTATTAAATATAGTTTTAATAAAATTAAAAAAAATAATATATTAAGATAAATATGGAAATATTTACAAAATAATTCATAATTAAAAAATTAAAAATAAATAATAAAAAGAAATAATAAATAATTCGTAATAAAAATTAATAATAAATAATTCATAAAAATAAAAAATTAACACAAATTTATAAAACTCAAAAACAAATAAAGATAAATATTTCATTAAATATAAAATAATTCAGTCTTCCTTTTCTTTGACTTTTGATATGTTTGTTAAGAACATGTTTTAATTTTTATTATGAAAATCGTTAAAGCAATTTCTATTTTGATTTAAACATAAATGTACTTTGCACTTTTTGCAAAAAATATAAGTTTTACTTATACAGTTTTTATTTTTGCACCTTTGTATTTTATTTTCGTAAATTGGAAGATGATTTACTGAGTCATATCTAATATCACCTATTGGACGACTTTCTGAACGTTTGCGAACTTGCAATGTTTCTGGGCTTTGGTTTTGCAAAGGTCGACCACGTTTTCTTGGATTTGCAGTGGCTACCATAAGGCTGTTGGCAAGACGGAGTCTGAAATCTAAAAGATCTTCTATATCTTTATCATGGATTTGGTTGGCCTCTTTGTCTTTTTTATACTCTATCCAGCTCGAAACAACAGCCAAATCAATAAAATGGGTAACTATATGCAAGGTCCATCTCTTCGACCTGAAATATATTCTATAGTAACTGATGAGCTGGTCTTGCAGATCAACACCACCCATGCCATCATTGTACAACGAAACGATTTCCGGTTGTTTCACCCGAACATATCTTTTCTCAGATTTGTCAAATCTTTGAATGTCTTTTTCTGTTTCAATGCCAATAAAATTCGACGCAAGATGGGCCGGCTTATTGTCTTGCCACTTTACACTAACAATATTTCCATCACGGCTTTTTACTTCATCGGAATAACCTCGGCCTTTTTCCTTTATTTGCTTATCGTTAAGTAGCGGTGGGTTAACAAACCTATTTACTCGAATAGTACCGCAAGCATTTATTTTTTTATATTTTAATATTTCAAATAAATTATAGTTTGAAAAATATTTATCGAAAAACATTCTATGGCCTTGATTTTTAAGTCTTTCAGAATTATGAAGAACAACGGCTGCTCCAAATCCGAATCTTCTAAGGTTTCTTTCTGATAACCCGGTTTCTTTACTTTGATACAGAATGAAATCATAACATAATCCAGATTTTCCAGCTAGGATGTAATTTTTTATTCCCCACGGATATGGTTTTTCTTTGCAGTACTGTTTTATTGATAATTTGCCTTTAAAGGGTATAATTTGTTCATCAATAGATACCACTTCTTCCACCTTGTGTTGAAGGCATCTATTTCTTACGCTTTCAATGATAGGCCGGAGTTTGAAAAATTAATCTTTGCAATCGGTGGTTTGTTTCTGCACATTAACGAAGTGTATATTGTTTCTTAGCTGCGAAAAACGTTCATAAGACATGGCATTAATGACCGTTTGTATACCGATGTCAGAATTCCAGTAAAAACGAATTCTTGGAAATTTGAGGGGAATTAGAATATGAAGCCCAAACAATTTACGTATTTCAGTACCGTCTGTCATTTTGAAGCCACGCCACGAACTGGTGTTGAATAGAGTTCTTCAGCTTCAAATGGGATTGTGTTCGTTTGAAATTTATCTTGACAACGTCGATAGCTTATAGCTGATTTTTCAGTACATTTGGACGTATTTATAACGAAATCAATATCTACTTCCTCTAAAACTTGATTAAAAACTTGGTCTGCTCCAACAGCTATTAAAATTGGCTGATTGCTAATTGTGATGAATTAATTTCGCCGATATCTTCAACTTCATCACCAGGCTGTTGTTGTTCAATATCGGTTCTATTGTTCTTAAAAGACTTATTATCTGTTATTTCCAATATAACGTCTTCCTTGTCAACATTTTCATACTCAGATTCATCAGAATGTCCCTTATTTGAAATTCTGTCAGTTTTCTTTGGTTTAGTGAAGTAGACTGCAAATGTCGAACGAAAAAAAATTTGCTAATTGCGCAGTTTGTAGTACAAATGTTTTATGTTCCAAATATGGAACACAACCGTCGGCTAAATTTGTTCCAAATATGGAACAAAATAAAAAGACTATTTGTAGCGAAATTATGGCACAATGTCTTGTTTATTTTCTTGTTTTGCGTTGAAAACACAACAAAAAAAATAAGAAAAAAAATCATTGGAACTTAATTTTTATATTTTATGCTAAAAATTAACCATAGAAAATCAAACTTACAGCCATGGCTCCAACAAGCGATCCGCACGTGACAAAACCCCAAATAAAAAGAATATCAAACGTCATTTTTTTTACCAAAGATCGTGATAATTAAAGAGAATTGATTGAAAATTTGCTTGGTTTGTAGTATTTCGAGTTCTTCGACCCAAACTACTGCCCCCACGTTTTGGCGGCATGGGACTAAACGTAATCACACAGAACACACAATTGGTTTTCAAGAGAAGTGAAAATATAAAAAACCAAGAACCGCCACGCACAGAAGAATTAATTATAACTATAATATTGTCTTTGATTATTTTTTTCACATGCATAAATTGATATTCATACAGTCTAATCAACTTGAATTCAAATGCGCATTTGTTTTGTTTAGATTGACGTTGACTATTTAAGTCAACTGTTTGACAGCTAAAAAAAAAGTGTTGTGTAATATTAGAAAAATTTAATTGTTTTGACGATTTCTCTCTTCTCTGAGCCATCAATTCTTACCTACGTTCCTTTGCTGCATCTTTTTCGGCAAAGATTTTTAATTTATTTGCCTCAGTAATTTTTAATATTCTTTCGAAAAAATCCATTTTTTTTTCTGCGGTCTTTCCCGCGGTTATTCTTGGTCTTTTCTAGGCAGGCGTGCCCTTTCCCTTTTTGATGAACTAAAATCTGGAGGTGTTTCCGGGAATATTTCGATAATATCATCAAAATTATTTTCACCACTATCTAGCCGATGAATACCTGCACTGGTGGTAGCGACTGAAGAATGGTGGTGCATTTTCCAGGCTATAAATATGATCTAATAAATCCATGAATTGAGCTACCGATGGTGCAGCTCCAGTACGATTATTATTATCAATGGCCTGTTTGTAGGCCATTTTTAATGATTTCAATTTATTTTTTATATCACTGGCCATGGTCTTCCTGTAAATTATGTGATTAGAATAATCAAATAACAAAAAAAATTAATTTACATACCGGCAGTATTCCTGATGACAGCATGTCTTCCATTAAATTATTATAAACATTAATCTTTTTTGTTTGGTGTGTAAACTACTCTAATCTGTTAGTAACACAAACGAGTAGAATTCTGGTTTTGGCTCCCGTCCATTTTCGTCGTGGAACTCTAGAAGTAAAAAGGCAAATTATTCATTATTATATATTACCCATTTTTATAAATAGTCGCTTTTATACTTACGAAACATTTCTGTTATTGCTTGTAGCAATTTGAGAATTTATTATTAATATTTTTATTATTATTTATTATTATTAAAAGATTATTGACGACAACTCGATTCTATGGTTTTCGGGGTCGCTGAGTTGAATGGTGATGGTAAGACAGCTCTAGGGGAATGGGGTCGATATCTGAGGGGTATGACCGATATTAGTGTCCATTCAATAGTTGTCGGGGCCACTGAGATTAATAGTGTTGGTGGGACACTCCTATGGGTGAGTTGTCTCCCCGGAGGGGGGACGGACCGATATTAGAATCGATCTCATAGTTTTAGGGGTCGCTTAGATGAATAGTGTTGTTTAGAATGGTACTCGGCGACCATTTGGCGACGAATTTGGGGGTGAGGACATTGTCGCCCCTACTTCAAATTGGAAAAGGTAGATTAACCCTTTCAGTCATGCATTTTTGGTTTATATAAAAAAAAATATTTCTTGTGGTTTTTGTAATATAAGGGCTCTATTAAATATAACGGAATTTTTTTTTTAATTTTCATGAAAATTTAATGGGTTTTCCACTCTGTGCCATATATGGAACAAATCATGTCAAAGGAAAAAAACTAACTGAGTTGGTAACTTTCAAATCATTTATTTATTAATAGTTCACGGCTTCTTTTTGAGTTAAAGTAACTACTTTTTTTGGAAGATTAAGTTATTAAATATAGTTTTAATAAAATTAAAAAAAATAATATATTAAGATAAATATGGAAATATTTACAAAATAATTCATAATTAAAAAATTAAAAATAAATAATAAAAAGAAATAATAAATAATTCGTAATAAAAATTAATAATAAATAATTCATAAAAATAAAAAATTAACACAAATTTATAAAACTCAAAAACAAATAAAGATAAATATTTCATTAAATATAAAATAATTCAGTCTTCCTTTTCTTTGACTTTTGATATGTTTGTTAAGAACATGTTTTAATTTTTATTATGAAAATCGTTAAAGCAATTTCTATTTTGATTTAAACATAAATGTACTTTGCACTTTTTGCAAAAAATATAAGTTTTACTTATACAGTTTTTATTTTTGCACCTTTGTATTTTATTTTCGTAAATTGGAAGATGATTTACTGAGTCATATCTAATATCACCTATTGGACGACTTTCTGAACGTTTGCGAACTTGCAATGTTTCTGGGCTTTGGTTTTGCAAAGGTCGACCACGTTTTCTTGGATTTGCAGTGGCTACCATAAGGCTGTTGGCAAGACGGAGTCTGAAATCTAAAAGATCTTCTATATCTTTATCATGGATTTGGTTGGCTTCTTTGTCTTTTTTATACTCTATCCAGCTCGAAACAACAGCCAAATCAATAAAATGGGCAACTATACGCAAGGTCCATCTCTTCGACCTGAAATATATTCTATAGTAGCTGATGAGCTGGTCTTGCAGATCAACACCACCCATGCCATCATTGTACAACGAAACGATTTCCGGTTGTTTCACCCGAACATATCTTTTCTCAGATTTGTCAAATCTTTGAATGTCTTTTTCTGTTCCAATGCCAATAAAATTCGACGCAAGATGGACCGGCTTATTGTCTTGCCACTTTACACTAACAATATTTCCATCACAGCTTTTTACTTCATCGGAATAATCTCGGCCTTTTTCCTTTATTTGCTTATCGTTAAGTAGCGGTGGGTTAACAAACCTATTTACTCGAATACCGAGTACCGCAAGCATTTATTTTTTTATATTTTAATATTTCAAATAAATTATAGTTTGAAAAATATTTATCGAAAAACATTCTGTGGCCTTGATTTGTCTTTTAATTTAATTTAAGTCTTTCAGAAAGATGAAGAACAACGGCTGCTCCAAATCCGAATCTTCTAAGGTTTCTTTCTGATAACCCGGTTTCTTTACCTTGATACAGAATGAAATCATAACATAATCCAGATTTTCCAGCTAGGATGTAATTTTTTATCCCCACGGATATGGTTTTCCTTTGCAGTACTGTTTTATTGATAATTTGCCTTTAAAGGGTATAATTTGTTCATCAATAGATACCACTTCTTCCACCTTGTGTTGAAGGCATCTATTTCTTACGCTTTCAATGATAGGCCGGAGTTTGAAAAATTAATCTTTGCAATCGGTGGTTTGTTTCTGCACATTAACGAAGTGTATATTGTTTCTTAGCTGCGAAAAACGTTCATAAGACATGGCATTAATGACCGTTTGTATACCGATGTCAGAATTCCAGTAAAAACGAATTCTTGGAAATTTGAGGGACCCCATTAGAATATGAAGCCCAAACAATTTACGTATTTCAGTACCGTCTGTCATTTTGAAGCCACGCCACGAACTGGTGTTGAATAGAGTTCTTCAGCTTCAAAAGGGATTGTGGTCGTTTGAAATTGATCTTGACCGATAGTCAATACCGTCGATAGCTTATAGCTGATTTTTCAGTACATTTGGATGTATTTATAACGAAATCAATATCTACTTCCTCTAAAACTTGATTAAAAACTTGGTCTGCTCCAACAGCTATTAAAATTGGCTCTTCCACCTCGCTGATTGCTAATTGTGATGAATTAATTTCGCCGATATCTTCAACTTCATCACCAGGCTGTTGTTGTTCAATATCGGTTCTATTGTTCTTAAAAGACTTATTATCTGTTATTTCCAATATAACGTCTTCCTTGTCAACATTTTCATACTCAGATTCATCAGAATGTCCCTTATTTGAAATTCTGTCAGTTTTCTTTGGTTTAGTGAAGTAGACTGCAAATGTCGAACGAAAAAAAATTTGCTAATTGCGCAGTTTGTAGTACAAATGTTTGATGTTCCAAATATGGAACACAACCGTCGGCTAAATTTGTTCCAAATATGGAACAAAATAAAAAGACTATTTGTAGCGAAATTATGGCACAATGTCTTGTTTATTTTCTTGTTTTGCGTTGAAAACACAACAAAAAAATAAGAAAAAAAATCATTGGAACTTAATTTTTATATTTTATGCTAAAAATTAACCATAGAAAATCAAACTTACAGCCATGGCTCCAACAAGCGATCCGCACGTGACAAAACCCCAAATAAAAAGAATATCAAACGTCATTTTTTACCAAAGATCGTGATAATTAAAGAGAATTGATTGAAAATTTGCTTAGTTTGTAGTATTTCGAGTTCTTCGACCCAAACTACTGCCCCCACGTTTTGGCGGCATGGGACTAAACGTAATCACACAGAACACACAATTGGTTTTCAAGAGAAGTGAAAATATAAAAAACCAAGAACCGCCACGCACAGAAGAATTAATTATAACTATAATATTGTCTTTGATTATTTTTTTCACATGCATAAATTGATATTCATACAGTCTAATCAACTTGAATTCAAATGCGCATTTCTTTTGTTTAGATTGACGTTGACTATTTAAGTCAACTGTTTGACAGCTAAAAAAAAGTGTTGTGTAATATTAGAAAAATTTAATTGTTTTGACGATTTCTCTCTTCTCTGAGCCATCAATTCTTACCTACGTTCATTTGCTGCATCTTTTTCGGCAAAGATTTTTAATTTATTTGCCTCAGTAATTTTTAATATTCTTTCGAAAAAATCCATTTTTATTTTTTCTGCGGTCTTTCCCGCGGTTATTCTTGGTCTTTTCTAGGCAGGCGTGCCCTTTCCCTTTTTGATGAACTAAAATCTGGAGGTGTTTCCGGGAATATTTCGATAATATCATCAAAATTATTTTCACCACTATCTAGCCGATGAATACCTGCACTGGTGGTAGCGACTGAAGAATGTTCTGGTGGTGCATTTTCCAGGCTATAAATATGATCTAATAAATCCATGAATTGAGCTACCGATGGTGCAGCTCCAGTACGATTATTATTATCAATGGCCTGTTTGTAGGCCATTTTTAATGATTTCAATTTATTTTTTATATCACTGGCCATGGTCTTCCTGTAAATTATGTGATTAGAATAATCAAATAATAAAAAAAATTAATTTACATACCGGCAGTATTCCTGATGACAGCATGTCTTCCATTAAATTATTATAAACATTGATCTTTTTTGTTTGGTGTGTAAACTCCTCTAATCTGTTAGTAACACAAACGAGTAGAATTCTGGTTTTGGCTCCCGTCCATTTTCGTCGTGGAACTCTAGAAGTAAAAAGGCAAATTATTCATTATTATATATTACCCATTTTTATAAATAGTCGCTTTTATACTTACGAAACATTTCTGTTATTGCTTGTAGCAATTTGAGAATTTATTATTAATATTTTTATTATTATTTATTTTTATTAAAAGATTATTGACGACAACTCGATTCTATGGTTTTCGGGGTCGCTGAGTTGAATGGTGATGGTAAGACAGCTCTAGGGGGATGGGGTCGATATCTGAGGGGTATGACCGATATTAGTGTCCATTCAATAGTTGTCGGGGCCACTGAGATTAATAGTGTTGGTGGGACACTCCTATGGGTGAGTTGTCTCCCCGGAGGGGGGACGGACCGATATTAGAATCGATTTCATAGTTTTAGGGGTCGCTTAGATGAATAGTGTTGTTTAGAATGGAACTCGGCGACCATTTGGCGACGAATTTGGGGGTGAGGACATTGTCGCCCCTACTTCAAATTGGAAAAGGTAGATTAACCCTTTCAGTCATGCATTTTTGGTTTATATAAAAAAAAATATTTCTTGTGGTTTTTGTAATATAAGGGCTCTATTAAATATAACGGAATTTTTTTTTTAATTTTCATGAAAATTTAATGGGTTTTCCACTCTGTGCCATATATGGAACAAATCATGTCAAAGGAAAAAAACTAACTGAGTTGGTAACTTTCAAATCATTTATTTATTAATAGTTCACGGCTTCTTTTTGAGTTAAAGTAACTACTTTTTTTGGAAGATTAAGTTATTAAATATAGTTTTAATAAAATTAAAAAAAATAATATATTAAGATAAATATGGAAATATTTACAAAATAATTCATAATTAAAAAATTAAAAATAAATAATAAAAAGAAATAATAAATAATTCGTAATAAAAATTAATAATAAATAATTCATAAAAATAAAAAATTAACACAAATTTATAAAACTCAAAAACAAATAAAGATAAATATTTCATTAAATATAAAATAATTCAGTCTTCCTTTTCTTTGACTTTTGATATGTTTGTTAAGAACATGTTTTAATTTTTATTATGAAAATCGTTAAAGCAATTTCTATTTTGATTTAAACATAAATGTACTTTGCACTTTTTGCAAAAAATATAAGTTTTACTTATACAGTTTTTATTTTTGCACCTTTGTATTTTATTTTCGTAAATTGGAAGATGATTTACTGAGTCATATCTAATATCACCTATTGGACGACTTTCTGAACGTTTGCGAACTTGCAATGTTTCTGGGCTTTGGTTTTGCAAAGGTCGACCACGTTTTCTTGGATTTGCAGTGGCTACCATAAGGCTGTTGGCAAGACGGAGTCTGAAATCTAAAAGATCTTCTATATCTTTATCATGGATTTGGTTGGCCTCTTTGTCTTTTTTATACTCTATCCAGCTCGAAACAACAGCCAAATCAATAAAATGGGTAACTATATGCAAGGTCCATCTCTTCGACCTGAAATATATTCTATAGTAACTGATGAGCTGGTCTTGCAGATCAACACCACCCATGCCATCATTGTACAACGAAACGATTTCCGGTTGTTTCACCCGAACATATCTTTTCTCAGATTTGTCAAATCTTTGAATGTCTTTTTCTGTTTCAATGCCAATAAAATTCGACGCAAGATGGGCCGGCTTATTGTCTTGCCACTTTACACTAACAATATTTCCATCACGGCTTTTTACTTCATCGGAATAACCTCGGCCTTTTTCCTTTATTTGCTTATCGTTAAGTAGCGGTGGGTTAACAAACCTATTTACTCGAATAGTACCGCAAGCATTTATTTTTTTATATTTTAATATTTCAAATAAATTATAGTTTGAAAAATATTTATCGAAAAACATTCTATGGCCTTGATTTTTAAGTCTTTCAGAATTATGAAGAACAACGGCTGCTCCAAATCCGAATCTTCTAAGGTTTCTTTCTGATAACCCGGTTTCTTTACTTTGATACAGAATGAAATCATAACATAATCCAGATTTTCCAGCTAGGATGTAATTTTTTATTCCCCACGGATATGGTTTTTCTTTGCAGTACTGTTTTATTGATAATTTGCCTTTAAAGGGTATAATTTGTTCATCAATAGATACCACTTCTTCCACCTTGTGTTGAAGGCATCTATTTCTTACGCTTTCAATGATAGGCCGGAGTTTGAAAAATTAATCTTTGCAATCGGTGGTTTGTTTCTGCACATTAACGAAGTGTATATTGTTTCTTAGCTGCGAAAAACGTTCATAAGACATGGCATTAATGACCGTTTGTATACCGATGTCAGAATTCCAGTAAAAACGAATTCTTGGAAATTTGAGGGGAATTAGAATATGAAGCCCAAACAATTTACGTATTTCAGTACCGTCTGTCATTTTGAAGCCACGCCACGAACTGGTGTTGAATAGAGTTCTTCAGCTTCAAATGGGATTGTGTTCGTTTGAAATTTATCTTGACAACGTCGATAGCTTATAGCTGATTTTTCAGTACATTTGGACGTATTTATAACGAAATCAATATCTACTTCCTCTAAAACTTGATTAAAAACTTGGTCTGCTCCAACAGCTATTAAAATTGGCTGATTGCTAATTGTGATGAATTAATTTCGCCGATATCTTCAACTTCATCACCAGGCTGTTGTTGTTCAATATCGGTTCTATTGTTCTTAAAAGACTTATTATCTGTTATTTCCAATATAACGTCTTCCTTGTCAACATTTTCATACTCAGATTCATCAGAATGTCCCTTATTTGAAATTCTGTCAGTTTTCTTTGGTTTAGTGAAGTAGACTGCAAATGTCGAACGAAAAAAAATTTGCTAATTGCGCAGTTTGTAGTACAAATGTTTTATGTTCCAAATATGGAACACAACCGTCGGCTAAATTTGTTCCAAATATGGAACAAAATAAAAAGACTATTTGTAGCGAAATTATGGCACAATGTCTTGTTTATTTTCTTGTTTTGCGTTGAAAACACAACAAAAAAATAAGAAAAAAAATCATTGGAACTTAATTTTTATATTTTATGCTAAAAATTAACCATAGAAAATCAAACTTACAGCCATGGCTCCAACAAGCGATCCGCACGTGACAAAACCCCAAATAAAAAGAATATCAAACGTCATTTTTTTACCAAAGATCGTGATAATTAAAGAGAATTGATTGAAAATTTGCTTGGTTTGTAGTATTTCGAGTTCTTCGACCCAAACTACTGCCCCCACGTTTTGGCGGCATGGGACTAAACGTAATCACACAGAACACACAATTGGTTTTCAAGAGAAGTGAAAATATAAAAAACCAAGAACCGCCACGCATAGAAGAATTAATTATAACTATAATATTGTCTTTGATTATTTTTTTCACATGCAAAAATAGATATTCATACAGTCTAATCAACTTGAATTCAAATGCGCATTTGTTTTGTTTAGATTGACGTTGACTATTTAAGTCAACTGTTTGACAGCTAAAAAAAAGTGTTGTGTAATATTAGAAAAATTTAATTGTTTTGACGATTTCTCTCTTCTCTGAGCCATCAATTCTTACCTACGTTCATTTGCTGCATCTTTTTCGGCAAAGATTTTTAATTTATTTGCCTCAGTAATTTTTAATATTCTTTCGAAAAAATCCATTTTTATTTTTTCTGCGGTCTTTCCCGCGGTTATTCTTGGTCTTTTCTAGGCAGGCGTGCCCTTTCCCTTTTTGATGAACTAAAATCTGGAGGTGTTTCCGGGAATATTTCGATAATATCATCAAAATTATTTTCACCACTATCTAGCCGATGAATACCTGCACTGGTGGTAGCGACTGAAGAGTGGTGGTGCATTTTCCAGGCTATAAATATGATCTAATAAATCCATGAATTGAGCTACCGATGGTGCAGCTCCAGTACGATTATTATTATCAATGGCCTGTTTGTAGGCCATTTTTAATGATTTCAATTTATTTTTTATATCACTGGCCATGGTCTTCCTGTAAATTATGTGATTAGAATAATCAAATAATAAAAAAAATTAATTTACATACCGGCAGTATTCCTGATGACAGCATGTCTTCCATTAAATTATTATAAACATTGATCTTTTTTGTTTGGTGTGTAAACTACTCTAATCTGTTAGTAACACAAACGAGTAGAATTCTGGTTTTGGCTCCCGTCCATTTTCGTCGTGGAACTCTAGAAGTAAGTAGGCAAATTATTCATTATTATATATTACCCATTTTTATAAATAGTCGCTTTTATACTTACGAAACATTTCTGTTATTGCTTGTAGCAATTTGAGAATTTATTATTAATATTTTTATTATTATTTATTTTTATTAAAAGATTATTGACGACAACTCGATTCTATGGTTTTCGGGGTCGCTGAGTTGAATGGTGATGGTAAGACAGCTCTAGGGGGATGGGGTCGATATCTGAGGGGTATGACCGATATTAGTGTCCATTCAATAGTTGTCGGGGCCACTGAGATTAATAGTGTTGGTGGGACACTCCTATGGGTGAGTTGTCTCCCCGGAGGGGGGACGGACCGATATTAGAATCGATCTCATAGTTTTAGGGGTCGCTTAGATGAATAGTGTTGTTTAGAATGGTACTCGGCGACCATTTGGCGACGAATTTGGGGGTGAGGACATTGTCGCCCCTACTTCAAATTGGAAAAGGTAGATTAACCCTTTCAGTCATGCATTTTTGGTTTATATAAAAAAAAATATTTCTTGTGGTTTTTGTAATACAAGGGCTCTATTAAATATAACGGAATTTTTTTTTTTAATTTTCATGAAAATTTAATGGGTTTTCCACTCTGTGCCATATATGGAACAAATCATGTCAAAGGAAAAAAACTAACTGAGTTGGTAACTTTCAAATCATTTATTTATTAATAGTTCACGGCTTCTTTTTGAGTTAAAGTAACTACTTTTTTTGGAAGATTAAGTTATTAAATATAGTTTTAATAAAATTAAAAAAAATAATATATTAAGATAAATATGGAAATATTTACAAAATAATTCATAATTAAAAAATTAAAAATAAATAATAAAAAGAAATAATAAATAATTCGTAATAAAAATTAATAATAAATAATTCATAAAAATAAAAAATTAACACAAATTTATAAAACTCAAAAACAAATAAAGATAAATATTTCATTAAATATAAAATAATTCAGTCTTCCTTTTCTTTGACTTTTGATATGTTTGTTAAGAACATGTTTTAATTTTTATTATGAAAATCGTTAAAGCAATTTCTATTTTGATTTAAACATAAATGTACTTTGCACTTTTTGCAAAAAATATAAGTTTTACTTATACAGTTTTTATTTTTGCACCTTTGTATTTTATTTTCGTAAATTGGAAGATGATTTACTGAGTCATATCTAATATCACCTATTGGACGACTTTCTGAACGTTTGCGAACTTGCAATGTTTCTGGGCTTTGGTTTTGCAAAGGTCGACCACGTTTTCTTGGATTTGCAGTGGCTACCATAAGGCTGTTGGCAAGACGGAGTCTGAAATCTAAAAGATCTTCTATATCTTTATCATGGATTTGGTTGGCCTCTTTGTCTTTTTTATACTCTATCCAGCTCGAAACAACAGCCAAATCAATAAAATGGGCAACTATATGCAAGGTCCATCTCTTCGACCTGAAATATATTCTATAGTAACTGATGAGCTGGTCTTGCAGATCAACACCACCCATGCCATCATTGTACAACGAAACGATTTCCGGTTGTTTCACCCGAACATATCTTTTCTCAGATTTGTCAAATCTTTGAATGTCTTTTTCTGTTCCAATGCCAATAAAATTCGACGCAAGATGGGCCGGCTTATTGTCTTGCCACTTTACACTAACAATATTTCCATCACGGCTTTTTACTTCATCGGAATAACCTCGGCCTTTTTCCTTTATTTGCTTATCGTTAAGTAGCGGTGGGTTAACAAACCTATTTACTCGAATAGTACCGCAAGCATTTATTTTTTTATATTTTAATATTTCAAATAAATTATAGTTTGAAAAATATTTATCGAAAAACATTCTATGGCCTTGATTTTTAAGTCTTTCAGAAAGATGAAGAACAACGGCTGCTCCAAATCCGAATCTTCTAAGGTTTCTTTCTGATAACCCGGTTTCTTTACTTTGATACAGAATGAAATCATAACATAATCCAGATTTTCCAGCTAGGATGTAATTTTTTATTCCCCACGGATATGGTTTTTCTTTGCAGTACTGTTTTATTGATAATTTGCTTTTAAAGGGTATAATTTGTTCATCAATAGATACCACTTCTTCCACCTTGTGTTGAAGGCATCTATTTCTTACGCTTTCAATGATAGGCCGGAGTTTGAAAAATTAATCTTTGCAATCGGTGGTTTGTTTCTGCACATTAACGAAGTGTATATTGTTTCTTAGCTGCGAAAAACGTTCATAAGACATGGCATTAATGACCGTTTGTATACCGATGTCAGAATTCCAGTAAAAACGAATTCTTGGAAATTTGAGGGGAATTAGAATATGAAGCCCAAACAATTTACGTATTTCAGTACCGTCTGTCATTTTGAAGCCACGCCACGAACTGGTGTTGAATAGAGTTCTTCTGCTTCAAATGGGATTGTGTTCGTTTGAAATTTATCTTGACCACGTCGATAGCTTATAGCTGATTTTTCAGTACATTTGGACGTATTTATAACGAAATCAATATCTACTTCCTCTAAAACTTGATTAAAAACTTGGTCTGCTCCAACAGCTATTAAAATTGGCTCTTGCACCTCGCTGATTGCTAATTGTGATGAATTAATTTCGCCGATATCTTCAACTTCATCACCAGGCTGTTGTTGTTCAATATCGGTTCTATTGTTCTTAAAAGACTTATTATCTGTTATTTCCAATATAACGTCTTCCTTGTCAACATTTTCATACTCAGATTCATCAGAATGTCCCTTATTTGAAATTCTGTCAGTTTTCTTTGGTTTAGTGAAGTAGACTGCAAATGTCGAACGAAAAAAAATTTGCTAATTGCGCAGTTTGTAGTACAAATGTTTGATGTTCCAAATATGGAACACAACCGTCGGCTAAATTTGTTCCAAATATGGAACAAAATAAAAAGACTATTTGTAGCGAAATTATGGCACAATGTCTTGTTTATTTTCTTGTTTTGCGTTGAAAACACAACAAAAAAAATAAGAAAAAAAATCATTGGAACTTAATTTTTATATTTTATGCTAAAAATTAACCATAGAAAATCAAACTTACAGCCATGGCTCCAACAAGCGATCCGCACGTGACAAAACCCCAAATAAAAAGAATATCAAACGTCATTTTTTTTACCAAAGATCGTGATAATTAAAGAGAATTGATTGAAAATTTGCTTGGTTTGTAGTATTTCGAGTTCTTCGACCCAAACTACTGCCCCCACGTTTTGGCGGCATGGGACTAAACGTAATCACACAGAACACACAATTGGTTTTCAAGAGAAGTGAAAATATAAAAAACCAAGAACCGCCACGCACAGAAGAATTAATTATAACTATAATATTGTCTTTGATTATTTTTTTCACATGCATAAATTGATATTCATACAGTCTAATCAACTTGAATTCAAATGCGCATTTGTTTTGTTTAGATTGACGTTGACTATTTAAGTCAACTGTTTGACAGCTAAAAAAAAAGTGTTGTGTAATATTAGAAAAATTTAATTGTTTTGACGATTTCTCTCTTCTCTGAGCCATCAATTCTTACCTACGTTCCTTTGCTGCATCTTTTTCGGCAAAGATTTTTTATTTATTTGCCTCAGTAATTTTTAATATTCTTTCGAAAAAATCCATTTTTTTTTCTGCGGTCTTTCCCGCGGTTATTCTTGGTCTTTTCTAGGCAGGCGTGCCCTTTCCCTTTTTGATGAACTAAAATCTGGAGGTGTTTCCGGGAATATTTCGATAATATCATCAAAATTATTTTCACCACTATCTAGCCGATGAATACCTGCACTGGTGGTAGCGACTGAAGAATGGTGGTGCATTTTCCAGGCTATAAATATGATCTAATAAATCCATGAATTGAGCTACCGATGGTGCAGCTCCAGTACGATTATTATTATCAATGGCCTGTTTGTAGGCCATTTTTAATGATTTCAATTTATTTTTTATATCACTGGCCATGGTCTTCCTGTAAATTATGTGATTAGAATAATCAAATAACAAAAAAAACTTGATTAAAAACTTGGTCTGCTCCAACAGCTATTAAAATTGGCTCTTGCACCTCGCTGATTGCTAATTGTGATGAATTAATTTCGCCGATATCTTCAACTTCATCACCAGGCTGTTGTTGTTCAATATCGGTTCTATTGTT
This sequence comes from Nephrocerus scutellatus, assembly GCA_947095585.1. Taxonomy (NCBI): domain Eukaryota; kingdom Metazoa; phylum Arthropoda; class Insecta; order Diptera; family Pipunculidae; genus Nephrocerus; species Nephrocerus scutellatus. The sequence goes on along the minus strand of OX352761.1, from coordinate 56,494,418 downwards.
CTTAAAAGACTTATTATCTGTTATTTCCAATATAACGTCTTCCTTGTCAACATTTTCATACTCAGATTCATCAGAATGTCCCTTATTTGAAATTCTGTCAGTTTTCTTTGGTTTAGTGAAGTAGACTGCAAATGTCGAACGAAAAAAAATTTGCTAATTGCGCAGTTTGTAGTACAAATGTTTTATGTTCCAAATATGGAACACAACCGTCGGCTAAATTTGTTCCAAATATGGAACAAAATAAAAAGACTATTTGTAGCGAAATTATGGCACAATGTCTTGTTTATTTTCTTGTTTTGCGTTGAAAACACAACAAAAAAAATAAGAAAAAAAATCATTGGAACTTAATTTTTATATTTTATGCTAAAAATTAACCATAGAAAATCAAACTTACAGCCATGGCTCCAACAAGCGATCCGCACGTGACAAAACCCCAAATAAAAAGAATATCAAACGTCATTTTTTTTACCAAAGATCGTGATAATTAAAGAGAATTGATTGAAAATTTGCTTGGTTTGTAGTATTTCGAGTTCTTCGACCCAAACTACTGCCCCCACGTTTTGGCGGCATGGGACTAAACGTAATCACACAGAACACACAATTGGTTTTCAAGAGAAGTGAAAATATAAAAAACCAAGAACCGCCACGCACAGAAGAATTAATTATAACTATAATATTGTCTTTGATTATTTTTTTCACATGCATAAATTGATATTCATACAGTCTAATCAACTTGAATTCAAATGCGCATTTGTTTTGTTTAGATTGACGTTGACTATTTAAGTCAACTGTTTGACAGCTAAAAAAAAAGTGTTGTGTAATATTAGAAAAATTTAATTGTTTTGACGATTTCTCTCTTCTCTGAGCCATCAATTCTTACCTACGTTCCTTTGCTGCATCTTTTTCGGCAAAGATTTTTAATTTATTTGCCTCAGTAATTTTTAATATTCTTTCGAAAAAATCCATTTTTTTTTCTGCGGTCTTTCCCGCGGTTATTCTTGGTCTTTTCTAGGCAGGCGTGCCCTTTCCCTTTTTGATGAACTAAAATCTGGAGGTGTTTCCGGGAATATTTCGATAATATCATCAAAATTATTTTCACCACTATCTAGCCGATGAATACCTGCACTGGTGGTAGCGACTGAAGAATGGTGGTGCATTTTCCAGGCTATAAATATGATCTAATAAATCCATGAATTGAGCTACCGATGGTGCAGCTCCAGTACGATTATTATTATCAATGGCCTGTTTGTAGGCCATTTTTAATGATTTCAATTTATTTTTTATATCACTGGCCATGGTCTTCCTGTAAATTATGTGATTAGAATAATCAAATAACAAAAAAAATTAATTTACATACCGGCAGTATTCCTGATGACAGCATGTCTTCCATTAAATTATTATAAACATTAATCTTTTTTGTTTGGTGTGTAAACTACTCTAATCTGTTAGTAACACAAACGAGTAGAATTCTGGTTTTGGCTCCCGTCCATTTTCGTCGTGGAACTCTAGAAGTAAAAAGGCAAATTATTCATTATTATATATTACCCATTTTTATAAATAGTCGCTTTTATACTTACGAAACATTTCTGTTATTGCTTGTAGCAATTTGAGAATTTATTATTAATATTTTTATTATTATTTATTATTATTAAAAGATTATTGACGACAACTCGATTCTATGGTTTTCGGGGTCGCTGAGTTGAATGGTGATGGTAAGACAGCTCTAGGGGAATGGGGTCGATATCTGAGGGGTATGACCGATATTAGTGTCCATTCAATAGTTGTCGGGGCCACTGAGATTAATAGTGTTGGTGGGACACTCCTATGGGTGAGTTGTCTCCCCGGAGGGGGGACGGACCGATATTAGAATCGATCTCATAGTTTTAGGGGTCGCTTAGATGAATAGTGTTGTTTAGAATGGTACTCGGCGACCATTTGGCGACGAATTTGGGGGTGAGGACATTGTCGCCCCTACTTCAAATTGGAAAAGGTAGATTAACCCTTTCAGTCATGCATTTTTGGTTTATATAAAAAAAAATATTTCTTGTGGTTTTTGTAATATAAGGGCTCTATTAAATATAACGGAATTTTTTTTTTTAATTTTCATGAAAATTTAATGGGTTTTCCACTCTGTGCCATATATGGAACAAATCATGTCAAAGGAAAAAAACTAACTGAGTTGGTAACTTTCAAATCATTTATTTATTAATAGTTCACGGCTTCTTTTTGAGTTAAAGTAACTACTTTTTTTGGAAGATTAAGTTATTAAATATAGTTTTAATAAAATTAAAAAAAATAATATATTAAGATAAATATGGAAATATTTACAAAATAATTCATAATTAAAAAATTAAAAATAAATAATAAAAAGAAATAATAAATAATTCGTAATAAAAATTAATAATAAATAATTCATAAAAATAAAAAATTAACACAAATTTATAAAACTCAAAAACAAATAAAGATAAATATTTCATTAAATATAAAATAATTCAGTCTTCCTTTTCTTTGACTTTTGATATGTTTGTTAAGAACATGTTTTAATTTTTATTATGAAAATCGTTAAAGCAATTTCTATTTTGATTTAAACATAAATGTACTTTGCACTTTTTGCAAAAAATATAAGTTTTACTTATACAGTTTTTATTTTTGCACCTTTGTATTTTATTTTCGTAAATTGGAAGATGATTTACTGAGTCATATCTAATATCACCTATTGGACGACTTTCTGAACGTTTGCGAACTTGCAATGTTTCTGGGCTTTGGTTTTGCAAAGGTCGACCACGTTTTCTTGGATTTGCAGTGGCTACCATAAGGCTGTTGGCAAGACGGAGTCTGAAATCTAAAAGATCTTCTATATCTTTATCATGGATTTGGTTGGCTTCTTTGTCTTTTTTATACTCTATCCAGCTCGAAACAACAGCCAAATCAATAAAATGGGCAACTATACGCAAGGTCCATCTCTTCGACCTGAAATATATTCTATAGTAACTGATGAGCTGGTCTTGCAGATCAACACCACCCATGCCATCATTGTACAACGAAACGATTTCCGGTTGTTTCACCCGAACATATCTTTTCTCAGATTTGTCAAATCTTTGAATGTCTTTTTCTGTTCCAATGCCAATAAAATTCGACGCAAGATGGGCCGGCTTATTGTCTTGCCACTTTACACTAACAATATTTCCATCACGGCTTTTTTACTTCATCGGAATAACCTCGGCCTTTTTCCTTTATTTGCTTATCGTTAAGTAGCGGTGGGTTAACAAACCTATTTACTCGAATAGTACCGCAAGCATTTATTTTTTTATATTTTAATATTTCAAATAAATTATAGTTTGAAAAATATTTATCGAAAAACATTCTATGGCCTTGATTTTTAAGTCTTTCAGAAAGATCAAGAACAACGGCTGCTCCAAATCCGAATCTTCTAAGGTTTCTTTCTGATAACCCGGTTTCTTTACCTTGATACAGAATGAAATCATAACATAGTCCAGATTTTCCAGCTGGGATGTAATTTTTTATTCCCCACGGATATGGTTTTCCTTTGCAGTACTGTTTTATTGATAATTTGCATTTAAAGGGTATAATTTGTTCATCAATAGATACCACTTCTTCCACCTTGTGTTGAAGGCATCTATTTCTTACGCTTTCAATGATAGGCCGGAGTTTGAAAAATTAATCTTTGCAATCGGTGGTTTGTTTCTGCACATTAACGAAGTGTATATTGTTTCTTAGCTGCGAAAAACGTTCATAAGACATGGCATTAATGACCGTTTGTATACCGATGTCAGAATTCCAGTAAAAACGAATTCTTGGAAATTTGAGGGGAATTAGAATATGAAGCCCAAACAATTTACGTATTTCAGTACCGTCTGTGATTTTGATTCCACGCCACGAACTGGTGTTGAATAGAGTTCTTCAGCTTCAAATGGGATTGTGTTCGTTTGAAATTTATCTTGACAACGTCGATAGCTTATAGCTTTTCAGTACATTTGGACGTATTTATAACGAAATCAATATCTACTCCTCTAAAACTTGATTAAAAACTTGGTCTGCTCCAACAGCTATTAAAATTGGCTCTTCCACCTCGCTGATTCCTAATTGTGATGAATTAATTTCGCCGATATCTTCAACTTCATCACCAGGCTGTTGTTGTTCAATATCGGTTCTATTGATCTTTAAAGACTTATTATCTGTTATTTCCAATATAACGTCTTCCTTGTCAACATTTTCATGCTCAGAATTATCAAAAATGAATTATCGAAACGGTGCAGTATGTCCCTTATTTGAAATTCTGTCAGTTTTCTTTGGTTTAGTGAAGTAGACTGCAAATGTCGAACGAAAAAAAATTTGCTAATTGCGCAGTTTGTAGTACAAATGTTTTATGTTCCAAATATGGAACACAACCGTCGGCTAAATTTGTTCCAAATATGGAACAAAATAAAAAGACTATTTGTAGCGAAATTATGGCACAATGACTTGTTTATTTTCTTGTTTTGCGTTGAAAACACAACAAAAAAATAAGAAAAAAAAATAATTGGAACTTAATTTTTATATTTTAACCTAAAAATTAACCATAGAAAATCAAACTTACAGCCATGGCTCCAACAAGCGATCCGCACGTGACAAAACCCCAAATAAAATGAATATCAAACGTCATTTTTTTACCAAAGATCGTGATAATTAAAGAGAATTGATTGAAAATTTGCTTGGTTTGTAGTATTTCGAGTTCTTCGACCCAAACTACTGCCCCCACGTTTTGGCGGCATGGGACTAAACGTAATCACACAGAACACACAATTGGTTTTCAAGAGAAGTGAAAATATAAAAAACCAAGAACCGCCACGCACAGAAGAATTAATTATAACTATAATATTGTCTTTGATTATTTTTTTCACATGCATAAATTGATATTCATACAGTCTAATCAACTTGAATTCAAATGCGCATTTGTTTTGTTTAGATTGACGTTGACTATTTAAGTCAACTGTTTGACGGCTAAAAAAAAAGTGTTGTGTAATATTAGAAAAATTTAATTGTTTTGACGATTTCTCTCTTCTCTGAGATATCAATTCTTACCTACGTTCCTTTGCTGCTGATTTTTAATTTATTTGCCTCAGTAATTTTTAATATTCTTTCGAAAAAATCCATTTTTATTTTTTCTGCGGTCTTTCCCGCGGTTATTCTTGGTCTTTTCTAGGCAGGCGTGCACTTTCCCTTTTTGATGAACTAAAATCTGGAGGTGTTTCCGGGAATATTTCGATAATATCATCAACATTATTTTCACCACTATCTAGCCGATGAATACCTGCACTGGTGGTAGCGACTGAAGAATGTTCTGGTGGTGCATTTTCCAGGCTATAAATATGATCTAATAAATCCATGAATGGAGCTACCGATGGTGCAGCTCCAGTACGATTATTATTATCAATGGCCTGTTTGTAGGCCATTTTTAATGATTTCAATTTATTTTTTATATCATCACTGGCCATGGTCTTCCTGTAAATTATGTGATTAGAATAATCAAATAATAACAAAATTAATTTACATACCGGCAGTATTCCTGATGACAGCATGTCTTCCATTAAATTATTATAAACATTCTTCTTTTTTGTTTGGTGTGTAAACTCCTCTAATCTGTTAGTAACACAAACGAGTAGAATTCTGGTTTTGCCTCCCGTCCATTTTCGTCGTGGAACTCTAGAAGTAAAAAGGCAAATTATTCATTATTATATATTACCCATTTTTATAAATACATAGTCGCTTTTATACTTACGAAACATTTCTGTTATCGCTTGTAGCAATTTGAGAATTTATTATTAATATTTTTATTATTATTTATTATTATTAAAAGATTATTGACGACAACTCGATTCTATGGTTTTCGGGGTCGCTGAGTTGAATGGTGATGGTAAGACAGCTCTAGGGGGATGGGGTCGATATCTGAGGGGGATGACCGATATTAGTGTCCATTCAATAGTTGTCGGGGCCACTGAGATTAATAGTGTTTGTGGGACACTCCTATGGGTGAGTTGTCTCTCCGGAGGGGGGAGGGACCGATATTAGAATCGATCCCATAGTTTTAGGGGTCGCTTAGATGAATAGTGTTGTTTAGAATGGTACTCGGCGACCATTTGGCGACGAATTTGGGGGTGAGGATATTGTCGCCCCTACTTCAAATTGGAAAAGGTAGATTAACCCTTTCATTTATGCATTTTTGTTTTATATAAAAAAAAATATTTCTTGTGGTTTTTGTAATATAAGGGCTCTATTAAATATAACGGAAATTTTTTTTTTAATTTTCATGAAAATTTAATGGGTTTTCCACTCTGTGCCATATATGGAACAAATCATGTCAAAGGAAAAAAACTAACTGAGTTGGTAACTTTCAAATAATTTATTTATTAATAGTTCACGGCTTCTTTTTGAGTTAAAGTAACTACTGTTTTTGGAAGATTAAGTTATTAAATATAGTTTTAATAAAATTAAAAAAAATAATATATTAAGATAAATATGGAAATATTTACAAAATAATTCATAATTAAAAAATTAAAAATAAATAATGAAAAGAAATAATAAATAATTCGTTATAAAAATTAATAATAAATAATACATAAAAATATAAAATTAACACAAATTTATAAAACTCAAAAACAAATAAAGATAAATATTTCATTAAATATAAAATAATTCAGTCTTCCTTTTCTTTGACTTTTGATATGTTTGTTAAGAACATGTTTTAATTTTTAGTATGAAAATCGATAAAACAATTTTTATTTTATTTTTTTTTTATTTTGATTTAAACATAAATGTACTTTGCACTTTTTGCAAAAAATATAAGTTTTACTTATACAGTTTTTATTTTGCACCTTTGTATTTTTTTTTTCGTAAATTGGAAGATGATTTACTGAGTCATATCTAATATCACCTATTGGACGACTTTCTGAACGTTTGCGAACTTGCAATGTTTCTGGGCTTTGGTTTTGCAAAGGTCGACCACGTTTTCTTGGATTTGCAGTGGCTATCATAAGGCTGTTGGCAAGACGGAGTCTGAAATCTAAAAGATCTTCTATATCTTTATCATGGATTTGGTTGGCTTCTTTGTCTTTTTTATACTCTATCCAGCACGAAACAACAGCCAAATCAATAAAATGGGCAACTATACGCAAGGTCCATTTCTTCGACCTGAAAAATATTCTATAGTAGCTGATGAGCTGGTCTTGCAGATCAACACCACCCATTCCATCATTGTACAACAAAATGATTTCCGGTTGTTTCACCCGAACATATTTTTTCTCAGATTTGTCAAATCTTTGAATGTCTTTTTCTGTTCCAATGCCAATGAAATTCGACGCAAGATGGACCGGCTTATTGTCTTGCCACTTTACAATAACAATATTTCCATCACGGCTTTTTACTTCATCGGAATATCCTCGGCCTTTTTCCTTTATTTGCTTATCGTTAAGTAGTGGTGGGTTAACAAACCTATTTACTCGAATAGTACCGAAAGCATTTATTTTTTTAAATTCTCTATATTAACCTCACTTGCCCGTGGCTGGCTGGCTGGCTGGCTGGCCAAATCTTGTGATCAATTTTTAACCCACTTCCTACAGCCCGATTTAATTGAAATTTGGCACACATGTATATCTCCCATGACAACACTATTAAAATTTGCATACAATACAAATATTTTACAAAATGTACCCGATTTTCTTTAAATTTTGTACACATGTGTGTCTTCGATGGAAAACACTTTTTGTAAAAATCTGGAGCGATCGGCCCCTTGGGGACCCCAATATACAATTTTTAAATATCGCTATATCGCATCAGATCACGGCAAAGTATGAGCTCTGTGCTTTGTGAGCAGCGCTGTTCGCTGCCGCTGCGGCATTTGGTGGATGATTTTGCCACAAAACGAGTACGCAGTGTGTGTGTGTGTGTATCCCCGATTAGAGAATTTACAAGAAAAATTTTAATTTTTATAGGTTGTTTTTTAATATTTCAAATAAATTATAGTTTGAAAAATATTTATCGAAAAACATTCTGTTGCCTTGATTTTTAAGTCTTTCAGAAAGATGAAGAACAACGGCTGCTCCAAATCCGAATCTTCTAAGGTTTCTTTCTGATAACCCGGTCTCTTTACCTTGATAAAGAATGAAATCATAACATAATCCAGATTTTCCAGCTTTAATTTTTTATTCCCCATGGATATGGCTTTCCTTTGCAGTACTGTTTTATTGATAATTTGCATTTAAAGGGTATAATTTGTTCATCAATAGATACCACTTCTTCCACCTTGTGTTGAAGGCATCTATTTCTTACGCTTTCAATGATAGGCCGGACTTTGAAAAATTTATCTTTGCAATCGGTGGTTTGTTTCTGCACATCAACGAAGTGTATATTGTTTCTTAGCTGCGAAAAACGTTCATAAGACATGGCATTAATGACCGTTTGTATACCGATGTCAGAATTCCAGTAAAAACGAATTCTTGGAAATTTGAGGGACCCCATTAGAATATGAAGCCCAAACAATTTACGTTACGTATTTCAGTACCGTCTGTCATTTTGAAGCCACGCACATTGCACTGATGAGCATACATGTTTGTAAATTGAGCTGTAAGTTCAAAAAAGGATGGCGGGAAATATTTCTCAAAATATCCTTTTCGTGTTTCTAGAACTGGTGTTGAATAGAGTTCTTCAGCTTCAAATGGGATTGTGTTCGTTTGAAATTGATACTGACCACGTCGTTAGCTTATAGCTGATTTTTCAGTACATTTGGACGTATTTATAACGAAATCAATGTCTACTTCCTCTAAAACTTGATTAAAAACTTGGTCTGCTCCAACAGCTATTAAAATTGGCTCTTCCACCTCGCTGATTGCTAATTGTGATGAATTAATTTCGCCTTCATCACCAGGCTGTTGTTGTTCAATATCGGTTCTATTGATCTTTAAAGACTTATTATCTGTTATTTCCAATATAACGTCTTCCTTGTCAACATTTTCATACTCAGAATCATCAGAATGCCCCTTATTTGAAATTCTGTCAGTTTTCTTTGGTTTAGTGAAGTAGACTGCAAATGTCGAACGAAAAGATATTTGCTAATTGCGCAGTTTGTAGTACAAATGTTTTATGTTCTAAATATGGAACACAACCGTCGGCTAAATTTGTTCCAAATATGGAACAAAATAAAAAGACTATTTGTAGCAAAATTATGGCACAATGACTTGTTTATTTTCTTGTTTTGCGTTGAAAACACAACAAAACAATAAGAAAAACAATCATTGGAACTTAATTTTTATATTTTATGCTAAAAATTAACCATAGAAAATCAAACTTACAGCCATGGCTCCAACAAGCGATCCGCACGTGGCAAAACCCCAAATAAAAAGAATATCAAACGTCATTTTTTTTTACCAAAGATCGTAATAATTAAAGAGAATTGATTGAAAATTTGCTTGGTTTGTAGTATTTCGAGTTCTTCGACCCAAACTACTGCCCCCAAGTTTTGGCGGCATGGGGCTAAACGTAATCACACAGAACAAACAATTAGTTTTCAAGAGATGTGAAAATATAAAAAAACCACCCATAAGAATTAAAATTTTTCTTGTAAATTCTCTAATCGGGGATACACACATACACACACACACACTGCGTGCTCGTTTTGTGGCAAAATCATCCACCAAATGCCGCAGCGGCAGCGAACAGCGCTGCTCACAAGGCACAGAGCTCATACTTTGCCGTGATCTGATGCGATATAGCGATATTTAAAAATTATATATTGGGGTCCCCAAGGGGCCGATCGCTCCAAATTTTTACAAAAAGTGTTTTCCATCGAAGACACACATGTGTACAAAATTTAAAGAAAATCGGGTAAATTTTGTAAAATATTGTATGGGAGCCCCCCGACCCCGCGGCCCGAGGGGCCTCAAATTTTAATAGAAAGTGTTGTCATGGGAGATATACATGTGTGCCAAATTTCAATAAAATCGGGTTATAGGAAGTGGGTTAAAAATTGATCGCAAAATTCCATGCCACACAAATCCACAAGCCCACAAACCCACAAACCCACAAGCCCACAAACCCACAAACACACGAGCAAGTGAAGTTAATATAGAGAACTTAAAAAACCAAGAATCGCCACGCACAGAAGAATTAATTATAACTATAATATTGTCTTTGATTATTTTTTTCACATGCATAAATTGATATTCATACAGTCTAATCAACTTAAATGTATACCATAAATAATTCAAATGCGCATTTGTTTTGTTTAGATTGACGTTGACTATTTAAGTCAACTGTTGACAGCTAAAAAAAAGTGTTGTGTAATATTAGAAAAATTTAATTGTTTTGACGATTTCTCTCTTCTCTGAGTAGGGCCATCAATTCTTGATTCCTACGTTCCTTTGCTGCCTCTTATTCGGCAAAGATTTTTTATTTATTTGCCTCAGTAATTTTTAATATTTTTTCCAAAAAGTCCATTTTTATTTTTTCTGCGGTCTTTCCCGCGGTTATTCTTGGTCTTTTCTAGGCAGGCGTGCACTTTCCCTTTTTGATGAACTAGAATCTGGAGGTGTGTTCGGGAATATTTCGATAACATCATAAAAATTATTTTCACCACTATCTAGCCGATGAATACATGCACTGGTGGTAGCGAATGAAGAATGTTCTGGTGGTGCATTTTCCAGGATATAAATATGATCTAATAAATCCATGAATGGAGCTACCGATGGTGCAGCTCCAGTACGATTATTATTATCAATGGCCTGTTTGTAGGCCATTTTTAATGATTTCAATTTATTTTTTATATCATCACTGGCCATGGTCTTCCTGTAAATTATGTGATTAGAATAATCAAATAATAAAAAAAATTAATTTACATTCCGGCAGTATTTCTGATGACAGCATGTCTTCCATTAAATTCTTATAAACATTCTTCTTTTTTGTTTGGTGTGTAAACTCCTCTAATCTGTTAGTAACACAAATGAGTAGAATTCTGGTTTCGGGTCCCGTCCATTTTCGTCGTGGAACTCTAGAAGTAAAAAGGCAAATTATTCATTATTATATGTTACCCATTTTTATAAATAGTCGCTTTTATACTTACGAAACATTTCTGTTATTGCTTGTAGCAATTTGAGAATTTATTATTAATATTTTTATTATTATTTATTTTTATTAAAAGATTATTGACGACAACTCAAATTTCTATCAGAAGAAAATTTTTTTATGACATTAAATTTTCAGTATCACTAACTGTTTAAAGTAAAAAAAAAACTATTCTTGTCTCTTACTTTGGGCACAAAATTTCATTCCATTCAGAATGGATATTAGTGTGGATTTTATAGTTTTCGGGGTCGCTGAGTTGAGTCGTGATGGTACGACAGCCCTAGGGGGATGGGGTCGATAACTGAGGTGGTTGAGCGATATTAGTGTCGATTCTATGGTTTTCGGGGTCGCTGAGTTGAATGGTGATGGTAAGACAGCTCTAGGGGGATGGGGTCGATATCTGAGGGGGATGACCGATATTAGTGTCCATTCAATAGTAGTCGGGGCCACTGAGATTAATAGTATTGGTAGGACACTCCTATGGGTGAGTTGTCTCCCCGGTGGGGGGAGGGACCGATATTAGTATCGATTCCATAGTTTTAGGGGTCGCTTAGATGAATAATGTTGTTTAGAATGGTACTCGGCGACAATTTGGCGACGAATTTGGGGGTGAGGACATTGTCGCCCCTACTTCAAATTGGAAAAGGTAGATTAGCCCTTTCAGTCATGCATTTTTCTTTTATATAAAAAAAAATATTTCTTGTGGATTTTGTAATATAAGGGCTCTATTAAATATAACGGAAAAAAAATTTTGAATTTTCATGAAAATTTAATGGGTTTTTCACTCTGTGCCATATATGGAACAAATCATGTCAAAGGAAAAAAATTATTATTTATTTATTAATAGTTCACGGCTTCTTTTTAAGTGAAAGTAATTACTTTTTTTGGAAGATAAAGTTGTTAAATATAGTTTTAATAAAATTAAAAAAAAATAATAAATTAAGATAAATAAATACATAAAAATATGGAAATATTTACAAAATAATTCATAATTAAAAAATTAAAAAAAAAATAATAAAAAGATATAGTAAATAATTCATAATAAAAATAAATAATAAATAATTCATAAAAATATAAAATTAACACAAAATTATAAAACTAAAAAACAAATAAAGATAAATATTTCTTTAAACATAAAATAATTAAAACTTCCTATAGTTTGACTTTTTGATATGTTTGTTAAGAACATGTTTTAATTTTTATTATGAAAATCGATAAAGTAATTTCTATTTTGATTTACACATAAATGTACTTTGCACGTTTTGCAAAAAATATAAGTGATGATGATGATGATGATGTTAAGGGGGTGAATCAATGGCACTGCGACCCTTGTGGATCTATTGATCGGGACCTCTTTGGGTTATAGCCACCCAACATTTCTTTCGCTTGCCATAGACCTGGGAGTTCCTCCCATCTTAATAAAGCGGTTTCTTTACCTATATTGCGTAATTCTTCACGCATAATACGGTACCCAATTCCACAAAAGGGTTCTGGCTCTACAAGCGAAGTCTCTGTCCCTTTGTTTGCGAGCTTGTCCGCTTGTTCGTTACCTTCTATACCGATGTGTCCCGGCACCCAGTACAACTTTACTTTGTTGTTTTCACCAAGTTTGTTTAACCTTGTTTTGCATTCTTCCACCAGTCTAGACGTGGTGTGGAATGCATCTAAAGCTTTTAGCGCAGCTTGGCTGTCTGACATGACGTGACATGTTGCACCATGTTGTCACATGGCATGCATGCCACAGGGGTTAGCTTGACTAGTGAATTCATTAAGCTCCTCGCTCTGCTGCCCGTGAAGCAGCCAACCTTGGTCAAGCGTACTAGGGTTTCATTGGATTTGCCCTCTACCACTATATACAGCGGGAGTAGCCCAATGATTACCTCCATGCCCGCCATTGGGCAGGTCCTCATAGCTCCTGTGATTAGGACACAAGCAAGCCTTTGTATCTTCTCCAATTCTCTCCTTGTGGTGCTTAGCTTGGTTCTACCTGCCCATGCCGCTGCTCCGTAGGTGATCATTGGTATAACTATCATAGTGTACATCCAGTGCATTATTTTGGGGCTTACTCCCCATGATTTGCCTGCCACCCTTCTGCACACCATGAGCGCTCTCTTAGATTTTTTTATTACTGCCTGCTGATGTTTATTCCATAGCAGTCTCTTGTCTAATATCAGACCAAGGTACTTGACCTCTTCACTGATTGGGATCACTTCGCCATTGAGGGTTATTGCTCGCATTCGCCCCAATTTCCTTCTGTTGGTGAAGGGAACCAGTGTGGTTTTGCTTGAGTTCACCCTAAGTCCCACCTCATGGCACCATCTGCTTGTGATATTTAGTCCATTTTGAACTATGTCACATAGAACTTCCTCGAACTTCCCTCTGGCCACAATGACTATATCGTCCGCATAACCCTGAGATACAGTTCCTGCTTCAGCTAGTCGCTGAAGTAGTTCGTCTACAAGGATGCTCCACAGTAGAGGGGAAAGTACTCCTCCTTGTGGACACCCTCTTGTTTTGTTAACCATAATGGTTTTGTCACCGACTATGGTTTCTGCTGTTCTGGTGATTAGCATCTCGCACATCCATTTACTGATTGTGCCGTCTACTGTTTTCTTCTCCAGAGCATTTCTTATCGCGTCATGTGATGCGTTGTCAAACGCCCCTTCGATATCTAGGAAGGCGCACAGAGCGATTTCCTTACTGGCGAGTGAGCCCTCTATGTTTTCCGTCAGTTCCCACAGTGCGGTCTCCGTAGATCTGCCCGCTCTGTATGCGTGTTGACTGGAATGCAGTGGTTCATTTACCAGCGTAGTCGACCTTATATAGTTGTCGATAACCTTTTCGAAAGTCTTTAGGACAAACGAAGTGAGGCTGATTGGTCTGTAGGACTTTGGGTGTGTGGGATCCTTCTTCCCTACCTTAGGTATAAATACCACCCGAGCCCTTCTCCAGCTTTTCGGTATATACCCGAGTGCTAGACTACTTCTGAATATTCTTAGAAGGTATGGGAGGAGATTGTCTAGCCCCATTTGCATGACTTGCATGGCTGGGATTATCTCATCCACACCTGCTGATTTGAAGGGCTGGAAGCTTTTAACTGCCCACCGGATTCTTTGCTCAGTGCATATCACCGAGGCTTCCAGTCTTCTCTACTAAATCTACGATAGTATAAGTCCCTATCAGATTCGGTACTGTTCACCGTACTCCCCGGGAAGTGACTTCTCAGGAGGAGGAGAGCTCTCTGCTCTTCGTTTTCTGTGAACTCACCTTCATGGTTTCTCAGTGAAGCCTTGAAACAACTAGTGTCTTTAGCCATAGCTTTGTAAAGTCTGGCAGACTCCTTAGTGCTTTTTACCTCCTCACAGAAGTTACGAAAACTTCTGCGCTTTGCTCATCTCACTTCTTTATAATATGCCGTGAGAGACTTTCTGTATTCCTACCCATTGCCCCTTCTCTTGGCGGTCTTGAAAAATTTTCTTACCTGCCTTCGATGGGCTGACAGTTCTTCGTTCTACCAAGGAACTTTATTATCCCCTTTGGGTGAACTAATCGGGCAGCTCGACTCATATGCGTCAGAGATTGCCCTATTAATTTCTACTGCTGCGCATTCTAGCTCGTGCGGACACCTGGCCACTCTTTGATCTGAAGCGTGTAGTAGATTGCTCTGCAAATAGATTCTAAATTTTTCCCAATTTGTCCTTCTGGGGTTTCTAATAACCCTTTCCCCTATGACTAACCCTTCCAATTCAAACAAGATTAATCTGTGGTCTGACAGACTTGGTTCGGAGGAGACCCTCCACTTGTTGAGTAAACGACTCACTGTCGGAGTTCCGAAGGTGATGTCGAGTACCTCTTCCGTAACCCTAGTCACGAATGTTGGAATACTACCTACATTGTAAATATCTAGGTTTTTCTTCGCCAAAAACTCTAAAAGGTACTCACCCCTCTTATTTGTGTCGGTGCTCCCCCATTCTTCGTTATGTGCATGTGCATGATCGCACCAATCAGTAGGGGTTTGCCAAGCCTTCGGCAATATTCTACCAGTTCTTGAATTTCTGGGGGCGGTATTTCCTCCCTTTCCCCGGCAAAGTAGGCCGAAGCGATGACTATCTCACGGTGCGTGCCGTCTACGTTAAACTGGCACTGGATTGCTACCACGTCCTGGGTTATAAATTCTGAAAGAGATAGATAATTAATACTATTTCTAACGACGATGCAGGCTCGTGGGGCAACCTGCCCCACTTCATAAATCACCTTTGCATCTTTGCAAGACAGACCACATATCTGTCCCCTGTAGAACCAGGGTTCCTGGACCAGCACTAGCCCCAGATGTTGTTTGGTGAACAACCTGGCCACCACGGCGGCTGCCCCTTTGGCCTTATGGGGTTCACCTGAGCAATGCGTGTACTGGTCATCATTTAGTTAGACTCTAGTTCGAGGTGCTGAATCTCCTCTAGCAGCTCATCCTCCTCTAGCTGTCGGATCGCCTCCAGCTCGTCTAGTACAATGTCCGGTTGGGGAAGGGCAGCGAGGTCTTCCATAATGGGTACCTCTTCTGCTCCCGCTTCTCCTTCCGTCTCCAGTGTACCTGCCCCCTGGGGGTCATCTGCTGCTAGGGTGGGAGGGTCTTTCTGCCCCTTCTCCACCTGTATGCTTTTCTTCTTCTTCCGGCCACCCACCGATATTTTGCCATACCGGTATCTAATGGGGTGACCTGCCTCTTTGATTGCATCTCTGCTTTGGGAGTCTATGGATATTGTGGAGAATACTCCACCCCTATCCTCTCGACAGCAGATGACCTTCCACATACCTACGTGGAGTCCCTCGTTCTGTGCTCCAATCAGGGAGATGGAGCGCTCCATCCCCTACCGATTGCTACGTGGCAGAAACACCGACATAATAGTCGGCTTGGGTATGTCATCCCCGTCCTTGGCCACGAGCTTCGGTCCCTTCCACGTCGAAAGGGTTGGAGCATGTGCCTTAAGCCAAGCTGCCAAGCGTCCATCGCAACAGTCGACATGGATCATCCCTGGCCTGAAGTGGTCGCCGTCGAAGCCAATTTTGACTTCCCAGCCCAGCGCCACCTCATCCAGGATGGATTCCTCCAACGCTGCCAACTGCTCGTGGGTCAGTGTCTCCTCCGGATCATGCTCCGCGAGGATAGCGACCCTGACTTGCTTAATGGCTTCCGCATAGCTAGGCTGAGAGCCCCCGCTACCCCCGAAGGGGTCACTGGTCGACTGCCCGGTGCCCTCCTTCAATCTCTTGTCCTCCCTAGGTGGTGGAGTAAGGACCGATGGCCCCCTCTTCGCCCCCTGGGGAATGACGACGGGAGGTCTATGTTCTACAGCCGCCAGCTTCCTAGCGTCTACCTCCTTCCTCGCTAGTGCTAGTGCCCTGCTCCAGGAGTCGGAGATAGTGTCTAGTCCCCGCCCCACTGAGACCCTTTCTCAGGGGATCGTCCACACCTCCTGGCTGCCCCTTTGGCGGGTCAGGAGGTCCCCTCCTCTTAGAGCCTTTCGGCTTAGATTTTGGGACTGCTCCTAGCGTCACCTTGGGGACAGTGATCGGCGGACGATTGGGGATAGACCCTGAAATATACGCTGAGGGTGTACCCATCTGCGGCGTCTGCACTTGCTGCCTACTGATGGAGGCTTCACCCTCGGGTTGGCGGGATAGCCCCAGCCGCGCTTTGGGGACCCCCCCACCACCCTTCGTCAGTCTTGGGGTCATGCCCCCTCGACCGATATCAGGTTTCCTACGCGGGTAAAGGTGAGGCTTCTGCTCCGCTCGAACCGCCACTCTGCTGGTGCTGGGTTTCGGTTCGTGTTCACGGGTCGAATGCCCCAGTATCCCCCTTGCCGTAACCGCACCTCTGCCCCTAGCTGGTCTGGAGGTCATGCCACCCCGGCCAAGCCTGGGTCTCTCGCAGGGTTCGTCGCGAAGCATCCGCTCAGCTTGATCCGCTGCTACCGACGCGGGCATGCCCTGCGTCAATTTATTTAAGTTAAATTTATTTTTTTTATCCATAAAGATCCCACGAGTAATATAAGTATTAATATAAATAATATAAATATAAGTTTTACTTATACAGTTTTTATTTTGCACCTTTGTATTTTTTTTTTCGTAAATTGGAAGATGATTTACTGAGTCATATCTAATATCACCTATTGGACGACTTTCTGAACGTTTGCGAACTTGCAATGTTTCTGGGCTTTGGTTTTGCAAAGGTCGACCACGTTTTCTTGGATTTGCAGTGGCTATCATAAGGCTGTTGGCAAGACGGAGTCTGAAATCTAAAAGATCTTCTATATCTTTATCATGGATTTGGTTGGCTTCTTTGTCTTTTTTATACTCTATCCAGCACGAAACAACAGCCAAATCAATAAAATGGGCAACTATACGCAAGGTCCATTTCTTCGACCTGAAAAATATTCTATAGTAGCTGATGAGCTGGTCTTGCAGATCAACACCACCCATTCCATCATTGTACAACAAAATGATTTCCGGTTGTTTCACCCGAACATATTTTTTCTCAGATTTGTCAAATCTTTGAATGTCTTTTTCTGTTCCAATGCCAATGAAATTCGACGCAAGATGGACCGGCTTATTGTCTTGCCACTTTACAATAACAATATTTCCATCACGGCTTTTTACTTCATCGGAATATCCTCGGCCTTTTTCCTTTATTTGCTTATCGTTAAGTAGTGGTGGGTTAACAAACCTATTTACTCGAATAGTACCGAAAGCATTTATTTTTTTAAATTCTCTATATTAACCTCACTTGCCCGTGGCTGGCTGGCTGGCTGGCTGGCCAAATCTTGTGATCAATTTTTAACCCACTTCCTACAGCCCGATTTAATTGAAATTTGGCACACATGTATATCTCCCATGACAACACTATTAAAATTTGCATACAATACAAATATTTTACAAAATGTACCCGATTTTCTTTAAATTTTGTACACATGTGTGTCTTCGATGGAAAACACTTTTTGTAAAAATCTGGAGCGATCGGCCCCTTGGGGACCCCAATATACAATTTTTAAATATCGCTATATCGCATCAGATCACGGCAAAGTATGAGCTCTGTGCTTTGTGAGCAGCGCTGTTCGCTGCCGCTGCGGCATTTGGTGGATGATTTTGCCACAAAACGAGTACGCAGTGTGTGTGTGTGTGTATCCCCGATTAGAGAATTTACAAGAAAAATTTTAATTTTTATAGGTTGTTTTTTAATATTTCAAATAAATTATAGTTTGAAAAATATTTATCGAAAAACATTCTGTTGCCTTGATTTTTAAGTCTTTCAGAAAGATGAAGAACAACGGCTGCTCCAAATCCGAATCTTCTAAGGTTTCTTTCTGATAACCCGGTCTCTTTACCTTGATAAAGAATGAAATCATAACATAATCCAGATTTTCCAGCTTTAATTTTTTATTCCCCATGGATATGGCTTTCCTTTGCAGTACTGTTTTATTGATAATTTGCATTTAAAGGGTATAATTTGTTCATCAATAGATACCACTTCTTCCACCTTGTGTTGAAGGCATCTATTTCTTACGCTTTCAATGATAGGCCGGACTTTGAAAAATTTATCTTTGCAATCGGTGGTTTGTTTCTGCACATCAACGAAGTGTATATTGTTTCTTAGCTGCGAAAAACGTTCATAAGACATGGCATTAATGACCGTTTGTATACCGATGTCAGAATTCCAGTAAAAACGAATTCTTGGAAATTTGAGGGACCCCATTAGAATATGAAGCCCAAACAATTTACGTTACGTATTTCAGTACCGTCTGTCATTTTGAAGCCACGCACATTGCACTGATGAGCATACATGTTTGTAAATTGAGCTGTAAGTTCAAAAAAGGATGGCGGGAAATATTTCTCAAAATATCCTTTTCGTGTTTCTAGAACTGGTGTTGAATAGAGTTCTTCAGCTTCAAATGGGATTGTGTTCGTTTGAAATTGATACTGACCACGTCGTTAGCTTATAGCTGATTTTTCAGTACATTTGGACGTATTTATAACGAAATCAATGTCTACTTCCTCTAAAACTTGATTAAAAACTTGGTCTGCTCCAACAGCTATTAAAATTGGCTCTTCCACCTCGCTGATTGCTAATTGTGATGAATTAATTTCGCCTTCATCACCAGGCTGTTGTTGTTCAATATCGGTTCTATTGATCTTTAAAGACTTATTATCTGTTATTTCCAATATAACGTCTTCCTTGTCAACATTTTCATACTCAGAATCATCAGAATGCCCCTTATTTGAAATTCTGTCAGTTTTCTTTGGTTTAGTGAAGTAGACTGCAAATGTCGAACGAAAAGATATTTGCTAATTGCGCAGTTTGTAGTACAAATGTTTTATGTTCTAAATATGGAACACAACCGTCGGCTAAATTTGTTCCAAATATGGAACAAAATAAAAAGACTATTTGTAGCGAAATTATGGCACAATGACTTGTTTATTTTCTTGTTTTGCGTTGAAAACACAACAAAACAATAAGAAAAACAATCATTGGAACTTAATTTTTATATTTTATGCTAAAAATTAACCATAGAAAATCAAACTTACAGCCATGGCTCCAACAAGCGATCCGCACGTGGCAAAACCCCAAATAAAAAGAATATCAAACGTCATTTTTTTTTACCAAAGATCGTAATAATTAAAGAGAATTGATTGAAAATTTGCTTGGTTTGTAGTATTTCGAGTTCTTCGACCCAAACTACTGCCCCCAAGTTTTGGCGGCATGGGGCTAAACGTAATCACACAGAACAAACAATTAGTTTTCAAGAGATGTGAAAATATAAAAAAACCACCCATAAGAATTAAAATTTTTCTTGTAAATTCTCTAATCGGGGATACACACATACACACACACACACTGCGTGCTCGTTTTGTGGCAAAATCATCCACCAAATGCCGCAGCGGCAGCGAACAGCGCTGCTCACAAGGCACAGAGCTCATACTTTGCCGTGATCTGATGCGATATAGCGATATTTAAAAATTATATATTGGGGTCCCCAAGGGGCCGATCGCTCCAAATTTTTACAAAAAGTGTTTTCCATCGAAGACACACATGTGTACAAAATTTAAAGAAAATCGGGTAAATTTTGTAAAATATTGTATGGGAGCCCCCCGACCCCGCGGCCCGAGGGGCCTCAAATTTTAATAGAAAGTGTTGTCATGGGAGATATACATGTGTGCCAAATTTCAATAAAATCGGGCTATAGGAAGTGGGTTAAAAATTGATCGCAAAATTCCATGCCACACAAATCCACAAGCCCACAAACCCACAAACCCACAAGCCCACAAACCCACAAACACACGAGCAAGTGAAGTTAATATAGAGAACTTAAAAAACCAAGAATCGCCACGCACAGAAGAATTAATTATAACTATAATATTGTCTTTGATTATTTTTTTCACATGCATAAATTGATATTCATACAGTCTAATCAACTTAAATGTATACCATAAATAATTCAAATGCGCATTTGTTTTGTTTAGATTGACGTTGACTATTTAAGTCAACTGTTGACAGCTAAAAAAAAGTGTTGTGTAATATTAGAAAAATTTAATTGTTTTGACGATTTCTCTCTTCTCTGAGTAGGGCCATCAATTCTTGATTCCTACGTTCCTTTGCTGCCTCTTATTCGGCAAAGATTTTTTATTTATTTGCCTCAGTAATTTTTAATATTTTTTCCAAAAAGTCCATTTTTATTTTTTCTGCGGTCTTTCCCGCGGTTATTCTTGGTCTTTTCTAGGCAGGCGTGCACTTTCCCTTTTTGATGAACTAGAATCTGGAGGTGTGTTCGGGAATATTTCGATAACATCATAAAAATTATTTTCACCACTATCTAGCCGATGAATACATGCACTGGTGGTAGCGAATGAAGAATGTTCTGGTGGTGCATTTTCCAGGATATAAATATGATCTAATAAATCCATGAATGGAGCTACCGATGGTGCAGCTCCAGTACGATTATTATTATCAATGGCCTGTTTGTAGGCCATTTTTAATGATTTCAATTTATTTTTTATATCATCACTGGCCATGGTCTTCCTGTAAATTAAGTTATTAGAATAATCAAATAATAAAAAAAATTAATTTACATACCGGCAGTATTCCTGATGACAGCATGTCTTCCATTAAATTATTATTAACATTAATCTTTTTTGTTTGGTGTGTAAACTCCTCTAATCTGTTAGTAACATAAACGAGTAGAATTCTGGTTTTGGCTCCCGTCCATTTTCGTCGTGGAACTCTAGAAGTAAAAAGGCAAATTATTCATTTTTATAAATAGTCGCTTTTATACTTACGAAACATTTCTGTTATTGCTTGTAGCAATTTGAGAATTTATTATTAATATTTTTATTATTATTTATTATTATTAAAAGATTATTGATGACAACTCAAATTTCTGTTGGAAGAAAATTTTTTTTAATGACATTAAATTTTCAGTATCGCTAACTGTTTAAAGTAAAAAAAACTATTCTTGTCTCTTACTTTGGGCACAAAATTTCATTCCATTCAGAATGGATATTAGTGTGGATTTTATAGTTTTCGGGGTCGCTGAGTTGAGTCGTGATGGTACGACAGCCCTAGGGAGATGGGGTCGATAACTGAGGGGGATGAGCGATATTAGTGTCGATTCTAAGGTTTTCGGGGTCGCTGAGTTGAATGGTGATGGTAAGACAGCTCTAGGGGGATGGGGTCGATATCTGAGGGGGATGACCGATATTAGTGTCCATTCAATAGTTGTCGGGGCCACTGAGATTAAGCCCAAACAATTTACGTATTTCAGTACCGTCTGTCATTTTGAAGCCACGCACATTGCACTGATGAGCATACATGTTTGTAAATTGAGCTGTAAGTTCAAAAAAGGATGGCGGGAAATATTTCTCAAAATATCCTTCTCGTGTCTCTAGAACTGGTGTTGAATAGAGTTCTTCAGCTTCAAATGGGATTGTGTTCGTTTGAAATTGATCTTGACCACGTCGATAGCTTATAGCTGATTTTTCAGTACATTTGGACGTATTTATAACGAAATCAATGTCTACTTCTGGTACGTTGCCATATTTCGCCCTGGTAAGGGGCGCTGTTAGCCTCGCAACCTGAGAACCTTCCTTGTTCTGTTGCATGACGA
The DNA here is from genome assembly GCA_947095585.1 of Nephrocerus scutellatus. NCBI lineage: Eukaryota > Metazoa > Arthropoda > Insecta > Diptera > Pipunculidae > Nephrocerus > Nephrocerus scutellatus. The sequence goes on along the minus strand of OX352761.1, from coordinate 56,472,150 downwards.
AATGTGACACCGCTGTGCCGGAAGTCAAAGCGTCACTGTAAAGAAATTTTTTTTCCCGGCTATGGAACGTGGGCTGCGCCTTGACACCGACACTCACAGCTCCAACTTTTTCCGTCTCACTCACGCCGCGTTGCCTCCTCCCATCCGAACCGATTTCTCAACCTATCTTTGTCTTGAAAACCCTGTCATGAGCGAACTCAATGTCAACAAACGAGAGAAAATGTACAACGAAGCTAAAGGGGAAAACGGATTGGGAGCATGCCTTGCTCGATGCAATTGGTGTTACCGCGTGATCGATCAGAAAACTGCTTTAGCAATGCATAGGTTTCAAAAGAATCAACAAACTTAAATATGTATCTATGTATATTTGCATATGCTGTATGCATATATATTGCTACGCTAAGCGCTTCTTCTGCATAAGCATTAATTATATTGACTTAAACTGAAGATCTTGGATCTAAGAGCTATTACTTTTTCCGTTCGTAAATTTTTCATTTTCTTTGTTCTTTTCTAAGCAATATCTTATTTGCAAATCATTTATTTAATCATGGCTATGAGTGTTTATAGTGGTCTAAATAATCACACATATTTGCGGTAAATAAAAAGAAACGATTATTTAGCGAAAATTTTGTTATGAATAGATGCTGTTTTCGTGCAGCTATGAAAGTAGTTTTATTTCAAAAAATTTTGTTTTTAAGGAAAAAAACTTAAATTAAATCTCGTCGAACATTTATAATTTCTAAAATTAAGGGACTCTTATAATTAGTAAAACAAATTAGTTTAATGAATGATTTCTCGTCGAGTAAAGAAATGAGAATTAAACACTGATATGACGAATGGAAGATTTAAATTACAGCTACAATATTAAAAGGAAAGAAAAATAAATTGGGCGATTAGCATAAGTTGATGACAAACGATAATTTAATTTAAATTTCGTTTACTAATTTAATTTCTAATGTTACGAGACTCTTATGAGTAATAAAATAAATGGGTTTAATGATTAACTTCTTGTCGATTAAAGAACTGATATTTAAACACCGATATGACAAATGAATGATTTAAACTACAACTATAATATTAGAAAGAAAAAAAATAAATGATGCGATTATCTCTACACCGTTCCTTCCTTTCTTTTCTTTTATTCAATTTTGTACGATATAATATTCAAGTTTAAAAATTCAACAATAGGGTTACTCATTTTTAATTATTATTTTTGTTTTGTTGAGGCAGCCGACGTGGTGATCACATCACTTCGTATAGCTGTTTTACTAAAAAAATTTTATGGAGTGGTTAAGGAAGTAATTTATTTGTTTTACCGCGCGGAACGTTTGGCAAATCGCAATCTTAAACTATCGTAAATATTTGAAAAAGGTTTAATTTAATAAATGAGAACTGTTCTGGATCTAACGGTCCAGTGATTTCTGTGAAGGCGACATCGTAGTGGATGACGAATGTGAAGATGACGACGACGACGACTACAAAAGGGATTTAATAGACGGCCAATTGGATTTATCCTCTAGGTACGAACAAACAAAACAAATTGTAATAAAAAGGTCGCTGCTGTGCGGCTATTTGAAGGTATCACTGTAGGTATTTTTATATCAAGCATTTAAACAAACTTTCACTGCTTTCTGCACTCTACAATTTTTTTTTTCTGCGTTTTGTTTCTTATTCTTGGTTTATTTTAAAGTTTATGTTTCCTCCGGTCTCTGCTTACGTATTTTTTTAAGTCACTATTATTTTTCGTTGACTGGGTCTTTCTTGATTTATGATGGCACATTGGTGCGGTTCTAGTTGCAATTTGATTTTTAACTAACTTCAATGATTATGTGCCACAAAAAAAAAACACTTCCCATCTCAGTTCGAATTGTTAAACAGGTGGACTGGTTTTGAAAAATATAATTATTCGACCCCACAAAGAAAATTTGTTTTTTCCTTTTTGGATTAATGTTTAGTTCTTGATTAAATTTCAAAACTTTAACATGCTTCCTTGTTTTGAGCAGCGGTTTAGTTGTTTCGACTAAAGTATATATACTTTAACATGTCTATATATATATTACTACCAATGCTATGGCGGTTGCTTCTTCTGTTTGTCGGAGCTTAGATTCCCACAGCAAATCCGACAAGTGCGGCATTGATAAACTAACTGACAACGACAACCACGATGGACGCGTCCAAGACACCACTGACGACAAGAAAAGCAGGAGCGGCGGCTGATGTGACACCAATCCTCCGATTAATATTTGAGTTACTGTTTCAGGTGCTAACACGACGGCTGGTGTCCGTGTGTTAAACGAATAAAAATGACGGCGACAATGGAAAAAAGGTAATTTTATCTTCTTTTTTTTCACATATCAAATGAGACACTGCCTCGGTTAGCCATATCCGAGGCGATTATTTGCTTCAATTACATTCGCAAAAAGAACTATGTACACATGCTTCAGATATTTTCAATTAAAATGCCTGTAATTTACAATCGAAATTTTTCCTTGGTTTCGGCACGTAGCGGCGATTTTCCTTCCTCAACTTTTTAAATTTACTTCTTCTGCTTGAGTGAAAAAAAACTATCTGACGTGATTCTTACCACGTCCACTCTACTCGGATGCCAAAGTCAGAAGAAGGTTTTTTGCAAAGCCAGAAATCGTCTTTACCCCAAAAGCCATGTGTGCATTTCCTTTATTTTAGATGCTTAGCCTTCTTAAGGGCAGAAGCAAAACCATCATAGTTGAAGTTTGCTGGTTTCCATTTACCCTACCTTTTAGGTTTATTAGACATTCCTTTTTTCTTTTTGTTGCCTGATTCCACCGCTAGGCCGACGTCACACTTCCTCTAAAACTTGATTAAAAACTTGGTCTGCTCCAACAGCTATTAAAATTGGCTCTTTTCTACCTCGCTGATTGCTACTTGTGATGAATTAATTTCGCCGATATCTTCAACTTCATCACCAGGCTGTTGTTGTTCAATATCGGTTCTATTGTTCTTCAAAGACTTATTATCTGTTATTTCCAATATAACGTCTTCCTTGTCAACATTTTCATACTCAGAATCATCAGAATGTCCCTTATTTGAAATTCTGTCAGTTTTCTTTGGTTTAGTGAAGTAGACTGCAAATGTCGAACGAAAAGAAATTTGCTAATTGCGCAGTTTGTAGTACAAATGTTTTATGTTCCATCTATGGAACACTCTAAATTTGTTCCCAATATGGAACAAAATAAAAAGACTATTTGTAGCGAAATTATGGCACAATGACTTTTTTTTCTTGTTTTGCGTTGAAAACACAACAAAACAATAAGAAAAAAAATCTTTGGAACTTAATTTTTATATTTTATGCTAAAAATTAACCATAGAAAATCAAACTTACAGCCATGGCTCCAACAAGCGATCCGCACGTGACAAAACCCCAAATAAAAAGAATATCAAACGTCATTTTTTTACCAAAGATCGTGATAATTAAAGAGAATTGATTGAAAATTTGCTTGGTTTGCAGTATTTCGAGTTCTTCGACCCAAACTACTGCCCCCACGTTTTGGCGGCATGGGGCTAAACGTAATCACACAGAACAAACAATTAGTTTTCAAGAGATGTGAAAATATAAAAAAACAACCCATAAGAATTAACATTTTTCTTGTAAATTCTCTAATCGGGGATACACACACACACACACACACACACACTGCGTGCTCGTTTTGTGGCGGCAGCGAACAGCGTTGCTCACAAGGCACAGAGCTCATCCTTTGCCGTGATCTGATGCGATATAGCGATATTTAAAAATTGTATATTGGGGTCCCCAAATTTTTACAAAAAGTGTTTTCCATCGAAGACACACATGTGTACAAAATTTAAAGAAAATCGGGTAAGTTTTGTAAAATATTGTATGGGAGCCCCCCGACCCCGCGGCCCGAGGGGCCTCAAATTTTAATGGAAAGTGTTGTCATGGGAGATATACATGTGTGCCAAATTTCAATAAAATCGGGCAGTAGGAAGTGGGTTAAAAATTGATCGCAAGATTCCATGACACACAAATCCACAAGCCCACAAACCCACGGGCAAGTAAAGTTAATATAGAGAATTTAAAAAACCAAGAATCGCCACGCACAGAAGAATTAATTATAACTATAATATTGTCTTTTTTTTTCACATGCATAAATTGATATTCATACAGTCTAATCAACTTTTATGTATACCATAAATAATTGAAATGCGCATTTGTTTTGTTAGATTGACGTTGACTATTTAAGTCAACTGTTTGACAGCTAAAAAAAAAGTGTTGTGTAATATTAGAAAAATTTAATTGTTTTGACGATTTCTCTCTTCTCTGAGTAGGGCCATCAATTTTTGATTCCTACGTTCCTTTGCTGCCTCTTTTTCGGCAAAGATTTTTAATTTATTTGCCTCAGTAATTTTTAATATTTTTTCCAAAAAATCCATTTTTATTTTTTCTGCGGTCTTTCCCACGGTTATTCTTGGTCTATTCTAGGCAGGCGTGCACTTTTCCCTTTTGATGAACTAGAATCTGGAGGTGTGTCCGGGAATATTTCGATAATATCATAAAAATTATTTTCACCACTATCTAGCCGATGAATACCTGCACTGGTGGTAGCGACTGAAGAATGTTCTGGTGGTGCATTTTCCAGGATATAAATATGATCTAATAAATCCATGAATGGAGCTACCGATGGTGCAGCTCCAGAACGATTATAATTATCAATGGCCTTTAATGATTTCAATTTATTTTTTATATCATCACTGGCCATGGTCTTTCTGTAAATTATTATTATTAGTCCCATGCAATAGTTGTCGGGGCCACTGAGATTAATAGTGTTGGTAGGACACTCCTATGGGTGAGTTGTCTCCCCGGAGGGGTTTTCCACTCTGTGCCATATATGGAACAAATCATGTCAAAGGAAAAAAATAAACTGAGTTGGTAACTTTCAAATCATTTATCTATTAATAGTTCACGGCTTCTTTTTGAGTTAAAGTAACTACTTTTTTTGGAAGATAAAGTTATTAAATATAGTTTTAATAAAATTAAAAAAAAAATAATAAATTAAGATAAAATATGGAAATATTTACAAAATAATTCATAATTAAAAAATTAAAAATAAATAATAAAAAGAAATAATAAATAATTCGTAATAAAAATAAATAATAAAAAATTCATAAAAATATAAAATTAACACAAAATTATAAAACTAAGAAACAAATAAAGATAAATATTTCATTAAACATAAAATAATTCAGTCTTCCTCAACTTTGACTTTTTGAAATGTTTGTTAAGAACATGTTTTAATTTTTATTATGAAAATCGATAAAGCAATTTCTATTTTGATTTAAACATAAATGTACTTTGCACTTTTTGCAAAAAATATAAGTTTTACTTATACAGTTTTTATTTTTGCACCTTTGTATTTTATTTTCGTAAATTGGAAGATGATTTACTGAGTCATATCTAATATCACCTATTGGACGACTTTCTGAACGTTTGCGAACTTGCAAGGTTTCTGGGCTTTGGTTTTGCAAAGGTCGACCACGTTTTCTTGGATTTGCAGTGGCTACCATAAGGCTGTTGGCAAGACGGAGTCTGAAATCTAAAAGATCTTCTATATCTTTATCATGGATTTGGTTGGCTTCTTTGTCTTTTTTATACTCTATCCAGCTCGAAACAACACCCAAATCAATAAAAAGGGCAACTATACGCAAGGTCCATTTCTTCGACCTGAAAAGTATTCTATAGTAGCTGATGAGCTGGTCTTGCAGATCAACACCACCCATGCCATCATTGTACAACGAAACGATTTCCGGTTGTTTCACCCGAACATATCTTTTCTCAGATTTGTCAAATTTTTTCTGTTCCAATGCCAATAAAATTCGACGCAAGATTGACTGGCTTATTGTCTTGCCACTTTACAATAACAATATTTTCATCACGGCTTTTTACTTCATCGGAATATCTTCGGTCTTTTTCCTTTATTTACTTATCGTTAAGTAGTGGTGGGTTAACAAACCTATTTACTCGAATAGTACCGCAAGCATTTATTTTTTTATATTTTAATATTTCAAATAAATTATAGTTTGAAAAATATTTATCGAAAAACATTCTGTGGCCTTGATTTTTAAGTCTTTCAGAAAGATGAAGAACAACGGCTGCTCCAAATCCGAATCTTCTAAGGTTTCTTTCTGATAACCCGAATGAAATCATAACATAATCCAGATTTTCAAGCTAGGATGTAATTTTTTATTCCCCATGGATATGGCTTTCCTTTGCAGTACTGTTTTATTGATAATTTGCATTTAAAGGGTATAATTTGTTCATCAATAGATACCACTTCTTCCACCTTGTGTTGAAGGCATCTATTTCTTACGCTTTCAATGATAGGCCGGACTTTGAAAAATTTATCTTTGCAATCGGTGGTTTGTTTCTGCACATCAACGAAGTGTATATTGTTTCTTAGCTGCGAAAAACGTTCATAAGACGGCATTAATGACCGTTTGTATACCGATGTCAGAATTCCAGTAAAAACGAATTCTTGGAAATTTGAGGGACCCCATTAGAATATGAAGCCCAAACAATTTACGTTACGTATTTCAGTATTTCAGTGAAAGGATGGCGGGAAATATTTCTCAAAATATCCTTTTCGTGTTTCTAGAACTGGTGTTGAATAGAGTTCTTCAGCTTCAAATGGGATTGTGTTCGTTTGAAATTGATATTGACCACGTCGTTAGCTTATAGCGGATTTTTCAGTATATTTGGACGTATTTATAACGAAATCAATGTCTACTTCCTCTAAAACTTGCTTAAAAACTTGGTCTGCTCCAACAGCTATTAAAATTGGCTCTTCCACCTCGCTGATTGCTAATTGTGATGAATTAATTTCGCCGATATCTTCAACTTCATCACCAGGCTGTTGTTGTTGTTCAATATCGGTTCTATTGATCTTTAAAGACTTATTATCTGTTATTTCCAATATAACGTCTTCCTTGTCAACATTTTCATACTCAGAATCATCAGAATACCCCTTATTTGAAATTCTGTCAGTTTTCTTTGGTTTAGTGAAGTAGACTGCAAATGTCAAACGAAAAGAAATTTGCTAATTGCGCAGTTTGTAGTACAAATGTTTTTTGTTCTAAGTTCTAAATATGGAACACAACCGTCGGCTAAATTTGTTCCAAATATGGAACAAAATAAAAAGACAATTTGTAGCGAAATTATGGCACAATGACTTGTTTATTTTCTTGTTTTGCGTTGAAAACACAACAAAAAAATAAGAAAAACAATCATTGGAACTTAATTTTTATATTTTATGCTAAAAATTAACCATAGAAAATCAAACTTACAGCCATGGCTCCAACAAGCGATCCGCACGTGACAAAACCCCAAATAAAAAGAATATCAAACGTCATTTTTTTACCAAAGATCGTAATAATTAAAGAGAATTGATTGAAAATTTGCTTGGTTTGTAGTATTTCGAGTTCTTCGACCCAAACTACTGCCCCGACGTTTTGGCGGCATGGGACTAAACGTAATCACACAGAACACACAATTGGTTTTCAAGAGAAGTGAAAATATAAAAAAACAACACATAAAAATTAAAATTTTTCTTGTAAATTCTCTAATCGGGGATACACACACACACACACACTGCGTGCTCGTTTTGTGGCAAAATCATCCACCAAATGCCGCAGCGGCAGCGAACAGCGTTGCTCACAAGGCACAGAGCTCATCCTTTGCCGTGATCTGATGCGATATAGCGATATTTAAAAATTTTATATTGGGGTCCCCAAGGGGCCGATCGCTCCAAATTTTTACAAAAAGTGTTTTCCATCGAAGACACACATGTGTACAAAATTTAAAGAAAATCGGGTAAATTTTGTAAAATATTGTATGGGAGTGTTGTCATGGGAGATATACATGTGTGCCAAATTTCAATAAAATCGGGCAGTAGGAAGTGGGTTAAAAATTGATCGCAAGATTCCATGACACACAAATCCACAAGCCCACAAACCCACAAACCCACATGCCCACAAACCCACAAACACACGGGCAAGTGAAGTTAATATAGAAAATTTAAAAAACCAAGAATCGCCACGCACAGTAGAATTAATTATAACTATAATATTGTCTTTGATATTTTTTTCACATGCATAAATTGATATTCATACAGTCTAATCAACTTGAATGTATACCATAAATAATTCAAATGCGCATTTGTTTTGTTTAGATTGACGTTGACTATTTAAGTCAACTGTTTGACAGCTAAAAAAAAAGTGTTGTGTAATATTAGAAAAATTTAATTGTTTTGACGATTTCTCTCTTCTCTGAGTAGGGCCATCAATTCTTGATTCCTACGTTCCTTTGCTGCCTCTTTTTCGGCAAAGATTTTTAATTTATTTGCCTCAGTAATTTTTAATATTTTTTCCAAAAAATCCATTTTTATTTTTTCTGCGGTCTTTTCCGCGGTTATTCTTGGTCTTTTCTAGGCAGGCGTGCACTTTCCCTTTTTGATGAACTAGAATCTGGAGGTGTGTCCGGGAATATTTTGATAATATTATAAAAATTATTTTCACCACTATCTAGCCGATGAATACCTGCACTGGTGGTAGCGACTGAAGAATGTTCTGGTGGTGCATTTTCCAGGATATAAATATGATCTAATAAATCCATGAATGGAGCTACCGATGGTGCAGCTTCAGAACGATTATAATTATCAATGGCCTGTTTGTAGGCCATTTTTAATGATTTCAATTTATTTTTTATATCATCACTGGCCATGGTCTTCCTGTAAATTATTATTATTAGTCCAATTCAATAGTTGTCGGGGCCACTGAGATTAATAGTGTTGGTAGGACACTCCTATGGGTGAGTAGTCTCCCCGGAGGGGGGAGAGACCGATATTAGTATCGATCCCATAGTTTTAGGGGTCGCTTAGATGAATAATGTTGTTTAGAATGGTACTCGGCGACCATTTGGCAACGAATTTGGGGGTAAGGACATTGTCGCCCCTACTTCAAATTGGAAAAGGTAGACTAGCCCTTTCAGTCATGCATTTTTGTTTTATAAAAAAAAAAAAAAAAATATTTCACAGTCAGCATCGAGCGCTCAACACGAGCACATCTTATACAGATCCCGCACCAGATCGCTCAGCTACCTGCTATCGGCTACGGAAAAAAAACCCTCACACCAAAAAGCGAGCATTTCGCTACCTGCGTCATTATAACATATTTTACTAATTACTTTTTAATTTCAGACACATATTTATAATTAATAGTTATTTATTTTCAGATTAAGTATTTTTTCATCTTTCAGCCCTATAAAAGGTTAATGAGGTATTAACCTTAATCAGGCAAAAAGTCTCAACCCATGGTGGTGACTTCCTTGCTTCATTGTATGTTAGGCTGGATGAAGTCAACCAGCTGTGCGAAGACTCAGCTTCCTCTGAAAAGGAGAACATGAGCCTTGGCGAGTTAGCGGACAATGATGCGTCTGAATCCAGCAGCTGCGATGAATAAAGTCACAAACAGCGGTCTTCTCCCATGCCAATAAAGGCCAAAAGAAGGAGGTTGTCTGGAAATTACAGATCATCATCGCCACCAACATCATCTTCTCCTGCAGTGAATGCTGTTGAAGTGAGAAAACCGCCGAAAGTCATTGCTGTAGAGAAAACAGCCAAGGCAAAAGAGGCACAAAATGTTGTTAAGAAGGCACCACATTCAGCAAGCAAAAAAGCCCCAATTACGGGACCAACATCGAAACCATTTGCTATGCCGCCAATAGTCTGTTTTAGACTCAACGTTGCTGAACTATCTAAGTTCGCGAAGATTGCCAAAATTAGTTGCAGAATTCACAACATCAACAACAGTAAGTCGGTCGTTACGGCCATAAACAAAGATGGGCACGAGAAAATTCGGTCTTTCCTACAATCGGGAAAGACTGAATTTAACACTTACACTGCAAAGGAGGACCGTAAAGAGATGTTGCTCCTAAAAGGCATACACCACTCCTTCGATACTGATGATGTCAAGGATGCATTAACGGCAGAGGGTATCCCTGTACTGGAGGTCAAACCCTTCAAATATCAGAGGACCGACTGGAAATTTAAAAATTTCATTGTCGAAATTGAGAAGTACTGCGATAAGGCAGCAGTTTGCTCAAAAACCCAGCTGATGAACCAGTTGGTACATTGGGAAAAACTTAAACCAGCAGGCATTATTGAAGTCTGAAATTACGCAGTGCAGAAACTGCCAAAAGTTTGGACATGTCGCAAGCAATTGCGGCATGAAATACAAATGCGTTAAGTGCAAGAACGAACACTTACCTGGCCAATGCCCGAGAAATGTAGACAACAAGAAAGACGACAACGTTTTCTGCACAAATTGCCAAAAATATGGACATCCTGCAAGCTGACGAGGATGTCCTAAATCTAAAGAAAAAATGGCGGAAAAAGTAAAAACCGCCCAAAAGAAGATGGAGCAGCATAAGTTCGCCCAGAAATCTGCTGCAAAAGCTATAGTGAAAGGAGTTAGCTTTGCTAGTATAGCTGCTATGGGGACTGCTAGCAAGCCAGCAACAATCAACAAACCACCACCAACCATCCAAGCAATCAAAAAACCAGTAAGTAAACAAGCTCCAAAACCGGCACCATCTACTGGAAAGTCTAACATCTTCGACGATACGGAAAGGCTATTTGGAGCAGACCTTTTCACAATTTTGCAGAAAGCAAGAGAAGTCGTGCCTGCTTATTATAGCAGCCTTGATGACAGGTCCAAAACAACCGTTTTGGGTCGACTTATTTGTGAATTATGTTCACAATAAGCAGAATAAGTATATTCTCATATAATGTAAACTCTATTTATTCGTTAGCTAGGCGTATCACACTAAAATTATTTATTAAAACTAATAAACCTGACATTCTTCTTTTACAGGAAACTAATCTCACAGGGAGAAACCCATTCAGTCCAGATGGATACAACATCCACAGGGTCGACAAAAGCAGTGATTGCTCTGGGACGGCGGTCCTTATTAGGAACACTATGGCAGGCGAAAAGGTGCAAATCAGTGGTTTGCGTAGCATGGAAGCAACAGTTGTCAGCATCAAAGTCAACGAGGTTGAGACCTTGTTGGTAATATCAGTGTACAATCACTGTAATGCAACGAGGGAAAACATTCAACGGGATCTGCAAACTGTCTGCGGCATTTCCTCTGGGCACACATACTGTGTGGTTGGAGGGGATTTTAACGCTAGGCACACCCGATGGCAAGATGAAGTATGCAACAACCAAGGAAAGGCCATTGCAGATTGGATGGATTCAAATCCTCAGCAGCATACCATGGTTGTTGTTTCCCAGCCCCGGAAAACATATCCTCGGACACCATCTACGCTGGATTTCTTCTTGGCAACGACAAATTTCGTCAACATTCTGCCGGAATTATTCCTGTTTTGCACATGATTGTGATTTGGATCATTTGGCCATAGAGCTTCGAGTGAGGTTGAATCAGCGAATTGTTCAAGTTACCCCAACACCTGAACTACACATCAACTTTGCGAAAATAAACTGGAACCGGTTTAGATCAGAAGTCGAAGCTGGACTTCAAATTCCAGTGGCTTGTAGAAATCTGGAGAATAACGAAATTGATGATGCTATCAAAAATTTCGAGACTTCAGTGAACACAGCCATAGATCGGCAGAAAACTGTTCGCTCTAGCAGGGATCGCTTTCAACATCTACCTGAGAATATTCAGGCAATATATACTCACAAGCAAAGGCTTAGGAAACGCCTTCAGAGGATCTTCAACAGGACTCTAAACACAGTTAATGACGAATATCAGTCTGTATATTCGCAACTGCGTTGTACAATTATCATGCTTCGTCAAGCTTTGCGAAGTTACCAAGAAGATGAACTGACCAAACGACTTCAGAACATCAAACCAGGCCCGGATGCTTTTAAAAAGCTAAATTCTGTGATCGGAAAACGTATTTCTATTCCAGAAAGTATCACGTTTGGAGAGCAAGTAGCTGCCAGTTCTGTTGAAAAAGCCGAAGCCTTTGCCTGTCATTTTGAAAGGAGCTTTACAGACCGACCACCAACTCATCTTCCAGAATTCATAGAGCAAGTTGAAAGTCTTGTGGTAGACACCACTTCCCCAAGAAATTTTGAAGTGCAATTCAGAGAAGACAATCCCGCAAACGCACCCGTAGACGTGGATATGTTTGCAGGGACAGCTGTTGTCAGTGATTTAATTATGAGTGGAAACTCTAAAAAATCATGGGACACTGACGATGATTCCTGCTTTAATAAGCTGCAGGGTATGGGAATTTTGATGTTAACCATCATATTCAACAATTGCCTTAACAATGGATACTTTCCAGACAACTGGAAGGTAGCCAAAGTAGTAGAGACAAAGAAAGGGGATTCTAAACTACTAATACTACTGGGGAATTTGCCTCACCTGATTCCAGCGCCGACCAACGTTAATTGTCCTGTACCACGCCTTTAAAATTCCTTCGTCTCTAGCTTCGTGGGTAGTTCTCATGTAAATTATGTTGTTCGGGTGTCTCGCTTACGGTAAATGCTTTTGTGTCAATTTTCGGTAGTTGCCGATGCTGCTGATATCTCCTCGAGGCGTTTTAATTTTCCACTGTTCACTTACCGTTTTTGGTGTCCCACTGTTGAAGTGAACAGTCTCACTGATGCAGACCAAAGAGAACAATTCATCATGTGTTAATCCTTTTATAATCTTTGCCTCTTGGTTGTCTTTGCATCTTTGTAGGCTTGCAGCTTTGTAGTTCTCTCATCTCTCTCGTGTTGTTGGTGGTTTTCTCTTGTAACAGATCGCTTGGGTTTTTTTCCATTTCGCATTTTCTCACCTCCGTTACTTCGTACATACTTGTTTGCATGCACGTGTTGAGTTGCTATGCTGTATTTATTTGCATACATGCGCTGTGTTGCCTTCATGCGTGTTGTTGCTTTGTCCGTGGTTGTTACCGAGGTTGTTGCCAGATGCGTTGATAATTTTTCCGTTATTGTTGCTGAGGTTGTTGCCAGATGGGTCGATACTTTGTCCGTGATTGTGGCTGAGGTTGTTGCCAGATGCGTTGATGTTTTGGTTGTTGTCGTTTGTCGACAGGAATCGAAGGAGCGCCCTTATCTCCTCTCTCTTCTTACTTATTATCTCGTGTTCGAACCAGGCACTTCGGTCATCCGAGTATTCTCGCATAGGGTCTTCCAAGAAGGATTCCACGAACTGCAGAAGGTACACCCCAAAATCGGTGAAATTTGGTTGTTGCGGGGTCCTGACGTGGAATGCAGGTAAGGTTCTTTCACCAAACTCGACTGGTGCTGCTTCGGGAAATTTCGCCACGAACTCTCGCCGCAAGTAGCCACGAACAATCTCGACCGCGTGGTTGCGTAGGCTGCTAGCCAACGAGTCAAAAACGAGGATAGCCGGCCAGACAAAGTTTTCCCGTATGGCATATCCTGGGTTGCAAATTATTATGAGGTACCAGTGTTTATTTTCGTTCACCGGCACGATCACATGTGCTTTCCCGAAGATATCCAGCTTTCTTGTCCATCGGCGCACTCCGTCATGTCGTTCGGTCTCGCTTTTCCCTCCACTGGTCAGCCGGGAATAGAAGAAGGTGCTGAAGATGTGTAGGCGGCTCCTATCCTCCTCCGAAAGTCGAAGACCGGCGACCCATCGAAGGTAGAAGTCAATGATGGCATCGTTCAGGAACTTGCCTGGTCCCAACATTCGGTACTCCTCCTTGCCGATGCAGATCCCGCCTTGCCATTGGGGATACCGCACCGAGAAATCCTGCGCTTCTACTCCCTCTGGCACTTCCATAATATTTGGGACCTCATCGATCCTGACTTGGTTAAAAGCTGCGCTTACTTCCCAAATTTGTTTGTTGTTCTCCTCCATTGTTTCTGTAGTGTTTATTTGTTAATTATTTTATTTTGTTTAGTTGTTGTTTTTTTCTCTTTTCTTTGTAGTTAGTCACCGCACACGCCCGTTCACCACAAGACTGTTAACTAGAGTGATTTTAAATGCCACGTCGCTCGTTGACTAAAGATAGTTTCTTTCTCCTTCTTACACGTTGTGGAACTTAATTTCTGTGATCTTGGTGTGAAAATAGCGGTTCTCGTGATTTGGTGTAGAAATAGCGGTGCTTGTGATTTATTTTTGATTGCGTGCCTTACTAACATATTCCGTGGCATCGAACTTACATGTCTTCTGTTCTTGGTGGCTCGGCGGTGTTTCGTGGTATATCTTCACGTCGCTGACATGAGCGGTTCGCTCCTTTCTCCCTCCTTCCTTGGTTAGCACTAGGATTACTGGTAATTTCAAGGATTCCATGCGGTATGGTCCTTCATACTTTGGTGCCAGTTTCGCGTTAAATTTCTCGTTTGCTTTGGACAAATGATGTTGGCTCACCCAGACCATTTGTCCTATCGATGGGGCCCAGGGACGCCTTCGCCAGTTATAATGTCTTGCCTGGTCTTGTGCTGACCGCTCCATGTTGTGCCGCACAATTTGGAACACCTCTCGTAGGCGTGAAGCCTTGCTTGCCGGTGTCGCTGTCGTTTCCATCGTTACTGTAGCGGGGTTTATTTCGTCGTACAAGGTTTTTGAATCCGGTTGTTTCAGACTTCGCAGTGTTTATCGCCAGCATTATTTCTGGAAGCTTCTCATCCCAAAGCCGTTGGTCGGCACCCAGGAGTTGTGCAATGATCATTTTGACTGTCCGGTTGGTCCTTTTTGTTGGGTTCTTTTGCGGCGTGTAGGGTGCGGTAAATTGCTGTCGAGTTCCCATCTCGCGCATAAATCGTTAGAAACCTCGAGCTGTGAATTGGGTTCCATTATCGGTAATAAGAACCTTAGGTAGCCAAATCGTGCCAGAATACGTTCCCTGAATGCCTTTTGCACTCCTTCTGATGTGGCTGTGCGTAGTGGTATCAGCTCTGTCCATTTGTAGAACTTGTCGAAGAAAACCAGTAGCATATTGTTGCCATGTTTTGAGCGAGGGAAGGGTCCCATGAAGTCTGCGCACAATATCGACCAAGGTTCTTCTGGTACTTGCGGCAGCATTTTTCCTGCTGGATGCTGCTGACCCGGCTTAAAGCGTTGACAGACTTGGCATTTGTTCACGTGTCGCCGGATATCGCGAAACATCCCTGGCCAATAGTACCTGCCGCATACTCTCTCCGTCGTCTTCCGAACCAGTATAGGTTCCAGTACAGGTTCCTCTGTGAGCCTCAATTTGAGTTTCACGAAAGCCTCTTGCTCTTGTTCCGTCCACTTCCAATGTTTTCCCTTCTTGAGCAGACGTGTGAGTGGGTGGACGACATTCTGGTACGAAATGCCTGTACCACGAAGCGATTCCCAAGCAGCGGCGCAGCTCCCGAACATTCTTTGGTGGTTGCAGTTCCCGTATAGCGGCTACTTTCTCCGGGTCTGTGTGGATTCCTTCTTCGCTAACGACGTGTCCGAGGTATTTAAGCTCTTTTTAAAGAACTCACACTTTTCTAGATTAATCTTGAGGTTTGCTGCTCGCAATCGCCGGAAGACTTCCCTCAGATTCTGCATGTGGTGCTCTAACGTATTTCCAACCACGATGATATCGTCCAAATAGGCAAATGCGTGGGGTTCCATCTCAGAGCCAATTACCTGATCTAGCGCTCGTTGAAAAGTGGCGGGCGCTGAGTGTAGGCCAAATGGCATGACCCGCCACTGAAATAATCCACGACCCGGGACTGTGAACGCTGTGAACTGTTTGCTTTCTTCGTCCATCGGGATTTGCCAGTATCCATTTTTTAGGTCCAGACTGCTGATATATTTTGCATTCCTCGGCTTGTCTAGGGTGTGGTTGATTCTGGGTAGCGGGAATGCATCTGGGACAGACTTGGAATTATGCTGTCGGTAGTCGATGCAAAGCCTCCACTTTCCTGTCTTCTTTCGTACTAGCACAATAGGGGCGCTGTAAGGGCTGTGTGATGACTCAATACATCCTTTGCTTAATAACTCGTCGACTTCCGCGTTGATTATCTCCTGCATTGCTGGATTCTTGGGAAAGTACCGTTGTTTAACGGAGCGATCATCAGACAATATGATTTTGTGGCTGGCTATGACTGTCGTTCCTTGTAACCTCTCAAACTTGGGCAATTCCTCATCTAAGAATGACTTGATTAACTCGCCTTCATCCTCTATGTTCCTGACCATGGTAAGCTTGGAGACTCCTTCCTGAAATCTGCTTCCACTGGTGTTATCTACTGAGATTGATGAACCTCCGCAGCTCATGACAAGTCCAAGTTGAGCTAGACAGTCCATTCCCAGCAGCACGTCGTCTATCGCTCCTGGTAGTACTAGGGTAGTACTAGAAAAGTAGTTTGACATCGTGCGGTTCCTAGTTTCACTTCGACATCAATGCAGTTGTAAATTTCCCTCGGAGTTCCGTCGGCCATACGAGCATTTATTTTTTTCGGTCGTGGTTTGGTCTGGAACTGTCCCAGCTTTTTGATGAAATCTTCACTAGCAAATCTTCGTGTTGACCCCGTGTCTATGGTTGCGATCGCCGGTGTACCGTTGAGGGTTACATGCGCGTACACCCGGCTCGCGTCTTGCTTGAGGAATCCTACTGTCTTCGAGGCATGGGTGTCTGAGGTCGGGATGTGCCCCGCTCGTTCCGGTCCCCTCTTCCGTTTCCCGCGTTTAACCTGCAACAGTCTTTAGTGCGAACATTCCTCCGGCCACATTCCCAGCAAAGAAGTAGCGTCACGTATCTCTGTGTCAATGCCTCTGTGGAAATGCTCCTGTTGGCCACATCGGCGGCATGCTGTTCGTGGGTTAGTGAGAAACTCGGCGTCTGGTCTAATTCCACAGTGTATTGGCTGTAGGCTGCGTCTGTGTGTGGCCGCAACTGGGTCTTTGTTTCCCCGAATCCTCTCGAAATCCTCGGCCATTTCTATCAACTCTTCCAGGTGATGGAAATCTCTACGGCGTATGTATAGCTGATACTCCTGCAAGGCGTTCTCGAATATGCGATCTAGCCGTTGTTCATCGGTGTAGTTGGCGTGGCGCATCAGTGTTTGGAGGGCGAGGACGAAGTCTTTGAAACACTCGCGAGGTTTTTGGTGCCGTTGTCGGATGTCATCTTCCAATCGTTCTAAATAACGGTTCGCGAGAAAAAATTTCAGTCCCTTTGAAATCGCTCCATCGCTGCCACTGTCGGTTGTTGTTCCTGTACCAAGCCAGCGCACGATCGCGTAACAGCTCAGGCATTGTTCGAGGCAACAAGTCCTTGTCCAGATTATACACATCAGCCAGCTCCTCCACGCGTTCAACAAATGCCAGCGGTTCCTTTCCGCCGTCGTATTTCACTGACCACTTTCTCACTTGGTCGATGAGTGCAGGGTATTGGGATGTACGTTCATTTGAAACAAATTTTGTTTGACTCTCCCTGGATGGCTTCGGTGCTTCTTAGCACGCTGGTCCCGTAAGCGGTGGGATCGGCGATGTACGTTCGTTTGGGGCGATTTTCATTTGACTCTCCCTGGATGACTTTGGTATTTCTAGGCACGCTGGTCCCGTTAGCGGTGGAATCGGTGAAGGAGTTCGCGCGTAACGTACCTTTAGTTTCTTCAGGCGGGCTATCTGATCTTCTGTAAGGCTTTCGCTGTTGATAAGAGCCGAAAACCGTTTACGCAATTCATCAACTGTACCACTTGCTTCCAAGCCGAATTCTTCCACGAGTACCGCAAGTTCTCCCTTTTTCAGCTCGTAGACCCAACTTGTTTTTTCCATTTTGGGGTATTCTTTGCTAGATTTTCCTCAAGTTTTAGACTCTCTGCCGTCGATTTAGATTTTTTTTTTTCTTATTATACTGCCTATTATTAAGTTATATGTTATTTTTGTTTTTGTAAAACTTGACTTGGGGGGCTATTTTTTTTTCTTTAACGGGGTCCCTGCTCGGGCGCCATTTGTAACGAGGTAAATGCCGGGGTACGCTCGCCGGCGTCCAGGGTCGTTTGCCTATTAACTAATAAGCCGTTGTTCTCGTTACAAAATTATTTCTTTATTGACTCCGTAAAATTTGGTTGATTATTTATATTATAATTATTAAATTGCTTTCCTTTGATTTGATTTAATTTGTTTCGCCTGGTTTCGCTTTGGGGTTTCTCCTTGTTCTTCTGCCGTCACGCCTGGTTACTTGGCCCCTGACTTGGGTCTCGTAACGACGTGGTAAGGGCAAGAAACTTTGGTTCGCTCTTCAGGCGCCTTTAAGGGGAGTTGGTCCCTACGGGATTTAGTCGGAAGGAGCAGGTCTTTCACCACTCGCTCCCCACTAAATGGGAAAACTCGGCCCTACGAGAGATCGAAACTCAAGAGTCCTGAGTTCGAAGGGTTTCTATCTAGCAATGGGAATCTCTCCCTATCGAGGTTTTCAGAGTCCTGAGATGGAGTCCTATAAGGCCCACCAGAGTCTCGAGACAAAGAAAGGGGATTCTGAACTAGATTAAATAGAGAGAGGCAGATATTTCACTGTTCACTCTCTACTAAATGGGAGAACTCGGCCCTACGAGAAATCGAAACTCAAGATGGAGTCCTATAAGGCCCGCCAGAGTCCTGAGTTCGAAGGGTTTCTATCTAGCAAGGGAAATCTCTCCCTATCGAGGTTTTCAGAGTCTCGAGATGGAGTCATATAAGGCCCGCCAGAGTCTCGAGACAAAGAAAGGGGATTCTAAACTACTAATACTACTGGGGAATTTGGCTCACCTGATTCCAGCGCCGACCAACGTTAATTGTCCTGTACCACGCCTTTATATTCCTCCGTCTCTGGCTTCGTGGGTAGTTCTCATGTAAATTATGTTGTTCGGGTGTCTCGCTTACGGTAAATGCTTTTGTGTCAATTTCCGGTAGTTGCCGATGCTGCTGATATCTCCTCGAGGCGTTTTAATTTTCCACTGTTCACTTACCGTTTTTGGTGTCCCACTGTTGAAGTGAACAGTCTCACTGATGCAGACAAAAGAGAACAATTCTTCATGTGTTAATCCTTTTATAATCTTTGCCTCTTGGTTGTCTTTGCATCTTTGTAGACTTGCAGCTTTGTAGTTCTTTCATTTCTCTCGTGTTGTTGATGGTTTTCTCTTGTAACAGATCGCTTGGGTTTTTTTCCTTTTCGCATTTTCTCACCTCCATTACTTCGTACATACTTGTTTGCATGCACGTGTTGAGTTGCTTTGCTGTATTTATTTGCATGCATGCGCTGTGTTGTTTTAAAATTAATTGTTTTAAATGAAATTGCTGTAAATATAAACATGTAGAAGATTAAGAAGATTAAATTATTGTTTAGTAATAAGCAATACAAAAAAAAAAGACAATGTATATTATATACGTCGGGCCCCTATTGTTGGGCCGACACTTATTAATAATAGTTATAAGTTTAGTTTTAAGTCAAAATTGTTAAATGTTTAATAAATTATCTTAATCTAAAAAAAAAAAAAAAATATTTCTTGTGGATTTTGTAAATTAAGGGCTCTATTAAATATAACGGAAAAAATTTTTTTAATTTTCATGAAAATTTAATGGGTTTTCCACTTTGTGCCATATATGGAACAAATCATGTCAAAGGAAAAAAATTAACTGAGTTGGTAACTTTCAAATCATTTATTTATTAATAGTTCACGGCTTCTTTTTGAGTTAAAGTAACTACTTTTTTTGGAAGATAAAGTTATTAAACATAGTTTTAATAAAATTAAAAAATAATAATAAATTAAGATAAAAAATACATAAAAATATGGAAATATTTACAAAATAATTCATAATTAAAAAATTAAAAAGAAATAATAAATAATTCGTAATAAAAATAAATAATAAATAATTCATAAAAATATAAAATTAACACAAAATTATAAAACTAAAAAACAAATAAAGATAAATATTTCATTAAACATAAAATAATTCAGTCTTCCTCAACTTTGACTTTTTGATATGTTTGTTAAGAACATGTTTTAATTTTTATTATATAAATCGATAAAGCAATTTCTATTTTGATTTAAACATAAATGTACTTTGCACTTTTTGCAAAAAATATAAGTTTTACTTATACAGTTTTTATTTTTGCACCTTTGTATTTTATTTTCGTAAATTGGAAGATGATTTACTGAGTCATATCTAATATCACCTATTGGACGACTTTCTGAACGTTTGCGAACTTGCAATGTTTCTGGGCTTTGGTTTTGCAAAGGTCGACCACGTTTTCTTGGATTTGCAGTGGCTATCATAAGGCTGTTGGCAAGACGGAGTCTGAAATCTAAAAGATCTTCTATATCTTTATCATGGATTTGGTTGGCTTCTTTGTCTTTTTTATACTCTATCCAGCTCGAAACAACAGCCAAATCAATAAAATGGGCAACTATACGCAAGGTCCATCTCTTCGACCTGAAAAATATTCTATAGTAGCTGATGAGCTGGTCTGCAGATCAACACCACCCATGCCATCATTGTACAACGAAACGATTTCCGGTTGTTTCACCCGAACATATCTTTTCTCAGATTTGTCAAATCTTTGAATGTCTTTTTCTGTTCCAATGCCAATAAAATTCGACGCAAGATGGACCGGCTTATTGTTTTGCCACTTTACACTAACAATATTTCCATCACGGCTTTTTACTTCATCGGAATAACCTTGGCCTTTTTCCTTTATTTGCTTATCGTTAAGTAGCGGTGGGTTAACAAACCTATTTACTCGAATAGTACCGCAAGCATTTATTTTTTTATATTTTAATATTTCAAATAAATTATAGTTTGAAAAATATTTATCGAAAAACATTCTATGGCCTTGATTTTTAAGTCTTTCAGAAAGATGAAGAACAACGGCTGCTCCAAATCCGAATCTTCTAAGGTTTCTTTCTGATAACCCGGTTTCTTTACTTTGATACAGAATGAAATCATAACATAATCCAGATTTTCCAGCTAGGATGTAATTTTTTATTCCCCACGGATATGGTTTTTCTTTGCAGTACTGTTTTATTGATAATTTGCCTTTAAAGGGTATAATTTGTTCATCAATAGATACCACTTCTTCCACCTTGTGTTGAAGGCATCTATTTCTTACGCTTTCAATGATAGGCCGGAGTTTGAAAAATTAATCTTTGCAATCGGTGGTTTGTTTCTGCACATTAACGAAGTGTATATTGTTTCTTAGCTGCGAAAAACGTTCATAAGACATGGCATTAATGACCGTTTGTATACCGATGTCAGAATTCCAGTAAAAACGAATTCTTGGAAATTTGAGGGGAATTAGAATATGAAGCCCAAACAATTTACGTATTTCAGTACCGTCTGTCATTTTGAAGCCACGCCACGAACTGGTGTTGAATAGAGTTCTTCAGCTTCAAATGGGATTGTGTTCGTTTGAAATTTATCTTGACCACGTCGATAGCTTATAGCTGATTTTTCAGTACATTTGGACGTATTTATAACGAAATCAATATCTACTTCCTCTAAAACTTGATTAAAAACTTGGTCTGCTCCAACAGCTATTAAAATTGGCTCTTCCACCTCGCTGATTGCTAATTGTGATGAATTAATTTCGCCGATATCTTCAACTTCATCACCAGGCTGTTGTTGTTCAATATCGGTTCTATTGTTCTTAAAAGACTTATTATCTGTTATTTCCAATATAACGTCTTCCTTGTCAACATTTTCATACTCAGATTCATCAGAATGTCCCTTATTTGAAATTCTGTCAGTTTTCTTTGGTTTAGTGAAGTAGACTGCAAATGTCGAACGAAAAAAATTTTGCTAATTGCGCAGTTTGTAGTACAAATGTTTTATGTTCCAAATATGGAACACAACCGTCGGCTAAATTTGTTCCAAATATGGAACAAAATAAAAAGACTATTTGTAGCGAAATTATGGCACAATGTCTTGTTTATTTTCTTGTTTTGCGTTGAAAACACAACAAAAAAATAAGAAAAAAAATCATTGGAACTTAATTTTTATATTTTATGCTAAAAATTAACCATAGAAAATCAAACTTACAGCCATGGCTCCAACAAGCGATCCGCACGTGACAAAACCCCAAATAAAAAGAATATCAAACGTCATTTTTTTACCAAAGATCGTGATAATTAAAGAGAATTGATTGAAAATTTGCTTGGTTTGTAGTATTTCGAGTTCTTCGACCCAAACTACTGCCCCACGTTTTGGCGGCATGGGACTAAACGTACTCACACAGAACACACAATTGGTTTTCAAGAGAAGTGAAAATATAAAAAAACCAAGAACCGCTACGCACAGATGAATTAATTATAACTATAATATTGTCTATGATTATTTTTTTCACATGCATAAATTGATATTCATACAGTCTAATCAACTTGAATGTATACCATAAATAATTCAAATGCGCATTTGTTTTGCTTAGATTGACGTTGACTATTTAAGTCAACTGTTTGACAGCTAAAAAAAAAGTGTTGTGTAATATTAGAAAAATTTAATTGTTTTGACGATTTCTCTCTTCTCTGAGTAGGGCCATCAATTCTTGATTCCTACGTTCCTTTGCTGCCTCTTTTTCGGCAAAGATTTTTAATTTATTTGCCTCAGTAATTTTTAATATTTTTTCCAATAAATCCATTTTTATTTTTTCTGCGGTCTTTCCCGCGGTTATTCTTGGTCTTTTCTAGGCAGGCGTGCCTTTTTGATGAACTAGAATCTGCAGGTGTTTCCGGGAATATTTCGATAATATCATTTTCACCACTATCTAGCCGATGAATACCTGCACTGGTGGTAGCGACTGAAGAATGTTCTGGTGGTGCATTTTCCAGGCTATAAATATGATCTAATAAATCCATGAATGGAGCTACCGATGGTGCAGCTCCAGTACGATTATTATTATCAATGGCCTGTTTGTAGGCCATTTTTAATGATTTCAATTTATTTTTTATATCATCACTGGCCATGGTCTTCCTGTAAATTATGTGATTAGAATAATCAAATAATAAAAAAAATTAATTTACATACCGGCAGTATTCCTGATGACAGCATGTCTTCCATTAAATTATTATAAACATTCTTATTTTTTGTTTGGTGTGTAAACTCCTCTAATCTGTTAGTAACACAAACGAGTAGAATTCTGGTTTCGGCTCCCGTCCATTTTCGTCGTGGAACTCTAGAAGTAAAAAGGCAAATTATTCATTATTATATATTACCCATTTTTATAAATAGTCGCTTTTATACTTACGAAACATTTCTGTTATTGCTTGTAGCAATTTGAGACTTATTAATATTTTTATTATTATTTATTATTATTAAAAGATTATTGACGACAACTCAAATTTCTGTTTTAAGAAAATTTTTTTATGACTTTAAATTTTCAGTATCACTAACTGTTTAAAGTAAAAAAAAAACTTTTCTTGTCTCTTACTTTGGCCACAAAATTTCATTCCATTCAGAATGGATATTAGTGTGGATATTATAGTTTTCGGGGTCGCTGAGTTGAGTCGTGATGGTACGACAGCCCTAGGGGGATGGGGTCGATAACTGAGGGGGATGACCGATATTAGTGTCCATTCAATAGTTGTCGGGTCCACTGAGATTAATAGTTTTTTTTTTTTTTTTTTTTTTAGATTAAGATATTTTATTTAACATTTAAGAAATATACAATTTTGACTTAAAACTAAATTTATAACTATTATTAATAAGTGTCGGCTCAACAATAGGGGCCCGACGCATTTACATTGTCTTTAATTCGTATTGCTTATAATTAAACTATATTTTTGACTACTTAATCTACTACATGTTATATTTAAAGTAATTTAATTTTAAACAATAAATTCTAAAATAAAATAAAAATGAAAAGAATATGAGAGGGTATAAACAGGGCGATCTTCAGCCTCTGTAATGTTGATTGCTGGCCTTCTCGTAGAAGGAGACGTCTTGATTGTTAAGGCTGTCGTCGAATCTAGCATCTGTGAATCCTCTGATGTGTATGTACCGGTGACTTGGCTCGATTTCTTCGCTTCTCAGTCCTTGCATCTCAGGACTTGGATGAGTTTCCAATCCGTCGACGAATTTCCTCGCCATTTGAAACAAGTGATCTGTTATTGGCAGCAGACCTGCTGCTTCGTAAAGTCTTGCAGTCGACACAAACTTATAGCTGTTTGGCACCCTCAAGAGCCCTGTACAGATCCTTAGTACCTTCCTTTCAAATAGGGAGATCTTCTTCATCGTTGTTGGTGAGACGGTGAACCATATGGGATAGCCATAGGTTATCACTGGCCTGATGAGCTGCTTGTAGATGAGCAGCTTGGTGTTGTTGGACAGTCCGTTTCGTCTTCTTAGTAGCGGGTGCACCAAATGAAGAGCGTAGTTCGCTTTTTTCATTGTTTTTTCGATGTGAGAGTTAAACTTGAGCCGGAAACGGCATAGGTTATGGAGTCATCCGCGAAAAGCATGGTCCTTGTTCCGGCTGCATTGGTGGGTTGATCCGCCGTGAAGATGCTAAATAGGACTGGTCCAAGTCTGGAGCCTTGGGGAACTCCGGCATTAATCCTTTTCCTTGTCGAGGGGCTGCCATACACCTGTACAAAAAAGACCCTGTTAAAAAGAAAATTTTTAATTATTTTCACAATATAATTGGAGAAACCAAATCTAATAAGTTTGTACAGTAGCCCATTGATCCAGACACTATCGAAAGCTTTTTCGATGTCTAGTAAACAGGCTACTGTACTGCTTTTGACGTTTAGTCCTTTAGTGACGTCACTGTGAAGCTTCATCAGAGGGTGCAGCGTAGAGTGATTTTCTCGAAATCCGAACTGAAAGGCAGGAATTAGATTTCTTTCCGAACAATACTCATTGATCTTTTTACGGATCAAGGATTCCAATATTTTACTGGTACAACACAGTAAAGCTATGGGGCGGTAACCAGTTACGCTAGAACGGTTAGTTTTCTTGGGAACTGGTACTACTTTGGCCACTTTCCAGATGTCTGGAAAGTAACTATTGTTTAGGCAATTGTTGAATATTATAGTTAACATCAAAATCGCCATATTCGGCAGCTTTTTAAGTAAAAAATTGGATTTTTTGATTTTTTAGAGTTTCCACTCATAATTAAATCACTGACAACTGCTGTCCCTGTGAACATATCCACGTCAAGGGGTGCGCTAGCGGGATTGTCTTCACTGAACTGCACTTCAAAATTTCTTGGAGAAGTTGTGTCTTCCACAAGACTTTCAACCTGCTCTACAAAATCTGGAAGATGAGCTGGTGATTGGTCCGTAAAGCTCCTTTCGAAATGACAGGCAAAGGCTTCGGCTTTTTCAAGAGGACTGGATGCTACTTGCTCTCCAAACGAGATATTTTCTGGAATGGAGATACGTTTTCCGATCACAGAATTCAGCTTTTAAAAGCATCCGGGCCTGGTTTGATGTTCTGAAGTCGTTTGGTCAGTTCATCTTCCTGGTAACTTCGCACAGCTTGACGTAGAATGATTACTGTACAACGCAGTTGCGAAAAACAGACTGATATTCGTCATTAACAGTGTTGAGAGTCCTGTTGAAGATCCTCTAAAGGCGTTTCCTTAGCCTTTGCTTGTGAGCATATATTGCCTGAATATTCTCAGGTAGATGTTGAAACCGATCCCTGCTAGAACAAACAGTTTTCTGCCGATCTATGGCTGTGTTCACTGAAGTCTCGAAATTTCTGATAGCATCATCAATTTCATTATTCTCAAGATTTCTACATGCCGCTGGCATTTGTAGTCCAGCTTCGACTTCTGATCTAAACCGGTTCCAGTTTATTTTCGTAAAGTTGATGTGTAGTTCAGGTGTTGGGGTAACTTGAACAATTCGCTGATTCAACCTCACTCGAAGCTCAATGGCCAAATGATCCGAATCACTATCATGTACAAAACAGGAATAATTCCTTAATTCCGGCAGAATGTTGACGAAATTTGTCGTTGCCCAGAAGAAATCCAGCATGGATGGTGTCCGAGGATATGTCTTCCGGGGCTGTGAAACAACAGCCATGGTATGGTGCTGAGGATTTGAATCCAGCCAATCTGCAATGGCCTTTCCTTGATTGTTGCACACTTCATCTTGCCATCGGGAGTGCCTAGCGTTAAAATCCCCTCCAACCACACAGTATGTGTGCCTAGAGGAGATGCCGCAGACAGTTTGCAGATCCCGTTGAATGTTTTCCCTCGTTGCATTACAGTGATTGTACACTGATATTACCAACAAGGTCTCAACCTCGTTGACTTTGATGCTGACAGCTGTTGCTTCCATTCTACGCAAACCACTGATTTGCACCTTTTCGCCTGCCATAGTGTCCCTGATAAGGACCGCCGTCCAAAAGCAATCACTGCTTTTGTCGACCCTGTGAATGTTGTATCCGTCTGGACTGAATGGGTTTCTCCCTGTGAGATTTTTTTCCTGTAAAAGAAGAATGTCAGGTTAATTAGTTTTTATAAATAATTTTAGTGTTATACGCCTAGCTAACGAATAAATAGAGTTCACGTTATATGAAAATATACTTATCCTGCTTATTGTGAACATAATTCACAAATAAGTCGACCCAAAACGGTTGTTTTGGACCTGTCATCAAGACTGCTATAATTAGCAGGCACGACTTCTCTTGCTTTCTGCAGAATTGTTAAAAGGTCTGCTCCAAATAGCCTTTCCGTATCGTCGAAGATGTTAGATTTTCCAGTAGATGGTGCCGGTTTTGAAGCTTGCTTACTTACTGGTTTTTTGTTTGCTTGGATAGTTGGTGGTGGTTTGTTAATTGTGGCTGGCCATAGCAGCTTTACTAGCAAAGCTAACTCCTTTCACTATTCCTTTTGCAGCAGATTTCTGGGCAAACTTATGCTGATCCATCTTCTTTTGGGCGGTTTTTACTTTTTCCGCCTTTTTTTCTTTATATTTAGGACATCCTCGATAGTTTGCAGGATGTCCAGATTTTTGGCAATTTGTGCAGAAGACGTTGTCGTCTTTCTTGCTGTCTACATTTCTCGGACATTGGCCAGGTAAGTGTTCGTCCTTGCACTTAACGCATCTGTATTTCATGCCGCAATTACTTGCGACATGTCCAAACTTTTGGCAATTTTTGCATTGGGTAATGCCGGCTGGTTTTAGCTTTTCCAATGCACCAGCTGGTTCATTAGGAGGGTTTTTGAGCAAACTGCTGCCTTATCGCAGTTCTTCTCAAGTTCGACAATGAAATGGTTAAATTTCCTGTCATTCCTCTGCGATTTGAAGGGTTTGACCTCCACTACAGGGACACCCTCTGCTGTCAACGCTTCCTTGACATCCTCAGTGTCAAAGGAGTGGTGAATACTTTTAAGGAACAACAATTCTTTCCTGTCTTCCTTAGCGGTATAGGTGTTGAATTCAGTCTTTCCTGACTTCAGGAAAGATAGTCTAAAGCAGACTATTGGCGGCATGGCACAAGTTTTTGTTGTTGGTCCCGTAGACTGGTGTTTTTTGGTTGCTGGAACGACAGGTGGTGGTGTCTTTTTAGTGACATTTTGTCCCTCTTTTGCCTTGGCTGTTTTCTCTACAGCGGTAACATTCGGCGGATTGCTTCCTTCAACAGTAACTACTGCAGGAGAAGATGATGTTGGTGGTGATGATGTCTGGATTCAGATAATCTCCTCCTTTTTGCCTTTACTGGCACGGTTACAGGAGAAGACCGCTCTTTGCGATTGTCTTCTTCTGCATTTTCCTCTTCGCTGGTAATGGAATCGGACGCTTCAATATCCGATTCCTCGCATATGCTCATATTTTCCTCTTTAGAGGAAGTGGCGTCTTCGCAAAGCTGGTTGACTTCATCCAGCCTTTCGTAAAGAGATGCGAGGAATTCACCACCATGATTGGAGACTTCTTGTCTAATTAAGGTTAATACTTCATTAACCTTTTCCTTTCTTCTCTGTTTTTCCCCCATTTTATAGGGCTGAACAAAAATTTTTCTGTAAATTAATAAATATTAATTATAAATATGTGTCTGAAATGAAAAAAGTAATTAGTGAATTAAAATATGTTAAAAAAGTCGCAGGTAGCGAAATGCTCGCTTTTTGGTATGAGGGGTTTTTCCGTAGCCGGTAGCAGGTAGATGAGCGATATGGTGCGGGATCTTTATGAGATGTGCTCGTGTTGAGCGCTCGATGCTGACTGGTGAGATTAATAGTGTTGGTAGGACACTCCTATGGGTGAGTTGTCTCCCCGGAGGGGGGAGGGACCGATATTAGTATCGATCCCATAGTTTTAGGGGTCGCTTAGATGAATAGTGTTGTTTAGAATGGTACTCGGCGACCATTTGGCGACGAATTTGGGGGTGAGGACATTGTCGCCCCTACTTCAAATTGGAAAAGGTAGATTAGCCCTTTCAGTCATGCATTTTTGTTTTATATAAAAAAAAATATTTCTTGTGGATTTTGTAAATTAAGGGCTCTATTAAATATAACGGAAAAATAATTTTTAATTGTCATGAAAATTTAATGGGTTTTCCACTCTGTGCCATCATATATGGAACAAATCATGTCAAAGGAAAAAAATTAACTGAGTTGGTAACTTTCATATCATTTATTTATTAATAGTTCACGACTTCTTTTTGAGTTGAAGTAACTACTTTTTTTGGAAGATAAAGTTATTAAATATAGTTTTAATAAAATTAAAAAAAAAATAATAAATAATTCGAAATAAAAATAAATAATAAATAATTCATAAAAATATAAAATTAACACAAAATTATAAAACTAAAAAAGAAATAATGTTTTCCATGTGACAACTTTATTTTGCTTGCTCTGGGTTGGGTTGACCTAAGAATTTCTTTATTCTTGCTCTTGAAGGTGAAACTAAAAACATTCTATACAACCAAGTTTTGTTTTAAATTAATTTTATGTATGTTTATTTAATTTTATTTTATAATTTGAATACTATAGCTGTAATTTAAAATATATTTTTTAAAATAAATTTTGTTAATAAAAACTGCAATTTTACCTTATAGATAGAAATCATTCTTTTTTCTACCCCTGCCTAATAGAAAATTAGGATGAATAAATACCTGGGAAACTCCGGGTAATCAGCTAGTATAATATAAAATGGCTTTGGACGCCGTGGCTCAGTGGAAAAGCGTATGGCTACTGAGCAGCGGTTCGTGGTTCGAATCCCAGTAACACTAAAGGTATTTTTTATTACATTTGTGTCCAAAAATATACGTTTACAACACAAATGGTCCTGCGAAGCTTGGCCTAGGACCGCAACCCGAATATTATTATTTGTCGCGTAAGCGTAGTGAAATTTTGCTGCATTTTATTAAAATTGACGGTAATGAAGCTAGATGTGTACTGTCTAAAAGTGAGCTATTCTATAAAGGGGATGCCATTACAAACTTAATCAAACCAGGAGGCACCATACGGTTACGGCGGCATTATCTAGCGCTTCCAAAAAGCTGGCAAGTAGAATCATAGTAGCAGCAAGACAATTACAAGACGAGTCAAGCGAGAAAACAGCAACCGTAACCCATCCGACTTCGTCAATAAATTATTTGAATGCAAATGCTCCTTTCTGGGCCCCAACACCGAACTGAGAAAAATCCGGGTCCATCTCAAGAAAATGTAATAAACGAATAAGTAACAACAAACATAAATTAAAAAATCGTTTTCTAAAAACATCCAAATTTTAATTTCACTCATTTGTCTGCTTTAGACGTAGACTGTCCGCTAAAAGTGAATTGGTGTGGACAGAGAAAAAAATATAATTATTTAAAATTTTATTTCAACAAGATGAATGAAAGATTGTGTATTAACCTTGAATGCTTCAAATTTAAACATTAAAAAATGTATTTATTTGGTTTTGGTAGAAATTATTGTGAAAAACTTTATCGTTGTCGCGGACAAGTTGTCCGAGAAAAAACGCACCTAATTAGTAAATGGTCCAACAACTGATCCAGGAGCATAATGTTTTGACCGAGATTTATAGCCCATTTAGACATTTTTGAGCGATTTCATGAATTGTCCTTACGCCTAAAGCGGTTTCTGATGATATTGGACCTTGCTACAATAGTGGATTTAAGAAAGCCACAGTCAGGAGCCAATATCGCTCTTGAAGAATCTACCATGCGGAAGAATAATTGTCTGCTTCTCCCGAGAAATTAGTCATCCGGTACCACATCTTTTCGCCCTCTGCCGTTGATTGTTTGTCCACTATTTGGGTAAATAAGTTGTGGTATTTGTCTCCATCGAATTCGGGCAGTACAATTCGCGGTAAATCCAACTGGGTGCTGTTGTTTGCTATTGTAGATGATTGTGATTGTTGCGGTACAACACAATGATTGAGGCAGATCTAGTAGGGTAGAATTTAATCCGAATAAATTTCAGACTTGTCTTTTATCTCAGCAGGTAGTTCAACCTAGCATGCCACGAGTAATTAATTGGTTTTTTTTAATTAATTTCAAAAATAGCGAGCCAATGTTTAGGTTTCATAAGTCGTAGTAATTTCTACTTCACCCCCTCTAAAATATTCAGATTATATATGACGACTTATGTTAGATCAATTTTAGAAATTAATTCAGATGTATGGGGTGGGGCTCCAAGAACGCTTTTGGTTTGACCAATTCAGAATAGAGTTGTCCGTTTGATAAACGATGTAACCATTCACCTCTTGATTCTTTGAAGCATATACGGAATGAAGGAGCTTTACCTGTTTTCTACAAATTTTTCTAAGATAGAACTAAACATTTCAAATCCTCCTTTTATCCGAGAGCGACTTTGATGTGGAATCAATTGGTCCACTCCATGTTTCCCGATCTAGAGGTCTTCAAAATAGTCGTCAACAAGCTGACGGACGAAGGCCGAAGTGTTCTTTAGAGGATCAAAAAAAATTATGATTTGTATTATTTGTAATATTTATAATATTGTATGGTTTTAGTTTCGTGTTCGTTTTTCCGTATTGCTTTTTCAATGAATCAGAGAGAATTCTGAGAAAATAATTTGAAACCGGCTACAAACGTGAGGAATATGTTGTAATTAACATTTGTTCGATTTTTTAATTTTGTTTTGAATTTTAATAATGGTGAATTGGTCTCTGACATAGAGCCGCTCTGCCCTCTAGGTCATGCGAAAGGTGGTTAAAAAAGACCTCAAAAAACGAGAAAATGGCGCGATTTCAACCCGCCTTCACACGCACCACACTTGAAACGCGACACACGTTACAAGCGTAATATAAAAATGCGCTCACAAAACTTCAGCTCTCTAGGTCATGTGAAAGGTGGTTAAAAAGGACCTCAAATTATTCGAAATGCAGACAAAAAGGGGGTCAAGTCAAGTTAAAAAAAAGTTTTTTGTTTAAAAAAAAAACCCAGTCAGCATCCTTTCAGAATGAACATTTTCGATTTTACTATAATTGGACTTAAGAAATCCAACGGTTCGAATAGGCGAGATATGTCAGACAACACTGTGCGTTTGTTAATTTTCTCGTTAAAGCTAGGTTAAATGTTCACGAGGAAGGAATCTGACTTTGAGGAATCCATCTTTGTCCAGATCTAATTGAAGTCCGATATCACTTGCTGGAAATCTCTTTAATAAGCCTTCATGATTTGAACACCATTTTAGTGGGGTGAATCCAGCTTTACGTAGCAGCTATATATCCTGTAAGATCCTCTAAATGTAGTAACTAGTTCTTTTGTTAGTCGAAAGTTACACTTAGTTTTTCACTTGATATACACATATGGTAATACTGCCAATTTCTTTGCAACCCAATAACATCATTATATTTGGCTCTACAACCGGGGTCCGGTCCTGGCCTCCCACAAAATGTCTCTGCACTGGTCCCGATTTCGAGCCGATGGTATCCAGTTTGGCATCCCTAAACTCTGGGTGTCCTGGTCTACGCCATCCTTCCAGCGTAGGCTTGGCCGGCCTCGCTGTCGTGCTCCATAAATCCTAACGCAAATTACTTTCCGAGCAAGATCCTCTTCGCTCATGTGAGCTAGGTGTACTGCCCACCGGAGCCTACCGAGCATAATTCTCTTCACGACGTCGACATCGCAGTAACGCTTGTAGATCTCATCATTATAGAGTCTCCGGAATCGTTCTTCCTCACACACGGGACCAACAATTCTCCGTAAGACTTTTCTCTCGCACGCGGCTTTATAAAGTTCTACTCTGGCTATGTGATAGCGGCTTTAAAGTCTATAAAAAGATAGTGTAGTTCGTTTTGAAACTCTAGATATTTTTCCATCACCTGCCCAATGGTGTAAATCTGATCAGTTGTTGATTTGCCTGGGATTAAGCCACACTGGTATGGACAAATGATCCCTTTAGCGTATGTGGCTATCCTGTCTTGAAGGATAGAAGAGAAAATCGTATACGCGGTACTCAATCACGTTATACTACGATAATTGATGCAGGTTGTTATATCTCCTTTCTTAATTATGGGGCATTCGCCAGTCTTCTGGCATCGCTTCTACCTCCCATACTTGCACTATTAGTTAATGAATTGCTTGGTGTATTGCGGGGCCTCCTGTTTTATTCAGCTTCGCTGGGATACCATCAGATCCCGAGGCCTTATTATTTTTGAGCCGATTTATCGCTCTGCTAAAACTCGTCTATGCTTGGTGGCGGCAGCATACTGTAGTCTTCGGTCATTGGTGGAGCCTCCAATTCCTCAGGTAGCTGGCCATTAAGCGACTCATGAAAGTGCTCTTCCCATCGCTCAAAGATGCCATGTTTTCCCACTGACAACTTTATTTTGCTTGCTCTGGGTTGGGTTGACCTAAGAATTTCTTTATTCTTGCTCTTGAAGGTGAAACTAAAAACATTCTATACAACCAAGTTTTGTTTTAAATTAATTTTATGTATGTTTATTTAATTTTATTTTATAATTTGAATACTATAGCTGTAATTTAAAATATATTTTTTAAAATAAATTTTGTTAATAAAAACTGCAATTTTACCTTATAGATAGAAATCATTCTTTTTTCTACCCCTGCCTAATAGAAAATTAGGATGAATAAATACCTGAGAAACTCCGGGTAATCAGCTAGTATAATATAAAATGGCTTTGGACGCCGTGGCTCAGTGGAAAAGCGTGTGGCTACTGAGCAGCGGTTCGTGGTTCGAATCCCAGTAACATCAAAGGTATTTTTCATTCCATTTGTGACCAAAAATATACGTTCACAACACAAATGGTCCCAAAAAGCTTGGCCTAGGACCGAAACCCGAATATTATTATTTGTCGCGTAAGCGTAGTGAAATTTTGCTGCATTTTATTAAAATTGACGGTAATAAAGCTAGATGTGTACTGTCTAAAAGTGAGCTATTCTAAAAAGGGGAAGCCATTACAAACTTAATCAAACCAGGACGCATCATACGGTTACGGCGGCATTATCTAGCGCTTCCAAAAAGCTGGCAAGTAGAATCATAGTAGCAGCAAGACAATTACAAGACGAGTCAAGCGAGAAAACAGCAACCGTAACCCATCCGACTTCGTCAATAAATTATTTGAATGCAAATGCTCCTTTCTGGGCCCCAACACCGAACTGAGAAAAATCCGGGTCCATCTCAAGAAAATGTAATAAACGAATAAGTAACAACAAACATAAATTAAAAAATCGTTTTCTAAAAACATCCAAATTTTAATTTCACTCATTTGTCTGCTTTAGACGTAGACTGTCCGCTAAAAGTGAATTGGTGTGGACAGAGAAAAAAATATAATTATTTAAAATTTTATTTCAACA
Organism: Nephrocerus scutellatus; assembly: GCA_947095585.1. Classification (NCBI taxonomy): domain Eukaryota; kingdom Metazoa; phylum Arthropoda; class Insecta; order Diptera; family Pipunculidae; genus Nephrocerus; species Nephrocerus scutellatus. The sequence continues at coordinate 56,438,417 of OX352761.1, read as the reverse complement.
AGATGAATGAAAGATTGTGTATTAACCTTGAATGCTTCAAATTTAAACATTAAAAAATGTATTTATTTGGTTTTGGTAGAAATTATTGTTAAAAACTTTATCGTTGTCGCGGACAACGCACCTAATTAGTAAATGGTCCAACAACTGATCCAGGAGCATAATGTTTTGACCGAGATTTATAGCCCATTTAGACATTTTTGAGCAATTTCATGAATTGTCCGTACGCCTAAAGCGGTTTCTGATGATATTGGACCTTGCTACAATAGTGGATTTAAGAAAGCCACAGTCAGGAGCCAATATCGCTCTTGAAGAATCTACCATGCGGAAGAATAATTGTCTGCTTCTCCCGAGAAATTAGTCATCCGGTACCACATCTTTTCACCCTCTGCCGTTGATTGTTTGTCCACTATTTGGGTAAATAAGTTGTGGTATTTGTCTCCATCGAATTCAGGCAGTACAATTCGAGGTAAATCCAACTGGGTGCTGTTGTTTGCTATTGTAGATGATTGTGATTGTTACGGTACAACACAATGAATGAGGCAGATCTAATAGGGTAGAATTTAATCCGAATAAATTTCAGACTTGTCTTTTATCTCAGCAGGTAGTTCAACCTACCATGCCACGAGTAATTAGTTGTTTTTTTAATTAATTTCAAAACTAGCGAGCCAATGTTTAGGTTTCATAAGTCGTAGTAACTTCTACTTCACCCCCTCTAAAATATTCAGATTATATATGACGACTTATGTTAGACCAATTTTAGAAATTAATTCAGATGTATGGGGTGGGGCTCCAAGAACGCTTTTGGTTTGACCAATTCAGAATAGAGTTGTCCTTTTGATAAACGATACGATGTAACCATTCATCTCTTGAATCTTTGAAGCATATACGGAATGAAGGAGCTTTACCTGTTTTTTACAAATTTTTCTAAGGTAGAACTAAACATTTTAAATCCTCCTTTTATCCGAGAGCGACTTTGATGTGGAATTAATTGGTCCACTCCGTGTTTCCCGATCTACAGGCCTTCAAAATGATTTGTATTATTTGTAATATTTATAATATTGTAAGGTTTTAGTTTCGTGTTCGTTTTTCCGTATTACTTTTTCAATGAATCAGAGAGAATTCTGAGAAAATAATTTTAAACAGGCTACAAACGTGAGGAATATGTTGTAATTTACATTTCTTCGATTTTTAATTTTGTTTTGAATTTTAATAAAGGGCATAGCCCATCTTATTGCCGTTGCGCAAGTCATTCGGGGAGTTCTCCTTGGCAATGACTTTATGATAAACAATTAAATGTAAAAAACTTCGTTTTTCGGATACACAATTTTTATGTATACATCGAAACACGCCACAGTAACAGTTATTTGGTAATAATACAAAGTAATTTTTTTCCACGCATCACACGCGACTACCGACATGTGTGAAACGCGGGATGTTAAAATTGGTCTCTGACATTGAGCCGCTCAGCCCTCTAGGTCATGCGAAAGGTGGTTAAAAAAGACCTCAAAAAACGAGAAAATGGGGCGATTTCAACCCGCCTTCACACGCACCACACTTGAACCGCGACACACGTTACAAGCGTAATATAAAAAAGCGCTCACAAAACTTCAGCTCTCTAGGTCATGTAAAAGGTGGTTTAAAAGGACCTCAAATTAGTCGAAAATGCAGACAAAAAGGGGGTCAAGTCAAGCTAAAAAAAAGTTTTTTGTTGTGTTGATATACACATATGGTAATACTGCCAATTTCTTTGCAACCCAATAACATCATCATATTTGCCTCTACAACCGGGGTCCGGTCCTGGCCTCCCACAAAATGTCTCTCCCCTCGTCCCAATTTCGAGCCGATGGTATCCAGTTTGGCTTCCCTAAACTCTGGGTGTCCTGGTCTACGCCATCCTTCCAGCGTAGGCTTGGCCGGCCTCGCTGTCGTGTTCCATAAATCCTAACGCAAATTACTTTCCGAGCAAGATCCTCTTCGCTCATGCGAGCTAGGTGTACTGCCCACCGGAGCCTACCGAGCATAATTCTCTTCACGACGTCGACATCGCAGTAACGCTTGTAGATCTCATCATTATAGAGTCTCCGGAATCGTCCTTCCTCACACAGGGGACCAACAATTCTCCGTAAGACTTTTCTCTCGCACGCGGCTGGATTTGAAGAGTCTTGACCGACTATAGTAGGCTTTGTTGGCTTTAAGCGACCGTGCGCGTATTTCTGGTTCCATGCTGTTATCGGCTGCTACAGTTCACCTGAGATAGTTAAAGGATTGCACTACTTCAAATTCGCGCTCCAATATTTGAATTGAGGGACCAATGTTGGATCTTCTATTCGCAGACGTGGACACCATGTACTTTGTTTTGCTGTCATTTATGTGCAGCCCCAGATTTCGTGCCGCCTGCTCGATCTGGATGAAAACTTCCTGTACAGCTCTTCGGTTTCTACCAACGATGTCAATATCATCTGCGTAAGTCAGTATCTGAATGGACTTATAGAGGATTATTCCTCTCGCCGTTACGTCAGAGTCTCGGATAATTTTCTCCAACGCCAGGCTGGAAGAGGACGCAGGCTACTCCATCCCCTTGTCGGAGCCCTAAAAGATATTGAATGGGCTTGCTAGTGATCCGGATATTTTTACTTAGCTTTTAAGATTAGTCATGTTCAACCTACATAGTCTTGTCAGTTTTTTGGGATGCCGATTTCTCTCATGGCTTTATAAAGTTCTACTCTGGCTATGTGATAGCGGCTTTAAAGTCTATAAAAAGATAGTGTATTTGCCTGGAATGAAGCCACTCTGGTATGGACCAAGGATCCCTTTAGCGTATGTGGCTATCCTGTCTTGAAGGATAGAGGAGAAAATCGTATACGCGGTACTCAACCACGTTATACTACGATAATTGATGCAGGTTGTTATATCTCCTTTCTTATTTATGGGGCATTCGCCAGTCTTCTGGCATCGCTTCTACCTCCCATACTTGCACTATTAGTTAATGAATTGCTTGGTGTATTGCGGGGCCTCCTGTTTTATTCAGCTCCGCTGGGATACCATCAGATCCCAAGGCCTTATTATTTTTGAGCCGATTTATCGCTCTGCTAAAACTCGTCTATGCTTGGTGGCGGCAGCATACTGTAGTCATTCGGTCATTGGTGGAGCCTCAAATTCCTCAGGTAGTTGGCCATTAAGCGACTCATAAAAGTGCTCTTCCCATCGCTCAAAGATGCCTTTGAGATCGGCGATCAGTATGTGCTACGCGGTGTATATTGCGTCATACCGCGGACTCTTTGGTAGAACTTCTGCACCTGGTGCGGTCCCTGCTCTCTGTACTGTTCTAGTTCATGGAAGAGATTTTCTCCCAGACTGCTTTCTTTCGCCGGTGAACTGTTTTTTCATATCTTCTTTATATTCATCTTTGCGTGCCCGCGTTCTTTGAGATTGTTGCATTGCTCAGTGTGCAACATTCTTACGTTTAGTCGCTCTCGAACATTCGTCATCGAACCAGTCGTTCCGATCTCTACGACTACTGCCTAAGATGGAGTCAGCAGTACAAATGACAGTATTTTTAAGGCGTGTCCATTTTTCTTCTACGTCTGACATGTCAGCCCCAGGACTGACTCTCCCAGCATATAGGGCGAGTCCTATCGTTTGACCGTAGTTGTTTCTGGTCTCTTCGTTGCGAAGGACAGCCGTGTTGCCTCGAATCTGAATCGAGGATGCAGTCCTTCGTGATGATGCAATCCGCGCTCGAAGCACCATACCAACAGGATACTGGTCCGAGTCGAAGTTGGCACCTCGGTACGTTCGTACCGTCATCAGGTTCGGGTTGTGGCAGCGGTCTATCAACACGTGGTCTAACTGGTTGCGAGTGGCTCCACCAGGAGATACCCAGGTGGCTTTTTGGAAATTATTACGCGCAAACCTTGTACTCGCAACGACCAAATTATTGCTTGCTGCCATCTCTATGACTAGTTGTCCATTGTCATTAGTGTTCTCGTGTAACCTATGGGTGCCAATGTACTGCCTGAATACTGACTCCTTACCTATTTTAGCATTCACAGCCCCCATAATGATTTTTACATCTTACTGAGGGCAGGCATGGAGTTCCCGTTCGACTGATTCAAAGAATTCTTCTTTTTTATCATCTGGGGAATCCTCTGTAGGTGCGTGAACGTCTATGAGGCTTATGTTTTTAAATTTGCACCGCACGCGAAGGGTGCATAGCCGTTCATTTATTGCTTTAAAGCCGATAACGGTGGGTTTCATTCTTTTGCTGACTAGAAACCCCACCCCGAGCACATGATGTCTTGCATGAAAGCTGTAATATACATATGTCATATTCTGATTTTGTAAGACACTATTCCCCGTTCGACGCATCTCCTGGATGGCTGTTATGCTGTTATACAATGAGAAAATTCTTAAATCGTTTAGACGTTTTCGTGTCTGTGGTCGTCGTCGTTTATCAGTCTATTCGAGGCTGATTTGGGGTTCTGTAATATGTTTTTTTACGGGCAGGGTTATTGGCCTCGCGCTAACCTAACTTTGAAGGGACTAACCCGATTATTTCGCTTTTCCTGTACTGGAAGAAAATAACCAGCGGCCACCACGTGGAGGTTTGATCGCTCTTCCACAAGTCAGAGATAGTTGCGGCCACATGCATTTCTGAAGCATTCTGTGTTATTCGCCCTACTATGCTGATGGCTGACCGCCAGACAAAAGTAATGCCCCTGCATTTTGGTGGCGTCGATTTTCTCCATTTGTCCAAGACTTATATATTCATTTATGAACTGATGATATTATTGTTTAAGTTCTTCTTGTTTTGATAATTTCCCTTCGAGTGCCAGGTAAAATGGTTTCCACATTTTCTTTCTTCAGCTTTGCGACTTCTTTCTTCTGCTTTTGGGGCTTCACGTGAATCAATAAAGCGAGAATTGCTTTCTTTTTGACTGGTTGGTTTTGGCAGATTGTATAAGACAACAGGTCATTGAGATATATTAAGAAGAGCGTAGGCGACAAGGATGACCCTTGTGGCACGCCAGCATTGATATCATGTGAAGCGTAAGATATCTCTTTTAATACAACTTTTATTTTACGATTCAATAAATAATCCTCAATCCATGTAATAAGAGAGGTGTGTAAGTTGAGCGCACGAATCTTATTAATAAGACAATCATGCCATACTCTGTCAAATGCTCTAGAAATATCTAAGAAGACAACGCTTGATTCACATAGATTTTCAATGCTTCCTTCCCAACAATGAGTCATGCACTTCATGAGTTCACCTGAAGAGCGATTTTTGCGAAAACCATACTGCACAACGGATAAAAGAGCATTCCTATACAGATAGCTCATTAGTCTAAAATTAACGATAGATTCCTTTACCTTCGATAGAATCGACAGCAAAGCAATAGGGCGGTAGTTAGTAGGTGCAGATTTATCACCTTTTTTCGGAACGGGTTGAATATTAGCCATTTTCCAAATTGACGGAAAAACACCAGTCTTCATTGAGAGATTTAACAATTTGCTTAGCGCTTCCAAAGTATGATGACATCTTTTCAGTAATAATGGTGAGAATTTCTGACAAAATAAAAAATTTGTTGTTGTCACTGGACATAGCGGACAGCGCAATTTTCCTAATTTTTCATTAGAAAGAGCAAGACGCCAGAAAATTTTTTCTGCTTCTCCCGAGAGATTAGTCATCCGGTACCACATGTTTTCGCGCTCTGCCGTTGGTTGTTTGTCCACGACTTGGGTGAATAAGTTGTGGAATTGTTTCCATTTAAGTCTCCATTGAATCCGAGGTAAATTCAACTGGGTGCTGTAGTTTTATATTGTAGATGATTGTGATTGTTGCGGTACAGCACAGTGATTGAGGCTGATCTAATAAAGTGGAATTTAATCCGAATAAATTCCAGGCTTGTCTTTTATCTCAGAAGGCAGTTCAACCTAGCGTGCCACCAGTAAGTAATGGTGCCCTTATTGCGTGATCTGATTCACTTAAAATGTTAGGTTGAAAGTTTTAAGTGAACTTTCCTTAAAGGAATATATATATGAAATTTCAAAAATAGCGAGCCAACGTTTAGGCTTCATAAGACGTAGTAACTTCAACTTCACCCCCTCTGAAGTATTAAGATTATATATGACTTATGTAAGACCAATTTTAGAATTTAATCCACATGTATGGGGTGGAGCTCCAAGAACGCTTTTGCTTTCAACAATTCAGAATAGAGTTGTCCGTTTGATAAACGATGTAATCGGAATATAAAAAAAGATGAGCGTGTAACCTTTACGTGCGGTTGAAGCTAAACTTCTTTGACGTAGTGGCCGATTACGATTAAATTAAAAGGCAAAAATAGTCCTACATACTGGATTTGATACGAAAAGCTTGAGAAATGGCTTGGTCCACAAAATTCCAGATGCCAGATCATAGAATTTCCATTGGAACAAGTGTTATAGTCGCTTCTTATTCATACATACCGAATTTCATACGAATCGCTTGTGAAATGGCTTAGTCCACAAAACTCAAGACCCTATTGCCCAGATCACAGAATTTTTTATTGGAGCAAGTCTTATAGTCGCTTATTAGTCCTACATACCGAATTTCATACGAATCGCTTGAGAAATGGCTTGGTCCACAAAACTCCAGACACTATTGGCCAGATCTCAGAATTTCCATTAGGACAAGTCTTATAGTCGCATCTTAGTCGTAGTCGTTTTTTTCTTTAGTACTTTGTTTTTAACTCTTTTGCACACAGAAATTGAAGCTTTCTTTTCGGTTTTCTTGGGCAAAAGTATTGCCTATATATTCGGTAAAACACCACCTTGAGCAATGGTTACTCCAGACAAAAGTTTGTTTAATTTTCATCATTGCGGATTGCCAATTGCAAATGACGCGGAATAATCCTAGTCTTTTTGTTGTCACGAGCAGCATTTCGCGCCAATTCCAAAACTTCAGCTGCTAAATATTCCATTACTGCAGCTAGATAAACTGGAGCTCCAGCGCCAACACGTTCAGCATAATTGCCTTTTCGAAGCAATCGATTAATCCGACCAACAGGAAATTGTAGACCAGCACGGTTTGAACGAGACTTTGCCTTTCCTTTAACTTTGCCACCTTTACCACGACCAGACATTTTTCAATTATTTTCTTACTGACTTCTTACCTCGGGAACGATTTACACAAATTTATTCAAATTTTATATACATAAACGAACAATAAAAATAACCCAAGTTCACAAATTTATACTGGTGATAACTTTAAATGTACACAAAAACACTTATTACAACAACATTTATATTTCTGCAAAAACTTTTACAACTTACCTGGTTGAATTTCAAATAAGACCTGAACTACTTCGGCCAAACGCAAACAGAAATATCGAGAAAAAAACCAGAAAATTGTGGCAATTTCCCTTATTTACAACTAACCATACTCTTATGTAGCGGTCAGCCATCAGCAGAGTAGGGCAAATAGCACAGAATGCTTCAGAAATGCATGTGGCCGCAACTACCTCTGACTGGTGGAAGTGCGATCAAACCTCCACGTGGTGGCCGCTGGTAATTTTCATCCAGTACAGGAAAAGCGATATGATCGGGCTTGTTCCATTCAAAGTAATGTTGGCGCGTGGCTAATAACCTCGCTCGTAAAAAACATATTACGGAACCCAAATCAGCCTCGGATACACTGATGAACGACGACGACCACGGCAACGAAAACGGTTAAACGATTTAAGAATTTTCTCATGGAACGTACGCTCACTGTATAGAGCTCAATCTGCACAACAGCTAGCCGATCCTGTCCATAAATAATGCTGACATAACAGCAATTCAGGAAATGCGATGGACAGGGAATGGTGTCTTACGAAAATCCGAATATGACATATATTACAGCTGTCATGCAAGACATCATGTGCTGAGGGTGGGGTTTCTAGTCAGCAAAAGAATGAAACCCACCGTTCAGCATTAAAGCAGTAAATGAACTTAAAAATACTGTCATTAGTACTGCTGACTCCATCTTAGGCAGTAGTCGTAAAGATCGAAACGACTGGTTCGATGACGAATGTAAGCTAGCGACTGAACGTAAGAATGTTGCGTACCGAGCAATGCAACAATCTCCTAGAGCGCGGGCACGCGAAGATGAATATAAAGAGCTCAGAAGATATGGAAAAATAGTTCACCGGCGAAAGAAAGCAGCCTGGGAGAAGAATCTCGTCCGTGAACTGGAACAGTACAGAGAGGAAGAACCGCACCAGGCACGGAAGTTCTTCCAAAGGGTCCGCGGTATGACGCAATATACACCGCGTTGCACATACTGCAAGGACAAAGAGGGTAATCTGATCGCCGATCTTAAAGGCATCTTAGAGCGATGGGAAGAGCACTTTCATGAGTTGCTAAATGGCCAGCTAACTGAGGAATTGGAGGCTCCACCAATGACCGAAGATCATACTATGCTGCCGCCACCAAGCATAGTCGAAGTTAGAAGAGCGATAAATCGGCTCAAAAATAATAAGGCCCCGGGACCTGATGGGATCCCAGCGGAACTGATAAAAATAGGAGGCCCCACATTACACCAAGCAATTCATGAAATAATAGTGCAAGTATGGGAAGAAGAAGTTATGCCAGAAGACTGGCGAAGAGGCATCCTGTGCCCCATACATAAGAAGGGAGATATCACAAAATGCAGCAATTATCGTGGTATAACGTTGTTGAGTACCGCGTATAAGATTTTCTCCTCTATCCTTCAAGACAGGATAGCCCCTTACGCTAAAGTCATCATTGGTCCATACCAGTGTGGCTTCATCCCAGGCAAATCAACAACTGATCAGATTTACACCCTAAGGCAGGTGATGGAAAAATGTCTAGAGTTTCAAAACTCACTACACCATCTTTTTATAGACTTTAAAGCCGCCTATGATAGCATAGCCAGAGTAGAACTTTATAAGCCATGAGAGAATTCGGCATTCCAAATAAACTGACACGACTATGTAGGTTGACCATGACCAATGTTATAAGCCAAGTAAAAATATCCGGATCACTATCAAGCCCATTCAACATCTATAACGGGCTCCGACAAGGGGATGGACTGGCCTGCGTCCTCTTCAACCTGACGTTGGAGAAAGTGATCCGAGACTCTGACATAACGGCGAGAGGAACAATCCTCTATAAGTCCATTCAGATACTGGCTTACGCAGACGATATTGACATCGTTGGTAGAAACCAAAGAACTGTACAGGAAGCTTTCATCCAGATAGAGCAGGTGGCACGAAATCTGGGGCTGCACATAAATGAGAGCAAAATAAAGTACATGGTGGCCACGTCTGCGAGTAGAAGCTCCAACATTGGTCCCTCAATTTAGATAGTGGAGCGCGAATTTGAAGTAGTGCAATCCTTTAACTATCTCGGGTCAACTATAGCAGCCGATAACAGCATGGAACCAGAAATACGTTCACGGTTGCTTAAAGCCAACAAAGCCTACTATAGCCTGTCAAGACTCTTCAAATCCAGGAACTTAACCATAACATCCAAGCTGCTGGTATATAAGACAATGGTCATACCAGTACTTACATATGGATCCGAGACTTGGGTGCTTAGCAAAAAGCATTCTGACCTCTTAGCCGCGTTCGAGAGAAAAGTCTTACGGAGAATTGTTGGCCCCGTATGTGAGGAAGGACGATTCCGGAGACTCTATAATGATGAGATCTACGAGCGTTACCGCGATGTCGACATCGTGAAGAAAATTAAGCTCGGTAGGCTCCGGCGGGCAGGACACCTAGCTCGCATGAGCGAAGAGGTTCCTGCTCGGAAAGTCCTTTGCGGTAGGATTTATGGAACACGACAGCGAGGTCTGCCAAGCGTACGCTGGAAGGATGGCGTAAACTAGGACGCCCAGAGTTTAGGGATGCCAAACTGGATGACATCGGCTCAAAATCGGGACCGATGGAGAGACTTTTTGCGGGAGGCCAGGACCGGACCCCGGTTGTAGAGCCAAAAATGATGATGAATATTCTAATGGAAGCTACTTTACAAAAGGTGATTTCTCATTAATTATGAGAACAAAGCCGGACACTCAGCAGACACTGAGTTAACAATTTTCTCACCGATGCAATTACAATTCAATGCTTATCCTAGGAATTACAATAATATGATATTTAATGTTGAATAATGCATTTACTGCTCCTGTTGTCCACTGCTATTTTCCATATTATAAAACTGCTGATGCTGCGTTTGTATTCGCTGGGGTGATGAACCGTTGGTATGCGGCAACAGGTGAATGTTTGTAAGTGGGCGATGGTGGAACAGGTAGCTGACGTAACTCCCCCCTTGGAGTAAAGCGACGGCCGAAGTGACGCCATTGAAGCAGCTTCAGCTTGATGAGATGATGTTGCGAGGGCAGGAGCGTTAAGATGCGGGATGTTGCCGTGATCTTCCGCGGTTGTTTTGTATATATATTTTTTTCTCAATGTAGCAGCAAAGATTATTATGCTAGCGAAGATGATGATTCCTGCTGCTCCCACTAGGCAATTGTAAGTTTCAGTGGTGTTTTCTAGCCTGAGTACTTTGGCTTCCGTGTTGAAGTTAAATGTTCGCAACTTTTCTAGGTTTAATTCATCGGTTGTTGTGTTGGCTTTGACGATGCTGCCGATGGGGGAAGTATCCGTTTGGTGTCCCAGAAGATGTCCGGTCTATTTTCGTAGCTGCGATGTTGCAATTTTGGAAGTGGATAAGCACTGTGCCTTTTATGTGGTGAACTCCCGGTCTGAAGGTAGAGTTTATTGATAAATCTTGGATTTTTATAAATAGTAAAATATTAGGTTGTGGTTGGGAGATTGTTTGAATCTTCCCAACATCCTTGAATGGACAATTGGCTACCATATTTTCCATCAGCTTTCCGATACATTGGGATTGGGTGGAGTCCTCTTCTTGTGTTGTTGATGAACAGTAGTTGGTTCCTTCTATCTTGGGGCAAGGTTTATAAAAGTGTTGTGTGTGTCTTATGTTATAGTTAATATATGGTTTCGTATTTAGTATCTTTGTGCCATTTATTTGCAGGGGTATAACATGATAAAAATTATATTTTTCTATAGATAAAACTGGTATCTGTATATTAAAAATTATTTTAGATCCATTATAATAAGCTTGGATTCCTAAAAATTCGTATATTTGTTCAAGTGCATTGATTGTTATGTTTTGTGTTGTTAGTTTGTCTTTTATATAGTTCATCAAAGGTAAGAAGGAGCTTAGGGATAATATTAAGTTTACTCAGCCTCGGCTATATTAGATAGATGGTTGGTTAGTAAGTCAATGTTAAAGTTAAGTTGAGAGTTCAAAACGTGTTCATTATCTAATTATCGTGTTATGTCGCTAAGTTTGTATTAATGTTTTGTATTTGGTCGTTAATTTTGATTGCATCTTAGGCGTCCATGTTACCTGTTATTAGTTTAATAGTGGACCCCAATCCATTGATTAAACCGCGTTTATTTCTTTTCTTAAAAGGATACAAAATTTGGATTTTTGTTTGAAGTTCTTCGAGTTTTAATTTTGTGATTTTAAATGAGTTTGTGCTAATGTTCTGTTTTTGAAACAGGTAGAGTGAATTTGTGATTTTCTGTATGTTGTTGTTGTAGTCATAAAGGTTTATGATATGTATTAGATTTTGAAAGATAGTAATGTATCTTGATGTTCCTAAAAGTAGAGGCAGTAGACTATGTTCTTTGGGGATGTTAAAAATGTCTATTCTTTGAGTGTGAGTAAGCCTGAAAGTTAATAGATAAAGTGGGGTGTTAGTATGAAAAAATATATATATATATATATATTTTTGTATATGTTTTATTTCTTATGTCGTTTTCTTAATTTAATTTTATGAATTTTTTTGTTTTCTTTTGTTAAAACTGTAATTTCAACTGTTTACAAGTCGAGAATTTCCCCCGACACACGGTAAGGGATTCTCTGGCTTGAATCGTATTTCTCTTTAAGGGTAGAGGTGACGCCTCTCCACAAAGTTACATTGGTTTAGCCGCGCACACATACGTTAAGCTGTTACAAATCGAGAATTTCCCCCGACCCACGGTAAGGGATTCTCTGGTTTAAGTCGTATTTCTCTTTAGGTGTAGAGGTGACGCCTCTCCAGAAGTTATATTGGTTTAGCCACATACATATACGTTCAACTGTTTACAAGTCGAGAATTTCCCCCGACCCACGGTAAGGGATTCTCTGGCATAAATTGTATTTCTCTTTAGGGGTAAAGGTGACGCCTCTCCACAAGTTACATTTGTTTAGCCGCGTACTTATACGTTTAGCTATTTACAAGTCGAGAATTTCCCCCGACCCACGGTAAGGGATTCTCTGGCTTAAATCGTATTTCTTTTTAGGGGTAGAGGTGACGCCTCTCCAAAAGTTACATTAGTTTAGCCGCGTACACTACGTTTATCTGATACAAGTCGAGAATTTCCCCCGAGCAACGGTAAGGGATTCTCTGGTTTAAGTCGTATTTCTCTTTAGGTGTAGAGGTGACGCCTCTCCACAAGTTACATTGGTTTAGTCGCGTACACATACGTTTAGCTGTTACAAGTCGAGAATTTCTCTCGACCAACGGTAAGGGATTCTCTGGCTTAAATCGTATTTCTCTTTAAGGGTAGAGGTGACGCCTCTCCACAAGTTACATAGGTTTAGCCGCGTACACATACGTTTAGCTGTTACAAATCGAGAATTTCCCCCGACCCACGGTAAGGGATTTTCTGGCTTGAATCGTATTTCTCTTTAGGGGTAGAGGTGACGCATCTCCACAAAATTACATTGGTTTAGCCGCGCACACATACGTTAAGCTGTTACAAATCGAAAATTTCCCCCGACCCACGGTAAGGGATTCTCTGGTTTAAGTCGTATTTCTCTTTAGGTGTAGAGGTGACGCCTCTCCACAAGTTACATTGGTTTAGTCGCTTACACATACGTTTAGCTGTTACAAGTCGAGAATTTCTCTCGACCCACGGTAAGGGATTCTCTGGCTTAAATCGTATTTCTCTTTAAGGGTAGAGGTGACGCCTCTCCACAAGTTACATTGGTTTAGCCGCGTACACATACGTTTAGCTATTACAAATCGAGAATTTCCCCCGACCCACGGTAAGGGATTCTCTGGCTTGAATCGTATTTCTCTTTAGGGGTAGAGGTGACGCCTCTCCACAAAATTACATTGGTTTAGCCGCGTACATATACGTTCAGCTGTTTACAATTCGAGAATTTCCCCCGACCCACGGTAAGGGATTCTCTGGCTTAAATCGTATTTCTCTTTATGGGTAGAGGTGACGCCTCTCCACAAGTTACATTGATTTAGCTACGTACATATACGTTCAGCTGTTTACAAGTCGAGAATTTCCCCCGACCCACGGTAAGGGATTCTCTGGCTTGAATCGTATTTCTCCTTAAGGGTAGAGGTGACGCCTCTCCACAAAGTTACACTGGTTTAGCCGCGTACGTCTACGTTTAGTTTTTACAAGCTGAGAATTTTCCCCGACCCACGGTAAGGGATTCTCTAGCTTAAGTCATATTTCGCTTTCACATAAACAAATCACGCTAGAAAGAGAAAGCGCAGTTAATATAGGCAGACCCCATACCCCATCCTCTCCCACTAATCAAAACTTCACGGGAAACACGCTGCAGGGTTACGACGACCATCGGTATAAAAGTGGTGATTAAAAATTTAAGTAAAATTATTGTATATTCTAATTTAAATAAAGTATCGTAGATTGCATTGTTACAAAATATACAAATTATAAATTAGATTAAAAACAAAAGGAAAACAAAAAAATCAAAACAAAGTCTTTTTTTTCTGTAACGGAACCTTGGACGACTACTGAGCATTACCCCGGCAGTAGAAAACGTCGTTACAATGGCGCCCGAGCAGGGACTATATCATCAGAGAAAACCATACTCATCACCAGAGAAAGCAAACCAACCATATCAACAACGTTACGACTATCGCCACCCCAGAAGACCTATCATCACGTCAGAGAAAGCATATCTCAACACAGAGGAATACCGGTTACCACTACTGCTACGCTGCCAAAATGAAGACCACCTGAATTTATTCTCTGCCCAAAGAGGACCTAGTCTCATACGCGAAAGAATTCGGGTTCGATGAGACGGGAACAATGGAGGAACTCCGTAAACGATTCGCAAATCTATTCAACGAAGGAGAACTCAAACCCGAGGTAGAAGAACGACTACTTACGCTAGAAACCCTACACACAAGGAGCAATGCAAAAGCATCATACGGTTTTACGAGACGCAGGCTTTAATTTTGTTAAAAAAACTAACTTATAATGGTTAGAATCTTCCATGTAAATTCTTTAACCTGGGGCCATATCACTTCCATATTTTTATTTTAAGTGTTGTCATCATATTATCATTATATACAAAAGTATATACCGTATGGTACTGAAAGGATATTTAAGAGTCATTATTCTATTTATAAACAATGAGAAATGAACCGTATATTAAAGATTACTGTTTGATTTTGTATTAGTATACATTCAGTACAATGATAAGCATAGTTAATTTAATAAGAAGTGAATGGCGAACCGTCTGTTATATAAAGATAGAAGACGAACAGAATGTTAAAAAAGCCGAAAGGGAACAAGCAGACAATGAACCAACAGAAACTGTCACCCATAACCTTTTCTACAGAATGTCCAACTGTTTTGCTTTTTAAGAATACATGCTTAAAAGAGAATAAGAGAGCTAAATCCATATAAAAATTTCCTGTTTCTTTCTCGTTTCGTTTCTCGCTTGTTTTCTCTTCACTACCACCAGTTAGTTAGAACAGAGTGTTAAAAAAAACCCGAAAGGGGACAAGCAGACAATGAACCAACAGAAACTGTCACCCATAATCTTCTTTACAGAAAGCCCAACTGTTTTGCTTTTTAAGAATACCGGCTTAAAAGAGTACAAGAGAGCTAAATCCATATAAAAATTTCCTGTTTCTCACTACAAAAACTTACGTTTCTCGCTCTATTTCCTTCACTGAGAAATTTTGTAATTTATAAATTATTAAAGAAAGGCTGAAAGAAAGCAAGCAGAGAACCAACACGAACCTTTTTCGTGCAACCGTATGGGTTGCAAGTTGCAACTGCAAGGCTAATAGAACGAGTAAGCAGAGCACCGAAGGGGACTTTCGAGTTTCAATACAATTACTAGTACTGCACACTACACTTATTAGCCGTAGAAAGAGAGAGGGTGATTGAGTTTTTGGGGAAGTGGTATAACATGGAAATAGAAGTATGTATGCATCAAAATGTTTTTCACTTTGAAACGCACAGACGCAATATTCGCCATTAATTTCGTTTTATCTGGTTCTCTTTTTATTTAATTTCTTTTGCATGGTTCTCTCATTTCTGTAATTGATCGAAGAGTTATTTACTCTAGTTACTGTTAACGTGAGTAAGGATAAGATAAGCGAAAAGAAATGAAAATAGTTGCAAGGAAGCTTGCAGGTTGTCATTGTTATCTGCCTCTTTTTTTGTAACTTATAGTAGTATTTTTTTTTCTGTTAATCGACCAAACACGAGAGCACTGTATCATTTTATGCAATGTTGATAGAACGAGCAGAGCAGAGCACTGATAGAAAATGAACAGAGACTATACTATCACTACGGCTGCGGTAAAGAATTAAGGAGTTACGCAGCTTGTGCTGCACAAAAAAATTGGTAGGCAGTCGGTAGGCAGTCGGTAGGCACGAAATTGCGGCTATATTTTGAACCGACTTACAGTCTGCTTGTAGAGAGACAATGTGACATTTATATTTTGCATCCAGTTTAAAGTGGCTGCGTAAACTGCGCAGTCGATTTTTCTTTACTGCATTGGCTGGAAAAGTGAATTTTTAACCAACATGCAGCATAAACTGCGCAGCAGCTGAATTCTCGGCCTACTACTGCATATGTTTGTTTCGTTCTGCTCAAGCTATGAACTTGATTGTATGTTATTGAAATCAAATATATCATCATCAATCACATCAAATACAACAGAATAAATAATTTATAAGCGCATTTAAACGTTCATAACAATTTATTGTGAGGTGGGTACATATTAAATATATCATATCACTGAACAAACATAGTTATGCAGTTGCGTCGATAGTAGTAGGAGAAGTAAGAGCTGTTAAATAAATGAGTGCATGTAATCTTTACGCGCGGTTGGAGTGAAATTTCTTTGACGTTATGGCCAATATTACGATTAAATTAAAAGGCACGAGT
The DNA here is from genome assembly GCA_947095585.1 of Nephrocerus scutellatus. Taxonomy (NCBI): domain Eukaryota; kingdom Metazoa; phylum Arthropoda; class Insecta; order Diptera; family Pipunculidae; genus Nephrocerus; species Nephrocerus scutellatus. The sequence goes on along the minus strand of OX352761.1, from coordinate 56,422,182 downwards.
CGCTTGAGAAATTGCTTAGTTCTCGAAATTCCAGAAAGCATCTTAGTCCTATATTCCGAATTTCATGCGAATCGCTTGAGAAATTGCTTTGTTCCAGAAATTCCAGACATTAATGATCATATTCCAGAAGTTCCATAGGAAGAAATCTTATAGTCACATCTTAGTCCTACATTCCAAATTTCATGCGAATCGCTTGAGAAATTGCTTTGTTCCAGAAATTCCAGACAATAATGACCATATTCCAGAAGTTCTATAGGAAGAAGTCTTATAGTCACATCTTAGTCCTACATTCCGAATTTCATGCGAATCGCTTAAAAAATTGCTTTGTTCCCGAAATTCCAGACTATAATGATCATATTCCGGAAGTTGCATAGGAAGAAATCTTATAGTCACATCTTAGTCCTACATTCCGAATTTCATGCGAATCGCTTAAAAAATTGCTTTGTTCCCGAAATTCCAGACAATAATGATCATATTCCAGAATTTCCATAGGAAGAAATCTTATAGTGACATCTTAGTCCTACATTCCAAATTTCATGCGAATCGCTTGAGAAGTTGCTTTGTTCCCGAAATTCCAGACAATAAGGATCATATTCCTTCATTTCCATAGCAAGAATAGCAAGTCGCATCTTAGTCCTACATTCCGAATTTCATGCGATTCGCTTGGGAAATGGCTTAGTTCCTAAAGTATTGACATTTAAAAGTGGCTCACAACAGTGGGACATTCTGTTGATCACAACAGTGGGACATTTAACAGTGTCTCACAACAATGGGACATTCTGTTGATCACAACAGTGGGACATTTAACAGTGTCTCACAACAGTGGGACATTCTGTTGATCACAACAGTGGGACATTTAACATTTTACTTTTTGAACATGCACCCCCTTATACCTTGTAGTGAGACGTTGTCACGTCAAAAAGCTATCATGTTGCATAAGTACGAATGAATACTCCACGCAATTGTTCAGTAGCACATTCGTAGCGCATACACATATGTCCACACATATAAAGAACAGAGTCGATCGGATTTTCGTAGCAAATAGTGCACTCAGCTCCACTCGAGTTAGTTTCCGATTTGCTTCTTTCGTCTTTCCATTTAGAAAGAGAGTTAAAGCCACATGATAATGGCTAGAATTAAAGAAATAAATACTAATAATATTTACATATATATTAAAACTATGTACACAAACTTATAAATATTAGTAATAATAATATTTGTTGCGACAGACAGTTGTTTTATCTTATAAATATTATGTTCATTTAATTAAGCTGCACATGTACAGGGTGTATCCGTTTAGGTGGCAAATACTTAATTTCATGAAAAAAATCGTATGGGAGGTGGTCTATTTTCTCCCCCTGCGGTGTACGTAGCGTTTTAATGCGAAGAGATGTACTTTTGACCTTACATCACTTCACACCCTGTAAATCTTGAACACTTCTAGCTACAAGGTCACTATTTGTCTTTTTTGGGAAAAAATTAAATTTTTAAGATCATACAATGTACATTTTTTTAAAGTCAGAAAACATTTTTTTTTTAATTTTATTTACAGACGCGATTATTTCAAACAATGCTTTCGGATGCAAATGCAGTATTAAAGCCTGTTCAATTTCTTACAAATCCACCTCGCAATGTTTCTAGATACGGTCAAGAGGAGCAGGGTTAAAATTAAAAGTTGGTAAAATGAAAGCAAACGTATTTTTGACCTTACATGACTTTCATATAACGTTAACTCTTGAACACTTCTAGCTACAAGGCCACTGTTGGTCTTTTTTGAAAGACTTTTGACTTTTCAGAAAAGTCAGAAAATTAATTCATAACTTATAATTTTTTTGCCTTGATAAATGGTCAGCAAGATCGAAATATTGGTTAATATTATAATTTTTTAAAATACGATTAAATAAAGTCTATAAATAAGCAATACAATTAAATAAAATTTTAATAAACGACTTAAGAAATTATTAATAATCAATATAATATATAGTTGGTTTTCCTAAACTCATTGTTGTGTAAAACCGTAGATTGGTTCTACTAGATTCCCAGTGAAATACATATTCTTTCCCTCTACCATTTTTTATATTCTCTAGATTAACTTCGCGTACCCGCGGCTGGCGTACTGGCTGGCTGGCTGGTCAGATCTTGTGATCAATTTTTACCCACTTCCCAAAGCCCGATTTTGTTGAAATTGCACACATGTATATTTCCGGTGACAATACTTTCTATTCAAATTTGAGAGTGATCGGGCTGCGGAGTCGGGGGGCTCCCATACAAAAAATTTTTTTTTCCGGAATCAGATCATTTCATACTATAATGACTGTGTTCTGTTGCGTTGTGCGCTGTGTGCTGTTGGCAACGCTGCTTGCTTTATGATTGGGGTTGTTTTGTTGTTGGATTGCAGTGCTTCGTATGTGTTTTGACGTGACAACGTTTCACTACAAGGTTTAAGGGGTACATATTCAAAAAGTCAATTGTTAAATATACTCTGTTATGTAACTATATTAACAGATTTTAAGTCACTTTTTAAATTCTCTCTATTAACTTCAATTGCCCGTGGCTGGCGGAGTGGTTGGCTGGCTGGTCAGATCTTGTGATAAATTTTTAACCCACTTCCCAAAGCCCGGTTTTATTGAAATTTTGCACACATGTATATTTCCGGTGACAATACTTTCTATTGATTTGAGGGTGATCGGGCCGCGTGTTCGGGGGGGCTCCCATACAATTTTTTTTCCCAACATCAAATCATACTATCATGACTCTTGTGACGACAAAATTTCCGAATTATCCACTTTAGTTTCTTTTCATTATATCACAAACAACAAACAAATTACATACCTTTTTTTTGGTTCTGAATTACAACAAAAAAAATCACCACTGTTTTAATTCTTATAATTACGAAAACTCGGTCTTTGCTCCATAGCACCGTACCGAAGACAACAACAAAACAAACATTGATTATGATCACAAGTTGGTGATCACCAACTAGTAAGGATAAGATAAGCGAAAAGAAATGAAAATAGTTGCAAGGAAGCTTGCAGGTTGTCATTGTTATCTGCCTCTTTTTTTGTTACTTATAGTAGTATTTTTTGTTTCTGTTAATCGACCAAACACGAGAGCACTGTATCATTTTATGCAATGTTGATAGAACGAGCAGAGCAGAGCACTGATAGAAAATGAACAGAGACTATACTATCACTACGGCTGCGGTAAAGAATTAAGGAGTTACGCAGCTTGTGCTGCACAAAAAAATTGGTAGGCAGTCGGTAGGCACGAAATTGCGGCTATATTTTGAACCGACTTACAGTCTGCTTGTAGAGAGACAATGTGACATTTATATTTTGCATCCAGTTTAAAGTTACTGCATTGGCTGCAAAAGTGAATTTTTAACCAACATGCAGCATAAACTGCGCAGCGGCTGAATTCTCGGCCTACTACTGCATATGTTTGTTTCGTTCTGCTCAAGCTATGAACTTGATTGTATGTTATTGAAATCAAATATATCATCATCAATCACATCAAATACAACAGAATAAATAATTTATAAGCGCATTTAAACGTTCATTACAATTTATTGTGAGGTGGGTACATATTAAATATATCATATTACTGCACAAACATAGTTATGCAGTTGCGTCGATAGTAGTAGGAGAAGTAAGAGCTGTTAAATAAATGAGTGCATGTAATCTTTACGCGCAGTTGGAGTGAAATTTCTTTGACGTTATGGCCAATATTACGATTAAATTAAAAGGCACGAGTCGCTTGAGAAATTGCTTAGTTCTCGAAATTCCAGAAAGCATCTTAGTCCTATATTCCGAATTTCATGCGAATCGCTTGAGAAATTGCTTTGTTCCAGAAATTCCAGACATTAATGATCATATTCCAGAAGTTCCATAGGAAGAAATCTTATAGTCACATCTTAGTCCTACATTCCAAATTTCATGCGAATCGCTTGAGAAATTGCTTTGTTCCAGAAATTCCAGACAATAATGACCATATTCCAGAAGTTCTATAGGAAGAAGTCTTATAGTCACATCTTAGTCCTACATTCCGAATTTCATGCGAATCGCTTAAAAAATTGCTTTGTTCCCGAAATTCCAGACTATAATGATCATATTCCGGAAGTTGCATAGGAAGAAATCTTATAGTCACATCTTAGTCCTACATTCCGAATTTCATGCGAATCGCTTAAAAAATTGCTTTGTTCCCGAAATTCCAGACAATAATGATCATATTCCAGAATTTCCATAGGAAGAAATCTTATAGTGACATCTTAGTCCTACATTCCAAATTTCATGCGAATCGCTTGAGAAGTTGCTTTGTTCCCGAAATTCCAGACAATAAGGATCATATTCCTTAATTTCCGTAGCAAGAATAGCAAGTCGCATCTTAGTCCTACATTCCGAATTTCATGCGATTCGCTTGGGAAATGGCTTAGTTCCCAAAGTATTGACATTTAAAAGTGGCTCACAACAATGGGACATTCTGTTGATCACAACAGTGGGACATTTAACAGTGTCTCACAACAGTGGGACATTCTGTTGATCACAACAGTGGGACATTTAACAGTGTCTCACAACAGTGGGACATTCTGTTGATCACAACAGTGGGACATTTAACATTTTACTTTTTGAACATGCACCCCCTTATACCTTGTAGTGAGACGTTGTCACGTCAAAAAGCTATCATGTTGCATAAGTACGAATGAATACTCCACGCCATTGTTCAGTAGCACATTCGTAGCACATACACATATGTCCACACATATAAAGAACAGAGTCGATCGGATTTTCGTAGCAAATAGTGCACTCAGCTCCAATCGAGTTAGTTTCCGATTTGCTTCTTTCGTCTTTCCATTTAGAAAAAGAGATAAAGCCACATGATAATGGCTAGAATTAAAGAAATAAATGCTAATAATATTTACATATATATTAAAACTATGTACACAAACTTATAAATATTAGTAATAATAATATTTGTTGCGACAGTTGTTTTATCTTATAAATATTATGTTCATTTAATTAAGCTGCACATGTACAGGGTGTATCCGTTTAGGTGGCAAATACTTAATTTCATGAAAAAAATCGTATGGGAGGTGGTCTATTTTCTCCCCCTGCGGTGTACGTAGCGTTTTAATGCGAAGAGATGTACTTTTGACCTTACATCACTTCACACCCTGTAAATCTTGAACACTTCTAGCTTTGTCTTTTTTGGGAAAAAATTAAATTTTTACATTTTTTTAAAGTCAGAAAACATTTTTTTTTTAATTTTATTTACAGACGCGATTATTTCATTAAACAATGCTTTCGGATGCAAATGCAGTATTAAAGCCTGTTCAATTTCTTACAAATCCACCTCGCAATGTTTCTAGATACGGTCAAGAGGAGCAGGGTTAAAATTAAAAGTTGGTAAAATGAAAGCAAACGTATTTTTGACCTTACATGACTTTCATATAACGTTAACTCTTGAACACTTCTAGCTACAAGGCCACTGTTGGTCTTTTTTGAAAGACTTTTGACTTTTCAGAAAAGTCAGAAAATTAATTCATAACTTATAATTTTTTTGCCTTGATAAATGGTCAGCAAGATCGAAATATTGGCTAATATTATAATTTTTTAAAATACGATTAAATAAAGTCTATAAATAAGCAATACAATTAAATAAAATTTTAATAAAAGACTTAAGAAATTATTAATAATCAATATAATATATAGTTGGTTTTCCTAAACTCATTGTTGTGTAAAACCGTAGATTGGTTCTACTAGATTCCCAGTGAAATACATATTCTTTCCCTCTACCATTTTTTATATTCTCTAGATTAACTTCGCGTACCCGTGGCTGGCGTACTGGCTGGCTGGCTGGTCAGATCTTGTGATCAATTTTTACCCACTTCCCAAAGCCCGATTTTGTTGAAATTGCACACATGTATATTTCCGGTGACAATACTTTCTATTCAAATTTGAGAGTGATCGGGCTGCGGAGTCGGGGGGCTCCCATACAAAAAATTTTTTTTTCCGGCATCAGATCATTTCATACTATAATGACTGTGTTCTGTTGCGTTGTGCGCTGTGTGCTGTGGGCAGCGCTGCTTGCTTTATGATTGGGGTTGTTTTGTTTTTGGATTGCAGTGCTTCGTATGTGTTTTGACGTGACAACGTTTCACTACAAGGTTTAAGGGGTACATATTCAAAAAGTCAATTGTTAAATATAGTCTGTTATGTCACTATATTAACAGATTTTAAGTCACTTTTTAAATTCTCTCTATTAACTTCAATTGCCCGTGGCTGGCGGAGTGGTTGGCTGGCTGGTCAGATCTTGTGATAAATTTTTAACCCACTTCCCAAAGCCCGGTTTTATTGAAATTTTGCACACATGCATATTTCCGGTGACAATACTTTCTATTGATTTGAGGGTGATCGGGCCGCGTGTTCGGGGGGGCTCCCATACAATTTTTTTTCCCAACATCAAATCATACTATCATGACTCTTGTGACGACAAAATTTCCGAATTATCCACTTTAGTTTCTTTTCATTATATCACAAACAACAAACAAATTACATACCTTTTTTTTGGTTCTGAATTACAACAAATAAAATCACCACTGTTTTAATTCTTATAATTACGAAAACTCGGTCTTTTCTCCATAGCACCGTACCGAAGACAACAACAAAACAAACATTGATTATGATCACAAGATGGTGATCACCAACTAGTAACACACGTTTAGCTGTTACTAGTCGAGAATTTCTCCCGACCCACGGTAAGGGATTCTCTGGCTTAAATCGTATTTCTCTTTAGGGGTAGAGATGACGCCTCTCCACAAGTTACATTGGTTTAGCCGCATACACATACGTTTAGCTGTTACAAGTCGAGAATTTCCCCCGACCCACGGTAAGGGATTCTCTGGCTTGAATCGTATTTCTCTTTAGGGGTAGAGGTGACGCCTCTCCAGAAGTTATATTGGTTTAGCCACATACATATACGTTCAACTGTTTACAAGTCGAGAATTTCCCCCGACCGAAATTTTGCACACATGTATATTTCCGGTGACAATACTTTCTATTGATTTGAGGGTGATCGGACCGCGTGTTCGGGGGGGCTCCCATACAATTTTTTTTCCCAACATCAAATCATACTATCATGACTCTTGTGACGACAAAATTTCCGAATTATCCACTTTAGTTTCTTTTCATTATATCACAAACAACAAACAAATTACATACCTTTTTTTTGGTTCTGAATTACAACAAATAAAATCACCACTGTTTTAATTCTTATAATTACGAAAACTCGGTCTTTTCTCCATAGCACCGTACCGAAGACAACAACAAAACAAACATTGATTATGATCACAAGATGGTGATCACCAACTAGTAACACACGTTTAGCTGTTACTAGTCGAGAATTTCTCCCGACCCACGGTAAGGGATTCTCTGGCTTAAATCGTATTTCTCTTTAGGGGTAGAGATGACGCCTCTCCACAAGTTACATTGGTTTAGCCGCGTACACATACGTTTAGCTGTTACAAGTCGAGAATTTCCCCCGACCCACGGTAAGGGATTCTCTGGCTTGAATCGTATTTCTCTTTAGGGGTAGAGGTGACGCCTCTCCAGAAGTTATATTGGTTTAGCCACATACATATACGTTCAACTGTTTACAAGTCGAGAATTTCCCCCGACCCACGGTAAGGGATTCTCTGGCTTGAATCGTATTTCTCTTTAAGGGTAGAGGTGACGCCTCTCCACAAAGTTACACTGGTTTAGCCGCGTACGTCTACGTTTAGTTTTTACAAGTCGAGAATATCTCCCGATCCACTGTAAGGGATTCTCTTGCTTAAATCGTATTTCTCTTTAGGGGTAAAGGTGACGCCTCTCCACAAATTACATTTGTTTAGCCGCGTACACATACGATTATCTGATACAAGTCGAGAATTTCCCCTGACCCACGGTAAGGGATTCTCTGGTTTAAGTCGTATTTCTCTTTAAGGGTAGAGGTGACGCCTCTCCACAAGTTACATTGGTTTAGCCACGTACACATACGTTTAGCTGTTACAAATCGAGAATTTCCCCCGACCCACGGTAAGGGATTCTCTGGCTTGAATCGTATTTCTCTTTAGGGGTAGAGGTGACGCCTCTCCACAAAATTACATTGGTTTAGCCGCGTACATATACGTTCAGCTGTTTACATTACGAGAATTTCCCCCGACCCACGGTAAGGGATTCTCTGGCTTAAATCGTATTTCTCTTTATGGGTAGAGGTGACGCCTCTCCACAAGTTACATTGATTTAGCCACGTACATATACGTTCAGCTGTTTACAAGTCGAGAATTTCCCCCGACCCACGGTAAGGGATTCTCTGGCTTGAATCGTATTTCTCTTTAAGGGTAGAGGTGACGCCTCTCCACAAAGTTACACTGGTTTAGCCGCGTACGTCTACGTTTAGTTTTTACAAGCCGAGAATTTCCCCCGACCCACGGTAAGGGATTCTCTAGCTTAAGTCATATTTCGCTTTCACATAAACAAATCACGCCAGAAAGAGAGCGCAGTTAATATAGGCAGACCCCATACCCCGTCCTCACCAACTAATCAAAACTCCACGGGAAACACGCTGCAGGGTTACGACGACCATCGGTATAAAAGTGGTGATTAAAAATTTAAGTAAAAGTATTGTATATTCTAATTTAAATAAAGTATCGTAGATTGAATTGTTACAAAATATAAAAATTATAAATTAGATTAAAAACAAAAGGAAAACAAAAAAATCAAAACAAAGTCTTTTTTTTCTGTAACGGAACCTTGGACGACTACTGAGCATTACCCCGGCAGTAGAAAACGTCGTTACAGTGGCGCCCGAGCAGGGAATATATCATCAGAGAAAACCATACTCATCACCAGAGAAAGCAAACCAACCATATCAACAACGTTACGACTATCGCCACCCCAGAAGACCTATCATCACGTCAGAGAAAGCATATCTCAACACAGAGGAATACCGGTTACCACTACTGCTACGCTGCCAAAATGAAGACCACCTGAATTTATTCTCTGCCCAAAGAGGACCTAGTCTCATACGCGAAAAAATTTGGGTTCGATGAGACGGGAACAATGGAGGAACTCCGTAAACGATTCGCAAATCTATTCAACGAAGGAGAACTCAAACCCGAGGTAGAAGAACGACTACTTCCGCTAGAAACCCTACACACAAGGAGCACTTCGCCCGCACCCCCAGCAATAGCCATCACGGCAGCTGGGAAACTCCCCGTCAAAAGCACAAACAACCACATCACTACCTGTACGGCTGCCCCTACGGCACCACATCCAATCATTGGACCTTCATACCCTGCCGTCATCGACCAAGTCAGAAAATGGTCGGTGAAGTTCGATGGGATCCACGACCCACTGGCCTTTGTGGAGCGCGTCGAAGAATTATCGAAAGTCTACGGCCTCTGCAAAGATTTTTTGCCCAGAACTATGCCCGAATTACTCAAAGATAAAGCCCTTATCTGGTATCGCAACAACAATAGTTCTTGGCAGAGATGGGAATCATTCAAAAGCGATTTCCTGAAGTTCTTCCTTCCACCGAGATCAGGCATCAGTACGAATGCCAAATGGGACCAAGAGACACGTAAAACAAACATTCGAGACGAAGATCCACTTCGGAAACAGTAGTTGTGCGATACAACTGCTCATACTCCCCGAAGCCGTCAACAAAGTCATCCTAGGCCTGGGCTTCCTCAGCCATATGCGAGCGCAAATTTATGTGGGAGGTCACAAGCTAACTCTCGGCCAACTAAGAACACCCACAAAACCAGAAGAACCCCAGGTACGCACAGTACAAAACGAAGCTCCAGCCGACGATGAAAACCTAATAAAATCCTTCCTAGAATTGGAGCTGAAGAAATTTGAAACCATGCACGGGGTATCACACATCACCGCCCATCGGATAGTGATACAGGACGACCGCCCAATAAAACAAAGGTATTTCCCAAAGAACCCTGCCATGCAGAAAATCATCAACGACGAAATTAATGACATACTTCAGAAGGGCTGCATTGAGCCATCAAGTAGCCCATATAGAGCGCCAATCCTTCTGGTCAAAAAGAAAAACGGGACTTGGAGACTGTGTGTAGACTATCGACAACTAAACGCAAAATCAATCCCTGATGCCTATCCGCTCCCCCGGATCCACCATATTCTCGACCGCCTCAGGAATGCCAAGTATATCAGCAGTTTAGATCTCAAAAACGGGTACTGGCAAATCCCCATGGAAAATAATAGCAAGAAGTACACCGCATTTACAGTTCCAGGGCGCGGACTATTCCAGTGGCGGGTTATGCCTTTCGGCCTACATTCGGCCCCCGCAACCTTTCAGCGAGCTCTGGACCAAGTCATCGGCCCCGAGATGGAACCCCATGGTTTTGACTACCTCGATGATATCGTGGTGACCGGAGAAAACTTGGAAGAACATATGAGACACCTAAAGGAGGTACTACATCGACTACATAAAGCCAACCTGAAAATCAATGCGGAAAAATGCAAATTCTTCCAGAAGGAAATCAAATATTTGGGTCATGTGGTTAGTGAGCAAGGGATTCACACCGACCCAGACAAAATCGCCGCCATCCAAGAACTTCGGCCACCCACCACATTGCGAGACCTCCGTCGCTGCCTGGGTACTGCGTCATGGTACAGGAGATTTGTCCCAGTGTTCGCCAAAGTCGCCCAACCTCTTACCAGCCTCTTAAAAAAGGGGAAACATTGGAGATGGACTGAAACACAACAATCAGCTTTTGATCAACTGAAGGATCGCCTCACCAAAGCACCCGTTCTAGCCTGTCCTGACTTTGCAAGAAGGTTCATCCTGCAGACTGATGCCAGCGACTACGGATTAGGGGTGGTCCTCACACAAGACATCGACGGCCAAGAGAAAGTTATTGCCTACGCCAGCCGCCACCTGAACCCAGCAGAGTGCAATTATTCCCCTACAGAGAAAGAATGCCTGACCATCGTGTGGGGTATTCGCAAGATGCGACCATACTTAGAAGGATACCACTTCACCATAGTCACCGATCACTTAGCACTGAAATGGCTAAATTCGATTGAAAACCCATCAGGACGAGTCGCTCGTTGGGCCCTAGAACTACAACCGTACACCTATGATATTCAGTACCGCCGAGGTAAATTAAATGTGGTTGCCGACGCCCTATCACGCCAACCAAGAGAGACTCTTCGTACAACGCTGGTGGACAAAACAAAGACGGAAGTATGCAATTGGTGGGAAAAGAAGACAGCAGAGGTCCAGGATAAACCTGAAAAATTCCCGGATTTCATAATAGAAAATGGTGAGCTCTATCGGAAAATACCGAGACACACGGCACACAAAGATTTTTCTCCTTGGAAACTATGCGTCCCAAAATCTCACCGAGAACGAGTCCTAAAAGAAAATCACGACGAACCCACCGCCGGTCACCTGGGAATCCGGAAAACAATAGCGCGTATAATAAATCACTACTATTGGCCGGGCATGTACCGGGATATATGCCGATACGTACGTTACTGCGAATCCTGACAAAAATTCAAGCCTAGCCAGCAGAAACCAGCCGGAACAATGTTAACACAAATAGCAAAAGAACCATGGAGCATCATATGTGCGGACTTCATCGGACCACTCCCTAGGTCAACACACGGAAACATAGTAATATCAATAAAAGTGGAGTAGATTTACCAAAGCGGAAACAATAGCCAATTAATAATCGCAGAGTCTGGTGCTGTTGGATAATTTAAACGACAAGATCATCACACTGAATCAACAAAAGAAGTCAAATAAAATCCAAACGACAAAAATTGCTGAACTCGAAAAGCGGTTACAGGTGTTTTCCAATATTGTTCATCAAGCGTGGATACTGCTGATAGCAATACCATCAAAACAAAGACATCATATCGTAACGTTACCAAAGAATCAGACACAAAAAAGCAGTTACGTTAAAAAGTATTGTTATTCAAGTTTTTATTTTATTTGAATAGTTTTCAGAAGTAGAATTATATTTTTTATTATCTTATTTTACGTATATTTTCATCATCTTGACGGGTTCGGTATTTTTAATTTGTAAAATGAACTCTTATTTTGAAATTCATTTCACAAATATTCGCGGCATTAAAAGAAATTTCAATTCGATCGTAGCACATCTTGACGCGAATAAACCTGCGGTTCTAAGTTTATGTGAAACGCAGGCCTCTTATATGGGTACCCCAAATGATTTTCAATGTCAGGGGTATTCTCGTGTCGACTGTTTGGTTCCTCATCGTGGGGTTATTTTATTTATACGAGAAGACATCAGTTTAAGTGTACCTAATTTTAATATTCCAAACAGTAATCCAATGTTCAATACGATATGGATTGAAATTGTAATTTCAAACCATTCGATATTTATTTGTTCCCTTTATCGTAGTCCTAATTTGTCACCTGATGACACTAATATTGAGTTTAATTACTTATCAGACACAATAGACAAGATTTACAAATCATCACCAACATCAGAATTGGTAGTCTTGGGTGATTTTAATGTCCACAATGATTCATGGTTGACCTATTCGAATGGTAGAGATCGATCAGGTGAAACCGCAGAACTATTTTCAAATGTTAATCTTTTCACCCAACTCGTTGATAAGCCAACTAGGTATCCCGATACTACTGGTCAATCACCTCACCTTTTAGATTTATTTCTTACAACTATGCCTGATAAATATTCAATTGATGTATCTGCTCCATTAGGTCTTTCTGACCATGCTTTGATAGTTGCCAAATTTTCAATATCACCAGCCCTTATAGAGACTACAAGTAAAAGGCTACTCTGGCACTATAAAAATGCTAACTGGGAGCTCCTGAACCAATTTTATAGCTCATTTGATTGGTCAACCTGTTTTTCCAGCAATAATGCTAATGAAGCATCACAACTTATCACGTCAACCATTTTGCTAGGAATGAAAAATTGCATTCCTTCTTCATTTAAAAAGAAAAATACTCATAAAAATAAATGGTTTAACGAACATTGCAGGTCAGCAGTCGCGTGTAAAAAAGCAGCCCATTTGGACTACGTTAATTGCACTTCTGAAGAAAACCTTGTAAAGTTTCGAATAGCTAGAAACAGATCAAACGCTATATTGAAAAGGTCCAAAATAATATATGACCTTAAGATTCGAGATAGCATGCGAAAAATATTGGATTCTGATTCAAACAGTCGAAGCTTTTGGTCGTTTGCTGCATTGGTTAAAAGAAACTTTGCAGACAATACTTCGTCTATTCCTTCTTTATTTCATAATGGTATTCATTATAGAACTAATATTGAGAAAGCTAATCTCTTAGCTTCTCATTTCGCTGGTGCGTCTACTCTTCCTTTAACTAATCAAAGCCCCCCAATTCTCCCGAATCTAGGCCCAGGTATGTCTAAAATCTATTTTCGGAAACGGGTTGTTTCAAAGATTCTGAAAGAACTTGACCCCAATAAAGCGACTGGCCCCGACGGTATTCCGCCATTAGTATTGAAAAGTTGTCATCATACTTTGGCAAAACCGCTTAGCAAATTGTTTCATCTCTCAATGAAGACAGGTGTTTTTCCATCATTTTGGAAAATAGCAAATATTCAACCCGTTCCGAAAAAAGGTGATAAATCGGCACCTACGAACTACCGACCTATTGCTTTGTTGTCGGTTCTATCGAAGGTAATGGAATCTATCGTTAATTTCAGACTAATGAACTATCTGGATTCGAATGTTCTTTTATCCGATGTTCAGTATGGATTTCGTAAAAATCGATCTTCAGGCGAACTAATGACGTGCATGACTCATTGTTTGGAGCGAAGCATTGAAAACCTAGGTGAATCAAGCGTTGTTTCCTTAGATATTGCTAAAGCTTTTGATAGAGTATGGCATGATTGTCTTATTAATAAGATTCGTGCGCTGAATTTACACTCCTCTCTCATTACATGGATTGAGAATTATTTATGGAACCGTAAAATAAAAGTTGTATTAAATGGTATATCTTCCGATTCACATGGGATCAATGCTGGCGTGCCTCAAGGATCATCCTTGTCTCCCACGCTCTTCTTGATATATATCAACGACCTATTGTCTTCTACAACCTGTGATATCCATTCATTTGCTGATGATACAACACTATCGGCCTCCATTGAGTTTGACAATCAAAAAGAATGCAATTCTCGCTTGAATGGTTCGCGTGAATTAATGAATTTGACTATTCTGTCTAATATTCAAATCATTCTTGATTGGGGTATTTCTAACAGAGTAGAATTTAACCCAAATAAATTCCAGTCTTGCCTTTTTTCTCAGAAGACAACTCAACATTATGTTCCTCCTGTTATTAATGGTACCTCTATTGCGAGATCTGATTCACTTAAGTTGTTAGGTTTAAAAGTATCAAGTGATCTTTCTTGGAAAGAACATATTTATGAAATTTCAAAAAGAGCTAGCCAATGTTTAGGCTTCATAAGACGTTGTAACTTCTACTTCACTCCCTCTGAAGTGTTAAGATTATATAAATCTTATGTTAGACCAATTTTAGAATTTAATTCATATGTGTGGGGTGGTGCTCCAAGATCGCATTTGGTTCATCTTGATGGTGTTCAGAATAGAGTTATCCGTTTGATAAACGATGTAACCATTACTTCGTCTCTTGATACTTTGGAGCACAGACGAAATGTAGGAGCTTTATCTGTTTTCTATAAATTTTACAACGGTAAATGTTCTTTAGAAACCCGTTCTCTAGTTCCTGGGCCTTTTCTCAGTAACGTAAACACTCGTTTAAGGTGCAATCAACATAGATTTGCCTTAAAACTGTTTTCATGTAGAACCCAACACTTTAAATCCTCCTTTTTTCCGAGAGTCTCTTCGATGTGGAATCAATTGGTCGAACCCGTGTTTCCAGAATCTTATAATCTGCAGGCGTTCAAATTAGCCGTTAACAAGTTCTTGAAGGATGATGGTTAAAGTATTCATAAGTTGTTTCTTAATATAAAAAAAAAAAAAAAAAAAAAAAAAAAAAAAAAAAAAAAAAATTGTTTATCAGTATTTTTTAAATTATTTTTATAATTTGTAATATTTTCTTGGTCAAGGTTTTTTGTAGTTTTCCCTGACCATGATTCATTGATAAAAGTATTTGGACTCGCGTCGTTCTAAATTCGTGTTCGTTTTTCGTATTGCTTTTCCAATGAATCAGGGAGAATTCTGAGAAAATAAATTGAAACCGGGTACAAACGTGAGGAATGTGATATATTGTAAATCACATTCTTTCGATTTTTATTTTATTTTGAATTTAATAAAGGGCTTAGCCCAACTTATTGCCGTGACGTAAGTCATTCAGGGAGTCATCCCTTGGCAATAAGTCTCTATATAAAAAAAAAAAAAAAAAAAAAAATAGTAATACTAGTACTGTTTGACAAATTTTCAAAATGGGTAGAGATCGTACCCCTCCGATGGCAGAAGCCCTCCGGCGAGCGTTTGGCGAAATGATCCTTGCCAGATACGATGTACCGAAGATTCTGGTCACCGACAAGGGGGTGCAGTTCACGAGCCGCAACTGTTCCGCAAGTATCTACAGCAGCTGGGAGTAAAGCACCAATATCCCGCCCCATACATACCACAGGAGAACCCCACAGAACGAGCGAACCGTACCATCAAAACGATGGTAGCCCAATTCGTAGTAGAACAGCATAAAAGATGGGACGAGTTCCTCCCCGAGATCTCTCTAGCTCTAAACATAAGCGGGGCAGAATCAACAGGTTTCTCCCCCGCATTTCTTGTCCAAGGCTGGGAACCCCGGCTACCGAAAACTCTTTTCGACGAAAAGATAACAGGAACCGGGAGCATCGAGCAGTCACCACAAGACGCCAAAGACTCGAACAAGCGGCCCAAAACCAGTCCAGATACTATAATCTTCGCAGAAGACCATGGAAGCCTACGGTTGGTCAAGCCGTGCTCATAAGACAGCATCACTTGCCTAAAGCCGCTGACAACTTCGCCGCAAAGCTAGCCCCCAGGTATGATAGCCCCTACGAAGTCACCGGATTCATATCCCCTGTGATAGTCAAGGTTCGTCAACACGGGAGTCTTAAGGACCGTACCGCGCACATTAGTGATCTTAAAATCTTCAACCCGAAAACTATAACCCTGCAAGAAAGCACTATCACAACCAGGACACAGCAAGGCTCTCCACCGGCTCCCAAAGAGACGAACAGCGCCCATAGGACCCTCCAAATCTCGGGGTCCCGACCCAGACCCACTACCAGACAGGAAAACCCATATGCCACAAGAAGAACACAGATACCAAGCCAAGCACCCACCCCCAACCCGAGGGTGCCGTATCGAAGGACCCAAGGCAAGACAGGACCAATGAAGTCTCTTGGCCTAGTGCCCCAATGGCCCCGCATCTAAAAAAAAATCTAAAACCCAATCATGACCCAGCGGCCACAAAAGAAAAAAAAATTCAAAAATTTTCACACACCCGAATAAATAGATATAAAAAAATTATATTTTCTAGATTTAATTTTGTACCACCAGCACATGATATAAATAGAAGGACAAAACACAAGAAATGATCAATCGTCGACACCCATCCCCACTGACAAAAACAATGGAGGAAAAATTTAAGAAAACCAAACAAAATTTTAGAACTAAGTTAGTGATGTTGGGGCAACTAAAAAAAATACCAGCGGTAGTGAACAATCAGACGGAGGTTGAATGTAACCCGAAGACAGGGGTGATCCGAGTCAAGAGGCCTACGAAGATCGATCACACCAAACAACACAGAGTAAAACTCGGCGACTCCAAACCACGAAAACCATTGTACTGTCCAGCGACAAGGGAGAAGACACGGTCCCAGAAGATTTCCTACGCCAAATTCCCCGGGGGGCAGGAGGCATCAGCATCACCATCAAAGACTACCAACGAATCGGAAGCGGACGGTTCCTCAACGACCGCCTTATCGAAGTCTATTTCAAATGGATGGAGAGAAATAAAATATCAGAAGCAAGACAAAAGGAGGTGCATATCTTCAATACCTTTTTCCTAGAAAAATTAATCAGCATCCAGAAACGAGAAGCCGATACGCCAGAGGAGTTGGAAGGCCGATGATATGCTGCCATTTGCCGGTGGACCATGGGAAAGGACGTCACTACTAAAACCTACCTCATAATCCCAGGTCATCATGGCGAACACTGGTTCCTGATCTTGGTAAGGTTGAACCAAAATGACAACTCCGACGGGCCACGTGGAGACATCCCCACTATCGACTCGCTCCCACGTCCAGCAACCAACTACGCCTGCGAGGTCATTCGGGCGTACCTAAACTCGGAGGAACATTCAAGAGGTAACGGAGAACGCCCAAAGAGAAGATTTACGCCGGAAAACCTACCGGAACGAAAGGTACTAGCCTCACGCCAAAGCAACACGACCGACTGTGGTTTGTTTGTCCTCCACTACGCGGAACACATCCTCCAAGATCCCCCGCGGCTCATTGAAACAACGGCAGGACCAAAAATATGGTTCAACGTAAAGGAAGTCGGACATAAACGAGTGAAACTGGCCGCCCTGATAGCAAGTTTCATCGATATATCCAGGCAGGACCGAATACCCCATATCCGATTCCCAATCCCAAACATCGCCCAGGCACTACCAAACAACGGGCAACCCAGACCCCTCAAGGAGTAAACAAGAGCCCCACAAAAGCTCCAGGGGAACGTATTTTCCCGGAGAGCAGCAGCAGCAATAGCGATGGTAGCACCAGCGATAGCAGTGGCAGTGACAGCAGCAACAGTAGTGGTGATACCAGCAACAACGACAACAATAGCGGTCTCAGTAACAGCAGCGGCAAGAACATAGACGCAAATCTCACAACAATAACAACAATCACCGTAACAGCGGCGTCCATGGCAAAACCAACGACATTAGAAGCCTCAACAACACCAACGTTACTTTTGACAACACGGTACATTGTTGTACAACCGCTAGTTAGTTCAGTGACAACCATCATACAAGACGTATGAAAATTATAAATTTAAATAAAAGAGAAATTGTTATCAAACAATCAGCGTGGTTTCAATTATAAAAAGAACATCTTTTTACATGGTGTCAGAAGTTTCTGAATAACAAAAACCGGATTAAATTAAAAAAAAAAGAGAAAAATCGTGAATTTCATCATTGGAGCATTTGATTGCAGTGCATACAACACGAATCATATTTTTTTTGTAATTCGTTTTCATCGGAAAAAAATCACAAGAAATTCAAGTCATTCATCGGAATAAATTAAGCACTGGAATTTTCATCTAGGATATCATTTTCATGGAGTAAGGACATTTTCACGGATATTTTTGCACATTTCAACGGAACACATTCGAAATGGCCATGACACGCAAAGAACTACGAGAATTGGACTGTTCAAACCTGTCAGTCGACTGGAAAAATTGGAAGCGTGATTTTTTGGTTTACATGGAAGCCAATGACAAAAATGAGTTGGGCGAAACGAAAAAATCTCAACCTTTTTGTGGCTAATCGGAACAAAAGGCGCAAACATATATAAAACATTGTTTCCCAATGATGGATCGAAAAACTCATTGCTCGGCACAGTTACAACAACAGTACACGTGGAGGCAACAGACGATGTAGCTGCACATGATTTAACAGCGGTAACTTCGCAACGCACACTAGATCAGGTGTTGGAAAAATTTGATCAGCATTGCTTGCCACAAAAGAATGTCGCTATGCAATCGTACAAATTCAATAATTTGGTGCAAAAAGAGCGACAAACATTTGGTGAATTTTTGACAGAATTGCGTACACAACTTGAACGCTGTGAATTCAATTGCAGATGCGGCGTATCATACGAAGACAGAATGTTGCGTGATCGAATTATAACCGGTGTTTTTGAAAAAAAAAAACTGTTGGATGGACGCGACGAAACATTGAATCGCGTTATTGATTTGTGCAAAACATTCGAATCGGCACATGTCAACAAAGAAATTTTGGATTTCAAGAAACAAAGCATCGCTGCTGTTTCAACAACAAGCAAGGAACCGGACTTAATAAATACATTGAACAAACGCATGTGATTCAAATGTGGTGGCGATTGGAAACCAGAGCACAAAAGCAAATGTCCAGCCAAAGAATTTACATGCCGATGTGGCAAAAAGGGTCATTTTCTTCGGATGTGTCGCAGCAAAGCAGAAACAAATTCAACCGGGAATTCAAATGGAAAAAACAAAGTCAGCATACTCAACTGGAGTGAAACGGGTAATTTTAAAAAGGAAAATATAATTTTTAAAAACATATTGAGTTATAATCGTATTTATAGAGTATATTCAATTGGAAAGAAAATCAAACGATGGACCAAGGCATACAAATTAGGTTTACTAGTAGTTAACTTGAAACTCGATACAGGAGCGGATGTCAACTGCATTCCAATTAAATTTCCAATGGTACAATTAAACCGGCTGAAAATATAAAAATGCTATTTGCGATATGAAAAAACCCACAGACAAACATGGTGTTATGCGTTTCTTGGGAATGTTCAAATACATGGCCAGATTTATTCCGAATCTGTCTAAATTGACAGCTGAACTACGACAGCTCACTAGAATTGATGTGCCATTTGAATGGAATGAAAAACATGAGTCGGAATTTAGTGATTTATTGAAGATCATCACATCAGAACCCACATTAAAAGCATACGACCCAGAAAAACCGGTTATTATTCAAACTGATGCATCAAAAGATGGACTGGGATCAGTATTGATTCAGGAGGGTCATCCAATTGCTTTCGTATCCAGAAAACTCAGTAAAACGGAACAGAAATGGGCACAGATCGAAAAAGAACTGTTGGCAGTTGTCTTTGCATGTGAACGTTTTCACTACCTTATTTACGGTCGTGAAGTCACTGTTGAAAGTGACTACAAGCCCCTTGAAACATTGATAAAACGTGAAATTGATGATGTATCGCCACGATTACAACGAATGTTTATGTCATTATTTAAATATTCAAAAACGAAAATAATTTTTAAGCCCGGAAAAAATATGTTGGTAGCTGATTGCCTGTCACGTGCACAATTACCAGAAGTGTCTGAATCAATAGAATTATCGGGTGTGATTCATGCTGTCACAAAATCGGCTTGCTTATCCGAGGAAAATTATAAATATTACAAGCAGATATTAGAACGTGATGAAAATTACAAACGCATTTGTGATTATTTTGAAAATGGTTGGCCAGGATTTCATCACTTAAATGATTTGAGTAAAAAATTTCACAAATTCAATTCGGAATTACATTTCGAAAATGATTTATTATTTTTGAATCACAGATTGGTCATTCCAACGGAATTGCAACGCATAATTGCAAAATGGCTTCATGAGCCACATCTTGGCATCGAAAAAATACTTGCTCGCTCAAGAATGCTATATTATTGGCCGGGAATAAATGAACAAATTAAATATATGATCGATGCCTGTAAAGTCTGTGAAAAATTTAAACGGAATAACCAAAAAGAGCCATACAAGAGAAAAATCCGGAGTACCCATTTCAATTCGTCTCCATTGATATTTTCGAATATGCGGGTCACGATTGCATTGCAATATTTGATGCATGTTCAAATTATTTGAGTTACGCAAAGCTGAACAATAAAACATCCGGACATATTATTAATGTGATAAGTCGTATTTTCAATATCATTGGGTTTCCCTCAAATATCAAATGTGATAACAATCCATTTAATTCAGCGGAATATAAAAAATTTTCAGACGACTTTAATATCAAATTCGTACATTCCAGCCCACGTTACCCTCAAAGTAATGGGATTGGCTGAAAAGGGAGTGGCGATAGCCAAAAACATTCTGAAAAGATGTTATGAGGCGAATGAGGTGGATCAATTCCAATACAGAATCTTGGAATATAATACAACACCGGTCGCAAACATGCAGCTAACACCATTTGAACTATTCTTTGGCCGGTTGGTTAAAACAAAAAGCCAGTATCGGAACAATTGCTCATTCGAAATAATGTGTCTGAACAAATTGTTCAACAAAAAATAATTAACAAAAAGAAAAAACAAAAATATTACTATGATCGAAGCGCAAAGTCATTGCCGTCATTGCAAGTGGGCTTAGTTATTTTTAAGAAAAACGGAAAAAAATGGCACTATGGAACAATAGTGGGAATAGTTAATGACCGGTCGTATTTTATTAGGGATAATTTTGAGAATTTTTTCAGACGTAATCGTAGATTAATGGCTAAAACCAAAAATAACGATTTTAATGCGATTGATTTGTTATTTGAGGAAAATGTAAAATCCGGAATTTTGAATAATTTGCCAGAGATTCAAATTGTTAAGCCAGTGTTGGAAAATGTCACCCGGAATAACAATGATCTGAATCAGAATAACGAAACTCCCACAGAAATTGTAATTGTGGATGAACCGGTATTGCCAGAAGAGCCAGTAATTGAACAAAGTTATTCTTCATCAGAATATGAGACCGCTAGGAGTAAGGGTTCAGAAGCAAGTGGAGAGAGTGATAGTGAGGTGAACATAGAGCCTGCGAGTCAAGAAAATTATCGAACGCGAAGTAGTCGCATTCTTAGACCACCACAAAGATAAGATTGTTGGTAAGATTGTAACAGTCATAGGGTATTCCCTGGTCCTAATTAACCTCAATTAATTTGGTTAATTATTTAAAGAATTATTTAATTTATTTTAATTGTTTCAAAAGAGAAAAGCGTGTAATGATGTACTAGATCGTTAGTTTTGACAACACGGTACATTGTTGTACAATCGCTAGTTAGTTCAGTGACAACCATCATACAAGACGTATGAAAATTATAAATTTAAATAAGCGAAAAATTGTTAACAAACAATCAGCGTGGTTTCAATTATAAAAATAACATCTTTTTACACTCACAAAAACACCAAACAAAAGCATTTTCTACACGATGTAAACGGAAAATGCTACCGAGTCCAGATCAACCGCTCAGGATAGATCCAAGTCTCCATTCACCCAAAAGTATGAGGGGGGTGTGATGACAAAATTTGCGTTACAGTGGAAATTTTCCATCCACGAAGAAAAAAAACAATATATAATACACATGAAAAAGACTCTGAACTATATATATATTATTTATGTATACTAACATATAATTAAGCCTACATGCTACATGAATTATTCACTTTAGTTTCTTTTCATTATATCACAAACAACAAACAAATTACATACCTTTTTTTGGTTCTGAATTACAACAAATAAAATCACCACTGTTTTAATTCTTATAATTACGAAAACTCGGTCTTTGCTCCATAACACCGTACCGAAGACAACAACAAAACAAACACTGATCATGATCACAAGGCAAATATGCTTACGCCTGCCAAGTGATCACCAACTAGTAACAAACAAAAAAACAACAACAATAAAAGAAACATAAACACATAAGAAAAAAACAACAACACCACACAGAGAATAGTATGCTTAATATGGCGCGCATGTGCATTAAAGAATTATGTACTGCACATACGCGCTGATGCAAAGAAATAATCCGTTAGTCGGGTATAAATGGAGGCTGTTGGACAGTCAGCAGTCAGTCGTTCGGAAGCCAGCATAGCGTGCGGACCGGTAAGTGTCTCCTGATTCCCACTGTCTACTTGTTTGTTTTTTTGAGTCGAGAACTTCCCCCCACCCGCGGTAAGGAGTTCTCTGACCATAGGATATTCCACTATTTTACTTATAACGTAGTTTAGCTATTTACAAGTCGAGAATTTCTCCCGACCCACGGTAAGGGATTCTCTGGCTTAAATCGTATTTCTCTTTAGGGGTAGAGGTGACGTCTCTCCACAAGTTACATTGGTTTAGCCGCATACTTATATGTTTAGCTATTTACAAGTCGAGAATTTCCCCCGACCCACGGTAAGGGATTCTCTGGCTTAAATCGTATTTCTTTTTAGGGGTAGAGGTGACGCCTCTCCACAAGTTACATTGGTTTAGCCTGGTACACATACGTTTAGCTGTTACAAGTCGATAATTTCCCCCGACCCACGGTAAGGGATTCTCTGGCTTAAATCATATTTCTTTTTAGGGGTAGAGGTGACGCCTCTCCACAGAATTACATTGGCTTAGCCGCGTACATATACGTTCAGCTGTTTACAAGTCGAGAATTTCCCCCGACCCACGGTAAGGGATTCTCTGGTTTAAGTCGTATTTCTATTTAGGGGTAGAGGTGACGCCTCTCCACAAGTTACATTTGTTTAGCCACGTACACATACGTTTATCTGATACAAGTCGAGAATTTCCCCTGACCCACGGTAAGGGATTCTCTGGTTTAAGTCGTATTTCTCTTTAGGTGTAGAGGTGACGCCTCTCCACAAGTTACATTAGTTTAGCTGTTACAAGTCGAGAATTTCCCCCGACCCACGGTAAGGGATTCTCTGGTTTAAGTCGTATTTCTATTTAGGGGTAGAGGTGACGCCTCTCCACAAGTTACATTGGTTTAGCCGCGTACACATACGTTTAGCTGTTACAAGTCGAGAATTTCCTCCGACCCACGGTAAGGGATTCTCTGGCTTAAATCGTATTTCTCTTTAGGGGTAGAGGTGACGCCGCTCCACAAGTTACATTGGTTTAGCCGCGTACTTATACGTTTAGCTATTTACAAGTCGAGAATTTCCCCCGACCCACGGTAAGGGATTCTCTGGCTTGAATCGTATTTCTTTTTAAGGGTAGAGGTGACGCCTCTCCACAAAGTTACATTGGTTTAGCCGCGTACGTCTACGTTTAGTTTTTACAAGCCGAGAATTTCCCCCGACCCACGGTAAGGGATTCTCTGGTTTAAGTCGTATTTCTCTTTAGGGGTAGAGGTGACGCCTCTTCACAAGTTACATTGGTTTACCCGCGTACACATACGTTTAGCTGTTACAAATCGAGAATTTCCCCCGACCCACGGTAAGGGATTCTCTGGCTTAAATCATATTTCTTTTTAGGGGTAAAGGTGACGCCTCTCCACAAGTTACATTAGTTTAGCTGTTACAAGTCGAGAATTTCCCCCGACCCACGGTAAGGGATTCTCTGGCTTAAATCATATTTCTTTTTAGGGGTAAAGGTGACGCCTCTCCACAAGTTACATTAGTTTAGCTGTTACAAGTCGAGTCTCCACAAGTTACATTGGTTTAGCCGTACACATACGTTTAGCTGTTACAAGTTGAAATTTCCCCCGACCCACGATAAGGGATTCTCTGGCTTAAATCGTATTTCTCTTTAGGGGTAGAGGTGACGCCGCTCCACAAGTTACATTGGTTTAGCCGCGTACGTCTACGTTTAGTTTTTACAAGCCGAGAATTTCCCCCGACCCACGGTAAGGGATTCTCCAGTTTAAGTCATATTTCGCTTTGACATAAAGAAATCACGCCAGAAAGAGAGCGCAGTTATTATAGGCAGACCCCCTTCCCCGTCCTCTCCAACTAAACAAAACTTCACGGCAAACGCTGCAGGGTTACGACGACCATCGGTATAAAAGTGGTGATTAAAAATTTAAGTAAAAGTATTGTATATTCTAATTTAAATAAAGTATCGTAGATTGAATTGTTACAAAATATAAAAATTATAAATTAGATTAAAAACAAAAGGAAAACAAAAAAATCAAAACGAATTTTGTTTTTTAACAGTTTTTTATCCTCTGTTATGTCACACTTTTAATATCCACTGGGATTTGGTCATTAGGCACTAGAATTTTTTGAACTAAGGCATTTCTCTTAGATGCGGCTATAAAACTTTTACCTATGGCAATTCTGGAATATGGTCATTATGGTCTGGAATTTCGGGAACAAAGCTATTTATTAAGCGATTCGCATGAAATTGAACGTAGGGCTAAGATGCGACTATAAAATTTTTACCTAAGGCAATTCTGGAATATGGTCATTATGATCTGGAATTTAGGAAAGAAATCAAACTTTCAAGCGATTCGCATGAAATTCGGTATGTAGGGCTAATATGCGACTACAAAACTTTTACCTATGGCAATTCTGGAATATGGTCATTATGGTATGGAATTTCTGGAACAAAGCAATTTCTCAAGCGATTCGCATGAAATTCGGTATGTAGGGCTAAGTTGCGACTATAATACTTTTACCTATGGCAATTCTGAAATATGGTCATTATGGTCTGGAATTTCGGGAACAAAGCAATTTCTCAAGCGATTCGCATGAAATTAGGTATGTAGGACTAAGATGCGGCTATAAAACTTTTACCTATGGCAATTCTTGAATATGGTCATTATGGTCTGGAATTTCGGGAACAAAGCAATTTATCAAGGGATTCGCATGAAATTAGGTAATTTGGTGCTAAGATGCGACTATAAAACTTTTACCTAAGGCAATTCTTGAATATGGTCATTATGGTTTGGAATTTCGGGAACAAAGCAATTTTTCAAGCGATTCGCATGAAATTCGGTATGTAGGGCTAAGATGCAACTATAAAGCTTTTACCTATGGCAATTCTGGAATATGGTCATTATGGTCTGGAATTTCGGGAACAACGCGATTTCTTAAGCGATTTGCATGAAATTCGGTATGTAGGACAAAGATGCGACTATAAAACTTTTACCTATGGCAATTCTGGAATATGGTCATTATGGTCTGGAACTTCGGGAACAAAGCAATTTTTCAAGCGATTCGCATGAAATTCGGTATGTAGGACTAAGATGCGACTATAAAACTTTTACCTAAGGCAATTCTGGTATATGATCATTATGGTCTGGAATTTCGGGAACAAAGCAATTTATCAAGCGATTCGCATGAAATTCGGTATGTTAGGCTAAGATACGACTATAAAACTTTTACCTAAGGCAATTCTGGAATATGGTCATTATGGTTTGAAATTTCGGGAACAAAGCAATTTTTCAAGCGATTCGCATGAAATTCGGTATGTAGGGCTAAGATGCGACTATAAAACTTTTACCTATGGCAATTCTGGAATATGGTCATTATGGTCTGGAATTTCGGGAACAACGCAGTTTCTCAAGCGATTTGCATGAAATTCGGTATGTAGGACAAAGATGCGACTATAAAACGTTTACCTATGGCAATTCTGGAATATGGTCATTATGGTCTGGAACTTCGGGAACAAAGCAATTTTACAAGCGATTCAGATGAAATTCGGTATGTAGGACTAAGATGCGACTATAAAACTTTTACCTAAGGCAATTCTGGAATATGATCATTATGGTCTGGAATTTCGGGAACAAAACAATTTATCAAGCGATTCGCATGAAATTCGGTATGTAAGGCTAAGATACGACTATAAAACTTTTACCTATGGCAATTCTGGAATATGGTCATTATGGTTTGGAATTTCGGGAACAAAGCAATTTCTCAAGCTATTCGCATGAAATTTGTTATATCGGACTAAGATGCGACTTTAAGACTTGAAATTTTGGAATATGGTCATTATGGCCTGGAATTACGGGAACAAAACAATTTCTCAAGCGATTTTCGTGAAATTATGGTCTGGAATTTTGGATGCCGTTTTAAGATTTTGAGACGTCCGTTCTTTGTTTTCTTTTCTTTCGTCCCGGTGATCAGATTACCCTCTTTGTCTTTGCAGTATGTGCAACGTGGTGTATATTGCGTCATACCGCTGACTTTTTAGTATAACCTCCTCGCTCTCTATACTGTTCTAGTTCATGAACGAGATACTTCTCCCAGGATGCTTTCTTTCGCCGGTGAACTGTTTTCTTCATATCTTCTGAGCTCTTTATGATCATCTTCGCGTGCCCGCGTTCTATGAGATTGTTGCATTGCTCGGTACGCAACATTCTTACGTTCAGTCGCTAGCTTGCATTCTGTCTAAGATGGAGTCAGCAGTATTCTTAAGGCGTGTCCATTTCTCTTCTACGCCCGGAATCTCAGCCCCAGGACTTACTCTTCCTGCCTTTAGGTCGAGTCCTATCGCTTGACCGCAGTTGTTTCTGGTCCCTTCGTTGCGAAGGGCAGCCGTGTTACTCGAATCTGATTCGCGGATGCTGTCTTTCTTGATGATGCAATCCACGCTCGGAGCACCATATCAAAAAGATAGTGGTCCGAGTCGACGTTGGCACCTCGGTACGTTCGTACAGTCATCAGGTTCGGGTTGTGGCGGCGGTCTATCAACACGTGGTCTATCTGGCTGCGTGTGTCTCCATCAGGAGATACCCAGGTGGCTTTGTGGATATTTTTACGCGCGAACCTTGTACTCGCAACGACCAAATTATTGCTTGCTGCTATCTCTATGACTCGTTGTCCATTGTCATTAGTGTTCTCGTGTAAGCTATGTGTGTCAATGTACTACCTGAATACTGGCTCCCTATATTGATTTTTATGATGATGATTTTTACGTCATACTGAGGACAGGCATGGAGTTCCCGTTCGACTGATTCCAAGAATTCTTCTTTTTCATCATCTGGGGAATCCTCTGTAGGTGCGTGAACGTTTATGAGGCTTATGTTTTTAACTCCATCCCGAGCACATGTCTTGCATGACAGCTGCAATATATGATAGAGAAAACCGATTACCGATCCACACGCTTTAACAGATTCTGCACAACTGCCCTTAGTCCTCGCTACTCACATGAATGACTCTTAATGAGCGCAGATTCCTCTCTTTACTTCTTGTTCTGCGACTACAAGACAACCAAACGAAGCCAATCTCTCTTGGCTTGCCGAATTACTCATTCACTGAGTACAAAGAGGAAATATAAACACTCCTTTACTCATTAACTCATTATTTATTTTAACATTGAATTCTTTAAAATCATCTCTATCACGGTTGTTAATACCGTCTAAAGTATTAATAATGTTAATACTTCTTAAAGTATTATTTGTTGTTGAGGTTTTATTATTATATGTATATATATTTGTGTATATGTAAGGGGTATATTTGTATGGGTCCTTGTAGTCGACAGGATAATGGGTCGATGTTTAAGAGATTTGTAGTGTGATTGTATATCTCGTCACCAAAATGTGTTGTAGTAATAATTCTATATTGAATATTTGCTATGTCAGTAGAGGATTCGGAGACATAGAGTCGATGGTGTGTTGTGGGGTTGACCTGCTTACGCGAATGGTCATTCACAATATTGGATGTGGTGGTCCTTGTAAAGAGTGTGAGAGTTAAATAAAAATATGCAGTGTTTCCCGTTATGAGGCCAGATAAACTCTCATTTATTTTATAAACATCTTCTCCTTTTATACTATTTCTTACAACTAAAAATATAGGAATATCTTATGTATATGAAGCACCTGTATGTATGAGTAAATATTTATATTTCCTTTTTACAGTGAACTTTATTTAATGTCAGATAACGTAACAACAAACAACATAATTAATAACTAAAATATAAAAAAGTTATGCGGCTGTAGTATTAGTCGTACTACACAAAGAATAATATTATTAAAGATGATAATATAAACAATGTTATCGAAAACACAAGAATAGCGCGCTAGCACGTCTGTCGTATATGAAAGCAAAAAGCAAAACTGAAACTAAAATGCTTATGCTATGAGCATCACAGTAAACTCGTTCGTAGTAGCAATGCTACAATACAATGCATGTCGCACCACAGTACTCCCCCTGCAGCGATAGCGATGTGGTATTTGAACGTTTCGTTGGGGTCGATTATTTTTTATTGATGTCTGTGGCTGGTCTGGCATAGGGTTAGTTACTTTCGGTGGAACAACTGCTATGTATGGTTCTTCATTCCAAATAAAAGCCGGCTTAAGCCGATCGATGGATAAGTTAACGATGCGACGACCCATTTGAATTGTGTAATATTTGTGGCTTCTTTTTAGTACTTCGAAAGGTCCTTCGTAGGGTGGCGTTAGGGCCGCTCTAATAGCATCGGTGCGTACGAAGACATGCGTACACAATCTCAAGTCCTTGTTTATGTAAGACGTTGGCTTAATATGGAATGACGTGTTCATCGGATTTACGTTTGCCATTGATTCTCGCAGATTTTTCAGCACCTCGCTTTGATTATCCATTGATTTATTAGTATCGTAGAATTCTCCTGGTATCCGTAATGTAGTGCCATAGACTAATTCAGCTGGTGTCGTTAGAAGGTCTTTCTTAAAAGATACACGTAGACTTAACATCATAATTGGCAAATTATCAACCCAAGAGTCTTGTCCCGAGGCCATAATTGATGATTTCAGCGTCCTATGCCATCTCTCTATCAACCCGTTCGATTGCAGATGATATGGTGTAGTTCGAATACGATCCGCTCCAATGATTCTATAAATTTCCTTCATCAAGAAGGATTCGAATTGTCTTCCTTGGTCAGTTGTGATATATTCTGGGCATCCGAAACGAGCAATCCAACCGGTCACTAGACCTCTTGCGACCGATTCCGCAGTCATATCACTTAGGGGAATCGCTTCTGGCCAGCGAGTAAAGCGATCGATAATCGTCAAACAGTATCGGTAGCCTTGTTGTAATGGTAAAGGACCAATGAGATCCATGTTGATTTGACTAAATCGTCGATCTGGCGGTTTATATTGAGTAACCGGTGTTTTATTATGTCGATGAATTTTTGATCTCTGACACTGTATACATCCATGTACATAATTCGTGACGTCCTTGCGCATATTTGGCCACACGTATCGATCGGTTACTAACTTAATAGTCGTTTTGATTCCTGGATGGGAAAGTTTATGTGTTGACGACATGATATAGCGACGGAATTTTTGAGATATGTAAGGTCAAATTTTAGATGTTGACGTATCGCACCAGAGCATTTGGTTGCTATCTGGAATAGAAAATTGTTTAAATATCAATGAAGTCGTTTTACCTTGACGTATTTGGGTAAATTCGTCATCCATTTCTTGTTCTTTGGACAACTGCTCCTAATCAAACGTTTCAATCAGCTGGATTCTCGAAAGTAGATCAGCTGTTAGATTATCGCGGCCACTAATATAACGAATGTCGGTTGTGAATTGGCTTACAAAGTCTAAATTACGGATCTGCCGAGGGGAAGCCTTTTCCATTTTCTGCTGATATGCAAAAATAAGCGGTTTGTGATCCGTATAGATTCGACTTATTCTTCCTTCCAGCATATATCGAATATGCTTAATACTCAAATAAATTGCCAAAAGTTCCCGGTCATAGGTACTGTACTTTTGTTGCGCAACTGTCAATTTTTTTGAAAGATGGTTCGAAATTTCCATCGACGATTTGATGCAGTACAGCTCCAACTGCGAAATTTGATGCGTCTACGTTTAGAGATAATTCGGAATGCTTCTTCGGAAACGCTAATGAAGTCGCTGTGGCGAGTTCTTGTTTACATCTTTCGAATGCTTCAGTTGCTTCGTCGGTCCAGATCAACACAGTCTTATCGTTTCTGATATTGCCCTTGATCATCGAATGAAGTTTCATTTGTGAGTCTATGGCATTCGGTATAAATTTACGGTAATAATTTATCATTGCCAAGTTTTCAATTCTTTCGCTATTATAGGTTTGCTATAATTTTTGAATACATCAACTTTACTAGGAAGAGGAGAAATCCCGTTTTTCGAAATGATATGTCCCAGAAATTGTAGTTCGGCCACGGCTAACTCACATTTAACTACATTGATCGTCAGTCGATATTTGCGGAGGCGTTCGAATACTAGCCTTAAATGTTGTTCATGCTCAATAATGTCTTCGGATGCAATCAAAATATCGTCCAGATACGGAAAAACAAATTGCAACCCTCCTTATGCGTCATGTATAAGCCGTTGAAATGTTTGGGGTGCATTTCGTAACCCAAACGTCATAAACGCAAACTCGTACAGACCAAACGGAGTCGTGATGGCAGTTTTTGTGACATGATCTGGATGAATTGGCACCTGATGGAATGCTTTTCGTAAATCTATTTTGCTAAAGACGGTTTTACCACTTAATATCGACGTACAATCGTGGATATACGGTATTGGGTACCGATCAGGTACTGTTTGAGCATTTAATGAACGTTAGTCCCCACAGGGTCGCCATGTTCCATCTGATTTTCGGACCATGTGTAGGGGGCTGGC
This sequence comes from Nephrocerus scutellatus, assembly GCA_947095585.1. Classification (NCBI taxonomy): domain Eukaryota; kingdom Metazoa; phylum Arthropoda; class Insecta; order Diptera; family Pipunculidae; genus Nephrocerus; species Nephrocerus scutellatus. The sequence continues at coordinate 56,391,111 of OX352761.1, read as the reverse complement.
CCAGTTACTAGTAGACGGGTGGCAAATTCCCATTTTCATCAAATATTCGAATTCTTCTTTAGCAGCGGCTAACTTATCAGGATCCAACCTTCGTGGTCGAGCGAATGTTGGTTGACCAGTTGTTTCAATACGGTGCACAATGCTTGAACTATCGGCGTTTAGTGACGGTGTACCCATTTTTGTGATGTCTTCAAATACGGCTAATAGGCAAGCAAACGGTGATTGTGGATTAAATGTCTTAATTTCTGCAACGTTGACTTGTTGTGGACAACAAACTGTCGACAGTCGTGTAATCTCATCAACCAGACGACCTCCCTTCAAATCGATGAGCAAATTGAAATTGCGAATGAAATCGGCTCCAAAAATGGGTGTATTGACATCCGCGACAATAAATTCCCACTCGAAATTTCGTCTCAAGTTGAGGTCTACCTTAACTCGCTTCTTGCCATAGACGTTAATCGTTGTTCCATTCGCCGCAAACAGTTTATATTCGGTTGGAGTCTTTTTCTCGTTCAATGTAGGTGGCAATACCGATACGTCAGCACCTGTGTCGATAAGATATTTAATAGCCGATTTTTTATCAGTAATCTGAACATCTGAATATGTTGACATGAGAGGGTCGAGAATCGGCTAAACTCATGTCAACAAGGCGTTCGATTCATGCTTTTGTACTGGATTGAGTTGGCGTTCTATGTCGACATGGACTTTGGCATTTAGGAGACTGTTGGCCGAATTTTCGATGGTACCAACATTCTTGATTATATGCACCCGGTGTTTGGTCTCGTGTGCGCGAAGTGGAGCGCGATGAATTACGAGAGTAACTTCGTTCACGTTGTGACCATAATTTCCCAATTTGATTAGTTAACTGGGCTATTTCAGCTTTTATTTTTTGCTGGAACAGAGTTTGTTGCGATGATGTGTTTGCTTTAGATGTGACTGTGTTTGTCGTATGCATCTGCATGACATCTACAATGGCATCAGCTATCTTAGGTGGAGGCAGATACCGCTGCACGTGCGTGATCGGGCAAACGTTGAGCCCATAAACCTTTAAGTGCTGCATCGCTGATAGAATTACTAGCAACTCGGCGCATTTCATGGAAGAGTTGACTAGGTTTCATATCGCCCAGTGGCATCTCTGACAATAATCGATTGAGTCGTCGCTGTTGGCTTTCGGAAAAATGTTCAATTAATTTTACCTTTATGTATTCGTATTTTCGTTTTTCCGGTGTATCGTTAATAATTCCGCGTAATTGTGGTAGCATTGTTGGGTCAACAGCAGCTAAAACTGTATTATACCGCTGTTTATCGGATACAATGCCAGAGGCTGGAAACCAGAAATCCAGCGATAAAAACCAACTTTCTATATCGTTACCTATCATGCGCGGCATTGGCAATTTGGCGAAAACCGTTGTAATTTCATCATCGGAAAAATCGGCAGATGTCACACCCATTTTAATATCTGGTGGATTCGTAGAAGCAGCTGAGGTAGTCGTGGTGGTATTAGTAGTTTGAGTACCGTTCGTTGTCGACATTTTATGGGTAGACAGTTAAACACGTTTAACACAGAGAACAAAGAAAAATTTTTTTGTCACGTAATTAATGAAAAACAATTGAAAATGTTTTTGTACCACAATTTAATTTCACTTTGTGGACTTATTTTGTCGTTGCCAAAAACACGTATTTTGATTTGTTATAATGACGGAATTAAACACCAAAATTGATTTAATTCACTTTTAACGAATAATGCGCAATAATACGTCGGAAAGTCACCAATTTGTAGCACCTGTATGTATGAGTAAATATTTATATTTCCTTTTTAAAGTGAACTTTATTTAATGTCAGATAACGTAACAACAAACAACATAATTAATAACTAAAATATAAAAAAGTTATGCGGCTGTAGTATTAGTCGTACTACACAAAGAATAATATTATTAAAGATGATAATATAAACAATGTTATCGAAAACACAAGAATAGCGCGCTAGCACGTCTGTCGTATATGAAAGCAAAAAGCAAAACTGAAACTAAAATGCTTATGCTATGAGCATCACAGTAAACTCGTTCGTAGTAGCAATGCTACAATACAATGCATGTCGCACCACATATATAAAGGTTGCATCGGCATCGATGTACATGAAATATTTTACATTATGTGTGCTCGATATCGATGCACTTGGAATTCATTAGAATAGGGCACAATGCAAATGTCCTACTTCTCCTATATGAATTAGGTTGTCGCCTATGAACTGTATGTGTCGTTATCTACCGATCACTTGCAGTTTGTTTTCTTAGGCGACTTGTGTAATTTATTTTAGTGATCTTTGTTTTGTTGTTGTGTTTTAATATTTTGTTCTATACACTTGTGTGTATGCCCCGGTATATTGTATAGGGGAGGTTTCTAATGTTACAATTCCTCCCTTCTTTAGATAATAATATTATACTTATGTTTGTTCTAAATATAAATGCATGACTGAATTGGTAAACTACATTATATTATTTGGTTATTCTGTGTGTTTGATAATTTAGATATTTAGATTAGGGAGATTTTTATGTAATAATTCCTCCCTTCTTTAAATAAGAGGATTATTCTTGGAAGAGGAATAATTCTCAAGGTTTCAGATTATTTTCTTAAGCAAATAAGTTATTGTGTTTTTTTTAATGCTTATTCTAATGATACACATATAAAAGATATATGTATTCTTATTTTTTATTATTTATTTTATTTTAAAAATTCATACAATATATTTATATAAGTTATCGTGAGAAGCGCTCACATTCAACATTCGCATAGGTTGGTTGCACCTAAGTAACCAAAATACTCTACACGAGCCGCTAAATCAGCACATTTAATATTCGCACAGGTCGGTTGCACCTAATTAACCAAATATCAAATATTCTACACGAGCCGCTAAGTCAGCACATTCAGCGTCGACACAGGTTGCTGCACCTGTGCAACCAAATACACGAGCTGCTAAGTCAGCAAAGTGGAGCGGAAACATCGGCGGAGGAACAGCAGCGCAGCGCAAAGTGGTGGCTTAGGTTTAAGCTAAGTGTTCTATGTAAGTTTAGTTTTAAGTACTCACTCAAAAGGGACAGCCAGAGCAGCTGTAATAAAATTGTTTAAATAATTAGAAATAAAATCGTTTAATTGGCGCCCAACGTGGGGCACGCGAAAATTAAGTCGAAACAAAAATTAAAATAACGAGCACAGTGTAACGTAAATATAAAAATACAACAAGTTACCGGTTCGCGGAATAAAGGAAAACTTTTAAATCAACCCAGTGAAGAAAAGGACGAAGCAGATTTAAATACAAGTCACCAAGGAACGAATTTTCCTTGGGCAGCGTGTGGAAGAAGCAGATTTAAATACAAGTCACCAAGGAACGAATTTTCCTTGGGCAGCGTGTAGAAGAAGCAGATTTAAATACAAGTCACCAAGGAACGAATTTTCCTTGGGCAGCGTATGGAACGCGCAAAGCGGATTTAAGATAGAATAGAATAATAATAGAAATATTTAAGGATGAAAGGGTAAGTGAAGTGCTGTGCTTGTCTTGTTTTAAATTACTAAAAGTGAAACATACATAGAATAAAGTGGAAATAAAATTTTTGCGAATAGTAGATGAGAATAACAATAAATAAAGTGGAGATAAAATAAAAATCTTTAAGGGAAGTAGATGAGTAAAGAACTAGAGGACTTATTCAGAAATCTTAAATTAGATAATTTAGAAGATCCAGTTATGAACGCTGAACAGGTCAGCGAGCTAGTTAGAGCAGAGGTGAGCAGGGCATTAGCTGTTCAAAAATTAGAATTTGACAGAAAGATAATTTCAATCCAGAACCAAGTTGCTTTGACAAAGCCAAAAATAGAAAAATTTACAAAAGTCGCCATTAATCCTTTAGTAAGTTGCGAAATTACTCTTGACGCAATAAAATCTCTTCCAGAATTTTTCGGTCACTCGAGCACCTATGTTTCTTGGCGTGAGGCTGCGCACAATGCGTATGAATTATTCAAAAGATACGATGGCAGCGAACGCCACTATCAAGCGGTTACTATTCTTAGGAATAAAGTGTGAGGTGCTGCCGATGCAGTACTTTCGTCCTTTAACACGGTGCTGAAATTTAGTGCAATAATCTCCCGCCTTGACTTTACCTACGCGGACAAACGACCGATATACCTCATCGAACAGGAACTGTCCACACTGAGACAGGGGTCAATGTCATGTTTAGAATTTTACGACGAGGTAGAAAAGAAGCTAACTCTCTTAGCAAATAAAACTATTATGTCCTACGAAAGTGGTGTGGCAGACACCATAAATGAAAAGTACAGGGCCGATGCACTCAGGGTGTTCATATCAGGTTTAAGGAAACCTTTATGCGATATTCTGTTTGCGTCGAGACCATCCGACCTTCCATCTGCACTGGCCTTGGCGCAAGAGGTAGATGCTAATAACGAGCGCTACGCCTTCGCGACAAATTTTGCAAACAGATCTCATGAAAGTTCCTACAACAAAAAAGCCAGTGGAACCCAGAATTCTAGTAATCAAAAGACCTTTAACTCTGATCCCAGTGTAGGTCATAAGAATCCACATTATTCAGTCGGTAAACAAAACAAGCAGGCCGGTAACGCACAGAATTCCGCCAGTAACCTAAAGCCATATACCGGTAGTAACTATTCGAGCCAAAGGCGCGTTGAGCCTATGGAGGTGGATCCTTCCATGTCCCAATTTAAATACTTATCGAACAATTTTAGCCAGGACCATAATAGTAGGCAGCAGGGGAATCTATAGAAACATGCAGCGAAATCTGGGCGTTACACCGAACCTAAGATACAACGCGTAAATTATCTAAGCGACGAGCCTGATTTGCCTAACGAATCAGGGTATGATAAAGAAGCGGAACAAGCAGCGGATAGCATCGAGAACGATGAGCTTAATTTTTTAGGGCAAAGTCCCTCCATCCTTGGATTTCAAGGTCAATAGGGGGGAAAGAGGTCAAGCTGTTGACACTGGGGCGTCAAAGAGCTATATCAGGCCCCTACCGGAGCTGAAAGGAATACAACCAGTTCAAAATCCGTTTTCGGTAAAATCGATTCACGGGGTTACCCCCATAAGACACAAATGCAGAGTTAAAATTTTCGGAATAGTAGCAGAATTTTTCGTACTACCCAATCTGACATCATTTGATGGTGTAATTGGCCTGGACTTGTTGAATAAAGTTCACGCGTCTATCAATTTAAAGACAAACACAATAACACATGACTTCGGAAAGGAGATTATTCTATTCATAACGAGCCAGGATATAAGTTACCTACAATTGCAAGCCAGATCAGTCCCAAGGCATTTAGAGGAAGCCTTCTCCAAGTTAATTGGTAGTGTAAATGGGGTATTTGCAGATCCCAATGAGGCCCTTCCTTATAATACAAAAGTGGTGGCGTCTATTCGCACCGAGAATGAAGACCCAGTGTACTCAAAGTTATACCCTTACCCTCTGGGCGTTTCGGATTTCGTAAATAAAGAAATTCAAGATCTATTGGCAAACGCAAGCTAAATGAAAATACCATCAGTGACAAATACCCTATTCCCGATATCACATGGATTTTGTCCAATCTCGGTGGAAGCAAATTTTTTACAACACTTGATCTAAAATCTGGTTCCCATCAGATTAAGCTTTCGGAGCGCGATAGAGAAAAGACTGCGTTCTCTGTAAAAAATGGGAAGTACGAATTTTGCAGGCTAGCCTTCGGCCTGAAGAACGCTCCCAGCATCTTCCAGAGGGCAATAGATGATGTGTTAAGGGAACACATAGGGAAGATATGTTTCGTCTACGTAGATGACGTTATCATTTTTTCGGAAAACGAACGACAGCACTTGGAAGATGTCGAAACAGTTTTAAGGAGTCTATTTGAAGCAAATATGAGGGTCTCGGCGGCAAAATCCAAATTTTTCCAAACCGAGGTCGAATATTTAGGATTCCTGATTTCACAAGGGGGAATTAAAACATGCCCAGAAAAAGTCGACACAATTCAGAAATTCCCGGAGCCCACCACTCTAAGGGGGCTAAGGTCATTTTTAGGATTGGCAGGGTACTACCGCTGTTTCATAAGAGATTTTTCCAAAATAGCGAAACCACTGTCAAACATCTTGAGGGGAGAATACGGCCGAGTTACTGCAGCACAGTCAAAAATAAAAAACAACCCATAAAAATTAAAATTTTTCATCTAAATTCTCTAATCGCAGAAATTGATATGGGAGCCCCTCGATCCTGGGCCATTTTTTTTTATTGTAGGAGAAAATCATCGAAACAAACATTTGACATCAGATGTTAAAATTAAAAAAGCTCAGATCATTTTATTCTGAGCACTTAGAGCACGCTCATACTCTGAGCAAATAAGAAACACGAACATTTATCTTGAGAACTCTTTGACTGCTCTGAACTAATTTATGAAAACGCCAAATGACAGAATATTGTGAAAACTTGTTGTTCTATCTGTAAGTTGATATCGACAACAAAAAAAACGACATCAATAAAAATACAATTCAGTATATAATAAAAATGTAAGTTGAAGTAAGCATAAAACATGTATGTCTCGTTTCATTTGCTGGGTTCATTTGTGCGTGCGCTAAGATTTCTCTCTCTCTCTCCACCACCACTAAAACCATGCAGCGCAGCCGACTGCGCAGCACACACCGCACACCGTCCATAAAGGGCGACGAATATCTGATGCCAGTATAGATATTTAAAAAATGTATAAGGGCCTTGCGTTCGAACCCGGGACCCGATCACTACCAAATTTTCGAAAAAGTATTGTTTATTGGGTATTGGGTATTTGGGAGCCCCCCGACCCCGCAGCCCGAGGGGCCTCAAAATTTAATAGAAAGTGTTGTCTCCGGAAATACACATGTTTCAATAAAATCGGGCCATGGGAAGTGGGTTAAAAATTGATCGCAAGAATCCACGACAGACGACCGACGACCCACGGGCAAGTGAAGTTAATATAGAGAATTTAAAAATCAGAATTGATTTGACCGACGAGCAGAAAAAGGCCTTCAATACTTTAAAACAAATACTAGCATCCGAGGATGTCACGCTAACGTACCCGGATTTTACGAAACCGTTCGATCTAACTACGGACGCATCCTCACACGCTATAGGTGCTGTCCTCTCTCAAGAGGGCAAACCTATTACTATGATCTCTCGTACTTTGTCCGGTAGCGAGGAACATTTTGCTACCAATGAAAGAGAATTATTGGCCATTGTCTGGGCATTGAGAACGCTTAGAAACTATCTTTACGGCGTGCCAAAACTAAACGTTTTCACAGACCATCAACCGCTAACCTTTGCTGTTTCGGACAGAAATCCGAACTCGAAAATTAAGAGATGGAAAGCTTTCATAGACGAATACAATGCAAAACTAATCTACAAACCAGGTAAGGAAAACGTAGTCGCGGATGCGCTGTCTAGGCAGCACATATATGCTTTAGATAATATGAGTGTTGAGACAATTCACAGCGAAGAGTCATCAACCAACACGATTGAAAGAACCGAGAAGCCGGTAAATTGTTTCCGTAATCAGATACTTGTAGAAGAAGGCATAGAACCGCAGAGAAGAACCTTTATTATTTTTGGAAAGAAGACAAGACATTTAATTACATTCCGAACCAAGGACGACTTAATGAGACTCCTACAAGAGGCCATAAAAGTAGACGTAGTAAACGCACTACAGTGTGATTTGCATAAATTGGCACAATTTCAACATAAGTTAATCGAACTCTTTCCAACCGTAAAATTCAGACATACGGAAAAACTTGTCACGGATGTATCAGACCCGAACGAACAGCAAGAAATTATCGCGGTTGAACATAATCGGGCGCATCGAGCAGCCCAAGAAAATGTAAAGCATATCTTGGAGGACTATTTTTTTCCAAAGATGGAAAAGAAGTCTAAGCAATTTGTGGCAAACTGTCGCGTATGCTCTCAGGCGAAGTACGATCGTCACCCAAAAAAGCAAGTCATTGCTCAGACACCCATACCAACACATTGTGGAGAAGTCCTCCACATTGACATATTTTCCACCGGGTCAAAGTACTTTCTGACTTGCATCGACAAATTTTCAAAATTTGCGATAGTACAGTCACTGAAGTCTAGAACGATAGTGGATGTTAAACCACAGCTTCTACAGTTACTCAACATGTTTTCCGGTACAAAAACTGTTTATTGTGATAACGAAAACTCACTAAATTCGCACAGCATCAAAGCTACATTAAAAAATCATTTCGACATTGACATCGCGAATGCCCCACCCCTGCACAGTACGTCAAATGGACAGGTAGAGCGATTCCATAGCACACTGATGGAAATATCGCGATGCCTTAAACTTGACAAAAATCTAGACGATATCGAGGAAATAATCCTTCTTGCCACGATTGAATATAACAGGTCCATTCATACGGTGACTGGGATGAAACCCATTACAGTCTTTCGTCCAACAAAGGACGACGCACAAATAGCATCTCGATTAAAAAGCGCACAAGATAAAGAGTTAATAACGCACTATAGGAATAGACAGGATAGGGAGTTTCCCGTAGGAGAGAAGGTGCTCGTCAAAAATAATAGGAGACTAGGAAATAAACTTACGCCCCTCTATACTGAAGAAGAGGTGGAAAAGGATTTAGGCACAGCGGTTCTCATAAGAGGAAGGAGGGTCCATAAGGACAACCTTCGTTAAAACTGACATAATTCCTAAAGGTAATTATTTAGTTTTAATAATAAAAAAAAAAATTTGTATGTTTTTAGGTTTTTCATAGAATTGGTTATAACCATATTAGCATCGGCATCAACAGGACGAGTAATAGACTATTCCAATGCAAGGTACATTCCGGTGGCCGGCGGTGACCTCGTAATTTGGGAAAACTCTGGACACATGAAGCACGTTACCAACTTGATCCTATACCAACTACTAAGGGACGAGACAATCAACGCTATAGACCACTTTCCACAAACACACATGAGGAAGTTGCTGGACGCGGACGTAAACCAGATAAGTAGACTGATTCAAACGGTAAATACTCAGCACAAGCAGGCGAGAAGCTTGAACGCTCTAGGGACGGTCCTAAAATACATCACCGGGACCCCTGACAATGACGACTTCAACAAACTAACAAACACAGCGGAACAACTAATTGACTCGCAGGACAGGCAGTTTACCATCAACACCGAAGTGCAAAGGGAAATCAATAGCCTTACAATTACAGTTAATAGTATCCTGAAAGCAGCAAAACAAAAGGAAATAGACACAGGTCACCTCTATGACATACTCTTAGCTAGAAACAGGGCAATAATTACAGAATTAGATAACGTAATTACTTCCATCACATTCGCAAAAATTGGAATCTTGAACCCTATTCTCTTAGACAGTAATGAAATAAATTTCATAATAGAAAACAAGCACTTCACAAACCTTACTGTAGCCGATGTTATGACGGTAGCTAAGATTAAGATTTTACAATACAATAATGAAATATACTTTCTAATAAGATATCCTATTCCTAAGTTTAGATGTAAGAAAATTACTATTTTACCAGTAGCTCGCGGCCACAAAATTCTCCACCTTGAAGAATCCATATTAGCTACGTGTCGCAATCACACCTTAGCGGTGAGGAACTGTAGCGATACCACACCAACGTTTTGCCTGCCATCTTCAGCCACTTCATGCGCTCTGCAACTAATGACACGCAACACCGCCAGTTGCGGCACGAAATTTAATAACCTCGCACCAGTTACACCTATAAGCGATGGTCTAGTCGTCATCAATGATCAACTGGCTGTTATAGAAGAAAACAACGAGGCTCCTATCACGGTCAACGGTACTTACTTAATTGTCTTCAAGGATAGCGTAAAAATCAATGACACGACATTTTACAATGAAAATTCAACGACGCCTCTGAAACCTGAAACTCCATGGGCTTCCGCAATCAACCTAACACAGCATACCGAGATACTGAGCGTCTCCTACCTCCACCATGTAAATCAACAGAACCTTCAACACATCAATCATCTGCGACGAACAGTTGAACATGGTCGCATTGCAGGTTTGTCGGCTACTGGGGTCTTATTAATTGTGGGACTCGCAGCTTACGCACTCCGACGCATGGCCATGACCAAGAGGAAGATTTTTATAACCAAGTCCGTTGAGGTTGCAATTAAAAACGCTGCTACGAGGACCGTGGACGTCCCTCACTTAGAAGGTGTAACGGAGTTTTCCCAGCCGGGGTAAACTCAGCGTGACCAGGGTTCTGAGGCAAGGGGTCGTTACAATAAAATTTCTATTTTGGGACTTTTCGAAGTATTTTCTTTATTTTTCTACTTTTCTTATAATCTATTATTTATCGTGAGTCCTTAGCGATACGTTAGACTTTGACGAGCGCAAGTCCTGAGCGATGCGTTAGCGTGAGACCGTCGAGACTTCTGAACGGTGTGTAGGCGTGAGACAGTCGAGACTTCTGAGCGGTGCGTAGGCGTGAGACAGTCGAGACTTCTGGACGGTGTGTAGGCGTGAGACAGTCGGGACTCCTGAGCGACGAAGTGACGTGAGTGACGTGAGAGCTTCGATGACGTGACGTGGGTAGTGCCTTGACGAAGTGACGTGACTGACGTGAATGGTGACGAGCCTTGCCGTTAGTGACGATGAGTGACGTGAGTGGTGACGAGCCTTGACGTTAGTAACGTGAGTTATGCCTTGACAAATTGACGTGAGTATCGACGAGCCTAGACGGGAGCGTCCTGAGTAATGCCTTGACAAAGTGACGTGAGTTTCGACGAGAATGGTGACGAGCCTTGACGTTAGTGACGTGAGTAATGCCTTGACAAAGTGACGTGAGAGGCGTGAGGCAGTCGGGACTCCTGAGCGACGAAGTGACGTGAGTGACGTAAGAGCTTCGATGAAGTGACGTGGGTAATGCCTTGACGAAGCAACAGGGGTGGATGCAGCGAGAGAACGTCGGCAGCGATCTGCTGGATGTACCAGCGCAACAACCCGTAGGGGAGCCACACAGTGATGTTGCGTCGTACGAATGACGAAAGCAGAGAAAGACGTCGGCAGCGATCTGCTGGATGTACCAGCGCAACAAACCGTAGGGGAGCCACACAGTGATGTTGCGTCGTACGAATGACGAAAGCAGAGAAAGACGTCGGCAGCGATCTGCTGGATGTACCAGCGCAACAAACCGTAGGGGAGCCACACAGTGATGTTGCGTCGTACGAATGACGAAAGCAGAGAAAGACGTCGGCAGCGATCTGCTGGATGTACCAGCGCAACAACCCGTAGGGGAGCCACACAGTGATGTTGCGTCGTACGAATGACGAAAGCAGAGAAAGACGTCGGCAGCGATATGCTGGATGTACCAGCGCAACAACCCGTAGGGGAGCCACACAGTGATGTTGCGTCGTACGAATGACGAAAGCAGAGAAAGACGTCGGCAGCAATCTGCTGGATGTACCAGCGCAACAACCCGTAGGGGAGCCACACAGTGATGTTGCGTCGTACGAATGACGAAAGCAGAGAAAGACGTCGGCAGCGATATGCTGGATGTACCAGCGCAACAACCCGTAGGGGAGCCACACAGTGATGTTGCGTCGTACGAATGACGAAAGCAGAGAAAGACGTCGGCAGCGATAGTCAGTGAATTAAAGGAATTAATTATTAAAAATGACTTACCACCACGTGATCCGAACTGCACAGGAAGCAGACTAAGAGTAAGAGAGCGACTGCATGCTCGCCCTTTTATACCTTTTTGCGCAGCAAAATTCTAAATAGCGTGCTGCGCTGTGATTGGTCAATCCGGTGGCGTGATGCTGTTTTGGCTGTTTTGTTTTCATATGCGTTTGGTGGTTGCACTGCGTGGGTACAGGGTGCACCCGAATTTGGTAAAAAGTATATTGCATGTTTTGTGTGAACAAAATTCGGCCACAAGAATTTTGTTCCTCACACTCCCCCGTTACTTCGGCGAAAAACTTGTGCTTCCCTAACTAGTTTGAATAGCGGGGAGTCTACTTTCGTAGTCCCAGTTTACATTGTTGCGTCTGCTGCTGGTACTACCTCTGTCGCCAATGCTTATGCTGACTCCGCTGCTTCTGTTGAATTCGCTGCTGCTGTCGACTTTATTGTTTCTGTGCCTGTTGCTATTGTTGTTCGTTTCATGCGTTGAGTTCTGATGCTGTGCTTGTTGTTGTATAATTCTTCTAGTGCACTCCGTTGTTCTCCAGATTAACTGGCATTGCCTTTGCTGTTTCTGTGGTTGTTGTTGGACAAATTTTGCGGCTGTGCTCTGTTGTTGTACCTGTAGTTGTTGTTGTCGAAGTTTTAAATTTAGATTTTTGTTGCTGCGGTCGTTGTTGTTGTGTTGATGCGCTGACTTTCGAATGCTGCGTCGTCGCCGCTGCGTTTTAATTACTGCGCTCTTTGTGGCCGCACTCGTGTTGGCTTCACCTTTTAAATTTTGGCTTTTGTTGTTGCACACGCTGTTGTGATCGTTTCGCTGCCGTTGTTGGGTTTGTGGTTGGGTTACTGCTGTCGACTTCTTGCTGTGCTGGCTCTTGGGGGGTCTGTGGCAAGTTCTGATGGGAGTCGTCACTGGAGTTGGTTCAATCGGAGCTGGTAGCACTTGTATCACGCCAACTGTAGTACAGTGCTGCTTTGGAAAGAGGTGACTTTCATCAACTCTTGCGCTCGTGATAACTTTAGAGGACGTTGTCGGCTGCTGCGTCTTTGGTAGTTGTGGCTGCATTGGTTTTCGGAGTTTGTTGCAAGTCGGACATTTAATCGGTCTTGCTGGTTCAGTTTGGAGTGATAGGTACTCACCTCCGAAGCTTAAAGTGGCTCGCGACCTTGCAAGGAAGTCCATCCCCAGTGTGAGGTCATCAACGGCGGTCGGTAGCACCAGCAGGCGCAGTGCATACGATGACACCCCAAAACGAACGTTGACATTCAACCCTTCGCGGACTGTTGTCCGACTCCCGTTGGCCATTTGAATTGGGATGTTCACGGGAATGGGGTTGCCTAAATTTCGAAGACTATCGGCCAAACGTTCGCTAACAAAACTACGGGATGCGCCGGTATCAATGGTGGCTTGGAGGGATTCGCGGCCTATCATGATGCGGGCAAGAATTCGCTGTCGGTCCTGGATCAGAGCTGCCCTTTTGTTGAACTGGACAGAATGACGCTGCTCAACGTGTGAAATAAGTTGACGGCAGCAGTCTATTGTTCTGATTCCTCGTTGGCCACAATCCCAACAGAACATCAATTGTTGTTTTTGACAACTTCGCCAAGTGTGCCCGTCCTGGCCGCAGCGTCGGCATGCCGTTCGAACGTTGATGCGCTCCTCCTGACTCTCTGTGACCAGAAGGTTCCTCTCCATCTGTCGGGGTCTAGGTGTCTGTCTGATTTGTTCTGGCGCGCCAGCTATATCCTCCAGATCTTCTGCTAATCCAATCAGATCCTGTAAGTCCTGGAAGTCCCTCCTACGGATGTACAGCTGGTACTCTCTGCGGCAGTTCCTGAAGATCCGGTCGGTCTGCTGGGCCCTCGTATAGTTGGCATGTCGCATGAGGCTCTGCATGGTTATGACATAGTCCTTATAGGGCTCTCCAGCTCTCTGATGGCGCTGTCGGATCTCATCGTCCAGTTGCTCCATGTATCTGGCTGGCAAGAAGAACCTTAGGAAGTCCTTCTTAAATGCATCCCAGTTCGACCACCGCTGGTTATTATTTCGGAACAGAGCTCGGTCTCGCAGTAATTCCGGCATAGTTTTTGCCAGGAGATCCTTGTCAAGTGAGTAGGCATCGGCCAGTTCCTCCAGCCGTTCGACAAAAGCGATGGGGTCTTTCCCACCGTCATACTTTACCGACCACTTCCGTACCGTGTCTATAACCACTGGGTATGATGCCGCAGATGTCTCCTTCGCTTGATGGGACGGCATTGCAACCTGCGGTTCCCAGGACCTTGTGTTGCTCGCTACGGTTTCCTTAGTGTCATGGGCCGGTGTTGTCCCGTGTGGTGTCAGAGCGGTCGCAACGGTGGTATTCCTTTCCTTTTGTATGTCGGCTGGTGTTAGGATCACTGGCGGTGATCGTGATGTGCCGCGTCGGTGCTTCGCTTCCAGTTCCGCCAGCCGAACCTCATCTTCCGACGTTACGTCATGTCCCGAGATGTGGGTTATGAAGCGCTTCCTTAACTCTTCCACTCCACCGGAATTGTTCAACTTAAATTCGGCCATGTAGGTCTGCAGCTCCTCCTTTGAGAGTGTGTATACCCAGCTTGTCTTGACCATCTTGTGTTTCTTGCTTTCTCAAAAGTCAGGTAAGTTTTCTTATTAATATTTTGTTTTACGTTATCGAAGGTCCCTGCTCGGGCGCCAATTGTAACGGAGTTTTCCCAGCCGGGGTAAACTCAGCGTGACCAGGGTTCTGAGGCAAGGGGTCGTTACAATAAAATTTCTATTTTGGGACTTTTCGAATTATTTTCTTTATTTTTCTACTTTTCTTATAATCTATTATTTATCGTGAGTCCTAAGCGATACGTTAGACTTTGACGAGCGCAAGTCCTGAGCGATGCGTTAGCGTGAGACCGTCGAGACTTCTGAACGGTGTGTAGGCGTGAGACAGTCGAGACTTCTGAGCGGTGCGTAGGCGTGAGACAGTCGAGACTTCTGGACGGTGTGTAGGCGTGAGACAGTCGGGACTCCTGAGCGACGAAGTGACGTGAGTGACGTGAGAGCTTCGATGACGTGACGTGGGTAGTGCCTTGACGAAGTGACGTGACTGACGTGAATGGTGACGAGCCTTGCCGTTAGTGACGACGAGTGACGTGAGTGGTGACGAGCCTTGACGTTAGTAACGTGAGTTATGCCTTGACAAATTGACGTGAGTATCGACGAGCCTAGACGTGAGCGTCCTGAGTAATGCCTTGACAAAGTGACGTGAGTTTCGACGAGAATGGTGACGAGCCTTGACGTTAGTGACGTGGGAAAGGCCTTGACGAAGTGACGTGACTGACGTGAATGGTGACGAGCCTTGACGTTAGTGACGTGAGTAATGCCTTGACAAAGTGACGTGAGAGGCGTGAGACAGTCGGGACCCTGAGCGACGAAGTGACGTGAGTGACGTAAGAGCTTCGATGAAGTAACGTGGGTAATGCCTTGACGAAGCAACAGGGGTGGATGCAGCGAGAGAACGTCGGCAGCGATCTGCTGGATGTACCAGCGCAACAGCCCGTAGGGGAGCCACACAGTGAAGTTGCGTCGTACGAATGACGAAAGCAGAGAAAGACGTCGGCAGCGATCTGCTGGATGTACCAGCGCAACAACCCGTAGGGGAGCCACACAGCGATGTTGCGTCGTACGAATGACGAAAGCAGAGAAAGACGTCGGCAGCGATCTGCTGGATGTACCAGCGCAACAACCCGTAGGGTAGCCACACAGTGATGTTGCGTCGTACGAATGACGAAAGCAGAGAAAGACGTCGGCAGCGATCTGCTGGATGTACCAGCGCAACAACCCGTAGGGGAGCCACACAGTGATGTTGCGTCGTACGAATGACGAAAGCAGAGAAAGACGTCGGCAGCGATCTGCTGGATGTACCAGCGCAACAACCCGTAGGGGAGCCACACAGTGATGTTGCGTCGTACGAATGACGAAAGCAGAGAAAGACGTCGGCAGCGATCTGCTGGATGTACCAGCGCAACAAACCGTAGGGGAGCCACACAGTGATGTTGCGTCGTACGAATGACGAAAGCAGAGAAAGACGTCGGCAGCGATCTGCTGGATGTACCAGCGCAACAACCCGTAGGGGAGCCACACAGTGATGTTGCGTCGTACGAATGACGAAAGCAGAGAAAGACGTCGGCAGCGATATGCTGGATGTACCAGCGCAACAACCCGTAGGGGAGCCACACAGTGATGTTGCGTCGTACGAATGACGAAAGCAGAGAAAGACGTCGGCAGCGATCTGCTGGATGTACCAGCGCAACAACCCGTAGGGGAGCCACACAGTGATGTTGCGTCGTACGAATGACGAAAGCAGAGAAAGACGTCGGCAGCGATAGTCAGTGAATTAAAGGAATTAATTATTAAAAATGACTTACCACCACGTGATCCGAACTGCACAGGAAGCAGACTAAGAGTAAGAGAGCGACTGACTGCATGCTCGCCCTTTTATACCTTTTTGCGCAGCAAAATTCTAAATAGCGTGCTGCGCTGTGATTGGTCAATCCGGTGGCGTGATGCTGTTTTGGCTGTTTTGTTTTCATATGCGTTTGGTGGTTGCACTGCGTGGGTACAGGGTGCACCCGAATTTGGTAAAAAGTATATTGCATGTTTTGTGTGAACAAAATTCGGCCACAAGAATTTTGTTCCTCACATAGGGGAGGAGTTATCGTGAGAAGAGCTCACATTCAACATTCGCATAGGTTGGTTGCACCTAAGTAACCAAAATACTCTACACGAGCCGCTAAATCAGCACATTTAATATTCGCACAGGTCGGTTGCACCTAATTAACCAAATATCAAATATTCTACACGAGCCGCTAAGTCAGCACATTCAGCGTCGACACAGGTTGCTGCACCTGTGCAACCAAATACACGAGCTGCTAAGTCAGCAAAGTGGAGCGGAAACATCGGCGGAGGAACAGCAGCGCAGCGCAAAGTGGTGGCTTAGGTTTAAGCTAAGTATTCTATGTAAGTTTAGTTTTAAGTACTCACTCAAAAGGGACAGCCAGAGCAGCTGTAATAAAATTGTTTAAATAATTAGAAATAAAATCGTTTAATTTATATACAAGAAAATTGTTTTCGTTTTGTGTTCTTGTGTAACTCATTCTAACGATATATGCAAGATATATGTCTTCTGTCTTTGTTTTTATCTATTTTAATTAATGCAGGCGATATTGGTGTCCTCTTTAGGTACCGCTATGTCTGTAATTTTTTTTTCATGTAATTTTCTTTTGTTTTTTTTATATTGAGACATGTTTTCAAATTTAATTCAGTTTTGCTTACTTACTTTTGTTAATTTAAACGCATCTAGTAATGCTTATTTGTTTTGTTTTTCTGTGTTTTTTACGATATATGTTAAATATATGTCTTCTGCCTTTGTTGTTTAAATTTTATTACAGGCGACATTGTTTTCCTCTTTGGGTATTTTGCAGGAACTTGCACTTTTCCGGCTGCAATTTGAGATTATGTTCTCTTAATCTGTCGAAAACCTTTTTTAGTTTGGAATAGTGATCTTTAAAATGTTTGCCGTAGATGCCGTATACTAAACATTCAAGTTCTTGTAGACCAGTAAGAACATAGTTCATTAGCCTTTGAAAGGTAGCTGGAGCTCCTTTTAATCCAAACGGCATGCGTGTGAACTCATAATGTCCGTAATTAGAGCTAAAAGCTGTTTTGGCCCGATCTTTAACATCCATTAAAATTTGGTGATAGCCGCTGGCAAGATCGAGCGTAGAAAAGTAACGGGAATGACCGAGCTGGTCTAGAATATCCTATATTCGAGGTAGGGGATAAGCATCACCGATTGTTTTTTCGTTGAGCTTACGAAAATCGACCACCACTCTCCACCTTCTTTCACCATCTGGGCACGCTTTTTTGGGAACTACGAGGAGGGGTGAGTTCCACGGGCTTTTACTAGGTTGGACTATGTCATTTTCAAGCATTTCCCTTAGTTGATCATTGATAACTTGTTTCTGTATCTCGAGAAGTCTATACATTTTTTGATTTATAGGCGGTTGATCTATCACCAGCGGTATTTCATGCGTTATGGCCGTGGTGTATGTTAGTTCGTCACCGGTTAAGTGGAATATATCACTATACTTATTGCAAAGATCTACTATTGCCTCTTTTTCCTCAGGGTTTAGATTGTTGTCTATTTTCAATTCTTGTTCGAGCTGTTTTGAGCGCGATATTTTAAGTGGATCGTCCAGAGGATCTAACTCTGGGAACATATATCTGATGTGCTGAATTGATGCAATTTGCGTTTTGCTCTCTCTTTTTTCAGTATCGTCATGAGCATTTTTTTTCTCGCTTGCTTTACTTTGCTTGTCCTCGGTTTTCATGGTTACTAGTATGTAGTCTGTTGGATCATTAGCCAACAATATATACACACAAACACGCACATCGGAAGTTACGTACTACTATGAGAAAATGACATTTGAGAAAATGACATTTGAGAGAATTGTCAGTTCTACTTCATACTTTTTCGTCTATCAATCGAGTTGTCGACTGAGCAGCATCGCCGCAGTTTTAATCACTACGCATAACAAATCAATATAATTGAATCGAATCTTAATAAAGATTAGTTTAATATATGTGTTTAATATATCATTGTTTATTCCAGATTTCTAGTCGTACAAATTTCTACTCGTGCAAGCATTCGACATAACCAAATTTTCATCAATCCACGTTTTGGTCTTACAAGCCAAGCTATTCGCTATTCATTCGACATTAAGGTCTTTCATATTCGTTATTCATTCGACGTTTTGGTCTTTAAGACCGCAACACAATCAAACTCGTGGGTAAGAGACATAATAGTGATCGACCAAGTGCAAGTCTTATGTGTGAAAGGTTAAGTAAAAGCCAGTTAATTCGCACGCATCTGTGGTGTGGCAATACACAGTGCCATGGCGACGATTCGTGTAAAATAAGCATCGCTACAGCGAACCCTCCAGAGAGCAGTAAAGAAGAGTAATGGGATAACGAGTGAGACTCCAGGGGTGACTGAAGAGGTCATACAGGCGCGGATCGACCACGTGGAATCAATCTATCGGGAGTTCTGCGAGGTGCAATACCAGGTCGAGGCTGTGAGCGGTGCGGAGGAAATCGAGCGAGAATACGTAAAACGTGAACAAGCGGAGGATTATTACTTCGCAGCGATTTCCAACCTGAAGACAGTGAGGAGACAAATATCCGCTATTGAGAGTCGCCAAGATGAGGTTAAATCATCACCAAATCAACAGTCGATCGATGCACACTTGCCTCGAATCAACGTTCCAATCTTCAACGGTGAGTACACCAGTTGGACCGAATTCGAAAATTTATTTGTTGACCTCATCCACAACAACGAAAGGCTGGCTAACTCGCAGAAACTGCACTACCTAAAAGCAAATCTGACTGGAGATGCAGCCTTGTTACTCAAGTCTGTGAGCATCACGAACGATAACTACGAGGAGGCATGGCGCATTCTCCAAGATCGAAACGATCACCGTCGTTTCATCATCGACAGCCATCTTCGCAAGTTCCGCACAATGCCAGCCTTGCAACTTGAATCAGCTGCAGGATTGCGCAAAATTCTCGACGTATCGATTGACACCGTTCGCTGCTTGAAGTTTTAGGAGTGCCGATTACCTCATGGGATATCATATTAATCAACATAATTGCAGAAACCCACCTACAATGGGAGATGTCATTAACCCGAGCGAAATATCCATCATACAAGAAGTTGATCGATATCCTGAACGCCCGAAGGCAACCGCTGGAGATGATTTCCATGACTCGAACCAAATCAAATTCGTCACACTCGTATCTAGAAGTTCCGGCATCATCGCATCCATCGCGGACTCGACCGCATCGTAAGCCGGAAACACAATTAGCTCGTTCATTCGTAGTTACTTCAGACGCTCACAACTCCGCCTGTCAAGTCTGTGCTGGAAATCACAACCAGTGCGAACAATTCAAACATCTCACATTCGAAGAGAAGTCAAACCTCGCGAAAAGAGGTTATATTTTAACTGCTCGCGGACAGGCCACTCTAGTTCGGTCTGCAGATCCAGTTTTTGCCGGATTTGCAATAGAAGACACCACACGCTTCTGCACATCTCGAATTCGGGCACCAAACCATCCGTCGAATCATCATCACATACTCAGGTCACAGCCAACCATGTCGCATCGCCATTCGCAGATATGCTGCTCGCCACAACAATCGTCATCGTATCACACGCCAACCAAAACTTCACCGTTCGAGCTCTCTTGGATTCGGGGTCACAGATCAGCTTCGTTTCAGAGAGCACCGCAAATCGAATCGGATTATCGAGAAAACCAGCAGCAATCGCAATCAGTGGCATCTGTGCCAATGAGGCGCCCATGTCGCGTTCACTTGTTGAATTCGTATTACAATCCCGAACCGATGCAACATTTTCGATGTCAATCACAGCCCTTGTAGTCGAGAATATCACATGCACACTGCCATCGCAACCAATCGACACACATCAATGGCCACACTTGAAACATTTGGAACTTGCCGATCCCCATTAACATCGTCCCAACCGAATTGATATTTTGCTCGGAGCTGATGTCATTGGAATGCTTCAAAATGATGGTTGCATCTCTGGTGTCAGCGGTTCACCCTTAGCACAGAACACCAAACTGGGATACATACTCTTCGGCAAGGTGGAACGCAAGGCAACCAAACAATTGTTGATTTTGACAACGAAAATTGGGAATTATGACACTATCGACAGCACATTTTGGTCATTTTGGGAGATCGAGGACGTTTGTTCACGTCGAGAACTAACCCACGATGAAATAAAATGAGAACAGCATTACGAATCAACACACTATCGCAATGAAGATGGAAGATACACAGTCTTCCTGTCATTCAACGACAATTCATCACCATTTGGAAGATCACGAGACGGCGCAATCCTCAGACTGCAACATATGGAACGTCGGTTTACTAAGAATTGCCAACTCCGTGCAGAGTACAACAAGTTAATGCAAGATTATCTGTAAGCGGTCCATATGGAGGAAGTGTTGAACGACGACAACAAATCACCTGATCAGATGTGTTATCTTCCTCATCACGGTGTAATGCAACGAAAACTACGTGTGGTTTTCGACGCGTCACATAAAACAACGACTGGAGTATCGCTAAATCAGAAGCTTCGCATTGGTCCCAAACTTCAGCACAGCATCTTCGAAATACTAACCCGTTTTCGCAACCATAAATTCGTTTTCGTCGCAGATAACAAGCAGATGTACCGACAGATCCTGATAGCACCCGAGCATAGAAACTATCAGCGAATCGTATGGCGAAATTCCACAGAAGAACCAATAAGAGATTTTCGACTGTGTACCGTCTCTTACGGCACTGCCAGCGCTCCGTATCTGGCAATTCGTACCATCAATCAGCTCGCACGAGACGAACAGGAGATATTTCCAATCGCAGCCGAAGTCGCCTCAAGAGACTTTTACGTCGACGACTTGATGACCGGTTCACACGACATTGCGGTTTTAATCGAAGTCCAGAGACAAATTGTGGCAGTTTTGAACTGCGGAAGTGGTCCTCGAACAGCCAACATCTTCTCAATGCGATACCGACCGAATTCCACGAGCATCAGGGACGACTTGAGCTAAATTGGAATCAAGCAGTGAAAACTCTTGGACTGCATTGGTCTACCTCGGCCGATTGTTTCGGATTCAACATCAGCTCAGTATCTGACATTCATGCACCAACCAAACGAACAATATTGTCGCAGTCATCGAAGATCTTCGATCCGCACGGCTGGGTATCCCCACCACAATTATCGCAAAAATCATGTTCCAAGAGTTGTGGGTAATCGGCATATCGTCGGACGAAGCGGTCCCACAGTCAATCGCTCAAAAATGGCTTACTTATCGAGGTAGTTTGAGCTCTTGGGAGGCTCTCAGAATCGATCGCTGGATAAATCATTCGAAAGACCACGCCGATATTCAAATTCACGATTTCAGCGACGCCTCTTCCAAGGCCTACGCAGCTGTGGTCTATACTCGTACGACGTCGACAGATGGATCTGTAAACATCAATATTCTGGCATCCAAAACAAAGGTTGCCCCACTGAAGACCATCAGCTTGCCACGATTGGAGCTTTGTGCCAGCGTACTCCTAGCCAAACTCATGCACACCATCGGCACATCCCTCAACGTGTCACAGTCTCAAATGTTTGCATGGACCGATTCGGAAGTGGTTCTTGGTTGGTTACGCATTTCTCATAAACGGTGGAAGACGTTCGTGGCAAGCCGGGTTTCGCAAATCCTAGATTATCTTCAGCCCACCAATTGGAACCATGTCGACACTAAGCAGAACCCCGCTGACTGCGCGTCCCGTGGCGTTGAACCATCATCATTACACAACCTTTATGCAGACGCCCTATCCAACGTCGACGTATCAGCGCAGCAACGCCGTTAGAAGGTTTCATAACCGTACCGGAGCTCAATTTGTCAGTCGAGTTCTGGGTCAGGCTGGTTCAATCAATCCATTTCGCTGACGAGATATCACGATGCCAGTCAGGGGAACACCTACTCGACAGAAGCCCACTTCGGTCTCTAAACCCTTTTGTCGACGTCGACGGGATCCTACGTATTGGAGGGAGGCTTAAAAATTCGAATGTGCCATACACAGAGAAGCATCCGATAATTCATTCCAAAGATGATCAACTCACCCACTTAATCATTTCACAAGCACATCGCACAACGCTACACGGCGGTCCATTGCTGATGTTGGCTCATTTACGAAAGCACTACTGGATTCTGAGCATCAAAACCTTGGTGCGCTCGCACGTCCATAAATGCGTCGTGTGCTTTCGCCATCGCTCAATCACGAGCCAGCAAATGATGGCGAATCTTCAATCGCATCGTGTTACACCATCGAGGCCGTTTTTGCACAGCGGCGTGGACTATGCGGGTCCGATATCGATCAAACTGTGCCAGATCGAATCGTGCTTGAATTCGCGACCATTATGCCCAATGTCGGACGACCCAGACGACTGCACGATTATCACCCCAGGTCATTTTCTGATCGGGGAGGCACCAATCACGACACCCGAGCCAGCATTGCTCGAGTTGAAAACCAACCGTCTCAATCGTTTCCAACTAGTTCAAAGGATGTACCAGCATTTCTGGAGAATTTGGTCTACAGAATACCTCGCCCGCCTGCAACAATGCCCAAAGTGGTTGAGAACCAACGACAACCTTGTCATCGGCCAATTAGTGTTCGTCAAGGAAGAAACCATGCCACCTTCGAAATGGCTACTCGGCAGAGTCATCGATACGCATCCGGGATCTGACGGACGAGTTCGAGTCGCAACAGTGTGATGTCAGAACGCTGTGTACAAGCGACCAGTGAGAAAACTGTGCCTACTGCCCATCCCAGACAACAACAACAATCAGCAACTAAAGTATTAAAATCCTATAGTGCGGCCGGCAATGTTGGATCGTTAGCCAACAATATATACACACAAACACGCACATCGGAAGTTACGTACTACTATGAGAAAATGAAATTTGAGATAATGACATTTAAGAAAATGACATTTGAGAGAATTGTCAGTTATACTTCATACTTTTTCGTCTATCAATCGAGTTGTCGACTGAGCAGCATCACCGCAGTTTTAATCACTACCCATAACAAATCATGGTCATTCAGACCAAAACAATCACAACTCATCCAACAAGTCTTTTACCGGTATCAGTTGTAAAATTAAATTAGTGACTTTTACAGGCTTTGTGGTCACATTTATTGCACCTAATAAAGCTCTTTGGCCTGGTGGCAATCAACTGTTAGACAGGAAGACTCCATTGCCAATTTCTTGTGATAGACAGAGAATTTCTTCCTCTAAATCTATTGGAACGGCGATGACCGTTTGTGATCGTGCAGGTGTGCTGATGTGTTGATTTAGCACTATTTCCACTGACCTAAATTGATCATGGGTCATTTTAGATGCTCTCTTTGGAACTTCATTATCTATATGCATCGTTGAGGTTATGCAGCCAGTTTCTTGTGTAGAAAAAGCCTTGGAGACGCTACAAGCGGTTTTTGCAACCTCTTCGGGTCTCACTTTGTATGTAGTTGGTCCCACTTGGACTGCCTTTTGCGACACGGATTTCTGTCATTGTAATTCAGAGCGACGCTGAACTCTTCAGAGTTAGTTTCCGTGCGAGGAATCTTTAGTAGTTGCTCAGGTCCCTGTCACAATTTTGTGACAGGAAATCATTTCCTAATAATCCGTCTTCAGATAGCCCAGGTATATTGCGTAATACTTTGTTATTTATTTGTGTTTCTGGTGATATCACTTTTTCGGTGATAATGCTTACCTCAGCGCCGGTGTCCACTACTAGTTTTACATTGCCGTTTAGGCCTATATCTAATGGAAGCTTAACTGAAGGGACTTTAGTTTGTGGTTGCTGAAAATTCCCTAAATTTAGATTTTTATTTAATGTTGTTGAGCCGGGGAACTTCGGCTCGACCGCGGATCGTTTCCCTGATTTTTCTGTTCCCACCGGGTTTTTAGCTGATATTCTAAATGTCACGGCGATCACAAAAATCACATTTTCTGCTCATATTAAAAACTCGCGGCGTACCAGAATTGGGTCTGTTCTGATTTGCTTTATTTGTGTGGATTCCGCTGCCTGTGTCTGAATCATTTATGTGTTGTTTTAAACGGCGACAATTACGAATATCATGATTGTTCATTTTGCAATTATTACAGAAAGGATTATTTTTCTTGTAAAACAATCGCTATAAGCATGCTCTTTTTTATGACAAAAACTACAAATTATGCTGGCAATAATTGGTTAAAAAACTTTGGCGTTGCTAAAACGCACCTTTTGACTTTGCGTGTGTTGAACCTTGGTGTTATGTAAACTAGAATTCGGGCTAAATGGAACTGCTTGTGGGTTCATGTGATGATGTGATTGTGCAAAACTGTTGTTTTAAAACATGGGTCCAGGAATCAGAAAAGTATTGGTATCTGTAAAATTTCTAGGAAGTTGGAATGTAGGATATAAAGGCATATTGGGGTTTTGTTGTGTGTGGAAAACTGATTTTAGAAGTCTTTCCATGTCTAACGTCTTTTTTATTTGTGACACAGCTTTTTAGTGCATTCTTGGCAAAGTCCTCAAGCTGTGATTTCACAGCTGGAGCTGCCGCACTACCATACTTTTGGTCTGCCGCTTCATTGCACAACATCAGCATCTGCTTTATCCTTGCGGTAAAAGCGATGAGCGTTTCTAAAGGGTGTAGTCTAATGGTTTTTAGTTTATTTACCAATTCTTGATAAGTTTCCCTAGGTAAATAATTCCGATTGAGAAGTTTTTCGGCTTCCTCGAAAGAGGTTATTGGGTTTGACGCTACCAGTAGGTAAGCCTCACCGCGCAGTCTTGTTGCAAATATTTGAACAAACGCTTGGTGTTCTTCTTCTGGTAAACATTCTAATACTTTCTTACATCACCCTAAAAAGGTCTGTAGTTCAGTACTTTACTAAAAGACCTTGTCTGCCCGAGAATATGGGGACTAACTGAGCCGTAAGTTTGACAATTTTACAATAATCAACGGACATTTTAAAGATTGTTTTTTTTTTCGTTGTTTGAAAATTTAATTAATAATTCCTGTTCAGATTCAGGAATTGAAATATCTAGCCAATTAAGAAGTTCCCTACTTTTGTCTAAATCGCTGTCACTGCCTGAAACTTCGCAAGTATCTATCTTACTACAACTATCTTTATTTATATTTTCTAAAAGGAGAGAGTGCGAGAAACTTTGAACATTTTTTAATTCTCTTTTGAACTCTTCAGTGCTTTTTTTAAATTTTTTTATGACACTTAGTCTTTCTTTTCGTGTCTTATTTAATTTTAGGTTTATCGAGTCACACTGGAGAATTTGTAAATTTTTGTTTTCTCGCACTTCCTCGTATAAATTATTTGAGTATGTGTTGAGACTAACTGTTCTTGGACTTTCCAAAATTGTTCCGCTTCGTAGTCGTCTTGGTGATGGGTGTAGGTTGGTATTTTCTGTTTGTGTATTCGCTGCTAGCGTTGATGTTTCTTCCTTCTGCGTGGGCTGATATTCTTCGGACAACATCAAACCGAAACCAGACGTAGTCTCGAGTTTAAAGTACAAGTTTGTTACCCGGTATTATTTCTTATTTAATTTTTTAGGATCAAGGATTTTCAAGCGCTTATTTTTACTGTGGCTTCCCTGATCCTATCGGCTGCGCCAAAAATGTTGTCTAAAGCATTAATAATGTTAATATTTCTTATAGTATTATTTGTAGTTGAGGTTTTATTATTATCTTTATATATATAATTCTACTGTACGTGTTTCACTGAACTCCTCCTAAACGGCTGGACCGATTTAAATTTTTTTGTGTGCGTTTGGGTTACGCCCTGGATGGTTTTGATTCACAAATCAGCCCGGTAAATGGCGCTGGTATCGTTTTTTTTCCGAAAATTCTTATTTATGCAATTTGGCTCAAATTCACACCATATAATATTTAAATAAAAAGAAAGTCGTTGACAAAAATTGGACCGGATAGGGGGTGGAAAATGTAGTTTTCCCTCTATATGATCTTCGTATAAAGAATATTCGACCAAGTGTACATTTTTTGCCTGTATAAGTGTCGATTCTATAGTTTTCTGGATTGGTGAGTTGGTTAGTTAGTGGGGTGTAAGTGGGCGTGGCGTCAGTGGGCGGGAGGTCTGTGGGCGGGGGTCAGTGGGATGGGGCAGCCGGGAAACGTGGATGTAAGTGGGCGTGGCGTCAATGGGCGGGTGTTCAGAGGGCAGGAGGTCAGTGGCGGGGCTCAGTGGGATGGGACAGCCGGGAAACGCCGGGTATTTCTGCTAATACTGATGTGACTAATACTGTGACGCGATATCGCAAACAAATAGCTTTTCACAAGTTCACAAAACGATCATAAACAAATTTATTGAAAGTGGGACAGGACAACGTCTGTCGGGTCAGCTAGTATGTATTTGTGTATATATAAAGGGTTTAGGAGCCTAGTACTATACCAAAAGGCGGAGACGGTGAAATTCGCGAAAGGAAAAATACACTCAATTCAATAAATAAAAAACTTAAATTTATTTTTATTAACGATTGTAAAAAAACTTCATCCGTTCACGTGAATGGCACAAAAGGAATTGCGTGTACATAAGCATATTGATTTCATTGTGACTGACGTTTACATTCATATTTGAGAGTGTTCAACCTGATCGAAATAATCCAAATTGAAAAGTCATTGTGGCTGGCGTTTACATTAAGACTTCATAGTGTTCATTGGTCCTACACTACTCCCCTTTCAGTGAAATCTTCGTGGGAATTTCACGGTACGACCAGACCTCGTTGTAATTGGTTTTGTTGGTGGATTGTTTGGAATGACCGGGCAGGAAATTGATTCGTATTCTGGATCGATTGCAATGTGGGCTGCTTTCAACCGGTACAGTGAAATTTTTACGGATCGTCTGTGAATTTTAACAGTAAAATATTTATTGTTTCTTTAATTACCTCATACGGGCCATCATAAGGACAATCAAGTGGCAATTTTATAGCACCATGACGAACGAAAACATGCGATTTGTCTTTTAATGATTTTTGTATGAATATTTTTTCTTTATTATGATGTGCTGTTGTTGTAGGTTTAATTCCACGACGTAATTTCTCAGGAAATCTGATTCATTTATTGACGATTTAGATTCATTGAAAAATTCACCAGGCAGCCGCAATGTAGTACCAAATACCATTTCGGCTGGAGTTGCTGCTATGTCTGGTTTAAATGTAGCTCGTAGTCCAAGTAATATTGTTGGCAATGTCAAAACCCAATCTGTTGAATTTTTACATTTGATTGCAGCTTTTAATGTACGATGCCATCGCTCAATTAAACCGTTGGCCTGCGGGTGATACGGTGTTTTTCGCAAGTGTGTTGTACCAAGTAGCTTATTGAGTTCCGCAAAAATTGTCGCCCTTGGTCTGTTGTAATTTTGATTGCAGTACCGAAACGGGAGACCCATCCGGATAACAATGTTTGAGCTACTGCCACCGCTGTTATTTCTGGTATCGGATATGCCTCAGGCCAACGGGAAAATCTATCGATACAAGTTAAGCAGTATCGCATTCCACATGATGGCGGAAGCGGACCGATAATATCCACGTTTATGTGTGCAAACCTTTCATTTGGTGGAATAAACTTTTCAACCGGTGTTTTGTTGTGCCGTGAAACTTTAGACCTCTGGCAAGGGATGCAATGCTTTACGAAATATGCACCATCCTTTTTCATTAATGGCCAGACAAATCGCAGTTAGTAATTTTGTTGTCGCTCTCGGTCCTGGATGAGAAATACCATGAATTTTATTTAACACCAGGTTGCGCATTGTCTTTGGAACGAATGGTCGAATGATGTTTTTTGATGAATCACAATAGATCTGTACAGAACAATTCGGAACGGTGAATAATTTTAATTGTAACGAATTACCTGTACTATTTTGAAGAAATTGTTGCAATTCTGGATCCAATTTCTGTTCTTCAGCCATTTTCTCGAAATTGATTATGGTATTCAAGCTGTTAATACGAGATAACCAATCTGCAACGGTATTGTCTACACCAGATACGTGCTTGATATTTGTAAATTGGCCTATGTAATCCAGGTGTCGCGCTTGACGTGGTGTCGCTTTTTCTAATCTTTGTTGGAAACCAAATGTTAAGGGTTTGTGGTCGGTTAATATTATGAAGCTGCGACATTCCAACATGTGACGAAAATATTTAACACCTTGATACATAGCCAATAATATCTCTCCAGCGGTCCCGATTTCGAGCCGATCTCATCTAGTTTGGCTTCCCTAAAATCTGGGCGTCCTTGTCTACGCCATCCTTCCAGCGTAGGCTTGGCCGGCCTCGCTGTCGTGTTCCATAAATCCTACCGCAAAGGACTTTCCGAGCAGAATCATCTTCGCTCATGCGAACTAGGTGTCCTGCACACCGAAGCCTACCGAGCTTAATTTTTCGGTCATTGGTGGAGCCTGCAATTCCTCAGTTAGCTGGTCATTAAGCAACTCATGAAAGTGCTCTTCCCATCGCTCTAAGATGCCTTTAAGATCGGTAATCTTTGTATTTGCAGTATGTGCAACACGGTGTATATTTCGTCATACCGCTGACTTTTTATTAGAACTTCTGCACCTGGTGCGGTCCTCGCTCTCTATACTGTTCTAGTTCATGGACGAGATACTTCTCCCAGGATGCTTTCTTTCGCTGGTGAACTGTTTTCTTCATATCTTCTGACTCTTTAGAATCATCTTCGCGTGCCCGCGTTCTATGAGATTGTTGCATTGCTCGATACGCAACATTCTTACGTTCAGTCGCTAACTTGTATTCTGCCTAAGATGGAGTCAGCAGTACCAATGACAGTATTCTTAAGGCGTGTCCATTTCTCTTCTACGCCCGACATCTCAGCCCCAGGACCTACTCTACCTGCATTTAGGTCGAGTCCTATCGCTTGACCGTAGTTGTTTCTGGTCTCTTCGTTGCGAAAGGCAGCCGTGTTAGCTCGAATCTGATTCGCGGATGCTGTCTTTCTTGATGATGCAATCCACGCTCGGAGCACCATATCAAGAAGATAGTGGTCCGAGTCGACGTTGGCACCTCGGTACGTTCGTACAGTCATCAGGTTCGGGTTGTGGCGGCGGTCTATCAACACGTGATCTATCTGGCTGCGTGTGGCTCTATCAGGAGATACCCAGGTGGCTTTGTGGATATTTTTACGCGCGAACCTTGTACTCGCAACGACCAAATTATTGCTTGCTGCCATCTCTATGACTCGTTGTCCATTGTCATTAGTGTTCTCGTGTAAGCTATGGGTGTCAATGTACTGCCTGAATACTGGCTCCCCATTTTGATTTTTATGATGATGATTTTTACGTCATACTGTGGACAGGCATGGAGTTCCCGTTCGACTGATTCAAAGAATTCTTCTTTTTCATCATCTGGGGAATCCTCTGTAGCTGCGTGAACGTTTATGAGGCTTATGTTTTTAAATCTGCCCCGCACGTGAAGGGTGCATAGCCGTTCATTTACTGCTTTAAGGCCGATAACGGTGGGTTTCATTTTTTTGCTGACTAGAAACTCCACCCCGAGCACATGTCTTGCATGACAGCTGTAATATATGATAGAGAAAACCGATTACCGATCCACACGCTTTAACAGATTCTGCACAACTGCCCTTAGTCCTCTCCATTCACATGAATGACACTTAAGAGCGCAGATTCCTCTCTTTACTTCTTGTTCTGCGACTACAAGACAACCAAACGAAGCCAATCTCTCTTGGCTTGCCGAATTACTCATTCACTGAGTACAAAGAGTAAATATAAACACTCCTTTACTCATTAACTCATTATTTATTTATTTTAACATTGAATTCTTTAAATTCATCTCTATCACAGCCTTCCATTCTATGTTTTGACTTCTTCCTTAATCAAAAAGAGAAACAAAAGCAATCAGTAACAGAAAGACTTCCCAACTTTAGAGATAGTCAATAGAGTCAGTTGCATAATTCGTAAAAGTCCCTAAGAGAATCACACCTCAAGACCTGTACAGAACATTTTATGTTCCTTAGAGAATGACATCTGAAACAATATCAACAATATTGATTTGCATATCAGTCCTTCAGAGAATCTCATCTCAAGACAAACAATAGTAATCTGTACAACACTCTTCTAGAGAATCACATCTCAAGACAAGCAATAATAATTTGCGTAACAGTCTTCCAGAGAATCACATCTCAAGACAAGTAATAATAATTTGCGTAACAGTCTTCCAGAGAATCAC
Organism: Nephrocerus scutellatus; assembly: GCA_947095585.1. Lineage (NCBI taxonomy): Eukaryota > Metazoa > Arthropoda > Insecta > Diptera > Pipunculidae > Nephrocerus > Nephrocerus scutellatus. The sequence continues at coordinate 56,360,501 of OX352761.1, read as the reverse complement.
ATCTCAAGACAAACAATAATAATTTACATAACTGTCTTTCAAAGAATCACATCTTAAGGCAAGCAATAATAATTTGCGTAACAGTCTTCCAAAGAATCACATCTAAAGACAAGCAATAATAATTTACTTAACAGTCTTCCAGTGAATCACATCTCAAGACAAGTAATAATAATTTGCATAACAGTCTTCCAGAGAATCACATCTCAAGACAAGCAATAATAATTTGCATAACAGTCTTCCAGAGAATCACATCTGAAGACAAGTAATAATAATTTGCATAAAAGTCTTCCATAGAATCACATCTCAAGACAAGCAATAATAATTTGCATAACAGTCTTCCAGAGAATCACATCTCAAGACAAGCAATAATAATTTGCTTAACAGTCTTCCAGAGAATCTCACGACAAGTAATAATAATTTACATAACAATCTTGCAGAGAATTATATCTCAAGACAAGCAATAATAATTTGCATAACAGTCTTCCAGAGAATCACATCTGATGACAAGCAATAGTAATTTGCTTAACAGTCTTCCAGAGAATCACATCTCAAGACAAGCAATAATAATTTGCTTAACAGTCTTCCAGAGAATCACATCTCACGACAAGTAATAATAATTTGCATAACAGTCTTTAATATCAAGTTCAGAATTTGTTATAAATTCTTGAATACCTTCGCTTCGTATAGGGCGAATGATTTTTCTTGCTGCGATGATAATCGTCTTATTAATTCCATTCTTGAGCTTGTATCTATCGTTTGGTAATATACCAACAACTTCATAAGGTCCCCGAAAGTGAGCATTTAACTTAGATTTTTGTATTTGATTGCTTTTGTACATAACCTTATCTCCAATAGAAAGTACTGTTGGTTTACATTTATCTTTGTCAAAACGAGTTTTCATTATATTTGCATACTATCGGATTCGCTTTGCAGGCAAAATCCATATGCCTTCGATATCTTCATACTCTGGTTCAACACCCAAGTGTGCCAACAGCACACTAATCTCCGGAGTTCGACCATCTATTCCGGTTAAAACTTTCATGGGTGAGAGCCAATGAGGTGAGGCGGTCAGCCATCAGCAGAATAGAATGCTCTAGAATTGCAGGTGGCCACAACTATCTCTGAATAGTGGAAGTGCGATCAAACCTCCACGTAGTGGCTGCCGGTAATTTTCCTCCAATGCAAGAAAAGCTGAATGATCGGGTTAGTCCCTTTAAAGTAAGGTTGGCGCGAGGCCAATAACCTCGCCAGTAAAAAATTATTATTACGGAACCAACGGGAGGCCAGGAACGGACAACGGTTGTAGAGCCAAATATGATGATGATGATGGATGAGAGCCCCCTGGTCTTGTATACCGTCGTATTAAGTGCCAACTGAATTCGACTTATATAATTCAGCCACGTTAGATTTACATCTAAATTTGTTCTCAACAAGTTGGCAACGATATCCACGTAGTAGCGTTCCACTTGTCCATTAGCTCTACTTATGCCAGGAGCAATTGTGTAATAATCAATCCCATAGGACTTACAGAACTTCTGAAAAAGATACCCTTATCACTGATGATACCAAACAACATGACGAAATCACCCATGAGACGTATAGTCTCGGTAGCTTGCATAGTTTTACATGGTGAAAGAAATAAAAACTTCGTAAACGAGTCAACGATAATTAAAATATATCGATTATCAGCAGTATTATCCCCATCGAATGGCTCCATACAATCTACATGTACTGTACGAAACGGTATAGGCAACTTATCAATTGGATGCAACTCTGATTGTTTCTTGCCCGACGGACTTTTTGCAACCAGACATATTAAAATGTTCATAAACATATTTTTACTTTTGAATTGTCTGTGCGGTTTTGTCGAGTGATGGAAGGGTTGTAGCGATGTTTGCTGGTGATGCTCGTCGTATACCCAGGGTTCGTTTGCGCTGTAGTGCTAAAAATTAAAGAATTATATCGTTTATGGTTTCGACTAAATATTTATTTGTATTCATATTTTCGTATGGCTACGGACTTAAGAATAAATACAATGGTTTTTTGATAACTAATAATAATACTACGAGCTAAAAAGTTTATATACTATTGATAATTGAGACCTATGTATATTAGACGGGACCTATGTATATTAGACGGGAGCTATGGGGGAAGTATGCTACCATGTGGTTCATAAAGCATGCTGCTTTTATTACCACCGATGGTGTTGGTTCATTATGAGCGGAGGAGGGGGAGAACCTGTGAGCGTATTCAACACAACACTTGTTTAACGACGAGAGAACAGTGAACGACACTAGTTCGTAATTTGTAGTCGGACGAAGCGGAGAACAAGTGAGTGTATTCAACACAACACTTGTTCGACTACGATGGCGGTGATACGGAGTCGGTCAAAGTAGAGAACAAGTGAGCGTATTCAACACAACACTTGTTCGACTACGATGGCGGAGATATGTAGTCGGTCAAAGTAGAGAATAAGTGAGCGTATTCAACACAACACTTGTTCGACTACGATGGCGGTGAAACGGAGTCGGTCAAAGTAGAGAACAAGTGAGCGTATTCAACAAAACACTTGTTCGACTACGATGGCGGTGATATGTAGTCGGTCAAGGTAGAGAACAAGTGAACGTATTCAACACAACACTTGTTCGATACGATGGCGGTGATATGGAATCGGTCAAAGTAGATAACAAGTGAGCGTATTCAACACAACACTTGTTCGACTACGATGGTGGTGATACGGAGTCGGTCAAAGTAGAGAACAAGTGAGCGTATTCAACACAACACTTGTTCTTGTTTTGTAATACAAACAACTTCGTTACAGGGTGATAAACGTGCTGTTTTATCGAGTGATGGAGGGGGTAAAGCGGTCAAAAGGCTTGTGGCAGTTGTTTACAAACAAAAAAGAGGGTGTGGTCAAATTAAACGGAAGGTACATCAAAACTAATCAATCCTAATTTATATTTAGAGAGGAGTTATTCCTTTTAAAAGGCGTTTTTGTAAACTATGCACACACTGAAAAATACAGTGCGATCAATTTTATATATAGATATGGATTAAATTAATTTAATCGCGCGCGCGATTTACCACCCTAAGGGGTATATCCTCCATCCAGTCGCAAGCGTGTAAAGCAAGTTAACACCGCTGAAACATCAAATCGACATCCTCGATAAAAAAAGTCAGTCACAACTTGTTAAATTTGTTGTGGTTTTTTTGCGACTCCGATTTCGAGGTAGTAAAGATATTTAACACTGTACATAACCTATAAATTATAAAATTTTAACGTTTCACATTTTGTTTGACACATAATAAATCCGTGTTTTGTGTGAAAGTGTTTTTAAAAAATAATTGGAATTAAATTAAGTTAAAATGGAATTAATTCAACGGCGCAGAAGAAACGCTCGGATTCAAAGAAAAATATTTCGTGATCGTGAAGATCCATTTGACTGCGACGATAAAATTTTTTTTGTGCGATATCGATTCACAAAAAGCGTAGCTTGGTCTATTATAAATGATTTGACGGATTACTTGAAGAGACCCACCAATAGAAGCGTTTCCTCCTTATTTAATTGTACGTATTTACACATTATTCTCTTATAAATAAACTATGTTGTAACAATGTATATATAATTGAACTATTTACAGGTTTTGACGTCGCTTAATATGCTTGGTTCGGGATATTTCCAATTTGTTTGTGGAGAAATGTTACTTCACAATTTGGGTCAAACCGCTGTCAGCAAAATTTTTGCCGAATTTTTGGAGGCATTAATCAGAACAACTAAAACGTTCCTTAAGTTTCCAAGAACCGAAGAGGAAATGGCCCGCACAAAGCTAGAATTTTACAGGTCCTACGGTTTCCCAAATGTCATTGGAGCAATTGACGGGACACATATTGCGATCCAGAAACCAGCTGTTTGGGATGCATATGCCTTTTTCAACCAAAAATCGTACTATTCCATTAATGTACAAGCAGTAAGTAAATTAAACTTTTATGAGAATAATAATTGAAAGATTCCGTTTTATTTGTAGGTATGTGATGCAAACGCAATATTTACTGATGTAGTAGTTAAGTGGCCTGGATCGACGCACGATACACACATCTATAGAACGTCTTCGCTTTATCATTTTTTACATTCAAACGATTTCCCAGAAAATACGTGGCTTTTTGGTGACAGTGGTTACCCGCTAGAACATTGTCTAATGCCCCCAATTATAGGACCATCAACGCCTTCAGAACAAAATTATAATAAGTTCCATACAAAAACGCGAAAAATTACTGAGCAAGCATTCGGAATATTAAAAAGTCGTTTCCGAGTTCTGAGCAAAAGTCGCGGTATGATTTGCTATGATTTAAAAAAATGCGTCCAAATAATATTATGTTGCTTTATATTGCACAACATCGCGAAAACACATAACGTTCCAAATGACTTTGAAGATCATCACGAAACTGGAGTTGATAGTGATTACGAAAGTGACGATGACGAAGAAATAAACGATAGATCACAATCTTCTTCATCAGCAAGAGGACGAGACAATCGTGATATTTTAATTAATTACAGTTTTTAATATTTTTAGAAACCTATTTTGTAAATAATTCATTTTTTATTAAATATTAATTGTTCATAAACTTGTTTTAAAACTTAAAATTGTATTCATAGTTTTATTCAGTCACAAATTTCATTCCCATTATTCGGAATTTACTAAGTACTCTTCTTCATCTAAAGAAACATTATTTTCGTTCGTATGATTAGCGTCATTGTTTTTTTTTGCAATTTGTAGCATTTGTTTTTCTATTTCTAATCTTTCTTTCGAGACAGCAAGATGCTCCTTTGCGACCGCTAATTTTTCTTTCGACACATCAAGTTTTTCTTTATAAATTTGAAGAAGCTCTTCATCAATTTTATCTAGAGAAATAATTGTATTTAAGAAATCAGAATAAATATTAATGAGCTTTCCTTACCATTCCCGTTTTTTTATTTTTTTTCTTTTTATTGTGCCGCTGCTGTCGTTTTCTTTTCATATTCATATGTCGTAGAACACCAACAGCCCTTAATTTAGACTTTGTTGGCTGAGTTCTTTCTTTTGTTGTTGGCTCTTCAATAATTGTTTGTGTGTTGCTCACCTCTTCTATAACATTTGTACCTGTTGCTTCGGCGTCGGTAATTTCAATTTCCGGAACAAAGTTGATGGTGTTCTAAAATATACTACATATTAACATATTATTTTTTAATTTATTTTAATTTAAAACAACTACCTCAGCGAAATATGAAAGGCCGAACATAGCATTTTCTCCTGCTAATTCTTCCACCAGTTGCTCTACCTCAGTCAACACTTTAGGAGCATCACCACCAGTTTGTTTTTGATGTCTACTTATCTCAGCTATTTTCTTCTTCATTCGGGATTTCAAATCCTTAAATTTATTTCTTAATTCATCCCCAGTTCGAGCTATATTTGTTTGGGATGAAAATTCAGTGGCTATATTTTCCCAGGCTTTTGTTAAATCGTCTCCATATAGATTAGAATAATCTATAAAACAAAAAAACCCAAATTTGAATGTACTTTATCAATAAATTGGAATTTGTTACATGAAAGAACTTCTCTATTATTCTGGAGGATTTTTAAAAGTAATAATAAGTCACGCCCACTGAAATTAGGTCGTCTTTGTTTTTTATTTTTTATCGCTTCCATTTTAATAAACACTACATTAAATAATAAAATGAAATTAATGAAAAATATTTAAATGACAAGCGCAAATAATGTTCAGCACAACCGCTGAATTAGTTACTTGCGATTTTGATCGAGTATATGGATTTTCAGTCGCAAATTTTGGGATCGCAAATTTCCGATTTTGCGACCGCGCAAGTTAACACTCTGCGACTGGATGGAGGATATACCCCCAAATGCGTTTGATTGTCAAAAAGTTAAATTGAATTAAGTTAAATTAATCAATATCCAATCTATATATTTGCTATATAACACCTGATTTTGTATGGGAGACGCATAATTACATGAAATGCCACTTAATTACATGAAATTGCACATAAACCAATTTCAAATTAATATAGCTTCCGTTAAACTTTGGCCACGCCCATAAAAATAGTACGGCAGTGTAGAATTAGTTTTTACCTTTCATTTCACACCAATATTTACTCCGCACACTTTTTAACACGCCACCTCTTTGACTTTTTATAAAAAGTCAGTTTTTGGACTCTAACTCTGTCAAAGGGTGAGGGGACGGGGATTTTTTCGTTTCCGAGTTCTGAGCAAAAGTCGCGGTATGATTTGCTATGATTTAAAAATGCGTCCAAATAATATTATGTTGCTTTATATTGCACAACATCGCGAAAACATATAACGTTCCAAATTACTTTGAAGATCATCACGAAACTGAAGTTGATAGTGATTACGAAAGTGACGATGACGAAGAAATAGACGATAGATCACAATCTTCTTCAGCAGCAAGAGGACGAGACAATAGAGATATTTTAATTAATTACAGTTTTGAAAATTGTTAGAAACCTATTTTGTAAATAATTCATTTTTTATTAAATATTAATTGTTCATAAACTTTCTAAAACTTAAAATCGTATTTGATAAGGAGAAAAAGCAGCAGCTGAAGTAATCTTGAGTCACCCGGTGTTGCCGAAATAGCAAACAGGTATACACACAAATTCGAAGTCATGAATTGCCTTTGTGTTTTTGCCTTTGTTCATTCTTTTCGAAAGTAGTATTGTTTTGCAGCTTGCGATGGCAATATACGCCTGGTTTTTAATTGTTTCAAGTTTAATTTTTGAATTGTTAAAAGGTTGTAAAAAATAGTTTTTCTTTTAAAAATATACCGCAATAAACAGTTGTATCATTATTAAATTGGGCTAGCGTTTAATATAGTATATCATATGATTACAAGTGCTGTGTTTTGCCGTGCTGGATACGCGCACTAAATCGAAGTGTCGTCTTATGAACGACAAAATTCAAATAATTTTCATTTGCTGCTGCCGTTGGCTGCACATTACAGGCAGTCATTTTCATTGGTGACAGCGGTGGGATTTGTTGGCGTCCCGTTGCTTGCATAAAGCCACGCATATTTAACTTGCAAAATTACATGCGCTCTGCTGCGTTAGTGTATTACTGTTTTGCTGCTGCTGCTGAAAGTACCGTTGGGTAACGTACTTGAGTCACACGTTTTCGATTTCTCTGCAAATCAACGCGTGCTGCATATTGCTGTAAGTTACTGCATATATATTTGTAATTTACATTTTTGTTTGCTGGTTTAAGGAAATATGGCTGACTTAAAACGGGCGCGCGCAATGCAAAAGAACCACTTGGAGTATTTTAAGAATTCCAAAATGTTTATGGAAGATCACTTGTCCACTGCCAAAAAGAACCAAGTGAAGTTGCGCCTTGAAGAGCTGGTTGAAACGCGCAACAGATTTTTAAAGAACCAAGCGGCGCTCGAGAATTTAGATGAAGCAGAACTAGAATCCGATGTTCGCTCAGTTGTGGATAACTTTTACTATGAAATAAGGCCAGCGTTCGAGGACAGGCTGGATGAATTCAAGGATGTTAGGAAGGAAGGTCCGGCTGTACGTGAGGTTGATGACTTGGGCTTAATTCCAAAGTTACCTGATCTCAAGTTGGAGCTATTTTCGGGTGAATTAAAAGAGTGGCCTAGTTTCATTGCATCATTTAGCAGCCACGTGCATAGTAACACTAAGTTGAAAACCATCACGAAATTTCAATTTCTCCGAAATGCAATTACTGGATTGGCTGCAAAGGTAATTGAAAATCTGGACTTTAGTGCTGATAATTATGAGGAGGCACTGAAGCTGCTGACGGAACGGTACGATAAGCCATATGTCATCGCTGAGGAGCATATACGAGCAATATTCCGATTGAAACCAATTGACAAGGGCACATCGCAAAAATTTCTCAGTTTACTTGATGATGTCAATTCACATCTTCGATCGCTCAAGTCACTTAAACGTCCGACGGAATATTGGGATGATCTGCTTGTCTACATAGTGGTTTCAAAATTGGACCCGGAAACCAAAAACAAGTGGGTGGAAGAAGCACCGCAAGATGCAATGCCAACATTTCAAGACATTTCGGCATTTATTAAAGCGAGAAGCCACATGTTACAAGGTCAGCGAAGCGATTTATCTGTTCCCATCACGGGGCAATCAAATAATACTTTGACAGGCAGGCCGTTTGTTCTGCGATCTGGTGCCACCTTCCAACGACCACGAGTTTCCGCGTCTTTACATGCCTACCGTTTCTTTTGCGTAAATTGCAACCAGGAAGGCCACTCAATTATTCGGTGTCACAAGTTCCTTGCATTATCGGTCGATGACCGACAGCAGTTAGCCTTGGATGCAAAATTATGTCTAAATTGCCTAAAGCCGTCGCACGACGTGGGAAATTATTCCAGTCAGGATGTTTGTCGGCTGTGTCAAGCCAGGCATCACACTTTGATTCATATGGATCCGACATCGGTTTCGAGAAAACCCCAATTGTCCTCCTTTTTGTCCAATATCGTGGGGGATAATCCATCAGGAAGGACTCATGTTAATTGTCAAGAAGATAATGCAGAGGTTGCGCTTGCACAATATCAGCAGTGTTCCTTAACCACATCTATTGGGGAACCAAGTTACGTTTTTCTCGCGACGGCACAGGTACTTGTAGGTTCCGATAATCAGAAAGCTGTAGCGGTCAGAGCACTCTTGGATTCTGGTTCACAGTTAAATTTTATTTCGAAATCACTGTCGTCCAAGTTGAATTTAGCATTAACCAAAAGGCAATTATGCATCAATGGAATCGGAGGTAATTCCACGCAGTCGATGGGTGTCATCACAATAAACGTTCAATCCAGAATCGGAAACTTTGCAGCAGATCTAGAAGTTCACGTCTTATCCAAAATAACGTGCGATCAGCCATCAATCCACATTGCTCGAGAGAAATTCGGGTTACCTAAGGATTTGGAGTTGGCGGATCCGGTATTTCATGAGCCCCGAGCTATCGATTTATTAATCGGAAATGATCTAGTTTACGATATCAATCTGGACGGTCGCTTGCAGCTAGAAAATGGAATAATGTTGCAAAATACCACATTGGGATGGATTGTGGCTGGGAGATGTCGATTGGCGGAAGGCAGGAAGGAGAGTTTGCTTTGTGCCATTAGTTCCTTAGATCAGAGGCTCGAGCGTTTCTGGAACTTGGACGAAGACCTGGTCAAGCCGCTTCCGACTACGAAGGATGAAAATCCGTGCGAGCAGCACTTTCTTAGCACTCATTATCGTAACGAGGTTGGACGATTTGTATTACGGTTGCCATTTTTAAAACCGGTGCAATTGCTTGGTGATGCAATTGCCAAAAAATCATATCATGACTTCATGGATGAATATCTGCGCTTGGGTCACATGGAGTTATTGCGACAAGTGCCACCCATTAACTACTACTTAACACATTTTGCGGTTTATTCTGATTCAACCTCCACCAAATTAAGGGTTGTATTCGATGGCTCGGCGAAAACCACCAGTGGAACATCATTAAATCAAATACTAATGGTTGGGCCGGTGATTCAAAGCGATCTGGCGACCGTCTTATTAAGGTTTCGATCGTACGCGTGGGTGGTTAGTTCAGACGTCGTTAAAATGTATCGGCAATTCCTGGTGCACTACGAGGACCGTCGCTATCAGTGTATATATTGGAGATGTAATTCCAGCGATCCAGTTCGAACCTATCAGTTAAACACGGTCACCTACGGCTTGGGTCCTGCATCGTACATGGCAACAAGATGCCTGCAAGAATTGGTTGTACAATACAAGCATAAGTTTCCTCATGCTACCGAGTGCATCGCAAAAGACTGCTACGTGGATAATTTGCTAACGGGTTCAAGTTCCGTAGATGAATTGGCTAGAATTAAATCGCAAATCATATCAATTCTTGCTAGCGCGGGTATGAGTTTAAAGAAATGGGGCACAAATAGCAAAGAACTATTGCAGAGTATACCTGAGGCGGATCGTGAAACAATTTGCAGTATAAACGGGGATCAAATGATGAAAGTTCTGGGTCTATTGTGGTGTCCCGATGGTGATTGTTTTAAAATTAAAGTCCAGCCAAAAATTTCTCGAATAAATTTACGAAGCGCAATGTCATTTCAGATGTGGCAAAAATATTTGACCCTTTGGGTTTGATAGCTCCTGTCGTCGTTTTAGCCAAGATGTTTATGCAGCAATTGTGGTCATTAAAGATTGGTTGGGATGCGCAATTGCCAATGGAGGTTCGTGATGAATGGTTAACATACAGAAACGCGCTCTCGGAGTTGAACCAGTTGAGAGTTCCTCGGCATGTGTTTGATGGCTGTCCGCATCCTAAGGAGGTGCAGTTGCATTGTTTTGCCGATGCTAGCGAGAAGGCGTATGGCGGATATATTTACGTACGTAGTAGATGCAACGATAAAGTAATTTGTCGACTAGTGTGCTCCAAGTCAAGGGTTGCACCTAAAGGTAAAACTATTCCGCGACTTGAGTTATGTGCTGCAGAGCTAGTTTCCAGGATGGCTGCAAAGTATAAGGGAGTTATTAACTATCCGGTTGATGGCTTGTATTTTTGGAGTGATTCAACGATCGTGTTCCACTGGATTAATACACCAATAGACGAACTAGAGATATTTGTTGCGAATCGTATCAGGACTATCCGTCGGCTGTCATTGCGGGAAGGTTGGCGTCATGTAGATTCAAAAGCCAATCCGGCCGACATCGTCTCACGGGGATTTAAGCCCGCATTATTGATCGCTTCTGAATTGTGGTGGAATGGCCCGGGTTATTTATTACAAGATCCTAAGGAATGGAGTGGTCCATTTTTGCCGGCAGATAAACTAGGAAAGGATGTGGCAGCTGTAGCGGCAGTAGAAGTGCTCACACCAGGGCATTTTTTGGTTGGGCGCCCCATGACATCAATACCGGAGGCATCATTTTTTGACGAAAAATTAACCTACAACCAAAAATGGGAGCAGGTTAACCAATCCTACAAAACCTTCTGGTCAAGATGGGCTGGAGAATATTTATGCGAGTTGCAGAAGCGAAACTATTGGCAGAACAAGGCACCGAATATAAAAATAGGAATGATCGTAATCATCCAGGATCCAAACCTTCCACCATTACAATGGAAATTCGGGAGGGTAACGGCCGTTCATCCAGGCAAGGATGGGTTTGTGCGGGTAGCCACAATTCGCACGGCAAGTGGTGAGTTGACTCGTTCGATCACGAAACTGGCGCTGTTACCAGTTGAAGTTGAATCCCATGGTGTTCAAGGCGGGGAGGATGATAAGGAGAAAAAGCAGCAGCTGAAGTAATCTTGAGTCACCCGGTGTTGCCGAAATAGCAAACAGGTATACACACAAATTCGAAGTCATGAATTGCCTTTGTGTTTTTGCCTTTGTTCATTCTTTTCGAAAGTAGTATTGTTTTGCAGTTTGCGATGGCAATATACGCCTGGTTTTTAATTGTTTCAAGTTTAATTTTTGAATTGTTAAAAGGTTGTAAAAAATAGTTTTTCTTTTAAAAATATACCGCAATAAACAGTTATATCATTATTAAATTTGGCTAGCGTTTAATACGCGCACTAAATCGAAGCGTCGTCTTATGAACGACAAAATTAAAATAATTTTCATTTGCTGCTGCCGTTGGCTGCACATTACAGGCAGTCATTTTCAGTATTCATAGTTTTATTCAGTCACAAATTTTATTTCCATTATTCGGAAATTGCTAAGTACTCTTCTTCATCTAAAAAAACATTATTTTCGTTCGTATGATTAGTGTCATTTTTTTTTTTGCAATTTGTAGCATTTGTTTTTCTATTTCCAATCGTTTTTTCGAGACAGCAAGATGCTCCTTTGCGACCGCAATTTTTCTTTCGACACATCAAGTTTTTCTTTATAAATTTGAAGAAGCTCTTCATCAATTTTATCTAGAGAAATAATTTTACGTAATAAACCAGAATAAATATTAATGAGCTTTCCTTACCATTCCGGTTTTCCAAGTCTTTCTTTTTATTGTGCTGCTGCTGTCGTTTTCTTTTCATATTCATATGTCGTAGAACACCAACAGCCCTTAATTTAGACTTTTTTGGCTGAGTTCTTTCTTTTGTTGTTGGCTCTTCAATAATTGTTTGTGTGTTGCTCACCTCTTCTATAACATTTGTACCTGTTGCTTCGGCGTCGGTAATTTCAATTTCCGGAACAAAGTTGATAGTGTTCTAAAATATACTACATATTAACATATTATTTTTTAATTTATTTTAATTTAAAACAACTACCTCAGCGAATTTTGAAAGGCCGGACATAGCATTTTCTCCTGCTAATTCTTCCACCAGTTGCTCTACCTCAGTCAACACTTTAGGAGCATCACCACCAGTTTGTTTTTGATGTCTACTTATCTCAGCTATTTTCTTCTTCGTTCGGGATTTCAAATCTTTAAATTTATTTCTTAATTCATTCCCAGTTCGAGCTATATTTGTTTGGGATGAAAATTCAGTGGCTATATTTTCCCAGGCTTTTGTTAAATCGTCTCCATATAGATTAGAATCATCTATAAAACAAAAAAGCTCAATTTGAATGTACTTTATCAATAAATTGGAATTTGTTGCATGAAAGAACTTCTCTATTATTCTGGAGAATTTTTAAAAGTAATAATAAGCCACGCCCACTGAAATTAGGTCGTCTTTGTTTTTTATTTTTTTATCGCTTCCATTTTAATAAACACTACATTAAATAATAAAATGAAATGAATGAAAAATATTTAAATGACAAGCGCAAATAATGTTCAGCACAACCGCTGAATTAGTTACTTGCGATTTTGATCGAGTATATGGATTTTCAGTCGCAAATTTGGGGATCGCAAATTTCCGATTTTGCGACCGCGCAAGTTAACACTCTGCGACTGGATGGAGGACATACCCCTAAATGCGTTTGATTATCAAAAAGTTAAATTTAATTAAGTTAAATTAATCAATATCCAATCTATATATTTGCTATATAACACCTGCTTTTGTATGGGAGACGCATAATTACATGAAATGCCACTTAATTACATGAAATTGCACATAAACCAATTTCAAATTAATATAGCTTCCGTTAAACTTTGGCCACGCCCATAAAAATAGTACGGCTGTGTAGAATTAGTTTTGACCTTTCATTTCACACCAATATTTACTCCGCAAACTTCTTAACACGCCACCTCTTTGACTTTTTTTATAAAGTCAGTTTTTGGACTCTAACTCTGTCAAAGGGTGAGGGGACGGGAATTTTTTCGTTTCCGAGTTATGAGCAAAAGTCGCGGTATGATTTGCTATGATTTAAAACAATGCGTCCAAATAATATTATGTTGCTTTATATTGCACAACATCGCGAAAACATATAACGTTCCAAATGACTTTGAAGATCAGCACGAAACTGGAGTTGATAGTGATTACGAAAGTGACGATGACGAAGAAATAGACGATAGATCACAATCTTCTTCAGCAGCAAGAGGACGAGACAATAGAGATATTTTAATTAATTACAGTTTTGAAAATTGTTAGAAACCTATTTTGTAAATAATTCATTTTTTATTAAATATTAATTGTTCATAAACTTGTTTTAAAAATTAAAATTGTATTCATAGTTTTATTCAGTCACAAATTTCATTCCCATTATTCGGAAATTGCTAAGTACTCTTCTTCATCTAAAAAAACATTATTTTCGTTCGTATGATTAGCGTCATTTTTTTTTTTGGCAATTTGTAGCATTTGTTTTTCTATTTCCAATCGTTCTTTCGAGACAGCAAGATGCTCCTTTGCGACCGCTAATTTTTCTTTCGACACATAAAGTTTTTCTTTATAAATTTGAAGAAGCTCTTCATCAATTTTATCTAGAGAAATAATTTTATGTAATAAATCAGAATAAATATTAATGAGCTTTCCTTACCATTCCGGTTTTCCAAGTCTTTCTTTTTATTGTGCTGCTGCTGTCGTTTTCTTTTCATATTCATATGTCGTAGAACACCAACAGCCCTTAATTTAGACTTTTTTGGCTGAGTTCTTTCTTTTGTTGTTGGCTCTTCAATAATTGTTTGTGTGTTGCTCACCTCTTCTATAACATTTGTACCTGTTGCTTCGGCGTCGGTAATTTCAATTTCCGGAACAAAGTTGATGGTGTTCTAAAATATACTACATATTAACATATTATTTTTTAATTTATTTTAATTTAAAACAACTACCTCAGCGAAATATGAAAGGCCGGACATAGCATTTTCTCCTGCTAATTCTTCCACCAGTTGCTCTACCTCAGTCAACACTTTAGGACCATCACCACCAGTTTGTTTTTGATGTCTACTTATCTCAGCTATTTTACTCTTCGTTCGGGATTTCAAATCTTTAAATTTATTTCTTAATTCATCCCCAGTTCGAGCTATATTTGTTTGGGATGAAAATTCAGTGGCTATATTTTCCCAGGCTTTTGTTAAATCGTCTCCATATAGATTAGAATCATCTATAAAACAAAAAAGCTCAATTTGAATGTACTTTATCAATAAATTGGAATTTGTTACATGAAAGAACTTCTCTATTATTCTGGAGGATTTTTAAAAGTAATAATAAGTCACGCCCACTGAAATTAGGTCGTCTTTGTTTTTTATTTTTTATCGCTTCCATTTTAATAAACACTACATTAAATAATAAAATGAAATGAATGAAAAATATTTAAATGACAAGCGCAAATAATGTTAAGCACAACCGCTGAATTAGTTACTTGCGATTTTGATCGAGTACATGGATTTTCAGTCGCAAATTTGGGGATAGCAAATTTCCGATTTTGCGACCGCGCAAGTTAAGACTCTGCGAATGGATGGAGGACATACCCCTAAATTCGTTTGATTATCAAAAAGTTAAAATGAATTAAGTTAAATTAATCAATATCCAATCTATATATTTGCTATATAACACCTGCTTTTGTATGGGAGACGCATAATTACATGAAATGCCACTTAATTACATGAAATTGCACATAAACCAATTTCAAATTAATATAGCTTCCGTTAAATTTTGGCCACGGCTGTGTAGAATTAGTTTTTACCTTTCATTTGACACCAATATTTACTCCGCACACTTTTTAACACGCCACCTCTTTGACTTTTTATAAAAAGTCAGTTTTTGGACTCTAACTCTGTCAAAGGGTGAGGGGACGGGGATTTTTTTTTAAATGAAAGGTATTTCTATAACCTATCATTTGGTACCAATTAACCCCAAAACCTCCTTTAAAGTACTTGGAAAAATGCATTTTTCTGAAAAAAACTCAAAACTTTGGATGCCCCTCCCAACTAAAGGGGGCGTTTCCGGTGGGCGGTGGGCTGGTGGAGTGGCAAAAATACCGGTAAACCGTATACTGGAGATACGCCAAATAAAGTTATAAAATTTATTAATAATAAATTTTGTAACGTTTTAAATAAAGGGAAAAATTCTTTTTACGTGAAAACAATTCAGCAACACATCGATATTAATCGGTGTGTGCTCCATCATCCTAAAAACCATACAGTCCATTTCCAATCACGTGGGAATAATTGCACAGCATTAATACGACAAGTATTCAATTCTAATTGGCTTGTGCCCCATCATTTTTGTCCTCGGTCGAGCCGGGTTATTGAATCATAATCTGTATTCATCATATGGAATTTACAACCAATCATACAACGTCACATCAATTTGATAAGTAGACATTTATTACCTTAATTAATTTACTTGCACTTTTTAAGAGATATTAATCATCATAATTTTAATACCACGTTTTCACTGTACGTACAATATTCAAAATGGCAGACATAAATTCATTAAAAAAACAACGGTTGGTCAACAAAGGCAAATTGACCTTCATATTAAAGAGTTTGAAGAAATCAACTGATATGACAATCGAAGAAGCCAAGGCTAAGCTGAACCGTGTGGAAAAATTAATGGAGTAATCGAAAACAACATGTTTGTAGTTGATATTTCTAGGCCCAAGGGCCTATGGGCACAAACTACTGCTGAACAGGAATCTCCTTCAATCCAAGAATTCTTTGACTTCTTATTACGGAGAGGTGATGCATTAGAATCCTTATGGAGCTCAACCAAACGAAGATCTAACAACAACAACAACCTCCACCCATCAAAAATCACATTGTGTTAAATGATGGAAAATGTCCAACTTGTGAAACTGACGGTCATTTGTTATACCATTGCCCAGTATTTAATGTAATGAAAGTAACCAAAAGGCGTGAGTTTGTGAAAAATAACAAGAGATGTCTCAATTGTTTAAGTGACAAGCACGTCATATTTAAATGTCTATCTAAGCGAAGATGGTCAGTTTGCAGAGGAAAACATCATACACTTCTTCACATGCAGGAAGCCTAGATGGCAAGGCAGACTATAGAACATACGCGGGAAACTACCACGAGCTCTGCTAATGCTATTGTATCAAACTGTAACCAACAAAATAAATTTCAATCAGTTCTGCCAACTGTGGTAACAAAGATACAAACTTATTCGGGTCAGTTTGTAAATTGTCGCGCACTCTTAGATTCAGGCTCCCAAGCGAGCTTCATTACAGAATCATGTCTTCAACGTATCGGCATTCCACGCTGCAATTGGAGAATCACCGTCAAGGGACTTGGACAAATCGAGGCAGGTATTACCAAAGGGATTGCTATCATACATATCCAGCCACAGTCAGGATCAAGTTTAACCATACAAGCTCTAATCTTGAAACGTATCACAAGACTTCCACATATTCACATTAGTTCCTCTGAGTTGAAAAATTGGAAAACGTTACCATTAGCCGATCCAGAATTTTATAAGTATAATGAGGTAGACATATTAATTGGAATTGATCATTTTTTCAATGTTTTAGTGGATGTCCAAATAAAGGGCAAGGCTAATGATCCGGTACTCCGGAATACAATCTTCGGATGGGTTGTAGCAGGTACTGTTAACAACCATAGTCAGTGTGAAGAAGATGCACTTGGTGGATTCAACTGCAGTATTCATACATTTAACATTGATGAGACACAAGCGCTTCTGGGAACTAGAATAAATTCCAAACGAATTAATTCCATCTCCAGAGGAACAGTTGTGTGAGCAAAGTTTCAACGAAATTCATCAGAGAGATGTGGATGGGCGATTCCAGGTTCGGTTGCCATTCAAAAAACCCACTACATTACTAAGGTCATCACTCAGTATGGCAATCCAACGAATGAAGTGACTAGAACGTCGGTTTATTCGAGACAACCATCTCTATCAACTGTTCAAGGACTTCATAAATAAATATTTGTTCGTTGGCCACATGAAAGAAATTCCATTAAACGAGATGAAAGACGACGGCTGCTTCCTGCCGCACCATGGAGTCATCAAAAGAGATAGTTCTACAACAAAAGAGTTGTGTTTGACGGCTCCGCGAAAACTAGCTCTGGTGTTTCACTAAATGATTGTTTAGCAGTTGACCCTACCATACAATCCACATTGTACTCAATAATTCTACGTTTTCGTGAAAACCGGTTTCACTTTTGCGCTGACATTGAGAAAATGTACAGGCAAATTCGCTTTCATGTCGACGATACAAAATTTCAAAAAATTATTTGGAGAGAAGAACCTTTGACGGTATGCAATATTTTACATTATTTACAGTCACATATGGATAAGCATCTGCTCCGTATCTAACGACAAAAGCAATACATCAAATTGCGCAAGATGTAAAGGATTCTGACCCAGTGACCTCTAAGAATATAGACAAAAGAGCAGGGTAGGCTGTGTCGTCTACACGGCCGCGAGAGTTTTGAGCGTGACAACGGCTACAAACATTTACTTACAATGCACTGTTTATTTTTTATATTTAATTTTATTTAATTTTTATGTATATACATTTAACTTTAATTAAAGTGTATATCTAGTTTTCCAGTTTATGTTATTATAAAATAATTTCCGAGTTTAAGAGTCCCCGCACACTAGAGACTTTTTTATCGGCCGATAGTTTGGTCGTTTTCGGCTGCCAGTGCGCACAATGTGCCGATTAAACAGTCGGGTTAGTGGTAAGTTCACAGACAAAGACAAAGTTGAATGGCAATCGTGTCGCACATTCAACTTATTTATCGGCCGATACCAAATCGTTGTGTCTGCGCACTTGCATACATGTTCATACTGATTCAAACTATCGGCCGACAGAAAGTCTCTAGTGTGGGGGGACTCTAAACCTTTTAATTCAATTTAATTAGTTATGTAATGTGAGTTGAGCAGAGAATCAACCAACAGAGACTATACTACACTACTTTTGGTTTACGGGCACACATGGTCTATAGTGACGTTTAGAAGGCATACGAGTATATTTCAGAGGGTGCAGCTTTATTGGCCGAAAACAATTGGGCTAAAATACTAATTATATTGCACGGTAATTTCAATATAAACTTTGCCAAGCCATAATCACATGTATTTTAAATAACTGAATGTCATACACATGCGGAAATACAGAGTCGGGCAATTCATTTCACAAAATTTTCGAGCGGCTAAAAGAAGAATGTTTGAATTGATCGGTACGCCCGAAGATAGGTCTAAAGCTGTTTTGGTTAGTATTATAACCTGAGACTTCCATATTTTTATAGAAAGTGCTTTCATCATATTATCATTATATACAAAAGTGTATATGTGGAAAAGTACCGTATTGTATTGAAAAAAAGAAAATTTTTAGTAAAATTAAGATATTACGCGAAAAATTTAGAGCAAAAAGAAGAAGGTTTAAGAACTTGGAAGCCCTTCGCGAAGGTCAAATTACTAAACGATACGGTGTTAGGCCTTTTGGACAGTGGCGCGTCTGTAAGTTGTTTAGAGAAGGGGGCAATAAAGTTAATTAAGGACAATAGGCTACTAATCAAAACAATAAATTCGAACATCAGGACCGCGGACGGAAACATACAAAAGATAATAGGCACAGTGACCATTCCAATATCTTGGAGAAACAGAACAATAAATTTTGAATTTTAAGTTGTTCCATCCCTGCAACAAACACTTTATCTCGGGGTGAATTTTTGGAAAACCTTTAAAGTGGCTCCGGATATCATCTCCGAGATAGATATACGAGACACGACGACCATAGACCCGACGATGCAGGTTCTCTCGCCAGCATAAACGGAGGCTTTACAGGCGGTGAAAAACAAGTAACCGTCCTACACGAGACTTGGCCGCGGTAGGACAAGCCTAGAGGAACATGTGTCTCCGGCGATCCAATAGCTTCTCTTCGACGAGCTCGATCGCATGATTTCTCTGGGGGTGATCGAGGAGAGCCAGAGTGCGTGGAGATCTCCGGTTGTGCTGGTGAGAAAACCTGGCAAAAATAGGCTCTGCCTGGACTCACGCAAAGTCAATGCGGTGATGAAAAATGATGCGTACCCGTTGCCCCACATAGAAGGGCTGTTGAGCCGCCTACAAGACACTCGATTCATTTCGGGGATCGATCTGAAAGACGCCTTCTGGCAGATCCCGTTGAAGAAGAGGTCCAGAGAGAAAACGGCCTTCACAGTCCCTGTGCGGCCACTGTATCAATTTACAGTAATGCTTGGCTTGTGCAATGCTGCTCAGAGAATGTGTCGGCATATGGACAAGGTGATACCGTCAAGGCTTAAAGACAATGTCTTTGTATACCTTGACGATCTCCTTGTCTGCTCTCCGGATTTCGAAAGCCACATGGGTCTGCTAGAGGACGTTGCGAGATGTCTTCGAGAGGCTGGTTTAACAATCAATGTAGAAAAGAGCAAATTTTGTTTCAAAGAAATAAAATACCTTGGATACATTGTGGGCGACGGGTGCCTTAGGACTGATCCGGCCAAGGTGGCTGCAGTTGAGCAGTTTCCAGTTCCTTGTCTGCTCTCCGGATTTCGAAAGCCACATGGGTCTGCTAGAGGACGTTGCGAGATGTCTTCGAGAGGCTGGTTTAACAATTAATGTAGAAAAGAGCAAATTTTGTTTCAAAGAAATAAAATACCTTGGATACATTGTGGGCGACGGGTGCCTTAGGACTGATCCGGCCAAGGTGGCTGCAGTTGAGCAGTTTCCAGTTCCGAGGACTCCAAAACAACTCAGACGGTACTTAAGAATGACTGGATGGTATCGTCGGTTTATACCAAATTTTTACACAATTACTGCACCAATGACGGAATGTCTGAAAAAATGCAAAGAAAATGACTGACGAGGCAATTAAATCATTTGAATAGCTTAAACAGCTTCTGATTTCAGCGCCAATTTTGACAAACCCGGACTTCACGAAGCACTTTTACATCCAATGCGATGCATCAACAACAGGTGTCGGCAGTGTCGCATTTTTCTTCGAAGGAGTATGAAAGCCTTCGTAAAACAATAAAAGAGAACGAGAATAAATTTCCAGATGTATGCATTTCAGATGACTACGTTTATAAAAGGACAGATATACGTACCGGGGATATCATACAGGAAGACAGAGCTTGGAAGCTCTGGGTACCGTCTGAGTTAAGAAAGAGTCTTCTGATCTTGGCACATGACTCTCCAGCTGCGGGACACGGTGTGATTCATAAAACCCTCCATAAACTTCGACAGCAATATTATGACTTAAAGTGTAATAAAAGCACGAATAGGACAAATAGACCACCAATGGGGGTACAGACAGTGACAGAACGACCATTTCAGCGCTTGTACATTGACTTTCTGGGACCCTATCCCGATCCAAAAATGGCAACACCCAAATTTTTGTTGTGCTTGACCACTTCAGCAAATTTGTCTTTCTTAAACCCATAAGGAAGGCAACTTCAGCTGCAGTGGTCCAGTACTTAGAGGAAGCCATCTTTCATGTCTTCGGGGCTCCAGAATATCTACACTCTGACAACGGGCAGTTGTCTAAAGCGCTACGGGGTCAAACACGTGAGGACCGCGGTATATTCACCGCAGCCGAATGCCTCCGAAAGGGTTAACCGTAGCGTATTGACAAAGATCCGTTCTTACCTTGGAAGTGACCAACGAGACTGGGACAAACATGTGAGTTTCGCGGCATTTTCCCTGCGAAGTGTCTCCCACGCGGCCACAGGCTTAGAACCGTATTATGTTGTCTTCGGCTTCCAGATGGCACAGAACGGATCCGCTTTTGACATCATACAACGGTTAAATCACATTAAAGAATCAGACGTTAGGACCTTAGAAACAAAGGACAAACAACAAATTATACGGAAGGAGTATTTGAAAATTTAAGCAAGGCTCATGACAAAGGCAAGAAAACATATGATTTAAGAAGTCGAGTAATAAAATATGATGTAGGACAAATTGTATATAGACGAAATTTTCGACAAAGTGACAAGGCTAT